>JARWLC010000009.1:9575000-11018750 GCA_033318265.1 Phyllotis vaccarum | reverse complement strand
GGATCAAAGTTTTCAAGTTTCTAATCACCAAATACCCTTCTTCTTCAAACTCCATTGGCAGCCAGAGAAAGCTGATTTCTTATATGAGTGTGGGATTAGGCTCATTTTCAGCATTGTAAAAGTTGTCTGTTGCTGAATACCTACTATGTGCCAAGTCCCCTGCTCCGCATACATTGCCTCCTTTCAGAGTCTCGAATGCTTATCTCCATTTTGTAGACATGGGACATTTAGACTTGTATTAGTTAACTTCCATTAACTTTGATATTTTATTAACTATGATAAGACACCATGACTAAAGCAACTTATAGAAGGGTTTATTTGGGCTTATAGTTCCAGAGAGATAAAAGTTCACCCTTATCATGGCAGGGAACTTGCAACAGGCAAGCATAGCATCTGGAGCAGCAAGCTCAGAACTCACATTTATAGCCACAAGTAGGAATCTGAGAAGGCATGAACTGTGAATAGTACATGGCTTGAAACCCAAAAGCCTGTTCTTAGTGTCATGCTTCCTCTGTTAAGGCCACACCTCCTAATACTACTCAAACAGTGCCACAAACAGGAGACAAAGTGTTCAAATGTTGGGCCATTCTTATTACAACCATTATAGTATTCAAAAAGATTAAAATGAAAATACATGATTATCTTTCTGTACTCTATCAGAAATAAGTGTTTCTTTTATCATGTTATCATTTCTCTATTTCACCAATAAACATTCTATTTATGGCATCACACTTCTTAAAAAGCACCATGAACTTACTCATCACTGATAGGCTTAAAGGAAGTTAGATAGTTTTTTTTTTTTTTTTTCCCAGTGTGCACATAGAAGAAAATCAGAGATAATTTGGAGGTTGAACTCCTCTGTAGAACAGCAGGTCTAGTAGGGCGTGTAGACGGTGAGGGTTGGGTGTAATTCTGTAAACTCCCCTTGCTGCTCTATTTTACCTCTTTTGGCCATTCCCATGGAAATTGTCTTTTGTCTTTTCGCAGAGCAGAGACTTTGTGAAAATCTTGACAATCTGATTTTGCCAGGTGAAAAGCTATTGTCTCCATCAGATTGTGTTTAGAGTTCCCTGCTGTGATCTGAAGATGTGCCTGTCTGTTTTCCTTTGCTGATAAACTGGCTGGTAAACTGGGGCCCCTGCAAGTCAGAACATCCATGGCATGCCCCTCCCCCCTCCATACCTCGAGTGTCAGTCATAGGCTAGATATCATTCACAGTAGGTTGAAATGATGAGGGAAGAATGAATCCTACCCAGATTTGTACAAGCAATAACTAGAGGCCTATGTATTCTGACTTTACCCATTTTTCAAGGTTCCTTAGAGAGCAGCCTACTCCTTGTGTTTTGGTGATTGATTCAATGAGGAGCAGTGGAGAATATTGATTTGCTAAGTAGAATGCAAACAAGTTGTACTGGTCCTTCAGGAAACATCAATAGCTTAGGTAAGCTTGAACCAGAAGCTTCTATTGGCTATAGCATGGATAATTTGTCTTCATATTTACTCAGTATTGATGTTAAAGAGAACAATTAGTCATTTGTTTTATAGCTTACCTCAGCCTTCCCCCATCTCTCAAACTGCCTTAACTACCATCAGGATTTTAGGTAGGAAGCTAAGAGGTTTGTTTCTTATAATAGAAAATGACCAGCTGGGCACAAACACTTCTTATCACCTCTGTCATGCCACCACTTTTGGAAGAGTCCCCGATCATCTTGTTAAAAATCTTTTAATCTCAGAAGGAAAAATCTATTAGCAACTCATTTAGTCTATCCACTCCATATACATCTCTGAGAGTTCAGAATAGATCAAGCCTAAAGCAGTTACATGTTGACTGTCATAAAGAGATGGACAATCCAGAGACCTAGATTTGTATTGCAAGCCTCTAACTCCTAGTTAGAATCTAGAGTCTTCAGGCCCACTTACCATACTTGGGTTTTCAAAAATATGTTCATCATATTGATATCCAGTCCCAAGACTCTTCCAAACCTAATGTGTATTCTCTCCTTTAGAGGATTGGGAAGATAGCTCAATTGGTAAAGTGCTTACTTTTTATGCATGGACATCTAAGATCCATCTTCATGTAAAAGTAATACTAAGCATAGTAATATACTTTTTTAATCCCATAGCTGGGAAAGCAGGAATAAGCAGATCCTTAGGACTCATTAGCAAGCCAGGATAATTTACTCGGCAAGCTCCAAGTAAGTAAAAGGTCCTTTTTCCAAAAGGAGCTCTAAAAATGATTGTACTTGAGAAATGACACCCAAGGGTGTCCTCTGATGTCAGGTGCATCCATATGAGAGAGAGAGAGAGGAGAGGTAAGGTAAGAAAGGAGGGAGGGAGGAAAGGAAAGGAAGAAAGTAAACCTATATGTGGCATAAATCATTAAGATAATTTTTCTGTTTGGTAAGTAAGAGAAGATTACAATTTTAATGTGGAAGTTTTTCCGGGGTTTGCAGGCATATTGTGCTATACTAGTTCACATGGACAAGTCATAAGTATTTTCTGTGACATAACTGACCTACAAGACAAATATCAACCTTTCTATTTTTCCTAAGAAATGTACAGAATTAGAATTATGATATTTACAAACTCCCAGACTCCCAAATTCATCAGTTTATCCCATTTCTTTCCTGCATCTCTGATGATAATCACATGCTTGGTTCAGCTAGTTTTACCATCGGGGATGTGTGTCCTAGAATTTTCCTTTAGTTCCTCGCGTACATATGCATCCCTTTTGCTTCTGTACATGCCGTTTCTTTTTCCTCAAATATTACTTGATATTTTTCCCTCTCCTCCACTGACTCTGAGTCACCACTGCTCACCTCATCATCATTCACTAACCTCAGCTCTCAAATCAACTTGCTCGTGGCAGCCTGCTCTTTCTCTACCTCCTTGGATGTGCAATCATTCTTTCTGATGTCTGGAGACAAGTCTCAGTCCATAGCCCAGGCTGGCTATAAACTCCCCGTCTTCTCAGTACTGTTCTAATCAGTTTCTTTGAATATGTTTATTTACGTTGATGCCTTTCAGAAATATGGGTTTATAGCATCAGTTGGTCATTGCTTGTCTTCCTTAATAGAGACTGGATCTTGTAAGGGAGAGGAGAGGCCATATTGTCTTTACACTTCCTTATTTCAGGACCGCGTTCCTCATAAATTATAGTGAGAGCTAGAAGGAAAGAACGAGAGGGAGGGAGAAAGTAAGGCATGAATGCCAGAGTCTGGTCTACTTTGTCCCTCTTCTTTCTCTTTGGGGTGTGTGTGTGTATGTGTGTGTGTGTGTGTGTGTGTGTGGTGTGTAGGCGGTGTGAGTGTATGTGTGTGCAGGTGTGGTGTGTGTGTGTGGCGTGAGTGTATGTGTGTGTTTGTGGTATTGGTGTGTGAGTGTGTATGTGTGGTATGTGTGTGTGGTGTCTGTGTTTGTGTGTTGTGTGTGTGTGTGTGGTGTGTGTGCTTGTGGTATGTGTGTGTGCACATGTGTGCAAGCTATAAGTTATTTTCTCTCTACCATGAAAAGGAACCTGTATATTCGGCATCGCTTGTGTGTGGTCCTTTCTCTGTATCCCTCTTTCCTGTGTCTTCTGCACAGTTTTGCTCTCCCCCCTCCCCCCTTCTCCCCTCCCCCCTCCCCCCTCCCCCCCTTCACCTTCTCCTTGCTGCTCCTGTTCTCACTCTTACGTTCCCAGAGACTGAATTCAGTGGTTTATGCACAATAGGCAAACTACATCAATAGAAATTTAAACGGAAGGTTTTTCCATTATTTGGAGGTGGGATCTCACTAAGTCGTCTTGGCTGGCCTTGAACATGTTATGTGTCTTAGACAGCCTGGAATTTACAGTCTTACCACAGGCCTTTGCCACAAGGTTCAGGACTTGCCCCAGGTGTGTTGTCTTTCCGATTGTTCCTGGTGACTGAAACACTCATGAATGTGCATCTTTTGCACATCACTGAAGTACGCATTTGTCACATTAGAGAACACAGGATTTGAATGGACCAATTTTAGTTCCCATCAATGATTTAATTTCTCTACAGAGCCATGACCATGGATTTCTTTCTTGTGGAAAAAACTTGGTTGTCAGATGACTCTGTTCAGTGGATTGGGTGCTTTCCTGCCCTCTATGAGCCCATGTTTGTTCTACTAGGTTCCCCAATGCCTCCCAGTATATCCACTCACTCCATTAAATGACCCCTCTCTCACCTCTAACCATTCTAATCCGTGCCCTTCATACTTCTTGGTTTCATATGTCTGTCATTTCCTCCAATCTATTCCAGACTCTTGAATGAAACACATTTTCTTTTTCCTCTTTCATATACTTTTAAAACTCAGTGTCTAGAAATATGTATTCTGCAGGTATTTGCAGAATTAAGGGTGAATAAGTGAGGTATAAAAAGACTAGCATGGGTTAAAGGGAAACTCTTCGAGCGATATGAAGGATGGAATTTCTTCTTTTTTCCTCTCTCAAATGCTGTTAAAATTAAACTGATCAGCATCAAATCTTTCAACATTCCCACAGTATCCCCGTTCTTACAGTTAATGCACATTTAGTTGGGAGGAAAGTGATTATGCTTGAACAATTGGTATCAGAATAAATGACCAAAGAATTTTCTCATCAGAATGGCACAGGAACACAGACAATTAAACACCGCGGAAAAGATCAGCTGGGAAGGGAGACGGGGGATATGGAGTGGAATCAGGAGCATGACCAGACCAGGAGTCTTGAAATTTCTCTGGTATCCTCGGCTCTCGTTCCAGAGGACACATCAGGTTTAATACGGAAAACGACTGATAAATTACTAGGTCACTGAGTGTGAAATTTATATTTTACTTTTTGCTTTCTTCCGTCCTATAATTGTATTGATCCGAACAGTAAAAAATATTGCTATTATCTCCTTTATTATGGTGCCTCTGAAATGTGAGTGGCTGCATTTCGGTGGATATGATTTTCCTGGATAAATCTTTTCCTTGTAATAAATAAATCTCCTAATAGGGTCTTATTTAAACAACAGCACTCTGGGAGTGAGGCAGAAATCAAAAAAATGAACTATTAAGCCTCGTAATAAGAAAGCAGTGTACGTCAGCCACATTACCACATCCCGAGAAGCCACATCAATTAGGTACCTAATGTGTGATCCATCAGTGTAAGCCAGTGCAGCCACACACCCCTCATGCTTACACTATTGATTGCTCTGCAGATGTTGGTTACTGAGCAGAGCTTTCTAACTCACAGGCATGTGGTATTGCTACTATTGGAAGATAGAATGGACCTCTTCCCCAGGAATTCCTCTCCCTGGATGAACAATTGTCCCTGTGACCTTGAACTAAGAGTGCATCCCTTTGATGATCATGCCTATGTAAGCCATACGAGTGTTCTTGGGAATCAGAGAAATCAAAAATAGCAGCTACTTAGCATGCTCAGAGACACTGTGATTACTGGGGCCTCAGCCAGGTAAGTTTAAAGTGACATTCATTCACCGGGAGAAAATACTCCAAACGCACGTCTCACAAATTTCATCAACTCTTTGATCACCTTAGGTCTTAGGGAACTCTCTCTTTCCCTAAGTCTTACCAGCTGTCAGTCTCACTCCCCAGACTTTATTTTGTCTCTGTAGCTCTGTATCCTTAAGAGTAGTGAGTGCTGTAATAACATATAATAACATACCTGATTTTGTCTTAAGGGTTGTTCGTGTGTGTGTGTGTGTGTGTGTGTGTGTGTGTGTGTGTGTGGTGTGTGTGTGTTTGTGGTATGTGTGTGTATGTGTGTGTGCTTAAATTATGTTAGGCACATAATATTTGCTCAGTAAAAATATTCTGCTATTTAATTCATTTGATGTCTTATGTTATTTTAAGTAGTCACCATTTCCCACTATTAGTTTATGTAGATGCTGCCTTTTGTCAATGGCCTGGATCCATAACCTCTCTAGAACTGGCTTTCAAGTCCACTGGCATTCCCTTTAGCCAAGCTGTGTCTTATTAATCCTCTCAGTCATCTTCGATGTCCTACTTTCTGCCTTTAAATTTTATTTTAATTTTTTATAATCTAGAGTTTATAGAACCTTGAGTAATTTAAAGTGAACCATCTGGGAAAATGCTCAGGAGATGAGAATTCTGTGGCCAATATGGGGTATATTTTTACTTGTTTCCCATAATCCTTGCATTGTCTTTACCATGTGATCTGAAGTGCCCACTCTAACCAGTGGACAACACTGCTGCCTGGTTTTGCTGTGTTCTCCAATGGATATGCTGATCCACTCCCTAGGAGGCTAATGTGGTGATCAGCCAATCAAAACATGGAACTGGAGAAAGATAATTACCAGTACATTTCCTTAGACAACAAAATCTGGGCTAAGGAAATGGCTTAAGAATTAAGGTACTCGCTGTACATAATGCCCCATGTTCAGTTCTTTAGAGAGAACCCGTGTACGTAATGGGTAGGTTCTGAGGCCTTCATTAATTCCACCTCTGAAAAATCAGAGCTAACAGATACCTTGAGCAGTCTGAGTCATTGGACTAGAGGTGTTTGTGAGCTCTCAGTTCAAATGAAAGACTTTGCCTCACTATATAAGTTGGAAAGAAATAAAGGAATATCCCTGATATTAACCTCTTTGGCCTCTGCATGCATGCACACCTGCTCTAGAGCAAAAATCTATACCAGGTAAAAGAAGCCATCTGCTCTGTACAGTGGAGAGGTGGGGATGGAGAGAAGGAGGGAGGAGAGATGAGAAGCAGCTTTCATTAGCCTGTGGATTTTGTTTCTCTGTGGAGACAACTAGAAAACATCAGAATTGAATTTCTACTTCATAGTATTGATATTACTTAACATCAGATAGATTAAAGACCCCAGCTTGGAAAGCAAAAGAATATATATATATATATATATATATATATATATATATATATATTAAAATGGCACCGTGAATTAAGATTGATAGAAGATCTCAATAATGATAAACATATACATAGAGAATTCACAAAATAGGAAACATAAATCATAAATAAAGATGTTTCTAGAAGTCAAACTCTGTGTTAGCAGAAAAATACAAATTAAACTGTAGCAAGATAGTTTTTCACCCATGACACTGGTAAAATTGCAAACTTTGGCAATTTCAAGTATTGGCAAGGTTGTGGGGCAATCACAACTCTCATTTACTGTTAATGGAAATATAAATTGGTCCTTCTCTGACTTTGAAGAAAAACTTGGCACTTTCTAGTAAAGTTGAAGATGCACAGCCTCTATTCTGCAATTCTTCCAATAAATATTTCCAATATTAACACTCAGAGAGGTCAAAAGGACATGCATCTGAATCAGGGCATAATATAAAACAGGAAGTCATTCACAGATCTATTAAAGGAGATTGGGAAAACTACAATAGAGTTATAGAGCAGTGTAAATGAGCCAGATGATAACGGGCAACAAGTCAATAAATCAAGTCCAGAAGAAATAACTGCTGGGAAGGGTTTGTGTGAGAATGAGGAACATAATAAGCAGAGGTAAGCCTGAGGTGCTGTGGGGAGCATTAGTAGGGCCCTGTGAGCACAATCTGAAAAGGTTTCCTTCCTGAATACATGTCCATTAGATTTCCTAGTTTTATCCTTAAAGGCTTTACCTTTTCTAAAATCTCCATTTGCCTGACACCTGTTGAAACCCTGGCATACATTTTTAGTAGAGTGTTTTTAAAATAAATGAGTAATAAATGACAAGAACCAAAGTGACCCTTTACGTCTAGACTGTTCTTTAGAGCTGTTTTCTTTTCTTTTTCTTTCTTTCTTTTTATTTCTTGCTCACATAAATTTGTTTTTGTTTCTTATTTTGGTTTATTGTACAGCAAAGTTACTTACTGGCTCTTATCTTTTTGACTACACATTGGGCTTCGTCTCTTTCCCTTTGTGTTTGAAAGATCTACTGCCTGGATTACTGTAGGCTTCATTCCATTCACTTTGCTGAATTGTTTTCTGTGCCTTCATAATGAATTAGTATTTTAAAAGTTCTTTTTTCAAGTTCTGTTCAAAAAACTCTTAGGACATTATATAACATTCTGAATTAATAGACAACTATCTAAAAGTATTTGGGAACTACCTGGGATTCAAGGGAGCCATGTGAATGGAGGTAGTACTGTGGAACTGAGCCCTTAGCTTCTGGGGTCTTTTAGAACTCTGTAGTCAGTGCCAGAATTGATTTTAATTGAACAATTAATGTTGCATAATTGATTTTGGAATGCATAGGAATAATCACCCAATGAATTGATCTTTGTGTATATATTTATTTAATAAATGCTCTATTAAACGTCAAGGGCTATGTAACATAGTAAGGTAGTGATGTCAATGATTCTGACACATTTTGACTAGAGAATTTCTAAAAGTATTTTCACATATTTTAACCCTTATTATTCAGAAGCAAAAAGTAAAGTATTAAAGCTGATGAAACTTCCTGGGTCAATAAAATCATAACTTTTCTTAGGTGCAAATTTCACCATGGAAGTTTGCTTACTTAGGAATGGGTAACCCCACCCTAGAGACTACATAGTTATAGGATGCTCTAGGTCTCTTATAATCAGATATTGCTGTCACCCAAAATCTATTCTTGCCATCATTGTATAAATAGTTCCTTCTGGATCCAACATGCATTTGTGACTTCAGTTTTTATGATCTTATCGAGCCTGCTATTTCTAAGACCCTCTAGTTACCCAGAAGTAACCACAAGGCCACAATAGAACTGGGCTGTGGACTTGGGACCCTTTCTAAGGCCTCCTGAAGGCAGGAGAGAATTCCTGCAGCAGAAATGAAATCATAGCATTTAAATTTTTATCAGATACACACTACTATCTCCCCTCCTTTTTTTCCCGCCCATGAAAATTGAGAAAGTAGGAATCCAATTACAAAGCCAAGATAAGAAGAAAAGATAGTAAAACATTTTAATTGGATGGCAGAGTCGCTGAATCATATTGACTGCTCTGTTCTCTGGGCATTGCTACAGGGTCACAGGAGACAGGAACATTAAAAAGGCACAGGAGGAACGGATGTTTCCTCCATCTCGACTGTAGTGATCACTGGCACCATTACCTGTAGGCAACCCCAACCAACACATTGTCAGGCAGGATGCACCCCAGACAAAGACCTTATCTCTTCTGTGGTTTCTTTTCAGAAATGGATTCTCGGCACCTGAGAGGAGCTGATGTGAAGTATGTCAGTGAGTGAAGGCAGCTATGGAAGTTTCCCTTGCTGTTGGGTCAGAACTTCTCTTAGTGAAAAGTGAGTCAAAGGTTTTTGAAAAACTGAAGGAAACTGTCTAAGAGATTTAACCTGGGTAGGAAGAGTAAAGCCAGTTTGGGATCTGTGATCAGATTTCTATGTGAACCCCCACACCCATCAGTGACTTCTCATCTAGAGGATGGTTTAGAAGTCTTGGTTGATCTCAGAAACAAAGCTTGAGCTTCAGAGGGTTCTGGGTTACTGGGATGCGATCTAGTTCATGATTGCTTCTCTAAGTCCTGTCTCTCATTGAGCTCTGCCAGTTTACATCCTTCGCATCTCTTTAGTTGCTGTGTCTCTCTGTCCTTCCCAGACAGATTCTGACATTAAATGTACCATCCTTCTGTAGAACACTGGCACTCATTTTTTTAGGGCTCCCAGCATCCACTTTGCTTCTCTCAAATATTCTCTTCACACTTAAGCTCAAATAACTCCACATAATGTAGTTCTCACTTGTCCATCTTAGTTAAAATTCTTCAGGGCTTGGCATAGACTGATCCCAGTTCATATTCCTGACCTCAACATTAAAGTGTAATCCCTTGTTTTTTCTATCCAGCTGCAGACATTTATCTCTCATTTCAGGGAACTCCTTCTGCTATTTCTGTTCCCCAGAAATCTTCCTCTATTCCCACAATATTTCTAGATATCCTCTGTCCAATAAAAGCATATGCAATCACCTTAACCTAACAGTACCGTTTACTTTGCATAGCTACATTTTGTTTTTATAGACACTTCAGTTAGCACAGTTGAGTGTTTCTGCTCACAGCAGCCTTGTTCTATAACATTGCTGTGGAGTCTAAATTAGTGAACAAGGGGCCATTGCTTCCAAGAGAAATACATGGTTAGTTTTCTACAAGCCTCTGGTCATATTGTCATTAACTAATCAATAAACAACATTGCTTTATGTATGTTTCCATTTAAAGACACGTTATTGAACATATATTGCTAATTCATTAACCCTGAACCCAGAGCAAAAGCAGTATATTTCCAGCCTGAATGAAGACAACATAATAGCTATTTTCTTTAGAAGACAAAAACGTCCTTTATTCCTTAAAAGTATTAGACAACACTTTGACTTCTACATAAGGCAATTTTACAGGATGAATTCAGCAACAAAATGCACACAAAAAGGAAAATGTATCACCAAGTAAGAGATGAGGAAAACACTTGCTTTCAATAGGTAGCGATAGATGATGCTTGCCTGTTAGTCCGTACCTGGAAATCTGAACATCTGGCAACTCAAATTTCTCCCACTATGCACATGTCTGCAAATGGATTGCAAGCACACTTTACTGAATAGGAAAAAAAATCACCATTGTAGAATTGGTAAATGAAAATATCAAGAACTGTATTTTATCTTTCACTATTTCGGTGTTGTTGTGGATGTTGTTACAATTGACCCACAGTACCTAACAGTGCTTGGAAAGTTGTAGGAACTTAATTCACATATATTTAGTGAATCAATAAATTTGAATGATGATTGAAGCAATAAATCATTAAAAAACAACAACAACAAACAATTGCAGTCAGTTGTCTATTAGATTAAGGATGACCTGCCTCTTTTATACCCATCCTCGGGGCCTATGTTTGAGAGGAAATTCTGAAATAGCTAGCAAGGGAGATGATGAGGATAATTATTTTGTTCTCGAGTATCTTGCAGTTCAGCACAGACAGTGAAATCCAGTCTGTGAGTCTAGTGTGATAAGTTTACTATTTACCTTGGGATGCTGTCCTGAGGGTTGGCCTAAGTGGGTCCAGTGTCTTATTCTATGATAGATTACTCAAATGTGGACACAGGACCACGACTGCATTTGCTTCAGAACATATTTTCCTTCAATCATATGGGCCAGGGATCTTTTGGCTGCTAACACTTTGTATTGTTTCCCTCACACCTGCCTAATAATAAACTTGCGTGTGCACCAAGGAGTGAAACCTGGATTACCTGGCGAGTTATAATTTGGAAATCAGATTTGTCAACTTCTCTTCCCTTGACTTTGAACCTACTTAAAATAACTAAATAATCGGCATGGGTCAGTTTGCAAATAGTTTCATCTCTCCTTGTCTGCTGTCATTTTCCATATTGTTTTATGAATCGCTTATCTCCACTTTGGTACCATTTTTTTTTCCAGCCCAGTGCAAATGCTTCTCATACTTCAAGGTTTTCTTGATTCTTCTGGCTCTTCAGGGTTTCTGTTCTGAACCCTACACTACTTAGGGCTAAATGCATACAACTTAGTATACAGTTCCATGGTCTAAGGGTGGATTGTTTTTTTACTTCTTTACATGCATACTTTTCTAATATAAACTTAAAAGAAAAATCCAGGCAATGATTTCTTGGTATAGAGATGTGGTCTACATTCCTTGGAGACCCTTTATACCTGGCTCAGTTAATGCTTGGCAGCCAATCAACTGACTTGAGTCTCCATACATTTGGAGTATGTACATAATAAGTAGAGGCCAACTGATGAAGGATGCTGAACTCCAGGCAGTGGATTTAGATGTGCTGGTGAGGATACTGGGAGCCATCATAGACACTTATTGTTACATTTCCGTGTGAAATATGGGGCCAAAGGAACAGTCCCAGAACATCTGTCTAGGGCTGGAGGCCAGCACATATCCTCCAGATGTTACTCGGCAGTCTATGAATGTGCTCTTCCCGCTCTGTTGGCTAGGAGGTAACAGAGGGAAGAAGGAAAGATCCAGAGGGAAAACTGGTGAAATAAAAGAGACATTATAAGGTGCACCTTTGGAGAGTAGTCAATTTATAGGTTTGAATATTGAGCTATAAATATCAGCATCTTGGAATCTCAGAGTGAGAAGGGGCCCCTGGAGATCATCTGGCCCAGCCTCTTGCCCAGTGCAGGATTATTAAGCATGACAGGCTGATGTTAATAAGGGTTCCTGCTGCTTGCCTTGGAAACTCCTTTCTTCCAGCTCACTCCCTCACCTTTTTTACTCTGGTAGGCTACTGCCCAGAGGATATTTTCCCAGTTCAAATATCTTTTTAGTTTCCTTTGGATTCTCCTTTTTGAAATCTGTTTTCTTTATGCGAAAGGTGATACAAAAGGGTCCTGTCCACATGGTGTATGTTTATCTCCTTTGCTGTCTCCACTTTTCTAATTAATTGGTACATATTCAAGGTGAATACTGGCAGACACTTGCTCCTTTAGCATCTCTTTACCTCTGCCAAAAAACAGCCATGTTAAAAAACCTACTTTATGACTAGGTTTTCCAAAGTTACAGCCTCCCCCATTCCAACCAGTTTGGCAAGAAGAAAGCCAAAACAGAGATTAAGCCATTTTCTCCTCATTAGCGCCCCATTAAGCTTGCAAAGATGCTGTGAAAGCATCTACCTGCCCGCTCTGGCTTGGGACACAGCAAGAGCTCAGCACCTTCCTCTAAGAGGTGCTGTTTATCCAGTGAGTGACTGCAAGGCTCCTCCCCTCCTGCAGAGGAAAGGAGAGCCCAGATGTAAAACACAACAGAGCCCTGGCTACTCTGAACCCCTGGGAAAGAATTGTCTGGCAAGCCAAGCTCTCCGGGTAGGTGAGGGTACCTTTTGTGGGCACCAAATTCAAAATGATTCTAGTTAACTTAGAAGAAATGTCTGCGTTTTCATGTCTTCTTAAATAGACTCTTCATCAGTGGGTCTTTTCTTGATGATGGGGCACCTATCTATCTATCTATCTATCTATCTATCTATCTATCTATGTATGTATGTATCTATTGACAGCCCCTCCACTGATTTAAATGACCAACAGGATGCCTGTAAAACTGGGAGCTGCATCCCAAGAGTGTGACATACTTTGATTGCTCCTTTTTGAATGTAGTGGAGTTTGTCTACTGTCTCTTCTACGGTCTTAACTTTATCTCCAATGTGGTGTCACTCAAAAGGATGTTTTATTTATATGCACAGCTTTGCAAGATCTCAAAAATAACTATGGTAAGATGTTTATGGTAAGATAAAGAAGAAAGAAGGAGAGGAGAAAAAAGAAAGAGGGAACACAGTGTGTGTGTGTGTGTGTGTGTGTGTGTGTGTGTGTGTGTTAGTTAACACAAACTGGACTCTTGAAAGTTCAAAATCATCCATATGACATAAAGCAGATAACATCTGGCAGAGCAGGTGGGTGAGCAAGAATGAGCAAGTGACAGAAGGACAATCAATAAACAAGGGAACTTGTGGAAGAAGTTAAATTTTTTGATTGTAGGGAGGGTCAGAGGGATTTGGTAAATGCATTTGCCAAAACTTACATGGCATATTTTAAATAAGTGTTTTTTTCCTCTAAAAATGCAGTTTTGTTTGCCATCCTAGGGGTTGAACCTAGAGCTTTACACATGCCAGACAGTTTCCCTATGCTATGTCTATAGTTATTTAAAAAAAAAAATTTAATTTTGAAAAAGAGTCTCACTAAGTTCTCCAGGCTGGTCTTGAACTTACAATTCTTTGGTCTCAGTTCCCTGAATAGCTAGGATAACAGGCTTTTTGGTACCATGCTTGTATTTATTTTATATTAATTATGCCTTCAGAAACCTACTTAAAATCCTAGAGATATATATTACAAATTGCATTTATTGGCTTAGACTTTTGTGAAAGTCCTTGTAAACAAAGCCAGAAGGTAAACACTTAGTGGGAGGAGAAGTAGACTGGGGTTGGCAGAACCAGGCCCCTTCAGACAGACCCTGGCTCTGTGGAGGGAAGAGTTCCTGGTTGGGAAAGAGTCATAGTTACTGAGTTCAAACTCTGTCACCAGCATAGAGAGGTGGTGGCTACTTTTCGTTTGTTGATTTGAATTTGTTTTTAATTATTTATTTATAAAAGAAAAGAGAGAATAAGACAAACATTCCTAAACGTGAAGTCATCTAACACAGGCAAACAAAAGGTGCTTCTTAGAGGGCTGATCCTAATGGCCAAGAGAAACTTGAGGAAGGGAGACTTAATGATATGTGGACTAAAGTTCATGAATTGTGTTTTCTATTCCCATGTTCCAAATGGAATTGTGGGAATATAGAAACTGCTACTAAAGTGCCAAAGGTTTCCAGGAGTTGAAGAGACAAGGGTAAGCTGTGGGACCGTGCTCACAGATGCAGAGCATGTCACTGTTGCATCCCACTTCCCAGATCTCTCCTCTGCCACCAGTACTGGTACCTTCAATGGCATCAACAGAAGAGGAATGAAAACTCTTTTTTTTCTGTTGACTGCTGATATGCAGACTTACACTTATGATGAAGGTCATAACTGAGATTTTGTTCTTATATTAGTTCTTTTATGTCAGTGATGGCATCTAAGCCATTGAACGAATAACTCAACAGGACCAGATCTCAGAGAGAAAAATCAACGCGGGCTTCAAGGAATAGCATGTCTTGTTAAGCAGAAATAGTCTCTTTACCTTAAATTATGAGCAATTGTAAGGTGAGAAATGATACTAGTATTAGAACCTCTTAGGTATCCTGTAGTGTATTGCATATCACTAGGTGCAATAAACTATATATACTTCTCCATTTATAATCAGGCTCAGTCAACTCACAGATACTTTATTATGAGAAAATACTATGACAAGTCTAATCACTAATATCTGTGGGTGTTGGGTAGTTTGAAGATGTATCTTAGCACACAGTGCCCAATAAACATTTATTAATCTAACAAAAGGAATCAAGATCCTATTAACAAGAGTATACGTGATCAGTCACATGTTACTCTGCTATTCCCTTTTGATGAGGTGGGTTAAGTGCTGTTATATTATGAGTTGCATGAGTTACTTTACATGCTGGCACGAACTTGTGCCCTTTAAGCATCTCACTATGCCTAGTGCAGGATGACCTTCCTTGAGCCTTCCTTGAAGATACACAGATGAAGCAAATGTAATTTACTGACTCCTTTTTTTTTTTCTCAAGACAAATTCTCAATCATATTATTTTCATTATGTGCAATAAGATATAAGTTACCTTGTCATTATGAAATAAATGGCACTACAGTAATCTTTGGATTTCAAGGAAATGCCTAGAAAATTGCCTTTTAGTCCTTTCTTGCAGTACGCCCTGTGACTGTACTTCCTCCTTTCTACTGTCCTCAGACTAACAGACACAGTCTTGGAGACAATCACGGACTCTGCTGTATTGTGTAGCTACCAACTATAATACTTTTGCCTCTACATCTAATAAAAATATCTCTCCATTTCAGACTACTCTGTGTGATCCTCCGAGAAGGCAAATAATTTCTTCTGTCAATGGCTATGATTCCCCAGAAGATATTGATGCATTTGGGAGTATAATTTGGCAGAGAAAGAAGATAACCTGAAACCACAAGCTGCCCTAAACACTCTATTATGAACAAAGAGAAAACAGCTGAATTGAGTTGGAGGAAAGCCTTGTTGAATGATAAATTGCCAGACCCTCCAAGGCTCAGGAGGTTTCAGCCCATTCACCCCAGCTGCATTTTTATGAATACTTGAGGAAAGAACTTTGAAACTGAAAGGCTCTGACTCATGGTTTGACTGTCTGTGTTGGCTCCTAAAAGATTCCTGAGTTTTAAGAATCACAGCTGAGAAATTTGCTGTGTGAAGGTCCCTAGGCCCAGGGCCTTTATGATGGTCTGCTGATCCTCATGCAAAATGAAATCAAGCAAAAACACTGCCAATACTTGTGTTCTAACTCAAGCTGTGCATTTAATTTAATAGTTGTGGTTCTAGAAATATCTCTTCCAACCAAGGAGGGCAATTGTGAGTGTAAGAGAAGGGGTATGAGACGACCTTGTACGTTTTTGTATCCTTTTGAGTTGTTCATTTCTTAGGGTTTCAATTCTAGGGGTATTTGCCTTATTTTCTTCTTTCCACCCTCTGGGAAAGTCTCCTGAAAGAAGTTTCTCTTTGGTCCTCTAGGTCTTTGGTCATTCAGTGAGCATGTATTCTGTGTGCAAAAGACGAAATTAATGGTCAAAGAGAAATCTAGCAAATGAAAACAGATAAATCTACCAATTTGAACGTTACAGAAGCTCTTAACTTTAAAGGAAACTTTTTGGCAGATGGGGAGAAGGTGCAATGATGTCAAAAGTAGCAGAATTTATTCTTCAGAGGGAATTAAGTCCTTCACATACACAGGGCTAACGTGAGATATCTTTCTGCACGTTGTGAACATGTGTTACTACCATTGGTTAATAAATAAGCTGTTCTATGGCAAGCAGGTAACAGATAGGCAGCAGGGAATCCAAGAGAGATAGAGGAAGGAGAAAGGCATGGATGAAGCAGAATCTGTGCTGCCAAGAGGAACAAGATGTAAGAGAATAGGTAAAGCCACTGGCCCATGAAGCAATACACCGATTCACAGAAATGGGTTGACTTAAGATGCAAGAGTAGCAAGTAAGAAGCCTGAGCCATAGACTGAACAGTTTGTGATTAATATAAGCCTCTGAGTAATTATTTTATAAGAATCTATTGGACCATAGGTGGGAGAGATTCGTTTAGACTACTGGACTAAGTGGGCCAAGAAACTTCCATCTATACAGGGCTGCCTGCCACCTGTGGGTAAAGCTGATATTAGATCTTAATCTCTTCTACTATCTACAGTTTTGGTCCAAATTTGGCCTGAGCCCTAATGACTAGAAGCTATCACTTACATTTGCATATATATTAATGTGTTTAAATATTTCAGAAAAACATCAAAAATATTTCTGTTTTTGGTAAAGGGAAATAGATAGATGAAATATGAATGCTAGAGTGCTGAGGCTTCTTCAAGGTGAATGGTTTATGTGGAGATATTTTACTTATCTTTGTATATATGCAAAATGGCAAAGAAAAGATCCTGAATTTACTTTCTCACTATCTCTAGAATCCAAACAAGCTTTCTGCTGCTTGCTAGAGTTTTCTGTGCTTTAAAAATGATTTTGAAAATAACATTTAACAATAACTTCAAAAATGCCTATAAATAAGCCTAACTAAGGGAGTGAAAAGTTTCTACAATAAAACATTTAATATACTTAATAAACCAAAGAAGACATTGGAAGATACTCTATGTTCATGGATAAGAGGAATGAATAGTGTGAAAGTGGCCACATTACCAAAAGTGATCCACAGATTCAATGTAATGCCCTTTGAATTCCAATGATATTCTTCACAGAACTAGAAAAACAATGCTAAAATTCATATTGAAAAACAAAAGCTCTGAAAAGCTGCAACAATCCTTACCAAAAAGTAGAGAAATTCTGGAAGTATCGCTATGTCTTATTCCAAATTTTATCACAGAGCTGTTGTAATCACAATAGCATGATGGCACAAAATGGAATTTAAACCAATGGAATGGAATAAAGAACCTATGCATAAATTTAAGTAGCTATAGCGACCTGATATTTGACAGAAGTGTTAAAAATAGACACTGTGGAAAGGCAGCTCTTTAACAGTGCTGAGAGAAATGGATATCTATCTACATGTAGAGAAATGACACCAGATCCTCATCTCTTACTTTGCACACAAACTAGAGTAAAAATGAATCGAAGTCCTTAAACAGAAAACACAAAACTCTGAAACAGTTAGAATAAAAAATAAGATAAAAGACAAACAAACAGACAGAAGACCCTTTCCAAGCTATGAGCTTAAGTGAGGACTTTCTAAATAGGTCTCTAGGCTCCCAGGAAAAGGCCAAGAAGCTGATAACCACAAGTGAGACCTCATGAAATTAAAATGCTTCTGCACAGAAAAGGAAACAGTAAACTGAATGAAGAGAACCTACATAATGGGGTAGAATCTTGACTCGCTATATATCGGGCAGGGGATTGATATTAGAATACATAAAGAACTCAAAAATCTAAGCAATAATAAAACAACTGATAAAAGGGCTAATGAACTGAGCATACAGTTCTCAAAACGTGACATGCAAATGATCAATAAACATATGAAAAACTTCAATTTCACTACTTGTAAAGATTAGTTTTTGACTGCTGACCTGGACATGGTGTAGAATTGGCTGGGAAGACAGACAGTATCAGTGAGGATTTAGATCAGGTTGGCCTATGGACCTGCCTGTGAGGGGTGTTCTTTGATATAATTGAGTTAGGAAGACCCACTGTGAGTGTGGGTAGTTCCATTTCATGTCCTAGACCTTGAACGAAGTAGGAAAGTAAGAACCAGCTGCACACTAGAAGGAATGTAGTAGTCCACCATCTTCTGCTCTTCTTACGGATATAATGTGACTGCTTCAAGTTACTGCTTGCCCACAGTGATGGCCTGTAACTTGAGCCAAATAAACACATTCTCTCTAAAGTTGATTTTGTCATGGTATTTTATAACATCAACAGGAATGAAGATAAGACATTAGCTGACAGAGAAATGCAAAATAAAACTATATGGAGAGTCTTTTTTACTGAAGACATTATGGTCCCATCAACAATTGGTTAAGAGGGAGGATGGACTCATGGGTAGGGACCTTTGCTATATGTAGACTGTGAGAAAGGGGGGACTCACTGTCTTCAATTGAATCCCTCTGCAGAGCTCTCAAACCTATAGTCACACATATGGCCCTGATTCATCTTGGTGGAATCCCAATTAAAAGGAATAGATAGGAAAGAGAGAGAAGAATTTTTGGAGAGGTAGGAGGTATACAGGGATGGTAGGGAGGCAGAAAGTGAGAGTGATCAGTATGTAATGTGTACACATTATAAAATATGTATATATAAAGAGACAGAGACACACAGAGAGAAAATCCCCAGTGTCTATCATTAATGCAGAGAGAAGATAAACTTGAACACTGATAATGAGAACATAAACTAGTCAAGCTACTATGGAAGTCAGTATGGAGGTTTCTCAGACAATAAAAAATAAATCTCTTGTATGATCTAGCTATAACACTCCTGGGTATTTATCCAATGAACTCCAAGTAGCATACTATAGAGCTTGTATATCAATGTTTATTGCAAGACGCTTCACAATAGCCAAAGCATTAAAGCATCAGAAATGGCTCACAACTGAGGGATGTGTGTGAAGGATAGTGCACATGCAAACAGATTTGTTTCAACCATGGAGGAGAAATTAAGTCACTTACACAAAATGGATGAAACTGGAGATAATCCTCTGAAGTCCATCAGGTGAGTCTTAGAAAGAGGGATGCTATGCTTTTTGTCACGTCTTGCTCCTAGATTTTATAGAGCTACATAAAGTTATACATACATTTATGATGGGAAAGTAGAATTGAAACTGTCCAGGGGAACAAAGGAGAGAAACAGGAATGGAGAAAGGGAAATCGGGAGAGCAGGGGCCATGGAGGGGGAGAGCAGGGGCCATGGAGGCCCAATATGCTTAACACATAATCTGCACTTGTACGAGTACTTAAAAATTAGTTTCTTCAAGAAAACATAAAAGTGACTTGAAAAATGATGAACTACGAGCTGTCGCCAAAGATGCGTAAGGCTGGTGGTGAGAAGACATTACTTTGGCTCCTTTCCCCTATTCAGTCTGGCTCTTCCGTTAATGAGTTATGCTTGTTAGTTTTACTTTAAGAATTTACCCATTTTGCCAAGTGGCAAAGACGTATCATACAGGTTTAGTGGGACTTGGGATGCAGAAATGTTTGCAAGTTATTTTACTTACCCACTTTAAGCACTTTCCTACTGCTGGAACAAAACACCATGAGCGAAAGCAACGTGTACAGGAAAGGGTTAATTTCGCCTTATAGCTTGTAGCCCACCATCAAAGGACTTTGAAGCAAGAACTAAAGCTTGGCAGGCACTGATGAGGGGGGCCAGAAGGGGTGCCAGTTACTAGCTTGCTCTCCATGTTCAGTTCTTTCTTCCGCCATCCTGGACCACGAGCCTTGGGATGATACCCCCCACAGTGATCTGGCCCTCCTACATCAATCATCGACCCAGAAAATGCACCACTGGCTTGCCCACAGGCCAATTTGGTAGGGAAAATTTTTCTCAATTGAATTTCTCTCTTCTCAAATGACTGTGTCGAGTTGACATAAAACTCGCCCGTACATTATGCATTTCCTCATGTTCTCTGAGATTTATGATACGTTATGATTCCTTTTGACCATATACTTCTTACAATGCATGGAACACATGCTTGTGGGTTTGTGGGGTACGTAATTGTGTCCTCATCATAGAGACAGAAATTCAGCACGGTGGAGATTAAGCTGAATGTTTATCTTCAGAACTACAGGCTTGGGGATGACTTCTCTATCAAGCAAGGGGCAATGATAGACTTGACCCAGCATCTTATCTCAAGGTCGATTCTCTCTTTCTTCAGCACAAGATGTTGGCAATAGGAAGAGCTTCAGAGGAAAGTGAGTGGTAGCTGGGGCTGTTGCTGGGACAGTAAAGACGTGAACATCTGAGTGAAGTGTTTGAAAGGGCATAAATGCTCTCATTCATAAAGGCTGTGCTGTGTTTCTTCTTTTTCTTTTTTTCTTCACTTTTTAAATTTATTTTTCCCCCCCTACCCACCACTGTTTTCCTTCCCTCCCCTCTTCCCAATCCTCCCCCAGCTTTCCCCTGCCCCATCCCCCATCCATTCCTCAGAGAGGGTAAGAACTCCTAGGATGAATCATTTGGAATGTGGATGACAGTCGAATGGAGTGGGCAGTTTGTGGGGCCACTGGCAGTGGGACCAGAATTTATTCCTGGTGTATGAACTGGCTTCTTGGAGCCCATTCCCTGTAGAGGAACACCTTGATCAGCCTTGATACTGGGAGGGGGTGCTTGGTCCTACCTGAGTATATACTATGTTTCTATATCCTGTTTAGGGAGAATGAGACCTACCTTATTTATAGCAGCCCACTCCATACTATTTAATGGCTGGGAACATGCCTAAAATTTAATAGCAACCCCTACATAGAACCTGGCAAATATCACCATCATCTCTCATGCATACACAGACATGTTTCCCCACCCTCTAGTTAGAAAATCATATGCTTTACGCCTCAAGACTAGTATTATATTACTATTTGCTACACATATTCTTTTGCCTATGACTAATTGCATAGTTCCAAGTCCAGGGTATAAGGATTAACAATATGGTTAAAGCCCCGAATGAACTCCATCTCGATGTAACTTAAGTACTCAGAGTCATTATCATGTACTTTACTTCCTGGCACCATTGAATAAACTGGTACCAACCCCATGTGTTTTGTGACCTCTGTTCATACACAAGGCTCCATCAGCTGAGCTGTTCTAACTCACATTTGGTTCCTGAAATCCAAAGTGACAATTCTTTGAACCTCAGTTTCCTCATTTGGCAGTAGGAAACATCTCATTAGAATGAGATCATCATTTGCTCTTTGCAGAATTCTTTTCAAGATTAAAGAACATTTCATATGGTTGTTCGACTTTGCTTCCCTGTTGCCGTGATAAAACACTGACCAAAAGCAACTTAGGGAAGGAAAAAGATTTATTTGGTTCACAGGATACAGTCCATGATCAAGGAAGCCAAGAAAGGAACTGAAGCAGAGACCACAGTAAAATGCTGCTTGTTGGTTTGCTGTATCTGGCATTCTCAGCCATTTTTCTTACATAGCCCAGGCTCACCTGCCTAGGGATGGCACTGCCCATAGTGAGAGAACCCCCCTAAAAACAATTAGCAATTAAGAACATGCCTCACAGGCATAGCCACAGACCAAAATGATTTCGTGAATTCTTCAACTGAGGTTTCCTCTTCCCAGGTGATTCTAGGATTGTGTCACATTGGCAGCTGAAACTGTTATACTATGTAAGTTACTTGTTGCTATTTCCAGCTCATATTATAACTTTAATAAATGATGAACATAGTAATAATTGAGTTACTAAAGTGTATCTTATGTGACTATAATCAGAAACCCTGATGTCTTGAGATCTAAAATGACTATCCTGTAGTTGAATTTGCTTTTAGCAGCATAAAAATTTAACCAGCTAAAGAATATGCATGTCTTATTCTATGTGTTTTTTTCCCTAAATAAACATTTATTGTTAAGTACTGTGGGAGTTACACAAAAGAAAAAGAAAGATCTACTTATACACCTTCAGGAACATAGCCTATCACAGTGAGCACAAGATATATATGTATTAAATCAGTGGGTATACATATTAATCCGGGAAAAGCCAAATGTAGTAATTTGAAATAAAATTCAAGACCCCTTCTTACCAGTTCTATAAAATTTTACCATCCCTAGAGGCTGTTCCTATTGTCAGCCTCCAGCTCTAGCATCCAGAATCCAAGCATTCTTAGTGGAAGCAACATTGGGATGCAGCTTATTCTGTTAGCAGAGGAAATAGTAATACATACATTGAGGATTATGTAATAATTGACGGGAAAAGAGGGGCTTGGGTGCATCAGTGGATGCTCATATCCACTCATCACTTCCCAAGGACCCCAAATTTTGAAATAAGCTTCCTCATCCATCTTGCAACATGTATAATATTTTGCTCATCACAATCTGCTTCATACAAAAATAAATACCACCTCACCAAAGGAAACAAGACATTGGCAATCCACATGCCTTCTCAGACTCTGTCCAGGAGCCGTCACTGTAACAGCATAAACAAATAGATCACCAGCCTAGCCTTCTCTCCCTCTCGCTGGTCTTCCTTTCCTACCCTCTGAATGCTCCAGTAGGGTGCAGAGGATTTCACAGTTTCTCCAGCTCTGGAAAAATCATTAAGCCTTTCTGCTCGTTGACTTTGGACACATCTGGAACAAATTATCTCTACTTTTGGAATCTGAATAAAGGAATGTAAGCCTCACTGGAGAAATGTGAAATCTAGGGTGGGATTTGCAAAATGGTTTAAGGTTTGCGCATGTACTTTTTTTGAGTTTGTTTGGGTTTGGAACATATTAGAAAAAAAAATAATAAGGCTTGCCATGTGCTTTTCATAATTCCTTTGCTTTCCATAAAAATCATTTGACCCCTCCCCCAATTTTCCACCAATTCTTAGTAGCTCCCATCCGTCGTGTTAAGTGTTCTTCTTATGTAACATGAAATCGGTGAGTTAGGGAGTTTGGTGGTGGGGATTTAATCTCAGCCCAGGCACAGATTTAACGCTTTTGTCCTTGCTTCCAGCGTCATGATGCCCAAGTACTTGATCAGAAACTGGACTTGGTCCCTGAAGGAGGTACTGAGACTTTACAAATCTCAGTACTCAGTTCCCTTGTCTTAGCTCAAGAGCAGCTGCAGCAGGCCACAACCTCCAGGCAGCTAAAGCTGAGCTCATTGCTATCATCCCTGCTGCCTTTCACAGCGCCCTCAATCATTCCTCCTTCTGGCCCTGTGGTTGATGGTTAGGAATAGCAGGATGGAGGGCTTGCACAGGCTGGGAGGTGACATAGGTGTTGTACACAGGCCACAAGCTGCTTCCTCTAGGCTGCTCTTCCTGGGGTCCTCGTGGCCACGCTCCTTTCCTGCTATGCAGACATGATCACCACCAGAAAGCAAAGACAGATGCTTCCAGAGAAGAATCAGGAATTAAGAACCAGCCAGTCATGTTTGGGAAGAAGAAAGAGTGCGGATAGGAAACAAAGTGTTGGAAAAAGAGAAATCTGATGGAGCTACATGTTGCCCCCCCCCCTTTTTTCATTGCTAACACAGTTTTAGTGACCACAGCTGTCTAACTTCAACATTATCTTCATTGGGATGCGGCTTATCCATCTAGGCCTATGTAAACGTGGTGTCTGTCCAGTCTTGTCCTGGTTTTAGTTCAGAAAAACTATGGACCATTTAATATCCTCAGAGTTCCTGAAGTCTCATTCAGGGATTTCCTGTAAATCCATCCATTGCCATTACAGTGTCACCTCCAAACAATGACATGACAAAAGTACCTGGGCATAAACATAACATAAACAGACAAATGCCAATGAACCTTATGTCAGATACAAAAGAACTAACACTGTATGATTGTCCTTATTTTGTGCATATGAAAGAGTCAAATTCATAGACACAAAAAAGCATAATAGAGTTTGTCAGTGGGCAGCAGAGAGGGAATAGAGGTTACTTTCATGAAATTTCTATTTGGTTAAATAAAAACAAAAAAAAATCTGGAGGCAGGTATTAGTGATGGCTGTACAACACCATAATGGATTTATTGCCACTGGTTTATAGCTTTAAGGTGGTAAAAGGGGTAAATTTTGTTATGTATATGTTAGCACAATAAAACAAATATGGGCTGTTTTTCCATATCTAATTAAATAGGTGAGTAAAGACAAATGGACACTCTTTGGAAGTGGAGAAATACATTAATCACATTATGGCTGCCACCAAGGAGGTCAGATAGCTTCTAATAGAAAACTGTGGTGTTTGAGCTATCCTCAAATAATAGAATCTGTTCTATTAAGAAGGGAAATGCTCAGCTGGGTGGTGATAGTACATGTCTTTAATCCCAACACTCTGGGAGGCAGAGGCAGGCAAAATCTCTGTGAGTTCAAGGCCAACTTGGTCTATAGAGCAAGTTCTAGGACAGCCCAGGCCTGTTTCACAGAGAAACCCTGTTTCTAAAAACAAAATAGAAAACAAACAAAAGGAAATGTACAACTCCATTCTCTCTCAACTAAATAGTGAAAACCCACTGAGTTCAAGCCCATTAAACACAGATGCCACTGGAACAAGAGAGATAAGTACATGTCGGGAAAAGGGAAAAACTAAGCTCTGCTGTTCCAAGCACTTACTGGCTACTAAAAGGAAAACCACGTTCTTATTTCTACTTATTCTTAGTCTCATTCCTATGCAAAGTCTTCTATTGAAATCCGAACTGACAAGTTTGCTCAGATATATGAGGCTTCCCACACCATGGCCAGGAACTGTTAACTGGAAGTGTCTGAAATCTGTCCTGTGCCTACGAATCTACTGCACACTCAGAATGGCTATTCCTGGGAAGAGACTCTGCTTTAGTTCCCTAATAGAGTTTGAGTTCTAGGTTCCGGTGAGCAGAATTTCCATGAATAAATGCTCTACTTCCTTACCAGTGACTTCTTATTAGTGCAATGGGAGTTAATGAAGGACATTGGTTCTGAATAACTAGATGATGCCTCCCTTCTGTAAAATGAAAGGAAAGGATCAGAGGAATTATTGAAAAGAGTTTGGTTCCTAAAGGGGCAGAAGAATGATAGATTTAATAATTTTTTTTCCTACACTATAACTCATGTGTAGCTTGGAATTTTCTTCTTTCCAGAATCTGCCTACATATTTTAGGTTATTGATATGAATATTCATGGAATACTCATTTAGCTTGAGAGAGAATCAGAGGGTACTCTTTGGGCTTGGTGGCACAGGTATGTAACTCTAGTTTCTTAGAATGTAGGAGGGCAGTCCAACAATAGCTATAGAAATATTCAAGGCTACCCAAAGAAAATTAGCTGAGTCCCTCGCTCAAAATTATACGGTAATAAGAGGGCTAGGGACAGGGTGAGTGATAGAGTGTATGTATGATGGTCAGGATTTAATGTCAGCCTGTTATAAGTTAGAATTACCTGAGTCAGAAGCCTCAACTAAGGATCAGTCCTGGCTGCCTTAATGATGAGGATAGACTCCCCCCAAATGTAGGTGGCATATTCTAAAAGCATCCCAAATAAAAATGGCAGAGAAGATTGGTTATGTCCCACTTCTTGGCCATCCCTCTTGCTGTTGAATCGTTTTGCTTTGTTGTTGCTACTACTGATTCCCTAGCTGGTATTAGATCTAGTGTTTCCAGGTTCTCAATACTGTGTGAGGATGGCTCCTAGGAACCTGAAGGGTTTTTTTTGTGTGTGTGTGTGAATTGGGATTACTAAGGCACCCATATAGACTGAGCTACCACTGGGTTCTCAGTCTCCAGTGAGAGATAGACAGTTGTTGTTACTATTTCAGTAGTGTGTGTGTGTGTGTGTGTGTGTGTAGCATGTGCAAGCCCATAGATTCAATTCTAGTTCCTCAAACAAACATCAAAAGGAGGTATCTACAAGAGAAATGGGGTACAGGTCATTATTGGTGAACATCTGAACAAATCTCAAGACTGTGAGAAGCCTATATTTGAGTGGAAATGCCCAGAGGAGAGATTTTCCCCAATTAGGCATATTTTAGACAGAACACTTCTTATCATTATCTTTATTTCCAGCTAAAAGGAATTAAGATATGGGTTTAAAAACAATGATACAGTCTTAACAGTTTCTTCTCATAGTCAGACAAAAAAAAAAAAAAAAGGGCAGGTAAGTGTAAAGAAGACCCCTACATATCAGGAGGCATGGGGCCTCAGTGGCTGAGCCACTGTACACAGCTCTGATCAATCCCATACGTTTTAAATAATAGATTCAACCTAGAACAGTGCTGATATATATTCAATTACCTTCAGCATTTTCTAAAAATATATTTGAACCATGCTTGAAGTACTAGTTACTTAACCAGATCTTGTATGCATGTGATGAGGTATAAAGTGTAGTAAGAAATTAGATGGAGGCCAGGCCCCTAGCTTTCGAAACTAGTTCTCTTCATAGGGCCATGCCCATTCCTACTCAGCAGAACTGCAGCTTAGGTGGCTTTCATCCCTACTGTTTTAAAGCTCTTATAAAAAAGTACAGACTAAAGCATGCATTTGAGTCACTGATTTTTCTGAACTTTTAACATAAAAGGATGTATTTTCAACAAAAATCATAGTATTTATAGATGAGCATTTTATAAATCCCTCAGTATTATTTGATAGTGAACGCCTTGCAGAAAAAAAAATGTAAAACAAAAGAAGCAACAAGAAGAACTAAATCCTCAGAAACTAAATCCCTGCTCTGACCGCTAAACATGGCGGTTACAGGATCAAGAGAACGTGACATATGTGCACACTGTAGAATGGATTGTTATACAAATGCAGGCCATTATCTGGTCTCCCTTAACACCGTGTGTTATCCACTTGGTTCACTGAATACTCACTAAGTTTTTCTAGATTAGAAAACGCAATGAAAGTGTACAGCAAGGAGTGTACACTTGGTGCGTTTGCTTACATTTCTCCTGGGATGAGTACACACTAATCTAATGAAACCTTTGCTTGTTGATAATATGAATATTTTTAAGTCACAAATGAACAGTATTCATGTATGTGTTTTCAGCAGAGAGAAGCCAGGGTACATCTAAGATCACCTATTTTCCCTAGCTCAGAATCCTTGCATCTCAAAAATCTCTTTCCGAAAAGGTATGTGTCATTAGTAAACCCCTCCCACAGAGGCTAATGTCTGTGCTATGCCTTGGCTACTGGCTTGACATAGGGTAGACTTGCTAGTATGCTCCAAAGAGTGGGGGAGGGATATCTTTACCCAGAATCCTTCATTTCCACTGAGCTAATGAGAGCGCTGTCACCTAAATTTTCATTGTTTCAAGAGCAAGTGGAGGCTGACAATTTCCTTTCAAGCTTGAATGATGAAGAGAAAACATCCCACAGCCTCATCTGGCTGGTTGCTGCGAGGTAATGAGCCCTGTGCAGCACCCATCTCTGCTCGACTGAGATGACCTTATGTCTGGTAATGCATCAGGGGGGAGTGAAAAACACTTGGCAGGTCCTGCCAACAATTCCCTCAGGACATGCTGAATGTGCCAAACAGTTTAGTAAATAGATCTCAAGTTACCATGTTGAAACATATTCCAACGCATTGCAACAGAGAACGTCTCAATCTAAAGGTCACACTTCAGTTCGTAAAGATGCTGTGTGAAGTGGTTTGGTGGTGGTCCCTGGAAGAGAGGAATGTCATGGAGGTGAAGATCAAGAGAGAAAAATATTCATAGCGTTTCAAAACAAATTTCACAACCTTTGCTGGCTAATCTCTGTGATTTTCAGTCCAGACAGGGAATTTTGTTTTCTGCCAGTCTCTGTTCCAAGATTTGCTGGATTTCTTGGGATAGGCTAACAGCCCTCAGGGTCAGAAAGCTGACTGGTGTCCTGCATGAGCTGGCAGGGTGTGACATGAGGAGGTGAAGCCAAGATGGAGTGAAAAGGTCCCAGCTTTCCTAATTTCCCATTTTGGTCACTTTTAGAGTTCTTTGGGAGAAAACAAAAAACAAAAAACAAAAAACCAAGGACTTAGAAATGTAATCCTTGCTCAAAATAGTTGTTGGAGACCTGGTGTAGAGGAGATTGATAAGACTGGAAAGTCTTGGATCAGAGTTGGTTTTACACCAAGGGACCCTTGCCTTTTTCTGGGCTGTGGCTTGAAAACTTTCTGGAGGAGGGGCATCCTGTATCCAGCATAATTGTTTCCCTGGTGGGATCCTTAAAAATGTCCTATTTGGATCTGCTGGGTGCTTGTTGGGCAGCTCAAATGTTTTTGTAGCAATGTCCGGTTTGGGAAGGATGATTACCTTTGCAAGAGGAAGCATACTAGCGAAGCCACTCAACACAGAGTCGTTTGTGCTTTCCAATTGCAGTGTTTTCTCTTTTGACCTTTCACCATTGCCATCAAACTCAAAATTTCCCTTACAAGCAGTTTAGTACAACACCCTCCCTGAGCAATGGGATGAAAAGTCCATCACTTTTCAATGTTTACTAGTACCAAAGCTTTAAAACTGCAATGCATTTTGGGTGGTGGTAGAACAGAGAGGGGGTCAGGCTACACATTGGTGTTTGGAGCTTGTCTTGACAAATAAATCTTTTGAGACAAGAACTTGAATTAGTGTGGGTAACTGCATAGAAAGAACCAGGATGTTGTCGTGCAATGTTAAGCCCCAACACACAGCAACTCAATGTCATTAGGTTGAACATTATTAAGTTGATAATACTAGACTGCTTAGATCCACAAAAATAAAAAAAAAAATTATGGAGTTTAAGCTAACAGAAAGCAGAATTTGAAAGAGCTACAACAGTCAGAGGAGAGAGAAGAAATAGCTAGGTTTAGGCTTGCAGTGGTTAAATCTCTGTTCTTGCCTTTTCTCTTTGCCCTGACCAAACTTATTAAATCTTTATGGGAAAGAATATTAAGAAGGAATACAGCATCTGGCTGAGCTCAAACCCCTACAGGATGGATGGTGTTTGACATAAGGAAAGGCCTGATGGACAAAACTGGAATGGGGGAAGGCATTGGGAGATAGAGTAGACATCCAGAAGACAAATTTTATAGTTTTGATTATTTCACAATGACTGAGATTTTTGTTTTAACAGTCCCATACTGCCTGTCTTAGTTAGAGTGAATTAATGAACATATATATAGTATTTATGAAACAAAACCCCAGGTTAGTTCCCAGCACAAAATTTGTTAGTTCAATAAAAATAGTCTTGTGGTGGCCACATATTCTGAATCCCACCTTTGGAAATCATTTCAAATTAAAATTGAATCAGGTGGTATTTTTATTTGTTTGTCAGCAAGCTACAAAGCAAACTACTTCACTTTGGCATTTCTCTCTGTGGTCTGATATCTCATGTCAAAACAGCTGGTAGAGAAGGTTTATGTGATTTATAGTTTACAATTCATGCATGGAGAGCAACAGGTTAATACTGGATGATTTAAGATCCTTCTGATTCCAGGAGCCATGGTGGATTCCTTGTTACAGAACAGAAATCTGAGAGTCATGAAACCACGTTCTCCACTAATTGTCTATGGAGACAGCTGTGGACATTTGAACAGGAGGCTCAGGAGAACTCTTGTCAAATATAATGGTCTAGATATGTGATTACAGTGCAACCCAAAATTCCTTATGAGGAGGCATAAAAACAAACAAACAAAAAGAAAAGCAAACAAAAGGAGGAGGAGGAAGATGAAGGTATCCTAATTACTAGGAGTTAAAGATAAATACATAGATCAGAAAGTGGTCCTATGTGTTATGAATCTACCTGGAAGATCAAACTAATTGTAACATTTATAGAATTGATTGTGTTAATTTTGGTGTGATATTCCAGGTTTCAGCATGCTACAGAGACAAAATCTTATCTTAGGTGTGTAGAGTCAATGCCATTACTGATCTGTCTATAGATCTACCCTAGGAATGTATCCTTAAACCTTCAGATAGCATTTACTATTATTCTTTTCTTTAAAGAATGTGTGCCATGAGTCAGTATTCTTCCTAAGCCATTAAGACCTTCAATTTATAGGCTTTAACCATTCTAACCCAACAACATATATTCAAAATTATATGATTTACTATATTCATGATTGCAATGGTGACATTCCCAATTGGGGCATTATGCATAGCATCTGGATAGAATAAACAAAATAAAAATATTTGTCATTTGTTTCTACTTTCAGCTCTTAAGAATAAACTCTGTAGAACAAACTGTACTTCTGTTTTCTACAATCAAAATCCTGTAAACTTTAAGTATGTGTTCTGCAATCAGACACTTTTCACTGACTGGTAAGAACGACTTTGTTTAGTGCCCAGTTCTTGCACCTCCATGCCAGCACTCTATCCTCAACTAACACCAAAGCAAATCCCAAATAACAGACGCGTCTTGGTAACAGTGATAGGACATTAGAGAGTCAGGCACATGGACTGCACCCACACATCCCCACTTTCCTACCAAATGTACCCCCTCTCCCCAGGGAGACTTTCCAAACATCCCTTTGCTCTTTACAGAAGCACTAAAAATAGCACATGACTGCTCAGTACAGGTGCTGTTTGTGCAAATGTTCTCTTTGCATTTAGCCTGCCTGCCTCTGTGATTAGCACACTGCAGACACACAGCATCCCCCCCTGGACTCTGCTGTGTCAGCTCTTCTCCATAATAGAGCAATGCTGGAGGATAATTCTAGGACTGCTGTTTATAGTCTCTCTCTCTCTCTCTCTCTCTCTCTCTCTCTCTCTCTCTCTCTCTCTCTCTCTCTCTCTCTCTCATTCTTCTTTCTTCCAAGGGAGAAAGAGGTTCTCTTCTCTGCCCACCATTAGGGGCTTCTGGGCTCGAAAACAGAATAACTATAATGCATCCTCTTTCTCCACAAAACTGGGATAGATAATGAAATGATTTAAAAAAATACAGGGAATTAACTCAAGATTCTGTTTCTAGTTGTTGCTCCTTGTGCATTTTACAATAATTATAGGCATAACATTGGAAGATGGTAGATGGTATCTCTATGTGGTAGTCCAGCAATCCATTTTGTCCAGTATTTATAGTTTGCACTTTAGAACACACAACTATAACCTGGTAAATTGTTTCTTGTGGTGGTTTCTTTGGCCCATACCATCATACTCTTATTCAAAAGGCCTTTAGGAAGTCTAAGGATGTGCCTACAGAGGCACAGACCCAGGTGATTTGGATATAGTTGGTTCTTGGACCAAATAGAATTCTCCCCAACTAAGTCTCTGAAGTAAACATTAGGAAACAGGCCAGAATGTGGAAGCGATTCCCTCACAAGGGCTGCAATTAGAACCTTGGTTCACTGTCTTCTTGCCCAGAATTCTTTCCATATGAAATCATATGCTTTCCACTCAGTTCAAGCCTGTGAGCTGGTGATACAACATGTATGTAGATGCTGTCATTGTCGTCAAAGTTCAAAGGCACTTTCTGAGGGGAAGGCAGCAGGGAGTGAGTGGTATAGCCACATATCTTGGCTAACGGATTTATGGGGATTCCCCAGGCCAGTTGCTGCACCCCTCTAAGCCTCATGTTTCAAAAATAGTATAACAAACCAGCTTCTGTGTTATATCTTATAATGGAAACCAAAGTAATATGGCAGCCTAAAGTCCTTGAGCTGCATTCCTTCATTAGGATTCAACCAAAAGTCCAGCCTTAACTCTCCTGTAATTCCTTACAGAAAGTTCTAGTGCCAGAGATGCCAACTCACATGCCAAGTCAGCCTGATGCAATGCCAGGGCTCAGCAGCACTGATCTGTGACTTGAGAGGACACAGAAAATACTCTTGTCAAAATATCACAACACATCACAACCATGGACTGCCGTGAGTGGTATGAACTTGTCCCTTAGGCAGTCACATTTCTGAAGGATGGGTGAATCCCTTTGGATTTTCTTTTAATTTCGTCCCATGTAAATGACTTTGTATTTTACGATCTATCTGATTATAGTACATAAAAATTGTTGGCTCCACCTTGTGCCTTGCACAGAGGTCAAAGGGTACAAAGCTTTGAACTTGAGTCTCTTGGAAATGCCAAGGATCAGACGTCATCCAGTTCAGAGTCCTTAAGAGTGATTTCACTACGCTAATTATGTTGTAGTGCCAAGAAACAAGATAAAACATATGATGCTTCACAAACATTTAAAAGTCTATACTTGTCGAAGCAATTTAAATATTTTTGCCATAATTATAAAACTAGAACATTAAGGTAACTTCAGTAAATCCGCCTGAGGTGTCATACACATTTAATGAAGAGTTTGGTCGCCTGACTCTTACACCCTACAGTTAGGTAAGCTTTTTTTTTCCCCCCTTTCCTTATGCCTAATAGGAAAAAGCTCATTAGTTGCAGATATTCAGTTTGTTTGTTCTACAGTGGAGGAGAAAAGCAATCTTGTTAGAAAAACAGTTAGTTATACTTCTGGATAATTGATCTGTAATGATTGCTCCAGTACAGTGATTGAGATGAGTACATTAAAGTGCCATCGTGAACTATAGGAAGTGCAGATGTGATGTGGTATGTCTTTCTGTATACGGTGAATAATAAAGGAACTGTTTTGGCCTATGGCAGGCATCTTAGAAGTAGATGGGACATCAGAGCATAGATAGGAGAAGGAGGGGCCGAATGAAAAGGAAACACCATCTAGTCGCCCAAGAATCAACATGTAAAGGTAACACAGGTAAACCACGGGCCACATGACAGGGCAGAGTAATGGAAATGGGTTGAATTAAGATGCAAGATCTAGCTAGCAATATCCCTAAGCCATAGGCCAAGCAGAATAAAATTAATATAAGCCTTTGTGTGATTGTTAGAGCTAGCCGGTCTGCGACTGCAGGTCTATGGGTCTGGGCCACCAGCTGGATGGGCCAGAAACCATGTGCTACACAGATGAAATGGGATGGGACTGAAGGTGTTTTCTGGAGACTAGGAAAAGTCTACTCCAGAAGAATTCAGCAGCTAGATGACTTATTCACTTACTCAACAGTATTTACTGGTTACTTCCAAGATGTCAGTTATATGCTAGGCATCAGGTGGACAAGAGGGTCATGGTCCTAGTTCTTCTGGTACCATAACTTTTATTTCATCATAGGAGACTGTCTTTGGTTAGAGCCTTGAAGTATGCAGTTCTTTCACAAGGAGAGGACTACAGTGGAGTCCACACAGGGTAGCTGGGACATGTATAGAGACTAGCGGTCAGGGTCTTAGTAGTCAATGCTCTAGTGGGTACTTCCCTACATGGAAGTTAGCTTGACAGAAATGAAGAATGTTTTGCTGAAGTATCTTTGTAGCTTTTGTCCATTTCAATTCAAGATCAGACTCTGCTCCCTTTGTTACCTTCTTCATCCTTTTGAGTTGAGTGTGGCTGAGAATGTGGCTTTGCACTCTGCCTTTACCTGATACACAGTAAGGATGTCTTAGAAGCAAGCAAGCTAATGAGTGCTGAGTGGTGGCTTACTCAGGGAGGGCCTAAGCGAGACCTCTCCAGCCTAGGAATTAGGAGAGCCAAGTACCTTCAACCAGAACCATTAAAGAATTGGACTGACCTTCCTTCCACCCTACAAGCCCAGGCACTCAAACGCTACTCTCTTAGAGGCTCTCCGGGGTGGCATTTCACAAGTGCGGTTTCATTCTCCTGACTTCTATTGAGGTACGGGAAGTTGTTAGATCAAAAAAGATTTTTAAAAAGATTGAAGCTGCAATGGAAAGTTATATCTAATGGCTCCAGGGCTGTCCTGGGATCAGATGTGCCACATAAATGACATCAGATGGCTCCATGTCCTCATCTTGCCTTCTTTTCCTTGGCCCCTACAGACTATTCCTAAGGGGTAGCTTTGAGCTAGTTTCTTCTCAAGCAAAGGGTTAATGACAAATTGAATGAAAATATTTTCCATCCTAGGGATGTTTTAACCCTGAAGTCATTCATCATAGCTTAACTCAAAGGAATAGTTCTTTAGTCAAAGATCAGTAACCATCAAGACAAGGGAAGGACTATTTTCTGGAAGGTTATTCCAGATAAATCTTGACTTCTGTGCTAGGGACAAGAAACAACTTTTCTCTCCTGCCTTCAGAGTAAGGATTCTCAAGGTTAGTGGCTGGGTATGGGCCTTCTATGAGAATCACTTAGGATCCCTCAGTATCATTTCTGCATACACTGAAATTGTCCTCTGATAGATAGTATGTTACCACGGGAGTCTTTCTGAGCAGGGACCACTGTGTCCAGCTGTGCTAGTGGACAGGAGTATAGTTCATGTTTAGTAAAATGTAAAACAAAAACCAAACCAAACCAAACCAAAACAAACCAAAACAAAACAAAACAAAACAAAACAAAACAAAACAAAACAAAACAAAACAAAACAAAAACCTTGCTTAGAATTCACACATTAAATTTTGGGTGAGGAAGAGGAGTCTGGATTAAAAACCAGCAAATGCATGTTGTGTAGCACTATAGTCAAAGAGCCATTTGTAAAATGAACAAGTATTATACGTGGAAAAATATCTCCTACATACTCTCACTGGGCCTTATAATATTTGTCAATTTTCCTGAGCCTGGGCCCATTCCTTCCCCAAGCAGCTTGTCTGAGGGCGGGAGCTGGAACAGACCAATTCAGGCCCAGAGTTGAGAAAGTATTCCTCACCTGAGCCTTTCCTCTCATAGACAGGAAAGGGAGACAGGTCCTTCCACCCAGTGTTTCTGGCCAGTGCTGTCTAGGGTCTGCTGAGCTGGGTCCCAAACCTCCCAGCCATGTGTCTGCCCCTGGGGCCTTTGTTGTCCTCCCTGTGTTCAGGGCCAGCTGTCTCCCATTCCTGGAAGCTTGCCAGCAGCGCCCTCTAAAGAGATGCATCTCAATCAAGTTACTTATTCACCTAATCAAAAAGGAAATAATGTATACAATTTAGAGTCTTTCCCACGTCCCAGCTCCCTTGGAGGCTGGGGAGGAGGAGACCCAAATGAAAGCCACTCAGACCTGGGGCTTTAGACAAGGAGATGAACCAGAGCGGTGCTGCCTATGTGGTCCAGGAGCCCCCACCATGATCAAAAGAAGAAAATGGGCAAAGCAAAGGACAGAGCTCATGCTGCAGCTGAGGATAATGTCATTAACAATAAACCAGGGGTGGAGGCAGAAGGGGAGCCATCTGCTCAGCCCAGGGCATTCAGAGTGTGGGTCACAGGGGCTCCAGAACCCTCCCTCCTCAGACAGGAAATGTTAGAAGCACCCAGCTGGCTGCCTTGGTTAGGTGTGTTTCTCTAAAGGCCCATTTTTTTTTCCTGTTTTGGGGCGTTGACCACTTTTCCGGTTTCTAGTCATTTCTCAAATCTCAGCTGTCCTGACACTTTGGGAGGGATTTCTCTGACTTTCCTATCTAAAACAGGCATCCCTGTTATTATCTTTCACGACATATGGGATTGTTTTCCTCTCAAAAGTTTTACGCTGTAAATTATACATGCATTTGCAAATTTACTTTGCCGAAGAACTAATGCCTACATAGGTTTGAGAGACTGCATTCTCTCTTAATGCCTTTATGGTATTAGTAACATGCCTGGAACATACTAGATGCTCAGTAATTACCAGTTGATTTTATAATGGAGTGTCCACATGTGCCCTATGTTCTAACCATCTAGTTTAATGCAACTGTTTGGATTTCAGGTTTCTAGGGAGGAAGGCACTGTGTAGTCTACAGCCCTTTACATTTCCACAGATCACAGCAGAGAAAATGATACTTCAAGGCAGTTTTAACCAGACTACAGTGCACAGTGCACTCGCATCAGTGTTAGAAGCACTATTAGAATGCAATAGTTTGGGGCTGACTTTGGGATCAGTTGGGTCTGCATTCATTCGCCTGAACTTTCCACATGCCTCAGTTTTGCCACTGGTGATTAGGGAAGTGGCCACATCATGAGGAAGCCCACTATGGGTGGGTGGACTCTCCTGTATTAGGAACTCTGTTGAGCTGGGCATTGGGAGAAATAATCAGAGATTAGTGTGCACTGCTGGATCTCCCTTGTGGAGCAGTCGTCTTGAACTGGTTGTGAGGAATGGGAAATTTGCAGAAATCTAAAGCAAAAGCAAAGGTGATCTGATGATTGTTATGGTGATTTTATGGCTATTGTGATTCTTCCCATGGGGTGTGTGTGTGTGTGTGTGTGTGTGTGTGTGTGTGTGTGTGTGTGTGTGTGTGTGACAGAGTCTTCTAATGGTGTGGGCGAGTCTGCTAACACTTGGGATGATTCCATTCATGGTTATGGTTGTGGAGAAAATTCTTATTGCTATGACTCCATAGTGCCCCTTCCTATATCTCCTTTCTTCTACTGAAAATGGTACTAAATAACAAAATTCCCTGTGTTTGGAAAGTGAGTGTTGACCTGTCATCAAGGCAAATGATCTTTCCATTTAGTGTGCATCTGGAAACAAGTTTTACAGGGTTTTTCCTCCTTTTGTCTTGACAACCCCTTCTACCCAGAATCCTTTGTTCACACTCCCTCCCTAATTTAAGTCCTTCCTCCCTGAGACCACACTGCATGTTTCTCTGCTTATACCTGCCTTCAGCCTGGTACAATTTCTGCTGCTGATAGATGCCAGGGAGATGTTTCTGATTCATTTTTTACTTGCTTCTATCATTATATGTTTAATCCCAGCTCAGCCTTAACAGAGTCTGACCACCTCTCAAACTCAAAGCTGCATCTAGTCCATAAAACTCAGTCAGTAGCTGCCAAATGCTACCTGCCCTCACCCCACCCTGAGCTTGTGGTATACCAGAAGGAGCTGTGCCTCACTCATCTCTAGACTCTCTTTTATAGCTTATGTATAATAGATACTTTCTTGGTAGCTAATAATAGATGGTAGCACTATTAATTTTACCCTAGACTTCAAGTTTCAAAAAGATGCTGCAACAGTACAGAGGTGCTTTTTATTTTTCATTTTTGGCTTATACACCCCTGCCCAATACTTCACAAAATATGTTTTTTCCCCTCTCTCACTGTCAAGAGTGAGTGAACTCAGTTTTCAGGACAAATTCTCCTTATTTTATGGAAGGGTAGATCAACACAGTACAGGGAAGAAAGAGAGGCTCTCAAATCAAAGATGAGGTCACATTCTAGCTATATGATGTTGGACAAATCCTGAAATCCTTCATTACCCTTAAACATCCTGCTCTAAAGAATAAGAATGTCAACACAGGACATTACAAATCGCAGGATGACACTTCGGTGGCAAGTGTATTGTTAATGAGCATGGTCACTACTTATGGACTTTTAGGGGACAGGAACATTTTACATTTGGTCTGCAACTTTAGCCAGAACTTAGCTAATATTTATGAATGTGCCACTGAAAAAACATAGAATAATTTCCCTGGATCAGGGTAAGATGGCTCCATAGCATATTATAACAGGTATGCAGTCATATTAATATGACTCTCTTCGTTCTTTCCCGAAAAGAGAGAGATGCCATCTATAAGCATACTACCCTGTGCATGCACACCTGATCTCTGAAAAGAAAATTTCTATCATTCCCATGGTCAAAGAGCTGAGAGATTTCTTTTCACTTGTTTCTCTGGCCTCTGAGGCTTGAAGACCATATCTGGCTTCCTCTCTGTGCTTTCAATCAGCACACATTCAAGACACACTGAGTATCAGGCCTGAACTGGTCTCAGGGAAAACAGACAAGCTACATAGGCTTTGTGTTACTGCAAATTTGACATCAGAAACGTAAAGTCTGATTTTGTTTTTATTTTTGTTTCAAGTAAAAGAGAACCTCGTGAGAACTTCTTTTGAGGACTGCAATAACAGAATTGTTGGAAAAGTGAAGTCCGGGGGAAAGACAACATCCCCTTTCTTGAGAAACAGGAGTGCCTCCCATTCCTCACCTCTCTCTTCTTTCTCTCTCTTACACACACACACACACACACACACACACACACACACACAATTATATGATAAGACTAAATTAGAAATCCAGACTGCCCTAATAATAATGCTAATCCCAGCTGATGATCACATATTTCACGTGTAGCCTGAGGACTTTACCTGTGTTAATATGGTCAACTTTGGGCTATTGCCATTTATCCCATTGTGAAGGCACAAAGGAAGGCGTCAAGAAGAGCGAGTGACTGGAAAAATATTCCCTCTCTCAACCTTAGATCTGAATGTAAACAGCCTGACTCAGGTTTCTGCTGACAAATTAGCTACTGAGAAGACATTAGTCCCGTTAGGGAGTGGGGTCTTTAGGTCAAGGCCTAGTCAAACTACTTAGTGCCTTTGTGACTCTAAGTACCTGGCTCTTACAGGTTTCTGGCCATCCATCTCAAGGAAGACTGTAAGTGTAGCTCAACTCCAGTGGCTCTGCTAGCTCTGACTCCTTGAATTTCCAACTGGGAGAGAGAAAGAGGAACCAATCTTTCTCAAAGCTCTTCCTAGAAGTGAGCACCATTACTCACTCTTCCTGATATATCCCTTACACAAAGAACACCCTCAGTGTAGATGACTGTCAGTTAGCTCTCCATTTGCCCTAGTGAAAGCCACTCCACAGGAAGCCAAAGTGTCAGGGAATGAAAAAGAATAAAGTCAGCTGCATGGTGTCAGCAGGTGCCCATTGGAAGAACAATCTCAGGTACCAGCCCCAGGCACAGGGCAGCGAGGATTCACCTCCTTGGTCAGCACTGCTGTGAGGGCCAGTTGCATCCTGAACCCTCAGTTTGGGAAGAAATATCCCCACACCTGAATCAGCACACATCTCACAACTCACGGTCTGCACGATCTAGGAGAAGCTTGGGAGGGGGTAGGCTGAGACCTAGAGGAGCTTAAGCTCTCTCTTTGGCTAAATAGATCGGAAAACGTGAAATTAACACATATTGTTTATTTCACGCTCTCAGCCTTGCCTGCACAATAGCACAAATTAAATTCTGCACTAACCAGACGGGCAATTAGCTCCCAGCGAAGATCGGGTTCCTAGCTGATTGCTCAGGCTTTCCATCCGCACTGTTTATGAAGGGAGCAAACTTACTGAAAATATTTTTGTAGCAATAATTTTTCTGATACACATTTCCCCCCAATTTGCTGCATTACCCCACACTTCCTGGTATTTAGATGAGCTGGCCAGGTTTTCAGAAAAGCAGCGTGTAGTTCATCAAAGAGAAATTCATCTTGGGTCAATACCCAGCAATTAGCATCATTTTCATTGAAAATCAATCTGCCATCACTTGGAAAAAGCAGAGAAAGCCCCCCCCCTCCACATTCTGTTTTTCTTTGTTGTTGTCTTCATTTGGTTTTTTTATACTGAAGGTAGCCTGTAGGAGGATCACAGATATTAGCATTCTTTGGGAGATGAAAAAAAAAATCTCAAAATCTTATCCTACTGTCTCTCATAATGCTCACGTATCAAATTTTGCTTTCCTATCAATAAAAATAATAAAAGCTAGCATGTATTATTCATCATGGAGAGAAGATTATGTTATAAATACAATTCCTCATTCAAAGAGACAGATTCCATTCTTATTTTTTTTATTTTTATTTTAGAAACAACTCAAAGTAGAGGAAGGTGAAGACATTTGCCTATAGTCACACAGCTTGTCAGTGACAGAATGAAATTCAGAGCCCAGTTTTAACATGCTTGTGGTCTGCTGTACAGGGCTGTCCACTGAACCGGACAACTGCTGTCCTGGGTCATTCAGCTTTGCCTACTTACAGGTCATCTCATCTGGGCTTGATGACTCTTTACATCTCACAGAGAGCAATCTCTCACTTGTTCAACCTTGTGGCCTCTCTTAGTGTCTCCAGATAGTTCTAGACAGACTCTGGAGCCAGTGGCTCATTTCTCTTCTCCTCCCCTGTTCTGACTCAGCACCCTTCAGCGTTGTCTTGCCTTTTGTAGAACATCTTCTTCCCACCTCAATGTTCTTGACTTTCTTCAACCCTGATAAGACACAAAATTACCCAATTCACCCCATCCACACTGCTGTGTCCTTCCCTTGCGCATAAACTCAATTTTGAGGATAGTTCATTAGGAGCTCAGGCAGGTACCAAGAGCTGACAACAAGGTATATAGGCACACCAGAACTAAGAAGGAGGTTTTAGTTAAGTTTTTGAGCTAAGATCTCATTATCTTGCTCAGGTTGGTCTTGACTCAAGCCTGGACTCAAGCAATTCCTCTGCCTTAGCCTTCTCAGTAACTATAACTACAGGTGTATGATATAGCACCTATTCAGGATACATATCTCAAATGCATTAAAGATGAATACCTAGTGACAGTGCCTAATATTTGTACAGATTCTAGAGCTATTAGTTTTTAATTCACTTCCACTTAGGAATCCCTAGGTCCTAGCATGGGAGAAAAATGTAATGGTTGACTTAGGAGCCATCTTGCCTCAGCCCAAAGTTTTTCTTTGTCACTGAATAACTGTGGTTATCTTTTAATCTATCTGGGAAATAGGGGTAAACAGGTACCTGTATTCTAGGGCAGCCAAGAGGATTAAATGAGACACATAGTTGAGAGTTCTTAGAGACTAGGCTCTAGTAACACTGCCTAGGTGTGCTGCTGATGCTGTTGCTGGGTGAGAGAGTATCGCTTTGCCTCACAGCATCTCAGGCTTCCCACAGCTGCACCTCACTGTTTGGTCTTGATACTCCCAATCAAATTACAGACTCTCCAGCACATTCTTGCTTTATTGTGTTATCATATGCTTTGCGTATACAAACTCTGGAATTCATTTCTTTTTCCTACCTATTCACTAAAGATACCAAGTCTGAAGCCAGAATGGAAGCTTACCTCTGCTGCTTCAGTACCTGTAATGTCTGGAGCTGGAAAGCCTCCAGCAAAGCATGTACAGACCTCACCTGCAGGTTTCACCTTCTGGATCTGATTAGTTGACAATGTTCTACATCTCCTTAAGTCAATGAGAAATGCCACTGGTTTTTCTGTGCTATTTGTTTGTAAACCCCTTCAATAAAACTGATCTGTTACCATCCAGCCTGCTGGGTCTAAGAACCTCTTCTTTATTTTAACATTAACTGTTAGATGACATACCTCCGCTATCAATATCTACCCTTGCCTTCCTGGCTTACGAGTATCCCTAATCTTGCCTAGGTTTCCCAAGTCACCTTTTCACCCACAGACCAGCAGGACATAACTCTGAGCAAATTTTAAAACTTGGATTGGTTTTTTATACTTCTGTGACATGAACCCCAGCCATACTCTCTGTCCTTTTGGACACTGGTGATGGTCCTCATATGCCACACCCTCCTCACTACTACTATTCAATGGCAGGAAACTTGAAGGTATGCAATATACTCACTCTAACAGAACCCTGTGACCATGCCTTACTGTAATGTGGATTGACATAGTACACATGTCAATTATACCCCCCAAAACAGCCTAAGTCCAGGTTGTAAGTCCTCTTCACTTTTCCCAGGATTAACAAACTCAGAAGTACTCCCTGTGAGTATCTTATGGTGACTCTCCCAGTATTCTTCACAAATCAATGCTAAGGAAATAGGGACTGATGGCCCACAGCAGTGGAGAAAACTCTAAATGCTGTCGGAGACACTGTGTTCTAGTTTGTACTGTGTGTTGTTTGTCCAAGACAACAATGACCATGCTTATCAGGCTGGTAAAGCAACTCCAGCTAAGTGGGGTGAATAGGGAGCCCCCCGCCCCCGAGTTCTTGCCCATTGCTACTAGGCTTCATTGCTGTGTGCAGAATGATGTAGCAAAGTCCCACAGAGCTGAAAATGCTCATGCTCTGCAATTTAGCAATTCTATTTCTGGGCAAACCCCAGAGGACTGTGATCTCAAGGACACAAATGCAATGCTCACAGAAGAATTTGCAATGGTCATTTTGGGAAAGAAACCAAATGCTTATCTAAAGTCAAATAGGGTGCTAGGAAGCTGACTCAGTGGCTATAGTGTAAGCCTGATGACTCAGAGTCTCAGTTCTCAGGTCTCAAGTGAAAGCCAAGCTGGATACATAGTGTAGGTGCCTATAACTTCAATGCACCTACAGAAAGTCGCAACATGAGAATCTTTAGAGGCTTGTGGGTCAGCTAACTTGGTTTATGTAACCACGAAGAGATTGTCTCAGAAAACGTGGAAAGGCAAGACCCAACAACCAAAGGTTGTTCTCTGATCCCCACAAATGGACTTGTTCTATCCAGAAAATTCCAGGCCAGACAAGGTGACAGAGGGAGGCCCTGTCTCCAGAGAGGCTGGGGCAAATGTGGGCTTTCACATTATGTCTTTCACTTTCCACCTTAGTATCAGTGTTCTCAAGTGTACAATGGCAACTGTAATGACGTCTCTTCCTCTCCTAGGATGGTTAAGAAGATTTATAACCTTGCTAGTTGTCATACTGAAAGAGATTCTAGGAGTTAATGAGAAGTTAAAAGATTAAGAAAGTGAATGTCACGTAGAAGGGAGTCTTTGAAAGACGTGGTTCACTCTAAAATAATGAAGCTTCTCTAAGAACATGACTTGAAAAGTTTGCAACATTCAGGCACCCAGTACAATGTAGTTCTAGACGAAGAATATGGAGAAGCATATGTGAGCATCTAGAGCAGTGGAACCTTCCTAACCATTGAATCTTCCAGTCTCTGGTTATTGTTCAGAATCTCTAAACTCTAGGTGGAAGTCAGTGATCAGCATTCTTGGAAAAATGGTTCTAGAACAGAGCAGGAGATATGGCCTGTAGGCCCTTTCTAATCCTAGAAGAGAGCAGGAGGTGTGGCCCGTGGGTCCTTCCCTAGCTGTGTTCCTGTACTGCAGTCTCAACACTTGCTGAAATGCTCCTTGTTCAGTCTCCATTATGGAAACACCAAAATAACGAAGCCACTCAAATGACAGAGAACAGATAGAGAACAACAGATGGCTTTAGTGGTATTTTAAAGTGTTGTGTTTTTGTTCTGTTCGGAACAGGGAGAAAGAAAAATCTCGAGTTAGGGACCATAAATATTAGCTTTAGTTAACCAATTATTTTTATAATGAAGTTATTATTTGGCCATCTGGATGAAATCATACTGCAAGGGATGGCAAAGCAACCTGAGAGCATTGGTGGGAGGGAGGCAGTTCTCAGGAAAATCACATCCTAGATTTCAGGATGTGAGAGCCCTCCTCTCAGGAAATTGTAAATGAGGGGAGAAAGCCTCTGACTCTCGAGAAACAGCTTCTTGCAGAGCAAAGAGAGAGTGCCAGCATTGTGGCCTATGTGATGCTGTCACACAGGCAAGCTCTTTCAAGTACATTCTGTTTTCTTCCAGATTCTGGGGTTTATAAACCCAAAGAATCTGAAATTAATAGTTCTGTACAGTTAGATGCCTTCGATTCACATCCCTGTTCTGGCAATTTGTAGGTGGTGACCTTGGACAGGTTGCTTAGATTCTATACATCATTTCCCATTTATCTGCAAAATAGGGGTGTGCGAGAAAATACATTACAAACACATGCACCTATATGCAAGCACACACAGACACACACACACAGACACACAATACACACACACACACACACACACACACACAGAGAGAGAGAGAGAGAGAGAGAGAGAGAGAGAGAGAGAGAGAGAGACATACACCGCTGATGTGGGAATGTCACCCCTAAATGAATGTCTCCTCTCGTCATCATTAAGACCTAATTTCTTTAGTTTTCTCCAGTGTTACAAGTTTTCAACAACTTCTATTATCCTAACAGGCTCCATCAACTTTTGTCTCTACCACAAGAATAAGGCTTTGCCAAGAGTCCAACACCCTTCATGGAAGGAATGGAGGACCAAAGGTGCCCAACAAGATAGATTTCCCCCTCTTTGACAAAAACAAGTGTTGTCTCCTTGGTGAGGTGGTAGACAGAGCTGTCTACTTGGGATTTTTCCACACACTCCTACCTGAGGATCATATTTTTGTCTGTTTTTCCTAGATCTATCTCACCACTAAGATACACACACACAAACACACACACACACACACACACACACACACACACACACACACACACACACACACACACCACACACTGGTTACTTTTTGAATGTCATGCCTATTCCCCCGTTCTCCTTTTCCTCCAACCCAAACATCTACTTTGGACAAAGAAACCTTGTCTGCTTCCACTGCCATGTCACTTGTCTCCGTAATCTGTGACTGGCTCTTCTGGGATAGGATTTCCTGCATAAAGATTTTGATATTCTGAAGAGAAAAGAGTTATTTCTTGTAGCCAAGCTTAGAATGGGTGGAGCCCCTATCTTCCATGCTGAGGATGAGGAGCGAGAAGTGTTCCTGAGATGGCTTGGCTGCCTAGGCTCTACTTTTAATTACTCTTATGAAGGGGAAAGTAAGGTGGTTTACTCGGAAGGAGAAAAAGGAAGGACATATGGTCCTTGTGGACTCTAGAAAGAACTCTTGATTAAGTTACCAATAGGGAAGAATTCATTAGAACAAGGACTCAGTTGCCATCTAAGTGGCCCTTTATTTCTAACTGAAGAAACTGGTTCCTGAATGGCTTCTGCCTTGGTGACCTAGTGAGGAGGATTGAATAAGATCCCTGGTTTCTCATGTGAAGGATTGGTCCCCAACTGCTGGTGCTGAAGGCTTGTGGGAGAAGCGTTTCACTGGAGGGAGGATTTGAGAGTGAAGACTCACCATTTTCTGTTCAATCCCTTTCCTTCTCCCGCCCCTCCCCCTTTGCTTCACCCTTGCAGTTCAGATTGTGACCTCCCCTCCCCCCCAGGTTAGTGTGCCTGCCACTTCTTAGCATCGTTCTGCTCTGCCAATATGTACTATTATCCCTTCGGAACCAGAAGCCAAAATAAATCTTTCTTCTATAATTTGCCTCAGGCATGGTATTTTATCACAGCAGAAAAAAATAAAAAGCAATAAATACACATGAAGTTGTGAAATTATGTGTATTGCCAAAATCATGAGTTAAGAATATTACAATCTCAAGAAATAAAAATTCAAAAAAGAATGATTGAATGAGAAGTAGCAATGTAAACTCTTCTTTGCAGACATGGCAGAGTTCTGCACTGCATCCATCCGGCTTTGGGTGATTGACATTTTTATCCCCATCACTGGAGATGGAACCCAGGCCTTATATCACATGCTAGGTAAATACTCGGTCATGAGCTGCATCAACAGCTCTTAATTTTAAGACAAGCTATTACTATGGAGTTGAGGCTAGCCCTGCACTTGCCAGCCCCTGCCTCCTCCAAACGTTGGGATCATAGACATGCACTATTTTATCTGCTGATAGCATAAGAAATGGTATTTTGCAACATACAAAATTATATGAATTTAAAGTTTAAGCATTCATGAATCAAACTGTATTGGAATACAGTCCCTTTGCTCATCTGAAAACTGTCTATGTTGCTTTCTCAACACAAGGACAGAGTCAGTAATCTGTGACAGAGACTAATGGCTCCCATGGACTAAAACAGATACTTCCTGGAGTATTATGGGAAACGTTTGCAGATATCTGCATTGAGTATGTTAGTCTTGTGCATGGGGAAATGGATTATAGGTGGAAGGAGGGATCTTCAGAGCATACAGATTTAAAAGTTCTTTCCTGTGCTCCTGCCTGGCTTGTTCAGAAAACTCTTTCACACGCCATTCAGAGGCAGAACAATGGCCTCTACCTCCAGGGGAAAGGTCATAATAAAAGTGAAATTGTGTTCCTGACTGATAGCTTAGAGTGGCAGAGGGAAGACAGGCTTGTTCTATTGGTCATTGAGAACCAAGGAGTCATAATACCATCTCCTCCCTCTGGAAGGACCCTGATCAAATGTTATTGGATATTAAAAATGCATTACCGCAAGCATTAATTGAGGATTTAATATGCTCCCTAATTAAAATTTGGTGGAAAGAAGTTCATCATATTTAGAAACACAGTATTAAAATCCTCAGAAACTTAATAAAATTATACATCAGAATATCTTCTCTGAAATTAATGATCCAAAATATTATAGTCAAGTAGGAGTCTGGAATTCTGAAGGTCATTTGGAGTCATAAAAATGCAGTTTTCAGTTTTATGGCTTCAGAACAATAATAAGGTTGAGGAGAATCTGGCAGGAAGAAAAAAAAAAATCTTTGCTACACACGGCAATTAGTATAATAAGAAGCCATAGGCTGGTGACTTAGGCAGAAACATGTCTGATGTCTGTGTGACAAATGATGGGTCAGCTGGGGCAGAGAAGAAACATAGTGAGTTGTCAGGAGAAGTCCAGGAATAGAGGGAAGGAGGAACAGAAAAGAATTATGAGAAAGGAAAGGTGTGTGTGTGTGTGTGTGTGTGTGTGTGTGTGTATGTGTGGTGTGTATGTGTGCGTGTGTGTATGTGTGGTGTGTATGTGTGCATATGTGTATTTGTGTGTATGTGTGTATTTGTGTGTGTGTGTGTGTATGTGTGGTGTGTATGTGTGTGTGTGTGTATGTGTGGTGTGTATGTGTGCGTGTGTGTATGTGTGGTGTGTATGTGTGCATATGTGTATTTGTGTGTATGTGTGTATTTGTGTGTGTGTATATGTGTGTGTGTGTGTGTGTGTGTGTGTGTGTGTGTGTATGTGTGTAATCTATCTAAAAGGAACATGAACCTCGGGAATCAATGTGCTTGGTAACAGAAAGAAGGTCACATGGAAGAGTCTCTCTAGAGATTCCTGTAAGGATGAACACTGAACTTTATAAGTATGTTTCAAGGTTAACATTTTTAAATCCTATCACCTTTGATGGACAAATTCAACTAGAATGCAATGACAATCATGAATAATTTATTGGTATTTAGGAACTAAAGAGAGAGCTGTGGACATCAGACTCTTTTTAATACTCACTCCAGTTAGGATTTATTGTCTCCCAAACAACCAGGCTACTCTGGCTTATCATTTGCCCACTTCCCTACTGCCTCTAAAAATCTTTGGTCTTTTCCTCGGTGTACCATTAGCTCCCTGTATCTGGATCAACACCCTTTTCAAAATAAGCTATGGCTCAAGATACAAGTCTTCATTTTGCATTTGGACAAAAACACTGTGGGGTGATTATGGGCATGTGTGGGTTGTGCCTTTCAAATCATCCCTTTCAAATAAGTAAAAATCCTCTATAATCAAAATTCTAAAATAGCAATGAAAGAAATGGAGGACAAATTATGAAAATTCATGCTCAAGGAATTATTAAATATTGTTAGTGTGTCCATGCTACTACTTACCTCGCATATTTGATAAAATCTCTATAAATATTTGTGGTGATATATTGTTTGTATGCTAACAAATAATGATTGCCTGAAGATCAGATGGCAGAGCCAGCCAGAGTGTTAGCCATAGAGGTTAGGCAGTAGTGGCATACACCTTTAATTATAGCACCCAGGAGGCAGAGGCAGAGATCTGTCTGGATCTCTGTGAGTTCAAGACCACCATGGATGACGTAGATTGGTTCAGTCTAAAACAGAAACAGAGCCAGGCAGTAGTGACACACACCATTAATCCCAGCACGTGGGATCTCACACCTTTGATCCCAGCACTGGAAAGGTTGAATCAGGAAGTGATGTGGTTGGGCAGAGAAAGGAATATAAGGGGAGTGGAGACAGGAGTTTCCCCCCTTTTCGGCTGAGGACTCAGAGGCATTCAGTCTGAAGATTCATGGAGACAGGATCTTTTTGCCTGAGGATTCAGCAGTGGTGAGAAGTTTCTCTAGTGGTCTGTTCGTCTGTCTCTCTGATCTTTTAGGATTTACCTCAAAATCTGGCTCTGGGTATTTATTATAAGATCAATTTGGATTCATGCAACAAATATTCCAGTGCATGCTCAAAGAATTGAAGAAAAACAAACCTAAAATTTATATGGATGCACAAAAGACCCAAATAATAAAAGTTGTTTGTTTTGAAGAAAAATAAAGCTGGAGGCAATACATTATGTGATTTCACGGCATGTGACAGAGTCACAGTGAAAAACTAATGTGATACTCATATAAAAATACAGATATAGGACCTAAAAGACCAGTCAGAAATGCCCGAAAAATTGTTTTAGTTCCTGTTATACTGCTAGGAAGGACATCATGAACAGGCAACTTATTAAGTAAAGCATTTAATTTGAGGGAAGAATGGGAAGAATGGCAGCAGACAGGCAGGCATGGCACTGAAGCACTAGCTGAGATCTTGCATCTAATCTGAGAGAGAGAGAGAGAGAGAGAGAGAGAGAGAGAGAGAGAGAGAGAGAGAGAGAGAGAGAGAGAGAGAGAGAGAGAGAGCGCTAAGTAGGCTTTGCAACTTCACGGACCCTGCCAGTGACACACTTCCTTCAACAATGCCACAATGTTTAATCCTTCCCAAATAGTTAAACCAACTGGAAACCAATCATTCAAATACATGAATATAGTCAGAAGTTTCTCAGCCCCAAGGACTCTTGTGAAATATTCTATTCAGAAGCTTAATAGTATAGTAAATGCTGGGCCAATAGTTCAGGTTTATTTCTATCTAACTCTTATAGTTAAATTAAACCTTTATTCATATCTATATTTAGCCTTCAACATTCTCATCTTGCTTCCTCTACACCTGGCTGGCGTCTGCTGTTCTGCCTCCACTTCCTGCCTGCCTTCTGGCCAATCATTTCTTTTATTAAACCAATATGAGCAACAAATCTTTACAGTGTACAAGATGAACATCCCATAGCTCATGAACCTATAGGGATCCTTCTTACTCAGACCATCACAAAAACCATTTATCTACAGTCAATTCATTTTCAGCAAAGATGGCAAAGGCAAATGCTGGGAAAAGAAGAACCTCTTCTACAAATCACACTGGATTTTCATGTACAGAAGACTGAAACTTAACCCATATCTTACCTTGTCAGACTTAAAACTGGAATTACTTAGAGAAAATGTAAGTGAAATATTTTAAGTCATTGGTATAGAAAATGATTTTTTTAAAAAAGTTTTGTACGCAGTTTCAAAAGTACAAGGAAGAGAATAGACAAATGGGTTTACATGAGATTATAAAGTTTCCATCACAGCAAAGGAAATAACCAAAAAAACGAAGAGACAACGTGTACAATAAAGGAGAAAGCCTTCCTTTTCTTCATCTAGCAGAAAATGATCATCTGTAATATGCATGGGGCTCTACATCTGACAGTGAAAACACTGGAATAATAGTCAAAACATGGACAAGCGATCTCAGTAAACACTTTGAATAGAAATGGACTTCCAGTACGTGAAAAGTACTCACTCTTATTAGCGATAAGGGAAACACAAATCAAAACTATACTGAGAAGTGATCTTGCTCTCAGCATCCCATGAAGGCCACCCATAAAAGTGGTAGCGATCTCATAGATGCGTAAGTCTCACTGTAGGAGCACAGCTTACCTCCACTGAGCCTCACAGAGCACACACCACGGTTTCTAACTCTCTGGTCCTAGTAAAATACAGCAAGGAGATAGTGTGCGTACAACACCCAGGGAACCAGTCTCCTTAGAAAGGGCTCCATCTTGAATATGCAGACCACAGTGATAAGAAAATAGGCATCAGCTCTGTCTGATGGAGGTAAGTTAGAAGACAAGCCAAGATGCTTCAGTCCATACCAGCTCTGGTAGACAGAAGACAGGAGCAGTGGAGGCTCTACAGATTTTTGAATACTTTCATTTCAAGTTAAGGTCTCTCTTTCTCCTTCCAGGTAATGCACATATTGCAACTATGTACTTTTTTCCTGGCATCTAATCTATATCAAATAACTACAACCCAGGTCCAACAAAGACTAGAGGGAGGCAGCCTGGCATGAGGAATCTTGTTTCCTAACTCCCCCCTTTTATGTAAAGCATTAGAGGCCTCCTTATGTACAACTACGAGTACCTGCTAAAGAAAAGGGGATTCTTATTTTGTGTGGTGTGTGGCCTTATCTACAGCGACTGCAGTGTTCAAATATGACCTTACTAATGTCTATATTATGAACTGAGCATTTTTGGGGTAATAGGTAAACAACATCTACTCAGGACCACAGCTGAATGCTGTATCTTTTTGAGCAAATTCCTAATGTGTGAAGGTATCTAATTTATACAAGAAAACTATCCTTTGCCAAGAAAGAAGACTCAGGTTGAACTTTGTTAGGTTTCTTCCTATTCAGTCCCTCAAGTCCCATTGTGTCTATGTACATTTTGAGGGTGGGAAGCATGGGTAGGGAAAGAGGAGTAAGTGATGTCTTGGCAACTGATTGGTAAGCATCTCAGCTCTTGCTTATGTCTCAGAAAACAGAAAACTCCCCAGTGGTGGCTTCTTCCTAGTGAGAAAAGTGTCATATTGAAAAGCAAGGACTAAAACTGGTCTTTGGGGGCATAAGATCTCTTGTTCTTCCTACTGAATTAGGTCAGAGAAGCCCCCCACCCCTTCTCAAGCGGAAAACCTGACAGGAGGCTGATTTCAGGAGAGATTAAACTGAGTATTTTTTATTTAACTTTCAGTTTTCATAATTAAATTGGTGTCAATATGCACTCAAACATTAATTACACTCTAATGTAACTTAACCTCTGTTGAAATCCAGTAGACAGATGGTCTTTGATAAGGTTTACTAATTTAAACAAGGGGGAGAATAAAAAAGCTATAAGACGCAAGAGCTGGGAAGCAGAAGGTGGGATAAAGGGGCCTCGGGAAAAACAAATTCCAGTTAAAAATGATCAAATCAGGACAGAGTAAACAGGCCACTGCATCAGCTGACCTTGACATTGCCCTTAGATAAGGGAAGCCCAGGTTCTGGGATTTTTGTATGCTGCCCCATTATGTATTAAGAGAAAAATGGAACAAAAAACCGTTTTAGAGAAGTGGATATTGCCTTCACTTTCCATCTACGCCCTGGATGACCTGCTTTCCTGATGTAGCTCTACAAAGTACTGGAATGTACCAATGCCACACAAATGGGAACATGCTTTTCTAAATCTTAAATTATCCCTACATTACTTTACATAGCATTAAGGTAGGAAGGTGATGTGTCTAAATGAAAGTAAATCTTCAGAAGATATATGTTGATCATAGGTTTTTCATACCTTTGAGTATGGCTAAAGGATATTCCCATGTGCTTTAAAAAATGGAGACATACACACAGGGGGCGGGGGTTAAAATTATTGTCATGGAGGGGAACTTACTTTGACATTTTCAATAAACGGCTTGTCACGTTTAATCTGTCTTCTAATTGGGATTGTAAAGTTCTTCATTCTGAATGATGCCCAAATGTATGTAGGCCACATGGCCAATCCCAGTCCCATGGGTTGGGTTCCTTCTATGCCTAAAAATGCCTCATCTGAACACTGATTAGAATCAGGATAGATCTATTTGTCCAGCAGGGAACAATGTTTCTGGTCATTTGGGGACTGATAATACACTTATTTGGCAAAGTTTATACCATGTGCTTTTTTATGTACATCATCCCATGACAGTCTCCACATAATCCTGTCTGTCAAGTGGCTGTTTTTACATTAATTTTAAAGAAAGAGTGATTGATGCCCCAGACTTGTGTTAGATCCACAGTTATCAAGTAGTGGAGTAGATGGTAGAAATGTGCCTCTCAATCCCTGCTGCCTCCACCTCTACAGGCACTCCTCATCTGGAGTATCTAGGCCTGATATGCAGTCTGCTCACAGCAACTAAAAAACACTTTCATCTACATTTGTCCTTAGAGGATGTGATATTCAAAACATCATCCTGGATAAGAATCCTACCTCGAAATTGCTAATCAAATCTGGCCTGATAGGATGTCAGCTCTTCCTCTCATTCTAATTACAAAACTAAGCTGTAATTAATACATAAAAGATGGTGATTACCCTGAATTAGACAACATACTGAAAGTAACAGGGTTGTAGACTGTGTTCCAACGCTGCTTGTTGTACCTTTAAGAAGTACAGTGATCTAAGAAGGCATTATTGTGTTAATGGACCATCTAAATGCCACTCATGATTCTTGTTTACCCTGAGTATCCGTCTCTGTCTCTCACTCTCAAATGAAGTAGATTCCTATTCATCTTCCCATATTCCTTCCTTCTTTCACCATTGTGTCTTTATGACTTTTTATCCACAGGGGAGCATGAGACTTTAAATCAAAATAAGAGGCAGAATAATAGAAGGCCTCACATCTGGTTTCTTAACTCGGCAACAAAATCTCTTACAAGAACTGCAAAGAAGCTATCAAAGGGGTATAAAGTAAACAATAATCATGAGGAAAAAAAAAAAAAACAATAGGATGGTTGAAGTGGAGAAAAACATCTCAGTCAACAGAGACTGATACTTTCCTGACAGCTGTCCTGGGAAAAATACATCAGAAAATAAGTTCCATTATAGTACTCCCTAAATGGAGAAGTAGGTACCATGATACCTCAGAAACAACCCCCCTGCTTTATCTGTCAGCCAAAGCTGAGGACTGTGTCTGATCAGTGGGGGTGGGGGGGTGGGGGGGGGAGGGGGAGGGATGGGACACTGGTGAGCTGTGCCTAGAAGAGCAGTACAATGAACTTTCCACCACGGACAGATTTCATTGAAAATTCTAGAGCTACTGATTGCCTAGTTCAGCATGCAGTTGGGATAACCTAGAAGGTTGAGAGGATCAAGACATTGACTTACTTATTAAGAAAGATCTAACTCGCTCTTGGGTAGCTGATCTTTAATTAAGTTAGCTTCAAATGAGACTGTCAAGTTTACATCTAGTTACATCTCAGTGTATCTTACTGCTTGCTTGATGTTCTTGGCCAGCAACTAAACTGATGGACCCTTTAAAAGCAGAAACCATTTCCCCCTATATTTAGAAATAGTGCAGGGATGAACTCTGAAACCCCTTTCCTAGAGTGCTCCCCTTTAGAGGCAAGATTGCTAGTTCATTTATCTTCACTTCCCCTAGAGCCCTATGCAAAGCCCTGAAATGCGTGAGTAGTTAACGCATATTTACTGAATCACATGTCTAATATTCACTGAAGTTTAACCTGAATAGAAAGCATGTCTCCAAAATTTAATTCTAATCCTACTTTGACAAAGACAGTTAAGGAACAACGACTAAAAATACTGTGTATCTCTTCCCCATCAGATCGACAATAGTGTTTCCTATTGTCTTATTTACAATAGCTGCTGTTCATTATTGTTGTTACTTCTTTCCACAATACTTAAATTAGATGTTACCTCAATAGCTTATGGCTGAACAGCTGAGAAACTGGATCTAACAAAGTGTTTTTTTTTTTTTGAATAAGAGACAGAAAAGTGGATAAGTGTATATCTAGTGTTTTGACCACTTCTGTGGTCCTTCAGATAGTTTCCAACACGATTAATGGTGTAGAAATCAGTTAGCAAGGCGAAAAGGCAGGCTGTGGATAGATAAGGCTGCAAAAATGGGCAGAACATGACATGCCTCACTGGAAGGACTGATGGAGAGGATTGGGATTACTTCCGAGAAATGTGCTGATTCTTATCCAGTGCTGGCTGTGCACTGACCTTTTCTAAGGAAACACATCTAGGAAAAGCTAAGAGACTCTTAGTTCTCGCTTTCAGACACAGAAAGCTACGGTGCAGTGCAGAGGAGGGGTAGATCAGAGCCAATCATCTTGGGTCACTGTATGGTCACCCTAACTGATGCTCATTGTGGTGACAGTCACCACAGAGACATGAGTAGAGAGGAGAGGGACATGGAGGGCTGTGAGCAGCTGCATCTCCACAGATGTTTCTCTATTGCTGGAAAGTACACTTCAAAAAATGTGTGTTGATTACATTTAAAGGGGATACACAGCGAATGGATAATGCAAAACAAGTTTAAAAAAATATCCATTATTCAAATACACACACAGATGTACACACATCATATGTATATATAATACAGTCTTTCATAAGTCTATAGAAGAGTAGAAGGGGATTGCAAAGTGTTGTCTAGCCTGGGGGGACACAGCTCCATTTTTAATTGCTCTGTGAGACTAAATTTTCCTATTAGCCACTTCTTTCCTGGTCTCACAACATACCACCTGCCCTCTGGAGGAATCAGCATATGTTTGACAAAGGAGTAAAGAAGTGATGATAAATATGATAAATATGTTAAAAATCCACCTTAACTAAAGGATATTTTCTGCTTTCAGATTGGTCAAAGCAAATGTGTATGTATAAAATATATTAACCTTAAAATGAACTAAGTTTCGTTAACTCAATTTTATACATGGATAATAATATTTGGTTTTAAAAAATGGGAGTTTTAGAGAGAGAGAGAGCTATGATCAAAGTTAAACAAGTTGGTTTGATTGTTTTAAATCATTTGAGAACTTCCTGCATGATATAATATACTTTTATTAATCCACAAACACTTTAATCCCTCCTCTACCCCCCCCCCCCAACTTCATGCATTCTTGTTTTTAAAACCATTGAACCAGCTTCATGTTGCCTGTACGCACATGGGTATAGGACTGTGGCACAGGGGTGGCCTCTCAAGGCCTGCATGCCTGAAGGGATTCAACTCTTTTTCCTCCAACAACCATCTGTGGCCAATAACTCCTCAGCTAGAAACAGAACTTCGTGAGCTCCTGCTCCTGCCACGCTCACAATGTGGACGACTTGATCTTGGTCACACGATGATGTGCATGCAGCCATAGCTCGTGAGTTCCGTGGACAAAGTGTCATCATGTCCCACAAATACTGTTTTGTGGTAGATGTCCACTGCCTCTCTGACTCTTCCAGTCTTTCTGCCTTCTCTAACATGGTGATCTCAGAGTCAGAGGGGAAGGCATTTGGTACAAATGTCCCATTTAGAGTAGAACACGCCACAGACTTTTATTCTCTGTGCTTTTACTGTGGGTCATCTACTGCAAAGAGGAAACTTCTCTGATTAGGGCTGAGAGATGCACTAAGATGATTAATAAAGAATTTAGGGGGTGTAATTTGAATTTTCCCTCAAGCCTTCAAACCAGCCACAGGTTAGTTTGATTTTTAAAGCAGGATTCTAAGTTTTTAAGATGTTGGCACGCACTGTGTATTTTTACAAAAGCATATGTCATCAATGTTTTTGGCCTAAGGAATAATTTTCAGGTCATAGCTATTAAATCTGTAAAACTTTGATGCAGAAAAACAGCATAGCTGAGTAGTAGTCATATAAGAACTGTGTGGATCAGTGTACAGCATACGGCATACTAGTTATTTTTCATATATTCCTTCAGAAACTTCCATGGTACCTGCAGAGCATGAAAGTCAGTTGTGAGAATATAAAACCAATAATAGCCACTTGTGCATTTTCAAGTCCAGCAACTAAAAGGACATAAGAATAAGTATAGCTATGTTTTATTTCCTTTTTTGTTGTTGTTGAGCATGTGCATGAATGCATGTGTGTGCATGTCTGTGGTCACATGTGTGTGGAAATGTGTGCAGGCACATGCAGAAGTTTGGGGTTGATATGAAGAATCATTTTCAATCACTCTCCCACCTTATTCAAAGAGGCAAGGTCTCTAGTCAAACCCAGAGCTCATAGATATGGCTTATTTTCTTAGCTGCCATACTGTGGTGATTCACAATCTTTGCTTTCTGAGACTGGAATTACAGTGGGCCACAATGCCCACCTGGCCTTTACACGGGTTCTGAAATTGGCATTCAGTTCCTTGCTCTTGCTCTGTAAACACTTAACCACAAGTCCATCTCTTCAGCCTGCACAGCAATATAATAGTAAATAATAATAGTAATTTACAGCATGTGTTGACAAAACTCGGAAAAATGTATCACATTTTCTTTAGAAAGAAACTGTACCTAGAAATTAATGAAAGAAAAATAAATTAGTTCAGATCTTACCTATACATAGGTAAGATCTGAACTAATTTTCTTGAGTAAAGTCTAATGACTAGCTGATAATCCATAGGTATACACAAATATGTGCATATATACATAAGTATATATATATATATATACTGTACCTATAGTGAATATGTAAAACTATTTTTCTTGTTATTATTTCCCAAGTGATATGGCATAAGGAATTATTTGTATAGAATTTACATTATAACAAGCATAAATAATCCAGAAATAGTTTAAAATATATAGGACAATATACATAGATTATATGCAAACATTGCTTCCTTTTATATAAGAGACTTGAACATCCTCAAATGTTGGTATATACGGAGGTTCTTTATCAAATCTGTAGGCAAACAAGGGAGGATTTTACACACACACACACACACACACGTGTGTAAACAATATATATATATACCCTCAAAATGTATACATATATGTACATTTATATTCATATATATGTACATTTGTATTTATGAGTATATGTAAAGGTGTGTGTGTATGTGTGTATGTATGTATGTATGTATGTGTGTGTATATATATATATATATATATTATATATATATATATATATATTCTTTCAGAAAGGGAAAGTGGAAGTGAAAGGGTATGGTTCTCTTTGATTTGGCCTATCTTTGTGTTCTTGGAAGATTTGAAGGTCTTCCCTATGGAGATGGCTCTCACCCTGTAGTAAGCATAATGACTTTCAGTTGGCACCTATTCTTGCTGCCAGGGAGAGATTTGGGAGGAACCTCTTTCCCTGATCCTGACCACTGGGGTTAGTATTCCAATGTCCCAGAAAACTTACCTAAATAGAAGGTCAAAATCATATCCCGTGTGAAATGAAATTCCTTCTGTCCTCCCTTAGTTAACTGTCTCCTCTCTGTTCTTAGCTTAAATAGCTCTTTGAACCTGTCCGACCCTCCCTATCTACATGAGGAAGACACTCTCATTCTCTTTACTTTTTTATGGTTCTTGTAATTGTATGCAAATATTTTAATATTTATCTTCTCATTAAATTGAACTTTATACATATAGGCCTTCACCCATTCTGTTTTTATCTTTATCTCTGGCACCTAGATCACTTCTTGAAATGTATGTTATTAGAAACTCTATAACAATGAACAAATGAATGAATGAAGGAAAGTAGGAATTAGAACATCTGGCCGAACACTGAGCTATGGCTTGAAACTCACCTAAGCACACATTTAAGTTCCTCAAAATGTGAAAATTTTGTTTACCCTCATGTTGCAATTACTGTCCAAACAACTTTTGAATTCTTTTTAAATGTATTTTTGATAGATATGTTTGTGTTGTGGCTCATATATACACATGTGTGCTTGCACATGTATGGGTGCACATGGGCCTGAGTTGCCAGTAGGCTCTTCCTGGACTGCTGTCCATCTCCTGGGTCTTCTGTTGTCCACAGAGCTATCTGTTTCCAGCTGGCCAGCCAGCTTGCTCTAATGATTTCTCCTTCTCATCTCCTGCCTCGGCCCAGTGTGCTCTGATTTTGTAAAACAGCCAGAATCCATTCAGAAGTGAATCTTGAGGATGTATTAGAAGTTGAATCATGTTGAAATGGGTGGAGGAGAAAGTGACAAAGCTTGTCTTTGGACCCGAAATTCTTGCATAGCAGATTATCATAAGGGTCACGAAGGACCCATTGGGGACGCATGGGAAAGTAGCACTTCCTTGAATGACGTCTGACCTCCAAGGTCCATTTCCTAACTGACAGGCTCATCAAGGTACCTGGCACATTGGAAGAGCCTAGTAGTCATCTCCATCAGTTTCCAACTGTGTGGGCAACCTACGGCCAGTCTGGCATGTCCCACAAAATTAGGGTGTTAGAATCATTGTTCCGATGAAGTTATCAATTTCCTATAAGACTTATTTGAGAGACTATTTAAAGAGAAAGAATAATAATCAAATGACATAATGGAGATTCATCCAGGCCAGGTACAATTGCCCCACAATCCACCCCTTTCCTGCACCGTAATGAGATCATGTGTAAAAGCCTAAATTATGTAAATGAAAAGGCTTCACTAATACTGATGAAATATTCCTGGAGTGTTATACTTGACAACCTCAAAGTACATTTCACACTGCTAATGACTTCATCACTAACACAACTGCCATGAGTCAAGCAGTTACCATGGCAACACTCTAGTACAGCTGTTTACCCATATAAAGTATTGCACCTACTTAGTTACATATACAGACAGATCACTAGATTCCTAGGTACTGAAATTGAAATAATTCAATTTTCAATGTCTCTCTTTATGAAGTGATTCTGCCAGCTATAGGGATTAGCATATCAATGTGACTTTGACAGGGGTTGCTGCAAAAGACATATTTTGCAGGCACTTCATGTCAATTAGAGCTCTAACTGTTTCATGGAATAATCATTCCTGCCAGATTAAGGTCGGGCTGCAAGGTAATTTAATTGGTGCCATTATATGAAGGAAAAAATGCTCTAATAGACTGCATACATTGTCTCTGCCAGGAAAGGGAGGGTTACACACAGAAAATGAATGCAAAGCATTACCTTCTTAGCCATTTAGAAAGATTTAAAAACATCACATAGGCCAAGATGGGAACCTCTGAGATGTTATTTCCTGAATTATTGAGGAGGAGACCTCAAAAGGAGAGAAGAGATTTGGGCCAGTTTGTGGTTTTTCTCCAAAAAAAAATTTTTTTTTCTCATGAATCAAGAATAGCACGATGACAGTTGAATTGGTTTATCATAGCAGACCCTATGTAAGCTTCAAAAGCTATGACCGTAGTGGCTGAAGAAACGTTTGTTCTTGGATAGGGCAGTAGGAAGTACATAAAAACAGCCTGGAAGGTCTCTAGTCTAGAGAGATTCAGTCCCTTTCTCTTTCTCTTCGTGAGGAGTGGCAGGCCCTCACTGCCCTTTGCTGCTGGGATTTCCTAACACAATGTTCCATTGCCTATAAAGCCGCTCACATGGTCTCTAGCCTCTCCCATTTAAGGGTTAGGAGAAAATGGCTTAACAGGAGCCATGTGTATCACCCTCTATATTTTCAAATGCTGCTGGACACAAGGTAGAGGAAATATGCTCAAAGAGAATGCTAATGGCCCAGAAGGGATGCTGTATCACCAATAATGTCATTAGCACATGTGTGCTCATTTCCACAATTATGTAATTATTCATGGGAGGAATAAAAATGGTCTCATCTTTGTTTCTGATTTTATGGTTACCTCTCATTTGTAATAGTATCCCAAAGAAGTGTTCTGGTTCTGTTAAAATTTTGCACACGCGAACGTGTGAAATAGATAAATCTGACAGTTAATCATAGAGGATTTCATATGGTAATCCATTTGTGTCTTAACTGCTTAACCCTAACTGCTTGAGGACAGAAATCACTTATGTGTGTGTGCGTGTGTGTGTAAAACACACGAATGTCAATATAGGACCCACTTGGAACATCTCTGAGTTCCCCTTTTATTTTTTTATTATATTCATTATTTCTGTCCGTGTGCACAGTGTGACTTTTGTACCATGGCATGTATGCAAGGGTTAAAGGTTAACTTGAGGGACCTGCTTCTCTCTTTCCACTCAGTGAGTCCTGGGGATTAAGCAAATCATCCACATAGGCTCTATGTTCCACTGAGCCATATCACTGTCCCAGTGTCCTGCTCTTCAACACTCATATATTTTCTTAGCACACTTAGTTGTATGAAAGAATGAGTTTCATCGTGACGTTTCAAGATCAGTATATAACACACTTTGATCGTATTCACTTCATAATCCTCTGATATATTCCTGTATATTCCCATATTCCCTCTGATCTTCTTTTATTCCCTAGCAGTAATACCTCTCTCTCCTGCCTCCCCCCCCACCCGTGTGTGGGTGTCTGTGTGTGTTTGTACATGCCCAGTGGTCAAATCTCAATCATAGGTGCCATTTTATAAGCATCTATTCTTCCTGTTTTCTGAGACAGAGTCTTCCACTTGGAGTTGGGACTCATTTGTCCCGGTGGGTCACACTACTATGCTAAGCTTTTTACCTTGGTGCTGGCCCTACTAATGTCTTCATGCTTAGGCAGTGAGTGGTTTGCTGCTTGAGCTATGCCCTTACCCCCTACCCTGGCCATCCCTACCTTTTCTCTCTTGTTTCTAACACTCCTCAGTGATGAAGAAGACATTTAAAAATTATCCAAGGGGAAAGTGAAGTTTGGATAGCTCATGCAAGAAAATTACTGCTTGCTAAAGATGGTTTCTGAAGTACGTAGGTCTCCAAATTTGCAAAGCTTTCTGAGTTTGTCAATGGTTATCCTATTCCATCAGAAATATGCCAATGACATGCAGAACTCTACATTTTCAAGAGGATACACTGATGAAGTAAAACACATAGATTAAATTAATACTATTTAATATTATTAAATAATTATACCAACAACTAATAATGATTTATTAATTTAAATATTTTAATTGGTTTAATATTTTATTTAACATTTATCAAAAAAATTACATGCTACCATTGCAGCAAGTGTCAGGATGAACATTGCTAGTGTCATATTTCACATTCTTATGTCAGGACTTTGGAACCCATCATGTGTGTTGTACTTGGGCCCCTCATCTGAAATTGGCCACATTTCACATGCTTTGTAGCCACAGAAGATTATTGGCCATTTCACTGCCAGTGAGCATCAGAATGGGAGCAGGCGTTGCATCTCCCAAGGCTCCAGTGGCTGTTCATCTCACTATACAAGGTGAAAGCAGAGGGTTTCCTCCACTCCATCCCCTCCCCACTCACTTCCTTCTGCAGTCTATCCCAGCCAACCCCGGCAGTGAGCTGAACCCATCACATGCTTCCAAAAATGTAATCACACAAAACTTCTGAGAAATCTCACGAGAAATTGAGTCTGACTTTTTCCTAACAGTATGTGCTTAAAATGGGGCAAAGTAAACTTCTAAAAGTTGATGGGAGGAAGGACAGTCAGCTGCAGGTGAGGTCTTGGTAGCTTCATCTAGTCAGAATTACTTATCACAAACTCATTGGCTCTTCCCTTTTGTCAGCCAGGTAGGTAATGCCCTTGGGTTCTGTATTTATGTGCCTCGGTGTAAGCAGTTCATCAGACCCCATAGTGATCTGCTCAGCTTTTCCAGGTCTTACCTCTGACTTTGACAGTGATGATTTAATTTGAGTAAGGTTATAAGAAGACAAAAATTCTATCCGTGAACAAAATAGTTCTGAATGTAAGGTGCTTACTCTCATACACTGCTTATCTAGAGAGGAGAAAGAAATGTATGCTGACTGAAATGAAGCAACTTGTCTGAAGGCATAACCCAAGAAAAGGGGAGTTTTCACTGGAGTGTGGTCCCTGAGTGCTCAAAATGGTGAAAGATAGCATTGAAGGCTTTTCAATAGTTCGTAAGGTCAAGAATGGTGTAGCTCCTTGGTGACCGAAAACTACAATTTAACCCACAATGTCTTACATCAAAGCAGTAGATGATTGGTGGTAGGGGGCTGATAGAGGAAAAAAACCAGGGAAGGCAGAAGACCCAATGGCTCCGTAGAGTAAGTCATGCCCAGGTGAGGAGAAGGAAGAATGAGAAACCCAGGGACACGGAACCAAGAGAGGTGAAACTCTTTAACTAGTGAGGGTCAGAGACAAAGGAAGAATAATTAAACTGGGGGTTGTCATAGCCACTCTGTCACATCAACTTCCTTCCCTTAATCCCAGAGTCACACTCTGAGAGTCAAACTGAGGGGGTGGGCAACAAGGGCTGGGACCACTTCCCTTCCTGTCCTGTGAACTCTCCTGTTCTGACAAGCCCTCTCTTCCTGTGGGGTGATGATGGCCTTAGACTCCTGTCCCAAGTGAAGCAGCCTGATGGTTTCTCTCAGGTGACGTACTAACAATCAATATGTTACTCCTGCAAGTTGCTGTAATTTCTCCTAAAATATTTGCCACGTTCCCCCTCTTTCTAATTTATGCTAGCAGGTTCTCCTTTTCTGAGCATGAATACTTCACCATGACAGCTTAGACACGGGCAAACTGGAGAAACACACACCACTTCCCAGAAGCTATTGGGAAAATGTCTTTTTTAAAAGTCTCTGTGGGGTTGGTTGGCTTATTTTAAATGAGGCAGTGTTCAAATGACTCTCCATGAACAAGCTTGGCCAATTTGCACTGGGTAATGAGCATCCTCAGGTAGCTGCTAGAAACAGTCATGCATTCAGTTGTCACCCTGCTTTTATACTGGGACTGGGTGGCCCATTTAGGATATGAACATAAATCGATTATCTGATTTATTAAGTTCCTACTTGAAAGCCAATGTCCTTGAACGCCCACTGGGTTCCCACAGCCCCTCTGCAATTTCCACATTCATTCCTAAGCATTTTCATATAGTAGCCCCTAACACACAACCATGAGAGAGAAGAGGAAGGGGAGTTATGAATGTACTAGAAAGTTCTGGAACCATGAATGACAAAGGAATTTCCTCTAGTTTCTCACTTTTGTGGGATGGGTAAAAGCAATACTCAACCAGACCTATAACCTTCTTTAGTCTTCTTTAAAACAATAGCAACATAGTTGCTAATGACAAACATTATGGATTCTAAGAAGGGAAACATGTTTCAATAAAGGACAGGGATTATATTACAGTGGGTGCTTTCGACATATGTAGACATTGTACTAAATAGCATAAATGAGGAGACTGAAGTCCACAGTAGTCACATTTAAAAGGGGGCATGTTACTAAATCCGAGCATCTCTGAGCATTCATTTACGTTCATGTTGAACAGAGGTGAGGATATTGAGCCATGGTTCAAAGGGGTTAGTTAACTGTGTGCTATGGCAATGAAGGTGCGTAGAAATCCCCAAGTGAGAACTGGAACATTTTCTTAAAAAAAATTGGGGAAAATTTAATATTAGAAGAGCATTTGATCATCTATAGAATTCATGGAAATCAGTGTTCAGACTGGCAGCCAGCTCCTTGGTCTAACGGAGAAAACACTAAGCAGAAGGGGCCAGTTTGTGGAGTTTACTGTATACCATGGGTTACTCGGGAAGCTTTTCAGGATGCCATTGTCCAGGTTCTTCTAACCAACTAGATGGGAGCTGGCCTTAGTGCCAGTTTTCAAGGCTCTAAAGACTATAGTGGGAAGCCAAGGTTGGTAACTGCTCCTCTGAGGGAATGTGGGCAGCCCATGCATCCCCAACAAAGAAATCATGACAGGCATTTGCCCTGGGAATGTCATCCATAAAATTATGGACCAAGTTCCCTATCATCAGTAGGGAGATCTGTTTACCCCACAAGCAGGGAAGAAGCTGGCAAACAGTCCCTTATGGAAAAGCAGCATTCAGCTCTGCTACCATGTTCTCCTAATGAACTAAGAGGGACCCTCTTTTCATCTTACCTTCTTATCACAATACCTTCTATTAGCCAAATGTAGCCCAAACCAGGTGTCATGGTAACATGAGAGGCAGCTCTACTGTATCATGAACAGTGCAAAAAAGCAGGATAAAAACAGTGGGTCCAGGAGAAGGCAAAATATCCACACAGTACTGTAGCATTGGAGAGAGTTGATGGCAGATTGTGACCTTTCCCCTCTACTACTCTAAGATATATGCTATGGTTTGAGTTCATCCCCCAACAGCCTATGTGTTATAAGTTTGTTTTTCCCATTGTGACTACACAAAGAGGTGGGGACAGTTGGTGGCCCTTGGGTCTTTGGAGACATCTCCTTATAAGGGATTAAGATAATTTTGTTGGTACCATGTTGGTGGTGTGATATTCTCTCCCCCGCCCTTTCTCATCTATTTCTCTTCTTTCTTTCTGTGTGCTTATCACAGATTAACACATTACGTTTTCTCATTCTAAGAGTTGTTTGAGTATTGAGTTATAAAATTTTTTATGTTTTAATAATTTTTATATTTTCACATCCTGACCACAGTTCCCCTCCCTCCAACTCTGTGCCCCCTCCCCCATTCACAGACATTGAGAACAACAATTAATAAGTGGGACCTCCTGAAACTGAGAAGTTTATGTAAGGCAAAGGAAACAGTCAATAAGACAAAACAACAGCCTAAAGAATGGAAAAAGATCTTGAACAACCCTACATTTGACAGAGGACAGTGGTGTACAGAGCTAAATAGAAAATTTTCAACAGAAGAATCTCAAATGGCTAAAAGACACTTAAAGAATTGCTCAATGGCCTTAGCCATCAGAGAAATGCAAATCAAAACAACTCTGAGATACCATTTACATCTATCAGAATGGCTAATATAAAAGTCACAGATGACAGCCTATTCTGGAGGGGATATGGAGCAAGCAGAACATTCCTCCATTGCTAGTGGGAATGTAAACTTACACAGCCACTTTGGAAATCAGTATGGTGACTGGCAATCAATCTATCTAATGGTCTAGTAATACCACTATTAGGCATATACCCAAAGGATGCACATTCTTACCCCAAAGACATTAGCTCAACTTTGTTCATAGCAGTATTATTTGTAACAGCCAGAACCTGGAAACAACCTAGATGCCCCTCAACTGAAGAATGGGTTAAAAAAATTGTGGTACATTTTCAGAATGGAGTACTACTCAGCAGTTAAAAAAAATGACATTCTAAAATTTGCAGGCAAATGGATGGATCTGGAGAGTATCATCCTGAGTGAAGTAACTTAGACACAGAAAGATAGACATGGTATGAATTCACTCATAAGTGGATTTTAGAAGTAAAGCAAAGGATAACCAGGCTACAGTCCACAACCCTAGAGCATCTAGGTAACAGGAGGAAGTTAAGAGAGACATCCATAGATCTCCTGGGAAGGAGAAATAGAGAAGATCTCTTGAGTAAGAGATATGAGGGGGAGGGAGCAAGGGGCAGTTGGAAGAGAACGTGAGAGAATGGGGTGGTTAAGTGGGAAAAGCAGCAGAGAGGAATAACAGAGAAAAGGATATCGTGATAGAGGGAGACATTGTGGGGTCAGAGAGATACCTGGTGCTAGGAAACACCCAAGAACCCACAAGATGAATTCATCTAGGACTCCAAGCAGTAGTGAAGAGGGTGCCTAAGCTGGCCTCTCCCTATTATCAAATGAATGATCACCCTAATTACCATTCATCCAGCAATTGATGGAGGCAGATGCAGACATCCATAGCTAAGCACTGGGTCGAGCTCCTACTGACTGGTCCAGCCGAAGAGAGGGAGGAGAGAGTACAGGAGCAAAGGGATCAGGATCATGAGGAGGAGACCACAGAGATGGCTGACCCGAGCTATTCGGAGCTCACAGACTGAAATGACAGCTTGAGAGCTGAGGAACTTTCATGGAATGAATCTAAGCCCTCTGAATGTAGATGGCAGTTGAATGGTGCTGGCAGTTTGTGGAGCCTCTTGGAGAGGCTCTTGCAGAGTTTATTTCCGGTGTATGAACGTAACTGGCTTCTTGGAGCCCATATCCTGCAAGGGAACACCTTTCTGAGCCTTGAAACTGCGGGGAGGGATTGGGTCCTACCTCAACTGGATATGCCAGACCGAATTGACTCACCTTGGGATGATTTCTTGCCCTCTCTGGGGAAAGGATGGGGGATGGGGTGGGGAGAGGCTGGGAGAAGGGGATGATGGAAGGGAACAGTGGTGGGAATGAGAAAATAAATTAAATTTAAAAATTAATATTTTTTACGCTTTAATGACTTTTATTATGTTTTTACAGCCCCTTCCTTCTGTCCCAGTCTCTCCCTGTGCCTCCACTCTGTGCCCCTCCCATTTACCCCTCTGTTTATATTCAGAAAAGGGCAGGCCTCCCATGAACATCAACCAAGTTGCAGGAAGACTAAGCACCTCCCCCCATATTAAAGCTGGACAAGGCAAGGCAATATGAAGAAAGGATGAGCCCTAGGTTAGTTGATTCTGTGGTTTTCCTTATGGGGTTCTCGACTCCTGGCTCTGACAATCTACCCTCTTCCTTTTCCACAGGATTCCCTGAGCTCCACCTTTGGGTCTCTGCATCTGTTTCCATTAGCTGCTGGATGAAGCCTCTCTGATGACAACTGAACTTATGCACCAATCTATGTGTACAGCATAATATTACCACCCAGAGGCTGAATAGCCTAGACACCTAGGGTAGAACCAAATATGATCTTACTTTTCTGCAGGTTCTGTCCCTCTTAGGTTTTTTTTTTATCAGAGTTCAGTGGAAGCTAGCACCATATCCCAAACCCCTAGAACTATGAGTTAAGTAAACCTAGTTCTTGATGAATTTATCTGTCTTGGAATCTCATTATAGCAGCAGGAATTTTAGTAATACATTGCCCAGTGGCAATATAATGCAAGCTATGAAAATATTTGCTATCTTAAATTTTCTCATAAGGGTGCTTAAAAAATAAAAAAATAAAAATGTAATAATATATTTATTTATTTCACTCAGCATATACAAAATATTATCATTTTAATGTGTCATCAACATTAAAAGGCTCAATGAACTATTTTGTTTTTGTGCATTTACGTGTTAATGTATATTTTATCACTTATCAGATTAGACATTTAAATACTTGATAGTCACAAGAGCCTAGTGGCTTAAAGGTAGACAGCACAGCCCTAAGACGTCCAAGCGGCTTTTCAGGCTTAAGGATGCATGATTCTTTGGGTCAGACAAGAGTTTACCCAAGAGCACCCTCTACAAATGAGATACCATAAAAGTGGAAGCTCCTCAAAAGTTTTATTGAATTTATAACTGAAAGAGGAATAAGCAAACACTAAGCGAAATCTGTTAGGCACAGATCATAGAAATCTGAGAAAGACTATACTATGCATATCAGATTTAACAACATTAAAATCATTGCACACAATGTATTAAGTAGTACAGAGTCAGAGGACATTTTAATGATTTGTGGGTTTCTTTTGTATGGTATAAGATGATGACATATACTTAGTAGTGTCCAGCTTTTTTTTATTTTATTTTATTTTATTAAGAATTAGACCAGAAGTGTTAAAAAACTTCCTTTTTTAATCTTTTCAAAATTAGATGGAATATTTTCCTTAGGGCAAGTAGACTTAATGTCTAAAGATTTGGGATTTATACAAGTTTCATTAAGCCATGAAGTTTATCAGTCAGATATATACAATATCAGTAATTATCTTAGGTAGGGTTTCCATTGTTGTGAAGAAACACTGGGGCCATAGCAACACCCACCCTTTTTTGATGGCTATGGTTTAGATTATTTTTTATTTATTTATTTAAAAGTTTTTTTTAAAATTTTACATACTTAACACACTTTCCCCTACCTCCCCTCCGTCTGCTCCTTCCACTTATCCCCCCTCCCCCTCCACTCCTTAGAGAGGGTCAGGCCTCCCATGGGGAGTCAACAAAGTCTGGCATATCAAATTGAGGCAGGACCAAGCCTCTCCCTTCGGTATCAAGGCTGAGCAAGGTATCCTCCTATAGGGCTCCAAAAAGCAAGTTCATGCACTAGGGATAAATCCTGGTCCCACTGCCAGAGGCGGCACAAACTGCCCAAGCCACACACTGTCACCCACATTCAGAGGGTCTAGTTCATTCCCCAGCTGTCAGTCCAGAGTCAGTGAGCTCCCAATCGTTCGGGTCAGCTGTCTTGAGGGTTTCCCCATCATGCCATCATGATCTTGACCTCTTTGCTCATATAATCCCCCTCCCTCTCTTCCACTGAACTCTAGGAGCATGGCCCAGTGCTTAGCTGTGGATCTCTGCATCTGCTTCCATCAGTTACTGAATGAAGGTTCTATGATGACAACTAGGGTGGTCATCAATCTGAATACAAAGAAAGGTCAATTCAAATACCCTCTCTACTATTGTTTGGAGTCTTTCCTGGGATAATCCCTGTGGATTTCTGGGAATTTTCCTAGCTCGAGGTTTCTCCCTCACTCCATAATGGCTCCCTCTATCAAGATATCATTTTCCTTGCTCCCCCTTCTGTCCCTTCCCCAACACAACCATCCTGTTCCGTTATTTTCTCATCCCTCCCACTCCCAGTTTACCCAGGAGATCTTATCTATTTTTTCCTTCCTAGGGCAATATGTGTATGCTCTTCTTAGGGTCCTCCTTGTTACCTAACTTCTCTGGGGTTGGACCATGGCAACCCTTATAATGTATAACATTTAATTGGGGCTGGCTTATAGGTTCTGAGGTTTAATCCATTGTCCTCATGGCAGGAAACATGGTGGTGTTCAGAAGAACATGGTACTGTAGAAGGAGCTGAAAGTTCTACATCTGATCAGCAGGCAGCAGGAAGAGAGAGAGTGCTTCTGAGCCTGGCTTGAGCTTCTGAAGCTTCAAACCCCATCCCTAGTGACACACTTCCTCCAGCAAGTCTACACCTACCCCAACAAGGCCATACTTCCTAATCTCTACCAAGTAGCATAAGTCCTTAATGAGCAACCATCCAAATATATGAGCCTATGGGGTACACTCAATTTTAAACCACCACAGTAATGATTAGTTCTACTTGGTGTGATGAGCATGGAGAATGATGCCAGAGCTCTGAGATGTAACCACGCCCTTTGTTTTCTATTTACTGATTGTCCACAAGTGCTGACTGTATCTCCTGTCTTCAGTTTTTACTTGTATCTTATATTTGTCTCTCTATAGGGTTATTTGACAGTTCCATTCATATATTTAAAATACACAAAAATAATATAGTTTATCCTTTTAAAAAACATCATCAGTACCATCTGAAACTATCTTTCTTCTCAACAAATCACACTTCTATATTCCTGTCTTATTTTTGTAAGTGATTCACTGAGTTTAATTAGAAGATGTTTACATCAGCATGGGTAGAAAATTATTAACTGGATAATGGACACCTTATTAGTGTCTACACTACTGAAGAAAACACTTCCTATCCTAGCACTCATTAACTGTTAGATCTCCCTAAAGGATGTTTAGAGCCCCAAATTTCTACACACTTGTCCACAAAAAAATATTGACAGGCTCAATATGTAGGCTTTGTGTACATGGCCACAGATGTAGTGAGTTCAGTAGTGTGATGGCTATGTCATGGATAGAAGATGATGTTTTGTAGTATATCTATGCATCCTCTAGGTCTTATATTCTTCCTAACCCTTCTTCCATAATGTTATCTGAGGCCAGATTTTTCTTCCTATTGTAGAAATGTACTATTTAGGAAAACTAATCATCAATGATCTTTTCCAGTTGTGAATACTGGGAGCTACAATATTAACTTGTTTAAAAAATGCTGCCTATGGTATAATAGTGGCATGTCTGTTATGTATGTAACTAACTACTGATTATATATGAGGCCCAATGTACAAGAAGGAACTCATATCTAGTTCTATAAATCTGGTCAAAAGCCTCTGGTTGAGGGAGTTTGTCAGTCCAAGAAGGGATCCCACTAATACTGTTTTCTTAAAATGTATGTTGATATTGTCAAAACTCCTTCTAAATACTCATATTTTATTTATAAATAGTGCTATACTGAGACCTCATCAGAGAAGCACTTTATTGTGGAAAGAGGAGGTTAATGTAGAAACAGATAACTAGCCAAAGGGCCAAATAAGTGATAATGAGATGCTCAGCTCTAAACAGGACAGCTACAAAAATGCTTTAAGATATCTTTTTGTGTTTAATAACTCATTGATAATCACACAAATACACAAAATATAAACCACGGGTATAGGATGAGGAATTAAAGGATTGCAGAAGGATAGAGAATTAAGGAGAAAAAGGAAAAAATGAATAAAAAACAAACAAAAATATAAACATGAAACTAATGTGAGAGACGTCTACCCAGAGTATGATAGTTGGGGAAACACCTTATATTTTGAATTCACAGTTTTACAACTCACTCTACTGTCCATTTTTACATACCAAGGTATTGAGATGTACTATAGGACATATGAAATCAAGCCTCACAATGTCTTATCCCAGAAATGTATTCTATTCCTTTGCCTACAGGGGCATGTTACACATACCTTTATGACAGAGAAAGGAATTTGATTTGTTAGACTTGGTCCAGTGTTAGTGTGGTAGTCTAACATCTGAATCTAGAACAGACTAGATCTTTGCTCTAGCTTGGAATAACTTTAGATGGAGAAAACAAAGACGTAAGGTATTGAGTACCACCTAACCCTCTCCTTCAGCTTCTGGGTCTTCCTGTGCTTATAGAGGTCCTCCATATGCTATTCCAAGCCAGCTCTGACTAAAAGCTTTAGTGTGACTTTTATGCTGATACAGTCATCAGTTCTGGAGGCATAAGGAGCAATGGAATAGCAGGTCATTCCGTCTGCATTAGGCCAGTGGCACCAACACCTTCACACATTGATCCTCCATAACACAAAGGAATGGAGCTGCAATGACATAGAAATAGTCAAAATTCAGTATTCCAGGAACAGATTCAGGCCTAATGAAGATTTAAGACAAGTTAGGACACTAGATGCATGGGAGAGAAGTAGCTATCAAGCAAAGGTCATATCAGGGAGGAGAGGCAGCCTAGAGCCCATTCTTGTATCTCTGATGGACACATGACCTCTAATCTATTTGCCCTTTGGTTCATTTATGCTATGTTGCATGTCATAATTGTTTGATCTGAAGGGAGTCCTGCACCTGTAACAGGCAGAGTTGCTTCATCTTCTTAACTATCAACTGGCCTTGTGTCTGCTAATAGCTAGAGGTATGGCTTTTCTTTTTTCAAGAAGTATTGTTAAATTCCCCATCCCAGCATCTAAGTAAGGAGAGAGAACAGTGACAACCATTCTCTTGTTTCAACTAACAGAGTCACATAATTAAATTTTGATTGGAAAAGGCTTGAACAAACAAACAAAAAAAGTCTAAATTTATTCCATATCTTATTTTGCTTCTTTGCTTCCAACAATTTGCATGGTCTCTGAAAACATAGATGATATTTACTCTATCTCTGCTCCTGTAATTTGCAGACCAATGATAGTCTTGTCTGATATGTATGACAGTGACAATTTGCCCTGAAACATTAATGTTTATGCATGTACATACGTATGCATGGGATGCATGTGTGCATACATGATACTAGCAGCATACCAATAAGGTGTCTGAGTGGAAGATGCAGCTAGTAAACTCCAAGAATAGCAGGGACACTGTGAAACCCCAGAACAGTGATTTGGAATTTAAATAGCAAGTGTTGAGAAGTGATAGGCAAAATAAACCTGGAAGACTGTGGTACAGATGGGATCTGATGCTCTCGGAGCAGGGAGAAGTGCTGTCAGTATTTTGACAGACACAGAATGACTGTTTAGACTGATGTTCAGGACAGAACCAAGGAGATGCTGAATAGTGGGTTTTGGCATTGAGACTGTGTGAGTTGGGGAAAGCAGAATGCAGAGAGGCTGGAGATCTTTGTGACTGACAGGCCCTTGCAGGAATTCTTCCCAGAGTGGAGGGGTGGAGCAAAGGGATGTGGAAATAAAGACACAGTAATATCTGATGCTGGCTTTCTGGCTTTCTGCTGGTGGCTGGTGAGGTGAGAAAAAAGGAACTGTATTTACCATGTTTTCCTCTTGGGGATTGTTAAAACAATGGGAAGAGGCAGAGGCCAAATATCCAGGCCAAGCAGGATAAGCACTACTTCCCTGCACCTGATTTCTCTTTGTATTTTGTGGCATAGTAGGCTTGCTTAGAGTTCTAGGAAGGAAAAACCAATGACAAACACCTCCAGGGAGGGTTGTGGGGCAGAGGAGCTCAACTGGGTGCAATCATACAGAAAGAAAGTGCTTATCTTTTAAGACTAAAGAATGTTATCTAGAACAGAGAGCAGTAGGGTACGAAAATACTACAAACTGAGGCCGTTGGGGCTGGAGATCACAGTGTGGTGGAAATGTCATTTCCCAATGGTGTGCTTCAGTTCCCCTCTCCCAGCCTACTTGTGGCTCTTCGGCACACTTCTATGACTCTGAATGTGGGGAGAATACTCATCTCTTTGACATCACTGTCTGCATGGAGGCTCCTTTTCCCTACTATGTCTAATCTCCCTGGGGAGTCTTAATCATATGATGCCTGCCATTCATAATTTGGGCATCCATAGATAGTAGCAATGATGTCTGGAAAATTCCTTTCAAATCTTTCTTCTGCCCCCAAGAACCATGTGCTTCTGAACATGTTTTCTTTCTTAGAGTTTGGTTTCCTGGCTTGGGTAGTAAACACACATCATGAATAATGGGCTTTTTGCATCTGTATTCATGGATCTTAATTAGGTTTCATGTAGTAATATTTAGAGGCTTTGGGAGGCAGGAGGCTGCGGTATCAGCAAAATTTGGTGTAGAGACCAGAGAAGCTGCTAAATATCCTTAACACAGCAACCTCCTACTTTTCAGTGAAATGTTAATGGAGCCTAGTTTTCTGATCTTTCTTGTACAGAATAGGGGGAGAGAGAGAGAGAGAGAGAGAGAGAGAGAGAGAGAGAGAGAGAGAGAGAGAGAGAGAGAGAGAGAGAGAGAATAGTTGGAATCCCCGACTCTGAAACACAGTATACAGAGTGCTTTCAACTCTGGAAATTTTGTCTGTTTACATGAGTTGGTTTGCACATGTATACACGTGAAGGCAAAGATTGGTACTGGGAGTCTTCCATTATTGTTCTCCACCTGTTTGAGACAGGATCTTTATGAACCCAGCAATTAACTATATTGACTAGTTAGCAAACTCCAGGGATCTGTCTGTCTTTCCCCTTCCCCCATGTGCTATAGTTACAAATGCAGAGAACCATTTCCTTGGGTGTCAGTGAACCATACTCAGGTTCTCATGCTTACACAGCAGGCATTTAACCCAGAATGGATTCTTAATCTGGTACAGACAGGTGGTAACTTTTATTATTGTTTTTTTTTTCCTAGTTTTTATGTACTTGTCATTTGAGATTATTGTAAGAACCCCAGGAGGAAAGGTATGAGGGGGTTTACTTTGCATTCAAAATGTGTGTGATAAAGTAAAAGTCCTTGAAAACTGTCAGTTACTTCAAGTAGCAATCACTTCAAGTAGCAATCACAAAAGAAATTGATTCTCCTAGCTAAAGGATGTATCTGTTTTTGTACAACTGGTCTACCTGTTCTCACATGGAGTGAGAGAGAAGTAAACTATGAACACTTTATTTTCTCCCATCTTCCAGCTTAATAGTAGGTACTAAAGAAACTATACTTAGTTGACTCAAAAATAGTTTAAGGGAATTAAAAGACATGATCTTGAATGCTTTCCAACAGGCTGACAACAAAAGAAAGGGTATTTGACTCATTTCATTATTCCTTTAGTGTAAACTATCAGTGATTGGTGGATGGGGCTCGACCAGTGTAAAATTTCACTTTTGATCATGAATTTCTCAGAAGTATTTCAAGTGACTTACTTTGACTGGAGAATATTGTGAAAAATTTCAGGAACTTTACTGCTTCCTCATCATTGTCTTAGTATGTCTCAATGTCTCAAGATATATGTTACTACTGTTGGTCTCACAAATTTTGTAACCTGATGTCTAGCACAGAATCTGGTTCATTGGATGGCCAACAGATATTTACTGAGGAACCAAAGAGCCCCAGCTGACAGCCCACTGGATCCATTGACCAGAAAGTCGCTGGGGTCAACTCCAGTAGTCACCTTATGTGCCCTTTGTTGAATTATTTATTGTAAATATGTTTTTTTTCCTGTCTATAGAATGACATCTGCATTATCTATTTGGGGAGATTATGAAAAGATGACATAGAATAAAATGTTACATTCCGTATAGTGAGTACACAGAGGTAAATGTTACATAGCAATAGTGCTGTGTAAAGTAAACCGATCATCTCATTGTTCCTTACAGGAATGCTAATATTTACATATCACTTTGTAATCTCTGATCTTGTTGCTAATCACAGTGAACCTGGGAGAGAATAAGTCAATGTGTTATTTCTTGCCTAAGCCAAACAACTTACAAAGACTATAGCTGGAATCCCTGCCTCTGAAATACAGATAGTATATGGAGGGTTTCCAACTTCGGCAATTTTGTCTGTGATGGGGATATTTGATATGTTCGGGGACTGTGATGGTTTATATTGACTGTCAACTTGAGAGTATTTAGAATCACATGGGGATGAGCTTTAGGGCATGCTGGGGGGATTATCAAGATTGAGTTAACTGAAGTGGAATGGCTATGGACAGCATTATCCTATCTTATAGGCTGGGATAATAGCTATGGAAAGCATTATCTTAACTATCTCTTAGGTTGAGATCTTCAACAGAATAAAAAAAGAAGTTATCTGAGTTCCATTAGTTATCACTTTCTGACTTCTTAATATAGACACAATGTGACCATCTACTTCAAATTCCCATCGTTATAACTTTTTAACAACAATGGATACTTAAAATGTGAACTGAAATAAACCCTTTGTTCCATAAAATGTCTTTTTCAGGGTGTTTCGTTGAGGCAAAAAAGTTTTAATGTAAACGTTCTAATACATGGACAATAGGTATGTGCTGACAGTACCAAGTAGACAGAAAGCAAGAATGCCACTGAACATGTACACAGACAAGTCAACAAAACAAAATAATCTGACCTCAAATGACACTGGTGTTAGAAATAAGAAACTTATGAGAACAGGACATTTCATATGATTTTCACCAAGCTCAACAATGAAATAAATAAATACCAGGGATTGTGCTGTACATTCTATAAGGAACTCATTGATTCAGCTCAATGGGCCTGGGTATCAAGGGACGCTCCTGGAAAATGTACTTTGTAAATCACTATTTGTTCACTAAACTACAGAATCATAATAGCTATTAAAAATTAAAGGATTCAAGGGACCACCCTGAACATGTGTATGACCTTATAGATTGAGGCTTTCTGGATGGGAAAATCTGTCTGTTATGAAGACATCAGGTTGGTCAGGGCTGGAATGCATTTGTTAGGAGATTATAGATCAGTAAATGTTCATATTAATCAGTTGTTCCCAACCTTTTGATTGCAACCCCGTTGGAAAGTTGAATGGCCCATTCACAGGGGTCACATATCATACCCTGCATGTCAAATATTTACATTATAATTCATAACAGTAGCAAAATTCAACTTACAAAGTTGCAACAAAAATAATTTTATGGTTTGGGATCACCATAGCATGAGAAACTGTACTAAAGGTCACAGCATTTGGAAGGTTGAAAACCACTGATATAAATGACAAGTATGTATAGAAGGCAAAAAAAGAGGCTGTTTAGAAAAGAGAATAAAAAAAAAACATGGGAATTGCTCTATCTTTTTATATTTGGCTTATATAAATCATATTTGTATTATTTATGCTTTCCTATTTACCTTTAAAGCAGCACTACTTGGTAGGAACTAAGTCTTAGGGAAAAGAACCTACATGTTTTATAGATTTAAAACCAAATAGTTTTAATATTTCAACATTCTAGAGTGTATGTGTCCATTTCAAAAATGATGGCATTTTACAACTGATATTGGCCTTTTGTTCTTTTATTTTTTAACATAACTGAATTTAGGATGTATTGTTCAATTCTTGCGTTCTTAGATTATAAAGTATGGTCATTTGTCCAAGACTATACAACTTATAAATGGCAGAGCTGTAATTCATACGATGATATATATTATTTATTTCTAATCCAGCAAGGAAATTCAAGTGCAGTGGGAGCTATCAGTCTTCTGGAAAAGTAAGCCAGGGAGTACTTTCTTTCTGAGATAACTCTAGAGGGAGGCTAAGAAGAATGGTCCATTCATATTACTCTCTGCTTTGGGGGAAGCTTTAAATTTTTATTACATTTTTTATTCATTATTTATTTGGAGAGCATGTGTTGAGGTCACAGGACCATTTGCAGGAGTCAGTTCTCTCCACGAGCTTGACTTGGAGGTCAACCTCAGGTCATTCGGCTTGAGGCAAGTGCGTTTTTACCTGTTGATCTCACCAGCTCATTTTAGGAAAGTTTTAAATGGATGAGAGAGAATGATGAGGACTAGTGTGGCAGTTTTGAGACTGCCGTTGTTTAAACACTGACAGGGAGAGATTGGATGCAAGTCTACCAGACAAGACAGTCAATTGACAACTAAGTTATATTGTGGTTAGAGCAGCCGTAGTAGGGTAGAAAGCCTCAACATCAAGCTGTAGGATGGTGATTTCCCCACACACTAGTCCTGCACTTCAGGAGAACATAGAAAGCAGCAAATCAATAAAAGGACATTGGTGATAATACTCAGATGGTACCAATTTATGCTTAAGAATAGAATTTACTTTAAGTTCGTTCTAAACGGTATCCAAAATATAACTCAGTGTTGCCATAATTATGGAAAGTTAATATGTACTTGTTCAATGCACCAATTTAAAAAAAGAAATGATAAATACATTAAAGGTTTTCGATCATCTCCTATCTGTGTTTTGAACATGTTGTACCCTGTGTTACTGATGTTTCCTTGTACAGTTACTTTACTTGCTTCCCATCTCTTTGCCTGCCTACAAAGCCCAACAAACATTTCACAAAACTAGTGTTTTAGCATCCTTTGCTTATTTCCTTAGGCTTCAAATTCTTTCCTTAATGGGGCCTCCACTCCCTGTGCATGTATCTGTTATGAGAACACTTGGAGATTGTGTGCAGTCTTTATCAGCATAGTGATCAATCTTAATAGTAGTAAACTTGCTGAATGTATGGACACATGAAGAATGCCCTCTGTGACACGTTTTCACTTGGTCCAAATTTTGGCAGACGATCTGCCCCACCTGCCTGGATCTTAATTCCAGTTACACCTTGTTGCTACACCTGCCTAGAAAGCCCTGCCATTTGATAGCTACCATGATTATATGCTCAAATGATAGCCTTACAAACAGCCATTCTTTCACCATGTTGCCCAAAGCAGCACACTTCCTTAGTCTTTTTCATTTAATCTGTTTTATTTTTTTTCTTAACACTCCTCAATAGATTACATATTATTTATCTATGTTTAGCATTTTTTATCTGTTACCTCCATGTTGCGGTGAACTTAAAGAAGGCACATTTTTTATCAGCAAACAGTAAATAAATAACTAGCCAGTTGGTTAAAAATGTGACTATTTTTGGTGGAAACGTGTAACTATTTTCAGATTTGTTTATTCTTTGATAATTTCATGTATATGATATATTTTGGTCGTATTCACCCTTACTCCCTATTTCTTACTCCTTCAAGAGCCGCATATCTGGTATCTCCCTCCCAATTTCTTGCCTTCTTATTTTTTTTTAGTCTTCAGCTAGTCCATATGTGCCTGGATGTGGGATAGCTACTATAGTATGGACAACCTGTCAATGGCCACATGCCTAAGAACACGGATGTTCCCTCCCACAACAGCAATCTCCCCAGTTAGTTCCCCAGATAAGGCCTTGTGAGCTCCCCCAACCCATCTATTCTACAGTCCTAGGGAAGAGTGTATAGATGCTATAAGGCTGTCTCATTAAAAGATGGCAGGCCTGACCAACTAATGCTTTTATTTTCATTCAAAGACAGGTTTCATTTGAGCTAACCCAGAGTGCTCTGGTGGTCTTGGGTGGGGGTATAATTACAAGGTATTGGACTGTGAAAATGACAGTGAGGCTAGGTCAGGTATGCATTGTCACTATAATCTACCCTTTTCATCTTCTAATACCTGTCTTCTGCTTCTTCCCTATCAGAAAGAATTTGGAGGACACCATCATTCATGTGTCAGAAAAAGCTTATTGTGAGATCTTCCTATGTGAATACCAGGTCTCATGACTGAGGAGTACACTTGAGAATTGGTTGGGAACTATTAAAAGGAGCTTTCCCAACACGTCTGAGATTCATCCTTTTGAGAGAAAAGAGTCCTAGTGGTAGAAATTACTGGATAGAGCCATGGGGACTCGGGATTCAGGTAATTCTCATGAATTCATCAAGGCTTGCGAATTGAGAACACTTCTTATTGAGAAGTCTTCTGGAAGCAGGACTCACTCCTAAGCCTTCCTTCTGCCTGCCAGTCAGCACTGTTACTGTCCCAAATTTTCTACCACCTCATTTTGTGCACATGGAAGCATGTACACACACTCTCTCTCTCTTTCAATACAGAGGGAAGCGAAGTGATAAAGACCATCTCCATCATCATCTGTATTCTTTGGTGAACTCTACTTTATTATTTTGAGGGTCTAAACTACTAGATGCTGCATTTTTCTTTGCAAGGACCATGTCTGACTTTCCAGATTGACCCTTGGCCTGCTTGCCCTGTGGTGGCTACCAACTGACTACCCACGACCATCAAAACAGATGAACTGTCTGGATCCCAGTCCTGTTACTGCCTATTCACTACCCTCATGTCTGGACCATACTTTTCGTAATTGCATAGATGTGCTTTTAAATATACCACACAGCACACATTTAAAGTTCAAATAATCACTTTGACATACAAGAGAAAATAGGATAAAAATCAGTTGGAAAAAGTAGTTAAGTATTGCTTTTTGCTTTGGATAAGACAAAAATCTTCTATCATTTGGCTCCAACTATCTATGAAACAATGCCTTTAGCAATGGTTGCACAGAATTATTGTAGCATATGTTTATCATGATTCAGAGATGAATTTTGATCTCCCTTATATTATATACTAGCATTTCTAACTAAGAAAAGTGCGTGTGTGTGTGTGTGTGTGTGTGTGTGTGTGTGTGTGTGTGTGTGTGTTTTGGACATGATGTATATGTGAGAACTCATTACTATGGTACACATTTGTAAGTCAAAGGACAATTTTGTCCCTTCTTCCAGTGAGTTTTAAGAAATGTACAGGATCTCAAGCCTGTGCACCAAGCACCTTTATCTTCCAGGCCATGTCACCACCCATGGTCAGTGCTTTTGTTTTATACCCATACATACATTTAACTACCTGTAATTTTTTTCATCTCCTATACCTCAAGGAAAAGTTATTTTTTCATTCTTCAGTGTCTAGAAGACTGCTTAGACAGGTATTTGTATTAAACAGATCCAGAATTCATCAATACATATTTATTGCCACTTTGGAAGGATTTTTCAACTTTATTCTAGCTACAATGGCAACTCCAGAAGGTGACTTTATAAAATTCTACCTTCCTTCCTCCGAGATTCTACATAAACGGAGATTAGACAGAACTATGGAGCAGGAAGAGGATGGAGATGAGGACAAGCAAGACCTGTTACAGGCACGTGATACATGTGGGCACTGCACTATTTTGCCTCACAGGCTTGGAAAACAAAAATCTCTGTTTATGTAAATTTTTATGACTTGAGCTGGAAGGAACATAAAACAGATCCATTTAGCTCATGCCAAACTGTTCTCTATGGTTTATCTCTTGAGAATTCTGTTTAGTCTAGTCTTGGATACTGTTTCGGGTCAGGTTTTTATTATAGATATTGAGAACGACCTTCCTAGTCTAAGTCTGTTTGGTCTTAGGAGGTTTCTGCCAGCACTTCTACTGGCATAGGTCAAAATTCCTTCCAAAGTTTCATTTTTCAACTTGCAACACCTAGTACCTTTCTTCTCTACCTTAGTGCTGTGGTTGACCAAAAGTTCCACATATCTAACTATCCTTATCTTCATCCCTATCCATGACAACTGTGTTCCTGTCCGGGACTGCCATCCACATTAAATAAATAACGAGGAAGAAGATCTCGGTTTCAAAACCATCTTGGAAGCAACAATGCTAATACTCTTTGACACTGTAATTTTTATTTCATGGTTGGATTACTGGGTCTACCAATGGTAGGAACAGGGGTACAATAATGGTTGCTGGATCCATAGACAGGTTCATATTCCTTAAGAGTATACTGTTCCCAATGATGGTCACTATATTTCTAAAAGGAATAATTACTCAGTGGAATGATTTGGGGCCAGAAAGAGTATAGGGAAGCTACCAAGTGAAAAAATGGGAGCTCAATACAATGTGATTAAGAAATAAAGCTAAGAGTATGGAGAAGAAAGGTCTGGACTGGGAGCAGAGCAAGAACATAAATCATATGTAAGTGGACCCATAATACCCCACCATCCTGACTGGTGAGTGACCTAACAGGATAGGACTGAGCTGGTTTCTGTTAGAATTTTTTGAACGGTCGGAATTTTTGGCAGAACACTAAATACTTGTCTGAAGACAAACTGTCAATGAGAAGAACATAATAACCTATGAAATTGACAAATATCCCAGTGGCCTTGACAGCACTCAGAATCAGGTACACACTGGCCTGGTTATCCTTCAAACTGGTGTCATGATTATGGAGACCTTACCAGTGTGCTGACTCCACACTCTCCTAAGTACAAAGCAATGCTCTCACATGTTAAAAATTACAAATTGGTATGGTGGGTTTGTGGGTTTTTTTTTTTTTTAATCATGAACTGCATTTCTTCTCTTTGACCTGTAAGAAGAAGTATTCAACTCATTCAGCTTAGTATTCATGCAGACATCCATAGATAGAAAGTTATGGATCCTCAGTTGTAACAAAGTTAATATGTATATAGCAGTGTGACCATGATATTCATGGAAAACCACCTACCCAAAGATGATTTCTATAGTTCAGGATCCACCATTTGAGGGACACAAGAAAATGTAAAGAAAGTAGGACCAAGCTTATTTTAAAGGCATTCTTTTGCTCACTTATGTTTGATAAAAATCTGTATTAGAAGCTTCAACAGACAACATTCTCTGTGCCAGGACAAGTCATATGAGCTTTCCAAAGTAGAAAAAGTCTGGAAGAAGTATTCTAGTATGTTCATCAGGGTGAACATCTGGGAATTATGGCCATCAGCTCTCCTGTAAGTCAAATGAAAGTCACCTACCAAAGGAAGCTGAGCTTTTATCTATTTCACCTGTGAACTTCAGCTCACTGAATATTCGTGTTATATTTCCCTCCTGTCTCTGCCGAGGAGCATTCATACACCATACAGCAAGGATTTCTGCTTTTTTTTTTTTTTTATAATCATTGTACCCCTAAATTTTGCAACATTAGCCAACATGTTGAATTGCCAATCTGACTCAGTGAGAATTAATTGACTTTCTCTTGTAAATTTTGTACTAAAAAATGCATAACATGAGAAAATACCAAATAAAACCCAGACTATAAAACTAGTGAGACCTCATATAAAATTAATGTATGATATTCTTGAAAAATGCCCAGGTCAAGAAAGCTAAAAAAAAAAAAAAAATGGTGTGGAGTTATCACAAATTAGCACAGACATAGCAAAAATGAGATCTCAGTACAGTGCAGGATCCTGGATTAGAACAGAAATTATTAATGGACAAAATCTGATAAGGTACAAATAAAGTTAGCGTGAATAACACTATACCATTATCTATCTCTTAGCTTCTATATTTATGTTATGATTGTATAGCATGTAACAGGAGAAAACTTCGGAGAAACTTATCTGGGATTTTTTTTTTTTTTTTTTTTTGCTGGCTTACAATGTATCTATAAGTCTAAAATTATTTTACAATGAAAAGTTTAAAAAGGTACCATGGAGCAATGGCCAACACAAAATGAAATAAATGTTTTTGTAAAAATTTGATATCATGTTACTTTGGGCAATTTTTGCCTTACTGGTCTTTTGCTTATATATTATGGTTTCTGTTTTTGTGATTTCAAATGTGTGTGTGTGTATGTTCTTTTCTTTTTTTCTTTCTTTCTTTCTTTTTAAGTAAATTCTAGCTTGTTGGTTTGGTTGGCCCTTTTGTTTCCTAAGGAGGGAAAGAAAAAGCCCAGACCTTTCAAGGTAGGTAAGTGGAGGGATCTGGGAGGAGTTAGAGAGGACAGTCTCTTGTATGAAAAAAAAAAAATCTCTTCTCAATAATAAAACAAAACAAAACTCACATATAGGAAAGCTTCCAGAGTCAGTCACTGTCCTCTTCCTGGCTCCTTCTGGAGTTGCCACTGCAGTTCGGCTTATAACAAAGTTCTTGGTTATGTTATTGAACAGGCCAGGGCTGCATTTTTTTGACTCTAAGTTTGTATGCCCCCTGCCTGCTCATCCCAAGAGATGGAAGTTCTGATTAGCAGTAAAGACACTTTAATTTTAGTTCTGACCTCATCTGATTGCTTTTGGTAGAAAGATGTTTGGTAATTTCTATCATGCAATTGGACATAAATAAGGACCTATCTTCCTTTTTCTCTGGGCTCTTGCTAGGCTAAGAGGGACTGACCCAGGGCCCCAGCAGTGAGTCAGAACGCCCACTGTGTTCATCTTCTTATGCATTCACTGTCTGTCACATACAGTTTTATTTGACAAAAGACACCCCATACAATTTCCCAGAGCTCAGGCTCTATGTTAATATTTTATAGTTCTCATTCTCAAGCTACTATTTGCTTGCTATGTTGAAATTTTTAAGTTATAAAAAAATAGTGTCATCAGAAAAACTACCTTTCAGGGTTGTTTTAAGGATGAAAGAAAGATCTGCAAAGCTCTTCAAAGTTGCTCCACGACATGCTGAATGCTGTTTAATATTTGCGCCTGACATAACTTTAAAGCCCCTTCTTGTGTCTTTATGGCAGTGGGTTAGAGTACAACTTCACCTTGCTGGGTAGACCATCCTGAGCCTTTTGGACTAAACTATAGGCATCTTGAGGGTAGGCAGCATAAGTCCTGTGTTCCTGCCTTCCTCAGCAAGTTCCATTTAAAGAGAAATTCAGTGTATAACAGTGACTGACAGATTCATGAGGCCCTAAAGCCATTGCTCTCCCACTTCACAATTTTGTTTCAGGACAACTTGTCAGCTATGTATATGTAGACAAACTTAGAAAATAGAAGAATTATTAATGCCAGAACTGTCACATCCAGTTCTTTTATTTTCTGGGGTGGGATGGAGAATCACACTGTCCACTTACCCAGAATATTTCTTAATGTTTGCCTGTTCATACTTCTAAGGACACATTTTTCAGAGTCAACTTCAGCTTCAGTACTTAGAAATTTTTTAAAAGAACAAAAGATTAACCTATTTGTTAAGCATTTTGGCCATATTCTTCCTGGTGTCTGCATTTTCAGTATCTAAAGTGCAGCACTCCTTCGGCGCCCTTGAGGAAGAATTTGTTTCCTTGCTGAATGCATTATGCCATAAAAGAAAAAAAATAGCAACTTTCAATTTATGAATTATTCTTATCTTTGCTCTTCACCTTTCCTCTCCATTGTGATTCTTCTACTTACATACTTCTAAATTATTTCTGACCAAACCTAAAGCAGCCACGTTGGAACCTTGAGTCTGCAGCTATCTCTATGATCATTCCTTTTGAATCATTTGTATGAAAAAGCAGTCTTCTAGATCTTAGTCACACCATTTCTGCAGATAGCAGCTGATTGTATTTTGGGAAATTATTCCTGTGCTTCCCCCCTCACTCCAAGGTGTAATTTTCTCCAACATATTATTCCCGTCTCTATTGTTTCTAAGGTACAGCACTGCAAATAACTCAGGAATACAAGGTGCTTTATTGCTTTGTCCACAGAATTTGCCCCAATGATAGGGGTCATTCTTCATCCCCAAGAAAGAAGAAAAGACAAAACGATCACACAGAAGTCCTACAAACTTCTCACTTTATTGTTTGGTCTTACTTTTAGAAACACAAAACCACCACCTTCTACTCTGGTGAGAGCAACTGAGGCAGTGTAGGAAGTAATGTAACATGAGAACATGGGTATGTAAGGTGCATATCTCAAAAGCAATGGCTGCTGGCTATGTCTTTGTGATAATGTGAAGAACAAACCAACAGAGAGAAACTCAAGGTCTGGATTTGAAGGATGCATCATTTGACTGAGCAGCATTTCCTCCACTTTTCATCAGGACAATGAACTTGATCAGGCCACAACATAAACAGTCTTTGGAAAGGGCAAGGATAATCATGCCTCTCTGGTCTGTCCTAGGATTCAAAGCGTTCAATAGTTACCCAAGCATTTATAAGCTGCACAGGGCTAAGTTGATGACACTTCTCAAAAATATATTTTATAGCATCCAAAAAAAGATGGTTATTAATAATGGACATTTGATTCAGTTGTCAATTGAAGGTATTGTGCCACTACACACCAAGAAACTTAAAGGCCAGTTGAAAAGACAAAGTCTAAACAACCTGTTCAGACATGTACAGCCAAACCCATGAGAAAGTAGATGAGATATCTTGTTAAATTGGGTGCGATGTGAGTGTGTTTGATTTCAGAGACTTAAGCACCAAGGTTAGAAAATAACGTTAACCATATGTTCTTCTTCCTGACTCTTGGTATTGCTTTAATGAGACTACAACAGAGGTTGATCATGAGATAGAGGCATCTCTCAGACTAGGTACTCCTCGTTCAGCAGACTTGAGCTTTTCACACCATGTTCTACCATTGCCAGCCTCTTACCAATAAGCAGAGACATGTAGATGAGCATACACGTAGATGACCATAGGGTCATTTGGCACTGTTCTGATTACAGTTCCTAATGGTAGAGGCAGTGATCTTGAATAAGTTATTTATGTTCTTTCATGCCCTGGTACATACAATCGCAGTGGTCTCCCTGGATACTGATGAGGAAGAAATGGGTAAACGGGTGTTTCAGAGGAACCAAGTGCTAAGATTAGTGCTCTTCGCAGGTACACAAGGCCCATATAGTTCTCAGAGAGGAGCCTATGTGATTTTTACATTTTCATGTAAAAATTTAAGTGAATATTATGCTGGCTGATGTTCTGCCAACTGGATACAATCTAAGGACATTTGGGAAGAAAGAATCAAAATTGAAAATACGCCTTCATATGACTGGCTAGTAGGCAAGTCTATAAAGCATTTTCGTGGCTGAGGGTTGCTTTGAGAAGACTCAGCTCATTTTAGGTGTTTCTTCCCCTGGGGTGGTAGTCCTGGATGGTGTAGGAAAACATGTTGAGCAAACTATGAAGCGTACACAAGCAAACGGTGTGGTTGGTTGCTTTTTGCTCTTTTGGGGGACCCTCCATCCAGCTTCCAAATAAATCACACTCAGAGGCTTATTCTTAATTATAAATGCCTGGCCTTAGTTGGCTTGTTTCTTGGCAGCTTTTCTTAAATTATCCTATCTACTATTTTGCTTCTTGGCTTTTACTTTTTTTTATTCTGGTGTACCTTTCTTTGCTTCTTACTCTGCGGCTTGCTGTGTGGCTGGGTGGCTGGCCTCTGGAGTCCCCTTCCTTCTCTGGCTACTTCTTTTTCCCACCCAGATTTCTTCTTTTATTTGTCCTCTCTGCCTACAAGCCCCACCCGTCCTTTCTCCTGCCTTGCTATTGGCTGTTCAGTTCCATCAGGTGTTTTAGACAGGCAAAGTAAAACAGCTTCACAGAGTTATACAAATGAAATATAAACAAAAGTAACGCATCTTAGAATAATATTCTACAACATTACAGGGATCATCCATGGCCTCTGCTTCAGCTCCTGTCTCCAGCTTCCTGCCTTGAATTTAAGGCCTGACTTTCTCCAGTGATTGACTATGATTGAGACATATGAACTATAAGAGACCTTTTCTCCCTTAGAGTCTTTTGGTAATGCTACTTTATCATAGCAATAGATACTGTAACTAAAACAATTATTAACATATGTGAGAAAAATTTGATACTATAAATTTAATTAACTTAGGTTTCTAAATATATTTAATGTGGGCCATAGTTCCTAGGTAATGTCAATGACCATAGATCTCCACGTAACACACTTTTTTGTTCTGTGAGGTATAAAAGAAAAGAAATTTTTGTTCTGTGAAGCAAAAAGAAAAAAAATCTTCTCTAGGTTATAATTATTTTCATCTCATTGGTTATACTATAATAAGAGAATCAACTGCAAAAGATATTAACCATATTGAAAATTATTTGTCATGCTTATTAAAGAATTTGAATATTTTTATTCGATAATTACCTCTTTATTTCATAGATTAAAATTGACAGCAATATTGACATTTATCTCAAGCCAATAAGTTATCTACAATTTGAGAGAGAGAAAGAACAAAGAAATCAATTGGAGTACAAAGTCCATATAATAATATATTATCTGGAATTCATTAGAAAGCATGTGCCTCTACCACAGAGAAAAGTAAAAGTTAGGAATAGTTTCCAAATAACTTCACATATAATGAATAAATTTATCTAAAACTCCTTAGCCTCTATTTGCTGTTGGAAAGTTAATTTCGTAATACACTGTAACCTTATAACTTAGGATCAGTATATTTGGAGGCAATCTGTATCCACCTACCACTTTGTTGAAAACATGTCTACATTAACAGCACTGGACATATGTGTAGTGGTTAGACTGTCATTGTTTCATAAGTTGAGCCTTCCAGAGGATAATGGTGGAGGTATGAAGAAAGAAGGCAAAGGTAGTCAGATCTGGTAGTTTTGGTTCTGATATTGCCTCTAGGGATGCTAACAAACATAATTGACCCACATTAGAATGTGTTCAGAAGACAGCAAGGGTAACAGTGTGTGGGAAAAGATGCTACACAGCCATTCTGTATGTTTCACATACTGGAGAGATCTCTTTGGGCCTCAGGCTTTGAGAGACCTCATGCTGTCTGTATAATGTTTAGTTGACCTTTTGGGGCCTTTCCAGAACTACATTCCAAAGCCCTAATTTATTGTAGACCTGTAATTTAACCTTATTCCTCTTGTGCCCCCCAACAGTCAGAAGTGTAGGCTCTCAGGGGAAAGCTGCTAGCCATTAGGTTTTTATTTCAGTCATCAGCTGGCAATGGAAAATTTCCTGCTGGACCTAACAGTGTCTGTCTTAATTGATAGTTAGATAACTGGCAATTTGGCCTAGTTAAATAAAATTTCTACATGAATCCATGCCACTTAGTTTTTCTTCTTCAAAAGATAAGAGTTTCAGAGGCAGGGACAGAAGAAGGAGACGACCCATTCTTGGGCCCTGTAGGACACATAGGGAATTCTCTACACAACTGCAAGATCATACAAAGCTCCATTGGAACTCAAAGAGGAAGGAAGGAAGAGATAGTTGGGATAAAAGTGATGTAGGGTAATTTTTTCCCCCTCATCAGTTGGTTCTTGGGTTGGCCCTACCATTGGTATCTCATTCATACTTGTAAGCAACCATTTATCTCATGATTTCTTCACCGCAATTAACTCGTATCAAGAATCCAAGCTCTTCAAGAAGAATTTGTTTCTCTCCCAACAACTTGGGCATTTTAGACAAAATGTATTAGTTTCTTTAACAAAAAAGTGCAGGACTCTGAGAGGAGACTCATTGAGCACAGTGAATCTGGTACCCCAGGACAGAACCACTCTACCTCTTTGGGGATGGCGAAATAAAAAGAACAAAATAAAAAAGAATGACCAAGCATGAAAAGTAGAAGTCAATTAAAGGAGCATAGTCTTTTAAGGTCCAGGGAAGCATATCTGAGCTTCTGCTCATCTCCGAGGTCCCTGTGTCAGCAGGTACTTGAAATGAAGGGCTGAGGAACTAATCACAGAATTCTGGCAAGGATGCTGGTGAACAGAGTGCTAGGGCTGCTGGCGTATGTGTTTCTTTTTAAAATACACACACACACACACACACACACACACACACACACACACACACACACACACACACACATATATTTCCCCCTCTGAGTTAAAACCACAAGTATTTGAACTAGTCCCAGAGGAATGAAATCCCAGACCTGTGGAATGTCAGTCGTGGAAATTAAATGGCCACCACGTGACCTAGCAAATGCCAGTGTGGAAAATAAACATGTGATACTGAGCAGACCACTGTTTACTCTAACGTTAGAGATGACAAGCAATTGCTTTCCAAAGCTATGGCCAGAGGTGAAGCTCACAGAAGGCTCAAATCAAGAGTCTTTGAGAGCAAATTGACTATTTGTCTTTGATTCTCCAGCAAATTAAGGATCTTCTTTTGGATGCTGGACAATGAAGCCCCGACAAAACTGCTAAATACACACAATGTCTTCTTCCTTTTTGGTCACAAAAGACCAGGGTGTTTAGTACTGGCTTGTAGCTATGCATGAAGGAGAAGCAAGGATGAACAGTTTACCTTGGTGTGATGATGTGAATTAGGGCTGAGAAGAGAAGGCAATGGGATGTTACAAGTACCAAGCTCGAGAGGGAGTAAAGTTCAATGGGTCTACAGAGGAGGAGAATGTGGGATGAAGTGGCACACACCGCGGGGACTCAAGGGCAGACTTGGCTATATAGAAAGATAGAGGCCAGCTTGGACTACATGAGTTTGTTGTCTCAAAAGAAGGGAGGGATGGAGAGTGAGGGAGGGAGGGAGAGAGGGGGGAAGGAGTAGAAGAATATGGGCAGAGTGAGTGGAGAGGAAACTGGAGTATTTGGAAAAGACAGTGAGAAAGAAGATGGGCAAGATGGCTAGCACAGAAGTAAGAGTAAGCACGGAGATAGGTGCCCCGGCCCCTTCAGAGAATTCTGCAAATGCAGAAGGCTTGGCCAGACAGACACAGCACAGCTGGAATCAATCTAGGCAGCTGCCCTGGCCTGCTCCAGGGAAGCAGTGGAAGCCCTTCCCTTTGGTTTGGCAGGGCCCGGCTCAAGCCTGCCAGAAATGCCAGCCTCCTTGGAGCAGCCATGGAGAGAAGCATTATTTGGGCCCAATCCTGCAATGTTCTACTCTTATTTTCATGGAGAATTCTGGAAATAGGGCACAATCTCTCAAAGGGAATTTGAATATTTAGTGAAGAAAGAGTAAAATCTACCCAGCTATCTTCAGGCCTTTAAAACATTAAAATGAAGGTCCCTTTTCAGAGTACAAAGAAGCAAACTCTTTGCCAAGTTATGCAGTTAGATGTATGTTTTGTATTTACACCTTTCTCCTCTATCCCTTTACAGATTTTAAGCATCTTAATTTATTTTATTAAAATATGATGTAATCTCTAACATGTTAGACCCATGTCTCTGAGCATGAGCTGTTAAATGAGTGACACATGCCCAGGTCCTGTCTTCAGGCTGCCTGTAAGCTCTTCTGTGGTTCTGTATACCTCCCTTGAGTCTTGGCATTCCAAGTACAATCAGAATAAGGGTATGCTATTATCCCCAAATAACAGCATTGTGCTCTGATGGTTCTTTAAAGAGGCAGCAAGGCCAGCTGGAAAGGTTGTCTGGATTATAAAGGAGACAGCCTGGGATATATTTCTAGGAAGTATATTGCCTAACTATGTAATCTGACACGCAAGGATTTTTTTTTTCCCTAGGACCTTGAATTTCCTCCTTTTAAATGCCATGGGACTAAATTACCCCTAGAATCCCTTTTACATTCTGTGATACAGTTTCAAGCTTCTCAATTCTTCCATGGTGCCCACTTACACCAATCTCTAGAAAGTCTTGGATTCAAATAAGATATGATTTGTTCAGATTTGTTTTTAGGCAAGGAGTAGAATTTTCTCACTATTCAGGTACTTGAGAAGAAACTTAGGATTTAAAAAAAATAATTCACTCTGAAAATTTAATTTAGGAAATAGGAATTAAATAAAAATATTTCTTAAATCACTTTAATGAGTTTACAAAATTGAAATAAATCTATTTGTTCTCTAAAGATATTCCTTTGAGCCCAAGATTCAATTCCATCTTTCAAATGGCTTAGGGTGGTAATGAGGGAAAAGGGAAGTGTATTCATATTTGAAAATGATTAAATAAAAATTTAATCCTTAATTATCTCCCTAACAGATGAGCTGAAGGAAAATCATGAATGCTCACCAAAGTGCCTGGGCTGTGCACTTTCAAATTAATGAGGTTTTTTTTTCCCCCATCATTTGAATTTTAAAGTTATAATGAATATCTGTTTTCAAAGTATCCAGAATAATGCAGAAAAATAAATTTTTAGGAGGTATTATGTAAAAGTAGTCTGTTCATTTTTTTTTTGTGGGTCTCTGAACAGTTGATGAAGCTCCTTGGTGCAATTCTACCACTGCCCCACTGTGTGTCATCTCTGTGTGAACTCATTCTTATACAGCTTTCAGCCGGCATATGGAGATATTCATCTGGTCAGACTGCATAAGATCAAAGGTTCCCAAAACACGAACCTCTACTTAGCAGTCAACCTACTCTAAGAAAATTACAGGAGTTCATATTCATAGGCTCCACTCTGACCTATGGAATCAAAAACTCTGTGTTGGCATTAAACAATCTATTTCAGTTGATTAGAGATTCAAGATAGAAGATAGAGCTCATGGGTGTAGAAGTAACAAAACTGGAAAAGAAGTAGGAAACAAGCATGTAAGGGGAAAGAACTCAGACGCTCTTTCTTCTCTCTCTCTCTCTCTTTCTCTCTATTGTAACAGAACTGTTCTCCACTACACCAAATCCTGTGCATTTTGAGTGGATCCTTATGTTTGCCTATCTGTAGAAATTTTTGAATGTAGTGCTTAATGTATAATGGAGAGAGATGCAGTTTTATGCCTTTGACTTTATTCTAGCTCTTTTGTGATTTGTAAGTAATTTTGCCCATCTTCATCTTCACTGAGATCTCTATCTGTTAAAAGAACCCCATGTCATCAGCAGTATATGAATACATGACACTGAGATAAAACCTGAGCTAAAAATGTTTAGCTCTAATCACAGCAATATTTCTTAAATGAGATTTATGGAAAGTCTAAACTTTCTAATGTTGAAACAGCAGTAAGGGTCATAAACATGTCTGCAGTGACATTCCTGGCCCGTGCCTAACTTTTTGTCAGATGCAAGAAAGTTACTCTTCATATTTGTTTGTCATAGCCAAATAGTCAAATAGTTCTTTTTGATCTGGATTTTATCTTCCAAATTTTCATTGTTAGCATTATCTCTCTCTCCCTCTCCCCTTCTCTTTCTGTGTGTGTGTGTGTGTGTGTGTATGTGTGTGTGTGTGTGTGTGTGTGTGTGTGTATGAGGGTGTATATGTGTATGTGTGTGTGAGAAAGTACAGGTATGTGAATGTATTTGTGAATGTGTGTGTGTACTTGCATACACCAGAGGTCCATTTCAAGGGCCTTCTTATACTGTTCTGTTTCTTTCTTCCTTTCTTTCTTTCTTTCTTTCTTTCTTTCTTTCTTTCTTTCTTTCTTTCTTTCTTTCTTTCTTTCTTTCTTTCTTTTTTCTTTTTTTTTTTTTTAAATGCAGAGTTTCTCACTGAATCTGGAGCTCACCAGCTGGTTGGACAGCTTACCAGGCCTCAGGATTCTCTCATCTGTCTCTCAGTTCTGAGGTTACAGGCATATGCCCATTTTTTTGTTTAATGTGGATGCTAGAGAACTGAATTGAGATCCTCATGCTTGTATAGGAAGCACTTTACCTGTGAGTCACCACCACGACTCTTTTATGTTTTGAATGTTGAAGTCTGGCAAAGAACAAGTTGGAAACCTTCAGAAATACTACTTATAAGGAGTTAATAATGATAAAATGAAAAGATATGGGAACACAGATCTAGCCAACTTCTAAGGTTTTGTGTGCTCTCAAAACTTTAAACTTCAAATCTTAGGCAAAAATAGATCCCAAGTCTTGTCATATGGTAACAATAATTTTGGGATGTTTTGTGAATATAACAAGTCAGTTGCTCTGTTGTAGATGGTCAAAGGTAAACATTACAAGCTTGACATGGAAGTTAACTTATCCTTAGCATAATAGGTAGTAAGGCCTTACTAATGAAAATGTGTTTTATCAGCAGTACAGTCCCCTAAGATGTATTGGTATGTTCAAACACAGGAGTAAAAAAATAATGTACTCCTTCAATCAGAAATTTAATGTTCTATGAGCTAATAGCTTTCCATTCCTAACACCTACAGATCAGGAAAGACGACCATATTCATTAACTGGAACTACTTTCCATTGACTCTCTGTTCATTTTATGTCATGGACTAAATTGTGTCTCTCAAAAATTCATACACTGAAGCTCCATCCACCAATTCCTCCAAATGTGACCATATTTGGGGACAAGGCCTTTAAAGAGGCAACCAACCAAAAGACATAAAGATGGGGCCTTGTCTGATGGAACTGATGTCCTTATAAGTAGATATAATTAAAACATACATACCAACAAAAAATCATGGGAAGACACCAGAAAAAGACAAATCACCTTGCAAGGCAAGGAGGGGGACTTTTAAAGAAACCATTTTGCTTGCACTTTGATCTTAGACTTACAGCCTCCAGAACTGATGGCTTTATTATACATTGTTTAAATCACTCAGGGTGTGGGGCTCTTTGTCATCAATCCATGAAAAGAATACTCCCCAGCCAGTGAGTCAGAATGCACCTTAAAGGGCGTAGTCCTTAAGGGCTAGGAGTGTAGCATGGCTTCTTCCAGTATAGCGAGAACTTTCTCTAAATAAGATTCCTCTCTAACTGCCTATGAATCATGAACTTCTGTCAGTCCCATTTCAGCCCAGTGTTTTACTTTTCTGTTTCTATATCCAGAAACAATCCTTCCTACAGTAATAAAACTCTAAGACAGCTAAAAGGTCATCTGGTCTACCTGCCTTTCCCATCATCTGTTTATAGATATGAACCTGAAGTCCTAAAAGGTTAATAATTTTTATTTAAGTTTCTGGTTAGTGACCAGAAAAGCCAGATATCAATCCAAAAAATTTACCTAAATTCTACATGTTTTCATCACATTAAACCAACTTTGATTTTGTTTATTTTTCATAGAATTATTAAACTCCCACTATGGGCTAGGTGCTATTATTAACAATTTTAGGCTAAATATGGCTGTTCTAAATCAGAGTGAACACAGAAACATATAATGAGACTTAAAAATATGAACTACACAGATAAAGGGGATCAGAAGAAAGATAGACGTGTAGACAGAGACAAGGGCAAAAGAGAAAAACAAATCTGAACTAAATGACAATAAGTCTCTTGGGTTTCATATAAACCACCTCAGCAGCCTTCTAGCATCACTTTTAGAAGGGTCATGAATGATGTTGCTGTGAGTCCCACATGTCTTCCCAATTAACTAGATTCAAACATCTTATTTTCAGTGTTTCCAGTTAAATTCATAACTGATTTTCAGTTCAGGGAAACAAACCTGAGTTAATTTGGGGAACACTTATTTTCTGCTCCCAAATTTATCAGAGCCAAAAGAAGCACAACTAACCAGAATTTTCAGTTGTATGTCTGGGTTCTTTTATAGCAAATAGAGGAAGGGTCAGCACATCTTACTCCTTGGTCGTCTTCTTAAGCATAGGACGGTGCCATGCAGTGGATTACTGTGAACTGTCCCATTCTATCTTTGCTTGTCTCAATGTTTTTTTTTGGAGGCATGGGAATAAGATGCTATTCTTTTTGAACACTAAAGCACAACAGAATTTTCAAATACATATCTACTTGTTGCTTCAAAATGTACTTTATATCTTTTTAGCATAGATTTTTCTGCTTTATATTTTCAATATCAATGAAATTTATTTATTTTCAGTATTAAAAAAGAGGAGGAAGAAGAGAAGCAAGAGTTCCAGGAAAGTTAGACAGAGGGAGAAGGAGAAGAAACAGTAAGAAAATAAGGGAAAAGCTTATAAAGCAGGAGATGTGGTCACATAGGGAATCAAGAATTTGAAAGTGGCAATGGGATAAAAAAACAGGGTTAAAATATAAATGATAACTTATTAAAAACATTCTCTCAAATACCTATATGAACATGTGGTATTGGTTAAGAACACCTACTTTGAGTAGAACAGATATCATGGAGAACTTCTTCAAATGCTTACTCTCTGTTGTAGTCATTTGTATTTTTATAGTGCCCACAATTTACTTATTAGTGTGTTTGGTTACCTTGCATAATCCTATGCATTTACATTTCATCTTTACTGCAAATTTTCCATCTATCTTTGATAATGATGCCCTTTTCTCCTTTACTAGTGACTATTATACCTGTTTCTCTTTAACCAATGGCTAACCAGATTAACAGAATGAGACCATCATCTTCTAGGCTGTTCATGGAAGTCATTGTTGCCAGGAATTAGCGCCGGAAGGATAGAGACTGTTCACTGGACACAATGAGAGGCAAACACCAGAAAGACAAGCTAGTTTTTGAGTGGCTGTACACGTACTACAACTCAGATTAGTTCCTCTATCTGACATCAGTTAGATATTCTTTCAAATGAATATTTTAATATTTGCTTCAAGGGTTTTTGAGAAGATTTAAAAACTCTTATGCTTAGAAGCAAATATCACCACCCCAAAGTGGGTGCTCAACCATGTTACGCATGTAGGCATGTCTTATCCCTTGCACATCCAGATGAAAACTAAGGTTGCAATGTAATGTGAGTGAGTGAAAAACAAAGGAATGTGTGAATGAAAGTAACTTCTCCTTAATTAAAAATCTATTTAAGTGTACATTTTATAATGATCTCTCAGAAGGAAACACATCAAAAAAAAATACACTCACTAAGATAGCAACTTCTCTAGAGGCACAGTTACATGCATACACATGTGAGTAGACAAAACCGTATAGATTCTCCTGTGTCCATTATCATGCCCCCCCAAAAAGGATGAAAGATTCTTTATTTTATTTCCCTAAAAAGACACTAGAGGGGATTTAAAAGAGAAAAATTGTGGAAAGTGGACAGCAATGAAAATATCATTTCACTCAGGTTCATAAATCTTCTTAAAAAATTCTCTCATTTCCCATCACCTAGTAGATTTATTGAAAATTTATCACCCATCTTTTCAGGGAAGCTTTCCCATTCAGAACAGAAAGGATTTTGATGTAACTGCTTAAGAGGTAAGCTAGAATACCATTGTAATTCTGTGGCTCCATTTCAAAACTAGCCTGTGTTTTACAGAATTTTAAATATCTAAGTCATTTCCAGTCACAGGAGCTAAAATTGGCTGGGGTGAAACTTGTGGCTGCCAGAACTGATAAACATTTCCTGAATGCCAATTGGTTGGAGACCCATGTCTCTGAACACCATTAAAATAGTCTGAAGCCTACCTCAACATATAACCCCAAGCTCTAATTGCTTGTCGGGAAATTGAGACTTTGTTTGGACAAGTTCAAACAATTTTTTTAGTCCTACATTCTGCCAACTAGGGGTCTTTTGAAGGCTGTGATCGCTGTGTGAATCGGGACAAAATCATCTGACTCCCCACAAGGAGAAGAATAATAAAACTCAAATCCATTTTTCCTATGGATCAGAGCCTTGCTTCAAGGACTCCAAACTTTCATAGGCTTCATGGAGTTGCAAGAAGATAAGAAATAAAATAAAACCCAAATACCCCAAATTGACTATGGTAGCTAAAGACTGACCTTGTCAGAAGAGTTTATCCTCAGAGAACTGGCGTAGGAGAAAGCGTTTCTGGTTGTCACTGTTCCATCTCCCAGTCCTTTCCTGTGTAGCGAGCCCTGCCTTCTGAGGATTTGCTGCATGGCACTAAACTGTCCTTGAAACTAGATTTTCAAAGAATGATTGGATGTTAGTCCCCCAAACCTCACTTATGGAAGGGACCTTTTGTTCACCATTGACGGACAGACTCTCTGACCTAGTCTGAGTACAGAGATAGCACACTCAAGTCGATTCTGGAGATTGTCACTTCAGAGAAACTTGAAATCAGGAATTACAATCCCAACACTCACTCGTTTGCCTCTTAATTTTTCATTTCCTAGACCAGCTCCACTGTTTCCTTCATCACAAGGGATACGGTTGCTCACACTCCAGTGCCTTCTATCCCATCATCAGAGAGTCTTGCTTGTTTTGGAGGCAGATACTAAACAAGGCTGATGAAGTGCCGTGACAATGCTAATTTAAGTGAGACCAGAATACAAACTGAGATCAGCAGAATTCTAGAATGGATCTACAGCTCCAAAGCTGGGATCCTATGGAACTATCAAGAGAGCAAGGAAGAAGATTGTTGCTAGTAGAGTGGACCAGATTGAGCTAACCATGTTTATCTGAGAAACCCACAAATACATTTACTACTAATCTGTCTTACATATTTAACTTTTACAATAGATAAGTAATAATGGGATACTGCTCAAGATTATTTGGCTCGCATGTTCTGGGCTTCTATAGCCTGTTAAAAGTGATCATTTGGCATGATCCCATCAGTGTTCTTTAACAATGTTTACTCCATTCTAGTCTTGTTGTGTCTGATTTATTTTTTGTTTCTTTTGAGATTTATTTGTTTTTCTCAGGCGTATAGGTGTTCTGGCTGCATGTGCATATCTGTGTACAATGTGCATGTGTTGTGCACTCCAGGAGTTAAGAGAGCACCAAATCATTTGAATCTGGACTTTTAGATGGTTGTGAAATGCCATGTGGGTACTGGGAGCTGAACCTGGGTCCTCTGCAAGGTAACCAAGTGTTCTTAACCACCACGCCATCTCTACACCCTCAGTCTTTCTATACAGTGGTTAGGTACGTGAAAATACACCCCAACTTATTTAAATAGAGAATCAAACTTTAAGTGGGCAGGGTAGTATCCTATTTAAACAACTGAGAAGGAGGAGGGGTAGCCTCATTTATGATATTGAGATAGTCTTAGAGTTCATGTGGGGTTTTAACACAGATTTTATATTTGGCCTGCTTAAATTGGAAGGAGTCCTCTTTAGGATGTCAAAGACATATACATTTAATTTGCTGCTCTGTCAGTCTAATGCCTGAAAATTAATATTGAGTTGCATCAAAGGTGTTCTCTGGCACTGCAGTTATGGTACTCCCATATGATCTAAAGAGTTTGGATTCAGTTTTTTTTCTTTTTAATTAGATGGGGAGCTTTGAACAAGATGCATATACTTGCTAAGCCTCATATTTATTCTCTGAAAAAATTGGGGTTATAATTTAGCTATTATTCCTTTATAGTGTTAGTAGGCAACTCCAAAGGAGATACGCTGGTGAAAAATAGGAGAATCTGTATATTATTATGGTGATTTGAATGAGAATGTCCCTCTCATAGGCTCATATGTTTGACTGCTTGGTCCCCAGTTAGTGGGACTGCTTGGGAGGAACAAGAAGGTGTGGTTGCTGGAGCAGGTACGGCCTCTGGGGGAGGTTTCAAAAGTCCATGCTAATCGAGCCTCACTTTCTCTGCCTGCAATTTGTGGATTAGATGTGAGTACTCAGCATCTGTCCAGTACCACCTCTGCCTTCCCACCATGCTATCCACCATTGTGGAAATGTACTAACCCTTGAAACTATAAGCAACACCCCAAAACATGCTTTTCAAGTTTCCTTGGTCATGATGCCTTTTCACAGCAATAAAAAAATAAATATATTATTGCTGTAAGACATGAATACTAATGTGATATCTAATTCTTTTTTGGTATTATTCTTATATTTAGGGTCATGCTATATAATTTTTCTTATCTTCTATATTAGTCTATTTAAATTGCTTTGGCAAAATGTCAGATATTTGAGCATTAAACAATATGAATATATGTTCATACTGTTCTGAAGGCTAGAAGTTCAAAATAAAGGTTTTGACAGGTTTGTTTTGTTCTGAGGCCTTTCTTCTTGGATTACAGATGGCTAACTTTAAGCTATAACCCACATGGCTTTGCTTTTATGCATGGACATACTCCTGGTTTCTCTTCTGATTCTTACAGAGACATGGATACTTTGGGTAAGGACTCTACCCTTACAAAGAGCTTTTCTCTGAGTACAGTCACATTAAGAGGTATTGTTTTCTCACATAAATTTATAGAATTTATAGATGAAATATAGTTTAGGACACACCATCCAATATAGTCTATCTTGAAAGAGTATGACTATGACTTCAAAGCATCTTCTAAAAGAGCAAAAGAAAATATACAGTATTAAAAAAGCATGCTAATTCTAAAAACTTGAAAATGTCACCAATTTTAGCTAGTAAAAATGTCTAGTACAGGACTCAAAAACTGGCTAAAGGAGTGAATGCGTCCTTGGGAAAGGGCGGCATCGAACGGGGCGAAGAATGAGAAAAGAACCTTCTCAAACAATGATAAAATAGGTAGCATCCAAATTGCATCTCTCTACACTGATTGGCCACAGAGAAAACTGGCAGGTTTTTTTTTTTGTTTTGTTTTTTTTAAAAAAAAAAACAAAACAAAACACATTTCATTAATTATTTGTAGTAGGATTATGTTTTGGCACATTGTCCCTCCTACTGGTTTAATAAAAAGCTGACTGGCTAGAAGGCAGACAGGAAGTGTGGACAGGGCTGCCAGAGTAAGAGAACTCTGGGAACAGAAAGAGCAGAGCAGAGACACCAGGAGAGATGGCAGAAGACTCAGAGGAAAGAAGACAACCATGCTGCTCTGAGAAAAGGTACCAAGCCATATTGCTAAAGAGATTAATGGAAATGGATTGAGTTCAGATGAAAGAGCTAGATAGCAATATGTCTGTGTCATAGGTCAATCAGCATAAAATTAGTATAAGGTTCTTTGTGTTTCTTTAGGACTTTGGGACTGCTGATTCAGATCTTAGGGCTAGTCTGGGCAGAAACTTCATATTACAATTATCTTCCTGAGTAAATGGCAGCCAGTCATGATCACCAAATGAAGTCAAAGCCACACTACACATACAAGACATTCATCAAACTTCTCAAGTCTCAATAGGCTCTGTTCTTGAGAGACCATCCTTGATGAAACTCAGTTTTCTATACCGAGTTTCTGTGAAGTCAGGAGGTGAGAAGATCAGGGTCTGAGGAAAAGAACATATCAGAATCACAGAGATTGATGTCAAAGGATGGAAATAGAGTGACTCCTACAGAGAGAATATATTAGAAACCTTAGAGACTTGCCGCAGGATCCTGGGAACATCTCAAGGTTCATTCATACGACCCAGCTGTTCTTAACCTTCCTAATGTTGGGACCCTTTAGTACAATTCCCCATGTTGTGGTGACCCTGACCATAAAATTATTTTGTTGTTACTTCACAACTGTAATTTTGCTGCTCTTATGAATTTGTATGTAAACGTGATATGCCGGATATTTGAGAACCACTGATATAACTAGTCACCCTTAAATGTAAGCTGGTCCACAGAATGATTGTAGAGGAGTTCCTAGATCCTGAATTGCAAGCAGTTTTTCTCATCAAGCTAGTAGTTTAGTTAAAGGTTGCTCCTCCGCTTGTCACAGTGTCCTTAATCTTTCCACTGAAGGAAAGTGTGACGAAAGGTCAAGCTAAGGAGTCATAGAAGTTTGAGATTGACATTGAGTAAAGATGTGTGGGATGCCCCGAATAGCATTCATGTAATTGTGGGATGTGTATGTCTAAGGCAGAAGAGAGAGATGCCAAACAGTAACAGGAGGACAGCTGGGCTGCACCGAGAGTTGTTGCTACCTTCTGCTGTTTCGCCAGGCTCGGGAGAGTTTAGCCCATGACTGATTCTTAGTTTAGTTGGAATGAATGAGTAGCTGTAGTTCTTCCCCTGGCAATGATTTTAGAGAAAATATTTGCAGTTTTTTTTCCCCCTGATGCTCCCTGATTCTCTCTACCACAAGTTGCCTCCACTTTATTCCCCATTATCCAGCATGCAGCAGACTGCTTTAAAATCTTTACCTCTCTGTCTCTACCAATAGATTTTCGGACTTAGATTTTTTTTCATATAAGTATACCTGTTTATTTTAGATTTAATTATCTTAGAACGGAATAATTTATTCATAAGGCACATCCTAATTCAAACAAAGAAGCATTGATCACAAGTCTGAAGTCATGTTATAAGACAGGAGAGAAGACAGTTTATAAAATTCGAATGAACGTACAAATACAGACATCGAGGAAAGTACAGCTTGCCAGGCTAGCCCATGAGTCTCACAGGGTTAATGTCTGATCTTAGAGAATATTGCAGTCCACCATTGATCTCCATCTTGGCAGAACTGGGAACCAGTTTTGTTTCCTCTGAAGATTGAGGGGACTTAGCAGGATTGGTCTCCAGGTCACCTCTAAGATATGGTATACATTAGACTGCCCATTAATCCATGTATCTCAAATGCTGTACCAACTGTGCCCTCAGACTGCTTCCAGGGAGGACATTTCCACCAAATAAGACATCTTATTGGTGACCATGGAATCAGAATCTGAGAATTTTGAGCTGAAACCTGAGATTCTGGGGCCAAGAGGACCACAACTTGAGAAGTGCCTGATCCTATGTAGTTTCTTGGATGCTGTGCCCCTCTGTACCATTGTTTTCACATGCTTTGTGCATTTATTGCTAACAGAGATCCTTCCTGATACATTTCCCTGCTAAAAACCACTTAAAACTTCAATCCATTAAGAAATTGTTTGGAAGCTTTGCTCAGTACAAGTATTTTGATGTACCACACACTTCAGAATTAATTCTCAGAGAAATCCTACTTTCTCCCTAATTTCATTTTTTTGAGCTTTCCATTTTTTTTAATATTACTACTTCTGCATCTACACATCATTCCTTTGGGGTGGGATATGAGGAAGCCTATCAAGATGTCTTAGAGACACAGCTTCCAATCCAAGTTGAGTGAATGTGGGCAAACTGCCTAACACTTCTGAGCATGCTTCCTCATCTGGAAAATGGCTCTGACATAGCTGAGAAAGATTTGTTAGAATTAATTACGATAACGTTTGTGAAGCGCTTGGCACTCAGGCAAGCCCTCACTCACAGTAAGCAACAATAAATGTGACTATTATTAACCACCTCTCACTCCTTTATCCAGCTTTCCTTCTCTGAGCACTTACTGAATGGGCCTGGCCTCATGTTAGGCCAGAAATACAGTACAGAGTAATTACTACTACTGAATATTAAATTCAGCTCCTAGCTTCCTGCCTGCCAAGACCCAAGGCCCAAAGAGTTAAATTAATTATTGCCAAGGTGTGTGTGTGTGTGTGTGTGTGTGTGTGTGTTTTCAGAACTCAGGTACATTTGATCCTAAGATACATGCACATGGAGTTAGGACAAGAAGGTTAACCTCTACGAAATGACTATCTAATTTTGGGCTTTCATATGCTGAGACATCAGATAAGGGTGACATTAAAGTGCTTAGCTCAATAGACCACCCTTGGTAGTAGCAAGAACAGCCAATGTGTACAATACCCCAGCCTCCTCTACATACCTAATGGGACAGGTTAACTATTGAGTATGACATTCTTTGGCAATAGGACCAGTTCTCTTGATTGATGAGATAATGATGATGTTGGATAATATGATGTAAAATTAGGACTATCACTTGTTTCTTTAGAGTTTTATATGGGGCATTTCAGAACTGAATTTACATAGTCTAGAAGTATGCATGCCTCCATCCAGCTTCTCTCATTGTGAGCAGTTCACAATAATAAAAAAGACACAGGGCATCATCCCACCATATGCTGGCAGTCACTTGACTGGACTTGAGATAGAATCAAAGTAATTGCTCCATAAAGCAAAGCAGTTAGTAATAACCTAAACTCCAAAAGCCCTTTTATTTTCTGATTCATATCTTTAATCAATTTGCAACATGAAGCAATTGAGTTTCCCTCTAGTTTCCCAATTGTTTGCTCAGAAGGGCTGCTCCGCTGCCTTTGACTGACATGACATTATTGCATTCATATTGACTTTTACAGCAGATTTTACAACGTTTGAGGTGCATATGTTACAAGAAAATGTAGCATGGGAACATTTCAAGATAAAAGTAGGCCATAAAGAGAGTGCCTGGTCACAATGTCTACCATTTTCAGGATGAGGAAATTATAAATGGAGACTAGCAAATGGGGCTTGGCTCTTGGGTGCCATCAGCTTCTGAATACCCAGGAGTTGTCTCCACAGTCTCTGTTGGTACCTGGAGCAGAAAGACCAGTGATGGGCTGGTTGCTTTTGGCTTTGCTATGGCTGGGTTGTGTGAAACACTGCCTTAGGCACTTAAAACCAAACAAAGCATTAAGCCCCTGGTTTCCAAGGGACTGGAACCTGAAGCTGGAGCAGGTTTCTGGACTTGAGTAATGGGGTGATATTGTTTTCAAAAGCCTATGAGTCAGTCAGCAGAGCCAAGAAGTGGCTAGAGTCCACTTTAGGAAGAAAACCAAGTCTGGTGTTGCTCTTTTAGACTTTACCACGCACCTCCCATCGGAGCCATGACTGCAAGTAAGCTGGAAATGATTGGAAGGGTGGCTTTCCACCTGCCCAGAGCCTCTGTTTCTGCTTCCATGGTCAGCTTTAATTTATACCATACCTTTCAAAGTTACGCTTCCTGCTCTCACTCTGAGTACTTTCCTAAGCGAGCTTGCAATGGATACCACACCTTTGCCAAAATCATACCTCATGGCTTCTGTATTTACCTGGTTAAGGAACTGGGCCTTTATTCAAACATCCAGCACTGCCAGGACATTGCGCTATTTACCTTCCAGGAATCTCAACAGGACTTCAGCCATTCCAAGGGTATTTTTATCCTGTGCATCCCTGCTGTTAACATCTGGTACTCTACACCTCCCTTACCTGTGGCCTACTGTTTGTCTTCTTCCTAAAGGTTCTGGAAAGTTACACATGAGCAAGTCCAAAGCTTGCCTCCCTATGATTGTATCTCACTGCTACCACTTTCTTTGAGACCCGAGACAACTACTTAACTTTGTGCTGAGGTTTCCTTAACTGCAAAGTGGGAAAGAGTGAGACTTATTACTGGATTGTGAGTATTCATCCAAGGATCTCAGAGCAGCAACCCAGCAGAATAAGGGCTACTGAAGTGTATGCTGCTATTGATATGAGATAGCCCTGAATTTCTCCTTCTAAGAATACCCTTCCCACATTTTTGATGATCAAAATATAATCTTTCTGTATTTAGCCAAAGTATTTCCTTCTCATTGAAGACAGTCTATCAGTCTATTTGCAAGCTCAAATGAGGCTTCTTCTTGGTCCATTTCTCCTTTCGCACTTATTTCTTGCTTTCTGGCCAGACAGGTAATATTTTTCCTCAGTAGTAGAAATATAGCCAGTTCTTGGTATCAGTCTGTTTTGTACCCCTGACTGCAGGTATGCAACCACAGACGTTCTGTCTATATATAAACAGTACGGTATAAAGACAGTTTCTCTTATGTTCTATATGACTAAATCTTGATGTATACCAGGAAAAGCTAAATGTATCAGTGAGAGTCCAAACAGCAAGCTATAAGACTTTTCTCTCTTATCAGTCCTTACATATCTACTAGGTATTGGCGGTAAGGTTAGAACCCACAAAGGGCTGATTTGACATTTTTCTACCTGAGGAATGGCTTAAAGTTTCTACCTGACATGGGTCCAGCTTCCCTAGAACCTTACCAGACATTGGGAATCTGTTGAAATGGAGGATATCTTTGACCATATTTCTGATGGGTATACTTTCATCATATCTCTGATGGATACTCTTTCTGGCCATGTAGCCTCTTTATTTTACACAAACTTTTTAAGATAAAATAGTCCTTGTGGACTTTATTTCATTCTGTGTTTTATTTTATTTATTCTCCCTGACAACATAGTTTATGACTCATCTTCTCTATTGGACTGTAAGGCTCGTAAGATGAGTAAAAATTCTTTCTGGTATTTACTTTCAATTACTTTTAAAATATGAAAAAAAACTGTTAATCAATCTTTTAAAATACAATGTGAAATAAAAAAAAACCAAGAATATGCTCCTTTCTATTTTTCCATATTGTCAGTTTCTAATGTATTCTTCCTGAAATTCCATTTCTTTAGATATTTCCTATCTGCTTTTCTTACTCTAATTCTATTCCTGTGAAGAGACACCATAACCAAAGCAACCTTTATAAAAGAAAAACATTTAATTGAAGGCTTGCTTACAGTTTCAGAGGGTTAGTCCATTCCCATCATGGCAGAGATCATGGAGGTAAGCATGGCGGGCATGATGCAGCTGAGAGCTATATCCTGATGAACAGGTAGGCAGGCAGGCAGAGCAAGAAACTTGGCCTGGCATGGGCTTTTGAAACCTCAAAGCCTATCCCCAATAACACACCATCCAAAAAGACCATACCTCTCAGTCCTTCTAAGCAGTTTATCAACTAGTGACTAAGCATACTAATCTATCTATCTATCTATCTATCTATCTATCTATCTATCTATCTATCTATCTATCTATCTATCATCTATCTATCTATCTATCTATCTATCTACCTACTTATCTATCAATCTATTATCTATCTATCTATCTATCAATCATCTATCTACCTATCATCTATCATATGTATCATATCTATCATACATCTATTCCCACCTTTTTATCTGTATACATAATTTATGTATGCAAATTTACAAGAACACACAAACAGTTCATAAAAATGAAGGCATTGGTCTATGGAGGTATTTTTTTCCCAACTGAATGCTTTATCATATTCATTTTTTTTTCAAGTTGCCTATGTATAATTCACTTTTAATGATATGCTAATGCCCTACTAAAAGTGTAGTTACTAAGTCAAGAAGCATGAGCGTTTAGGGGCAGCAATCCCCCAAACTCTTCAGCAGAAACCTAGTTTTCCTGCTCTGACACTCCCTTAGGTTAGCAGGATCCAAATGTTCTGTGATCATGTTGCCTTTCCGTGTACTATGTGTGCCCTGTGAGTCTTGAATTCATCTTCCTCTCCACTCTTTTCCATACCCAGTGCTTCACATAAGGCAAGTAGTCAACAAAATCTGATGTAAGAATGAAGGGACATTCAGAAAGCCTAGTGCAATATTACCCAATCAAGACCAGGCTAGGCGGACAGCATATGTAGTTCAGGGACTTCACATGTTGCTTTGAGGAAGTTACTGAGCTGCTTTATTTCCTCAGTTTCCCATGTATCCAGTACGTCTATAGATATTGGCCTGTCTCCCAGAGACCCTGGGTGGAATCTAGCATTCCAAAGTGCTTAATGGCACTGCTCAGTAAATAAAAGATGTCATTAATATGCATGAAGCTATTTCATCAAGAGGCCAAGAGAACAAATTTAAAAGCTATCTTTAAAAAAAAATAAAAGAACTAAGCAGCTATTATCATGCATACTACTAACCACATGAAAGTCTACAGAATCCCAGACAATGGCCTCTCAGGGGCTCAGAACACTCTACTGAAACTTAAGGTGACTCTGGTCTCACTGCCAACCACTTAGTGTGGGTTTCAAGAAGGAGAATCATCTACCTCCAGACTTTCACAGGCAGGACAAGAATTCTCAGCATTGCAGGGCTATGCCTAAGGGCCCTGAAATGATATAGCTAATGGCTTCTGAGAATTGTATCTAAAATTATGAAGAATTAGGTAAGAAACAGACGGTGCATGGGCAGGAGAAAGGCCCAGGAGGATTTATGTTTGCCACCATTTCAAGGTCACATTTCTACTCATAGACTTGAGGAATGGAGAGTGTGGTTAAGGCAGAGCCATTAGCAATGAGTTGGACAGAACATGTGCTAACTCTGAGTGAGCATGATGCTGAGAAAGGAAGTTGGGTTATTCTTGGTTCTGTCTAGCCATGTAACCTTGGGGGAAAATCTATAAGTTCTTCATCTAGAACCTATATTGTTCCATGTCTACAAGTAACTAGAGAATATCTCCTGCAGATTTCACATGTTCTCATGAACAGAAGGACCAGAGTCTTATTCTTGAGATGACTTCTTAAATATTCAAAAATTTTTTACTACTTAGTCAATCTTCACTCCAAATACCAGGAAGAAACTTAGGGTAGTCTGATGTACACACTTGTCGAGCTCTTATTGAGTTGCTTTGGTATCGTTTCATACCAGAGATACTGGAGGCACCGCTGAAAGCAGCCCCATATCATGCCCCCCATGCTCTGTTGACAGTTGAGCTAATGTATTTTCTGCACTGGTGCCTGTTACTGACTGTATCTGTCTATTCGATTGTGACCTTCTATTCACAGTGATGAATGTTTTCACTCAGATGCCCACCAACACATGTCTAGGCTCACATCTCCTTCTCCCAGATCCTGGAATTGAGAGAACACCACTTGTTCCAGATGTTAGAACATTATTTTTCACCAAGAGACCCCAATGCAACTATTACATCTAAAACAGGATGTTTGGAGTCAGAGTTCTCTCGATCTTCAGGGGAAGCTGATGTGTAGGAATTCACTCTTTAACTTTTTGGCTGGATGTGGTTCAGATTTTTAAAAGGGTGCAAGGGCTTTATTTTTGCCTACTTAGGAGAAGTGACCTTTCCTAATGGCTTAGAGACCTTTCTGAAGGGTTCCAAAAATTTTTGTTTTTCAGTGAAAATACTATAAGTGAAGTTGAAGGGACAAATATCTCTAAGGATGTTTAATAAAACCTCCAGGAATCATATTATCTTCATCTAAAGCAGATGAGTGCCATTGCATGCGCACGCCTGTGGTGTGTGTGTGTGTGTGTGTGTGTGTGTGTGTGTGTGTGTGTGTGTGTGTGTGTTAAGTCAACTCTGCCTCTTGGGCTGTGTAGTGATTTGAATGAGAATGGTCCCTAAAGGCATGCATTTGAATGCTTAGTCCCTACTTGAAAGAACTGCTTGGGGAAGGACTAGGAAATGTGTCCTTGTTGGAGGAGGTATGTCACTTGGGTAGCCTTTGAGATTTCAGTTTGTTCCCTCTGCTTGCACCTTACAGTTCAGGATATAAGCTCTTGGCTACTGCTCCAGCATCATGCTTGCGTGCTTGCTGCCACATTCCCCACCACATTGGTCATAGACTTACCCTTTGAAATTGCAAGTAAGACTCCAACTAAATGCTTTTAAAAAATAAGTTCCCTAGGTTATGGTGTCTCTTCAGAACAATAGCAAAGTAACTAAGATAGGCTGATGGCATTGCTCCAAAGCCATCAACTATCTAATAAGACCCCCAGTACCAAGGTATTTTATTAGGTAATAAAAATCCCAGTACCTGGGGGTTTATGAGAAACCGTCATCTGAGTTGTTAATTCTAAATGGCTTCCAAAACAATATAGGCTACAGCCATTGCCTTTGGTTGCTTCATGGAGGATGAAGATAAGTTCCTATTGCTGAAGACACTAAGCACTTTGGACGCAGGATGCAGAATATTTAAGCTAGATATAATCTGAAGTCTCCTTCTTGAGCTCTGGCTATAATAGTACCAGACAATGTTATGAAAAGTGTAAAAAATTGGAAGCAACCAATAATTCTATCCATCTATATTGCTCTGAATCCTAATAATGATTATATGGCAATGTGCCCATGAAGATGCAATAGTGGTAGTCATATCTTGGCAGTATCTAACCAATAAGTCTACTTGAACTCAAATTCTGCTCAGCAGTGAGAAAATCAATCTACGCACTAGAAACTTACCCAACTTCCAGGGGTTAGTGGGGCCACAGATCTTATAGGAGAACCTATTACTGCCACTTTACTCAGCCAGCATAATTCCTAATTATATTCTTAAACTAATTATAACTAAGGGTAACTGAAGCTTTTACCCTGTATCCAAAAAGCTTCTCTTTACAGAAAAAAAAGACCATTGTAGAAGCTATGAAGGTGATGACACAAAAAATCAACTGATTGTAGTGTGACCAGCCCCAGTGATACAACTACAACACAATCTCTGCACCTAGGTCTCAGAGAACATTCTAGAAGAGAAGGCTGAAAGATTATAAGAACCAGAGCATCAGAGATCTGTTGTGAAATTGTGTCTCCTAGGAATATCAGGGAAATGACATCCATGATAGCTCAACAATACGGCTACTTAAACAAAACCTGAACAATAATAATACCAGCAGACAGGGTAATCAAAAAGGGGACCTCTTATCAAGTCTCATTCCTAGAAACAGAAGTACAGACAACTAACAACTGATAAGAGAGAGATAATTAGTCTCTTCCAGGGATGTCCCTAAATTGTTATATATACATACATACATACATACATACATATATATATATACACAAATTAATATATCTGCAGATTCACATATATATGTACATATAAATAGTCAAACAAACAATAATTAAAGAAGATACTATCAATTTGAGAGGGAAGGATGTGAGAGAGGAGGAGAGATTGAAGGGATAGGAAGGAAAGTGGGAAGTAATATAGTTATATTTTAATAGTAATAACAACAACAATAATAAACCAAGAGAAAAAGTCTGGCCTGGGAGCCCATGTCTGTAATCCTAGCTGCCTGAGAGGGTAAGGGGGAAGGATCATGAGTCCCATGTAAGGTTGAGCTACATGAGCATAGCTATATTGATTACTCAAACTGAGTACCAAGTGCTTATTTTTTCCCCAGTTTGGAACAGAGTAATTCACTAGGACCAGGGGAGATATGAGCAAACCACTGAGAATACGCAGAAGCCCATAAGCAGTCTTGACCATGATTAGATCAGGTGGCCTTTCATTGTCTAATATTAAATCTTAATTCTTTTAATAAGTTAATTTCTCATTTTTCTAATAGGTAGGTTTAAAATTTTCTCTTGCAACCAGAAAATTAAGAGGCCAGTTGGTTAGAAGCAATTGTGTTTTCTTACATGAAGGCACTGTGACATTGAGAGGTACTTGTGGTTCTGGCAGTGGGCTGGGTGAAAAGTGAAGAACACTTAGGAATGAAACAAGAGATACAGACACCCTCAGAGGGCAATAAGGCTAAGTAGCATTTACAAAACTTAACTTATTGAGTCAAAGGAAACTATGGATTCAGTGAGTCATATCAAAACTATTGCCTAGTCACAGCTTGACTTCATTTGTTTTCATTTGTTTCTGAAGCAGCAAGGGTTGTCCTTTCTTTCTAAAAATTTTCAAGAGGTTATGGTCTACAGACAGGGTTGGTGATGGCTTTTCTCCCCGTGTCCCTTTGTGGTCATTTCTCCTTTTTTACGCGTGGCCCCTAAATAATAGAGAAGTCAATTTATCATTTAAGGGCGAAGAGTTACATAATCCATGCAGCAAGAGCTTCTTTTATGGGGTGGTCCACCCTCTACAAAGACATATAAGTCATGTGAGCTCATATTAGAAGACTTCTGACCTGAAGAGACTGATCTGCCAAATATCTAACATTATAGGACTACCTTCTGGAACCCTGCAGAAAGATTAGCCCTCAGGGTCCACTTAAGTTCTCTAGTATTGACGTCTGAGGTGGAACAAGAAAAATAAAAGAAAATTCCTTAGAGTAGAAATACAAGGTCCGACATTCCTCATAATCTTCATGTACAAAAAGTGAAAATGTTTGGCCAGAGCAAAGCAAAAATCATGTAGGAATTTAAACAGAAGAAAAGTTCAGGTATACAAAGTCAGCCTGCCTATTCTTCTCACAGCCTTCCTTTGAACCAACACTGGAAGCCTTATCACATAGCCTGACACTTGATTATATTATGAATCACAATATTCCCTTCTGACTTCCTGGGTATATCTCTCAAATGGTGTATAAGAAGCTTAGTTGTAGCTCCCTTAACACCCAGCCTGAAGCAGACCACCAATGAAGTGCTTTTCAAAAACCTATAACTAAGCCAATTATATTGTATGTATAGCAGAGTTTTTAAAGTTACAACCTAAAATATATTTAATATAGTCTCTGGAGTTCAATCATGTAGGGTGTTGCCTATGGTGTTAGCTTTGTATTGTGCTTTGACAAGTGAATTTTAAAAGCTGGCATCCAAATTGGTTAATATTTCTACACTTCTAAATGGCCTCTGGAACACCAGGTAACTGGAACAACAGTTGAGACACATTATAGACATTGACTAGTTAATGCTCCCTTCTTAGTTTCAAAACTGGTCCAAACTCTCATCAGTTGGTATTTTCTCTGCTGCAATGCAATCTTTGTTTAAATACTTTAGGTAAGTTTTATGGCATTATAGGAAAGGCTTCTAGATTCATCATTTGCTTCTGCTCAAAGAAATCTGTATTTCTTCTATGGTAATACTCTTCGGTCATGTACTTCTTTATTGGGAAGATTATTCTCATCACTACCCTGTGACAGTTGACCAGGGAAATGGAAAAGCCTGTGTCACAGATGGTCTTGAATGAGCTACTTAATGCCTCATGTAACCTACAGTTTAGATAATTAACAAGCCAACCATTCTCTAAACGTGGTTTCCACTCTCCTACACTACTAGTGTATATATTATATGCTTAGGTAGCTTACTATGACTATCGTGAGAGTAAATATAAATGGCAGAAGGAAGATGGTCATTTAGACATCATGTGAGTGGTTAATATGTAGATAGGAAAGGTCAGAGTACCCTGCCTACAAACACAAGAAAATATTTAGAGACATAAACTTAATCATCAAGATACCAGGATTTTATAATTTTAAATTTTGACTCTGGATTTTACTGTGACTTTGTGGAAGTGATTCATTCTCTTTGTTCTTTAATTTCTCAATGGGCAGACCTGGGACAGTAATACCACTAAATTCACTGGCACTTCAAGGAAACTGCATAAAACACTGTCAAACACACTGGCTTCCTGTTATTATTTCTTACTTTGTTGTTATGATTAGAAAGTTAACATAATTGAAACTAGGAATAAAAATATTATTTTATTTCTGAGATATTAACTTGAAAAAGTATAATAGCTAATTGTAATAGTTTGAATAAATAATGTTAAGAAAATATCTTTGAGTAAAGAATTACCTTTTTGAAATTTTTGAGCCTTTTGGCTTTTATGTTAAATACTAGATTAAGTTCACTCAAGAACCTAGAAGAGATAGGTAGAATAAAGAATCCTCCACAAGGTCAACTTCATAACTGTGACTATATCACCCTGTTCATGCTTCAGCATAGTCTCAGGATAAAAAGATTTTCTTGGAATAAATTGTATAGGTGGACACAATTGAACCCAAAAGCTTAAAAATGTAGACCATTTCTTAGAGACCTTCATGAAGGAATGTCTCTTTAAAAAGGATACTAAAGACTTGTGTCCTGACTTGGTTGAAAGTATCTGGGAGTGATCTAGATGACATTAAGCATCTACAATTCCTTTACAAAAATCAGAAGAACCTAGCAACCAGAAAGTCTTCACCTGATTCTGATGTCCACCTGTGAAAAGAGGAAGGTTCCTACATCATGGTCCAGTCAAACACAGAGATGCCCCAAGCCTTTTGGAAATAGCTCCACCTCTAGAAACTTTCTAACAATTACATTTATTAAGACTTGCCCACTATTATGGTAATTGGCTCATATGTTCTTTTGCAATGACCTGAAGTATTTTTTTTCTTTTTTCTTGTTGACCAAAATACAATTTAACTTTAAAGAAAAATGTTGTAATAATAATAAATCACCCCATATTCTGTCACTAACATGATCCTCATTTTCATTGTTCTTATTGTTAATCCCTTTAATCAATGACAGATTCTCTTTTGTCTTATAGAAAAGACATTTTAATGAGAAAATGGAAATAGAAAAGGGAGAATTCTTCTATTATCTACTTACAGTGACACAATCTATTTGAAATGAAACGCAAAACCCACACATGAGCCTAGAACCCCCTTTTCTACCCTGGAATGCAGCCCTAAGGCTTGGAACAAATTCTTTGAAGCTTAAGAAATTATAGTAAATAAACATGCATCCCATTAAAAGACAGGAATCAGAGAGTATGTTTGACAGAATAGGCAGAGGAAGAGTGGCTCCCTGGGTTGGTACTTCCAACCTGCTCAAATCCAAGCTTAGATGGATTCTGCTGTATCCCTCCCACTACTAACAAGCCTGGGATCCAGACCTTAGCAAGCTTCACTGTGCTTGCTTTGAATGTGTTGTCTACAAAACTCTGATGCTTTCAATGTGATGGTAAAGAAGTAGAAACTTTAAGAAGTAATCAGGCTATTGAGGCTTTTATTTTACTAACAGGGGGAAGAGGATGGTGGGGGTGGGGGACTCCTGCCCTTGCCTCTGCTGTTATAAGAAGATTCAAGAAGCACATCACTGGACAAAATGCTAGTATCTTCATTGTGGATTTCCTAGATGGAAATAATAAATACCTGTTCTTTGTATATTATTCAGTCTGTGGTAGTCTATTATAAAACATCCCTTTTATACTTACCTCATAAGGATCTTCTCTTTCTCTGTGACCAAGTAATGCTTATCTCACACATTAGCTGGGTGTCAAACTGTTCTTTCACTCTAGAGCATACAAAGATAAATTCTTGCTTTTTTTCAGCCTCCCTTGCAGCTAGAGGCATGAAGGGTAAATCACTTCATTTTCACCAATGAGAGGCTGCATCTGTAGTTTGGCTCTAAAAAGCATTTTCCTCTTATAAAAAGGCAAACAGTACTGGCATGAGATCTTTTCTTCCTGCCCTGAAAACAGATGTGACCTCTGGAGATGGCTAGACTTTTTGTTAAAGAGTGGTGAGCTTAAGGGAAATGATGAAGGCACTCTCTTGCTTCTCTAAATTGCTGAGGACATACCTTGTGCTGCCTGCCTCTAGATTCTTATTAGAACAGAAAACACTAATTTGCTTAAGCATGTTGGGCTACTTAATTAATCGACATAAAATTATTCTTAATTGACATAACCACCTTCATCAATCAATCCAGCGCAAGAGTCACACTGGATTCAAATGGCCCCTGCAGCCAATGCCACTTATCAACTCTATAATCTTAAGTTATCTAATTTATGTAGGCTTCGTTTTACTTACCCATAAACAGTAATAAAAATAGTGTGTTCTTCACATACGAGTGAAATGAAATGATCCCATTAAGCTATTTAAGATAGTGGTCAGCAGATGAATGTCAAATGACATTGGTTTCCTTAATGAAGGTAGTTCTGTCCCCCAACAAGAATTGAAGACTAAGATTTCTGAATTCTTCCTGTTTTTTAAAGCAGAGCTTATTCACCCAGATTTTATAGACTTCTCCAATCCTTTGACTCCATAACATGAAGGAAAATTCAGAGTAATTACCCATCATCTGGTCTACCTTGCCTCTTACAGGTCTCCTCTGTAAGCCCAAGTCACCTGAGTCACAGTTGCTATTTTTAATTCTAGCTGATTCTAACTTATCCACAGGTTCTTGAAAACAGGAAACTTAAAGCCAAGTGAGAGAAGGAAGAAAACTGTGAGTCTGTTTTCTAATGCTTTGCTCCCAGAGGCTGATGGCCAGGCAGCCTAGAAAATCCAGCTGTTGCATGACAGTAGGCTCTGAGACCTCCCACAGCAGCTTCTTGGCTTCCCTCATACTTCATTGATGGGGAAAAAAAAATTGTTCAGGAGTCTCCTTACTTCTTGGGAACAAGGGTTTATGCTAAAATTCTATTATTTCTTTAAATAAATAAATTAGTCCCCTGAGAACAGATGAAAACATGCTTTTATTAAAGTTCTTAGAGGAGGATTGGAGTTGGTGAGAATAAAGTCAAAGGTGCCTGAGTGGATTAAATGCTTCTCTGAAGTGGATGGAATAGCAATTTGTGTTTATATTATATGTCATCTCCCCAAAGGAGGTTAACTAAGGCCCCATTTCCCCATGAGACCAACTGCAATGTAGAATAATCCAGGGGGCTGGGAGATATAATCTCAGTTTCAGGGCTCGCTCTGTCCAAGGTGGCTAACCTGTGTCTGGCCCTTGAGGATAGCTGTCCTCTTAAGGTAGCTAGGAGAGGGTATCTCTCACTTCTATTGATCAATGGGAAGGAAAGGTGTTTTGTTCCAATCTCAGAAGTCCTAGTAGATGCTGCTTATGGAGGCCCAGCCAAGGAAGCAAAGAATATGTACTTTTCATCAACACAGACACAACACACAGCTCCACTGAGAACCAATGTGGGGGTAGGAAGAACCCATTTTTTCCTCATCTACCCATTAAGTCATCACCGGAAATAAGGGTTTCTCATGATGGATTTCCCAAGTATATTTAACATACAGAACAACAAGACGGGGCTTTTGCCTTTTCTTTTGTTCTAGGTATGAGACAAGATATTGTACAACATCCATCAAAGGGTTCAATGTAGGCTCTTCAATGAAATGTGTGCATGGTGTTGAAGAAGGGTCAAGAGGATAAATTTTCTGGTAGGTAAAATTTCTGAGGAATGGGGTAGTCACTCTATGCCTGAGATGCAGATTGGGACTTCACTTCATAAACATAATGAAATTAAATTATATAGCAACTTTCATCTAATGTGTACTCTCTGCCTGGCACTCACTAAGAATTTGATATGTTTGAAAAGTAACATCACTTTAAAGACAGGAACTAAGGTACATAGAAGCTGTGGTTTGTCTACTGGTTCTGGTCAAGGTCTGTTTCTTCTCAGGCCTTCTAGGTCCCTTCACTCCATCTTGTTTCATGTATCTACTTGGTTCATGAAAATTTCATACTTGAAATACTTTCTTCTCTTATATTTAGAAATAATGTCTATTTTCTTTAGAGTGAAACCTTTCTCCCAAATATTCCACTATTTAGACCATATCTACCAAACAAATGGTAAGAATAACAGTGTAAGGAGTTCCACACCAATTGGGTAGTCTGTGTAATTGCTGCTGACATCTTTGGTGCATGGCTGGGCTGTTGTGCTTCTGAGACCCCAGAGTTACAATATACATACACAGTGATTGCCCTGTCTGCAATCAGATTCCTAGCTCTTTAATGAACCATCTCTGAATCTCACATAGGTCACTCCATCTTTGTAAGCTTTAATTTTTCCTACTTTTAAAGAAGCAGAGATAATGTTGTAGACTTCACCTCTTAGAGTCCTGGGGGGTTTCAAAGCCTCAGCACAGAAAGCCTTGTATAGAGGCCTACTGGCCATGATCATCTGTGTCTGTGATGATGGACAAAATGGTAGAGATGGTTCTTCTCACATATTTCCCCAAATAGTGTTAGTCTTGATGGGTTTGCAAAGGCTTTGTCTGACACTGAGAAATCAGTAAATTTTTTTCCATTTGCCTCTTTTTGAGTTTCTTTGGGAAATGCAGTGGCTGACAGTGGGAAAGACCTTCTATGTAGGGTAGAGCTAGAGAAAAGTCTAATTGATAGTAGGAGACATAGAAAGTGTCACAACTGGATTAAAATGCAGAATATTTGAAAGAAGATAGTGTGTAGTGGTACTGGAAGAGAAGTTGGCCTTTGCAAGCCTAGTAGTGCCTTTCTGTTAGATAATATTGGCTTTTCCTCACTTACTTTCCTGCTCAGATTCCCTCAGGGTGGTACCCAAGTCCCTTTTTCATGGCAACTCCTCCTTGTCTATGGTAGTCACAATCATCCTTTCAGTCCAGTGGAGACTCAACAATGAAAATATTCCCCCTTTTTTTTTGGAGTTTTTACATCAGAACTGTCTTCATCTCTTACACGTCATTCTCACTGTGGTGACATCACATGGACATCGAATTGTTGACATTTAAGCCAGGTAGAGTGGTCTGCGGTTTTCTATGGACTTTTTCTATGGACTTGACCTGTATCAAACAAGTATTTTTGGGTTCCAACTTCAGGTCAGTGCAGAGGCCAGATGAAGCTGATACTCATTACTCAAGACACATTCTTGTTGACAAGAAAGATATATAGAAACCAGCCAAACTGGCAAAGTTCTAAAAGCTCACTGAAATAAATCCTTTAATGTTATGTAGCTAAGCAGAATCGAAGTGGAGATGTGTCCAGCCCAGAATCATACTCTACTCAGTATATGGGAACTGTAAGCTTTCTCAGAGAACCAACCCTAAATTATACTTTCCATCCTTCCTCCTTCATATCTTAATCTTAATGAAAATTCTGAGCTTTATTGTTTAATTGGGAAAAAGAAACAAACTTACATGCTCACTCTAGATCTACTTCTCAACTGCTTATTTTGAGGATGTGAGCTCTCTGACCTCAATTTTTATATTCTGCTTTACTCTGCTGAAATACCTGTAGTTTTCCTTAAGTTCACATTGATGAATGTATACATTTCCCTGGTGCTTCATTTACCTTTGCTAGTTCTAACTTTTGTGGATTTGTCTTTAAGGTCATTATCTGCATGAACCTCTTACTGATCCCCAAAGATTCTGAGATATGCACCAATGCTGCTTTAGGACTGAATGTTTTCTGCTGAGAATCAGATTAGGTCACTGTTTGGAGTCTTAATTACATTATACCAGAACTCCTCTGCTCATTTGGCTACCCTTCTTTTCCCAGGATACACTGAATACCTGGGCTACACTTCCTCTGACATGCCCCTTGGGGAAAACCCTTGCTCCTAAACCTAGCATTCTCAAGTGTGTTTTAGAAATAGTCTGACATATTGATAAGACCCTGACTCCTTGGCTGTAGTAGGTAGGCTGACCTGGTAGGGAGTACTTACTGAACCACTGATGACTGATCCATTGGAGACTAATTCCAAATAGCAGAATCGAGGCTTACCCATGGGAGTTTCAAATTCAAGTTGTTATAGAAGGCAATCCTTTCCATCTTTAGCCATGCACTAAGGATCTGGGGTCAAACTGCTGGAAATCTATAGCTCCCTCCTTCCTGAGCAGTTTTTGTGGAACAGAAGCACACAATGAGAGGAACAAAAGGAATCTTAGATGAGGGAATCTTAACTATGATTGAGTCATCAATTTTCCAGTCTAGCATCACCTCTACCAGTTACATAGTTTGATCAGACAACCCTGTTATGGGCTGAGTTATGCTATCCCAAAATTCCTGTGCTTGAAGGAGGGACACCTTGAAAAAAAGTGTCTAAATTCAAAGGAGGCCACTAAGATGAGTATTGGTCTAATATTCTTGGTATTCTAGTATAAAAGAATTTTTCTATGTACAGCAGAGATACCAGGGAAAATATACACAGAAGGGAAGGTCATTTGAAGACACAGAGCAAAGGTGGCCATCTGCAAACAAAATAATGAGGCCTTAGGGGGAAAAGTGGACAAACAGCTAACTTTGGATATCTAGCTTTTAGTCTTAGGAGACAAGTTTCTATGGTTTAAACCAGCTGATCTGTGAATCTTTGGATGTGGCACCAGAATTAATATAGATCTCAACATTTCCTTCTATTTCTTTAAATTGGTTTAGTATTACCCTCTACACATTGCAATCTGAGCACAATAACATGTCAAATTCCCTAAGCAGGTTTCATGGTTAAGTATATGCCAAATGGATTCATGTCCCATTTCAAGGCTCGAGGCTATAACAATAGGAATATAACAGGTTCCTATATAGCCCCATTTATGAGTCAAGATCAAGCCTAAATTAGATAAGTTTAAAATTCTGCCTCAGTATGAGGAATTAGTGACTGCCCGAAACATTCTGCGTATTAAACAATTTTCCACTTGACGGAATCCAGAAACCTAGGACTGAACAATGGTGAGACTCAGTCTTTGAGCAACAAAGGTCCAGGTAAGTACAAATGCAAAAAGGAACTTGGTATTCTTTTATCAATAGAATTTGTTTCATACAGTTTCCTATCAGATGAGCCCAGTGCAGAGCCTCTGGTCTTAGGCCAGGTGACCTCCTTCAAACAGGACTGAAAGACACAAGCTACTTGTAAACTACAAGATCAAGTTCTTTCTATCTCTATTATATGTGACTTTATCTACTACAGCAGTATCATCTATTTTTCATCTGCTTATGTCATCTAAGTTCTAAGCTATACCCTCATTTTTTCATTAAGTAACTGCTGGCTATCAGGACACTCACAGTTCCTTAGCCATACTAACTTGGCTGCTTAAGCTAAGATCCCAAATGTTCACAATCTGCAAGCATAGACATTGGGCTTCATGTTCTATTTATATTTAATTTTACTTGGTGGTGGCATTTTTTTTTTTCCTCTGTGACCCTTTATCTACTACTATTCATTCATGACATTCTATTGCAGGAAATTTCTTCCTCCTAAAATTTAGTTTCTGGATACATTCCTCATAGATAACAACGACATTGCTTACTTCAACACAATCTGAAGGTGTATGTTATGGAAATTTTGGAAAATGAAGATTAACAACAAAGAGAAAAATAGAAGCATGGAAAGGCACAGAAATATGGCACTGATTCTTGTTGATAATGATGATTGTTATTGCTCTTTTGCATCTTTCTCCAAAGATCTGACTGTTTGACCCGTAGCTCTGATGATTTTCTTTCACCTTTGTAGCCTCTTCCCATCTTAACTATGTTTTCAGTTTGGGATCTATGGTTAATAATGAGTATTCTACAGTGAACATGCTTCTAACGAAGGCCTTCACTGTGTTCATGCACTTATTCCTTTAAAGAGCAAAGGATTAGGATTAGTCTTTATTTAAACTGCATTTTATTTAGATAAACTTATTTGAATAACATAACTATGCTTTCTGTAAAAAAGCAGACAACAAATACTGAAATTATTTACTGCATCAATTTCTCAGAGATTTTTTTTTATGAAGACAAACACAAGCATAGCTAAAGAATTCTCAAGAAAATAGCAAATGAATTCTCTGACTGTGAGTAGAAATGCTTTTGTCCTGAAAATGGGAAAATTGAGGCAATTTTTTTTTGTTTGTGGATCATAATTCTCTCAGCTCAACTCAAAAGGAACTCAGATTGTTCGCTCTTTGATGCTCCCATCTGTCACCTTCTTAAACATTTTATCTTGTTTTAATATGAACATTTCAAAGTATTACAAAAATAACAACTAAACATGATTCTGAATTCAGACATCCTTGAAAAATAAAGACTTCTTTGAAGCAGTGAGATTCCTCAGAGAATTCTAAGTGGTTGTGTGTCAAGAAAATCTGGATGAGTGCCACTGGAAGCAACACTCACAAATTTCTTTGACCTTCCATGCCCCTTATGTGAAGAGCTTCTTTTAAGGTTAGTGATCTGGTGACACTGAGTTGACATTGCTAAGTCACTTCAAAGACTTGGAAGAAAAGAAAAGTTAAAATACACTCAAAATGTTTTTTTTTTCAATGCAAAAAAATGTCTCTGTGTAAATATTTTTTTTTTCTGGTTGGAATCACCTGGCATATTCTTTTTAGCACTATCCATATTTAGGCTCTTAAAATCAAATAGTAATATATTTTACAATATAAAGAAAATCTTGTCATCCAAAATACCAAAACTGTGGACATAGATGCTATGACATGACAATGAACATTTTGCTGCAAAAATAAAATCCTGTGTATAGCCACAAATATTATTATTCATCCTCAAGGAGAAAGGGAATTCTGATCATGCTACAGGGATCAAAGTTGAAGACATTTTGCAAAGTGAACAAAGTCAGATAGAAAAAGGACAGATATAAAATCAGTCATGTGATTCCATCTTGATAGTTCCTTAAAATATTCACATTCTTAGAGACAGAAAATGAAATGGTGGTTACTAGAGCCTTAGAGAAGTAGAGAATGGGGAACTACAATCTTATGATTATGGTTGCTATTTAACATGAAAAACCTCTAGAGGTGGCTGCTGGTGGTGGTGGTGGTAGCAGTACAACATTGTGAGCATACTGAATGCCATTGAACACTACACTTAAAATGGCTGAAGGGATGAATTTCCTATTATGCATCTTTTACCACAGTAAAATGAGAAACTTGAGATGCCAACCTTACAGAAGTCTCCTAGAAAAGAAGAGTGATTCTAACTTCAGGAGGACATGTCAGCTTTCCCCAAATACATCCAGCCACCTTAAGATGAAATCTAGAGATACCTTTTGAGAAAGAGGAAATATCCATGACTGAACATTTTATATTTCAATTCACTAAATATTTGCCTAAGATAAATCTAATAAGATGTTCTACATTGAAGACAGATGAAATTGTTTTGATATTCCTAAATTTATACTAAATGGAGCGAAAGGAAAGAACTGGGACTTTTGTTACTTTTCTGCCTCTATTTCCCCAAAGTCAAAATGAATTATAATCAGAGAGAGTCTAGAAAGAAAAGAAATCTATAAGGAGAGGTACAAAGTTAGTTTTAAAAAAGTCTTGATATTAGGAAAGGCACTGGATGTCATCCTTAAAACATTTTTAACCCTTCTTTCATACAATATTTCATTCAACAAGCTGATCAAATGCCTGTATGGATTAGTGAGAACTAGAAAAATGACTGGTAACTTTTTAATCCTCAAAAACTATCTGAATCTCTCTCTTTAATGATAAAGAAACTGTAAGAATTTCTCATAAATTGCTATTTCCCTTGGTAGATTGGTATCCTCTCCATGATCAAATTTGGATGCCTTGTTTTAAGCACTTCCAGAGACAGCATCTACAGCATCTCTGTGTCCCTTCCCCTCTGATATATTAAAACATAGTTTGCTTTAGAAAGCCATCAAGTGCCCATTTTTTTTTGGATGAGGGATTTCCTAGTGCAGAATGAAAGAAAAGATTAGGGAAAGCAAGAGTGCCCTAGAATTTGACAAGCAGGTCAGGATTTTAATGACAAAGTTGGCATAGCTACTGGCTTTTTCTCTGTGTGTAAGGTGTTAAAGCTGGAACACTGGAGAAAGCACCCCAGAAAGCAGATGACTATTGATTGTTAGTCTTAACTCATAAATTGCATTCAAGTATAGGTATTGGGGGCTTTCTTCTTATGAGATCTTCAGATACATCTCATGTTCAGGATCCTCTGAACAGATCTTTTACATCTCTTAGGAAGACACCAATCCCAGCTTATTCCCAACACCTTTTCAAGCCATCTACTCTCACCAATGTCTTTCTTCTCTGAGTAGCAACAGCTATCATCTGTACTGCTCACAGTGTGTGATCTGTCACATGTATTCTGCTGTTATTGTTTGTGTAAGAATCATGGTTACATAGAAAGTGAAATCCTCTAGGGCAGAGAAGTACATTAGACTATTCTTATCATCCCCAGTTTGTTGCCTAGAGCCTGGTCTGTAGCCCATAAATGTTCAATAAATGTGTGTTGTTAATGATCAGCAATTGTAGATGCATCTGAAATACAATATGGATAAACACAATACAGGAAATTGCAAAAGATCACCCAACAAACACAGACATTAATGTTACTGCTGCCTGAGTCCCTCATCCTACTCTAGCATCTATCATGGTGACAGATTATAGGAAATAAAATTCTCCATACAGGCAAGTGTAGTCACAATGATCTGAGCTGGAGAAGGCAATCCTAGAGGCTATACCATTACAAAAGCAGAACAGAAAGACAATTCTCAAGGAAACAGACGCAAACCATTGACAAATAACCTCTTTGTAAATCGATTAGTTCAAATACGATGAAAGTATGGTGTGCTTCCTTCTTCCTTCACTGTTCCTCCAATCCAGAGACTGACAGACATTCTGACCTCCGTCAAGACAAGTAGAAGACCCAGCACTTACCCCGTGAGGAAAGGAAAAGAAGGCAAACTTTGGGCATTCAACCTTTGCCAAAACAAACCAGCCCTTCCAGATGAGTTATTTTCTTGTCATGGGAGTCAAGTTGAGTATGTTCATATGCCTCTAATTTATGTGCACAAGGGACAAATTCAGAACATGATGTCTGGTACAAATTTTCATCTACTTCCACAAGATTTGACTCATTTACACAGTAGAAATATTGCGATGACTATATTCCAGTGATAACTATTATCTCTAGTTCTCACCTATCTGCTACCTACTCAGTCTCCTTCTTTAATCCTGGATTGTGGGGACTTTTAGGTAGAAATCTCTACCATTTTTATTGAAAGCATTGGGAGTAAGCTAGCAACAGTATAGGAACTGTATGGTCCAATGGAGCAATCTATCAGACCAATCCACTGTCTCTGGAGCCTGGGACAGGTTAATAGAAGAATGAGAAGCACTGGTTTTCTACCCCATTTATATATGCCACATTGTTAAAGTGAGAAGCTGAAACAGGATAATTAATTTGTTTGACCATTTCATCAGAACATTGATAATGGTTTGAGTGATTTTCTTTAGCATTCATTAACTTCAGTCCAATTAACTAATCAAGAAGACATGAATTTCTTACCTCATTCATGACTTCATTTCTCAGGTACCTTCAAGATTTTGAATGGGAAAGCTTGTTTGCACAGTAATCACCTGTATTGATACAACTGTAATGGCCTGGATTTCCTTCACTATTATTGACTCTTTTGGCTTGTAAAAACCTACCACCAAAGGAAAGGACCATATCCCATGAATTAATTAAAAAGACGTAGAAACAATTTCTACAACCAACTTGGCTTCCTTCATGACCAATGGCATCCATCCTATCTATTGGAAACAACTGGCCTATGGAACTGTTCATGGCTCAAAAGTCTTCTTGAAAGTGAGAATTCTTATTTTTTTTTCAGAGAAATTGCAAAATGTTCCCAGGTTTAGATTTAATAATACATTCTTATAAGACACACACTTATCCTTCTAGGATCTGAAGACATGGACTTATCAACGATACTTGTACTCACGGTCATTCGGGTCCAGTTTGTGAAGTAGACTGAGGTGATTCAGGTCTTGTCCTTGTCTGTCAACAGAGGCAGGGAGATTTCAAGGCAGTGCATTCACATCCAGAACTACTCAGTAAGAGAACTGGAAAGATATAAACAGAAATTCAGATCAACTTATTTAGCATGAGCATTCTTTAGGATGATGAAAAAAAAAAACCTATGCCCCCAAATATTGTGAGTGGGAGTCATGACTGGAACCAGTGTACTGCATCATGGGGTAAAAAGTGTAATTTCCCACTAGATGGTGCTAGGACACACATGTGGCTTCCAGGGTAGTGCTACCAGTTACTGCAGAGACATTTAGTTTTTATGTCTCTGTAAATAAGGTTCTTTATGATATTCCACATGGATTTAAATGAAGCTTGATTTTGTATCAGAAGGTATAATTCCATAAGTGTATTCCTTATGAATATAATTTCATATATAAGTGTGAGTGTATACAAATGCATACACACATGTATGTATATGTATGTATATTAGGCCATGTAGCTGCAGGTCAAGGTCAGTGCAGATATAGACTGGAGCACATTACCATGATAAATAGAAAGCATGGTGGAGAAAGAATGGGCTCCTTGGACATATGTTCTGTATGGTGGGTGTTTCTTCAATTCACCTTCACAATGACTATGGAAATCAGTTATCATTACTATCATTAATTCATGTTTATCAAAGAAGAAGCTTGGTGGACTCCATCCAGTCTGAAGAACTGTCCAAAATCATATAGATATGAATTTGTAAGGCCTGTATTGGAATGTGGTTCTGCTGTTCTTCAAAAACCAGAACACAGTTATTTATCACTTAGACTTGCTATTGTTTCTTATAGTGTACAAAAGAACTCCAGAGAAAATGGTCTACAGTGTGTTTACACAAACAATATGGTATGTGATTTACATAAAATGAAAATAACATATATGCAAAACTCTTATCTATATACATAATAGTTATATAAATAAAAGAATCCATCAACTTTTTTTATACCTTAATAGTTATTAAATAGCTCCACTACAGAAAAAAACACATAAGAATAAATTTCATACACAATTCCATAAAAATAAGTCATCTAATCAAATAATAAGCTTCTTTTGAACTTGATATATCAAATCCACATGTATAAGTGATTGAAGCCATTATCCTCAATGACATTAAGGTGAAGTAAATTCTGCTTATGTTACCTCTTTTTATTGCAGGAAAAGCATTTCCATTGAGATGATTGACAGCCACAGCACTACGGACAGTTTTTATTGAAGACACTATAATCTTTGGGCAGCAGCCTTTTAATTATTTCTTGTTCTGAAGCTGCACTATTTTGTAAATTGCATTTTTGTGGAACAGGTAAAATAATGATGTGTATGTTGGGCATTTAGCACAACATCTGCTAAATGGATAATTATGAATAAAAGCCAACAATGGTATTTATGATTGCTGTAGGAAGGAGGAAAAAAAAGCAGAGGAGGTTGGGAGAACTGAGGGAAGAGGAGAGAATGAAGGAGGTGAGACAGAGGACAAAGGAAACAGGTAGACTTGTGAGAAGAGCTTAAAGACCAAGGCGATAATTTGTAGTCCATTCTTACTGGCAGAAGTTTTTTTTCTGGGGCTTCAGAAACCACATAAAAATCTGAATACCTAACCTTAATTATGAAACTCACCCTACTTTTTATCTCAGACTTTGGTGTGCCGTTTTCTTTGCTTTTTTTCTTTTCTCTCTATCTATCTCTCTTTTTTCAAGAAGAACATGAACTGAAAACCGAGCCCCTGTCAGACCATGTTACTGAGAAGGGAAAGGCAAGAGAGCAGTGTTTCATTAGTTGTTCCGTGGCCACTGGAAAGCATGTTGGCTATGTTGTTTGCAATTGTCTTTTAAAAGTGAGAAGGGCAGTCACTAGTACCCCGATAACAAATGGAAGATGGGGAGATTCCCTTACAAAATAATCAAAACAAAACAGATCTGTCTTCCAAAGCTCCCCTGGGCATTGCTTGGTAGCACAGGTCACAATCAAGGCAAAGGAGGAAAAATGAAAATACTTTCTGTTTCTTTCAAAATAAAATTCCACTTTGAACTCATCACCTTCCTGTCTTGGGCCCCTGAACACTGGAATACAGGCGTGCACAGCATTTTCCAGGATTTTAAAACATCTCTGCTAGAGGCACTAATATTTCTCGGAATTAATTTTAGATTATGTATCTCAAATGGTTCAGCATCAACTCTGGGAATGCTCTCTATTAATCCTAATGGTAGAATTATAATTACAATAATTTCTTTTTTTGTTGAGTATGTCTATATTGCTACTACCTCATTCTAGGAATCCTGCCATATATCTGTAACAGGGCTTTCCATACCAGCTTCCCTACCTGATAAGCCCTCTGTATTTCCTCTAGGTTAGCCTTCCCTAATGCTGCTGAACAGCTCCCTCCTTCCTCTCATCTCAGTTTCTCAGTTTGCATTTCGGCTTCGATCCTCATCCTTCTCCCCTTCCTTCCTTCTCCTCCATAGGTTCCTAACCTATTGTTCTCCAAAGTGAGCTCTCTGCTTGATTCAACCACACTCAAGCAGCTTCCTGTTTCTTGGCCTTCACTGTCCCCCTTTCCTTCCCTTTCCACATATTCTGAGACCTGTGGTAGCTGGCTACTCATCTATTAATGCTTTCCTTACCACCCCTGCCCTACGGCTCCTAAAAGGGATGCTGGCAACTTGTGTTGCATCACACCCCACCACATAGCTCTTAGAAATGACCATCCATGAACAATGTCTCTTGATTTCCTGACATTCAGTAACACATGGGAAATTTCCTTAAAGTATGCTGACAATGCTTCCTTGTTACAGAACTCAGAAATACTTAAAATAATTACTTTTGCTGGAAAAAGTAGTGCCATCTTTATTTCCTTCCTTCCTTCCTTCCTTCCTTCCTTCCTTCCTTCCTTCCTTCCTTCCTTCCTTCCTTCCTTCCTTCCTTCTTTCTCTCTCTCCCTTTCTTTTCTTTCTTTCTTTCTTTCTTTCTTTCTTTCTTTCTTTCTTTCTTTCTTTCTTTCTTTCTTTCTCTTTCTTTTTCTTTTTTTGCTTTTGCTTTGTTTTTGGCTTTTTAAAATACAAATAACTTCAAGTAGCCATGGCATTGTCTCCATGAAGATGAAGAGGAAGAAGGAAACATCTAGAATCTAGGCTGTGAGTTTTGTAGCTACTACCTGAGCGATCTTAAGGCAAAACATTTAGCCTCTCTGAACAACAGTTCCCTCTGCTGAAAATAGGAAATTGAATAATGTAAAGCTGCATGGTTATTGTGGGAAGTAACGTCACTGCTGTGAATGCCCTATGGAGTACAAGGAGCTCTTTAAATGTTTCCTGATATTAAGGGGGATGTACTGGCCCCCTCTGGCTTTACTACGGCCTAGCAGAAATCTTTCTAGTTGCCCTAAAAGTGTTTGTCATGAAATGTGTGACCCTGTGTCTGTGTGACTCTTTTTTATGTCTGGTTTTCCTCTCTTCTTCCTGACAGTCAGCAGATTCTTCCTCCTCCTCCTCCTCCTCCTCCACTCCTCCTCCTCCACTCCCCAAGAATCTTGTGGGCTTTGGTGGTTAATGAATATGAAAATGAATCTTGTTAAGACATTTTCATACATAGATATTATTGTAACTCTCATATTTTCCCCTAGAAAAGAATTCTTTTTAGTGTTCAAAAGCTGATTCTTAAGTTACTGGGAGCAACTGTTCAAGTGTTGTGACTAAAATATCAGATTCAGTTGCTGGTATTAATCTTGGACTTTCAAGTAAACACATACACACACACACACGCACACACACGCGCGCACACACACGCACACACGCACACACACACGCACACATACACTCACACACAGTCACACACACAGTCACACACACTCACACACACTCACACACACGCACACACACGCACACACACACACACACACACACACACACACACACACACACACACACACACACACACACACACACCGTGCTATCTATGGTTACTTGCCTTTTCTGTCACCTTCTCTTCCTTTTCTCATTTTTTCTGTTTTGCCCTCCCTCGCTCTCTCTCTCTCCCTCCTTTTTATTCTCTCTCTACTAACTCACCAGTCTTTCTTACATCTTCTTTACCTCTCCACGTCTCTCTTTCTTCTTCCAGAGGTTTGTAGTATTCATCCGAGAAAATGTTGCATTAATCTTTAGTGAAATGTTTCAGTTCTTCCCTGTCTGAGCCTGGAATGCCTATTTTATTGTTTCCAGGCAGACTAATAGGTAAAATATACTCAGTTATCTGGTATTTACTAGTCAGATCCCGAGATAGACTATAAAATTAATGCATTATCTATTACGCATACTTGGACTGAAGCACACTCTCCAAGAATTCCACAGTCTAGAGAGTGACATATTTCTTAAGGGATGTGAATTATTGAATCACTGGATCAGAACACTCAGAGTTTACAAATAGACCGTATATCCACAGTGGCTTCAAAGGATAGCACTATTATGTTTTCCAAATACCCACAGTTTTGGGGTTATTGATCTGACAACATATCAATCATCATATCCTCTGAGTGTCCTCAGTTCCTTCCATGCACACACCTTCACCCAGCCAGCATCCCAACAACTCAAATTATTTTTTTATTTAAGATATAATATTTCAGCTTTCTTTGAAAGATACAAATTCCGAGTAAGTAATATCTTCTGGGAAAAAGTAAATGAAGTATTTTATATGTCCAATTATAAACATGTTCATAGACTTCCAAAACAGAAAAAAGCAATAACATAATTTATAGATTATTACAGATTAAGGCTAACCTGGATAGATTAAAATCCCCTTTTAATATCAAGTCTGTTGTGAGCCTCCCTCTCTCTTCCTCTCCTACCCCCATGTGTATGAGTGTGTGTGTTGTGTATGTGCATGTGCTCATTTTCCTGAAGGGATTTGGCTATCACTTGTTTAATGAATGTGCTCACATTTCAGATGAATAAATGGGATCTACTCTTCTTCTACATTTCTAGGGCTATAGTCTTCAGAAAATCATGTCCTCCAGTTGCTCACACAAGCTACTCAGAGTCCATAGAATATTCTTAGACAAGGCCCAGAACTTGACATCACCCCGTCATGTCTATTAGGACAACTATCTTCTCCATTACAGTGTGAAGGAATCTCTGTCACTTGAGCAGATGAAACCGTGTGCTTTTCTTCCCTGTGTCTACAGGAGGATTGGTTCTCCACTGCTCTCTCCACATCATGTTGTCAATTCCTAGGCTAATGATGAACCTACATAACTCAGAGCTCTTAGTGAGACTAGGAATCTGACAAACGAGTCTTCCTGTCACCCTCTCACACCTCAGAACTTCCCAGACATCCTTTCTTGCACCAAATGGAGACGTCTGTGGCATCTTTCTTGATAGAAATAACAGGGACTGAGTCATATCAAGTGCTCACTCTATGTTCCAAATAAAATCTAATAGATTCCAGAACAGGACCAGTCAGGTGCCATCTGTCTAAGGCTGTGCCCTTTAAAGGTTCCATCCTCAGGGGATCATTACATACTTAACATAAGAAATACTAAAGATTTCTAACCCCTGAATAGGTTATGTACTGGTGGAATTTTAGACTCAATGCAAGCCCGGAAGCCTTGAATGGTATATCTTTGAATTGCACCTATTCAATCTTTTTTTCCCTTTTCATCAAGGCACCACAACAGCAATGACCTTTTTCCTACTACTGTGTTTAACCCTCAGCAGTCTTCATTATATCTCTTCGTTCAACTTGTTCAGCAAATGTTGATGCCCAGTTCTTCTGGCTCCTTCCATTCTCAGACAATTAGACTTGACTCCAATAAAATGTTATGTGACTTACAGCGAGAAGTTGATAAAGATCCTGTCAGATAACTGCAAGAAAGAGGAGGAGGAGGAGGAGGAGGAGAAGAAGAAGAAGAGTGCAACCTGCCTTTAGTGCTCACTGGCTCAAAGTTTGCACACCTATACTTGTAAAAACCATACCCCAGTCACCTTTGACCCACTGGTGTGAGAGCGCCATCCATCAGCAGAGAGATATGGTGCTAATCTCTCATCCTCTTTGCTCTCCGGCGGATGGTGCTGCTGGCGGTGGTCCAAGTCAGAACTGTAGCTTGGATGCTAGGATCCAAGAGAAGCCCTTTCCACTGTGTTTCCTGGCCGGCACCAAGTTGATATTCTGACCTAATTCCACAACATAATCATGGCTGTGGTTGTGACTAAATGCATATATTTCCTGCTTAGACTTTGAGCAATGCTTAGAAGGCAGTTACTCAAGGCATGTGTCTCCTCAACACACCCACTCACTAACTTCATCCTGGTTTCATATTTTCATGAAAGATTAATATAGATAGAAGCGCAAAGCAGAGGCTACTTTTTTTTAGAGAGCCATTTCAGTGGGAACCTTCCCTAGAAATTGTATTTTTCAATATCAAGCAGAGCTTAAAATTTGGAAACTGTCTTAATTTATTAAAAAAATGCATTGGTTGAACTAGACTCAGTAAAATCAAATCATAGTTTACCTGTCCAAATAAAATTTCCCTTGACATGACTCACTTAACCTAAATGTAAGTCAATAATTTATAAACTATTTTTCTTCTATTGTGAATGGAACTTAACAAAAAGCTTCTTAGCCATAATAAATTTACAGCATCTGTCTTACTCTTTGGAATGCTATTTATAAGACAAAATAAGAATATATGACCACTCTGCTTACTTTTAGACCTAAAGTTATACTTAATCTAAACATGTCATCATGTAATGTTATCAGAAGCCACCAAACCCCAACTATCAATGGAACTAGTCAGATGTTTCACAGCAGACAAAAACCTGTATACAGAAACTTAACAATCATACCCTACTGAAGATGGAGCATACAATCAGATATACAAGAATATTTTCACCTCACAAACATCCAGTTAGGCTTTATAGAAGAAATGGAGTTCCAGACAGGTATACTCATTGAGGCTTGAATATATCCATTGGTTTAACTAGCAGGAGTCTCAAGAAGTTGATATTTGGGGTTAGGTCTGTGGCTCAGTTGTCGAAGAGCTTATCACATAAGCAGGGGGACCTGAGTTTGATTATAAGTCAAGAAAATAAAAAATAGCCAGATGCACAGGCATGTGCTCATTTTCCCTCATTGGGGAAGGTGGATCCTGGGGCTCTCTTGACCAGCCAGTCTAGAAGAATCAGTGAGCTCCATGTTCATTGTGATATTCCACATCAAATTCAATAAGGTGAACAGAGACTAGGGAATACACCTGACATAGACCTCTGGTCTGCCTAGGTACACACACATACTTGCAGGTATACTGGCCCTCTAACACACAGGGAAAAAGAGTTGATAATTCCAGGTTCCACAAACCCATTTGAATTCTTTGAGGATTTGCTTTAGATATTTTAATTTTTTTTCTGGAGCAATCACAAATAGATAACAATTTGCTTATTATTTAAATGAATACTAGATATATCATTATCACACATAGCATATTTTATGTGCATAAAAGCCTCTTCAGTATAACATGTATTCCCAGCACTAGAGAAAGAAACATAAATTATTAACATTTGCTCTTTGAGCTGTGTAAAAATAATTCTTAGATCATGGCACTAAACACTCAATATTCTGGCATCTACACTGGCTTTCTGGAAAATTCATACCTTAGCATTTGACATACTTGTTCTCTCAGGTGAAATACTCTGGGAGAGCTCCATAATTCATTACATTGATAGAGTAAGGCTGAATAATTAGATCATCTCCTTGTACAGTCTACATTTTAAATGACCATTTTAACTCTATAAATTAGGGTTAGACTGAGTATAAAAGGGATCTTGAAGACAAACTAAGAAGCCACTTTATGTGAAATAACAGCTGCTTAATCCCATATTAGGAAGACTCATTCTCAAAAAAGCATGGATAAGATTTATACATTGGTCAATAAGATCCTCAGATGTTTCAATAAAAAAGTACTGTATAGAAATGCAACACACGTACTATGGTGCATTTTGACTTTGGTGGGTGAAGCAGAAAAGATAAAGAAGATTAGAAGCCAATAACTGCCCCATGACCAAAGAGAAAAGATCAATTTCCAAATGTTATCAAAAGAAGATGAGGTAGAGAATGTACTGAACCTCACCTCACATCTTCCGAGCTTCACAGGGATGGCTTTGTATAGGTGAAGTTGCTACAAAGACCACCTTTTGTATGAGCTTGGAGTCTTCCTTGAGTCCTGAAGTCAGGAAAGAGGCAGCTTAGCAGACAATCGAGTGTCCCAAAGTTTGCTGTCCTGGCTGTCTGTACTGTTCCTCCTTCTCAGCTACTTTGCTTTGTCATTCTGGAGGACTTGCTTTTGAAGTACTAATCTCATCAACATCTTGTTCTCCTTCAGTGGTGAAGTGATATGTGAGGACCAGACGTGTTCTCATTGGAGGACTCGCTTCTTACTAAGTAGTTAGCATCCCATCTCCGTTCTGTGGCCTGAGCCATTGGATGACCAGGCATCCCGTGGCCACTCTTGTTCTACTTGGCCTCTCTTTCCACCACATTGTTCCCTCCTTTATCCCCCCTCCTCTTTACACATTACCAAGAGGTTAAATTTTTACAAATCATATGTTCATAAGACATTTTTTTTTTTTGTCTTCAAGTTGATAGAAGATAAGGAGGGCCCGTAAACTGGCCTTGCAGGGTGGAAAACTCCATTGGAGAACGTGAATGTTAGTGCGTGTGCATACTTGACAGTGAGTTTCAGATGGGTAAAAAGTATTAAAGATGAAAGAAATTGAACACACACACACCCACACCCACACACACACACACATGCACACACAAATTAAAAATAAAAATAGATCTTCAAAAGGTCAAAACCTTCTTGTGTGAGCTGGCTCCTTTCTCTACAAGAGGACTGGAGTGAAGTTGCCAACTGTAGTTACTTTCTAACTGGAGCACTCCAACTCAGGAGCCTAGAGTATCTTCTGTGGCCATCACCTTCGTGCTGTCTTCATTGTCATTGTCTCAAAAAGGCTGTAGTCCCCAACCCTGACTTGCACATATTTGCTGTGCGCATAGGAAGAAGGTAAGACACAGTTGTTTACACTGTTCACTTTGAACATCATATAATTGGTCCCTAGATTTGGCTGAAATCTTGGATTTTATTCTGAAAACCTTCTATCAGCTATGACTTTATCCTAAAGATCAACTATCATTAAAACTCAGTATCTGTTTCTCACCTTTGGAAATAGAACTGTTTTTCCAAAGGTTCAGCAAGCTGTCCTTTGGGCTTTTGCTATATCTATGGTAACCACTCTGTTGTGGAGACTTGAAAATAAGCATAAGGCTTTAGAGACTAGGCACATACATGGCAACAATATACACTTTAGGTTCATTGTCTAAGTTAGAAACAATAGCTTATTAAAAGTTGCTGTGGTGTTTCCCTTGGCTGGGAATTCAAGAAGAGTCTATTTTTAGAATTTAGTATATACATAGGGAAGAAAAAAATAAAAAAATAAATTTACTATATTATTAATTTAATTTGATCTTGTATTTAAAAATGTTTCAAGTGATTTTCAAGTGTTTAACAATTTTTCAATTTTGCAAGTATTTAAGAATTTTTCAAATTAAATAGCAGTCCTGTCTTTCAAAGAGCTGTGTGGTCTTAACTGCTAAAGAATGATCATGCTGTTATCTTGGCTGCTTTTCCTGTTTTCTTCCCTAGAGGTCACAGGTTCATTTTGAAGGTGTCTTTTAGAAAATAATTCTATGATGCCATGAAGTCTTTTATCTATTCTTAGTATTTCTGAGAGTTTGACAGAAAGAACACCAAATATTTTATATGTGAGAATGAACAAGGAAAATAATGTCTCATTACAATGAATTTAGTTCAATATTTCCTTTTAGCCAATAGTCTTACTGAAAGAAATCTGGGCTCTTCAGACAAATTAATGATTTTCTGGACAGGAAATTTATACAATATCTCCTCCCCCCCACAAAAAAAACCTCTCACACTGCCAGAAACGAAGGAAGGAAGATGGTAGTGAGGGGGGATGAGTTTGAAAACACACACACACACACATATATATATACACACTCACTTGCACATAAAATAGGTGTGTCAGAGACATATTAAGAGGTACCAATTGCCAGAGTTGGAACAATTTGGTAAAAAAAATGAAATAAGGGGGAAATCTATGGCTCCATAATGGTATAAAGAGATGTTTAAATAAATAGTGAACTATTTTGCTATATGTACAGTAATATTAACTGTACTGTGTCTTGGACAAACTATTCTATTTTCTAGGACTTAGTTTTCTTACTTGGTAAATGAAGAGACGTCATATTAGAGAAAGAATTTATATTTTATAACTTTCCAATATCAGATAAAACAGAGCATAATACTTCTGTTTTAAAATAAATAATAAAATGTTAATATTAACAAAACAGAGTAAGTCTATAGGCATGGGCAGAGACTGAAGTCCCTTGGTACCAGTGAAATGGTTGAGCTGATCCTTTAAATGGGTGCATATGAGTGACTGACAGGGCTAGACATGCCATCTGTCTGTGTCCAGCATCGAAGTTAGGACTCCCACTTGAAGCTGGACCTCAGGCTCTAGGAAGTAGATGCAAGCATTGAAAATAGAGTTGCCACTTCTGAGAAAGGGAAGCAACCAGTAAATTGCTAAGGTAAGACTTTCTGTCAGGACAGACAACTGGGGATTTAGAGTGGGGTGACCACAAAGTGCTCCTCGGAGGGAGCACCAGAGAAGCTCCATAGGACATGAATGAAATCTTAAAAATGGGAGAGTTCTTACAGAAGAAAATTAAAATAGTGAGAAAAACTGGAAAAAAGGTTGTCCTAGTTTTTTAATCACTTATATTTGTATTCCTCAAGAAATAAAAGATAAAAGTGGGAACAGAACAGCAAGTTAAATACTAGCCTGGCATGACCAAAGCAGTTAGAAAAGTAAAGACAGAGACAATCTAGGTAATTCTGCAGGATACAGCTTGATGGGTGAATGGAAAAATTAGAAAAAAGTTAAGCATTTGTGGAAAGCAACATGTGTATAATAATAATAACAACAATGATAACAAAGAATAAGGATTAAGAGGGGTAATGTCTGTTATTTTTCAGAATTCAAGAAAAAGAAGGTTATCAATGAGAGACAATGACTTCAGACAATAGAGAGAAGAGAAATAAGCCACACGTGAATGTGACAATAGAAAACAGATGATAAGTTCCCCTAGATGAGACAGTTGTCCAGAGTCCCACAATCACAGTGACAGCTCATCCTTCACTAATCAAAGATCTTGTTCAAAGCCCTGTAGGAAAACAATTGAGCAGAGACTTCTGTGCAGTTTAGAAAATGTAAAAGGAAGTATCTTTCGACAGCAAAGGATGGAGTTTAGCAATCAGATCCTCCTGAAGAAACTATTGAAGGACATAATCCATAAAGTTTCAAAAATAAAGAGTATGGTTTGAAGAAGTTGACAAGAAGAGAAATCAGCTACACCGTGTATAAAAATACACAGGTGTTTACCGGAAATAAGCAAATCAATGAGCTTCCTTTTATCTTGTACCAGTGTCAGCACTGAACTTTGAGACCTCAGCAGCATGGAGATCATGAGTGGGGGTCTAAGGAGTAGTGGAACGTTAGTGAAGGCTTTCTTTATTAACACGTTAGAGAATTAACATTTAACTACATGTTAGAGAATTGATAATGGTTAGAAGTATCAAAAATTAGAGTTAGCCTCTGAAGACCAGAAATAAAATGCATAACTTACAAATGAGTATAAGAGCAGGACTATGACAAAATAAAGTAATATTAATCAGAAGAAGACTGTTGATGGAGTAAAGTAGGGAAATATACGATAAAGTAGTAGCAAACAGTAACTGTATGTGGTAAGGCAATTTTAAGATAATAATTTATGTCTACCTTTGATACATATATTTGACATTTTTAATTTAAAAGTTTTTTAATATACCCACTACTGTTCCCCCTCCCTCCTCTCTTCCCAGTCTTCTCCTAGCCATTCACCCGCCTCACGCCCCCATCTATTCCTCAGAGATGGTAAGAACTTCCAGGGTGAGTTAATGCAGTCTGGTATATCCAGCTAAGGTAGAACCAAGGCTCTCCCTTCAGTATCAAGGCTGACTGGGGAACCTGCATGGCACTGAACTAGGCCCTGTGAATGGGAATGACAATTCAATGGCATGGACATTTTATGGGTCCCCTAGCAGTGGAACAAGAATTTATTCCTAGTGCATGAACTGGCTTCTTGGAGCCCATTCCCTATAGAGGAACACCTTACTCTATAAAATTTTAAAACCATAATAGGCTAGTAGGATACATATATATCACATATATGCATCTGTGTAGAACATTTTAAATTGTTTAAGAAAGTCAAATTAATGTATTTCATGATTGGGTTCAATATGAGGCAAAGAGTCCAGTAAAACTTCCACTTTGTAATATCTGAAATATTTACTAAAATAGTAACAAGGTAAACACAGCAAAATACCCATCCTGATTAAACAGACGTGATGGAGACCAGTTTGTTACAATTTCCTTTGGATAATGTCTGGCTTTCTATTTTTAACAAAACGTGTTTGGGCTGGGTGATTTCTTCTTAGATCTAATAATCCATACATTTCTAAGGTGCTCGCAAAGTGCCTAGGGAACTAGCTGCAGACAAAACCTGGATCAGCAACCAAGATTTTCTACCGGTCAAGGCCATGGTTCTTTCCATTACTCCAGGCTGTTCAGTGTTCTAGTTACAACCAACGCTAGCCGTTCCCTGGGGTAGAAAACTCTGAAAAGTTCCTACAGTCGTTCACTTCTCCTTTTTCTTTGATTCTGAATGCTCAGGTGGCACTAATTTACCCTGGAGAGGTTCTTCGGAGTCTTAATTGAGACCCACAAAAGACAGGATGATCTTAAGTGAGTAGCTCTGAATAATTTCCTTTAGCAGATCGCTCGTCGGAATTTCATTTTCAACATGAATGGTCACACTTCAAGCAATGAATGAGACACATTGTTCAGGGGAAGTGACGCACTCATCTCTGCAGAGCTGCTCAAGAGTCTCAGAGCCACTTAGGAGTGCGTCAGCATTTTCATTAGGAACCCATCAGCAGGGAAAGTGCCCGGAGGCTGCCTCTGAAACTGATTTGCTGAGTCATTTCTATGAAGAGACAGCATAATAGGACCCACAAAAAAACGTCATGAGCATAAACACTAACCTCTTCCAGAATGCCTCCTGTGGCAAGATTGACTCTTGTGCTGACCTCATTTTGACCCTGAGTGTGTTCCTTGTTGGAGTTCTGTTTTCCTGCTTATGAAACTTTCTTATTATCAGTTTACATCAATAGGCTTTTAGTTTCTTACTGGGTCACGCTTGTTCTGAGCCACTGAATAAAATACTAGGGTAAAGAGAAGGTCTTATTGATTATGCAGCTCCTCATATATCGATCTGACTGCTGCACACCACAGGTTTTGAAACAGAGTAACTGAATGTGAAAGTTAACCAATAATCTAAGATTTATTCATAACTGTAAGTATAATGAAAATTTTGTGGCACTGATTCACTGCCAGATTAAAGGGTTGGGTGGAACAAATAACAGTTACGACAGTCTGCTTTCTCATTATTTTCTTTTTCTAGAATGTATATATGATGGAGGATAATAGGTATGTGACACACACAAACACATCCTGGCCATGGGATGCTATTTGCTGTCAATGTTCAAAAATAATTCATGCGTCACGATTAGTTAAAGACTAGCCCAAGTCTGCCCTGGAGGATGTCTTCTCCATCAGCTTATTCTGAACCTGCAGCCTCAGAAACCCTGATATTTAGTATTTCTTTGGGCATCATTTCAATAGTTTTTTGGTCTATGAGTTATTTCAAGGACATTTTACTAGCCTGGAGACCAGCCCCCCTTTTCAAATATTAAGTACAGTGTCAGAACACAGCTGACAGTGTGCAAGGTACTGGAGAATAAATTCCACACTGATTGCCCATTTCTAAGCCAAGGTGCCAGAGTAACACTCCTGGGTTGTATCTCCTTCAAAGCCTGTGTTGGTTAATTGGGTTAGATCACAGAGTAAGTCAGCTCAAGAGCATTCTTTGCAGTCCTGGAAATCAAGCAGTCTGTTCTTAGAAGTGATCACTGATATTACCTTAAAGTAGATTTTGGCTTAGTAGGGGGACCTAGGTGACTGTCATCAATAGCAGGAAACCTTTTATTAGTGAATAATTTCTTCTGCCACTTTGTAGACTCACATTGTAGTTTGACAGTGTGAAAGACCTTTGTCTCAAGTTTCAAAATTCTTCAATTGAAATTCACAAAAAGAAAATACACACATGATATATAATGTGTATATATGTGCATACACACACACACACACACACACACACACACACACACACATATATATAGTCTCAGGATAGTCTTTATTGCACATATATATGTACAAGTGTATGTGCTTATTTCCACATATATGAATATATGTATATGTAGGTATGTGTACATGCATGTAGGATCTGGAGGTTGATGTCATTGGCTGTCATTCTTGGTTACTCTCCATCTTATATAATCAAATAAGGGTCTCTTGTTGAATCAGAAACTTATTGTTTACACTGGTCTGGCTAGTCAGACTTCTTCAGAGATTTTCTCTTTTCACTGTCCAAAATTGATCAGAAGAGATAAACAATTATGTAAGCTGAGTTTTTTCTGACCCATCTGGGCCCCTCAGTCCAGACAAAGCTCTCCCAACCATGGTTCTACATACACTTACAAAATAATTAACTAGAGGCTTATATTAATTACAAACTATTTGGCCTATGGCTCAGACTCATCACCAACTAGCTCTTATAACTTGGCTCAGCCCATTTTTATTAATATGTGTATTTCCACATGGCTCTACCTATGTTCTAGTACATCTTGCTTTCTAGGCAGCAGCCTGTCGCCTCTCTCCCTGACACAGCCCTCCTTCATCTTTATCTCTGTTTCGATTTCCTGTCAGCCTCTAAGCTGCCTTTCCATGGGCCAAAACCATTTCTTTATTAACCAATGGTAATAAAAACATATTCACAGTGTACAGAAAGACATCCTACATCACAGTGTCACTCCACTATGATCAAAGAAACAACTAGCAAGATAATGCAATCCTAAACATGTATACAGCAAATTTGGGCACACACAATTTTATACAGAACAAAACAAAAACAAAATATATACCACTAGACTTTAAGACACAGGCTAACCCCAATACATTAATATTAGGTGATTTTGATACCTGACTTTCTCTAATGGACAAACTATAAAATGAAAAATAAATGGAGAAACATTAAAACTAAGTAATATCATACATCAAAAGGACATAACAAATACCCACAGAATAGTTCACACAAACACCACAGAACACACATTCTTCTCATCAGTCTATGGAAGTTTCTCTAAAATAGACCTCATATTGGGGCACAAAGCAAATCTCAGTATATACAGAAAAATTAACTAGTAACAACTTAATCTAGTTCAAAATCAAAGCAAAAGATTCTTTAAAAATGGCCCAAACTCGCAAAGTTTAAACAGCATACTACTGAATAATCAAGAGGGAACGTTGCTTAAACTAACTGAGAATAAATCACAGGATACCAAATCTCTGATGCACATTGAGAGCATCTTAAGAGGAAAATTTAGATCACTAAATTCCTACATTAAAAAATTAGAAAGAATAAATAACCTAAAAATGTGTCACAAGTGATTAATAAAATCAAGAATAAACCAAATCCAAAAACAATAAATGGAAAGAAATATTAAAAGTCAGGGCAGGAATTAATAGATAGAAATAAACAAACAAAAATACAGAGAATAAATAAATCTGAATGTGTTCTTTGAAAAGATAAATAAGATTGAAAACTCTTAGCTAATTAGCAAGAAGGGAGTGAATATTAGAGACGAACAGGAAAGTATTGAAACAAAAGCCAAATAAATTCATAAAATCATAGGGAATACTTAAATAAAAAACCCCATACACTCAAATGAGTTGGAAAAACCCCTAAAGATATGCATGAGTTTTTAGATACATCAGAAACACCAAAGTTAAAACAAGAAGATGTCAATAACTTAACATATCCATAACAAATAGGGACATTGAAAATATAATACAAATTGTTCAAACTAAAAAAAGTCCAAGCCAAAAGATTGGGATTTGAGCAGCAGAATTCTTCTAGACTACAACAAATACTTCTCAAGTTATTCCAAAAATTAGAAACATAAATAATACATCAAAATAAATAACACATCTTTTTTATGAGGCCAATATCACTTTAAATCAAAGCCAGGTAAAAACACAAAAATAACCACAAGACTACAGTCCAATATTCAGGCTGAACATAGTTGCAAAAGTTCTCAACAAAATATTTGTCAACCAATATACATATACATCAAAAGATTATCCAGCATCATCAGGTTGCTTTATGGAAGAGATATAAGGATGGCTCTACATTTATAAATTAATAAACAATAAATAATATGAATGGACTTAAAGACAAAAATTGCATGATAATGTTAATAGATGAGAAAAAGGCCTTTGACAAAATCTAACATGTCTTTATAATAAAAGTCCTAGAGGGAGCTGGACTAGACAGAATGTATGCCAACATAATCAAGTTTGTATATGATAAAGCTACAGCCAAAATTATCTCAACTGGAGAAAAACTTGAAGCAATCCCATTAAAATTAGGAATGAGATACATTTTTTTTTCTTACCAAACTCATTTCTTTTCCATACAGTATCCAAAGGACTCCAAAGGACTATCCAAAGCAATAAAATAAGAGAGGAAAATTGAAAGCATACAGATAAGAAAATAATTCAAATGATAAAGAAATCAGATGATATGATATACATTAAAGGCCCCAAAGAGCCCACCAGAAAATGTCTAGAATTATGAACACTTTTGGAAAAGTGGCAGGTTAGTAGTCTTTGTATGGACAAATATATATGCTGATTAAAAAAAACCCCACAGAAATAATATCCTAAAAAACAACAATAGTGAAGCCTACCACGACACTTACAAATAAACCTTACCTAGGAAATGAAAGACATCTAAAATGAAAATTTTAAATCCATGCAGAAATTTGAGAAAATATTAAAAGGTGGAAAAATCCTTCAATACTCAAGGTTTAGAAGAAATAATAATGTGAAAAAAAACATACCACTAAAAGCAACTTATTGATTCAATGCAATCCCAATAAAAATTCTCATGCCAGAGACAGAAAAGGAAATCTTAAATTCATGTGATGACATAGAAGACCCTTGATAACGAAATTAACCCCCAAGCAAAAAGATATATACTGCAAGGATTGCCACATGGGGTGTCAAGTTATACACAGGCTCATAGTAGCTAAAAATAGCCTAATCCTGGTACAGAAACAAATGTTGGTCAGTGGAACAGAATGAAAGACCTCCACTTAAACCTGCACAATTACAGCCACCTGATACTCAACAGAGATGCCAAAAATACGTACTGGAGGAAAGCCAGCACCTTTAAAAACTAAGGCTGGGAAAGCTGGATGTCCTCAGGCAGAAAAATGAAATTAGAGTCTTATCATTCGCCTTGTACAAAAATCAACTTTAAATGGATCAAAGACTTTAAAATGAAAACCAAAACTCCAAAACTACTAGACTAAAGCCTAGGGAGTATCATCTAAGTACAGGAGAGAACTTTTTGAATAGGATCCTATTTGCTCAGGGATTAATACTAACAACTAGGATCTCATGAAAGCAAAATCCTTCCGTGTAGCAAAGGGTGCAATCAATTTAGTGGAAAGGATACAGCTGGGGGGAATCTTTACTAGACACACATCAGCGTCCGGAGAGTTCCAAAAACAAAGCATCAAGAAAGATAGAAACAGAGAGTTATCAAAAGAAGAAATAAAGTGGCCAAGAAATACCTTGTTCGAAACAAGTATTCAATACTTTTACAATCAAGAAAATGCAAATCAAGAATATTTTAAATTTTATCTCATCCCAGTCAGAATGGGTAAAATTGAAGGAAAAAAGATAAGAACATATTTTGGTAAGAATGTGGGAAGGGGGAAATATTAATTGACAATCGGTAATAATTTAAACTGGTGCATCCACTGTGGAAATTAATGTGGAGATTCCTCAAAAAGCTAAGAACAGACTTACTCTATGACCTTGCTATATAACTCCTGGGCATATCCCCATATACAATACTCTATATCTTATAACAATAGCACTTGCCCATCCATGTTCATTGCTGCTCTATTCACAAGCCAGGAATTAGAAGCAGCCCAGATGCCCATTAACTGATGAATGCATAGTGCAAATGAGGTAAATATACACAATGAAGAAAAATTAAGTCACAAAAGAAGTAGATAAATAGGGAACTAGAAATTATAACATCTAGTGAGATAACCTACTTTCTGAATGTTGAACACTGCAAGTTTTCTCTTACATAAAGATCCTAACTCTGAACCTTAAGGTTTGCATGTATAACTTGGAGTAAGTGAAGAATCCAGGAAAGTAGAAAGGGCTGATTGGAGGAACGGGGCAGAAATCCAATGAGGTTAGTAGAGGATAAGTGCTGTATAAGAAGAGGGAAGGGAAAATGGGTGGAGAAATAGCTGAGGGACTGGATGGGGGGTAAGTCAGAGGGAGAACACGAGGAAGGGACGAATAACATTAAGAATCTTTCTGCAAGACAAAGGGAAACCTACAATTTTATAAGCTTTCTTTAACACACAGACACATACACATACGTATGTTTGTTAGTGTGTGTATGTATGTATGTATGTATGTATGTATAGTATGTATGTATGTATGTATGTATGTATGTATGTATGTATGTATGTATGTATAATTAACTTTATCCAACATTGGGTGATAATGACTTCCCACACCCAGAATCCATTGACTATCACATGATAAATGTGGTGCCAGGCAAGAGACAACTCCCTTTGAGTTGCTAGTCAGGGTGAAGGCAATCAAAGGGACCCTAAATTAGTACAAACTAACTGCATGACAGAATGATGATGGTAAGACCGTGTTGTTGAAAACACTACACACTCTGATCATGGGACTTGAAGAAACAAGCTGGGCTGACCTGGATGCCTCTTCCCTGATGGTTTACTCTCTTAGTGTTAGAAAGTTTTGTTGAAGCTGCCAGGGAGAAAGGCTTTAAATCCTGTCAACTGTGAAAATGATTGGCAGTGCAAGACATGCCTAATGGTACAGTAGTGACACTGATATCTTAGGGGTAACCAAAAACTGTCTGCTTAGGCTTAAGGCTCACTTAATAAGAAGGAACCCATGCCTGGAATTCTAAACTGAGCGAAAATCCCACAGCTAGAGAGGTCATAGTCCTTAAAGAAGAACCTAGCTCTACTATGTTACTAAATGGACATACTACAACGTGCTTTCTAAATACTTGTTTTTACAACCACAGATAGGTGCAGCCCTCACCCCTCAAAAAAGATGTTTCTTTCTGCATCAGATGAATAAGTCTCTTCTTTGAGATGTGTCAGATTAAAGTGCCAACACTCATTTACTTGTCTGCCCTCAAAAAAGAAATTTGCAAACTTCTGTATTCTGATTTGCAGCTTCTTCAAGCTAAATCAAAAGAAAGACTTTTCAGAGAAAATATTTCATAAATAGTGAATTTTTTAGCCTATTAAAAAAGAGGTGTTAGCAGCATGACCACCCAAATAAATAAAAACAAAACAAAAACCAACTGGTCAAAGTGCAGAGAACAATTGACTACATAGTGCTTGTCTCCAAATGGGGCAACTATAATATTTCCAAGACCCAAGGCTCATAGAGCAGCACAGAAGAGGGTTTTAAAATTTAAGAATGAGAGAACCATTGTGACTGTTGACAACTAGTCTCTTCTGGATGAGACGGGAATTTTATAGCCCTGAACTAACAATACGATTGTGTGCTTAAGAACTACACAAGGTCAAACCTGTCAGCATTGCAGTTTGGGTGTGGGAAATGCACACAAGTCTGAACCCCTAGTTAAAGGTGTGCAGGCAGTAATTGGCTCTGGGGGAGGGAAAGTCAGTTTTCTTTAGGGATAAGCCACCTGATAGTTTGGCCATGCCCATATAGTCAGAACTACACTCAGTAAATATGAACCAATGTTAACTCAAATTCAGTAAGCTGTCCTATAGAGGAATATAAGTAATACAGTAAGTTATGTTATGGGGGAAATGACATTTTATAATGGAATACAGAGGTGTGATACATGAGGAATTGGAGCAAAGGAGCAAGTAATCTCAGGAAATCTTTTTAAATACATAGCATTCATGTATATATACTTATTTGTATGTGTGTATGTGTATGTGCATATTGGAGGTTGATCTCAGCTGTCTTACTTCATCTCATATATTGAACTGGGGTCTTTTTATGAACATGGAGCTCAGATTCCCATGGATTTTAATTCCTGCTGCCTCTGCGCCAGGACTACAAACAGGTCATGACCACCAAGAATTGACTGAATCCTAGGGATTCTGACTCTGGTCCTCAGCACTTTCAAAGGCTCAGAGACAATAGAGCTGGTGGACATTGGAGATCAAGGGCCACTCTTCTAAGTTTCTGTCTCAAGCTGGAAGCCTCTCATACACTTCTAGAGTAAGAGTAATGCTCCCCTCTTAAAAAAACAAAACAAAACAAAACAAAACAAAAAACCACGGAGTAGCAAAACTTGGACCTATCTTCCAATCCTGGACTTGGCATTTCTCATCCCTGAGTCTTTGAACAAACTGTTTTCCACTTTGTGTGTTTTAATAACTGTAAAACCTAGTTCATAACAATATCTTAAATTCTGTATAGAGATTTAAATACTTCTTAGGTTATAGAAGGTATGTATCTGTATGGATGCTCTAAGCTATGCTGGTAAGGTGGACTTCCCTTGAGGCATAGAAGGGAGAAGAACATGTCTAATTCATATTGACCTTGGTATGACAGAAAAGTATTGTCTTATGAATCAGGAGATGTTGATACTAGTAAATACTTATGCCATTGTCACAGTCCATTTCAATGACAAATCAGGAGTTGTGCTAGTTGACCAACCTGGTCACAGATTCAGTAGCAGAAAATCCCAAAGGAATGACCTGAATTGCTGATACACGAATAACCCAGGGAAGCTGGTAAAGATGCAGACAATGAGATGTAGACAGAGATTCTATTGCACTCAGCTGCGGTGGGAGTGAGGATACCATTTTTAATATCTACTCCAGGAGTCTTAAGTAGCTGTTGGAAATGTGTTCCTCTTTGAGATCTGTCAGATTAAAGTGCCAACACTCATTTATTTGCCCCAAGAAAAGGGATTTTCAAACATCTGTAGTCTTCTTCAAGCAAAATCAAAAGGAAGAGTTTATAGAGAAAATATCTTATAAATAGCAAAATGTTTAGCTTACTAAAGAAGAAGGGTCAACAGAATGAGTCTTGAGTAATTGCAAAGTCACTTTCTATGCAGAAAGCGCTGTTAAAACCGAGAAGGTGCTAATTACAAATTATTTTATCTTGCCTGCAAAGCCTTTTCCAATGTTAAAACATGGATTATATATATCACATAGCTCAGTATTCAAAGACCAGGTATACACCTAGAAAAATCATGGTGATAACCACTCCATTTTGTGGTTTTATAAATGTGGAAGTAGAAAGTGATATTTCCAAGGAAATTCTGGCAAATAAGACTCATCCAAATGAGAAGCAGGAGTGAAGCTGTCTTCCTGATGACACACACATTAGGATTTCTTTTCTCTGTTGTGTGTGATTTGTCTCATGCTTTCTGCTCCAAACAAGCGTCTTCAGATTTCCTTACCAGCTCCAGTGGTCCCATTGGTTACTGCTTCCATTTCCTTTCACCGAGAGCACACATACTTATAACACCTTATATGCTTAACACAACTGTATGAAGCATCATGATTTTGAAGATGTAGACATCCAAACACACTAATATGGACAATGTCATATAATTAGTGAAGAAACTGTGATCTTCATCCTGGGGTTTCTATATCCTCTTACACCAAATTCTTCATGCCTCTACAATGACTCCGTTTTATCCTACTGATGATAATTTCCTCTTCAGATTGTTTTTATTTATTTGGCTGACATTTGTTTTTCATCAACAAGAAAGCCAACCTCTACTGATGCATGGTAGTGTGGAGGGGACACTGTAGTTAGCTTTGGTGGCTTGTCTTGTTCACCCTTTATAGGAATGTAATACGTTAGATTGTATTATTATCTGTAGAGAGTTTTACCCTCAAAGCTATAGATCTCATAACTCTTAAGTCTAAATCTGAGCTCAAGTCTTCCTAGTTTGAAGCCAAAGCATGGAAATGTTATATTTAGCATTCTTAATATAACTCAATTATTTCTACTTTGGAGTTGTGGGTTGGTTTTGAAATTGATTCATAAATCTCAACACCACAGAGGGGAGGAACATGGAAAGGTTTGTTACACTGCTTTGTATAGAACAGAGATTAAAGAAGAACTGTACAACCCCAAAACATCAACATCAAAAATCTTTGAGTCATCAAGCAGGAGGCCAAGAGGCAGAAGTATTTTTATTTTCATTTCCTTATTCAGTTACTGTCAAATAGTGTGCTCTTCCTCTCCAGATGTACTAGCTATATTTCTTGCTATGACCAAACAACTTAAGGAAGGTTTATTTTGGCTCACAGTTTGGAGGTCCTTAGTGATAGGGATGGCATGGCTGCAGAAGCACATGACAGTTTGTCTGATTACATCAAAATTCAAGGAGCAGAGAAAGTGAACACTCAGTCTCTCCCTTTTGTTCAATCTAGGACAGCAGCCCACGGAATGTGGCTGTCCACATTTACAGTATGTCTTTTCAGTTTAAATAATTCAATCAAGAAAATCCCTCAAAGACATATCCAGAGGTTTGTCTCACTGTTGTGTTATGCTTTGTGTTCTGGCAAATAAAGCTTTCTTGGAGTCAGAGGACAGAGCTAGCCACTAGTTAGTTATTGAGGTCTGGAGGTCTACACAGAGAAGAACAGAAAGTGATAAGGCAGGAAAGAGACAGGATCTCACCATTTCGGATGAGAAGAACTGAAGAGGAAGGAAGGGTCTATGGATACTCTCCTATATCTCTGATCTTTCAAATTTTACCCCAATATCTGACTCCTTGTTTTTATGGATAAGATTTATTAGACTTATACTCCATCTTATGGGAGATTCTACAGTCTGTCTGGCTGAAAAACAGTGTTAGCCATCACATCAATCTTACCATTGTTTTGACTTCTAATGTCATGAGTATCCTAACTTTTAATTGTCCAAAGGACTTGGTTCTGACCAGACTACCCCATACACTTCATCTTAAGCAAGATTAGTTGGGGAAAAAAAAGAAGGTTGCATACCAAGAAGACTAGTCATGTCTTTCTTGTGAAATTTAGTTGGGTTTGTGGCAGATCTTTGGCACAAGATAGTCTGTGTATACATGAATGGGAAGATGCTCAGTAGGTAGGGAGGGGTATGAGCATCCCTGTTATAAGTAATAGTAATCTAGTTAGGAAATATCTAGAGCTAATGAAAATATTCATCTGGAATATAGAATTAGGCCAAGAAGTCCTAAGAATGTGCTAGATGACAGCCCCAGAGGATATTGATTTGTAGGGAGGTTACCAAGACAGGTAATTATGCAGATTATGCAGTTGTAAAAGATACAGTATAAACTTGATTGTATATAGGATGAGTCAGTCATATCATCACTGAGAAGATATCCAGAGACTCTATATGTTTCTACCTGTGGGCAATGGCATAGTATGGAATTGGTATAGAACAAAATAGAGTAATATATTCAGTTAGCTACTAAACTTTACCTACCTAACTCCCTCAACTGTACTCCACTGAACGGACACTGACTCATATCTCATTTGTAAGAAGCCCCAGACTATAGCCATACTCAATTACTTAAATCCCATTGTTCTCCATATTATATCTTTCTAGCAGTGAAAACCAATGACTCTAGAATTCATAAGCATCCTATGAATTCTGATAAGAGATTTGCCTTATCTATAGAAATGGCTCTGAAGGCTCACACACATGAAAGACCCCTGGGGTGAAGTGACTGCCTGTGGCATTCACCTGCTTCCTTTGATAAATTAAGGAATGCCTTGAATAACTTTCTACATTATCATAGACCTGCTAAAGCCAAATACAGTGTCTGCCTCATTGACTCATTGGGATAATTTACAAACTGTAATATTCACTGTAAAAAGTAAAGCTCATTTCAAAACGATATATTCTCACAGCACTTAGGGATAGAAGCCTCCAGTGATGAATAAGAGTTTTCAAAAATCCCAAGTAGAAGTAGACAGGTATTAGAAGGTGAAAAGTGATGTGGAAATTCTTTCTTTATGCCAAGTCATAGATGATTTTAAGCAGGGGATTACCAGATGGATTTATCTTTTTCCTTGGACCTCTTGAAAATCACCTATTATTATTAACTCCTATTAGTCGAGTAGCTTAATTTGATTCTACTTGTGAATTCCATTGTATTGGTGTCAGTGGCTGATATTTTATTCATTTTGTCATTCTATGCCTGTTAAGGCATAAGAAGAACTGGACTTGATGTTTTAGCTAGTGGGATTGATAAAACCTCAAGATAATCTTTTTTTTTCTAATTGTGTCCTTGATGATACGGTAAAATTCTTCAATGTGGCAGTGCTGAGAATTCCTCTAAGCCTGTCTCTCTGTGTCTGTCTCTGTCTACCCCCTCCCCCTCCCAGTCCACCCCCCCTGTGGTGTATACATGTGGTGCCTGTGTGTACACTTTCCCACAGATGATTGTGGAAGCCAGAGTTTGGCATCATAATATCAAACTCAGTCACCTCTCACATATTTTTGCTTGAGAATTTAAAATATACAATATAATGTATTTTGATCAAATCTACACCCTATTTTGACTCTGAAATCCTTCCCTGTTAACCCCCATATTTTCCACTTCCAAAAAATCATGTGCTCTGCCTTTAAACCCACTGAATGTACACAATGTTACTTGTAGTACATTGGTGAAGGACCATATTCTGGAGCACGGGTAGCTTCTCGGGGGTCATATCCATGTAGGAAACTGAATTTCCTTCTCCTGCCAATCATCAGTTGCCAATAGTACTTCAACTAGGAGTGCAGCTGTTATGAGTGCTGAGAATTCCTCTCTGCACTCACATGATGGGATTTTGGTTGGAGTTATCATTTGCAGGTCCTACTATGTAGTCATAGCTACCATGAACCTGTGTGTATGATGACTCTGTCATGTTCTAAACATATTGTGTCCGTATTAATCACTGTCTACTGCGAAAAGAATCTTTTCTGGTGATGGTTGAGAGCAGTGTGAAAGGTGTATCTTTAGGTATAAAAATAAGGACATTGGAGGCAGTTTAATAGTATGTTTATTTATCAGGACAATACTATTAGTTTCCGTCTAGAGCCCATGTCCAAGTCAGCCATGGAATTTGGGTCCAGTTAACCATACCAGATATGAGTTCTGTGTTATGGAGTGGTCCAGTCAGAAAGCATTTTGTTGTTCCCATGATGCTAATGGCACTATTTCACCAGGGGACACATCTTTCCAGATCACTTGTCATTGTAGGTCTCAGGGTTGGTCACTGGGTATAAATATTGATTACTTTTCTTCTAGTAGTGTTTATGGATTTTAATAGGTATGTATCAGGTTTGCAGACCAGTATCAGTTTGATTTCATCATGTCCTATCTCCCAAGTATTGGTGATGTGGGAATGTCCTTCTGTATGCTGTGAATATCAATCTTTAAATAAAGGAGCTGTTTTGGCCCTTGGTGAGCTCTGTAGAAGTAGGTGGGAAATCAGAATAGGTAGGAAAAGAAGGGCGAAGTCAGAGACATATTGCACCAGAAGCCCAAAGAAACATGTAAGAAGCACAGGTAAGCCACAGGCCACATGTCAGGGCAGATTAATGAAAATGGGTTATTGGTGTCCTCACATTAAGGTTTTACCATCAAGTTCTAGAGAGTAACTAAGAACTAGGGCAATAGCTTATATTGTGTGAAGATCTATGGGACTTTACTCTCAAAATCTCAGACACCCACACTAGTATTTATTTTAGGTTTCCAAATGTTTTTATTAAAGACCTTTAGTGTTAATTATCCTTCTCCATATTTCCTCCTTATCTTGTCCTCTTGTCCCTTCACCACATTTAGCCTTTTTCTGTTCTTCCCCCTTCCCATCAAACCACCTGTATTCTGTACATCCTTTGAAATCCCCAACCTCATGGTTCCTCATTCATTTTTTCTCCTTAGTGGGTTTAAACACATATTTCAAAAATCTCAAAGCTGGCATCTACAGATGAGAGAGAACATACAGCATTTGTCTTCTGGGCCCGGGTTACCTCACTTAGAATGGTTATTTATAATTTCATCCATTTGCCTGCAAATATTTTTTCTTTTCTGTTTTGACAGTAAATAATATTCCATAGAGCAAATGTACCACATATTTATTATCTAGTCATTGGCTGATAGATGTTTAGGCTGTTTCCATTTACTGGATATTGTGAATAGAGCAGCAATGAACATGAATTAACAAGTGCTTCCTCTAAGTAGGGTACAGAGTCCTTTGGGTATATGCCTAGGAATGGTATAGCTAGGTCATACCATAGCAATATTTTTAGTTTTTAGAGGACCTACAAACTTATTTCCATAGTAGCTTATCCAGTTTGCATTCACATCAACAATTAACAAATGTTCCCTTTTCCCCACACTAATGTGGTGATATATTGTATATTTAATAAAAATAGCCTGAAATATCAGAGGACAGAGCCACCCACAGAGCCAAGCCATAATTCAGAGTGAAAGAGCTTCTAGATCTCTGTGAGTTCAAGACCTAACAGAGCCAGATGGAGGTGGTGTACACCTTTAATCCTAGCTCTAGGGAAGTTGAACCAGAATGTGAGGTAACTGGGCAGAGAAAGAAAGAGGTCGGAGCTCAGCCCTTCGCCTGGGACACAGATTCCATCTCAGTTGAGGAATCTGAGGCACTTAGTCTGAGTACTCCTGGAGACAGGATCTGCCCTTTTGGGAGGAGCAGCTAGATGAGAAATGTCAGAGGTTTGCTTCTCTATGTCTGATATTTAAGCTTTTCCCCAATACCTGGCTCCGGGTTTTTATTAATAACATCAAATAAAGTTTGTGTAATACATCAAGACCAGTATTTATCGTAATTTTCTTAAATTCTAGGCATTTTAACTGGAGTGAAATGAAATCTCTAAGTATTTTTAATTTGCATTTCCTAATGGATAAAGATGTTGAATATTAAAAAATATTTTTTGGCTTTGTTTCTTAGCTACTTGTATATATATTTTTTGAGACCTCTGTTTCATTCTATGCCTCAATTTTTAATTGGATTATTTTCTTGATGTTTAGCATTTTTTTATTGTTGTTCTTTGTATACTGTAGGCTGTACCCTATGTCATACGTAAAGATTTTTCCCCTTTCTGTAGACTATCTTTTGATAATATTTGTTGCTGCACAGAAACTTTTTAGTTATATGAAATCCCAATTTTCAATCGTTGACCTTCATGCCTGTGCTACTAGAGTGTTGCTCAGGAAGTTTCTTTGTGTAAATCAGTTGAAGTACCTATTTTCTCCACTATTAGATCCAAGCTACGGGGTATTATTTTGGGGGTACTTATTGTATTTGGAGTTGAGTTTTGTGCAAGGTGAGAGATAAGGATCTAGTTTTATTCCTTTATAGAGAGCCATCCAGTTTAACCAGCATCATTTCGGCTATTTTCTGAGGCAGCGTCTGTAAGTGAGGCAGCAAGCTTCCATGTCTATCTATCTTTAGCTGTTCTCACAGCCTACAGCCTCCTCCATGCTGGGGTTGCAGAACACAGTGTGTGAGTTTTTATGTGGGTGCAGGAAATCCAAACTCAGTTCTTCCTGCTTGCACAAGCACTTGTCCTACAGAGCCGTATCTCCAGCCCAAGAGAATTTGTCACTTTTAGACTTGTTTATACTCAAGGAGGTATCTATTCATCATGAGCACTGCATCACCTCTTCAGTCAAGCAGATCTTAGCTGTGGTCCTCTGTAGCCTATATACTGTGCATTCACAACTTGGGGCAAGAATTCGTTCTGCATCTTCAGTTCTTTCATAGCTATACATTTTTAATATTCCGCTTTCTAGATTTTTTTCTGGTATGAAGGGGCTGAGGACTTCTCAGAACAAACATAAGTCTCTACAGTGGTCTCTTCTTCATGTCTTTAAGCATTAAGGTTTGATTTAGAGCTGTGGTCTGCTTAGAGTTAACTTTTAAAGATGGTCTGAGATACAGATGGGTGGTATGAGTTTTTATTCTCTTACCTATAGATATGTAGTTGTTTAAATATTGTACTTAGGAAATCTATTAATTTCTCATCTAGTCACCTTGGCATTCCACGTATAGATTTTCTTCTACCTATCCCACTGACCTACTGTTGGTTATTAAAAACCAATACCACATTGGCCCTGTTACTGCACATATGTAATGAGTGCTGAAATACCATGACATTAGTTCTCCAGACATTTTTTAAAAAATTGTTTTGAATTCTACAAACATTGCATTACTAAATCTTAAAGCCATGCTATCAAAATAAAAGCTTGATATTTTGATTGAGGTTGTACTAACTCTAGGAATCCTTTTGGAGACCGTTGATGCCTTCAGAATGTGGAAATCCCTGCCTTGAGCAGCACATACTGCTTCATTTAGTAAAATTAGTCTTTTCACAGTAGTATGTGGGCAATTTTCTGAGTGTGCCTTTCACACACATTTGGTTAGATTTATGCTTACGTAATATTCTGATACTACAAGAAATGGTTTTATTTTTATGATCATTTGTTACTCACATATGAACATGCTATTGATCTTAATATGGCTATCTTTCTATTATGATACTCTTATGAAATTGGTTGACTAGTTCAGTGGCGTTTTGTAGATTTCACGGTCCTGATCTTTTTAGGTACTGAAGCATGCCATGGGACCAATTTTGTGACACATGTGTACCCCCTGGAAGTTCAACACAATTATCCTCATGTGGGGCAACTTTTGACCTATAATAGAGATGTATCAGCCTTTAAAGGCTAGGCTCACAACCTAAAATAAGAAAGGCAGAGAAGCTCTTCCCATCTCCCCACAATCAAAATTTCCTGAGATACAAACAATCTCATAGCAACTAGGGGATCAAAGCTGAAGGGAAATGTGCCGGTGATGCTTGGTACCAAACAGACATCAGCCGGAGTAACTGTCTTTCCATTTGTTTCTTTATTTTCATTTGCCTCACCCTTGCTTCCCTTGAATATGCTCATACGTACTTGAGTTTTACTTCTCATAAGTAAGAGCCTATGGTTGTTGCTCTCTGGGAAGCCCAAGTTAACCAAAAGTATGCAGATATGAAACTTGAAACATAATAATTACTTTGATGATGTGACAGGAACAATGATGAAGGAGTGTAAGCCACGGTGATGGGTGAAGCTAATGTAATTACAAATGGAAGAAATTGAGTCCACTGGGATAAGTCAAGGTTCTGAAGTTTGCTCTGCTTCTGGAGTCCTACATTGTGGGTAGAACATTCTTTTGCTTTTAAAACTACGTAAATAGTCTGAATTTCTGTTGATTGCAGTTGAAATGCGCCTGCATTATTTCAATTATCACATCACCTTATAATATGTTACAAAATGGTTTTATATTGTAAGATTTAAAAAGTATAGGGTTAGTGAGATGGTTCGGTGGTTAGGAGCACTTGTTGCTCTTGCAAAGGACCTGGGTTCAACTCTCAGCACCCACTTTTTGGCTCACTCTAGTTCTGGATATCTGATGTCCTTTTCTGACCTTGGGCACAAGGCACATGTGTGGTGCACAGATAGGCATGTGAGCAAAGCATGCATGTTAAATAAAAGAGAATAAATCTAAAAATAAAAATTAAAAAATGTAAATATCTATCTCTCTTGGCTTCAGTGTTTTAAGTGAAAATATTTCATAGTCAAGGATTTGTTTTATGGCATATTATGAGGTAAGCCTTGACTTCTTTATTTTAAATAATTACATACTCTAGTCACTTTAACTAATCCCTCATCTTTTGCTTCTCCCACGATCTGAGGGTTTTTTTTCTTTTAATATAATCTCCTCTTATGAGCTTAATTGGGGTTAAGATATGTTCCAGAACAAGAATCTATCAATTATCTGTCATTAAGAAGCAGCATTAATGATTACCTGTCATCATTTAGTTGAGTGCACTCTCTGTGTGGATTTGGGTTTTTCGTTGCAAAATTCAAGTTCTTTTACTAATATGAAGACTGTATGAGACTTGGACAATCGCAAAGTGAATAAATGTGAAATGAAGGCAGAAACAAAAGTAGAGTTCATTAAAGTAATTGTCAAGTAATAATATAGACAACTGGAGTAGTCATCAAATGGCAAATCTTGCACATAACATTAATAATTATTCAGGCAGACCTTTTCTGATAAGAGATGGTTATGCAAGGAAGGTGTTGAGCAAGTTCTTCTGGGCAAATGATAGTAAAGAAAGGATGTGGAAAATATTTATGGAATGAGCTAAAGAATCATCATCAACATCTGAAGCTCATCTATTAATTGCTAATTTGACAATTGGTTAAGAGGAGAACTGGAGACACACATGCTATTTCAGTAAGGATGTGCTGTACACTCAACCAAGATCAGGATGCTTCAGACTTGGCTGTAGATGAGTGATGTGATCAAGGGCTGTCTGCTTGAACTGCTGGGAGACTCTAGACCTAACGCAGAAATCTTCAAGGAGAGGGCTATCTTCTGTGAAAGCCACTGTGAGCCTCCATACATCAGACAGTTTCTAAAGGCAGAGGCCATTGTATGAAGATCAGTAGGAGCTGCAATGGGTGACCAAGCTGAAAGCATTGAGTGACCACCTTAGTCTAACTCAGGGAGAACACACAGGAGGAAGCCGGCTTAAACATTATCCTTCCTAATCACTGCGTTTATGAACAGATGGACCTAGGAGCTACATTTCCAAATCTAACTGTTCATAATTCTAATCTATACCAGTCTCTGTTTTTGGCCATTTACACTGTTCTAAGTCACCAATCTGTCAAGTCTAGCACCAGTATCCTACTGTTTTAATTATTCTTTCATGATTTTTTATTTGAAAAAAAAATCATTTCTTGGCAATTAAATATCTTTATTCTTCCAGATAATTCTAGAATCACTTTGGAGTAAATTAACCTGTAACCAACAATGGGGAGAGCTGTCACATTCGTAACGCATGCTTTCCTGTTCAGACTTGGCACTCTCCTCCTCTTTTGTTAGGCCACGTGCCACGCCACTCAGACCACGGTGACATTCCTCCTGTGCTGTCACACCTTTTACTCACAGCTACTTCCTTGTTCTGATGTTACTTTATATAATCTGGAATGTACTGGGTCTTTAAGGAGGCATCAGGTTTTACAATGTTTGCTATGTGTTACTTTTTTTAAATATAAGGGAGGCTGTGATTCTGTTTCTTCATATTATAAACAGCTCTTGCTGCCTTTAGTAGTTTTAAAATTAATTTTCTTACTAAGTAGTTTCTATCTTTCCCTATGCTGAGACAAAATAAGGATTTAAAAAAAAATCTTTTCAAAGTTGAAGTGACATTTTCAAATCTGTTGGAGTCTTTGGGAAATTTTTAAAATTATTTCTTCTCAGTGTTGAGTATATTTTCCAAGAAAACTGCTACTCATTTCTTGGTTTATCACTAGACGATTTTCTGTAACAGTATACTATTTTGAAAGTGTAGTTATTTTATGTTTTAATTTCCTTTTCTTCTTTAAAATACGGTTATTAAATATAATTACACCACTCTCCCTTCCTTTTTTCAGCTCCTCCCAAGTTACCCCTCTCCAACTCTTTCATGTCCCTTGACTCTCAAATTGAAAAACATCTTGTCTTCATTATTGTCACATACATATGTATTTGTAAATATAGATAAAATCTTCTTTGTCTCTTTTGCTGTTTTGTGCACACGGTTTCAGGATTGACCACTTCGTGCTGGGTGACCAGTTATGGAGCTTATCTCTAGAAGAGGCTAATTGTCTTCCTCTTGTGGTCATTAGCAGCCTGGAGCTCTTTGTCTAGGGGTGAAGCCCTGTGAGATTTCCACTTCTGCATAGCGTGCAGATTGTCATTGACATTGTTCAGGTCTTGTTTGTGAGCTATTTCTGTGAGAGACTGTTTCACAGCAGGCATCCTGCTATTCTGGCTCTTTAACTTTATTTCTTGATGAGATTTTCTAGACGTTATTTGATTATGGTTCTCTTTTTTCTAATGAACCAGATAGTATTCCTAAAAGTATATGTATCTAATTTTCATAGTTCAAAATTCATCATTTTTTATTTTGCATATAGTTTTACATTTCCTTCATTTCTTAGGTTAGTTCCTTAATTTTCTAAAGTTTATTAATTTTTGATATACTTTCATATTTTACTGCTTATCTCAAAAATAGTAAATTTACCATTTTTTTAAACCACAACTCACACATTTTGATAAATACTAAAATCATGGTAGATATTTTATAAGAAGTATGTATGTATGTATTTATTTATTTATGGCTAAACACAAGAGTTTTACAGAAACTGTATGGTCTATATAGCTCAGTTCTTATTTAATATATAATAATACAATACTACTAGCCTTCATATTCTAATTGTCTCAATGTATTTACTATATTAAATATTCATAAACATAAATTAAAATGTCTCATTTTCAGCAGAGATTGTGACATATTTCTTAAGGATTAAAATATATTTGATATTATTCATTGCTATTCTAAATCTCTGCTTTCAATGACATGTTTTAACAATTAAAATTGACCCTACCTGGGGCTGGAGAGAAGGCTGAGTGATTAAACATGCCTACTGCTCTTATAAAGGACAAAGTTTGGGTTGCCAGCATCTACACATTGGCTCACACACAAACCATCTGTAATTGCAGTTCCAGAGAACCCAATGCCCTTTTCTGACCTCCAGGGAAACTGTTCATACACACCGTGCACGTAAATACACATAGAAAACCAACCATACACATAAATATAAATAAATGAATATTTTAAAAATTTGAACATGTGCAGCAAAATGTGGTAGAGCATGCCTATAAACTCAGCACTCAGGAGATTTACACGAGAGAGCACAAGTTCTAAAGGAGACTAGGCTGCTTGCTGGGCATTCTGAATTGTGTCTTCTGGGCCAATGTCTGTGTTTCTCTGAGTCTCTTCCTTACCCACAGGGCCCCAAGGAGCGCACTGCCTCCCATTGTCTGGAGCTGCACTTCTCCATTGCTGCTTGTCTCAGGGTTGTGTTATATAAAATGCTTATGATTTTCTGTGTCCCAGGGACTTGGAAGGATTAACTTGTTTTCAATCCCATTTTTAAAACTTTCAGTTTTTAAAGAAATATCCACCGTTTTTATACTGTTTTAGTTGATTTAGCCATAGTCTAAGTAGGTAGTTTTCAAATCAAGACTGGAATAAATCCAAACACTTTCGGGGAGGGACTTGGTATGGTTTCATTGCCCTCTTCATCACTGCTTTTTATTTTAGAATATAAGCTTAGAATTTTGCAGTTTGTAAGAGATAACATTTTTTGTAAATAATGTCTTTTTTTATTTTTATTTTTTTGAGATTATAATTATACCTTTCCTCTGTTCCCTTTCCCCTCCTAACCCCTCCCATGTCTTCCTCCTCTCCGTTTGCTCTCATTCAAATTCATGGCCCCTTTTGTAAAAACCAGAGAAACTGGGAAGTTGGCTTGAGATTGTGTCTCCTAGATAATGTCAGAGAAGATACATCCAAGAAGTCTCACCAGTGTGACTGCCTCAGCAAGACCCAATTAAATAACTGTTTCTACAGTACATAACATGATGTTCAATCACACTAATATTAAAACATATTTGCATGCAACATTATTTTTTATTACATTCATTTATTTAGTTGGTTACTGTGTGGGTGGGTATAAAGCGCCAAAAAGTATGTATGAAGGTCAAGGGCTCTGTTCTCCTTCCATCATGTATGACCCATGTAATCAAATCATCAGACTCGGCAGCAAGCAACTTCATCCACTGAGCCGTATCACTGGCCTCAGATTTTAGTTTTAACTCAATATTTAAATGGATGATTGGGTATTTGTACTTCAATCTTTTATTCCTAAACTTTTATCTTTATGACAATGAGCCAATACCTACACGGTCATCCTAGGTACCAAGAACTATTAAGCACATTATAATCATGACTTTGTGAATCTCTATAGGATGAGTTCCAGTAGTATCCTTAATTTATGTAATAATACACAAAGAATAATTTGTAAGAGGCACATTGGCCAGAGGTAAGATTTGAACCCCATACTGTCAGGTACTATGCCAGTGTTTGGAGGGGAAGGTCTCATCTACTACCTCTCCTTTGTAATTACTTATTGTTAATCTCTATACAGGTTTTTGTTAAGTTTTTATAAAAACAAAAACAAATAAACAAAAAACAATACTTTTGAGCCTTTTTATGTCTGAGAATTATTTTCAGTTCATTTAAGAAATCAAAATTAAGCTCTCTGGAATTTATGGGGGCTACTCCTCCCCAAGACTCCTAGTAATGGGGGATTCAGAGCCTGAACTGGCCATCTTCTGTAACTAGGCAAATCTTCTACGGTGCAATTGGGACATCAATCCAACCATAAAACCTTCAACCTACAATTTGTCCTGCCTGCAAGTTGTGCTGGTGTTCTGGTGGCATCTAGTGACTTTTAAGAATCAACCATGACTGGTCTAACTTGAGGCCTGTGTTGTGAGAGGGAGCCGACACGTGGCACTGTCTGGATGGCCAGGAATCAAAAGCTGGGTAGCATAGAGTCCTGGGATAGAACCAAACAAAACTGGACAAAAAAAATTTCAATGAAATGACTGCTAATGACACTCTGCTATACTTGCGGACCAGAACCCAGACCAATCATCATCAGAGAGGCTTCATCTAGCAACCGATGGGAGCAGATGCAGAGACTCACGGCCCATCTCAGGAGAACCTGAGGGAAGAGGAGGAAGAAGTATTGCAGAAACCAGAGTCAAAAACATCACAAGAGCATGACCCACAGAATCAAATAAGCAGGGCTCACAGGGGCTCGCAGGCACTGAAGCAACAGTTATGGAGCCTGTATGGATCTGAGTTAGGTCTTCTGCACATGTGCTGTGGTTGTGTAGCTTGGTGTTCTTGTGAGACTTTTAACAGAGGGAGTGGGATGTCCCTTAGGATCCTTTTCCTCCTACTGGGTTGCCTAGTTCATTCTTGATAGTAGAGTTTGTGTCTAGTCTTATTGTAACTTGTTATGCCCTGTATGATGTCCCTGGGAGGCCTGCTATCTTCTGAAGGGCAATGGAGAGGTCCGGTGGATGAGAAAAGTGGGGGAGAGAAGAGGGAGTAGGGGGAGTAGGGGGGAGGAAGGGGAGGGTTATTGTGATCAAGATGAATGAATAAAGGTTTTTTAAAAAAGAAATCCAAATTAATAGTGTTTAAATTAACCTGAAGAATATTTAAAATTTTTAATTATATCTTACTTTGTGTATATGTGTATATTTGTGCATGTCATAGTGCATATGTGATAGAAAATGACTTTGGGGAGTCTGTGGAGAGATTCTTCTACCATGCAGGCCCCAGAGACTTAAATCAGATCTTCAGTCTTGAAGACAGGCTCACTTACACTGAGGCTACTCGCAGGCCCAGAAGCTTTTATTTTCCATGTGTATGATGGTGGTGGTGTGTTGTGGTGGGATTTTTGAAGTTGACAGTAATGTCTTTCTCTACCACTTTTGACTTTCTTTTCTTTTTTTTAACTTAAAAATTTTTCTCATTTTACATAACAACCACAGTCCCCCCCCCCCTTCCTCTGTCTCATTCTCCAGCCTTTACCTTCTTCCAGCCCCCATCCCCATCCCCTCCTCAGAGAGGATAAGGCCTCCCATGGGACAATAAAGTCTGACATATCAAGTTGCATCAGGACCAGTCTTTCCCCTCTGTATGAAGGCTGAGCAAGGTATCCCTCCATAGAGAATGGGCTCCAAAAAGCTAGTTCATCCACTAGGGATAAATCCTGATTCCACTGCCAGTGGTCCCACTAACTACCCGAGCCACACAAATGTCATCCACATACAGAGGGCCTAGTTTGGTTCTATGCAGGTTTCCTAGTTGTCAGTCTAGAGTCCATGAGCTCCGATTAGCTCAGGTCTATGGGGATTCAATAAAAGTTTCAGAACTTTTGGAGATATCAGAGGGAATCTACCTCCAGTCTATGTGGGGGATTAGTAAAAGCTCCAGAAGTCCCAGAGCTCTAGCCACAGTCAGTCTAGGAAAATCAGAGAGTGGTGATTCAAACCTTTAATACCAGCATAGGGAGTATCCTGGGAGTGGTGACCTACACCCTTAATCCCAACTGAGTCAAGGTCACTTCAGATAATAGAAAGAATTCCAGGCTCCCAAGCAGGTGTGGTGGGGCCATGCCTTAATTACTGAAAGAGTACTTAAGACAGGATGGAAACACTGAGGGAAGCCATTCCAATCCTAGGGAAGAGAGGCCAAGGAAGCTGGAAGACAGCTGGGTAAGATCTGACTGTGGTGTTTATTCCCTCTAGTATCTCCAACTTCTTCAGAGATCTATCCCTGAGTCTCATTCATTCGTGCAACACAGGTCAGCTGTCCCTGTGGGTTTCTCCATAATGATCTTGACCCCTTTACTTATATAATCCCCCCTCCCTTTCTTCCAATGGGCTGGGAGCCCAGCTCAGAGCTTAGCTGTGGATCTCTGCATCTGCTTCCATCAGTTGCTGGATGAAGGTTCTATGGTGACAAATAGGGTGGTCATCAATTTGATTACAGAGGAAGGCCAGTTCAGGCTCCCTCTCCACTATTGCTTGGAGTCTTAGCACCAGGTTTCTCCCCAACCCCCAAATTACTCCCTCCATCAAGATACCTTTTTCATTGTTCTCCCTCTGTGTCCCTTCCCCAACTAAATCATTCAGTTCCCTAATGTCCTCCTCCTACCTCCCTGGGAGTTCTCAGGAATCCTTGATAAGACTTTCCTATTACTCTCAGGTAAGAGAATTCAAGGTAAAAACAGTTCCTCTCCCTGGATCTACTAGAAGCCAAGAAGATGAAGCAGACACCTTGAGCAACTGTCAACTGTACAGATTTCTCTGGAGGTAAATCTGTGGTATTCTAATTATCAGTTTTACTAAGAAACTGATTAACTCCTTATATCTACACAATCAGATCAGACACTTCCTTCGGCTCAAGCACTTTTTTTTAATTAATCATGATAATTAGGAACAGAGCCCAGGAGTCAACTGGCCAGGGCCAACATCAAGCCTAAGTGTGAACTTCAGAGCCTTGTGCAAATTACCTCTCATCTGGTACCTTGATTTTCCCCTTTGTACACTAGGTAGAAAAACATCACGTCTAGCTGCACTGTGGTTCACAAGTAAGGAAGAACTACAGCTAAAGATGTGTGAACACACACCTCATAAAAACGGGGTTTAGGGAAAGTCAGCTATTGGACTTGGACCCCAACTATTCTAGGGTCCTTTCTTCAGCATGCATATCTCTTTCCTCTGTTATCACAAATGCATTTGCTTTTGCTTCTTGTTATGACAGAGCTTCTCATGATCACTCTCTGCACTCTCCTTTAATCTCCTGTGATGCCTGTGTTGCTCTTTGATATCAGAAATGTGTGCTTTGCTCCCGAGTCTGTGTTTTCTGCACTTGTCTCCTGTCTTACCTGTCTCTCACCTCATCCAATGTCATCTCAGCACTGTCCCCCTCATACATACAGCTGTCACGAACTCTTCTAGGGACACCAAATGCTCTTGCTTCTTTTTCAGAGTCCAAATTCTTTTTTATTTTTTGGAATGTTTGTTGTTATTCTGGTATGTGATGTTGTGATTGTTTTAAGTGATTTGTTGATGCTGTTTCTGAATTCCAATAATAATCTCTTCTTTCTGGAGAAGTGGAGCCCAGTCCTGCAGTCTCCTACCAATGGATTGCCCTGTTCCCTGCAGCTTCTGTTTGTCCTGTTGGATGTGGTAGGTTAAACATACCTCAGGTTTAAACACTGGGCTGGCATACAGGGATGCTAAGTATTTTGATCTCTAATATGATACTTCTTCATATGGTATAACTTGGCTTCCAAAGTGAAAAGATGAATAGATGAAACTCATGGAAAATGTGAACCTGTTTTGTTACTAATGTTCTTACTCTGCCTCCATATGCAAATATGTTCTCTAGGCCATTCTCTTTTATGCATTCATTCATGCAAACAGACATTCAGTAACTATCAACCGTATATTTGTTCTATACTAAGCACTGATGACAAATTGCCTGCGAAATATATTTGATCTCATTCTGTAAGAGGCACATCCAATCTTATAAATACCTAATTGTCAATTTCTGAGTGCTGTTTGAGAAGGAACAATGGGATGGGTAATAGATTCCAGAAAGGAAACAAGTTCAATCTCAGAATTGATTAAGGAAGAATTCTCTGGCTCTACCATTCAAGCTGATAATTGAATAGTAACTGGAAACTACTCTGTGAGATGGAAGCATTCTAAGTGCGAGAAACAGAGAGTGCAGATATGGTGAGCTAGGCCTGAAAGAAAATCCATTGACAGTGGGGCAAATGCAAGAAAAAGTATGAAATGCAATGCTCTAAATGAGGATCTCAGGCCAGGTGGGACACCCGGTCCTATGACTACTAATTGGGATTCATTCTAAAAGTATTGAAATATAACCAATTAAGTTTTCAGCGGTGTAGTGTTCTCGCAGTCTCCCTGATTGGAGAGGCAGCATGATTAGAGTGTAAATCTTGAACCATATGGAGACTAGTAGCCTATACTAAAGCTAGGCTACTCTGTTAGGATGGTTTGGTTAGCAATGGGTGGTTTGGGAATATCATGAAATAAAATTAACAAGAATTGGATTGAAGATACATCTTAGGAGTAGAGTGCCTGCTAGGATGCATAATGCTCTAGATTTTATTTCCAATAAAAAGTATAATAAAAGACTAGAGAGGAACATAAGAAAGGGACACAAGAGAGGTGCCCAGGAGGGAGTTACCAGAGTGGGGCCCAAGAGAGGCTTGCAAGAGAGGAGACAAGCATGATTGGGTGGTAGATGTTTTTACTGACACAGTTTAAAGGCTAGATTTGTAATACATGTGTGTGTGTGTGTGTGTGTGTGTGTGTAAAATTTTTGGTAGTATTTCAGATAGAAGAGTCATAGGCATTCAAGTAATAAAGCAACGGGGTACTGCCAAAATATAGGTCTGCAGTTTAAAATTAATTTTGAGTCTACTTAGTGAGATTTGTGAATCTTTGGTGAACAGACTTATATGAGTGTCTAGTAAATCTACAACACAGGAATTAACTTTAAGTGAGAATTGGGTTAGTTCTGAACTTTGAAGAAATCTGTAATGATTAGGTAGGTAAATAGCCAGCAACCCAGAGCTATTCACAGTGTAGAAGAAGAATCCAGAGAACGGTTGGTCTGCCAATGGTCAAAGGTATCGAAAGTGATCTTCTAGGACCAGGGTCCTTCCTGATTCTCAATCCAGGATTACACAGCTGTTATAAAAGGCTTCTTGTATGAAAAGAAGTAGATAGAAGTGGTATTTGGGAAAGGGAGGAGGCTGGACAAGTCACACTGTGCTTGTGGACGTTTCCTCCACATTGATAGCCCCGTGTTTCTCAACCAGGGAAGGAGAATACAGGAGCAGAATTAGGCGAGTTCTAGAATTCTCAGGTTCAGCCATTGCTCTTCCTCTAGCTAATGTAATTTTAGCAGTTATGTGAATATTCTCTTTACAACATTGGGCATAAAATTTTAGACTTATCACATTGCAGCTGCTTAGATTCAGTAAGTTTTCCTTTCACAAGTATCCCTTAGTGAGTGCCTGGTGCTGAAGAACATTCAGTGAACAGAAGGGGACAGCTAACCTAAACATCACCCCAGGCTCCCTGGCAGTCTGCTCACTGGTGCAAAACTATATTATCGTTGCTCATATTTTAAATACATTTTACTTAAAGTTACCAGAGTTACTGTGCATTGTATGCAATACATTTAAATTCTTATTCATTTGACGTGAGACAAACTCACCCCCATCAACATAGATAAAGGCAACACAGCTTATGTGATAACTGTGGTTTCAGGAAACAGAAAATATACTCATGCTTTGCTTCCCAGAACAAGCAGGAAGCCCTTTCAATGTATGCTGTCAGAACCCTTCAGAGCAGTTCTTCAAGGGTGCCAACCCACAGCCTAAATTCTGCATTGTTGCAATCCACCACTGTTAATAGCTGGGGCTTGCTGAGCCCAGGTCTTTTTCCTGCTACCTATCACATTAAAATAGAGCTAATTCAAAAACTTGACTCTGTGATCTTCTCCTTAGTAGAACACGGTTCTTTCACAATTCTCAAGCTAGACAGTAGTGAAGGGACACATTCCTATTCCCTACCTGCCTAGTTACCCCACAAAGGCTGGAGCAGCATAGAACAGAACAATGCATCCCCCCCCATCCACTCTCAGAGCTATTTCATTTTTTTAAAGTTGTTCTCTGTCCCCATTTTAAAAATTTTTTATTATGTTTTATTGTGATACCTTTTCTTCCCTTTTTTGGGGAAAATTCTTAGCGTATCATAGGAATATTTCAACATCAACAGAGAGAGAGCACTCTCTCATTTAAAAACACTGTACATAATTTCACTACATGACTCTATGATGATGTATTTAGGGGACTAAATCAACGGTCTTTCCATTTGGTTCCAATATTCTGTTATAAACAACACAACAGCAACAACAACAACAAAAAACATTGCAACTATGCTTCTATGCACATGGGCAAGTATATCTGTGATATAAATCCCTGAATTTATTTTGGTATTCTTGGGCCAAAGGGTATTTGCATTTGTAATTTTGACAGATACCAATAAATTGCCCTCTGTGGGGATTTTACTCATTTAAATTTCCACCAGTAATATATAAAAGAAGTCTGCTTCCCACAGCCTTAATGATAGGGCATGCTTTGATCTTGTGGAATACTGCCAATCTTGTAAGCTAAAAAAAAAAAAAAAATGGCTCCCAGTGTAAATTTTTATTTCTATTTTTTATTATATATGGGCACATACATCTTTTTATGTAGGAATCTTTGGGTTTCTTCTCTCTGTTCACTGTTCATATACAGGGTAACCTTTTCCTCAGATATTTTAGACATGAACACTACCCATCACATCTATAATTTTTATACTCTACGTTAGGACTCAATTCTTATTGTTTTGGTCAGGAAATTTTCCTCCCTTAATTTTCTAGTAATATTCATGTAAGTGTGCCTATGTAGAGAAGGGGTACATGAGACTATTATTAGAAGGCGAAGAAGCAGAGAAAATGTAATTTATGACTGACATTCAAACTCTGCCTTTTTTTTTTTAAACTTGTGATTCTGGCAGACTCTCTCTACGTAAGTGGAGCTTCATTTTTCCCAGTTCTAAAAGAAATGTGCAAATTAGAGAAAATGTGCAACCTTTCTATAGTGGGTCCCAGAACAATGGCTCCCAAGATAGCGGTTAGGGAAATGGCAGAGCAAAGAAGGGGATTTTGGGGAAATTGTCAAGGAGGAATTTGCCCTTACAACCACCTGCCAGTCATCTGGAAACCCAGTGGCAGATAAAGAAAACAGTCAGGGCTCTGTCATCGCTAGGGGGAAGGTAGAGTGAATGTCACTCTCAATAGAGACATTGACATGGTGGAGGAGATCCACTGTGACATGCTCCCTGCCAGGGAAGTCTCATTCCCTAGGTGTACATATCTGATCCACCTTGCGCCTTAAAAATAGAAATGGCAAGCCTAGGTCAGGGGCTGCTCAGGGGTGGAAAGGAAGCATAATCACATGCAAAACTGGACCTAGTAATGCTCACACGGGGCAAACACTTAAGCCATACTATTTTTAAAGATGAAATACAGAATACAATTTGAAACCCAACCAACAAGCCAATCAAAATAACACCAGGTCTAAGCCCTGCTGTTTATTAGCTGTGTGTCCTGACACAAGTCATTCAAGAATTTGAAGACTTGGCTTCCTCTATTGTAAAATAGAGGGGGAAATAGTTGAAAATTATTTATGTTCTTCCACTCCAGCTTCCAGCAGCAGTTGGGATCTCAACCTTCCCACTTGCCAGGGAAGCGAGGCGTTGGCCTCTTTTGTCAGCCCATCAGCTCTACACACGATAGATGCTCACAACAGATGTTCTGTTCCTCACAACTTATCCCTTTCATCACCCTCCCCCTTCTTCTTCCTACCTCCTCTCCTTCTGACCCCCGATTACTTACCTCGCTTTTTCTTTTTATGAACAGTCCCTCAGGTGGTATCCTTTGCTCTTGGCATTTTGTGTTGATCAAAAGAAAAAACGAAGCTGTTTGCCATTCACCTCCCATTCACAGAAGCAGGTACTGTAGCTGAGCCCACTGTATAGAGCCTCGTAGCTTATTCTCACCATCTCTATATAACCAGGTTTCGTTGTTTTTTGTTTTGCTTTGTTTTTTGTTTTGCTTTGTTTTTGTTTGACCAGCCTCTAGTCTGGCCAAAGAATATCAGATATGGGGAGAGATTCAAAATGTCATCCAGCCTCAAATGTCAATTGTTTCAAAAGTCCTCATGCAATTTCTGGGTCAGAACACCATTTAGGGATTTAACATGCTTACACACAAGGAACACATGGCCCGGGGACAGCTAATTGCAGTACCTTAAGAATTGTCTGTCGCACAGGCTCTTGCTTTGGCTCTTTGAAAAGCAACATGGCATTGATACATTACTTTTTCCTTCCCCTGCTATCCTAAATTAGCAAAGAACATTTGTCAGTCAGCAGTCCCAAGATAGTGTTTATTTAATAGTAGGCATACCAAATAGAAACCTTAATCTTTAATAGATCTCTGTCTCTCTCTGTTTCTCTCTCTCTCTGTGTTGGTAATAGAATTACAATGGTTACACTTTATGAAGCATTTTCCATTAAAATTGAGACAATCTGTGGGTGAGTCAGGATTGGAAAGCTGGAGAATGAGGATTCTATCACAATTCTCTTGTATGTGCTGACTTTAGAAGAAGCATCAAGTATATACAGACAGGGAAGATAACCATTCATTAGAAATGGACTCAGAAAAGGTCCACTTGCTGCCAATACTGAGGAATATTCAAATAAAATATGACTTCTATTTTTCCGGGTGCCTTATGAAAATGCATTTCCTTTAGATACTTCATTATTTCATCGCACTAATGATGCTACTCCTAAGAAGCATCATTCTCATTTGAAGGGAATACTGAATTAACCTTACAAATAATTGTACTCTTTGCAATAAGTTATTTTCATGGTGGTTGAACATATCTGTTGACTTGGGGAGTAAGCCATCCTTTGGGGGTCACATGAGTCCAGTTCCCAGTTCAGGTTCATAGGAGTCTCTGAGGTGGGTGCAGGGCAAAGGTTAAGAGGAAGTGGGGTAACCAAGATCAAAACTCTTTGAAGTCAAATATTTACGGGCACAACCCAGACCAGTCACTGTTTACGGCACTGATGCATTTGGAAGATTATTTTCTGGCACAAATCTACATGGGGAGAGTTTGGTATCTGTGGAAAAAAACAACTCACCTACAAGCCTTTGAAGGGAAACAGCCTCCCTAGACATTTTAGGGCATCAGTAGCAATTTGCCATCAGAGGTTAATGAAAGAAATTGGGTCATAGGGAAAGCTGAGCACCTAAGGAAGGTTTCCAACGTTGCTTAAGGTGATCTGGAATGGAACTTCACTACCTAACTTTCACTGCTAGGTCCTCATAGATTCTTGGTTTGGCCTATCACTGGTTTGAGACTGCTAGTTTGAGAAGCAGGAAAACTGGAACTATCATAATGAAGCGGAAAAAACACTGGCTGGAGTATTGGCAGATCAAAGTCCTCTGGGACTTCAGCTGCCTTTCTTCATCGGTAAATGAGGAGCAAGATTACTGTTAATATTTCTTTGAGCATTAATTGTCCATGAACTTTTATAAAGATCCTATCTACCTAGCTTTCATATCTTCAACCCACAGCTCACTGGACCTATTGGTTTTAAATTTCCGTGTAATTAAATGGCAAATTCCCATAACCACCTTTCTCTTCCACACATCTCTTGCACTGCCTACCTGATTTGCCTGCTATTCCCTTGCAAATGAGAGCTTTTCCCTCGCATATGTACCCTCATTGAAAACTATATTTTATAAAGATTTTTATGAGATAGACAAAATGTTTTTCACAAAGTTCCCCTTTGCCAAATAAGTTGCAAGACATCAACTTAAATTTTAATTTCAAATAAGTAAAAATGTTTGAGTATAAGTATCTTTTTATGTAAGATTTAGAACAACTTATGCTAAAATGTTTATTTTCTTAAATTCAAATATAACTGGCTACTCTATATCTTGGTCTAACTCTAAATTCATACCTTTCAACATAGTTTTCTTCTGTTCTCCTGGTCCCATAATCTCTCTGAGTCATTGTTTCATTATTCCATTTTCCATATTACTCTTGACTGTGAATGCCTGTATCCACTTGATTTCCCTAACAGACTTTGAATCCTGTTAAGGACACCGTATGTGTTACTTATTTGTATCTTCTTCTATGATCCATGTGGCTTTTTATTCCTGGCTTCCTTTGAGATTCCTTTTATAATCCATGTGTTTTCACTCTAATGATTTAAGAATAAACTGCCTCTTCCAAGACTAAGATAACATAATCACATAATATTTGCCTATACTCATCAGAAAAAAAGGATGCCACAGTGAAAATTAATACTGAGGTCCACAGTAGCTGACCAGTACAGCTGTGATGGTGAAAATGAAAATCTAATTATTTTCAGTGAATTTAAATGTTTTAGGGGATCATTTGTAAGGCTGAATCCCTAGTTTGTTAATTTTGTATTAGCTTATCTTTAAACCATAATCTCCATTTTCAAGGACATTGAGCCAAATTCTTTGGGTATTTGAAAAATCTTACAAGTGGTGGTTCCTTCCTATTTATGTGTAAAGATTCAGTGATGTGCATTCCTGCCTCCAGAACACCAGGAGCAGAGCTGCATGCTTTCTCAAAATGAAGTCTATTGTTTTCTTTCCCACACAGTCTCGTTTTCCTGTTTAATTGAGCTCCATCCACAAGATCCTCATCATTTCCTAATCATACTTTGGACATTACCCTTCTGCCTTTCCCTAGCGTTCCTTATCTCTACTTTTCCAAACCCCACGAAGTCATGGGGTCACTGGTTTGTGACCTTACATAGTGAAATATTCTCTGAGAAACCAGCCTGATTATCTGACTTTAAATATGAAGAAATGATGGATCTCAGAAGGATTAAAAATATTCTTCAGCATAGTGGTAGACCTATGACTCACAATGTCCCTAAAGTCAGTCCTTTGTTTCTGTTCATGTTCCTTCATCTGTGTTCTCTTTAGATGGCCTCCCACAATCCCAGCAGAAGTGTTTTCTGCCTCCTTTAAGCGCAGCAGTATTTTGTGTATTGCTTCCTTTGGGCATTTAGTCCTTTTTAGGTGGCGTTTCTGTTGGTGGCAAGCTTCCAAGAGAAAATGACTACCTGTTCTATAAGGAGGAAGACTGGGTAGCCTCGGGAGCATCTTTTCCCTAATGGTCTGATGGTTCTGTTTGGAAGAACAATAAATAGGAAGTGTCCAACAGGCATGTCCCATATTTGAGGTTTTAATTAATAAATGATATGCCTGCCCTTGACCTTCTGGATACTCCTCAGAGTGAAGATTTACCCTTGGGGATAGAAGCAGGCTTACCTATATTTTTTTTCCATGGATCTAGGTTACATATAGTGGCAGAAGCATGGCTTTGAGGAGGAATGAATTATGTGCGCTGTTTAAGGAAATCTGCCCTGTGGTGACTAGGAGAGATGCATGTAATAAGTGGTACTATGCTAGGGAAATTCCAAAGAAAATACCCAGGTGACTGTGTGCTTAGAGTCCCATCTAAGGCCCACCTTACACAAGAGAGGGGAGTCAAGAGAAGAGATTCTGAGCAGTGGCCAGACATAGCAATGTCCGTAGTCAGAGCAGTCCCTAATGAGCCATTTAAATAGGAGACATATAACATCCACAGGTTTCAATGTTAGAATAAATTGCCTCACAAAATACTATCCACAAAGATTTCAGAAAATTAGAGAGTAAACTTGGTCAAGTTTAAAAAAGAAATTCATATTTGGACATTTATCATCAAAAATCTTTTGGGGAGAATAGTTGACTTTAAAGAACATGGATTCTTATCAATTCCATTTTCTTTTAACTTTTTAATGCAAAATGTTGAAATAAGAATGTAGGTAAAGAAGATCTGCATGTGGCTCATTACTCAGCTAGTCAAATTCCTATCTTTGGTGATTTTGTATCAAGGCAATGCACATTCTTGTGGTTTCTACCACACACCAGGTGCTAAGAAGTCCTAGGTATGGCAATACATGAACTAGGTATGACCTGCGTCCTGATTATACTTGTTCTCCTGATCCAAGACAATAAACAGTCTTTATGGGCATATAACACAGGAATTAAAATGTTCAATAAATCTTAATAATGTTGAGGCAGTAATATTCTTGCTAAGACCCTATTTTTACCAATTTTCTGCCATTTCAACACAGTAGAATCATGCATACGGCATTGGCGGTGCCACAATTGTCATCTTTTTCCCACGCACATAGCACTTCAGTTGAAGACTCGGTCAAAAGGGGAAGATTCTCATGATCAGCTGTATTCTGAGCACTTATGGTAAATTTTCAAAAGGAAATAACTTTTAGTAAGATTCAGTGCTCTTGTAAATTAATACTATGTTGCATATCTAAAAGATATTAAAAGCTGTCAGGTACTGGGCACTGTTTACATTTCCACACTGTACACCATTTTGATATGAGTTGCATTTAATCTACACAAAACTCTATAAGAGACAGACAGGCACTGCTCTTGTCAGTCCCATACAGATAGGAAACTGAGGCATGGAAGGCTAAACAACTTATCCTTAAACACAAAGCTAGTAGGTGGTTAGTCAACATTCAAATTCAAGTATATTAACTCTGGAGCTCACACGTTATTGTTTCTGTGAGCTCTTAATGTGTTTAAATAGACTTTTCTTTCTACAAATCATACTAGCTGCTCCTCCTCTGGAGAAATTTTTAAAAAATCAAAAGTTAAAAATGGAAATTAAAGCAACTTTCTTTTTGTCTCACTTTACAGTATCTTAAAATAGAGTTGTAAGAAGCTGAAAGATAAAGCTGGGTAAGGCTGATGTTTTCGTGAACTAACTGAGTATAAAAGTGAAGTTTTACCATTACTATCAAGTTGCAAATCCACAGCTTCAAGATGGATGTATGTTGGAATGGGGTTTCTTGGTCCTGGGTGGCCAGAGGTCTAGACCCACAGACTTGCAGCCCTAGACCCCTTAGCCGACCACCGCTGCTCAGGCCCCAAAAATGACTCAGATGCTTATATTAAGTTTATGCTGTTTGGCCTATTGCTCAGGCACATTGCTAGCTTGCTCTTACAATCTTAACTCAACCCATTTCTATTAATCTGTCTGCCACGTGGCCCATGGCTCACCTGTGTTCCTTACATGTTGCTCCTTTGGGCTTCAGGCTTGGTCTGCCTGACTCTGCCCTGATTCTCCTACCTATGCTCTGATTTCTCCTCCTACTTTTTCTATGGTGCCTGTCATGGGCCAAAACAGCTCCTTTATTTGAAGAGTGATATTCACAGCATACATAAAGGCATTCCCACATCAGATGTACTTTCCACCAATCTGTTCACATACTGGCTGTTATTTCAGTTAGGCATGAGAGTCCAGGTGAATCTGCAATGATGTACCATCTAGGCCCACACATGGTGATATAATAGACAGCATGGAAAGGAGGCCAGCACAGAACACAGTGACTCAAGCCAGCCATGACCTATAGCAACCAAACTCAACTACAAATAACAAATGCTTGTATGTAGTATGGTCCCCTACTCAGAATACTTGAATTCATCATATCTGGTGGAAAGCTAGACAACATATAAGGTTCTCAGAAGTGATAGAAGAGTAAGTTACTTGCTGGAAACAGGTATCTGGGTTGTCTAATAGCTTTAATGAAAACTGAGACAGTAGAGATTACTTCTTTCAGTGGAAAATTCCCAAGACAAGAACCACCATGACTATTCACTAGCATGTGTCTATGAAATCAGTGAGAACAGCAATCATACAAATGAAGCCAGTTTGTTGCCAGATGTTTGTCATTATTTAAGTAAAATAAATGTTTGTCACTTATATTTTATTTATGCCCTACTATTTGTATCTATTAAAATATAATGGTCCAAACTGCTTGATTTGTCTTCTTTGTGGTTGTGTTGAGTTGCTGCAAGAGACTGATTGCTCAATGGATTTGGTGAAGTCCTGATACTGAGGGCTACCATGACATTTGATGCTAAGCTGATAACATATAATCAGTAACAAGAATTGTGACATCATTCAGAATTGTGTGAAATATAGTAAGAACAAAATTGTCCCTATTTTTGGAAGTGATTATATTCTATACTTTCAACATAAAATCTATCAAGCTGCTGGCTAGAGAAATAACCTCCTAATGGTCAAGGGGAAGAAGATAAATCAATGCTCTCTGAGCGATGGCCACAGTGAAGGGCCAGTTGTAGATAGTTGAATTTTCCTTCACTGACCATAACATCTCCCTAGGAGTCCTTAAAGGAATCTCTAAGTTCCCAGTACTGACCAAATTCATCATGTGTAGAGTTGTAAAGCCAGACAAGAGAGCTAAGCATTCAGAGTCCAACAGGATGGTGCTGCCCTCTTTGGGGCTCTTAGCCAAATCAGCCCAGGAAAGCGGCAAGGTATGAGGCCTCAAGGAAGCAGGGAGAATGTAACTTCTAGCTTAGAAGAAGTGGAGTGTAACTTAAGAAATGTGTGCTGTGAATAAGTCTGTAGATGATACCTCACATGCATTTATTCTTCCCAGAGATTATGAAATTTTTGTACTATTACGTTTGAGACTCACAGAGAAAACAGGGCTGGGAGCATATATAAACTGCCCTGTTGTTGTTATGGTTTAAATGTGAAATGTTGCCATTGGCTCATGAACTTAGTCCCCAGCTGGTGTAGCTATTAGTGAAGGTTATGAAACCTTTAGAGAGTAGAGCCTTGCTGGAGGAAGTATGCCGCTAAGATATCTATCTTGATGACGCTGTGGATCTGATACTGAGTACTTCACTTTTCTACTCAGTTTTTTTCAGGAGAACATCAGCCCTGCTTTGCTTTGCCTTTCTTATTGGGGTTTTATAGCCTGGTTCTATGTGCTGTTCTCTGGTTCCTGGGTGAGGGTGAAACCTTGATTGGCCAGCTTCCAGTCTGGTCAGCGCTGTCATCATTGGGTTTAGGGTAATATTATCAAGTATGATCATTATAGTGAGGCGTTTGTCTCTAGAATAGGATTTAGTGCTTGGTAGAAAAGTGGATTTAAGCCAGAGATGCTGTAGCAATTCATTCAGAAAGTAAGTACTGAGCTCTGAAACTCAGGCAAGCCCCAGGAGATCTTGCAAATCATGCTGTCTCCTGCTTGGAGAAACAGAGTTAGTTTGACAGTTCATTCACCTTGACTTTCAAGAGATTCTGTTTAGATACTTTCTAGACAAGCATAAAATCAAATGCTCTGTATATGAGAAGACAATATCTCCTGCCTTAGATTGCCAACTGTACAGTAACTAGTTAACACAGTCACTTCAGAAAAGTGAAGGACTTTTTTCTTTAAAGCATCTTCTTGAAACATCTACTTTGTTCTCATAACTCACAAAAGGAAGCCAGCTTCCTACTGGAATTATCAGCTGTAGCTCAGGCTCACTGTATTTCTGAAAGGTCTGGTAAAATGCACCAAGTATATGGTGAAAACCAGTGAGGCTCAAACAAGAGCTATGAGTAACTACCTAAACAAGCTACTTTAGGATTCTCAAATTTGTCTTTCAAACAAAATTCTGATGTATTTATCTTTCTTATTTCTGAGTATTGTGAATTCCCAGTTGTTCGGCATGACGTACGACTTCTGGTACATGCTGGCCCACCTTGCCTGCGATGACATCATTTCTCCTTTACATTTGCATAATCTCTTTGGCTCTGGAATCTATTACAAGTTCATGCTATTACCCAGAAGCAAGAAAGGATGAAATTAAAGAGGTGGATATCTGCTTTATTCTCAGTTTCTAATTCCCTATAGAATTGACAAGGTGTTTGTGTGGTACAGGGAGAGGGGCATCTTGTATGTTCACACCCAGATGAGTCTCTGTCTGACACCATTTCCTAAGGAATGTTGGGCTTCACTTGTATACTCATAGCAGCTTGCCTGGGAGGACAGGGCAAGACTCTTCCCTGTAGTCCAGATCTGAGAGAGTTTGTTCAGGACACTTTATGATTTAGCCAAAACTGAAAGCTTAAAAGTTAATTCTTAGTAATTTATATATTGCATTATGAAGTAGATTAAGCTTATGGGTATTCAGCTATAACTTCTGTTCAGGGGAGATTCATATATCCCATCTTAGCTCTGATCCCCATAGAGTTTAGGGGTAACCCTTTCTGTTGTAGCGGGTTTCTCTGGGTCCCGTGCGCCAGAGATCCGGGACCCACAGATCTGCCGCCGGGACCGCTTATCCGCGCACCACCGCCCAGGCCCCCAGAAACGACTCAGACGCTTACATTAACTTCATGCTGTTTGGCCTATGGCTCAGGCACATTGCTAGCTAGCTCTTACATCTTAAATCAACCCATTTCTATTAATCTGTTGGCCACGTGGCTCGTGGCTCACCCGTGTCTCCTTACATGCTGCTCCTTCGGCGGCTTCAGCTCGGTCTGCCTCTGACTCCGCCCTGCTTCTCCCATCTAAACTGACCTCTCCTCCCACTTCCTCTATGGTGCCCGCCATGACCCAATACAGCTCCTTTATTTAAAGATACAGCACACACAAATGCATTCCCACATCACCTTTCCCTAAGGACACCAATAACAACCTTTTCCTGTTCTCTACAGTAGCCAGCAAAGCACCTTTGTCAACATTCCACCTCTTTATACTCATGGTAGCCCATTTTCATTCTGCTGACTGTTTCCAATTCCAATACTCTTATGCATAATTTATTTTTTCCATCTGTAAATGCCCAAGCTCCCATGTGGCCTGGGCTTCTGAAAAGAGACTTGTCTTGCCTTCTACATTGTTCTAGAAGCCAGCTGCTGGTATTACTTGTTATTGTAGAAACGAATTTGATGTGTCTGCAGTTCCTACTTGAGTTTCAGAAATCTGCTCTGTCTGTGTTCTTTGCTGAGATCTTTGTTTCTTTTCTGCTAGGGTGAAGGCAGAGAATTCCCTTCCTAAGTTGCAGAAAACCACATGTAGCTAAGCATCCTTCACAAAGTCATTAATTGAAAAAGCATTTCCCTCCTATTAAATCTCATACCATGAGCTAAATGTCAATGGCATCATGACATCTCCGATCAACTTAGTATAATGAACGTTTCCCTTAAATATATCTTGTTAAAATGATTTAGCATTTTCTAATTACTTTCTCACATGCTACTTATTTATTTTAAAATATTAATTAGTCAGGACTTATAGCATGACTCTCATCCTGCACATGAAACAACCAAGTCTAAAAGGTACATTATTGTATCGTGTTTGAGTGTAAACTGTGTTGTCTTAAAAGCAACAACAAAACAACAAACAAAAAGCTATTGTTTCCTAAAACTTAGTTCGCAATTCTTGCCAGATGTGCTTATAGAAAACAATTGTGTGAAATGATTTCTGGCAAATAAAACTAGGCAGCCCTGGGGGAAAAGGGCTATTTAGAAGATCCCACTGTAGGTCATTTTGTGAAATAAATGTTCTCCAATGTGTCTATTTAAAAAACCTGAAATCTTAAATGAGATGTATCTGCTGAACATGAGTAGTAGCAGGAATCTTCATATTTTGCTGACTTAGTCACCTTTTGTTTTCCTCCTGATTGGTATACAAGCTAGTTGAGTCTTGATGTGTATAAAAGACAACTGAGAAAAGGTAGACTGTCCCAACAAACACTTGAAGGCCTACAGTCTGTGTCTAGCCATTGGTCAGCTGCTTCCCATCGCCATGGAAACTCCCCTCCAGGACTAGAAGACTTCCCCATCATCCTAGTAAACCTTTACATGTTCACTTGTTTGCTCTTTAAGCCTGACTCCTGCTGTCTCCAGCCCTCTTGGGGACACCAACCCAGCAGGAATAGTTTGTAACAGCTTCCCTTCTACCTCATGCAGTATCCTTTCCTGTGGTTTTATCCCTTCTGATATTGACACAACAGTGCCCTTGACTCACACTGGGGATAGATGATCATACCCAGATCTGTAGTAAAATAACTTGGTCTATTAGTTTCTTTTCTACCAACTGTAACACAATGCCTGACAGAACAGTGGATTGGAGGAAAGCATTATGGTTCATGGTTTCACAGGGATTGTGGTGTCTCATAAGCAGGGATGTTGTGGTAGAGCGCTAGGGCTGTGGAGCAGGAACTCAAAGCTTTGGCTTACTCATGTGATTCCAAACAGGAAGCAGAGAAAGCCAGAATCAAAGAAAGACATAGCCTTCCAAGACACTCTCATCTTTGACCTACTTTGCATCACCATCACCCAGTCTTCCCCCTAAAGATGCCACGGGATGCAACATTGTGCCCCAAACTCAGGGCCAAGCACTCAAAGCATGAGCTTTTGAGAACATTTCATTCAAATCATGACTCACAGGGAATCAGAATAAAATTTCCAGTTCCTGGACTTCATCATCTAAATTCTGATTTCAACTATCTGTTGTACAGTGTGAATATGGTAGAGTTTGTTTATTTTTTATTCATGAGCTATTTGAATATTACTAATATTTAATAAAACAAAAAAATCTATGATACATTTAATGTCCGAAATTGGACTTTACCCTTGGTACTGAGATGTCCCTTGTTATGGATTGAATTGTGTCTTCCAAATTTCATGTTGACATTTCTATCTCCTCATAATATGAACTTATTAGATGATATAGTCTTTATGGGGATTGCCAAATTAAATTTGTCATTAGACTTGCTGTATTTTGGATCTTAAAAGTCATCTAATAATTAATGTGTTGAAGGTTTACCCTCCACTTGGCAGTATTGGGAAGTCATGAAAACTTAAGAAATGTAGTTTAATGTGAGGTACTCTTGTCAATACATTTCAAAGGGAATATTGGAATTCTTATTCTTTTGTAGTTATTCTGAGCCATAAGTGGCCTTTCTCTGTAATTCTCCCATCATAATGTGGCTATCTTACTACCTAGGCCTATTGGGTCAACTAGCTGACTGTGGATCCAACCCTTTAAAGCTATGAAAGTAAACAAACCTTGTTAAAATTGATAATCGAAGGCAATCAAAAGTGTTTGCTATAGGGAACAAAAAGCTGATTGATACATGGGGTAGGCACTAATACTATTCAAATTCCGTTCTGACAAACACACACACACACACACACACACACACACACACACACACACACACAAAATAAAGAATTTCACACCAACATGAATATAGCCCTCTACAATCCACCTTTTAGCTTCTTTCATATCCCTCAGAAATAACTTTTTAATGTTTAATCTCAAACTCTATTGTTTAAGCTATCCAGTTTATGACAGCCTGTTATGAGAGTCCTAGACAAAAGATTTACCCTTAAAAAGCAAGCTGCAATTATTCTGATCCTAGAGGACAGCTAGAGTGACTAACTTGCCCCAGTTTATCCCATAAATCAGTTCTGAAGAAAGCAGAGCTGTTGGTCACCCTAAGCATAGAACAATTGTAATGCATGCACAAGGGCCTGAAGCAGAAAACCAAAGTTTAAACTCGATTTTTTCTCATTCTTTGCTATGTTATTTAGTCTTTTGCTCCTATACCTGCACAAGGACCCATACCATAGTTTCATTTTATAAATAGGATGGTTTGGTACACAGAGATGCCTCTATCGTTTCCTGACACAGAGTATGAGCACTGAATAAATATTAATTAAAATCAATATGTCATGCATTATTAAAATCAGAAAATACTCACATAGATATTGTTGCTTTCGTGGATATAAGACAGTTAAGAGAGCCATACCTCAAGGGCTATTGTAGTCAAAGTCCTTATTGCCATTCGTTCATTCCAGTTCTGATTGCTCAGCACTGATAGAGAATGAGTTCTTGGAAGTCTGTGCCTCTTGCCTGGTATATACTTCAGTAAAGTTGGCCTCCATGAATCCAAATAAGGGGACATCCTTTGTAAGCCAATTTTATATTACCATGATAAAATATCATGGCTAAGGAAACCTAAAGAAACAATGGTTTATTTGCCAATTGTTCCAGAGGGAGGTCATCAGTGGGGTCAGTCACCATCACAGTCAAGAAGCATGGCATCAAGCTGAGAACCCACATTATTTTTTCCCCCTACAATGTATTTTAATCATATTCTTTCCCTACCCTCAACTCCTCCCAGATCTTCTAAACTCCATATCCATCCAACTTCATATTCTCTTTCTCTCTCTCAAACCAAGAGAAAAATAAAAAGAAATCAGAATGAACAAACTGAAGTATACAAAAACATGGAGTCTGTTTTGTTATCTCGCCATTCCTGGCATGGGCACTATCATGGGGTCTGGTTGATATACCCAGTGTCCCTGTGTTGAAGAAAACTGATTTTCCCTGTTTTAGCCTTTATCAGTGGCAAATAGTTTCTTGGCTAGGAGTGGGACTTACTCGCACATTTCTGCCTGTCTCACTGATTTTATTAGAAATGTTGGGGTGAGGTTAAAATGCTACTCTAGAACATAAATTGTGTTTGGAAAACCAGCTAACAGTTTTAGTCGTAAGGGCAGCTGTGAAGGACATTTAACATAAGCAGTCTTGGCAAACAGTGAAATCTTTAAAGTTCAGGGTCAAGACTTGGAAAGGGAGAATGGGAGGGTAATGTCGACTAGGGTGGGAAGATGGTCTTGGTGTGGGGGCCACAGTGATAGCTCCTGGCCTTTCCAATAAGCACAACTGATCCTTTCAAGTGGCCACTTCCTTTTGGCATGGCTCTTTAGTGTCTGAAGTGCTGACATTGTTCATTATCCTGGTTACCAACAAGATTCAATTCGTTTCTACAAGATGTCCACTTTATAAAGCTGAATGTGAACGAGATCTTGGTGTAAGTGACACATTTAACAATCCAAGATGTTACCAGATTATTCATTAGGCAAATAAATTAATTTCAGGCCTCCTTATCTACTCGGCCATCAAGGGACAGACCAGCTCCTTGACAGCATTCAGTTATTTGTGAGTGGGAGAAAAAATCATAGGGAAAACCTGGGGGATGCAGCAATGAACCGGAGCATTTTCTGCAGGGCAATGCAGTACACACAGTAGAGAGGGGGTATATAGTAAAAATGCATGATTTCTGTGCTGCCTGGATACCTTTGAGCCTCATAGGGCCCCAAATGCCTAACCACGAATCATATTGAACTTTCTAAATCTAGTTTCAGACTCTCCTTGCTAGTTCTATTGTGAAATGGTAGAGCTGTGCATCTTCCTATGTTCTATCTGGGCCCTTAGCCTGATCCCCACTTCTGTGCCTAGCTGTAGCTCAAGAAGGACACAAACAAGTCAATCCTTCTCTGGGAACCAGGGGTCTTTTTATTTTTCATGACATCTCCTGAGTTTTAGGGGCAGGGACCTATATAGTATGATGCACCCTCTTCTCCCATGTCCCGGACTGTGAGCTCATGTGACTAATAAACTGTTATGCCTCTCCAAGCATACAGTCTCAAAATGCTATCTAGTATTAGCTAAGCCATGACTTCATCCCTTGTCATGCAGGTAATAGGAGCTGATAGGACCTTTCTCCACCCACAGTGGCATTTTGACCTTGGAAATAACAGAATAGAAAGTCAAGGCCCTTGGCTAATGAGGTGTAACACTAATATCTGCCCAATTCCAAGGCTATAATATCATATAATAAGGCTTGAGTATTACAGACATGGGAGATCTTTGAGACTGTGCAGTTGTTACTCGATTCTGTTTTAAAGACAACTATTTTCCTTTACTACAAGATAAATAGTGTTTTTGGAAAAGACTGATTTACCTGGAGCTTTCCTCCTATACCAAGCTATACACTGCCCCATGATATTTCCTGGAAGAAACAGAGAAGAGAAAGGAGAAAGAGCAGGCAAGATGGCAGTGAAGTCATCGTGAATCAGCAGAAGCAACAGAGTGGCAGTTTTTCTTTGTGATGCTCTAAGACAATGACTTTGCCCATGCACCTACATCTCTGCACACAAAGGACTATATGGGATGTGGTGCAGGAACTTTAGAAAGTTAGAGTCAAAAGACAGAATCAGACAGAAGCAGGGAGGCAGGTACTTGGACATAGCTTAACTGACTAAGTATCTTGTAAAGAACACAAAGCATGCAAAAACAACCTTTTTCTATCTTTTCTCTAGACTTGCATCTGCCAATCCAACGGCTTCCTGAAAAACCTCTCCTGGAGCTCTGCTGCTCAGTGATGACGTTAGTGGATGCTTGAGACTGGCACAGGCTTGAAGTAAAGGTCAGTCCTTCTGGCCATTATTTCTCTTCCAACATGCATTTTGTGATATAATAATGAAGAAATTTCTGGAAAGAAACAGCATCTATACCTGGGGTAAAGGAACAGGGAGGGTAGGTTATATTCTGGGTGACTAAAAGAGATTTGTAATATAGGGAAGTAGAGAAAGAGGGCTTGCAGGAGAAAAAGACAGTCACTCTCAAAGTGAAGGCAGTGGACCACTTGTCAATGGCTGAGCAGATCTGGAAGTCTGGAGGGTGCAGTTCATAGGAAGAAACTTGGAAGTATGGGAAAGCAGCAGGTAGCCCTGGAAAATTTATGTCTTATTTTTGGGAATTTTGCCTTTATGTTGAAGACAACAGAGAAGCATTATTAAACTGGTGTGTGTGTGTGTGTGTGTGTGTGTGTGTGTGTGTGTGAGAGAGAGAGAGAGAGAGAGAGAGAGAGAGAGAGAGAGAGAGAGAGAGAGAGAGAGAGAAGTTTGCTGTGGCCATTAAGGAAACACATATTGTACTAGCCATTTGAAAACTAACTGGGAATGATTACGAGACTTCAAGAGAAAAATAAGCAATGATGAATAAGTAGCTGCAGCCATGGTAAACTAAAGAGGTATCTTTAGTTCATGCACGCTCTAAACAGAAGTTCAGATTCACGGAGGCTGGAGAGATTGCTCAATGGTAAGGAACATCTACTGTTCTTGTAGAGAACCGAAGTCCATTTCCCAGAACCCAGTTTGTATGGCTCACAGCTACCTCTAAGTGCAGCTCCAGAGGGCTCAGTACACATTACAGCCTGCATTATTGCTTCAATCCAAGTACCTACCCACAAACACACATTCAGTGACACACAGGCATGTACACACATACACAGTTTTGAAACTGAGGTAGAGAATTCAGTTTCTCCAGTGTAGAGGCAATAGGCTCACTCACCCACCCACTTTTCCACTTTGTGGTTGGACGGTCCCCAGCATGTCTTTTTCTTTGTCTGCTACTCCTTTTCTGCCAGACAAAGTTGGAGCCAGGAGCACACACCTACAACTATAGTTTTTGGGTGGTAGGGAAAAAAAGAGATTGTAGCCCAGGCTGGCCTTGAACTTTGCATATAACTAAGGATGGACAGCCTAGGCTATGTGAAATTTTGTCTCAAAAACCAAACAAAAGCAAAAATAAAATCCCAAGCAACAACTACAAAGATACCCCCCTTAAAAAAAAAAAAAAAGAAAAACTAAAAAGAAATGGTTGAATTGGCCATGCAATTGCTTTCAGCTCCCAACAGTCTCTAATATATGATTTTGAACCAATTTGAATGGCATCCAAGGAAATTTGGTTAGTGAAATCCCAAACGATCTCATTATGAAACGTCCCATGGATAAGAGCCAAGGACAGTTATGGCAGAATTTGAGGAGACTATGACTAGAGATAATAATAGTGTTTGTTTTTACACAACACATTCATAGCTATAATCACCTATAATCTTTGTTAATCTTCATTGTTATGAGGCAGGAGCATAATGCTCATTATCTACATTTTTAGAAGGAGAGCCAAGGCCTTGGAAGCTCTAAAAGACTTGCCTGGAATCCCAGAGAAGCCATGCTGGTGTCAGGATTGGCATCATGTCTATAAGCCTGCTGGGCTTCTTCCAGAGTGACCCCAGTCTTCTGCGTCATATGTGCCTACTGAGAACCTCTTCAAGTTCATCCTTGTGGTCCTGAGGTTTACAGCCACCAACGTCTACCACAGCTTGGTTTCTAAGACCATCAAGAATGACCTGGTGCACCATCTACTCACACGGTGGAGAGACGTTAGAGGAAAGGATTCCAAACAGAGTCACCTTGGGAACTAAGAGACCATCAGAAGTTCTCTTATTTGCTGTATGGCCTGGTATGCTTTTGATGTGACAAACATCATGACCAAAAGCATTCTGAGGAAGAACGTGTTTATTTGACTTACTCTAATTGTAATTTATCTTTGAGGGAAGTTGGGGAGGAGGAAACTTAAGCAGTAGCAGAGGCATAAGCAACTGGAGGAAACTTGCTGAACAGTTTGCCCTTTAGGCTCAAGTTCAACCTCCTTGTTTGTATCTCCCAAGACCACCTGCCCAGAGTGACACTGCTCACATGGGCTGGACTCTTCCACATCAATCAAGAAAATGAAGGCAGTCTGATGGAGGCACTTTCTCAACTGAGGCCTCCTCTTCCCAGATGACCCTTGCCAAAACAACAGCTACTGAATAGCACGATGCCAAGTTTTATTGATCCTACTTCCTTCCTTCTTGTCAGATCGGTTCTCTGGCTTAGAGTAAGATCTTGTAAGAAGATAGTTATGGAAAGTTTGAAGTCCAAGAACCTTTCTTTACAGTTTCTTCCACCCTCTATCATATTGCAGCTCTCTCTGGCGACTGGCGACCAATTGCAAGATAAATTTACCCACAGACTTCATATCCTTCGATAAGATCATTGTAGACTGCTTTTCTACCCTCTCAAGTCTCCCTTCTCCTGTCTGAATCTATTTGCTCAGGCCTTTTGCCCCATATTATAAATCGTTCAACTCCAGCTGTTCCCTGATGAAGTGATTTTTATAGAAGAGAAGAAAGGAAAGGTTGAGAGAAAGGAGAGATGATTATATACACAGAGCATATGATGAATACCTACTGGGTGCTGCATTGTATTACTGGGTCCTACATGACACATTATGTATGTTCATGTGTCTTTGTGGTACGACTCTGTGTGGTGTGTGGTCTCTCTGTGATGTGTCTCTCTGTATGTGCTTCTTTGTCTGCATGTCAACTTCTTCATTCTCAAAATGATGAAGTGATTATATGGGTAAATTCAAGAGTATATGGGTAAGGTGAGATTCTGAACCTGTCAATTCCTAGCTGCAAATCTTTTCTACCTCAAAACTATTTTAAAATCTTATGGGTTAGCTAGCTGTTGACTTTAAACATTTATTTGGACAGATGACCTCACTTTTGTGCAGAATGGCTCATACCTAGCTTTCACAAAAGACAAGTAAGAGTCAAGAGAAGGTGAGATGATAATCTTACTAACATTTATACATATTTTCATATAACTATATACGTTTTCTGCTTATTTCTGATGAGAAACAGGTTTCTCATGTCCAAAGCATGAACACTAAATGTCAGAGACAAGATTTGAACCTACATATCATGCCCTACACTTAGGACCATTGCTTTGTCTCACATTAGTCTTTTGCCATCTATAATAAAAGACAATGATGATGCAGGTACCATTTCCTGATACCATTTTCTTCAACATTCTAATGGCTCCAAAGATTCTGACATTATTGGTAAGATACCCACAAAGATTGTCTCTAGTGTAATGAGAAAAATGACTACTCAGACATTGCCAGGGTAAGAAACCTACTTTTTAAATGCAGCAACTCCTCAAAAGGATTTTTTATTCTCACCTGGTAGGGGAGATATTGCAATCAAGAAGATGATTTTCCCATGGCAAGACCCATCCATTGCACTCTGAGTGTGCTGACCACTGCAACTTCACCAAACTTTGGAAATCCAAGTGCATAATTTGTGGTAGTGGAAGACTGCATTCGCACTCTTGCTTGAGGAAAAGAAGGAAAAAAAATCATTTCTCTACTCCAAAATTAATTTTTTTAAAGAAACCGAGGAAGTGTCAGTGGAAGTTGTAAAAGAATCTTCATGGCAAAGACTCTGCCTTCTGTAGCTATTGGGAACCTCTGAAATCAAAATCCAAGGCCATTAATCATTCTGCCAACTCCCCATGAGGTTGGCATCATCTACTCACATGCACATCTGTAATGACTCAATTTATGACAAGGAAACTTAAATTGCAGGAGGGTTCCCTAGAAGAGCACTGTAAAGCTGCTGTCCACGAAATGTGTTCCATTTCTCAGCCATACTTCTGTCTTACAAGAATATTCTTAAGGCTGTACCTTGGAGTGGTACGGCTGCATCCAAGTGTTGTTGGGGTGGCCATGTGTTTATTTGTTTCTTATTTCAACATGTGGCAAATAGCTTTGGCAACTGAGCCAATCTCGATAGACTGGCAAATAAGGGAGAATAATGACACGAGAAGTTAGCTGCAATGTGTGGAGGGTGGGAATAAATCCTTTCAATGCAAAAGTATTTGTGCTCTTCTCTCAGTTATTTATTAAAGTGATATAATTAATGAAGCTGCTGCACATAATGGGGCAAATGTCTCTAGAGCACTGGTTCTCAACCTTTGGGCTGAAATTCCCTCAACAAACAATCTACCAAAATGTGTACATTATGATTTATAACAGTGGCAAAATTACAGCTATGAAGTAGCAATGAACATAATTTTATGGTTTGGGCCATCACATGAGGAACTACATCAAAGCCTTGCAGCATTAGAAAGGTTGAGAACCACTGCACTAGGAAATTCAGATGGATTAAAGAACCCTGCTACTCTCCCTTGAGAAGCAGTAGTCATTTCAATAATGATTCTTCAATCTCTTACTCAGCCAGCCTGTGACATTCTAAGCCAAATCAAGATTCATATGAAGAGAATAATATCTTCTATGACTTCATCATAACCACCTAAGTTTGTCACTAAATTTTAGTAAGCTAATTTTTCATCTAACTGGAATGGTTAGTCAAGTGGATCTCACCATACTGATTGAGTCTTTGAATTTTAGCATAAAGCAGATAAACATTCTAGATAAAGAAATGTTATACAGTGTTTTGGTGTGTGTGTGTGTGTGTGTGTGATAAAAATAGAAGGGTGCTATGCTATGTGCAGATAGAAGGGGTCTTACAGGAAGAAGCAGTGGGAGACAGGAGAGGGGACAAAAGAGACAAACTGTAAATGTTCTGTCAGATGCAGAATCTAAATTTCTATCATATCTGTGACATGAAAGCAGAAAGCAGACTCCTTGTTTAAGGAAAGGGACAAACAGCAAGTGAGGAAGGGCAAAGGAGAACAATAGAGGGATAAAAGCAAAAGTACCATCACACACACACACACACACACACACACACACACACACACACACACATGCACACACACACACTCACACAGACACACATACACACACAGGCACACACATGCACACACACATGTACACACACACTCACACAGACACACACACGCACACACACATAGACACGTACACACACACACCACACACACACACACACAGTGGCGCTTTATCTTTTCAGTCAGTATTAGTCAAGCACTGGCTATGAAACAGGGTTTGTGACAGACACTTACTCTGAAAACAGTAATATGAGCAAATGTGATTCTCCCCCCCCCCCATTTTAAATCAGAGGACCCTGGGAGTAACAGAAGCTGAATGACAATCCCAAAGTGACTTTCTATTTACTCTGAGACCCTGAAGTATCTTCACCAGTGGAGGGAGGGACAAAGGCACAAACACCCAGAAACTTCCATTACAGGGAAACAACAGGTTAAAACAGTGGGATTTTCTACATGACCTTCAATCATACTGATGATTAACTGTATTTGTCTAGGTTCTCTGAGGAACAGAGCTGATAGAATGAATATATACATTAAAAAGGATTCGAATTAATGGCCAATGGGTTGTGATCCAAGTACTCTGGCAATAGATATTTTCCAACACAAAGGCCAAGGATCTACTACTTGTTCAGTCCAAAAGAGGGAGTTTCTCCGCAATCCTAACCTGGTGCTGGAATCTTGTGGTATTCCTACAGAGCTGCTGGTCTGGAGTCTACATAGCAGTCCTATAGAAGTAGGATCTAATGCAAGTGAATGCCTCAGTAGTAGGTTAGATGAAATTTCTAGCAAGAGTGTTGGGCAACCAAGTAAATCCCTAAAGATAAAGGACATACAGGTAAAAGCCTTGACTATGTGGAAAGAATATTAATGTAAAGAATACTAGGGATGCACCTCTTGGAGAAAATGCCATGTAAGATGAAGAATGGGAATGATCAGCTATGTGCCAAAGTCAGAGGTCTCAGGGGAGAGACTATATCCCTGCTGACATCTTGTTCTTCAACTTCTAGCCAGAAGCCAAACATTGTTTAAGTCACGGCATCCACTGTGTTCTGCTAACATGAACATAGTAAAACCATGAATCATCTTTGTAGAAGTAGTTTCAGAGGAAAAATGGACAGGAGAAGTAATTGTTGAGGCTATTTCCAAAAGGTAGAATATGTAAGTCTTTCATATTACTGTGATCAATCTAAATTTGTGTTCCATCAGGACAGAGAGATGTTTGAAATATTGCTAGTGCTATTAAGAAAAGTGATTTCGTTTCATTTTAATAAACTTGTCCTATATCTTTGTTAGGTTTCTATTGCTACAATAAACACTATGACTGAAGGAAACGTGGAAGGGAAAGTGTTTATTTGTCTTATACATTGACATCATACTCTTTCATTGCTGAACATCAGGCAGGAATTCAAGGCAGAAACCTGGAGGGAGAAACTTAGGCGGAAGCTGTGAAGTAATATTGCTTACTAGATTGCTTCTTCTGGGTTGCTTAGTTTACTTATATAACCCAGGACCAACTACCCAAAGATGGTACCATCCACAGTGGGCTAGACTTTCACATATTACTCATTAATCAAGAAAATGATAGGCCAGATAAACTCTTCCCCTCCAAGCTACTTTTGGTCATGATGTTGATCATAAATAATCGAAATAATACATTATATTAGATGGTATAGTTCTCAGCCATATGAAAATATTAAATACTGCTTTGGTTTGGTTGGAAGAACTCAAGCAAGTCTTGCCATAAATCACCAGCAGAAGCTGCCTCGGTTATTATACTGTAACATTTTAGTAATATATTACATGTTGCTTTGAAAATATTGTTGTGGTGGTTTGAAAGAAAATGGCTTCCAAAGGGAGCCATTATTAGAAGGTGTGGCCTTGTTGGAGGAAGTCTGTTACAATGGAGTGGGCTTTGAGGTCTCCTATGCTCAAGCTATGCCAAGTGTCACAGTACACTTCCTATTGCCTGCAGATCAAGATGGAGAACTCTCAGCTCCTTCTCCAGCCCCATATCTGTCTGCATGCTTTCTGCCATGATGATAATGGACTAAACCTCTGTAACTCTAAGCCAACCCCAATTAAATGTTTCCCTTTATAAGAGTTGCTGTGGTCATGGTGTCTCCTCATAGCAATAGAAACCATAACTAAGACAATTGTCTACAGTCATACCACCCTGAATATGCTTGATCTCATCTAGAAATAGTTATTTGATTTTTTAAAGAAAAGAGCATAAGGGATATTTTAGACATAGCAATTTTTCTTGAAATGTATTTTTTATATCTAAAGAAACAATGTTTACAGAAGTTCAAGTAGGTGTTTATAAGTTTCTGATTTATAAGTTTATGGGTGAATTGTAAAATGCATTTTATCCATAGAGGCATGGCCCTTGTCAATGAGGACAGACACACAATTTTTTGATATTCATAGGGATCCTCTCACAGATCACAGAAAGAAATGAGGAAACATCTCATATAAAAATGAGGAACATTCATTCAATCAGGAATGCCAATAAGCCAAGAAAAGATAACACTATAAAAGTAAGCAGGGATGAGAGTGTAATTTGAAAAGCTTTCCAAATAATATACTAAAATATTCTCAAGGAGATAATTGAGAAAAATCACATTTCTGACAAGAAGCTGTGAGGCAAAAACAGGAGATTATGAAACAAGAGTAGGCAGCTATTTTAAAGATTCCATGTGCTAAAGTGGAAAATAAAATGATTTTTAAGAAAAATAACTATAAAGTAAACTAGTAAGCTAAATGTTAAACTGAATATTTGGAAGCTAAACACACACACACACAAATGTATTATTAAAAAGTCGGGAAAGACTAAATCTAGTATTAATATGTGACACATAGAAATTAGCAAAAGAATAGAGAAAAGACAATATTTAAAAATTATGCCTGAAAAAATATCCTCAAAGTAAAACAAACAGAATATGAGTTCCTAGGGTCGAGGACCTAAAATGGATTGCCAAGTACAATACTCCTAGACACGTAGATGTATAATGCTAGAACATCAGAGACACAGAAATGTACAAGCTGCCAGAGATGAAAGGCAGAGCAACTCAAAGCCATGGGAAAGCATATCATCTGGCTAAGGTGGACTATTTCCTTTGTGGCTGAGAGTCACACTTTTGTGAGTCAAATACCTTTGGAAAAGCACACACAGTCACCAGAAGAACTTGTAATTGAACCCAGATGCTGGAATATAGACTAGTGTTCTTTTCTCTTTCCAACCAATAGTTGCCATTTTATTTTGTGCTTAGAGAATGTGTGTTCTCCTCCCTATACATGTTAATATTGTACATATAACTCATTATATATGAAAATTAAAAAAACCAAAATAATTTATTTTATTGAAATATATCAAGTATTTATCTGAGAAGCATAGGAATGTTTTAGGTGCTCAAAACATAGTCATCATCCCTATCTCTTTCAGTGTGTGTGTGTGTGTGTGTGTGTGTGTGTGTGTGTGTGTGTGTGTCTGTCTGTCTGTCTGTCTGTCTGTCTGTCCTCACAAAAGAAGAAAGGTTTGGCCAGGTAACCACAAATGGAAATTATAGGATAGGTGAATTTTGTTTTATTCAGCCAGGAGTTGGATTCAGAAAATGCTCAAGATGTCACTGAAATTAGGTTCTTTCGTACATTTCTATACTCTTTACTTACTAGGCATCACCTTGACTAAGATGAACCACTTGTCTTCCAGTGATATTTCTCCAAGAACAGAGGTCAGCCTGACTTCAAGGGGAATCTGGGTCATCTCCTTTCCTAGGAATGTGCAACTGAATCATCAGAGTCTACAACAAGGAGAATTTCTTCTGCAGGTCATACTTCTCTCGTTATTTGTTTCCATGCATAGTAATTTCTGATGCCTCTAAATGCTCATGTTCTTTTCTTGGATCTTCTAACAACAAGTCTATATTCCAAGCAAGAGGATTTTCTTGTTCTTTCTTTCATTGTGACAACCTTAAGGAAGATTGTAACATGAATTTTAGTTGTTACTAAAAGAAAACTCAGAGCCAGATTTTGGGGAAAAGCTGCAATATCAGAAAGAGGAAACAGACCACAGTCAAATCTCATCAAGCCAGCTTCTCAATATAAAAGCTATCTTCCAGCTTCCTTAACCTGGCTCCTAGTCACTTCTACAGAATAACCCTGTCTTCCTTCACCTGCCTTAAATATCTTCTTCACCAAGTTGTTTCACATCTGAGTTCAACTCTACATCATATTCTAGAGTTAAGATTAAAGGTGTGTGAGCTACTACTGTTTGGTAGTTAGGCCTTGAACTCACAGAAACACAGAACGATATCTGTCTCTGGAGTTAGGGATTAAAAGTGTAGGTCACCTTCCAGGCCCCCAATACCCACCCCCTGAAAGCTGTGCTGGGATTAAAGGCATGAGTTACCACTCTCTCATCCTCCTGGACATGTTCTCCGATATTCCAGACTGGTTTTATTAACTATATAATATATTACCACAGAAGATCTTTGACTGGAATGTGCAATTTGAGAGAAGATGCTTGCCCATTCTTCAACCCTAAAGGGCTATGTTAAGGCATGTATTTCCTATAAAATCATATTCATCCTGTAGTGATTGGGTCTTCTCCTTTGTTCTCCTACAATGCTATTTGTTTAATACATCTTGGCATTTTCTAAATCATCCTGATAACCTTCTTGATTATACTAAATCTTAGTACATACCTATTACTTTACCCACAGGTAACCAGAGCCATTAAAAACTCCCTGTTTTAGGAAGAAAGCTGAAGTCAAGATGATAATTAAGTAACTCACTAAAGACAGGAAGCAAATAAGTATCAAAGCTTGGATGAGCCAATGACAGAAGTACAATACTGTACACTTAGGCACTGGACAACAGAGCCCAAGAAGATCTGCTATTTAACCCAATCTCTGTTGAACAAGCCAACAATATGTTCTGTACAAGGGCAGGGATGTCTTTTTCAAATTTGCCAAAGGCGAAACCTTATCAAAGGCTTACTGAGGGACATATTTGTCTAAATCCAAAATCCTCATTTAAACTTATGGTATTTCAACCTTCATTTAAAGGAAGAAATAAAGAGTCTAAAGTAAATCAGTGATTTCCTGAAATGTACAGAAATGGTAGAACCTGAGCCTGAACTTTAAACTCTCTTTGTTTATTTATTTACTTCCTTGTATTGCTTCTCACCCAGTGGTCATTGCTTTGTGGTTATTTCATCTGTGTTTCATACTCCCAGTAAACTGAGCATGCCTCAAGGCCAATACCGTATCCTTTACTATTCCAGCTCCCTGTGCCCTATGCTCAGGCACAGAAAGTCTCATGGATGTCCCTTGACATGGATGGAATTGTTTCTCAGAATGAACTTGCAGTGAGGCACTGCAAAGATCTCTGCAACTGTAATAGTTTTGAGCAATGAGCGCATTGGTAATGTGTTGGGAATCTACCAGTCTATAGTCACCACTCTGGGAATTCAATGACACCAGCTCTCTACCAAGAAGTAATCTGCCTATTTACGGTCCCTATTCTTTTTACTGAATTTCAAAAAGTAGCAGCTCTTCTTTGGAAAATCCATTTTTCTTTTCTTTCCTCCCCATGACTACTTCATTCTTTAAAGTAGTATAAAAAGGTATGAAGAATGATCATGGAATCATGCCTCAGAGATTCCAAGAATAATAACTTGTCTTGAAAGGTTAAGGTCTGTGATAAATAATATAAGCTCCAGGCATGTTTATGGAGTCAAGAAAAGCAATATTATTTTATATATCTACATGTACACATTTATATTTTAAGTAAGAATAAATGTGGGTTTCTACCATGTCACATGCCTGAGGTGCCCGAGATGATGGCGGTAATAAGTCGAGGCCCTGAGAATGCATTCCTCGCCTACCACTGAGTCTAGTACTTTTCCCTTCTTTTAGCTACGGTGCCCTGGAGTATGAAGGGACTGTGGACCCATAAGATGCCATCAAAGGATACTGCTTTAACATTCCGTCAGCTATATATGAATGCTAAGTCTTCATAAAGCCTTTATAAGTAAGATATCTTGGTGAGTTAAAATGAATTCCATTTGTCCTTTAGAAGGTGAGATGAATAGGTATATTCTAGCCAGCTAAAACTCAATGACATCATCCCCTCTTGCTAAGGGAAACAATTGAGAAACTCAGTTCTGGTCCAACCGATAGGAAAATGAAATAGCCCTCAAAAGGATCTGCCTTCCCAAAATAAATGTCTGTTTGCTGGAGTTAAAATTAGACACACATCAATTTTGGATCTTGATATAGAACTCTCTGGCAAGCAAGCTGGACTCCAGAATCATTTGCAGAAGTGACATCTTCCCAAACACCTTGGACTGAAGAAGTGAAATCCTCCTTATGCTTTGACGGTACCTTCTGTCCGTGTCATACATCTGACTACAACATATCAGGCCATGGAGCGTAAACAAAACATTCCTACTGGTGGCTGTAGTTTCAAAATGAGATAGCACAAATACAAAGGCATTTTTTTTTACTTCCTTTGTCCACTTTTTGGACAAATGTTTATTACTGTCCTCCTAAAACTTTGGGCTAATTTATCAGCATGTCCAGCACTGTGCAGGGTCTAAGTAGTTCTCTGACTGAGGTATAAAAATATTACTGTCTACCTTTCGGTGATAAGGCAATCAGAAAGGTAAAACGACTTTCTGATAAAAAGAAAGAAAGAAAGAGCTGCCTCAGACTCTGAGATGTGTTTTTCTTTTCTCCCCATCCCTCCAAGCAGACCAGCATCATGGCTGTTTTCAGTAGTGTCAGGACCAATGTTGCAGTTCCAGGTTTTCCCAGAGCTGCTAAAGATACACATACATTCACCAGATTCCCTTCTAGGAGAAATTAAATTACATTTTATAACCAAATTTACAGCCCACTCATTGGAGATATGTGTTCATCCTCATAGCTTCTCCTTTATCATTTTAAAGGCTTTTTTTTTTCAACCTGAAGTCCTTTGTAGATTGAAAAATATCTTTTAAAGAAGTGAGTAACATTTTCACTGCTCCTTAATGATCCAAATCCACATACCGGTTCAACACAAGTCTAGGTTCTCACTGCAACTTAAAGGTTGGATTTTTCTGGAAAATACATGACTATTTCAATATTCTATGAATTTCAAGAAATGCAAATGATCCCCAGAAGCATATTTTTCACATCAGAATCAGAACAAATCGAAACATAGCAAAGGTATGATATTTTCAAAGGCTGATCTTATAATCCTAGAATCTATGGAGCAAAACTATCATTTCCACATTGGACTTCCCATCTATAATGGGATGTTAAAAAATAATGGGGAATATAGACCCTGTTTATGTCTCTTTGTTTTGAAATTATGATGATATTCATTTCTCTAAACTATTGATTTTGATGTCCTCTGGACTCTGTCTTGCTTTAGGGAGAAACATGGAGAATGGTTTTTATGGCTAAAACAGAACTTTGTAAAGATCAATATTTATTCTTTGCTGAAGGTGTATGGATGATATGGAAATTGGACTTAGTGAATAAGAGGTGTCAGTGTCCAGGTGCAGAGAAGCCCAGAGAACCACTGAATGGCTTCAGACAGCTAAATCATATTTACCTTCTCTGTAGGATGGATTCCATCCAGATGAAGCTCCCAACCAAGTCCGTAGACAGCATGATTGTGATGCTCCTACCCAGGTTTCCCTGCTTCTTAGGCAACCTACTAAGGTTTTGTATCAGATATCCTATGGCCTTAAACGCATAGCCTGAGGAAGATCTCTAGGTCAGCCATTGCTCATGTGGGGGTAACAGTTAAAGAGATTCAAGGAGTAACATTCTTTGCCTTCCCTTTTTTTTTTGCTACAGATTATTGTCTCAATAATCTTTTATATGGAGCTGATATTTTTATACGTTCATTTTACTTTTTTTATTTAAAAATGTCTTTTGTACCCATGTGCTCCCCTGTTCTCCCTCCCTTCCCTCCTCCCAATCCCTCCCAGTCAGCCTTCAGCCTCCCCATCCCCTCCCCCAAAAGGGCAAGAAGTCCCAAGGTGGGTCAGCTCAGCATGGCACCTCCACTCCAGACACGTCTGATCCACTCATCCCAAAGTCACAGCTGGGCTAGCTGTTCCTCTGCAGAATATGGGCTCCAAGGTGCCAGCCCATGCACAGGAACAGAGTCTGGTCCCACCCCTTGAGGCTCCACATACTGCCCATGCCAATGGACAGTTGCCTACCCTTAGTGGGCCTAGCTCCTTTTCCTGATGGTTCCCCAGTGGCTGTTCTTGATTCTGTGAGCTCCCCAGAGCTCCAACTGGCCATCACTATGGGAAATTTCCTCATAATCCCCATCCCCTTGCTCATACCGACTTTCCTCCTCTGCTCTCAGTTGGACCAGGAACTTGGCCCAGTGCTCCACTCTATACATTGTTGGATGTAGGTTCTGTGCTAACACTTAGGGTGGTTATTCATTTGATTATAGGGGAAGTACTGTTTAGGCAACCCCTCCACTATTGGTTGGAGACCTAGCCAGGAACATCCTCTGAGTTCTTGGAGGTTTCCCTAGCACCCGGTCTCTTTCCAACCCCACATTGGCTTCCTCTACCAAGATATCCATCTGTTTTTTTCTCCCTCTTTGTTGTTCCTCTCAGTCAGCCATCAATTTCTCTCATGATTTGTTCCCAACTCTTCTTGGTTGCAACTGTTATGATCCCAATTTGCTAAGGAGATCTTCTCTATCTTCTCTTCCTAGGGGAATCTCTGGATGTCTCTCTTAAGTTCCTTCTGATCCCAAGCTGCTCAGGAATTGTGGTTTGCAGCTTGGGTTTTCTTTGCTTTTTGTCTAAAGTCCATTTTAGAGTATATCTCATCTCTATTTTTCTGGGCTTGTGATACCTCGCTCAGGAGAATTCTCCAAATCCATCCATTTGCCTGCAAATTTTAAGATGTCATTTTTTTTTTTCTGCTTAGTGGTACTCCATTGTGTAGATGTACCACAGTTGCTGTAGGGGATTTATGATGTTACATTGTAAATAATTGTCCCACCTACTAGTTTAATTAGAAAAAGGCTACCAGACTAATAAAACTCTGGGAACAGGAAGGAAACAAAGCAGAGATGCCACAGAGAAACCAGCAGATGCAGAGGACAACTATGCTGCTCTGAGAAAGGTACCGAGCTGCATGACTGAACAGGATAAGAATCATGGTTTAGTTTAAGAGCAAGAGCTAATGAGTTATATGCCTGGGCCCCAGGTCAATAAGCATACAATTAATGTAAGCATCTCTGTGTCTCTATGGGACTGTGGGACTTTGGGACTATGGGTCTGTGGATTCAAACCTTGAGGCTAGGCCCAAAAGTCTGGACCAGAAACATCATACTGTTGTAATTAGTTCGCGGGTCCCAGACAGCCGGAGATCTGGGACCCACAGCTGCCGCCAGAACTGCTCATCCGCCCGCCGCCCAGGTCCCCAGAAATAACTCAGACGCTTTATATTAAGTCCATGCTGTTTGGCCTATGGCTCAGGCACATTGCTAGCTAGCACTCATATCTTAAATCAACCCATTTCTATTAATCTGTCGGCCACGTGGCGGCCCGCAGCTCACCCGTGTTTACATGTTGCTCTCTCGGTGGCTTCCGCGCGGTCTGCCTGACTCCGCCCTGCTTCTCTACCTAAGCTCTGATTCTCCTCCCACTATTCTACGTACCTGCCATGGTCCAAACCAGCTCCTTTATTTAAAGATACAGTACGCACAAATATATTCCCACATTTCCCCCTTTTTCTCTAATCAAAAAGGAAGGTTTTAATTTTAACATAGCAAAATTACATATAACAAAATAGCTATTAAGCAAGAATTATAGTTACAATATCTAGTCTATTTGTATTTAGCAAAATTAAAGAAAATACTCTATCATCTATCTTATCTTTATGAATCTAAAGTTTTATATCTAATATATTTTTCAAATGACTAAGAAAAACTGTATATATAACTATCTAATCTTCAACTACATCAAAGACCACAGAAGGATATAATATTTACCCAAGTAAACCAGAAGTGCAAACGACTTCTAAAATCTAGAAAGGACAGAGATGACACCTATCTGCCTGGACAGTCACCCAAAGTTCCTTTATAAAGTTGGGGCATTCATCTTCAGCCTACAGGCCCAAAGTCTCTTTTCATTTCAGTGAAGTAGGAAATCCGCTCTGCCCATTTTGGCACAGTTTATCTGTTGTTTTTCCTTGAGTCTTGAAGAATGTTTGACAGTTTTCTCTGTAAAGCAGGAACCCGAATGATGATCTTGGCTTGCTCTGCCAAAGTCCAGAGGTCATCTTTTTATGGAACCTGCATGTCCAGTTTAAACAGCATACTGTCAAGCAGTCAATATAAAAACAGTTTTTTCTCCAGTGGCTTACCATTACCACAAATAGATGAGACTCTATATGGAGTTTCTTCAATGCCCATTTTCCTGTTGAAGTAAATTAGTGCTGCCAGGTATAGACCTGTCTCACTGTCCAGAAAAGTCTAAGCTCTTAAAATATTTTAAATGCCATATTCTGTAGGTCTTAGAAGTATTTGAAGATTATCTATTTAATTGAAATATATCTTTGTATACTTAAAAATCTTAACTAACCTAACTATAAGTTTGATTATCAAAAGTGACTATTAACCTTTATTTCTTAATTATACACTACAATTTTAAAACAGTTACATGAACATCATACCTTAAACAAGAATAGAAAAACATATACAGCATAACAAAATTGACCTTAAATTTGTATCAATAAACCAAAATCTATATCAATGTAAAGCATTTTGAACATCATACCTTAAACAAGAATAGAAAAACATATACAGCATAACAAAATTGACCTTAAATTTGTATCAATAAACCAAAATCTATATCAATGTAAAGCATTTTGAGATTAACAGCTGATTACCTGTAAATTTAATAATCTAATTTTTTAAAAAAGCATTTACATACCATATCCCCCGTTTTTTCTTAGAAAGAGATTGACTATGACCATTAACCATTTATAATGAAAACAAACATTTAGAAACAATATTTGGGGAATTTGGGCGAAGTTATTCATTACTACTTCCTGCTGATTAAGGGGCGTTGAAAATCTCACGGTTGTTGAGACTGGGTCATAATCTGCAGCTGTGAAGCTGATCTGGCCATCTCTTCTCATCAGAGGTTTTTTCAGGGGGTCTTGGTTGATGAAACCATATTTGCCTGGAAGCAATCCACAGGTTCTCATCTGTGGAAACAGAAACAGAACTCTTCCAAAGCAATAAATCTTTAGACATAAATTTCAAAATCAAAATACCTTTAAAATATACATTCTTGTTTAACTTAGTAGCCTTTGCAATCCATTGTCTTTTTGCAGTTAGCTCATTAACAGTTAAAAAATTAAAAGAAAACACAATAACAACCAAAATCCAGATTTTGTGTCTATTTTCCATCTTTATGTGGCTTATTATAATTTTATTACTCTATTTCTCACTTTAAAAACTTTTTCTAACCTCTTTATTTTCTCTCTGAAGCCTATGTACCTTTTATAAACATTGTAACCCGTTTACAGGTTTTCTTTTTATCTGAATCTGTTTTATTGTGAATCCTTAATCATCTTCTAACCTTAAGAGCTTTTAAAATACATTCTCCAAAAAGAAGCACAGTTTTTGCAAATTAGGCTGAATCACTAAGTTTTTTTTTTTTTAAACGGACCGTGTATTTATTCGTGGCCAGTAAACAGAGCACACCCCGAAAAATATTGCTATTAAGAAACCGTCTTTGTTTCTTTTTTGTTCAAAATAGGCAGAAATCTAAAATCGATCACATGTTACTGAGTCTTTTGTGAGACTGGTTGTAGCTGCAGCTTACACTGACTGCCGACAGCCCGCCGGCGCCATTTTGAATGTGACCCGGACCATGCTTTCTTTGTACAAAGACCCGCTCCACACACACAATTTGGAAGCTGCCCTGGCTCAATTTCTGCGATCTAGAACTCTTTTTAATCTTTGTCAGGCTCTAAGTGGATAATCGGCCCACGTTGGATGCGCCATCTGTTGTAGTGCGGTTTAAGGTTTCCACCCTAGTATCCCTTAGATAAGAACACTCAGGTGTTAGATTCTCACTTTCCCAGATTAACCCTTTAAAATAATCTATACACCCTACTATCTACCAATATTCTAAAACTATTAGATATACCTTATATAAGTTAGGCTTTGATTACCAATTGTACTTTAACCTCTCCTAGATACTACCTCATAATGATTCCTACTGTACATAGTTTTAGTTTAGAACCTTCTTAGTTAGAAAAAGGGGGGAGATGTTGTGGGATTCAGGTGTCAGCTGATAAGGTCCAAAGAAGCTTATCCAGGGTCCCGGGCTCCTGGAGGGGGTGTGGCCAACCCCATTGATAAGGGGCTGCTGGGACGCTGGGAGCCTCTCTTCCTGGTTCCGGGCTGCGAGAGGGGATTTCCATCGTCCGTCCGTCTACAGACTCCAGTTCCTGTTCAGGTGCTATTATAATCTGTTGCTGGTACCGTGAGTTCTGGATTATATTTTAATAAATATTTTTCTAGTATTGGTGTTCTTGTGGGTAAACTCCGCCTACATCATACTACAGTTTGTTAATCCATTCTTCAGCTGGGGGCATCTAAGTTGTTTCCAGGTTTTTGCTATTTAATGCTGCTATGAACATAGTTAAGCTAATGCCTTTGGGGTAGGAATGTGCATCCTTTGGGTATATGCCCAATAGTGGTATTGCTAGATCACTGGGGATATTGATTCCCAGTTTTCTGAGAAACCGCCATACTGCATTTCAGAGTGGCTGTACAAGTTTACACTTCCACCAACAATGGAGGAGTGTTCCCCTTATTCTGCATCCTCTCCAGCATAGGCTGTCATCTTACAGGTGTAAGATTCATTTTGATTTGCATTTAACTGATGGCTAAAGATGTCGAAGAACTTTTTAAGTGCCTTTCAGCCATTTGAAACTCTTTTGTTGAGAATTCCCTTTTTAGCTCTGAATCTCATTTTTTAATTGGGGCTTTAGTTTCTTGAGTTCTCTATATTTTAGAGATCAGTCTTCTGTCTGATGTTGGGTTGGTGAAGATCTTCTCCCATTCTGTAAGCTGTTGTTTTGTCTTACTGACTGTGTCCTTTGCCTTACAGAAGCTTCTCAGCTTCCTACTTATTGATTGTTGCTCTTAGTGTCTGTGCAGCTGGTGTTATGTTTCGGAAGTGGTCATCTGTGCCAACGCATTGAAGAGTATTTTCTACTTTCTTTTCTATCAAGTTCAGTGTAACTGAGTTTATGGTAAGGTCTTTGACCCACTTGGATTTGAGTTTTGTGCAGGGTGATAGGTTTTGATCTATTTGCATTCTTCTACACACTACCATCAAGTTATGCCAACACCATTTGTTGAAGATAATATGTTTTTTCCATTGAATATTTTTGGCCCCTTTGTGAAAAAATCAGGTGTTAATAGGTGTGTGCATTGATGTTGGGGTCTTCAATTTGACTCCATTGATCCACAAGTTTATTTTTTATGCCAGTACCAGCCTGTTTTTATTACTTTAGCTCTTTAGTATAGTTTGAAGTCAGCGATGGTGTTTCCTCCTGAAGTTCTTTTTTTGACAATTCTGGGTTTCTTGTTATTCCATATGAAGTTGAGTATTGCTCTTTCAAGGTCTGTAAAAATTGTCTTGGGATTTTGATGGAAATTGAATTGAATCTGTATATTTGCTTTGGGTAAAATTGCCATTTTTACTATTTTGATCCTACCTATCCAGGAGCATGTGAGATCTTTCCATTTTCTGATATCCTCTTCAATTTCTTTCTATCATAAAATATTCATTCTTATACTTCAAGAGTTTTTGTCTTCCTATGTCATTATGAATCTGTATATGTCTCTATATGAGTCTTGCTTAAGAACAGTTTCCCTCCTAAAAGTAGTGGATTTCCTTTAGCTATGAACAGAAGACGCAGGGTGTTAGAAATCCAAGAAGACTGTGATAAGCTGTGCAGGGTGGATGCTCAACAGAGACCATTAGCCCTTCCAAAAAGACTGGATGTTACCGCAGTGTTACAATGCTGACTTTTCACTGCCCAATTTACAAGATAAAATAAAAATTGTCTCTTTGCAAATAAAAATGAGAATAAAGGAAAAACAACGGAGGAAAAGGAAAGAGAGTGAGACAGACAGAGAGAGAAAGGGAGAGGGGGGGAAGGTGGGCATAGATGTTTATCATACCCACAGAATGGTTAAATAAACCCCCAGACATACATGAACTGAGCTAAAGTTATTCTATGCTTAAAAGTACCCTAAAAAATCCCCAAAAAGGTAAACTTTATTATTTTTAAGATTTGTTTATTTACTTAATTGTGTGCATTTGCACATTCACATGTGGGTTAAGAATGTACACACAACTGTGTGTGTGTGCGCGCACGCGCATGTGCTTGTGTGTGTGCATGTGTGTGTATGCGTGTGTGCACTGAGCCTAGAAAAGAAGGTGCAGTGTCTTCTCCTGTTATTCTTCACCTATTCATTTGAAAGAGGTTCTCTCCTCTCTGTCCCCAGGAATTGTCTTCCAGCTGGGCTAAGCCATCACAATCCAGTGATTCTCCTGTTTTTGCTTCCTGTAAAGCAGAGGTTACAGTATGGGTGGGAGTCTGACTTAGAACACAGGATAAAGAGATCTGAGCTCTCTTCTCCGTGATTATATATTAAGTGCTGTTAACTACTGATATATCTCTTCAATCCTTGTAAACTATTTGAAGTGAATATGTTTATCTAAAACTTGAGAAACTGACATAAATTTTCAAGGGAAATGATTAGCTCACAGTTAATATAAACATGACAAAAATAAAAAAATATATCCACATACCAGCATAAACATCAGACTGCAAAATCTACTCACAAAGATTCCATGTTATATAAATATCACACAAATACTAAGAAATGACTGTGTTTACTACATCCAAGTCTAAAAATATTGAAATCTCTAGAAAATATCTTCAACAAACAGAAAAGCAAAAAAAAATTAAGCAATGATAACAGATATTTGGATTATTTTCAGGATGTAAAAATCTCAAAAATCATTGTCATTCATAGAATGTGAAAAGGTATATAGCACATAAAAACATAATTTTCATTAAATCTCTTCAGAACTGAGGTTTGTGAGACACCTAATCATCCTGGAAAGTGAGCCATAAACACAAAGCCTTTCAAGCCCCCTTTAAAGGAATCATGTTGTACATTCAACAAAAAGATGAAAGTAAAATGAGAGAGAATAGAAAAAGCTGCCATGAGTTCAGCCTTGGGAAAGCAGCAGAGACCACTGGTGGGACACAGGATTCTATCTTGATGCTGCGCCTCTGTCTGGCTTGGCCCCACAGAATAAGATACCTGGGGAAATTTTTGCTGTATTCTGAGTTCTAAAGCCCAGGTAAAGCCATCCGTACAGCGAGAAGGGGTGAAAGCAGAAAAAATACCTTTTCCTTACATAGGAAAAGGTGCTATGAACGGTTTCGGACAATAGATAGCCATGACTACCTGAAAAGGCAGGATCATAGAGACTATCCCTTGTGCATGACCCAGAGACCAGGCATTTTTATTGACCAAGGCTAAATTAGGACAACAGAAATACTTTCTTCCTCTCCAGAATAGCAAATGCTGCATTAACATAACAGCAGTTTGGGGGTAAAGGGGGGCAAAAAGCATCCATAGAAAAAGACTCCTGAGTTTTGGGCACAAGACAAAGCAAGAATCTTGAAGGTGTAATAGATGTTAAAATAATTAATCTAACAAAATTGCTTCCCCAATGGTGTACTCTCTAGCGGAATTGAAGCCAGGAGAGTAAAATTTAAAACCATGGAAGACAAACAGGGTATGATTCCAAACTAGCTGATTGAAAACCTTAATCATTATTGCTAAAAATCACTGACAAACAACTCTGCTTCCTATTTCTACTTAAAAAACTAAAAATAAAAAATCTCTTTGTCTTAGGTTCTATTGTCTTAATTTGATACTCATCTTTGAAAACTAAATTATGAATCAGAAATCAAAGTAACACTCCCAGGAGAAGCACCAGTCAGTAAAAACATACTCAGATACGATTTAGGTGCTTCAATTACTAGACAAGAAATTTAAATAATTGTGATTGATATTCCACAGAATAGGGAGATGGGTAGAGACCCTGTAGATATGTGTAGTAACCTGGGGAACAGATATAAGAATGGAAAAAGTAAAATCAAATGATTTTTTTTAAATCTAAAAAGGACATAAATTGGGAAATGTTTTTGTTGAAATTATACAAAGAATATGTTCCAGGAAAGAAATAAGTGAACTTCCACATATGTCAAAACAAAGCAAATAGACTTGTAGAGAAAACTGGAAAAGGGAAGTCAGAAGGAGAGAAGATCCTCCAAACTGTGTGATAATAACAAACAGTATAATACATATAGAAATAAGTAATCCAGAAATAAAATAGAAGAATTAAAGAAAACACATCGGAGAAAATATAAATAAAGTAAAAGAATTTCTTAAACTAATAAAACAACTGAGTCATAATCCACAAAGTCTTCAGAGATTAATGTTATCAATATAATCATCTGATCCTACACAAGTCATATCTGAACTACTGAGAATCAAAACTGTAGATTAAGTCCCAAAGGGAGTTGGAGTAAGGCAGTGGGATACTCTAACATTGTATACAGAGAAAGACACTGACTGAAAACCATGTATCACCAATTATACAAGCCAATGACATGGAGAAACAGTTCCCAAACACTCCTGTCTTAGAGTTACTATCGCTTTGATGAAACATTATGACCAAAAGCGATTTGGGGAGGAAAGAGTTTATGTCACTCACTGTTCCTTGTAACTGTCCATCTTCAAAAGCAGTGAGGGCAGGGACCTAGAAGCAGGAGATGATGCAGAGGTCATGGAGGGATGCTGCCTACTGACTTGCTCCCATGACTTGCTCAGTCTGCTTTCTTATAGAACTCAGGACCACCTGTCCAGGGGTGACCCCACCCACAATGGGCTGGGCCTTCTTGCACCAACCATTAATTAACAAAATAGGCTTATCTACAACTGGACCTTGTGGGGGCATTTTCTCAACCGAGGCTTCCCACTCTCAGATGCCTCTATCTTGTGTCAAGTTGATAAAACTACCCACGACAGCTCCTTCAAAACAGAAAAGTCAACACAGCGTCCTCTACTCAATCAAAATGCTTTTTCAAAACACAGTTGAGCCAAAATCAACTCCAAATGGATCAAAGACTTTAAGGTAAAACCTGTAACTACTAGATGAAAACTTAGGAAATTCACTGCAAGATGTTCTAGGTAAGGGTTTAATGAATACTCATTCAGAAACAAAGGCTAATGATTAACAAACAGGACCTCATGAAATTAAAATCCTATATATAATAAAAGAGACTGTTACAAAACATTTGAATAGATGTGCTCTTCATAGATAGATAATAGTACTTCAATAAGCCATAGATTTTTAAGCTAAAAGCCCAGTGCTACAATATGATACCCACTATGAGTTGGTCTTAAGGTTCCTTCGGATCCCCCAAACAACACAATCCATTGTTCTTGTTCTTGGTGGCCTACTAGACAGTAAGACATTATTGCTGAAGACAGCATACACAGGACGGACGTAAAGACATTCAGCTGGAACTGAGATGAAAGTTCCTTCTGGCTAGACTCCATAGTTCTGGCAAGTGCTAAGGAGACTAAGAGACTACTCAGCTATGGATCTTGTGTGCAGCCATACTAACTGTCCAGGCAATATGGGGACTGGTACAACAACAATGCCATCATTGTTACGAGTATTATAGCCTCTTTTGTCTGAATTTGAAGCCATCTCTACTACAGGAAAAATCCTGTTTGACATGGTAGACATGGTCACAAGCTATGTCTAGAAAGGTCATAGGTCTAGGAGGGAGTACTAGACTATCTTCCTAAATGGAAATGTTGTCAGGCTGCTTTCTAGACCTTTATGTTTGTTCCTGCACATGAGTGCTGTTTTCAGACTTGCAAATAGAGGCCTCTTTCTTTGATGATTGTCTGTAAATTCAGAGGCTTCATAAGAGAGTAAAGTGATGAGAATATGTGATTGCTGAGTTTTCGGGCCTTATTGGGGCTTCTGCATCACTAACCCTCAAGGCTCAGAGGGCAGCACAGAAGAAAGAACATAAAGATGGAAGATGTGAGAGTGCTATGAGATGATGCTGTTTTCTTGACATGACATGGCCACTGAACCAACGAACTCATAGGAAGCACCAGTGGTTACCTGGAGAAGACTGGGCCCATTAACATTCCATCATGAATGGAAGAGTGCTCATGAGGCCCCACACCTTCCTGGGGAGACAGAGGCAGTCTGTGTAAGGAGAAACATATTATTTAGTGGTATAGCCACTGACATGGTTAAGTAAATAGTCTTAAACTCATGTTCATGAATGCAGTGGGACACATACACACACACACACACAGATATGCAGGCACATACACGTGTACACACACATATGCATGGGGGTTGGTAATAATGGGAAAAGGTAAGAGAGATAATGAAAGATTAATTAAAGATATATGTCATGTATATATAATTTATATGTATATGAAATTATAAATGGCTAAAAAATAAATTTGAAATAGGGGTTGTAGGGCGAATTTATCACCTGAGGTCAGATGCCTAACATGTATGTAAAATCCACGCATAATGGCAGAAGTTAGAATCTTGGTGCTTTGAAGACAAAGACAGAGGATCCTTGGGCCTTTCTGGCTAGTAGCCTACCTTGGTGCATTCCAGGTTTAGTAAGAGATTCTATCTCTGAACGTCTAGAGAAGTGATTGAGAACATCCACTGTCGACTTCTGTCTTCCACATACTTATTGTGAAATAAAAGTTGAAATAAAGAATTTTTCAAAGAAACAAAAACTAGAATTGAGCACTAATAGTTTTACACAATATATGTTATTAAAATTCATTTGGTCAAAGGGAAATAATGGCAAAGAGTGAAGGAAGCAATCCAGGAAGAAGGGGGAAAAGCAGTGAAAATAAAAATTGTATCAACTGGGTAAAAGTAAAAGTCAGTTCATTGTTATTCTTACTGTTCTAACATTGTCAAAGGTAAACTTATCATTTTGTGTTTGCGAGAAATAGTGATAATACAACGTGATAACTACAGCCCAGAGACAAGGGGAAGAACAGGAGTCTAACAGTGTGATAAACTTGGAATGCACACCAAGCAGCATGGCGTAATTTGAAAGCAAGCTTGACTAGCTAAACATGTATAGTGCAAGTCTCAGGGAAACTACTGAAAAGTAAATCTAGAAAGAGAAATAAATAACAAACCAAAAATATAGACAAAATGAAGTTGGTTAATCCCAAAAGGGCAAAAAATAAACAAAGCAGTTGAGGCAAATTGAAAAATAGGTGTTTGTCAAAAATTGAACATATCAACAATGGCATTAAACACAAATGGCCTACACAGTAATTAAATATTAGATAGTTAATTATATGCTGTCCATGAGAAATATTTTAACTATAAATACATATATTAGGGGAGAAACAATGGGAACTTAAGGTATAGCTCAGTAATAGAGTTGTCTAGTAGCCACAGGATCTTGTGTTCCTTCCCAAATCTAAAAAATAGAAGTATTAAAAGAAGATGAACCATCTACAAATAAGGACACTGAGCTGAAGAGACTATTTTAATATTAAGAAGAGTAGCACATTACTAGAGATAAAGAGGACATTACATAATTGTTAGGGACCAATTCACCAGTACTATTTAACAATCTCAATGGCCAATGTAGCTAAAACAGGTTCAAATACACAAAAGCAAACCACAATAAAGCTTACAAGGGAAATGTGCAAACCCACAATTGCATTTCGAGAATTTACCACTCCACACTTAGCAGAGGCCACAGAAAACAATAAGGGCATAGAGGACCCCAAGAATAGGATAAACCAATTCAACATAATTGACACAGCATAACTGTAATCTATTGAAATGTTGAGTTTGTAATGACAAACTTTAAAATCATGGAGTCTCCAGGCCCCAACTGTCTATTGGAAGGTTTTCTTAAGAAGTCTCCAAAGGGTGCCTCAGTATATTTCGGGCTGAATGAAAGTGTCTCTGACAGGATTAGATGAAGACAAGCATAGTAGCTACAAAAGCGGAAGCAGATGAACCTGATAAACATGAACTTGGAAAACAACCAGTATATAATTGTACTAAAAACAAGCTGCAGCTGCAGCCCTGGAACAGACTGTCTAAATTTTGATCTTGTTTAAAATATGCTTTGTGTGTGTGTGCACATGAGTTCAGACATGTTCAAGTGTGTGTGCATGTGTGTGGGGGTGTGCACCTGGAGGCCAGAGGTCAACATCGTCTTCCTTTGTTGCCCCTTAAACTCACTCTTGAGCCTGGCATCTCATTGAACCTGGAACCCACTAATGAAACGGGAGCTTCTGCCTCTTTGTCTCCACAATGGAGACTCCACGCACCTGCTGCTGCACCCAGACTTTGATGTAGGCGATGGAGACCCATCTTCCAATCCTCAAGCTTTTAGTCACTTCACTGACAGCCATGTCCCCAGTCCCTGGAGCTTTTAAGTTTTTCAGAAAGTAGGTGAACACTTTCATTTTCAGACTTCATTACAAACACTTGCTCAAATACCCATGATGAGCATGATTTTACATGGGAATGAAAAATAAATGAAGTATAAAAAGGAAAGTATCAATCCAACAGGTAGTATGAAAAAATGGAGGAAAGAGCAAGAGAAGTAGATGATATAAATGCACAAAAATTTACTAGTAGTGACAATAATCATAGATGTGATACCATTTCTCTTTAAAAGACAAGGACTATCATACTGAACTAATTAATGGATTATTATACTGAACTATATCAAATGCAGTTAATGGCTGTTTATGAGAGCTATGCATTAGTTAAAATGGGGAGGATTTGAAAAATGGTAAAAGGTGAAGGAATCCATCAGCTGTTCACTAACCTATAGAAAACCCACGAGACTATGAGGAAAGTAGTCAGAGTTGGGAACAAGACAAAGAACATTTCCAAAAATAAAGCCAGACATAAAAAAAAAAGATGCAACCTGACAGACAAATAAAAACATTTAAACTTACCTGTCCCTGAAAAGATAGCCTGAAAATGTAAAACACCCGAATCTGATACTACCATCAAGAGAAATGAAGAGATACGTCGTTACAGTGTGAAGTTTCAACACAACACTGCTCTCCTAACAGTGAATCTGATGCTCCAACAATCAGGGTAGCCAGGAGGCACAAAAATCTTTTCTGCTCTCTTTTTTAACTGAAAATACGAAGCTGTATTGGTTAAGTATAAAACATGTTTGTCACATTGATTTAATATCAAGCTCTTTTATTTTTCCGATGTTTAAAATCAAGCCATAAGTTATACCTACATTTCGTGTGGATGTTAACCTTGAGATATTATTGAATAAGATCATTGTCACCCCATTCTAGATCATAAATTTCAAGTGTGATATCAGACCTGCAGTTGGGATAGGGCAGCCAAAACAATTATATAGCTTATTAAATATTTAATAATAATAGATAATTTATTGTTTAGAAGCAGTTTTTCCTCAACGTTTTCTGATTATTCTATATTACTGCTGATATTAATATATTCTTAAACATTATCCCTGTAAATATAAGCCATATGTATATATACTATGTTTTAATATTTTAGACTGTATTAGTTTTTATCAATTTAGCAAAACATAATCATTCATAAAATATTTTGAGAAAAATAAACAACTCACATACTATATTTCATATGATTGCAATTTTAGATTTTTTAAAAATTTTATGCATGGATATATATAATTTATATGTTATATATATAAAATTGGGCATTTATTTGCATTCCCTACTCTCATCTTCCAGGTTCTCCCAGTTCCCACCCAACATATATCCCACCTTGTACCTAATTTTATGTCTTTAAAAAGTGTGTATAGCCCACTAACTCTCACTAGTGCTTCTGTGCATGTATGTAACATCATCCACTGAGGCATGGACAGCCTACCATTGGCTACCATCCCCTTGAAAGAGAAGTGTTTCTGCCTCCGACAGCAGCCATCAACTGCTATTAGTTCCTCAGTGGGAGGAGGGGCATCAAGATCACATCCTCATTTCACTGTGAAATTTTTAATACTTCATCTTGTCAAGACCTGTGCGTGCGTGTGTGTGTGTGTGTGTGTGTGTGTGTGTGTGTGTGTGTGTAAAATCTGTTATTTCATATGTGTAACAGCCATGCCACGTTCTTTCACAACACTCTTTCCCATCTTCTGGCTCAACCCCATCCCCTTGTGTGACGATTCCTGAGTCTGGGATGTGTGGGGATAATACAGATATTCTATCTATGACACATCAGTCACATTTGCTTATTCTCAGCATTTTGAACAGTTAAGAATCTCTGAGTTAACCTCTACCTTCTGCAGTAAGAAATTCCTTGAGATCAGTATAAATTTATGGTTATAAATACAATTATTTGGAAGGGAGTTTGACAACATGACCATTTAGCAAAGCAACATCAATATGTTTCCCCACAGTGTCTACCCTTCCCTAGGAATTCCCTTCTGTGGAGCAGGACTCAATCAAGAAAGAGATTAGTTACCTCCAGTAAGGAGACTGCCCATTGAGTTCTGAGGCAGCCAGCAGAACGGGAAACTCTTTGCTAGCTATATACATAACAGAAGACAGTGTCTAGAATATTTAAAAAAAAATACCTTTAAAATCCTCTAAATATCTGAGCAGAATGATTTCAAAAGAAGAAATACAAATGGTCAGTGAGCAGATAAGGTGTTATAAATTTTAGCTAACAGGGAAATGCAGATTCAAATGAAGGCAGCTGAGCTTGAGGCCCACACCCTGCCTGGTAATTCATATCATCCTTAGGAATCTGTTTCTGCTGTCCTGTTATCAGGTTATGTCACCTGATACCCTCCTTAGGAGCCAAGCTCTGCTGACCACCTTACCACTATATCCTGCCTTGGGACATCACTCCACCGTGTCTTATGAGCATTCTGAATTGATTTCATTGGTCCTTTGTGGTTTATATCAGCAATATATGGCAGCAGCCCAGTCCTGATGTTTGCAGCAGACAGTTTGTTTCCCAGTTACAATTGGTGTACGCTATTGTTCAAGGGTATTGTGTTTCCTACACAATCACTTTGAAGCCATTGTACACACTTCCCTTTGGCTTCTCTAGACAAGAAGGAAAATTATTATTAATAATAATTATTATCATTATTAATCCCTTCTCTGCCTTTGCTTTCAAATTGGCATTGATTTGGAGTCTCGTATTTTCAAATGACACAGGCACCCAAACCCAAGGAAGATATTAAACAAGCCCCAGGCTTTCCAACAACACAAAAGCAAGAGTTCAGTTCAAATATTAGATGTGTTTTAATAGAAAACTATTGGGACACTTTGCAAATTCACAGCCACAGAGGCCACAAATGAGAAGTGACTGGAGGACTTAGAGAATGATGGCACAGAACTTCCATTCCATGTCAGGACCTTCATCTGTTGTCACTCAGAAAGGCTGCAATATAGCATGCCAGAAAAAGAGTCAAATACTTAGCCTTAACAGTGGAGAAGATGTGAGATGGTCCTGCATTTCATTGAGGCTAAAACACTCATAACCTCAGAAGAGGAAATCTGGTATGTATGGAGGCAAAGGAAGGAGATTAATATAGAATAATAAATATATGTAACAAATAATGCTAGTTGCAGGGGACATTAGGGTCTTGAAGTAGTGGAAACTTTTCCCCCCCCCCCAAGGGTTAGTTCTTCATACATCTAAGCCGACTTTGTGTTTACCTAGCTGTGTGTCACAGGGCATCTTAATCTTCTGTTTGCAATCTCTGTACCACATTCTCTCCCTGTCTCCACTATACAGCACCGTGTTATCCAGTGAAGCTCAACCAGCTCTGGAACTTCCCTCTTCTCACTGCACTTAGAGCAATTTGCATGCATGGCTGTATGAATGCATATGCACACATATATGCATCCACAAGAGCCTCAAAGATGAGGCCATCATTTCAGGGATGCATCTTGTTTATTTATAACCCAATGTCATTTCTAAGTCTGACCATTCACCTAATTTCCATCTTGGTTTCAAATGGCTTTTAATATTCTTTAGAAATTAAATCAGATCTGGAATAAAATAGCTTTTATTGAAATGCTTACTCTATGCTGACATTCTTCCAGGAAGTTTAATTTATGTCTTCTTTCATTATTATTATAGATATGTGAGATCAGCCACAGTATACCCACTTAAGAGGAAGAAAATGAAGTTTAATAATTTGCCAAAATTATACAACTGTAAGGAATAAGTATGTTTTAAATGATGCTTTCTAACTACAAAGTGAGGGATGAAGATTTGATCATTGACATGAACCAGCAGCCTAGATGTATCTGTAATTCCATCACCAGTGTGGCATCCTCTCTGTCTGTCTCGGCCTCATCTCCTCACAAGGGGTTTTTCACTTCCTAGGAACCTCAGAGAGTCTTCTGATGTCTCTTATTTGAACACGAGCTCCCCTGAAAGCTGAAACTTCATTTTACAAATCATTTTGTAGTCCTGGGGACCAACAATAACGTCAAGAAGATTCTACATATCTACTAAAAGAAGAAGCAACCACAATGATTCGCGTAACCTAAGTGAGTACCCAGGTGCATAAACTCAAATCCACGGTGCTGGTGTGCACTTGTCTTCTTCCTATGAGAGCTATAATGGAGAATAGAGGACCCATGTATCCATTGCAAAGCCATGGGCAAGGTATGGCAGGCCGAGATTCTGATCATCTCCTTCCCTCCACTAATGGAATGGTGAAGGACAGAGCACTGCATACTGTACTTAATGCAGACTCTATTCAGTGAAACAATGATTACAATCAATTTGACTACTAATGTGACTTATCTTGTAAATTGCTGGGTCATTAACTTCAACAACATCAATGTGCTGTCACTATCCAATTCCACCAAATTAGTGTCCGAGGTAATAGGAGAATGAATGTATTAGTACATTATTGGTGGCTAATAGAGACAGCAGGCCTTTAATGTGCTGCCAAGAGCAGCCGAGGCATGAGAGATCAAGACAACACCGCTAAGAAATGGATGAAGAGATAAGGATTTGCAACAAGGTGGCACATCGGTGCTGTTACAGCCTGTTACCTGCCCTCTGTCTTGGAGCCTCAGTTGGTATGACATAGGGTACAAGAAAGAAAGGTGTATATTCATACCCCTTAAAGGTCAAACATAGAAACATTATTTGACTTGAAGCATCTATACATGATGGGCTGGATTTAAGTGCAGGGTCCTTTGAAACAAAAGCTTTAATGCCAGCCCAACACTTTGTGCAGGCACTTTGCATACCCAGGAGGGCCATCCTCATAACATGATTCTAGAATTGTAGCTACCCTAAATCCTGTTTGAAAGTTATTGTCAAAATTTAATTCATATTTAAACATTAATTGTTCTCCGATAATTATTTCTAGGGGACATTTTAAAATGTTTACTTTCAGGTTCTGGAGATGTCCATCACATCCTATCCTTGTAGGGAATTTTGCTCCCTGTAGCAACCAACCCACAGGATCATGATCCTTGACCCAGTGAACAATTATTAAGTGAATTATGTATATTCATTGTTAGGAGAATGAATTGAGGGGTCACACAGTATCAGCCAGTGAGGCTCTATGGCTTCAAGGTCAAGTTGGCACCAGAACCCAAGCCAAATTCAAGTCAGAATCATGGGGCGGGGAAAATGCTAACACCTGGAAGAAGAAGAAGCTGTGTTCTATGATTTCTCTCTCCTCCTCCACTTCCTCCCATTTTCAGTTTTTAAAATGTTTTCTTTGTTATCTTTTAGTGAATGGGTGTTTGACCTGCATGCATGTCTGTGCACCATGTGCCTGCAGAGTCCACAGAGGTCAGAAACAGGAGCTGGATTCCCTGGGACTGGAGTTAGAGCAGATTCTGAGCCACCATGTGGGTACTGGGAATGAAACCAGAATCTTCTGGAAGAGCAATCAATGCCCTTAACTGCTGAGGCATCTCTCCATACCTCTAATTTTCTTGATAAAATTGTCCTATTGGGTCTCTCACATACTAATGTGATCTCTAAGATGATCAATTTTCTCCATGAGCTACATTTACTGATTGTTTGCCATAAGTAGCACATTAAACTTATTAAAATTCATGAGATACATATAAAACTAAGAGGGAGGGAAGAGAAGAGAAAGAAGAGAGAGAGAAAGAGAGAGAGAGAATAACACATCTTACAGTATTAAGAAATGAATCCTGTAACCCAGAGTCCACAATCCATTATAGTTTCTTCCTATATTTTAGACCCAAGATTGAAAATACAGAAAAACAAAATGTGCTGTGTGGGATTGCAATTAGATAATCCAAACCCCTGTTCAATAAGTAGCAACTACTGACTGATGGACTCTTGGTCACCTGCCCCTTTTACAGCTACCAGCAGGGTGGTTACTATGGATTCCTTTGTTTTAAATATGTACTAGCAAGCCATAAAACTTGCACATAAACCCAATAGTCTGTAGGTAGACTTTTCACATTCATCTCCCAATCTCCTTTTCAATGTTCACCTTTATTTTCAGATTATGTTTCTCTGCCCTCTTTTTCAGGGAAACTTGGTCGTCTTAATTATTTTGGGATTTTTGTCACTGGGCCAGTTATCACAAATAATTTACAAACAAGATGTATTTTTGCTCAGTTTCAAGCTCTTCAGTTTATAGTTGATTGATTCCTTGTTTCTGGACCTGAAGTGAAGCATCATGGTAAAAATGAATGGTAGACCTAAGAGCTCACCTAACAGTAGCCAGGGAACAGAATGAGGTATACAATCAGTCATCTTCTTCTGTCCATTCAAGCCGTTGGTGGCATTCAGAGCAGCCCTCTAAGCTCAGCATCTCTGATAGACACAATAGTGTGATTTTCTATGCCCCGAGTACTTTCTTAGTACAATTAAGTTGACAGTCAGGATTAAGGGTCACTTTATACTTGGGTGAGGGACTTGGCTCTACTTCAACTGGATATGCCAGACTGCATTGACTCACCTTGGGATTCCTTGCCTTCTCTAGGGAGTGAGCAGGGGTGGGGAAGTTGGGAGAATGGGGGTGGAAGTGGAGAGGCTGGGGGAGGACTGGGAAGCGGCGAGGGATGTAGCAGTAGAGGATATGGGAAAATAAAACTGTTTTAAATGCTAAATAGTAGAAGGAAATAATAAAAAAAGAAAAGAAAATGTTATGCAATTCATGACTTTGTCCAATTATCTGTTAATAAATGTTTTTCAACAAATACATAAAAATATCTGTGGCAAATTCAAAAACCATTTGTGGGTCAGCTAACCCAACATTGTCACTATCATCAGCAGTGCACACTGTATTAGTGACCCCAATCTTCTAGGCAATTTATATCATTCCTTACCTCTGCTGTAAGGGACTTTATAGAACACCTGGTTTGTACATCTAAAAGGAACTACGTCATTCTTGGTCCTAGTGGTTTACATATCAAGAGAGGTATTAATAAAAGACAATCTCTATGATGATTTGAGGATACACATATCTCCCTGCAAGCTTATTATGGAGGGTTTGGTCGCTGTTGTAAGTAGTATTTAGAGGTGGGGAGTTTGGAAAGCAATTCATCATGAGGCCTATGACTTCATGACAATATTTATACACTGATAGATTCATAATTTCATAGCATTATGAGATCAATGGAAATCTTAGGAAGTTGAGCTCGTTGAGAGAGGTTACTGGAAAGTGTGCCTTGTATCTTTCCTGCTGTCTCTCCTTCTCCCTCCTGTTTGCTTATTACTATAAGGTAAATGGCCTCTGGCATATGTGTCACAGCACTTTGAAGTGTGACTAATATAGCATGCCCATGTCATCTTGAATCTCTAGTCTGTTATGCCTGCAAATAAAGATTATTTGAAAACGTTGATATACTGTGATGAACTCTTTATTAGCTAATGGCTTTAGAATACTCTTGAATTTATCTTCCCCCTAATTCTTGTTATACTACTATTCCCCCTTAAATAGATATGAATGAAAGCACCTTTGTTAGAATTTGGGTGGTGCACACTGTCTTAGAATATGCGGTATTCCCTTCTGTAAAGAAAAGATGCATATTTTACTTACACTGAACATATGGCAGATAGCATCCGTTGTAATCAATGTGTATCCTCCATGAGTACTTCTGCCAAGGCCCACTCTGCCTCGTGTGTAGGGAGCTGTGAAGCTGGTATTACAGAGTCTATCACTTACAGTCATAGAGGGTGACACATTTATCCATTATGTGTATTGTGGCTTTCGATTGGAAATTGATCCTTAATAGATTTTTCACATCTTTTCAAAGAATTTTTACCACAGAGGCTGCTACCAGGTGACAGACATGGTGAGTAGAGATGCTTGGCATACTGAATCCACCATACTAAACACATACACAAAGTTTAAAACATTGTTTTATTATGAAATAATTATAGATTCACGGGTTGCAACAAAGAGCCACAGGAGATTGCAAAGTAATGTTCGGGCAAATCCACTGTTCATTTCCTGAAAATCCCCCAGGGCTAACATCTCACACTACTCTAGTGCAATATCAGAAGCAGTTCTCTGACACTACAGTGATATACAGAGTTTATTCCAGTCTCACCCACAATATGCACCCACTTATATGGAAGGTGAATGCATGTGTACATGTCTATGAATCATTACGAGACTGACACCTTCAAATAGACCGCAGAACCATCAGGACACTTAACTGTACCACACCTTAAAGGTCTCTGCTATTCTTTAAAGCAGATCCAAGGGCCCTATTCCTGAAAGCTATTAACTTACTCTTTCTCTATGCTATTGCATGAAAGCACACAAATGAAATAATATAGTTTGTATCATCTTTGAAATTGGCTGTTTTACATTTTCTATTATTTCTTGAAGTCAGCTTGTGTGTATGTGCGTGAGTGTATGTGAGTGAATAGTTGTGTAATGTGCTCATTTTTAACTTTTAAACTTACTATTGTGTGAGTACACATGCCACAGCACTAATATTGAGGTCAAAGGACAGCTCTCTAGAGCCAGATCTCCATGGTTGAAGGGAACAAAGTTAAGTTTCCAGGTCTGTAGGGCGAGTGTCTTTAGTCACGAACACCCCACTGTCTCTGTTCCTTTTTCTTATTGGGTGGCATAGCTAACCACAGCTTATTTAAACTATGCACTGCTAAGGATATGTAGTTTCAAATCTGTAGGTATTAGAGGAAAATCAGCTATGACTATTAATATACATGTTCCTGATTTAGGAAGAGTCCATTCCTTTGACATACATACCCCAGGGTATAGTTTCTTGATTAAGTATTATTTTTCAGTTTTGAAAGAAAGGACAGAACTATTTCAAAGAAGCTGTGTTAATTTATATTCCTACCAGCAACGTGTGAGTGACGTAGTTTCTCTGTGCCCCTTCCCACTGTTTTTCTTGACTACACATACACACACACATACACACACACACATACATATACATACACACACATACACACACGCTCATCCTGCACACATACATGCAAAATAATAATAAATAAAACAATAATTCATAATAACACTCCATCTTGATTTAATTATATCTTTAAAAGTGCTACCATTTTTTTGCTGTTTCTTTTCGCATTTATTAAGTAATCATTGAATGAATGACCTGTCCACTTCTACATATTAGTAGATTGGCTATTCTGAATTACAACTAAGAGTCCAGCTAATATGCCTCTGTTGCATTTACTCCATTTGTACCTCCAACTTCATACTTCACTATCCTGTTCATTAAATTCTAAGTTCAGTCACCTTTAACTTCCTCTTGCCTTCAAACACTGGATTTTACTGCCCCCTTATAGAGTGTCCTTTTTTCCCATTTTTTTTATTCAGAGTTAATTCCAACCCTAAAACATCCAGTTCAATACCATTATCTCTGACAGCTTCTCACATTTTCCCAGGAATTTAGCCATTTCTGCCTCATGGAATAATAAATAAAATTAAAAGTTGTGTATTAAACTCTTAATAAGATTTCATCTTGATCCTATTATTCCCTTTCCCCGTAGGATAATGTTGGTGAACTTCAGTCATAGCATTTATTGTCTTAATAGTTCTCTTGGTTTGTTGACCATTTTTTTGAGGTTTGAGGTTGGGTCTCATGTATCCAAAACTGGCCAAGAATTCATTATGTAGCTAAAGATGACTTTCAACTCCTGATTCTCCTGCCTCTTCCTGCCAAATGCTAGGACTATACGCATGTGCCACTTCACCTGGTTCATATAACTCATGATGCGTTTTAACTTACAGTTTTCTTCTCCTAAAACAAAGGAGAAGAAATATGTCTCATTTGCTAGAGCCCACTGAGTGCACGAGTCTGATACTTTCTTCCAAGTGTAAATGAGTGCTTCTATTTCCACCAGAATTTTGGTGGCATGTTTTCCAACTACCAACTGTGTTTGTTCAAACTCTTGTTGGTGTAGGTGAATACACTGGCTAGACATATGCTAGAGTCATTTTTGAAGAAGGAACCTCTGTTGAGAAAATGCCTGCACCAGATTGGCCTATTCAGCAGCCTATGGTTCATCTTCTTGATTAATGATTGATGTGAGAGTTCCCAGCTCATTGCAGATGGTTCTATGATCTAGGGAATTCTGGGTGTTATAGGACATCAGGCTGGGCAAGTCAGCATGAGCACGCTAGTAAGAAGAGTTTCTTCATGGGCTCAGCTTCAGTCCTTGCCTTGATTTCCTGCACAGACATCCCAAGATGACAGTGTATGTGTGTAAGAGACCTGAGAAATGTTAAGATGAAATGAACTCTTTGTTCTCAAATTGCATTAGGTCATGTTGTTTATTATCATAGCAGAAGAAACCTTCACTAACACAGAAATTAGTTTTGCTGTGGCTGTCCTGAGCATGTAACCTTTGGAAGTTTGAGGAAGGACTTTGGAACTTTGGGATGGAAGTGATGAAGGAATGTGAGAGCAGCATGGTGAGGGCTGAAATGACGGATTCTTAACTTGGGAAGTTTCAGAAGGAAGTAAAAACTCAAGTGAGACTGTTTGTGTGAGACTTTGAATTAAGAATTTGTGGTATCTGGTCAGCTGGATCTGAAGAATTATCTGTGGTTAGCAAGAAAGCAGTATCATTGAGGCAGACTCCTCTGGAGGCTACGGTCCAGAAACAGCCATGGCTGGGCTGTACCTTATGCTGTATAAGCATATCCCGGATAGTACTTGCTTTTGGAGGCATGAAGGAGTCATTGAGGTAAGAAGAGGCTTGACACTGTGAGGGACCAGTGGGGAAGCTGTAGCCTCAGCTGCTGTAGAAACTTCAGAATTAAAGGGAAAGGTATAGCCCTAGCTACTATAGGAACCCAATAATTAAAGGGGTCATAGAGAGAAGTTGAGGCTTGGCACTGTATGACAGGGTCAGAGTCTCTAATAAAGCTGAGAATAGGCTATCAGTGAAGGTGAAGCCCAATTTCAGGATGACTTAAGTGAAGTAATGAATTTTATTTATATTGTACAACTAAATGGCATCTTATTTAAATTGAGGGAATGTGAATGTAAATATGTTGCTTTAATGAAAATAAAATAATTGTTTAAACATTTTTTAATAAAAAAACCCATTACACCCAAAATGAGCAATGAAATCAAAGCTGTAATCAAAATTACCACATGAAGAAATCCCCAGGGCACACATGCACACATGTGTAGATATACATACACACACAGACACAAATACACATAGAGGAAACAAACTAATATGAGAGATTAATTTTCCTGATTACTGTAAATGTAGAAATTGTCAACAAAATACTTGCAAACCAAATTCAAGAGCACATTAAGACCATATATTGTGACTATGGTGATTTTATCCTAGGGATGCAAAATTGGTCCAGTACTTCAAACAAATAAACATAATACACCATATTCATAGACTTAACAGAAATCACATAATCATCTCAAAAGATGCAGAAAAGACATTTGGCAAAATTCAATGCATTTCATAATAAATGTTTTGAAGACACTAGAGTTAGAAAAGGCTATAAGAAAAACCAACCATGATCAACTATACCCAATATTATACTGTTGAGGAAACTTGAGAGTTCTTTCTTTAAGATCAGAAGTGAACACACCTGACAAAGGAGAAGTGTGGGATTGGCCTACAAGACCTGCTCTAGGTAGTCTAACAGGCATGCTGAAGACACTGAGAACCCAACTCATGTTTAGTCAATAGGGTTGCATGTTTCAAATGTGAGCCCTAATCTGGAACTAAAGGCCTAGAGGATTCCTGGAGAATCACTAGTTTCCAATTCAGAGAAAACAGCCAAGGAAGTTGGGTTCCAGTCTCAAACAAAGGAGGAAGATAACTAGATAGATGTACTTAACCAACAAGGTGTGAGGTCAACAGCCCTGCTTTCCCCCAAGGTTTCTCTGTGTATGGGCACCCATGGAAAGGTGCTTCCCTCTCTAGTAAGGTATCTTCCTCCTTACTCCAATCTTCCCATAAAGTATCCTTAACTATCAATCCAGAGGTACATTTCTTAGTAAATCGAGTTAATAACCAGGATTAGCCATCGCAAGTGCATTGATGTGTAAGTGAATTATGTGTAAAGCCACGATGTTGGTACAGGCCATAGAACTCAAAAGAGACAGTGGAAAGAAAGATGGGGAGTGGAGAGAATAACAGAACACAAGGGACCCAGGAATGGAAAGGGTCAAAGAGTAGAGTAAAGGCATGATAAGGAAGGTAGCCGGGTGAGGGGCTGGCAAAGAGGATCAATTAAAGTTTGAAAATGTCATAAGAAAGCCTGTTACTTTGTGTCCTAAATTTGAAAAATTTTAAGGCAAGTCAAGTTGGGTATGTGTGAAAATTATAGAAGAGGAAGTATATACGAACCAGAAATTTCAGAAATGCTCAAATGTCATTGTTTGATACAAGCATCTTAACATTTTTTTTTCAAAGCAAAGTTGAAAATTAGCAATGAAAATGATGCATTTGGATGTGGTTTGTAAGATCATATGAAACTCGTAGCCACTAAACCTATGCATAAGTGTCTTCAACTTTAAAATTAACCAATGACCACTATATGCTAAGTACATAGTACTTATAACATCAACAAGCTTCCAATTCTATTTAACCTTGGAAACAAAATACTGGTTTGAATTATAGTACTTAACAAGGCTTTTATTCTGTTTCTTATTGAAGCTTATCATTCAAAAAAACCTTTGTGTTCACATGCTGTCTAACTAGACTGAGAGCTTCCTAATGTTAGAAGCCTTGGCATTTTGCCTGACACATCGGAAGTACTCAATAAATTATTGTCGAATGAGTGAAAAGAAACCTGTAAAGCGAATTTATAAAAATCAAAAGAAAATTGTACCTTATGATCTTCATGCAATTATTCAATCCAGTTCATTAAAAGAATTATTAGCTTCAAATATCAATAGTTAATCCTGAAGAGGTCATTTTCTCTTCCTTGTACAACTCTACATACTCAAAAAATTTGGACCTCGTTAAGTTAACAGCATTAGCTAGTCTTGCTGTGTGTATGTATAAAATATGATCCAATAAATTTAATTAGATCTCACTGTAAAAAATAAATCTTTCAGCTTGGAGATGTTCTCTTCCTTAACTATTATTATTTCCTATATGCATTCTATAAGATGGTCATGGTGTGACTTAAAATAACCTAGATTGCTGAGATGAAACATTTAAAAGCAAGTATAAATGTAACCCTATAAATTTCACTCACCATATAGTGCATTATTCATTAAACAGTTTTGAATCAGATAATTTTTCAGTGCAGCTTCCATAGCAACCATGTGAACTCCAACTTGCTTGGTAAAATCTTTTGAATCACCCTTTGCCAAGGGACTAAGGGAACATCAAGCCTCAGGGGGCTTCTTAGCCTGACCCTTGGTCCAATTAACATGACAGAGATCCTGAGGCTCTTCTTAGCTTTAGCTCTGTTATTACATGATTTGACTGGCTAGTGATTTTTAAGGTTGTTATACATTGACTAAGATAAATTAAAAGAGCAATCCATGCCCTGTATTGTTGATTAGCCCTGGCTTAGCTCCTGCCCTTATTGCTCACTTTGGAGAACTTGTGACACAATCCATCTCCGCGTGTCAACCATCTTGTCTTTCAACTGGAAAGCTCAATGTGACAGCACAGTGTATTAAGAGGTCTCTGCTTGAATAAATTGATGTCAAGTTTAATCTAATTTAATAATCTAAGCTAGTAGGGACAACACAACCACTCAATGACCATGTATTGAACAACCAGGTGCTGTATCACAGGCTACGGAATCTTGTAATACAGATCTGGAGTCTGTATTCCCTATAAGGCTGAGATCCACAAAAGAAAACACAAAATGACCATACCCAATATATATAGTAAGATCCTTATGGTGTTGAAAGAAACCAGGCTCTTGTCCTTATGGGCTGCAACATGAGCAAGGTTGCTCTAAGAAACAGCTCCTAGAAACACCAAGACTTTTGGAAGACTTAAAGGCATACAGTTGGAATAAAACAAACAGCTTGAGTGGAGATGTATGTACTCATACCTACATTTTAAAAAGATATGAAAGGAGCTATTTTAAAAGGATCTATTTTGAGTAAAAAAAAAAAAAAGACTAGTCCTTATTTGGTAAAAATTATGACAGTATCACTAGCATTTTTAAACGTGTGTGTTGATAATTGTGCTACATGCAAGAAGTATTTCCATTCTGTGTGTTGCAAGCCTATGCAAAAATTTAAAATCACTATATTTTAAGAGCAATAAGTAGAATATATGTATCAAAATATCTCACATGTAGAAAAAAAATAGGTGGAGGCTTTCTGTAAATTATGCATTTTGAAGTCTTGTGTCTAATTATGATTGTATATTAATGCATGGTTATAGCAAGGTAAATTTAAAGTAATTCTCTAGAAAGTTTTCTCCAAATTTGTTAATAACAGAAATAATCTAAGAACTGTAAACGTGTATGGGTTACTGAGCCTTTCTATCCAAGGAGGAGAGGCCCAGAGAGACAGTGGAGGAGGTCTCACCAAAAAGCTCTTGTCCATATGTCATTTACTCTACCTAGAAAAACACAGTAGGGTCTGGAGTTGCAGCTATGAGGTATAGAAATTTTCAATGATGTACAAGAGAGATAAAAAAAAAAAAGAATTAGCAGAGCAGAAAATTACCAAAGATGAGAGGGTGTGGTTAAAATCTAAACATCAGAACCTGAAACATTATCTTGAGCATAGAACAGAGAAAACACCCGGATGTCAGTCACTGAGCACTGCTATCAGAAGGCCTTAAAGACCCATATGACATATGAACAAGTGAAATGGGCAGTTAATGTCTGTCTTACTCAGGGTTTCTATTGCTGTCAAGAGACAGCATGCTACAGCAACTCTCTCTCTTTTTTAAATTGTTTTTGGTTTTTCAAAAGCAGGTTTCTCTCTGTAGCCCTGGCTGTCCTGGAACTCACTCTGTAAACCAGGCTGGCCTCAAACTTAGATATCCATCTACCTCTGTCTCCTGTGGGCTGGGATTAAAGGCCTACACCACCACTGCCTGGCCTGGCAACACTTATAAAGAAAAACATTTAATTAGGGCTGGCTTACAGGTACAGAAGCTTAGCCATTATCATCATGGTATTGTGTAGACAGACGTGTGCTGGAGAAAGAGCTGAGACTTCCACACTAGATTGGCAGGTAGCAGAAAGCCAGAGGGAAACAGAGACCTGGCTGAGCTTCTAAAAACCCAAAGCCCACCCTCAGCGACACGACACACTTCCTCTAACAAGGTCATACCTCCCAACACCACTTTCTAGAGCATTCAAATATACAAGTCTATAGGAATGGGGACAGTTTTATTCAAACCACTATACAGTTAGAAGTACAAATAAGTGAGGAAAATGAGATTTCAAAATAGAGTTCACCTGAGCAGAGTGGGAAGAAAAGACTTGTCTTGCCTGAGACCTGAAGAGTGATTAGAACGAAGACTTTTTGAGGAAAAGGTTATCTTACCCTCACTGGGCACTGATGGTTAAACAAAAGATATGAAATAACAGGGAAAGCACCATGACCCAAAAAAGGTAGGTCTCGGTGCTCATTTAAAATATGAGATGGACTGTATCCTCTTCTATGTGCAAAAGGGCAGACAATTATGAACACAAAAATATACAAAACCTCTACTTGTTGATCAACTTTTATTCCTTCTCTTCACCTGTACTGCAATGTTACATAGAAATATAAAGAAAGGACCCAAAGACCCCCTCAAAATACATAATCATATTGTGACCAGATGAATGCTTGGACTTAGCCAACATCTTTTCAAAGGATATTATGTTTTAATATCAAAATAGAAAGCACACACATGAACGTTCAGTCCTACTTTGAACAGCCTCTGTCTTAATTAGGGTTTCTATTACTGTGAAGAAACACCATGACCCTGGCAACTTTTGTGAAGGAAAATATTTAATTGGGGTGGTTTACATTTACAAAGATTTAGTCCATTATGAGCATGGTGGGACATGGCAGTGTACAGGCAGACACAGGTAGCTGAGAGTTCTACATCTTGATTTACAAGCAATAGGAAGTGAATTAATCGGTTGTGGCTTGAGCATATATGAGACCTCAAAGATCACCCTCACAGTGACACATCTCCAACAAGGCCACACCTCCACCAACAAAGCCACACCTTCTAATAATACCACTTCCTATGAGTTTATGGGGGCCAATTACATTCAAACTACCACAGCTTCAGTTGCGACAATAGTCTTGATCCTCTGTGAACTACTGAGATTTCCTGAGACCTCCCAGAGTTCCTGTTGGTGGGCACCATCAGGGAGAGTGGTGAACCCACACACTCATAAAAAGTTCCTCCATCTCTGAGAGCTACTGAAATAAGAATCCTAAAATCTGCACTGCCGAGGACAGAGGTCACACTCTCTTTCTTGCTTCTTGACAGAAGAAATCAGACTTACATCTATTTTTTGCCAACTTTGCTCCAGGCTGTAGTTGCAATAGAACCACAGACAGCAATGATTCTTTTCCTTAACTGTGTAGGCAAAGCCAAAGATAGGCTTTTAAGTTAAAGCTCCTGACAGCTGCTCCTGTTCAATGCCAATTACTCCAACTTAGACACCCTCCCTTTCCATTGTCAAGCCTTCATACTGAGAAATTGTCAGTGGCTTTCTTGCTTAAGGCAAAGCCCAAGTCTTTACCCAGGTGCACCCCGGCCTATGTGATGAGGCTACAAACACTTGATTCAGTCTGAGTCTTAGAAATCCATCTGTATCATTCCTTGTCAGCCCATAAACACTTCTTTCTTCTTTCTGCCTTTGGTTTGCTTTTGTTCACATTTGCCATATAAAAGTTCTATTATTTTTACAATCACCTCATCTAGCTACACATCAAGTTCAGGACCTACTTGACTCTCCATAGTCTAACATCTCATGATTCCTATGACTCTTCTTCCTCTAGTTTCAGAATCAGAATTAAATTGTTAATTTGAATAGGGGTTAGCATTATTATGATTGGATGGGCTGACTGTCTAAGCTCAGATATATTAACTAGAGTAACATATAAACTTACTAAGTTTTTGATATGTCTGAACCTCTGTACTTTATTGAGTCAGAGTCATATAAAATGAGTCATTATAACAATGGTTGAGAAAATAAAATACCCCCAATTCTTTGTTATCTCTCAAATATTTTTAAAAAATATATAGTCACAGATATTGTTTTGCTTATTGGCTTATCATAAAGCATTCATATCTATAATTACACATAAACAAATACTTGCTGTAATCATTGGGTCTTTATCTATTTATTAAGTTTTCTAATGCTAGAGATTAAACTCTACTCATGGGCCCTGCCCATGGTAGTCAAATACTCTTCTACTGACTGCACTCAATTTAAAAGTCAACTAGGCATAACAATCCAAGTCATAATTTCTTTATAAGCACTTTAGCGGCATCAAACAAGAAACAAAAGTTGTAGGAGTAACCAGCCACAATCTGGTTGATTTAAGGTCCACCCCATGAGAGGAAACCTATGACTGTCATTGCCAGAAAGACAAGAACCTGAGACTAGATACGCCATTGACCCAGGGAAACCAAATACTACTGTTCTGCTAAAGGAGCAAAGCAATAAAATGGCTTCTAATGACATTCTTCCATACCCATAGATCACTGTCTCATTCCCATCATCTGAGAAGCTTCCTTGTAGAAGAAATGGGCCCACAATGTGCAGAGAGTAAGAGATCTTGGAACACTCAATATAAATGGAATGTCCTCATCAATGCCTCCCCTCAGGGCCCAAGGAACTCCGAGAAAGGGAATATAGAAAGACTGACAGAGCCAGCAGGGATGGTTAGCACCAAGGAAACAGGGCCTTTCAGACACAACAGGACTGATGCACAGATGATTTCAGAGACGTCTCAGGTCCAAGTCAGATGGGGGTCCCAGCACTGACAGGGGGAAATGAACACATGCTTCCACCCTAACTTGGAAGCTATTTCCAATTGACAACTGTTGGGAAAGAGAAAATGAGTTTTCTCCAGTGGAGTCCCACTGATTACGCAGAGCACACTTGGGGGTGGCCCCACGCCCCGCAGTAGATGGGCGACACAAAATAAACTCAATGAGTTTATCTCATAATGCTTTGCTTGATCATTTTTTACCTTGCTTGTCTTTTACTTATCTATTATGGCTTCCAACTATGTGCTTTTATGGGGTGTACGGGGTGTCTGTGTGATTCTTTGTGCTTTTCTATGACTGATTTTATTATTATTATTATTATTCTGCTTTTTAAAAAATTTGGTCTGTTTTCTAAAGAGAAAAAGGAGGCATAGAGTTGGATCAGTGGGGAAGTAGATAAGCTCTGGGGTGAGAGGAAGGTAAAATGTGATCAGTTTATACTGTACTAAAACGTCATTTTCTATTAAAAAATCAAGTAGGCATTAAAAAAAGTCCAAGCTGTAATCTTTTTGTGTGATTTGAAGAAGAAGGTCTGGATCCTAAATTCTTAGTTCTTGGAAAGAACCTAAGCTTACATATGAGTTGAAAAAAATACAAATCAATTAATACAAATATTATTATTTTAATTTATATACCATATGTATCATTTATAGGAAAAATAAATAGAAAATTGAGCATATGCTATTAGTGATTATCTCTACAAGGTATAATTATGGAGGGTTTTAAGTGTTTTCTGTGCATATTTTAAATACTCTACAAGGAGACTGTAGTAAGAAACAGTTTGGGAGACATAAGAGGCTATCCAACTGTATTCACAGATTTCCTGTGCACACATGTGCAAAAACATAAACATCTTTTGGGACAAAATTGGCAGCGTTTTTTGCCTGGGTCTTTGTGTCAGAGATGCTTACAGCCACTATTCAGTGCATTTAGAAAACTGTGTGGAAAGAATGAGGAAGGTGGAGTACACACATAAAACCTCACTTATGTCCTGCAGTGAGTTTAGTATAATTTCATGGCTACATTTTTAATGTTTGTTTTATTTTCTAAAATTAAAATATAATTACATAATTTTCCCCTTCTCTGAAACGCTAACACCGAGCATTCTCTTCCCAGAGATGCCTAGCACACTTCAGTGATGCTTTCTGATCTGATGTGGTTATTAGTATTATTGGTTCCTTGGGACAGAGTCTCATACAGATCACAGGAGGCCACATCACTTGGCACACACAGCCTTGGACTCTCCTGTCCCTTCTGCTTTTACCTCTTGAGTGCTGAATGCACCCCCACACCCAACTTTTCCTGTAATTTTATAGCTCACAAGATAGAGAACTCTTTCTGGGATTACAGAAACCAATAGGATATAAGGACAAAAGGTCCAAGAGTACTTTGGAAGTGTTGAGGCAATTTGGGTCTACCTCAAAAGTAATTATTATGCACTTATAAATTTAGCTTTGATTTGGTGCATTCTGTAGAGAGCAGTGATGTAATAAAATGTAATTTTTTTAGATAAAGGAACTAGCTTCATCCTATCTCCAAGGTCCTTATAGTTCGAAAAGAGAAAGCCTGACAGTCCTGGATTTACCTATTTATCTGTTATACTTTTTCTTGGCTTCTTTTTTCCCAAAGTCACACCAGCATTGATGTTACACTCCACATCCACTTTAAGGCTATGAGTCAAGGCATTGTTTTTCTCTTTTATTGGATGACAGCATCAGGCAACAATCCCTACTTAATTGGCAGGATGGAGAGAAGCAGTTAGAGAGGCTTCCTGAAAGCCTTCGAACACAAAAGACATACACATCAACTCTTGGTTTAAATCATCTCATTTCATAATCAACTTAAATACAGAAATGCAATCGCACACACAATACCTTAGCAATGATTCATCACTACCCCTCAAATGTCCCTGCTCATTTTTTTTAACTTCATTACAACTGTTAAATAATAGGATTGGCACCTAAGAAATATTTAATAGTTTTTGGTGTATTCTTTGAGCAGCATTGTTAAGTATTCCATTAAGTGATAGCATTATAGTAATGGACACAGAGGGTAAAACTGGGTTGAATTTCTCCTTTAGCTTCCAATGTATTTGAAAAGACAAGGTCCATACTTGTTAAAAAAAAAAAATAAGTAATGGTTGTAGGTAAATAATGATCTAAGGGTTTGGAAGGTGAGGATTAGAACTGGTTGGATTATGTTTTTATCTTAATGTAAACCAGCATCCTGAGGGAAAGATTGTTCTGTCCACAATTAAATACGTTTGGATACTCTTAAGCAAAATATCTAGACTGTACTCATGAAACTTGAGAAGGGACTTTAAGTGGTTGGTTTCCTGAAGATAAACTGACTCCTTACACTACCAAAGACAGACACGATAATTGCCTGTCAATATAGACACCCCTGAGTTCCAGAGCATGTCTAATATGCAGTCTCCCCATTTGGGTGTCCTGGCATAGGTTACATTGTAATGTTTAAATTCACATTGCTTTTGCATGATTTCCTTATGTTTCTTTTTAAAGAAAGCTTCTGGAGATCAGAGACTAGAATACGTAATTTTATCCTGCTTTTTCATAAAATTCTCTCTCTCTTTCTCTCTCTCTCACTCTTTCTCTCTCTCACACACACACAACACACACACACACACACACACACACACACACACACACACACACACACACACACACTCTATCATCTTCCCGTCCCACACACATACAAATAGGAAATAGTCCAGAGCTTTCATGCAAAGAAGACTGGTTTCAGAAAGACTATTGATGGGAAACACCGCTGTGTGTGAGAAAGAAGAGGACATTTGTGTCACAACAGCATCTCAAAGTAAAGTTTTTCATCCTTCTGGAAACATCAGACAGACTTAATCATATACCATCACCTTCCTGATGTTTAGAAGTCAGACCCCTAGGGCTCAACTCTTAGCCTCTACTGACCTGTCTATCCATGGGGTTTTATTTCAATGCCCTGTCTTTAATCACCATCAATATGCTGATGGTGCCTAAATGTAAAACTTCACCTTTGACCTCTCTGACCTCCAGAGGAATATCTATAATTTCCTCCTTCACATCTCTGCTTGGATGACTGATTGACAGCTCTGATTTACCTATTTGAAGCAGAATGCTTGCTTAAAAGCCTCATGCTTTCTCTCTGATTTCTGATGCACACATGGCATCTTCATTCTACATGCTAGTTGCTCATATTAAAAACAAAGATGCCAGTCTCATTAATATTCATCAGTATTGGCATCTGTCTTCCTCTGGTATCATATATATAATCCATCAGCAATTTCAGACAGTTCAATCATGCAAAAATATTTAGCTTCCAGACCACTTCTTATTGTCTCCGCCCTAATTTGACAGCCATCCATTTTCTCTTGAATTATTTAAATTTGCCTCCATACTGTTCTTTCTCTTTGCATCTTTGCCTTTACATGGGGATTCTCTATGATGTTTAAGGAGGATCCTTCCAAAATGTAAGTCAGATCATGACATACCTCCACTTAAAACCATGCAACGGCTCACACGTCATTCAGAGCCAGTGCCTCAGCATTTACCTTCCCCTAATATCTATACCACCAGGCCCTCCCAAGGCTCCTTTCAGTTTCCCCCTGTTTTCTGAGACCCCCTCATTGCATTTCTTAGCTGTTCTTCAAATATACAAGGGACAGATATTTAAAGCATCCTTCTCTATTCCTTTCTGTAAATACCTTTCCTAATGATTCTTCTGTAGGTACCTTAAGCTCACCTGACATATTATCTGCTTATTTTTTCTGTCATTATTATAATATTGAAATAAAGGTGAAATGAAAATCAAGATCTTTATCTGTTTTGTGTACAGCTGTGTCCTTAGTTCCTAAAGGTTCATGACCCATGCTATAGTCTCAATAAATACCTGCCAAATGAAGAACTGATTATGTAAATTATGGATGAATTGATATATAAGTAAATAAGTAGGTAAACCCCTGTCTCCTCATTCATGTACTTCTCACCTTAGAGTTCAAAAACTTGGCATATCAGAACACTTCCGCTAAAACATTGATAGATTTTTCATAAGTCTACTCAATTTATTATTCAATAAGTTTTGAGTGTCATTTTTCTTATCAACACTCTCTTGGCCCTTACTCATTATCCCAAGACTGAATGCTAGGAAAGAGAAAGGTGACCAGGACAATCAGGTCCAAAGCATCATTCTCACAGAGAGAAAACTAAAGTCCACATCTTGTTGTAAGGAAAGCTAGAATTGGCTTTCAGGTTTCTAAATCCCTGTGCTTCAAGCATCTCCTACTACAGCAAAAGTAGTTCTCTGTCTGTCTCTGTCTCTACATCTCTCATATGTTGTCTTTGCTAGCAACATGCTGATCAAGTTTCAATAACAACAGTCGCTAAAGAGAGAGTCATCTTTGCAAGTGTTTTTGAAGCCCAGTACTGACTTTCTCAGAGCAAGAGAGGCAGCTGATGGAGTCCCCCTCACTTTCACAGAACAGAAGAGGCAAGAGTCATCTGTGGGCATTGGCAAGCTTGGTGCTTACTGACAGGCCCTTAAAATGGAAATATCCTGCTTGTCCTTTTAACAGGATTTCAGCCAGAGATTTTGGGAAAAGTACTGCAGCCTAGTGGGCTGTGAATACGAGTGGAAATGTCAGAGCTATGAATCAGTTAACACATTTTTATTTAGCATCTTCCTGTGAAAGGAGACGAAAAGACATAGATTTGTGCTCAAATTTTTTCTCATTCAGAGTGGAGTCCAGAGCAGGACGGGTCCCTGTTAGAACCAAGATGTTCTAAGAGTTCAGGATTTGAAAGTATGTGTTGAGTGGCAAGGAGTTCTCAACCTGAGGGTCACAACCACTGGACACAACCTAATTCTGATGGTCTTAGGAGCAGAGACACTGTTCAATAGCAACATTACAGTTATGGCATAGCAATAAAATGATTTTATGGTTGAGGATCCTCACAACATGGGGGACTGTATTAAAGGGTCACAGCAGTAGGAAGATTGGGAACCAGAGCATTGTATCAAGAAGGATGTAAGGGTGTGGGCAGGTGTATGAGGATTGTGCTCTACTGCTTGCTCTTGTCGTCTGGGATCTGGAAGTACACTTTCATGGATCTGTACCTTATGCAATCCTCAAGTGTTCTCTGGAAGTCAAAGTATATTTTACAATATACTCCTTGATTGTAGAGATGTTCCAATCTGGAAATAGCCCAAGTCCTCAGGCTAGATCCAGGGTTCTCTAGACTCCTTCCCAGGACACCTCCATGCTCTGCTGGAATATGACTTCCACACACTGATGGAACAGGCATTGAGTTTTGAAAACACTCAATGAAATCAAACAATTTTCCTGTTTAAAGTTTTGTGGTGATTGTTTTGAAAAGATGAAGGCACCCAAAATGTTAGTTTTCTCTGTGGTGTTCAGAACCAAAATGCTCCAGCAGTCCAAGGAGCTGTCTCCCAATCTGCTGTCAACCCTTTGAGGCCTATTTGAGGAGGGTGTGTCTTGACCTGACCATGTTGATGAAAAAGATACAGATGTCTACCATCTGGACACAGGGCCTTGTGCCTGTGTCAGTTTCCTGTCACTAACAGCCAACACTTGATTGATGAAATTTGGTAGTTTTTTTTTTTTTTTTTTTTTCTTAGTACAATATAACCTCCTAAATTTAGGTGGCACTTGGCCAAACTGAATTTGAACATGGGCAGGGGGAAAGTTTGTCATCAATGAAATGAAGGTCTGTTAAATAAATTAGCAATGTAAACAGGATTGTAAAAGGGACAATTTAATCTACTTACAAGAACAAATTGTTTTCAAGCACTTAAGTTGCATAAATTTGCATACAGTGTGCTAATTACAAATGATTGATAGCCAGTCATTCAAACACATCTGGTGAGAGCCCTGTTCTCTAACACTTTGTTAGACACTAGCTTGAAGTACTTCAAGTACTTGAAGATAATACAGATACATAATTTTTACATGTGTATCTGTACTGTTTACATAAGCCAATCCTTGTTGTTTTTTTAAATTGAGCTACATTCCTGTAAGCCATTACCACCACCACCACCACCACACCCCCCTCTCCCACTGCCCCCCTCCCCACCCACACACAAGACTACAGGTCACTGAGAGCCCAATTATATTTCCAATAGAACTGATGTTATGGTAGGAACTGCTGTGCCAGACCTAGGGATCACCAAAGTAAATCAGAGATTCCATTGCCATTATGTCATAACAAACTAAGCTATATTATCTAAAGTTAACGAATTCAGTTACTATTAGAGTCACTCCCTCTGTTTTATAAATGACATCAGTGACACTAAGTAATGTATCAATGGTATGGTCATAATAATTAGAGTTGGAAACTAAACAGAACTCTGATTTCCATTCTTATATCTCCTCCTAGAGCTATAGAATCAATGTACTTTAAAACAATTTCATCACATGTAATATTATGCTTTACATTTGAAGTGGTCCTCTAAAAGCCCCGTGTATTGTTATACTATTAAGAGGGAACTGGACTACAGGTGCCCTAATTTCATCAAGGGTCAATCCACTGATGATTTCACACAGAATGACCCAGAAGGAGATGGGTGAGAGTCTCACTGGAGGAGGTGAGTGGGGGAGATGTCACTGAAAAGTATACCTTGGTCTTCATCCTAATGCGTCTCTCTCTGCCTCTTGGCTGCCACGGGATGATCAGCGTCTCTCTGCAGATCCTTCCACAGTGGCAACTCTCACCTTATCACAGGATTAAAAGTGATGGAGTTAATCAACAATGAACCGAAGCTTCTGAAGTCATGAACTAAAACAAATTTGTCCTTCTTTAACTTGCTTCCGAAGGATTTGTCAGTGCTGCTTAAAATCATTGGCTGATTAACATAGAAAAAAAATCATATAAAACTTATATGATCTGAAAAAAATGTGCTGCTCTTGGTTGTGGGCTGAATGAAATTTCAATCCTATATGAATAACAACTGTTAAAATAAGCCTATGCAAATGTCTTTAAAATTATTCATATATATTAATATCTTAATTTAAAACATGGCTATAGAACTTACTTGGTAGCATGAGGATTGCATCCCAGGCCTCACATATGCTAGGCAACTGACTGCCCTACTACTGAGCTACATCCTCAGTTCAGAAGGGGAATTTTTGACACACAATACTGTCCTTTCTTCTATTATTGTTTATTTTGGATTAGGCTCAAGGATTCAAGCCATAATTGCTTGGCCTCATTGGTGGCCTGTGGTAAGGAAGCATATCATATCATATCAGAAGTGTGTGTTTCAGAGAAAACATGTTTAGTTTAGGTACGTGGGAAGGAAAGAACATGTATGGTGAGGGACTAGCATCCTAATGACCATGCTCCATGAAAGACCTAACTTCCAGTGACCCGGCCTTCTTTTTCCTACCTTCTGATTATGACAACGCCTTCACCCAGTGTCACAGGCTGATGATCAATCTATCAAAACATGATCTTTGAGGTTATTCTAGCCCTAACCATGGTAACTAGCACACATATAGGGGCTAACTGTTAGTTACTATGGAGCATCCTTTTCTTATCTACAATCAAGTTCAAAACTTTGACCAATTGGTGCTGAAATATATTTCTAGCACAAAGTAAAAAAAAAATTAATTTATCTTATAATAAATAATAAATATCACAAATTCAAAGTCAAGACATAGCTTTAATAAATAATAACATGTAACATTAAGGATATTCTAAATTTCAGAAGGTTATGAGTTGTAAAAATAAGGTATAGTGGGGACAACTTGTACAGCTAGGAACTTTCAAGATGAACTGCCTTGAAATTGTTTCCCACAGAAGAAAACTAACACTTTGATTTCAAAGATAAAATTTTGGTAAAACATAACTTATTTTACTATGGAAAACACATATACATTACGAAGTCAGCCATTTTTTATCATTTCAGCATCTCTATCAACGGCTTTAAGTCCATTCACAGAGTTGTTCAGTTGTCATAACTTCCCTTTCCAATGCAACCCATTATCAAAAAAACTCTTCACCCCTTATGCATTGACTGTGGCCCTACAACTTTCTTCCTATTGCTATGGATTTGTTTTTAATAAGTACCTCATGTGGTAGCAATCATATAGCATACTCTAAAATCTGTATTTCCTTCATCTAAATATTTTGGGGGATCACTATGAATTTAAAGATTGATATATTCAAGAATAGAATATCTTTTTTCATTTAAACATATTTTTATTGACTCTTTGAGAGTTTCACATCATACATCTCAGTCTTACTCATTTCCCAGTCCCTCAATATCTACTCTTTACCCTTGTAGTATCCCCCAAATAAAAGCTAAAAGAGAAAAATAAAATAAAACATGAAAATAAAAATATTAGTTTAAAAACGAAGCAAAAAGAACATAAAATCTAAACCAAACAAAAAAGCAAACAAATCAGTTCTTCATTCTTTATATTTTATAAACTTTATATTTACATACATATGTACACTAAGAGTTGGCTTAGTACCAATAGAATAGTGTGTGCGTGTGTGCGTGTGTGTGTGTGTGTGTGTGTGTGTGTGTGTGTGTGTGTAATTAAATTCCCTACCTCTCTAGGCCTCCCCTTGTATTTCCTTTCATTTGTTTACCCATCATTAGGAAGATTAAGTTGTTATATGACAGTTTCCTCTGAGGATGAAACAATCTATCCTTCAGGGAAGATCTTTAACACTTCGGAAATAAGTGTCTCATAACAGTTTCAGGAAGTTGCTGAAACTGACCAGAGTCACTAGGACCATCCCTCCCCAAGAGTAAACTTGTTGAGAGTTCCTCTCAGATGAGTCAAAGAAGCCTCTGAGCAGCCAAAGAGTCGGAAAGAAGCAGAAACCAGCTACACTGCCTGGAAGGGGAACCTGGAAAAGACACTCCTCCCTTCAGGCTGTGCAGTATGTTCCAGATACTCAGCTTTTGTGAGCTGTTACTCATGCTGGGGTGAGTTTTTGGGTGGTACAACTAACTGTCTTTCAGTGCTTTTTTTCTCTTGTAGGTAACCCCTCATCCATATTCATGTGAGTAATATTACACAAATTCTACTTGGTCTTATAATAAAAACCCAGAGTCAGATATTGGGTAAAAGCCAAAAGATAAGAGAGACAGAAATACACACCACAGCTACTTCTCACTCAGCCACTCCTCATGAATCAATCCTCAGACCGAATGCCTCTCAGTCCTCAGCTGAAAGGGAATGGGGTGACAGGGGAAGAGATGAACTCTTGCCTCCTCTTTCTTCCCCAAGTTATTTCACTTCCTGGATCAACCTTCCTAGTGTTAGAATTAAAGGTGTGTGCTACCACCACCTGCTTCTGTTGAGCCTTGAACTCACAGAGATCTAGAGGATCTCTGCTTCCTGAGCACTGGGATTAAAAGTGTGTCAGTTCTCCCTGACCTTCGTGGTTTGGTTCTGTCTTCTGATTTTCAGGCAAACTTTATTATTATATATACAATGTATCACTACAAGTAATCCTATTAAAATTTATCAGTTCTTCAAGTTGGACTTTGGTGGTATTTTACTTTTGTCTTAGATTCCCTGCCTGCATGTTTCAGCTTCCCAGGAATAGTCTGTTACACAGCATAAATGAACATAAAAGAGGGACAAAATAGGTTATGTTCATTAAGCACTGTTGAACAAGAAAAACAGCAGAAATGGTTGCCATAGTGCACGGCATAAACATTTCCATAGTCTGACCATTATTCCTGTCTGTGTGAATGGCTATCAAACATCACTGAGGGATTCAGTGCAGGTCCCAACTACAGGAACTTAGCCTTGGTGAACTTGTGGCTTATAAACTCTTCCAATGCAAGTCTCTGTGCTTGGAGAAGCAGTATGTCCTACCTATTGAGGAACCTTCTTCTAAAAGCCAGCCACTTCTCCTCATCACTTCTAACCCTAGACTGAATAATTTCTTTGCTTCTTCAGTAGTTAAACGCTTTGTGTATTTCTAGACTGTAACTTGAAATGTTTTGGGTTAACGGATCACACGTCTACTCTAGGGAATCCTTCATTTTCTGAAATTCCTAGGGGCATAATCTTTAATCTTCCATTTCAAAAATACTCAACAAATTAAGCATCTGAGAGTAGAAACAAATTCAACTGAGAATCCCAAGTTGCCTTTCTAAGACAAAATCCTCCCTGCCTTATCTTTAGCTACAGCTTTATATTACTTCATGAATGAGCAGCTGTGGATTATCAAATGTGAGAATGAAGGGGGTTATAATGCATAGAATATAAGAAGCAAACATTAATATTAATAGGAGTAGTGTCATGTTTGGATAGTTGAAGTTTCATTTTATATTGTGACTTACAAAGAGTAATTATGTTGGGCTACATAGGATTTAATAAACAAAATATAACCTTTAGTTTGTAAGTCCATCATAGTGAGTATTTTTATTATCATTATTATTAATCTCACTATACTGAGATTGACTGTGTCAATTTTTAAGGTTGAGTGTTACACACAAATATACCAGCTCTGACAGCGTCTTGCTGAAGAGGAGAAACGTGTGAGTTGAAAGGGTCTCAAAGGCTATTCCACTAATGTGAATGTGCAAATGTGAAACAGATTCTTATGGCACTCTCTTGTTTTTCCTCTTTGCTGTTTGCCACCCCTCCCCCAAGATCCCAAATAATCACATGGAACTTATTATTGTTTATAAATACCCAGCCTTAGCTTGGCTTATTTCTAGCCAGCTTTTTCTAAATTATCCCATCTACCTTTTGCCTTTGGGATTTCTTGGTTTTCTCTATTCTATATACCTTTCTTTATTTCTTCCTTCTCAACTTGCTGTGTATATGGATGACTAACCCCTGGTGTCCTCTCTCCTCCTCCTCTTCTTCCTCCTTGATCTCATCTTCCCAGATTTCTCCTCCCATTTATTCTCTCTGCCTGCCAGCCCTGCCTATTCTTTCTCCTGCCTTGCTATTGGCTGTTCTGCTCTTTATTAGACCAATCAGTTGTCTTAGACAGGCAAAGTAAGACACTTCTCAGAGTTAGACAAATACAACATAAAAGAATTCAACATGTCTTTGCACTATTGAAAATATTCTACAGCATAAATGAATGGAACACATATTAAAGAAGATTTTACAGCACTCATCTTCTATGACATCACCACATTCTTCTGTTGTTCTCATCTTTAGTGTTGTTATTCATCATTGTTTAAGGCATCTGCGTCATTCATTTGCCTTAACTAATTCAATACTTTTAGTTCTTTACATAGTTTTATATTCCTCTGTCACTTTGTCCTCTGTAATAATTTTCTCCTTCTTGAAGGACATGGAAACTCAAAGAACCGGATAATACTGCGTAGTAAGAGATGGTCTATACACTGATGAGACCAAGAAAGTTGCTCTGAGAGAAAAGAGTGGCTGCAAGTCTCAAGGATCTAGCAGTGTTGAAGGGATGGGAAGCTGCGTTAAGTGGAAATCAGAGTAGAGCTTCTGTAGGCTTCTCAGACAATTCATGATTTTATCAGTCAGTTCTTATAAGTAATTTAGTAATGCCTCATCTTCACACACCCATGGGATCAACTCTGAGGTTTTCATGGCTCAGAGCCTAACATACTATGGGTATCAGACCTATATGGTCCCTCCCCTCCAAGAAGGCATTTCATCAAAAAGAAGAAGTATAGAAAAAAAGCTCACAAAACATCAACTGAGCATGACAGGAGGTCACAGAAGCCTTTCTAAGGCAGAGATATTAGAACTGAGACATGAATGATAGAGAAGAGCAAATATCTGAGGACTATTAAAGCAACAAAATGAAAATTCCCAAGGTCTGAATGAAGCGAGAATCCTGATAATGCAGAAAGAAGCTGAAAGGCAATGTGGGTGGAGCTTAGAGATGGAGAGAGAAAATGTAGAGTACAGACTACAGATCTGATCATGTAGGTCCTCTTTTGGGAGGATGACACTGGAAGATTTTTAAGATGTGAAGTGACATGCATGGTACAATTTCTGCATATGGTGACTAAGTTTGATTACTACCTAGGGGATGAGTGTCGTCACTAACACAGACATGTTTCTCGGATGTATGAACAGCTTTGTTAGACTAAAGTTTGATCAGGTTGTGCATTTTATGTGTCTTAAAGACAAGTTATTTGTCTGGAACATCTATCAGAATCTCATCTGCTATTGCAATGGAGGAAATTCTTTGTCCAAATAATCATGACTCTAAATTTAGAAATATCCTAGTTTTGAATATACCTGGTTTTAGATTCAGACAGCAGGATATTCTGTAGTTTCATTCTTCAAGGATTCAACTATGGTAAATTAGTTCAGAAAACCTTAGACCCAGTCTGGGCTCAATTCTTTCCACACTTACTCTGTAATGCTAGAATTTTTTTTTTTTTTTTTTTAGCATTTTAGAATATTTTTGCTCTAAAATGAGATCCTTTGTTAAAAATCCAAGTGTCTTCTAGGGGAGTAACTTTAACCTTTTGTTTGATCACTGGTCACTGCCACCTCAAGATGAGGTTTTGTTTGGGATGTGGGGTTATAAGAAGGCACAGGAAAGCATCGTAGGACTCTCGAACTCCCCATGCTGGGGATAGTATAAGCTCTGAAAGATGGGGTTGCATAAAAAATAAAATCCTCTCAATCAACAATCTGTCCAGAGATTTCATTTATTTCCCAGTTCTGGTGACCTTTTCTTGTATCTGAGTGTCAGATTCTATTTGTAACACTGCTTGAGTTGAGGGTTGGGAGTAATTAGGGATTCTTATTCCTGAAACCAAGGTAGAGGAATGGAACTACATTTTGGGGGGCTGCCTTAAACATCTCAATTAGTGAACAATGCTCATTGTAGGTAGTAAGAAACTATGAGATTGTATAGTGAGGGATAGCTGGAACAGGCTAACTGAGAGTGAGTATGCTAATATAATAACAAGAATCTGAGATAAGTCTTGGAGAGATGTTTCAGAGTGGCACTTCTGAAATTCTTATAGCACTTTCTTCCAAAAAACTCACATTGAGAACTCAGAAACAGATATTTGACTCTTTTAGTAATCTACAATAACTAATAAATAATAACTAATAATAACTAATAAATCTCTAATTGTCTGGTAATGCTAAATCTCTTTGAATCATAAGAAAGCTAAGGCAAGTTGAAATACAAATTAAATGTCAGTTCTGTGAGAACACATTCGTATATATAAATGGATATGTTTATAAGTAAGTGTCATGTGTGTCTGTGTATATTTACATGGGTAAATACACAAGTAAAATTATATGTATGTATATCTATATGCATATATGAGTAACTGTATAAGTAAATCTGAATGGTATGCCTATGTACAAAAGAATTTGAGCTGTAGTAAAAAGACCCAAGCCATGGTAGACTATGTAGTACTAAAAATAGTTGCAACTATGAAACCTGAACCAACCATGCTAAATCATGATTTGGAGAGCAAACCAGATGAAATATTATGTTCCTTATGAGAAGAAAAGCCCATGAGATGATAAACATACTCAGTTAGATGTCTACTCTTTGGATTTTGTAGCTTTCTGGCAAATGGTGATCTTAATCACCAGAGAAAGCACAGTTAGATCTAATGCATAAAAAGACTTGGATTTTGGAGATGTAGCAGAGAACAGGCATTTAAACATATCTCTTGGTGTGAAATGTCTTTCTGTACCTTTTGAATTATCATTGGTTAATAAAGGAACTGTTTTGGCCTATGTCAAGACATCTTAGAAGCAGGCAAGAAATTCAACCTTAGATAAAGGGGAAGGAGGGCAGAGTCTAAGAGAAATGCTGTGAGATGCCACCAAGACAGCAAGATGTAAAAAAAAATTAGGCAATACATGGGCTATGTGGCAAGATACAGATGAATAGAAATGGGTTAAGATGCAAGATCGAGCTAGCAACAAGCCTGAACTATAAGCCAAAACATAATATTTCAGGCTGATTTTATTAAATATAAAATATATTACCATAATCTCTATAGAATTACTTTTTAAATCATAGGTAAGATACTTTTCTTTTAGGATAGAGCATGATGGTTATAAGAACCTAAGTTAGCAGAAGATGGAGAGTCATAGTCGACCAGAGGTCCCAGAGGTCCCAGTGGCAGTGAGAGTAAAAGGTCACTTGGAGAACCTAATACAGCCATATAATAGAAGTATAAAAAAAATCTTTATGGCTGAAAACATGTGTCTATACCTCATATTTTCTGTACCCATTTATCTGTTATGGTGCACCTAGATTGATTCCATAATTTAGCCATTTTTAATAGCACTGAAATATACTTTGATGTATAAGTATTTGTGTGATATGTAGACGTGGAGACATTTGGGTAACTACTTGGAAGTAGTATAGCTATATCATATGGAAGATCTATTTTTAGGTTTTGGAGAAACCTTCATACCGACTACCACAAGAAGTTGTTTTTATAAATTATCTAGAAGAGCATATTTGGCATATTGTTTGACAGTTTTAAAATGCTCACTATGATAAAATCAGAGTATAAATCATATGCTTCATTGGAAGTTATTTCATAGAATTTTTTGGTCCTCAAACTCACAGATATTACAATAAGTTTCTTGGCCCCCGGGTGGCCAGAGGTCCAGACCCACAGACCTGCCACCCCAGACCCCTTAGCTGTTCATTGCTGCTTTGGCCCTCAATAATGACTCAGGCACTTATATTAGCTTCATGCTGTTTGGCCTAAGGTTTAGACACATTGCTAGCTAGCTCTTTCATCTTCACCTGTTTTCATTAATCTGTCTGCAATGTGGCCCATGGCCCACTTGTGCTCCCTACATGTTTCTTCTTTGGGTGGCTGGCTCAATCCATCAGACTCAGCCCTTCTCCTATCTATGCTCTGATTTCCCCTCCTAGTTTTCTATGGTGCCTGTCATGGGCCAAAACAGCTCCTTTATTTAAAGATTGATATTCACAGCACCTCCCCCTTTCTGTCTAATCAAAAAGGAAGGTTTCAATTTTAACAAATCAAAATTACATATAATAAAACAGCTATCAAGCAAGAATTACAGTTATATAATCTATTTGTATTTAGCAAAATTAAAGAAAATACTCTATCATCTACCTTATCCTTAGAATCAAAAGTTTCATATAGAAAATGCCTTTCAAACAACTAAAAAAACTATACCTATAACTATCTAATATTTAACTACACCAAATACCACAGAAGAATATATTTACCCAAGTAAACCAGAAGTACAAGCAACTTCCAAAAACTATAAATGAAAGAGATGACACCTATCTGCCTGACAGTCACCCAAAGTTCCTTTATCAAGTTGGAGTATTCATTTTCAGACTACAGGCCCAGAGTCTCTTTTCATTTCAGTGAAGCAGGAAATCTGCTCTGTCCATTCTGGTATAGTTCATCAGTCACTTCTCCTTGTGGCCTGTGCTTGTCTTCTCTGAAAATCAGGAACCTGAAGGACCATCTCAGCTTGTTCTGCCAAAGTTCAGAGATCACTTTCCTATGGAACCTGCATGTCCAGTTTAAACAGCATACTGTCAAGCAGTCAATATAAAAACATGTTCTTGTCCAGTGGCTAACTGTTGCCAAAAATAAAGTAAATCTATATGGAGTTTCTTCGATGCCCATTTTTCTCCTGAAGTAGATTGGTGCTGCCAGGAACAGACCTGTCTCACTGTCCATAAAAGTCTAAGTTCTTAAAATATTTTAAATGGCATATTCTGTAGGTCTTAGAAGTATTTGATGATTTCCTACTTAATTTATATATATATTTGTATACCTAAAAATCTAACTAACATGCATTTCTTAATTATACATTATAATTCTAAGTCAGTTACATAAATATCATACCTTAAACAAGAGTAGAAAAATACATACAGAATAAGAGAATTGACCTTAAATTTGTTATCAATAAGCCAAAATCCATACCAATTTAAAATACTTTGAGACTAACAGCTGATTTTTGGATTAAAGTAAATTCAATAATATAATTTTTAAAAAATCATTCATATACCATATCTCCTTTTCCTTCTTAGAAAGAGAACAACTATGACCATTAACAATGCATAATGAAAACAAAACATTTATAATCAATATTTTGGGAATTTGGGCATAGTTCTCCATTACTACTTCCTGCTGATTAAAGAGCATTGGCAATCTTACAGATTCTTGAAACTGGATCATCTTAGTGTGCAGCCCTGAAGCTCATGTGATCATCTCTTCCCATCAGAGAATTTTCAGGGGATCTTGGTTGATGAAACCATATTTGCCTGGAAGCAATCCACAGGTTCTCTTCTTCTGTGAAAACAAAAGCAGAACTCTTCTAAAGCAATAAATCCTTAGATACAAATTTCAAAATCAAGATACTTTTAAGATATACATTCTTGCTTAACTTAGTAGCCTTTGCAATCAATTGTTTTTCTTCAGTTGGCACATTAACAGTTAAAAAATTAAAAGAAAACAAAATAATAACCATAATCCATATTCTGTGTCTATTTTTCATCTTTATGTGGCTTTTTATATTTTTACTACTCAATTTTACTACTTTTATAGTGACTTACCCTACCCTCTTTCTTTTCTCTTTGAAGCCTATGTACATTCTATACACATTGAAACCTGTTTACAGTCTTTTTTTTTTTTCTCATCTGAATCTGTTTTATTGTGAATCGTTAATCATTTTCCAACCAGAAAAGCTTTTAGAAATGCTTGCATTCTTTTAAAGAGCCACACCGGTTTTTTTTTTTTTTTTCCAGAAAAAGCTGAATCAGTAAGTCCTCTTAAAGGGGCCGCGTCTCTGTTCACCCCCAACCAACAGAGCAGACCTAAGAAAGAAATGCTACTACTAAGAAACCATCTTTGACTGTGTTTCATTTTTCTCCAATATTAACTGAAACCTTAAATCAATCACATGCTACCGAGTCTTCTGTGAGACTTCCAGAACCAGCCTGATTGCAGCTTACCCTGTCTGCCATCAGTCCGCGGTCACCATTTTGAATGTGGCCTGAATGCCACACTATCTCTGTACAATGACCTGCTTCAGATACACAATTTGGAAGCTGCTTTGTCTTAGTTTCTGTGCTCAACAGCCCTTTCTAAGCTTTCTTAGACTTTATGTGGATGTTCAGCCCATTTTGGGATTCCATCTGTTACAATAGGTTTCTTGGCCTTGGGCACCAGAGGTCCAGACCCCAGACCTGCCACCTCAGATCCCTTAGCTGCCTGCTGCTGTTTAGGCCCCCCAAAATGATTCAAACACTTATATTAACTTAATGCTGTTTGGCCTATGGCTTAGGCACCTTGCTAGCTTGCTCTTTTATCTTAACTCATTTTATTAATCTGTCCTGCCATGTGGCCCGTTGCATACCTGTGTTTCTTACATGTTTCTTCTTTGGGAGGCTGGCTCTGTCTGATACTACTCTGCCCTTCTCCTACCTATGCTCTGATTTCCCCCTCTTATTTTTTCTATGGTGCCTGCCATGGGCCAAAACAGCTCCTTTATGTAAAAACTGATAATCACAGCCTACAGAAAGACATTCCCACATCACACAGACCCACCTACTTTGGACTCCAGAGTGTTGCGATTAAAGGCATGTACTCACTATCACATGACTTTTACAGAACTTTTTAAACACCACTTCACAAAGTCATATACAACCCTCTCAGCTTGGCAGGGACCCAGATCACAGCCCTGGGTCCTTTTCTCCTGCCCTGTCCATGTTTTACTTTGCTACATTAATGTGCAGCTTCTTCAAGCATTCAGGCTATCTCATGAACATTTCAAGGTTGTTGTACTAGAACAAATTATATTCCCTATGAAAATTTGTTATGTTCAATTAATTAATGTATATTAGTCTTCATAGCACTGAAGAGAAATTTAAAGATATTTTCAGTTGTATAATCCATGCATGTTTTCAATCAATATTTATTACACCCCTTCTATATGTGAAACACTTGTATCTAAAAAACAATTACCATTGTTCTATAAATTTTCAAAATGTACATAAAATAGGCCAAATAAATACCAAATTCAGTATCCTGTTAAACATTATTATCCATTTACAATATCTATTACCCTTTTAAAATTTCAATACCTAAGTCTACTATAATCAATTGCAATTGCATGAATACACAATAAGTTTTTTATTAAATCTGAGTTTAAATATTTGTTGTAGAGTCTTAATTTAAAATCTGACCCTCTTTTGAATGGAATGCCTTTATGAAATTTAATAAAACATGAAGGTCATAAAATGTATTAAACTATTGTACTTTCCATTTTTAATTCTGAACAGGCAAGATTCAACAAGAACAGCTTGCTTTCCCACAGCAAGACAAAGCAAATTAGGAGCAAGATGATTTCTCTACTTCAGGCTCCTGCCAGATTGTTATCAACTCGTATTTGAAGGACTGAGCACAAAGGACAGAGAACATACTAGATGACCTCCCATGCACCTTCCAGACTACAGATTACGTAGCACACTTTCCTGTGCAAATACGTCCAGAGAATTTTTAATGAATAGTGAGATCCCAACTGCATATGGTTTATATGCCACCAATAGCCTTATGAGCAGTTTATCAGAAAAAAAAAAGCCTTTCTTAGAACATAACTGGCCTGTTTTTCACATTCTTTATTTGTGAGAAGACACCCAGGAAGATTAAAACGGATTGCCTTTAGCCTACGAAATAGTGTCTGTTCATTTCTGAATGACCTTTTCAGTTGATGTTTTATGGTACAAGAAACAGCACATTTCTCCACAAACACATTATAAAGAATATCGGTTCTCAAACTTTGATGCTACTCCTAATTAAATTTGCTGATGTTACATAGAATATCTTATAAACATCTCCAGAAAAAGAAACAATGTGCTCCCAGTTTCAGAATTCATACCAACTTCAAGAGGACAAGAAAAACTTTACTGATGGGAATATTGTTCTAGAATATTCTCCACCCATACCATGCAAATCATAATCATAGCTAGTTTTAAATGTTATCTTTATTTGGGGTTATAGTATAAAGACATAAACATTGAAAACAGTGAAAGAAAAGTGCAAAGATAATTTTTCGCTGAAAATTTACCCATCATTTCATTGATCGTGTCTGATCTAACATCACTGTTCATTAGAATGTAAAGATGAGTCAAAAATTGTTGACAATAATTACTATCCAGAAGAAAATTATATGGATAACTTCAGTGTAGGGAATTGTGCTGTTTCATGGTGAATAATTGTGCCACCCACTGGTTTAATAAAAAGAGCTGATTGGCCAAAGGCAGGCAGGAAGTATGGGTGGGGCTACCAGACTAGGAAAAGTCTGAGAGCAGAGTGCCAGAAGAGCACCAGAGAGAAGCCAGGGGAAGCCGAGGACAACTATGCTGCTCTAAAGAAAGGTACCGAGCCACATGGCTGAACAAGAGACATGGGTTAGATGAAGGGTAGAGAGCTAGAAAGTGATATGCCTGGGCCTGAGGCTGATCAGCCAAAAACTAATGAAAGTGTCTGTGTGTCTGTGGGACTGTGGACTGCGGGACTGCAGGTCTGCGGGTCTGTGGGTCTGTGGGCCTAAACTTTGAGGCTAGGCCCAAAAGTCTGGGCCAGAAACCTCATACTAAACATAAGATTAACTACTATGAATAACATAGAGATTTTAATTTTACCTCTGCCTTCTGATGAGGTCAATTAAAGAGGAACTTGAAGGAAAAGTGGATTGAGAGTATAAAGGCCTTGACAAACATTGCTCCCCTAATCCCTGTCTGCAACCGTCAGTATTACCAAAGGGCCTACCAGGCAGGCTCTTAGTATATTCTCTGCTTGTGTTTTCCAGCCAGCAATCTTTCCCTGTTTATCTAATTTAGAGAGAGTGATGCTGCTTTTGTCAATATATTTGGGAAATATAGTACACATCACTATTGACCAAAAAAAATGCCACATCTTTATGAACAAACTATCATCAAATTATCCAGTTGTGCTGTGCCACCTGACACTGAAAGGAGATTGCTTATTTGTTTGCTGTGTGACTCTGGCTAAGTTACTTCCCTTTGATGTGCCCCCTCTTCAACTTTTAAAATGAAGATAATATTTATTTTATACATCTGTTTTGGATATTAGAAAATTATACAAAGCATACAATGCAAAGAAACTCCTGTTTTCCTTAATTATTGGACTTCTGTCCAACCCATGGAGACACGAGACAATTTGAGATTCTGTAGCCAGATTTCATTAAAGAGCATCTGTTCCAAGATAGTTATAATATGACTTTTGTTCTACGAGACTCTTTTCATATTGACCAAGACTTTGCTACTGGAAGATTTTCATTTTGTAGTCAACATATCCCCTAAACAAATGGCAGTCATGTGACAGGTTGCAGCACTAAGTTGACTTACTGAAAAAATGCAAAATTTGGCGCTAGTTGTGATTATTACCTATGGTGTTGCAATGCTTTAACTTTGAAATTATATTTTGTTGCTTTCCCAAGCACTCATCTGTGGCGGCTCTGTAAAGCAAGGGTTTAGCAGCACTTCTGTTCTCACTTATTTACATTTTGGACTCTACAACCAGAATCCCATATCTCTTCCCTGACCTTATTGAACCAGCCCTCAGCACAGGAAAGGACCTTTCACAAAACAGACATTGGATGTATAGTCAGCAAACAAATGAGTAAAGTTAAGGAATAGAGACATTTCTTTTGACTTCCTCTTCCTGCAGTGGAGAGCTCTAATACATGGCCATAAGTGGTTTATTGAAAGTTTACTTGTAGTGATAGGGATTTAATCAAGAGCTGTAATGGAAAAAAAAAGAAGATGGTTGTTTTGTTATTGATGTGTTTTTTTCCTGTCTTCTATATCAAATATGCTAAGTAGATTTCATCTAAAGTGGATTATCCAGCTAGATGAGTGACACAGATCCCCATATGTCCTCATCATCTCCACATTTCCAGAAGTTCTAACCTGAGCTGTACATAGGTGGGAACAACAATTGTCCACAGATTCCCATCCTCAATACAACCTTACACCTCATGGAACACTGGAAGAGAGGGAACAGAAATACTGTAAGACCCAGAACACAAGGATGCTTGTTTTAAAGTAGTATCTTCTATGTATATTAGGGAAGCTGCACCCATGGAATCTTAACAATGTGGTCACCTAAACATGATCTGCATAATGACAGAAAAAGCTGATAATTCCAATTGTCTTAGTTAATGTTGTTTTTTCTTGCTATGAAGAGACACCATGACCATGGCAACTCAAAAATAAAAGCATTTACTTGGAGTGCTCAATTACAGTTTCAAAGGTTCAGTCCATTATCATCAGGATGGAGAACATGGAAGCATGCAGGCAGGTGTGGTGCTGGAGCTGAGAGTCCTACATTTGGACTCAGAAGCAACAGGTAGTTGACTAACTGCCACATTGAGAGAAGCTTGAGAAAAACACCTCAAAGTACACCCCTCAAAGTACACCCCCTACAGCGGCATACTTCCTCCAACATGGCTACACTTCCTAATAGTGTCACTTCCTTTGGGGGTCCTTTTCTTTCAAACTACCATAACCAATATTTGTGGAGGAAATCTTATGAGGCCCTGTCCTTAAATGAAAATATAAAGATAGTTCATGTTTGCTCAGAGAGAATTAGTTTTCTCTAAAGAAGACTACTTGATAGTTTAGCCAATCCTATGTCTAGGTAGTTTGCTCTAAATAAACACATCTGTGTATGAATTACACTAAATTGTATCAGCAAGTTGTATTTATATACAGAGACACATCTACATTTATATTTTATATATAATGGTTAAGAAGAGGTTGTGACTGGAGGAAGAATGATAACAGAGATATAGGAAGAGTTGATAATGGGGAAAAGATGTGCAGAAATGATGTAAATATGATATTCATCTATGAAATTCTCAAAAAAAATCTTTTTAAAAGGTGTGATGAAATTAATATATGAAGACATTTTTAAACATGTTCAGCAGTACCAAAAACATGACATAGTGTTTTTTTCCACGTAAAGCAGAATGTTCACTAATTTAACCTATTTAGTCCACACGTTCCTAAAGGCTGAGGGAAAACATGGATTGCCTCACATTAACTTGGTTTACTAGGCTGGTACTTGAGAACATATTATGAAGAAAGGTTGTTGGAAGGTGAGAAATATCAGGTGATGAGGAACTGCCTTCTGCTTAAATTTCCCATCCCTGCTCTGAATGCAAATCTACAAATGCTACAATTGGGCAAACAGTACATGCTGGTTATTCTCCAAATGCTTAGCATCACTAAATCAGGATCCTTGCACTGATGTCTGAAACCAAAGGAATGACTCAAGTGAACAGCCCTTGGGATGATATTTTATAAGTCAAATTATTTCTACCAGTGACAAATATTTGAGATAAAGAATTCAAAGGAAGGCCTTCTGAGTTTCCAAAGTTTCTATCCATGATTGGATGACTCCTTTGTTTCTGGGCCATTGTGACTGGTCACAAAGAAGGGTGTCATACAGCTCATGGTGGCCAGGAAAACAGAACGCTTCTTTCTAGACTCCTGTTCCTTCCTGTTGTTTGTTTGTTTGCCTTTTTTTTTTTAATTACATCTGTCTTTTTGTTATGCCTATTGATTGGCACTGCCTGTTTCTAGGGTGGGTCCTCTTCTTTTAGTTAACTGTCCCTGGAAACACCCTCCTAGATACTGACAAAAATCCAGATATCTCTCCTACCATTCAAGCTGTCTATCAATACTGTCCACCACAATCGCTACTCTATATTGTTAGGACTCACCTGCAAGTGCTGAGGAAAACAGCTGTTCTTCCTGACCACTCACGCCTCCTCTGGTCTCATCTCTAATTTTTTAGCTCTAGATTCAGGTGAATTTCTGTTGTCTTAGAGTACCTAAGGTAGATCCTTGGGGAAGATAGTCTTAAGTAGAAGCCTGATGAGAAAGACTGTAGCCTCTTTATCGTTTACCCCTTAGCACAGTTTCCTACATGTAGTAAATGCTCCAGACATATTAAATGGATATAAGGGTGAATGATATTATACCACATCCCACATGTATCAAGGAAGTGAAGAAAAGACATACAGGCACAAATCCAAAACAACCGGGGGCAGGTGGGCTGGGTTTGTGCTGATGGAGTGTACCAACTACTGCTATAACCCAGAACCTCGGTGTCTTTTTATCTACAGCACAGTGGTTACCATTTTGCAGTTACTCTGGTCAATATTTTGTAAATACAAATAGTTAGACCAGTGCAAAGCTTTGCAATTCTGATGCCGATGCAGTTTGGCTTTGCAACTTCAATGGGTCTGAGGCATCATTCTTTGACAGGGCTATGCCCATGTCAATAATACATATTCACTCAGTGCTTCCTTACACCTCTCCCTACCCCTGCCTGCACACATTTGGGCTCAGTAGAAATGCTTGGCATCCTCGTGAGCATTGCTTGTTCCCCTTGAAGAGACTAGATCTCCCCCTTCATTGGCATGTTCACCCTTTCAATAGACTCAGTTTATTGTGTGGGTAATCAGTAAAGACTAAAGGATCATTCTCATACTAAGCCAAGAGTGTGGCTGGTTGTGAATACCTCAGGTGGAACAAAGCACAACAATCTTCAATAAATGCAAATACACCTTTCATTTAAAAGCTGACTTTCTTGAGAGGTGGAGCAAGTGAAATTGTTTGTAACAAAAGCTGACCATTCCTGGTTCTGATTTCTGCTAGTTATGGCATTAGGCAGCTTTTCTCACCTGTACTGGATTGCTGCTGAACATTAAGAGCATCATACCTAAGGCCAGAGAACTATTAATTACTCCTCCAGAAGATACTACATACAAATGTGCATGCCATTCATCCATCAAGTGCTATTTGAAAGCCTTTGAGTGAACCTGGGTGAAGGAGTTCATGGAATAGATATAGCAGAGAGTCTACAGCATGCAGGAGGATCATTAGTCCATACCCTGAAAGAATTTTCCAGGAAATAGCTCAGAATTGGATACCTTGCAGCCAACATCTTTTAGCTGTGTTTCTTTCAATCTCCTTGTGGAATCAGTAACACTACACCTTAAAAGCTTGTTCAGTTTGTCCTGTGTCACATACCCTGGAAGTTCGTGAGGAAATATGAACACAGCAAGTATATGGAGGACTGTACTTGGGCTCATTGAATCTAAACCATCTTTTAACTCCAGACTGTTTTCTACACACCAGGATGTGGCTCTAAGAACATTTCTTGATGAACTCTTGGATTAACAGAAGTCTCATTTTCTTCCTTAGAGAAAAACTGTCTTCTCATCCTAATGGAGTAAGCATCTAAGATTTAAATACTGGCTTCCGAAGCCCTTTGGGACCAAATCCACCCCAGAGACATAAGATGAACAAAGGTGAGGTAGAAAACTGATGAAACATAATACAGGTGCTTCCCACAAGGAAAAAGGCTGAGGGTATACGTGCGATTTGATTAATTCATCAATCATCTACACAATACTTACACGTATGTTAAGGGAGGAAGTTGCAGTTCTTTAAGAGCTCTGTATACCTTTGCATCAGAACCAGAGTGTTAATTGGGTCAACACATTTTTTTTATCTGCATTCTAAAAGTACACTCTATGGTCTGCATTTTAGACACAAGAGATGTATGTGAATATAAAATGCATATTCCTGTGAATGCATGGTTTAGAAATAAATCACGATATATAAGAGACAATCCATTTGTTGCCTCCAGAAAGGATGAACTAGGTGACTAAGGACCAGAGAGAGGTTTTTACTGTATAGGACCAGTTTTGAAATTATCTGTGAAGGTAAGGACTAATATACTCTCTCCTCATCCAGTACAGTGTCAGGCTTTTGTATGTATTTCTATACAGCTTATCACATAAACATGGTATCTATATGTGCTTTCTCTAATCCTGGAATAGGGCTCACAGGCATCATGTTTGGACTTGAGTCAAACTCACATCATTATTAAGAAAGTCTCTGACTACTTCTTAACTCTGTATTGTGCAATTAGTGACAATTTGCAGACTGTCCCTGCACCCTTTTGTAGTTTTGACTTTGGACACATAACTACTGAAACTTTTCTGTGTTCCAAATGACTTCACAAGATAGCCTTTCCAAGATGAGGAAAAGCATGCTGATGTCAAGTCCTTTGTTCTTCCAGCTTCAGCTTTCAGAAAAATTTCGATTTTTCAAGTATGCCTTGGCCTCTTTTAACGTCTATGAAAGATGAGTCCCCAATGTTCCACCTCCTGACTCAAAGATCTGTCTTCAAGTTCCTTCTGGGCCCTTTCTGATATATGATGATTTTTAACTTCTTAAACAGATTTACAGTACTAATGCAGCCATAAAGTATTTCCCATCACATACAAACAGATAAATTTAAAATACAGCCGAAACAAAACAAAAACCTCACTATTGGAACATAGATGGAAGATCCAGTATTAGTTACTTATGGCCTTTTACTGGCCTGCTCCCAGAGAAAGATTATAAGAAGAGTAAGAAACTCTGGGGAGTGGAGTCAGGACACAGGGGTTCTGTAGGCATCCACTAATGTGTCTTACAGAAACATAGCCATACAGCTAGGGAAGGATATTTGCCTGGTCAGACTTGAGAACATAACCTACCAGATTCTGGTGGTGAGTATATACCACTTGTTGGGGCAGCAGCATCAAACTTGATCTACAGCTGACCACTGCAGAGATTATCCTTGTTCTTACGACATGTAGATTAGATCATTTACTAATATACTGTGCATCACCATGTGTCCTTGCCTATGAAGAAAAAAAAATGTACTGGCTTTTAATGATGTATTAATGCTATGAATGACTAAGCTTCCTCTCTGTGGTTCATATTCCAGATTTTAGAATCTATTTTGGGGATACCAATATACTGTTGGTTAAGGAAAACTCAAGTACATGAGCACTGAGCCAATAGGACTGAGGCCTTATGGGAGCCATGCAGCTAAAGTCATGACATTGGCTTTGTGAAATTTCCTAAGTTATTTCTTTTGATCAAACTAGAAGCTCTGGATATAATCCTGATTCTGTGCTGTTTTGGATTTTGCATGGCTCTATGACGGAATGAGTGTGTCTGACATGAAATTACACAGCTGTAATAGCTGTGTTTTTAAGACCCAGTAAAAAAATGCCTCATGTCTAAATGGTCAAGTTAAAAAGCCATATACTTATTAAAAATATATCTTAATTGTTTAAATTTTAGAAGATAATTCATGTACACATTCCCCACCCTAGCATGTATTTCAAAAGTACAGCAAAAACTCATGTTCTATGAGGCAATTTCCATTTCATAGATCTAATAAGCCCTGTAACTAATTTACTGTCCACCCTTATAAACAGTTTGGCATAAGGATATGAAATGTTTATTTATTGCATAGTAACATACTTTATGTTTCTGTGATCTTATTGAGTAATATATCCTAGGTAATTTTTCCATATTAGCAAAAAAAAATTTATTCTGGCTACAGAGGTGGCTGAGAGGTTAATTGTTTCTATTGTTTCTCTTCTGTTGGGCCCAAGTTTGATTCCTAACACTCACTTTTGGCTGCTCACAACCATCTGGAACTCCCTCCTGTTCCAGAGTATCTAATAACATTTTCTGGTCTTTGTGAAGCTCATTCACACACACACACACACACACACACACACACACACACTCAGAGAGAGAGATTACTATTTTTTTTGTGTGTGTTTTTCTTCTTTCAAGAAGTGACATCTTTCTTACAGCAGAGAATTCAGGGTTTGAGATCTGCTGGATAGTTTTATGATTTAGTATTTATGCACCTTAAGAGGGTTTCTTAACTTTGGTAAAACTGTAATTTCAAGATTCTTAAAATGAGAACAAATATCAATGTTCCTATTATTTTAGATGGTGTGTGATACCCTTGTGATAATGTCTAGCATATGACATTGGAAAGAAAGTGGAGGAGGAAATGGGGTGGGAGGAAAATAATTCCTTATTAACTTAATTTACAGATTCCTACAATTTAACTGCCTGGACACAGCATGATTGATTTCCTCTAGTGGACATTAGCTCCTGAATTTCTAAGTGAGAAGATAATTAGACTGGATGATATACAAAGTGTCATTGGTTCAATTGTTAGAATTTAATTCCCTCGATGAATTCATTAAACTTTCTACATCTATATAGTCATGTACAGCAAGGGGAAATCTTAGTCAATGACAGGGCACATATACAATGGAAGTCTCATAAAATATAACGGACACGAAAACTCTTGCTACATAATGATGTAGTCATTGTAAGATCTCAGCATAATGCACGACTCACAAGTCTGTGGCCACACTGTTATAAACAAAACTACTACACTGCCAGTTACTTAAAAGAGTATCACAGGAGTGGTGGTACTCTGTGTAATTCAGCACTCAGGGGGCTGGGGATATGAGTGCAAGCACGAGGCCAGCTTGAGCTGCACAGTGAGTTTAAGACCAACCTAGGCTACATAATGAGACCCTGTCTGAAAAACAAAGTATGTGCACACAGTATGTGTGATACATAATACTTCACTATAATAACAAATGTCTTCTTGGTATATATATATGTGTGTGTGTGTGTGTGTGTGTGTGTGTGTGTATGTGTGTGTGCATATGCTTTTATTGTTATATGACAATCATATCAGGAAGTCATTTATTATTAACATGAAGGATGATACATTCTTCATGTATCATATATGTATATACATATATGTGTATATAAACATACATATATGATTTTATTATTATTTTAAAATATACTCCAACTTATTAATGAAATAGGTTTGCTGTCCAAAGTGTACCATTTATATTAACAGTATGTTTATATATATATTACATATGTATGTTTGTGTGTATGTATAGATTATACACTTTTCATTGTTATTTTAAAATATACTTCAACTAATTAATGAAGCAAGTTGACCTTTGAAAGTGTACCATTGACATGAGCAGTAGCCTCACACATGTCCTATTTGCTATATGTCCTGACTATCGTTTTCTACTGTTCTTGATTAAATATTGTGCTGTATTTTGTTTTCTGTGTTCCTGTTAGCTGTATGGAAGTAGGCTTGGTCATTTAGATTTATACCACTATACTTTAACATTTAACTAACAAGAAAGTCATCTAAGATGCAGCTCCTGGAACGTATCTTTGTCACTAGCTGGTACTTGACTATACTTCATAACTTGCATTTGTCATGTACCTGCTTATAACAAAGGTATTAGGTTGAAAAAGTAAATGAGTTATGCTTCCTGTCTTAAGAATAATGAAAGGTGAGGTAAGGGCAGGGAAAATATAAGGAAAAAACCCCACATTTTCTTTAAGGGCTTCATTTGAAAAAGTTAATGGACAGTTCCATGGGAACAATGGAATTGAGCACCAAGTATATTCCAGTGTGTGTGATCAGTGTCATTTAATTCCACTGGCTTCCTAGTAGCACAGAAGGCTGCATATTCTTAGCTGCCTTTCAGGGCTGTGATGAGCAGAAGGCTCATCACTCTCTTGGATCAGAGACATTACGTACTAAGCCATTGATTAAATGTGTGTCAGCTTATCTTTGGACTCAAGAATGGGTTTAGTCTTTATTGGCGAATATGCATTGAACACCTACTAACTACATCAATTTGGATAAGTCACTTCAAAACTTCAATTTCATCATATATAAAGTGGGGATAGCAATAGAAGGCAATCTCCTGTTAATATTAAATTAATTAATATGATGATTTCACTTATAGTAGTACTCAGTACATATTCTGTTTAAATATCTGCTGTCATTGCTTTTGGTAGTTGAAATCAGGAAGAGTGTTACTTTGCTAGAGGTATTTTGAACCATCAGATAAATCTCTGCTCTCAAAGGAAGTATCCAAATAAAGTCTAAAGCTAGTATGTCATTTTTAGACTAATGTTTGTTATACAAGGTTGTATTTTTTAAGATAAAGTAACCTAGATTTCTTCAGACACTTTGGGCAATTAGATTCCATTGGGTCTTTACACTAGTGTTGTATCCTTGACATTACACTCCATCACCTGTTGTACACAAATAACAATGGAAAGAGATGACCTGAAGAGCCACCAGGCACCACAATAGCTGACATCAATACCTAAGCATTGTTATTACATCTATACTGGGGGGTCCAGGGAGATAAAACACTAAGTACATGAATAGGATGCGACCTATATCAAGAGAGGCACTGTCCCATTCTGTAGCCCTAAGTCATTAGTCAACACCATCCCATAAAACTGAACAAAGCAGAAGCCACTGTTCTCAGGAGAATTCTTAATGGGCCCTTGTGCTTGAAATAAAATCACTTTTTGACCAACTCCAAAACAAATGACCAATATCTCTACTTACAGTGTTTTCTTTCGTTCCTGTCCCCAGACATCTTATCTAAATGAAAATAAATGAAAGAAAAGGGATAATTATATATTGCTTCCTTCCCAGATTTCCTTGGATTTCTCCTATCCTCCTCCTACCCACTGGAACAAGCCATCAAAAAATACAACAGCAGTCAGGGGTCTATTAGAGTAAAATCAACTGGAAGAAGGTGATTTCCATTAGGGTATATGGGGCCAATTGTTGTTGATAAATGGTCTTTTAAGTAGCCAGTTCTGCAAAGGATATAGACTGTTTACGTATGATTAATTAAGAAATAATTATCTTTGACTGGGGGAATATGAAACAATAAATGGACCATAAAAATCTAAATAAACATTCAGGCTGTTGCCTTTACTTTCAAGTGGAGCCAGGGAGATTTATGATTTTTCAGAAAAGTATGATAAACTCTCCCTTTATTCTTCCACTATTGTCATAATCCAAAAAGCATTATGAAGCCGCAGTTCACCCTGCCATTCGGTTCTCACCCATTTGCTGTCTGTACATGCCTCACCATCAACAAGGTCCTTCATATTAAAGCAGTATAAAGCTCTCATTTTGTAATTTGTTAAATGAAGTTATCTCCATGCTTTTTCTTTCCCATCTCTGTCTTTACCTGCCCAAAAAAAATGGTCCAGTGAATGAATGTTCCCCAGAGACTGGCTATGCGAATGTGCATCTACTGTGGGCATGGCACTTCCTGCTAAGAACTAGCAATGCACCTTCCCTGAAGCTCAACATCTCTCTTTGTTGTTATGTTTTGCCTGAGGAGTAAATCCTAGACTGTTTAGTCTGGATTCATGTCTCTATCTTTCATGAAATCATAGTTGTAATAATAATCACTGCATCTGCACATGGGATAAGCCTGGATTACAAATGTAAATAGAAGTATAATGTGGATAATATGGTTTTAATAAGGGGATAGGATATGTAAACAAACAACTAAGTGCACCGAAAGCTGAGTTCAAAAGAAAAATATATACATGGTGCGTTGGGTGTGTGTCAGAAGCTACACTCATTATGTCTCACCAACATGACTACCCAAACATGAGCTGCACAAGGACAATTGGCATGATAACGTGGACAGCGAAGAGTCCCCCAGACTGTGAGAGAACTACAGGCACATAAAATCTTTCTGTCTTCTCATCTGCATAGCTTCTGGGGAAGGGGGGTTGATAAGAAACATCTCATTTAGGACAGAGTGCTCCAAAGTCTCTCAGTCTCTGTCCATTGTCCTATTGTGGGTCTCTGTGATAATTTCCATCTACTGCAAGAAGACATTTCTCTGATGTGTGGGTTGAAGAAGGTATAACCACACACACTGACACACCAGGGCAGAAATGCAAGTCTATTTTTATAGACATTTTGTTCTGTTTTTCTTTTTTTTTTTTTTTGCCTCAGTGGTCTTTCCCTGTTTACTTTTGATTTTTGAGGGTTTGTTTATTTATTTCTTGCTTTTTGAATAATATTTAATTTTATTTTGTTCTTTCTTTGAAATGGGGGAGAGAGAGCATAAGATTGGGTGGGTAGGGAAGTGGAGAGGCTCTGGAAGGAGTTGGTAAAGGGGGAAACATGACCAAAATCTATTTTATAAAAATACTGATGAGATGGTCCAGAGGTTAAAATTTTAATAAAACAAAAAACAATATATTAAAAACAAAAACTATACACAGCTAAGGAGTGTTGAGAGCATGAGAGAAATTCTTGCCCCAAGGAGGAGCACACCAGTTGGATATCTAACACCAATATCTGCCCCATGGCCATGCTAATGCCAAGGTGGAAAGAGCAAAGAGCAAGTTCACCTGCATCATTGGAAACGGTAGATAATGGGGTCTTGTACAGTAGGAGGTATCTGGACAAGATGATCCCAAAGGGTCGCACTACTCCTGAAATATAGAATCATAAAGCTCACAACTGAGCCTTGCAAAGGTTCTGCTACAAGTGGTGGGGCTGAGATCCTCAAAGAGGAACGCATTTCCTTAAAGAGCAAGTAACTGACATCCTTGCATTTTACATTTCCCTTCTGTTAATCCAGTGTGACAAGCAACCGCAAACTTCCAAGTCACCTCCTTGTGAGTAATGTTCTGTCACAGGTCTACGTTGTCACTGCATGTCACAGAAGAACTGCGACCCAGGTGTCAAAACACCGTTTCAGAAAATCACTTGGAAATGAATTTTGATCACCAGGACACAGTCCATCCATTTATCCCAAGGAGTACTTCCTGGAGCTCACTTGGCTCTGAAAATCACATCCTCACACAAACCTAGAGGAAGCAATTAATTGTATAAAGTAACACAGGATTTTGGCATGAATGACCAGATCACATTTATTCAGTTTCTTGAGATTTTCATGAGCATTTTTCTTCACCCATAGTCAGGAAGTTTAAACCAGGCATAAAACTGACCAGGGATCAAACTATTCTCACTCTAGAAAAGTGATGACAAATGAGAGATGGGGAGGAAAGGGGGGGGGGCAGATGAGATCTACAGAGCAGCACATCTTTAGTCCTCTTTGTACTGATCTTCCAAGGTAAGAGGACTCTGTCCTTTGTCATCACCTTGTCCCTCCTTCCTCCCCCTCTTTACTCTCCCTATATTTAATTATTTCCTCTCTCACTTTTTTTTTTTATTGACCGCTATCAGATTTTTTTTCTTTCTTTCCGAGAGCAGGTGGAGACATGAGAGACAATAGGAAGGTGTTCATTTCGCTTTGGTCATATAGTGGGGATTAGAAAAATACAGAGTAGGAACTATGACGTGTCAATAGGAGACAAAGGGTTAAGTCAACATGGGATCATTACTGGTACCCACACAGAAGGATGCTTTGAACACCACTGCCAACACCACCATTACTCCATTCTACCTGAAGTAACCACAAGGAAACTCATCCACATGAATATGACTTCCGGGTTTCAAATTGCCTTTCTGCTTTTTTATTTTGTTTCACCGGAGCCCCCTCAAACAAGGCAAGCGAGGAGGGTTTGATAATATCATTGTTGTGTCATCAACAATGCTGACACTGGAGGTGGCTGGACCTTAGAAAAGCCTTTATGTCACTCCAGTCTTCAATAGCAGGCAGGAGTCAGCCCACACGTTTTAATTGAAGGTTATTGAAGTTATTAATTAACTAACTAATTAATTAATTAACTATTAATTGAAGTTATTGCAATATACTAGTGATCAGACTCATGTGTGAAAGCAAAGTTTGATGGTACAAAGGGAGATAAAACAAAATGTGAAAGCCAGAAGAAAGAACACAGGAATAGGTTCAAGGCCTCAGAGTCCAATTTTGTCCTCTGGCCCCTTTAGGCTCTGGGGTTAATCTCTAATCAGGCTATAACTGAGCTTTGCCTAGTAGGTTATTCCTTCATGAATGCTTCTATGTCTTGAGTACAGGGAAGACCAGAGGCCGCACTTTGCTCCTGATTTTCCCTAGCTCAGCATTTCTTCTGTGTGCTATCAGCAAAAACAGGAGCAGACAGGGGTGATGTTTTCATTGAAAATCAATCCACCCAACACACATGGCTACTACATGGCACCCGAATGGCCCAATTTCCTCTGATTACCCTCCATTTGCCTTCACAGTCAACTAAGCTTACCGCATGGAGAAAATGGAGTCCAAGGTGGCTAGGTTATACTTGGATGCCAACTCTAATAATGTCCTGTTGTCCTGACAACTTGCAAAACAAGTAAAGAAAGAACAATTTACAATAGAGATACCAACAGGACCATTTTCATCAATGTATTCAGAATTTGGTGCCAGGTGGAATAAACATGCCAGGCCCAGGTCAGTCTAGCGACCAGTCTCTTAGAAAAGGTTGAGACTTTGGGACATCAAATTAAACAAGTAGACCAAAATCCAGAAAAATTTCTGCTTTTCCTTGGAAATAAATTATACAACTTTAGAGGGTATTAACTGATGTCCTAAGTTAACAGTTTGGTGGTGATCATGCCTTATTTTTGACTCATAATTACATCCTGTGGGCTGAGTACTACTTTTAGGTTTTCAAAGATCATATATCACAGAATCTCATTGGCTCTTACAATAAACCAAGAGCAAATTTTAAGATACTTTACCCTTTCTTAAAAAGCGAACAAAAACCCACAAATTGTCTAGGTGACACAGCCAGACCTCAGATAAACAGGTTGTGGAATCAGGCCTTGAAATAGGAGGCATCCTAAGCATCGCCCAATGGCCATGAACTAATACTTTTCTCAGTCTAAGTAATTGGTGAAACTCTAGGATTTATTTCATAAAATCACATTTCCAACTTTCAATGTGGGTAACATTATCTGTGTCTCAAAGACAAGTTCTGCCATAAATAAGACCATGGTTATGTGAATCCTGCAGATCCTACAGATTCTCTCTGTTCCCATGTCCATGCCCACCTGCGTCAGTCCTGTTCTTGGGCTTGAATGTTCCCTGTTGTTTCACCCTTCAGCAGGCTCAGTTTCTAAACCTGGAACTTGGACTCTTTATAGCATCCATTCCTTCCCTTCAGTCTTGAACCTATTAGCAAGTGGGTTTTTTGTTTTGTTTGTTTGTTTGTTTTTTGTCCTCTCTGTCCCTAACTTTTAAATTCTGCCGTCAATCCTACTAGTTTTGACTTTTTGACTTTGTTCAAGTTCCTTTCCTGGACTGGTGGTTTTGGCTCTGCCCTAGACCTACCACATAGACTCTCCACTCTTTCCTCTCCAGATCTTAATAAATGTCTTTCTAGCTAGCTAGAACCACAAACTAAATCTTTCAATATATCCAGGCTTTGCTGTACACGTCAGGGCTGCTCTCAGCAGTGCTAAGAGGGATTGGGGTCTTTCTTTAGTCTTGGTCTTGTGAAGAGAGAAACCACTGAGGCATTTAATCTAAACATCTTGTCTTTATTTCAGCCATTCTGAGGCGGAATAAATGAAGCTGGATAGCGTTCTCCATTTGGAAGGATGTTGGTATGACTGCTTAATAGATTTGGGAGGAGGCTTTATTGCAATTCTTCATTTCCTTTGTCTATTGTTGCAGGTTTTCATTAACCTTTGAGGTTGTCTTCATTTTGTGGTTTGCATTTTAAGCATTTTCTGGTTCCTAAACCGCCTAGCAAATAATTTCTTCTGATCCAATTGCTTCCCTCAATTACTGTTCTTCTTAAGTCTTTTGTAAAATGGCAAAATGCACAGTGCTTGGATATCTCAGGCCACTGCCCCACCCATCTGTTTCTCATGCTCCAGGGTTTCATTTAGGAGCTTCGTGTAGTTGGGAAAGTGTTAGCCTATTGCTATATTTTCTGGAATCCTTCAGTCCTCACTGAAAGGAACAATGGAAGAAAGGTTGGGCATGGGGGTGGGGGGTGGGGAGGAGGAAGAGGAGGATGGCATGTAGAGGAATGGTTTAAAAAGAAAAAAAGAAGGAAGTGAGAACCGCACGAGTAAGTTGGATATTTGCTGTGAGGTTCTATTAAAATAAAGGCTTGCATCTCACCCATGTCCATCCTTCCCTCACAAGCCTTACCTTGTGTGCAAAGCGTCTTCAGTGGCTATCCACTTGGAGAGTATCTTCACTTCCTTCAGCCGCTCCAATCCTAGGTTTGCAGACTGCCTTGGACAAAAGTATACAAAGGAAAATTTCATATGGTAGTAATAACAAACTTGTTAACATTTAGATAAAACTTTTGAGGGGCGGAGGTATAGGTCACTTATTTTTAGTACAAGGGTATAAGGTTAATCTGCTATGCAGTCATATAGAGGAGAGAAATAGGGGGTTAAGAAGCAGGATAACCTGGCTTTTTAGGGCAGCACTCCTAAGAAGCAGCAGAAGAGACTGAACCTCTGTGAGTCCTGTGAGTCCCATTGCTACTTGCTAGTAGGATTCCTGGCATTTTGTTGTTTTCTGACCTTTTCTTGGACTTTTTTTAAATTAACTCTTCTGGAATTAATTATTCATGGCTTCTTGGATATCTTTATTTTCTTCTTCAGACCAAAGTTTCCCATTTAGTATCCTGTGTAGAGTGAGCAGGAACGTGGAGGCAGGAGCAGAAGCATACAGGAGTGCTGCTTACTTACTGGCTTGCTCTCATGACTTACTCAGCCTGTTAGGACCCAGGGCCACCAGCCCAGGGGTGACAGTGCTCACCGTGAGCTGGCCCTTGCAATATGAAACATCATTCAACAGATACACAGCAGGGCTTGCCTATAGATAAGTCTGGTGGAGGGATTTTCTCAGTTGAGATTCCCTCGTTCATAATGACACTAGCTTCTGTCAAGTTGACATAAAAACTAGCCAGCACATCTGGGGGTGGGGCGCCTGAAGTGGCGCCGGTTCAGCTAGGGCTAGGTGCAGCTTCTGAGTAGAAGAACCAGCCTTTTCTAGAGACTGAAGATTCTTGTTGCAGATCCTAAGGAGTTTAGGGGCTTTAAAGTTGGTCCCTGGGCGATAGGGGCTAAAGTGTTAGTGAGAATGGGCAATGCTACCTGGAGCAGTAGGATTCATGATCTTCTGGTAGGAAGGTAGAATCATGGCAGGGGTGTTGGACTCAACTTAGGGAAGATGTATTTGACACATAATCCTCTGGTGGTCATGGCGGAGGAGTCAAGGAGGAAGGTGGAGGAGTCATAGGGGGAGGTGATGCAGCCATGGTGGGAAGTGTTGTCATGGTGGTGGGAAGTGTTGTCATGGTGGGCGGTGGAGTCCTTACCTGGGGATTGATTGTGCACAGAATGTGCACAGCTCAGCAGCAGGGAAAGGGTTAGCCACCAGGAAGGATGTTTAGATGGTATAATCTTCAACTGGTGGAGGTGGAGTTATAGTCGAGTGGGGATTGTCATCCAGGGGCATCAGGGCAAGAAGTCAAGGCAGGAACCTGGAGGCAAGAACTGACGCATATCATGGAAGAGTGTTATTTAATGACTTGTTCTTCGTGCCTTAATCAGACTGATTTCTTATATTTGGTGTGGTACTGTCCACAATCAGCTGAGCTGAGCCCACCCATGATAATCCTCAATGAAGAAAATGCAACACGGGATTGCCCTCAAGCATATCTGGTGTGGGCATTTTCTCAATTTACAGTCTCTCTTCCAAAGATGCTCCAGGTTCTGTCAATTTGACATCCAAGTAGCCGGTATAGTGGGCAAAATAAAATTGTTTAGAATGTACATGATGACTAGAGTTCTGTCCCCATTATCCACATACAATGTTAGATTCAGTGGCATGTGCTTGTACTTGGATGGCAATAGTAGGAGACAGGCAGGAAAATCCCTAGGGCTAGGTGGCCATCCAGACTAGCCAAACTGGTGAGCTCCACATTCAATGAGTGACTCTGTCTCAATAAAATAAAATAAAAACTGGAGGGCTAGGTGATGGTGCAGCAGATAATTCTACCATCAAGCCTTGGAAGACCCAAACTTGATTTTGGTTTGGTTTTTATTTAAGAAAATCTTTAACTCAGTTTACATACCAACCAGAAATCCCCCTCTCATCTTTCTCACACTTCCCAGCCCCCCCCCAACACATACACTTCCTATCTCTTTCTCCAAAAGAGTAAGGCCTCCCATGGATAGTAATCAAAGCCTGGTACATTCAGTTGAGGCAAGACCAAGTCCCTGCCTCCTGAATCAAGGTTGAGCAAGGTGGCCCACTAGGTAATGGGCTCCATAAAGCCAGCTCATGCACCAGGGGTAGATCCTGATCCCATTGCCAGGGTCCCCTCAAACAATCCAAGCTATAAATTTTTTTCCTATATGTGGAGGGCCTAGTCTGGTCCCATGCAAGCTCTATAGCTGTTGATCTAAAAGGTTCATAACTTCCCAGTAATTTGTTTTGGTTCTCTGCAGATTTTCCCTTCTTGACCTTGACCCCACCCCTCTTCATGCTCATATAATCTCTCTCCCCTCTCTTCTGCTGGACTCCCAGAGCTTGGCCTGGTGCTTGGCTGTGGATTTATGAATCTGCTTCCATCCGTTACTGGAGGAAGACTCTGTGATGACAGAGTATCACCAATCTTATTACTGGGATAGGCCAGCTCAGTCACCCTCTCCACCATTGCTAGCAGAATAAGCTGGGGTCATCTTTGTAGATTCCTGAAATTTCCTTAGCACCAGGTTTCTCCTTTACCTCAACATGTCTCCCTCTATCTATCAAGATATCTCTTTCATTGTCTTTCCTCTTAATCTATCCCCCAGCTCAGCCTTCCTATTCCTTCATGCATCCCCCATCCCTTCCCTCTACTGTTCTCCACCTCCACTAGTATACTTAGGAGGTCTTGTCTATTTCCCCTTTTCAAAGTTATCCACACATCCCTCCTTGGGTTCTCCTTGTTATCTAGCTTCTCTGGAGCTGTGGGTTGTAGTTTGGTTATCCTTTGCTTGACATCTAGTATTTATTTGTGAGTGACTACATAGCATGTTTGTCTGAGTCTGAGTCACCTCACTCAGCATGATATTTTCTAGTTCCATCCATTTGCCTGAAAATTTCATGATGTCAATTTTCTTGTTCTGTTTTGTTGTTTTTCTGCTGAACAATACTCCATTGTATATATGTACAACTTTTTCTCTATTCATTCTTTGGTTGAAACATCTAGGTTGTTTCCAGGTTTTGTTTCACTTATTTAAGGCAGGGTCTCACTGTGTAATCCTGGCTGGCCTAGAATGAAATAAGCAGAGAAGGACAGCCTCAAACTCACAGAGATATACCTGCTTTCTGCCTCCCAAGTGTTGAGATTGACTCTGGGGAAACATGATGAAATAAGAGAACTAACTCTCCCATATTTTCTTCTGATGTCCATACATGCTACATGATATACACATCCATATACTTACAGTCATAACCAAAATATATGCATACAATAAATAACTATAACTTTAAAATGAATTAAGTTGGAGAGTAATTTAAAAAGTTGCTGATTTTTACCTCTGGCCTCCACACACATGCACACATAGGTATGTGTGTACTGGCACATAGATGTGCACACACGTGATTATAACCATATTTTCGGCAATCAGGAGCCACTTTGGAGTAATCAGAGAGTGTTAGAGCTTTATGGAAAACTACTGTTAATTCTTTAACAGGCATGTGTTTTGGAGTGGTAAAGATTCTGGCCAGAAGGGTACTGTAACTAAGTGCAACCTGCAGCAGAGCAATGATAGTGCAGAGCGCAAGATGTCTAGATGAAGCCCAGGAAGGATAGCCCTCCAGAAGTCACCAGATGTAGCCATCTGATGTTAAGTGGGTTCACCTTGCAAAAGAGGCCAGTTAAGGGAATTACACAGTATCTTTGAGGAGAAATGTGCTTTCCATAGAGGAGACTTGTAGCACAATGCTTGCAGTCATCCTCCATGTGTACAAGAAACCTAATGTTCACCTGCTACTCCTCACAAGAGCTTCTGAAAGGTCATAGGCTTATCATCTTCTGCAGATTTGTGTTAAAGGTAGGCATGTGGAATTTTTTCTCATTGCTATGATCAAAATGCTTGTCAGGAACAATCCAAGTGTGTGTGTGTGCGTGTTTTACAGGGAGATTGATTTTGAGTTAGTCTCAGTCTGTCATTGGGTAAGGGAATAGATAGTAAGCAGCCTACTGTAAGTGGTAGAGTATGTTCACATCAAAGGAGAAAGAGACACAGAATATGTGGTAGAAACAAAGGGTCTACCCTTAGTGTCGTCCTGGTGACTAGTTTCTACTTCCTAAATATTCCATAGCCTTCAGAGATAGTACCAGCCTGACTGCTGTTTTTACCCATAGGTTAGAGGAGGAATTAGAAGAGCTCTTCTCGTTCTTTTGAGCTCTCTCTATCTGCTCTAACAGCAGACTCTTTGCAATAATAAGAAAAGTTGCAAAGTCCTCTCAAAATCAATAGCACATTCTTTGAGAGACATAAGGAACAATGCAATTTACTCTGGCCATGCACTATGGGTGAGGACATGGTGCTCTGCACTTTCCCTGTCAGTGACATTCACAGTTATCTGGAGATAAAACTATTTCTCTTTGAACAATTAGTTATTATTTGAGACATAAATACTAAATGAATAGTTAATTGAAGCTTGAATTTTATATCATGAACTGAAGATAAAATGTTAGCACAAAGTATTAATTGCTAAAGGGTCAGAGTAGGTGAATGCTATGAGTTGTTTATTATTATTATTATTATTATTATGATGATGATGATGATGATTATCAGCTTCCAGTAGAGGAAGCTCAAGGCAATTTGGTCTCAGAAGGACCTTGGTTCCACAAAGACAGACACTTTGTAATTTTATCTGTAAATCTAACCTGTGAAAGTCCTGCTTGTGATCTATCCACAGAGACTTTTTGTCTGGCCCAATTGCATTGTCAGTAAGCTAATTATAGAGAACCATAATGTGGAACAATTGCTGAACTATGAGAGCATGCTCTGTTTACCATAATCACACAGTGTAAGGAGAAGTCATCTTCATGACCATCCACAAATATATGTGCCCATAAAACTAAGAAGTAATTATGAGATTACATGTACACTTTACATGAAAATGCATGGTAGTGGAGAGATACCACAGCTGTTTTGCACATGTGAAATTATAGACAGGAGCAAATGGTTTTTCAGAGTTGTGGCCCTTACAAAGTTCCTCCATCAGAGAACCATTTGTCTTGTGGATTGAAATCTGTACACTATTTGTCACCAGCTGTATTTACATCATGGTCCACAACAGACAGCTGTTAATGCAAAAACCCTTTACTGATTGAAGTGATGAAAATATGTGACTGTGAAGTGTTTGCCTCTAAACTGGGCACATATATATGCTTGGTATTGATATGTATATCAATATATATATCAGGAAAGTCTCAGAAGAAAAAGAAAGATAAAAATAAAAACTATACAGTGAGGAGGGGAGCTATAAAATGCTGTCTTCTGGATATGACACGGATATTTCATTCACTAACTCAGAGTATCTATAGTTACCTGCACAACAGCTTCACATGATCAAGTCATTCACAATTCCAGCAAGGATAGTGAGTTTTTCTTAGGGAAACACTGGGAGGTTGCTCATGCTTCAGTGGACAATTCCATATCTGTGTGCATATAGGAAGCTACTGGACTCTGTGGATCATATAAAGAATAGGAGTTCATGAAGGTAGGGGGAGATGTGCTGGGGTGACCTGAGAGATAATGAGGAGATTTAAATTGGGTATGATCAAGGTACAGTGTGTATATGTATGATGTTGTCAAAGAATAAATAAACATTTTTTTAAAAAACTGTCTACAATAAAGAAAAGCAGCAGAAGGCCAGATGGGACATTTCATGACTATCTGATAGTCTCTAAGAAAGGACCAGTCATGCTCAGCAAAGGAAGAGCCTCATAGTAACGAGAAGTGATTCATTATGGTGTCTTATGTTTCTATTGCCATTACAAAACAACATGAGCAAGGCAATTTATAGAAGAAAGCATTTAATGAGGACTTTCAGTCTCAGATGATGAGTCCATGACCATTACAGCAAGAAACATGCATCAGGAATGCACAGCACTAGTGCAGTAGCTGAGTGCTTGTCAGTGATCTACATGCACAAGGCTAAGATAGTTAGGTAACTGGCAATGCTGTAGGCTTTTAAGACCTCAAAAACCCCAGTGACATACATCCTACAACAAAGCCACACCTTCTAATCCTTCCCAAACTGTTCTACCAACCAATCACTGGGCTCTTCTCATTCAAAGCATTACACTCGAGGGAGGGTTTGAATACTGCCCTATTCCTTTCTATTGGCCAGAGAATTCTCTGCCAGCTGAAGGGAAAATCTAAATATAAGCCTCCCCTTCACAAAACCAGATTTGGGTGATCATGCCCTTTGCTCCAATTGCTCATATCTGAGAAGGTGGTGTTCTCTAAGAGACATGATAGAAATGATGGGAAGGAGCTGCCATGATCCAGTATCCACCTTTCCTAAAGGCTCTATTATGAGAGCTAGCATTCATTACTATTCTCCATGTGTTAGACTCTGCTGGGATCCAGTGACCATTCACAAAAACCGTGGCATAAATAAATCAGTGGATGAATAACTAGGCTACTGTCTGAGCAGATGCTCTTCTCTCCTTAATTGTACATTTCCAAAGAGAGTGTGTTCTCGGTGTCTATAAGTACAAATTCTCTTTGTCCTGTAGTAAAATATTTTTTCTTATAATTCTGTTTCATAATTTTTGGTTTCTGTTAGGAACTAGTGGAACACAAGTAAGAGATGCCTTCTTTTTTCTATCTCAAGTATTTACATGCTGGAAGCTATAATTTCTTAGTGATCTTTCTGGACAGCTGACTCGACCTGGCTTTCCAATCATTCCTTAGAGGAATATTGGTGTTCCCGGATCCTTGTCTCATTGTACTTCTTTCTCTGTGTAACAGTCCTGGAGCTATCTCTGCAGCTTTTAACTCACAGAGATCCACCTGCATCTGCATCCTGGGGGCTGAGATTAAAGGTGTGCACCACCACCACCCAGCTGTATACTCTTCTGTTGGTAATACTGTGTTGGTGATATTATAAAGACTAACGGGCATGGGGCTGGTATCATGAGTGTATTGATATCTGCCTGTATCCAATCAGTGGGTATACCAATAATGCTTTCTCTTAGGATAGTGCCTAAAGTGGTTTCACAGATACTATCTCATTTTGTTCTCAAGGTAACACTGGGTATTAATTATTATGGTTTGATTTTATAAAGGGTGGCTGGACATAACACTTGTCCATTACCCATGTCCAATGCTTTGTCTCCACTTTAGCACTCAATACCTTTGTACAACATTAAATATTCCAGCCTGGCCAGAATCACACAAGCCCTTATGAGTAAAAGGACAAGAAGAAGCAGTGCCATCCAGATCTAGCCAGCCTGGGGAGTGAGTGTGTGCAGCAGTACTGGCTCAATGGCTGAGTTACTTATGTATAAACTTGCACATTTCTTCACTTATCTTCTTCCTCATCTTCTATATCCAAGCTGGGCATTAGATATTTTGTCCTGTTGTGGGAGATGACACAAAGGTCCAGTAAGCAAACCAAATCCCTCAGGGCTGACTTAGTTCTTACTCTGAATGCTTCTTTGCTCCATTTCCCCTCTGCCAGCAGTCACTCTGTAATTTCCTGGTTCTCCACTAGAAAAACTCATAATACATACTTTGATTCACTGAAATCCATCACTGAAGAATGTTGCACATCTTAAGGTTTCTTGAACATTCCAGAAAGCAGGCACTAATGGAAGTCCAAAGCCCATGGAACCTCCTGGCCTAGCCTAGCTACCTGAATCAGGGACAGTCTGCCCACAGTGGGACTGGTTGTTTAGAAACACAATGTTCCCATCTAAAGGGGGTTTCAAAGCCTTCCTTTCCTGGGAGCGGGCCAGAAGCCTAAGTAGAGTGCTTGGAAAAGGCCCATGGAGTTTATGAGCTTGGAAAAATCGGTGCACTTGCTTGTATAGCAAGAGGAAGACAGAATGTTCTGTAGCCACACCGGGCTCTTGTGTATACGGCTGTCTGGAAGCTGTTTCTCAGCTCTAGAATTGAAGGCAGATGGAGGTGAGTTGCTTTGCCTCATTCTCATTCTCTTCTCCCCTTTGTACAGTTCCTATCCAGCGAGCCAAAGGGTGAGAAAAAGAAAGAATGCAAACAAAAGGATCCCACCCTAGACCCAGCCTTATAAAGCTCGAGCCCACACTTCTTCCTTTTTGCAAAGACACTATCAAACATTCCTAAATGCCCATCATCACCATATTGACCATCGCCCAAGGGGTGGGTGTGGTACTGGCAAGAATGATAAAAAACACTGTCCAATAGATGCTCTTCCATGGAGATCCTCATTGTAGGTACCAGTAGCCATTCAAAAGTGTTGGGAAAGATAGCAGCTGGCTTGTCAGAAGCTAAGTAAGGTGACCTGGCATCAGTGCGTACTCCAAGAGAACAGAGAGCTGACTGCTTTTGCCTGAAAGAACACGAGGATGGGCAAGAGTTGTAGGCAGCTTCAATTACCTACACAGAATGAGTACACACAATCATGGAGGGGTTACTTGAGAGTTGTCAGAATAAATATAGCTTGTGCCCAGAACTAGCATTTCAAATAACTGAAGACATTGAAGGATGATCTGAATGGATATGGGCCCAATAAAAAAAATTGAGTAAAAATGAATATTACTGGATTATTGTTTCTTCTCAGGAGCAGAGTAGAATGTTGTCAGACCAGCAAACATGAACTAGATCATGGTAATACAATTAATATTTTGACTTTTAGAAACTTAACAAGTGTACTTTGGGGTTTGGAAACTATGAAAACCCAGAGAATAAATCTTTGAGGCTTTTGATGCTGTCTTATTTCCCGTTACAATTATTTAACTCCGTGGTATCCCAAATATAGCCCCAGGAGGCACAAAAATGAATGAATATGATGTGCTCAAATACATTTTTATTGATGTTAGATGCTCAATTTGAATTTCATATGACATTAACATGACATAAAATGTTCCTGCTTTGATTTCTTTATCAAGGAGTTGAAAAGTAAAAGCCACACATAACTTGAGGATGGTTACAGAAACGTAAGGAAGAAACATAGTCTGGCTCCTGAGTCATGATTAATAGACTGCTGATCCAGGGAAAGTAGAGTTAAACTTGCCATAAAGAAAGATGGAATGAGAGTGTTGTAATTTGAACCTGAAATTCAAGCCATAGGTGTGGGCCATGGACCCTCGTTCTTCTACCTCGTGAGGCTTCTTTTGGAGGCAGAAGAACCTTTAGAAAGTGGAACCTGATTTGTGGAATTAAGGCACAAGGGCGGGGCTCTGAAGGGTCATAGCCCTTCCCCTGGATCTAGCAGCTGTTTGCTTCCTAGTTTGCTGTGAAGTGAGTGCTCCCTCCACCAGGAGCTCTGCCATTTCTTCTCACACCTCAGTGGATTAAAACCCTCCAGAACAGTGAGCTAGAAAAAAATCCTTCCTCTCCTCAGATGTTCCAAGTAGGTGTGTTTATCAACGGGATACAGGAGTAACACCTCAGGGAGAAAAGCAAAGTATCTTAGTACTTCCCAGCTCATGCCCATCAGCCCTTTACAGCACATGTGTTATTCTAAAAAGTAACACCCTTAAACATAAAAGAAGGAGGTCAACTTTTGATAGTAAGCCATCCCATGGGTCCTTTACAGTCCTTCTGTTTTGTGAATTTTTAAAAAATATCACCCATATTACCCATCACTGCATAAATTTTCCTTGAGGGATGGCACCGACTCTATGATAATACACTTGTACTGCCTCACAAAGCCATGTTTTTGAGAAGACCCATATATTGCTGTGCTGAATCAATGTATTTGAAATTGGATATGTGCAAATAATCTAATTTCTAAGTAAGAAAGCCCCTTAAACCACAAGCAGTCTTTCTAAAATTTTGAATATTACCTCATTGTTTTTAAAATATGTCATAGATGCTAAGTAATTTGTCCCCATTTTTCTTTAACATTATCATTCCTTCCTATTTGTTAATCTTCTAATCCCCTATTGATATTCTGTGATACTTGGCTCCATTAGTCAGTCTGACTACCTCTCAATATCATGACCAACCATTGTGCATAATAATTACAATGTACTCACTTATATTATTTTTCCTTTTGTTTATGATATGTGCCAGGGGATAGTGCTTCTTAGCAAAAGTTTTCAAATTTGAGAAGACAGAAAACTAAAAAGTAAATCTATTTATATGTAAGCAGCAAGAACAAACACAAGCTCTGAATCCTGGGTAAGTTCAGGAGAACTTCCCACGAAGGAGGGTTAGGACACAGCATGGGTAGGTTTAGACGCTTTCTCCAAGTCTCAGTTTATTCCACAACCACTCTGAGAACCAAGAAACAGGGAAAGGGAGGTAGGCCAGCGAAGGCCACCTGGAGATGTCTTCACACTTTCCTGAGTCATCTGTGATGAGATATAGTATTTTTCTCCCTTCAAACAATTAACATACTAGTGGCGTGGCTGAAATTTCACTCATTTCTGTGTGTCATATTACAGGTTAAAGTTGGAAATAACCTTGGCTGGTGAACAGAGGTAGGCTACAGGCTCCTTAAGACCCGTATGCCAGGTATCACAAATTCTTTTTTTTTCTTTTAAAAATTATTTTAATGTTTTTGTTAATTTTTATTAAAAAATAATTTTTAGCAGTGTATCCCTCTGCTCCTCCTCCCTTCCCTCCTCCAAATCCCTCCCAGTCAGCCTTCAGCCTCACCCCTCCCCATTCACCCATCTCCTCCTCCAAAGGAGCAATAAATCCCAAGGTGTGTCTTCTCCCAAAGTCAACCAATGTTGACCTTGGGATGAGTAAATTGGACTTGCCTGGAGTGGATGTGCCACAAATTCTTAAGAATATTATCTGTAGTTAAACTCAGTATCATTTAAAATGACACCAAGGATAGTAGTGACTGTGGAAGAAAATATTCAAATAGAGCTGAGAGAGGAAACAGAGGCATGAAGTCTTAGAAATATTTTTGACCTTACAGAGAAATAGTAGAAGCTGAAATTCCTTAATTTTGAAAAGCCATGCTTGTCCTTAATCTTATGTTTCCAAAATCTAAGAACTAATTTAAAAGTTTACAGTGAAGATCAACTTCTAAATCTTATAACAGCTGTTGAAAGTTAAAAATAATTGTATAAATGAATGCATAAAACAAGCTATACATGAGTGATTGTGCACACTCATCCATACACATAAAAATCAATCAATCGATCAATAATGTAAAATGTTTAAATATACCTCAATTCTAACCTGTTATTTTAAAATGAGTACAAAGATATTAAGAAAATATTAAAAATGTGACATAATAATACATATGAACTGACAGAACTCAGAAAAATTTAAAAAATTAATAAAAATCCCATGTCAAAAACAAAAATGAAGTCCAAGAAAACTTGGGAATGGTAGCAAATGCCTATAATTCCAGGCCCTGGAAGGCTGACAAAGGAAGCCTACTCTTCAGTGCCAACCAGACAACACAGTGAGTTTGACACCAGTCTGGGCCAGTGAGCAAAACTGGGTCTCAAGAAAATAAATAAGCAACAAGAAAGAAGAAAGGAAACAATACCATCCGAACAAATCGAACAGCATCAATAACAGACACCACGAGAATAAACAAATGTGATTAAATACCTAAAGGAAATATTACTTTATAATTTAAAAGAAATTAAATAATAAAAGCAATTCTCAAATGTGGAACTTAAATTGAAACCGTAAAAGGAAGTTCTCTGAAGATGGCAGGAATTCGTCAAAAATGAAAAATCAATGAAAGAAAACGGGGGGAAAGACGAAAGTATATGATAGGGCAAAAATCTTTTCTTAAAATTATTTAAGTTACATGTTAAGGAGAACATTTAACAAACCAGATGCATTCTAATAAAAGTAACGTATTTTAAAGAGAAAAAGGAAAAATATATTTGTGTACCTAAAAAGAAAATGACACCAACAAAAGATAATTAAATTATAATTAATCTTTTTAAACATATTTCCTGCCAGCTGAGAATGGAGGAACTATCTTAAAATATTCAGGGAGTTTTCTTGTGAGCCAAGGACTTTAAATATGCATTCAGTGATTTCAACTCTGATGGGTACTCAGAGTTGTTCCTTCAACATGAGGGAACTCAGGAGGCTTTATTGCCATGAGCCCTTACTTAGGACCTAGTTGGAGGAGGTACAGAAAGAGGAGATGAGCACTTGCTATGCTAGCCTGTCACTTCTCCACCGGATGCTATACGTATGACAAAGGGGAACAAGTTCATATGTACTCCAGTTCCCAAAGTCAATGTGCAGAGTACTATAAACATGGAAGTCAGATGACTACAGATGCCATGTTTTCAATAATTGTGTTGATGCTTTTCTATTTATACCACTAAATTCTGGTGTGTTAGCCAGGGTTCTCTAACAGAACAGAACTGATGGGAAGAATATATATAAAGAGAATTTATTAGAATGGCTTACAGGATATGTTCCAGTAGTCCAGCAATGGCTGTCATAGTTCAAAGCCTGAGAATTCAGTAGTTGTCTGCTCCACAAGACTTAATGTCTCAGCCTGGACCCAGGGTTTTGTAGGATTCCTGGAGAGCTGCTAGTTTCCAGTCTACATTGCAATCCTGATGAAATTGGACTTAAAACCAGCACAACAACAGGATAGATAAATTTGCCATTGAGAATAAGGGCAAACAGGCAAAAAAACAAACAAACAAAAAACAAACAAACAAACAAAAAAACCCCAAAAAACAAACAAACAAACAAAAAAAAACCAAACCAAAAAAACAAAGTTTCCTTTTTCCTGTATGAGGGCTTGTCACCAAAAGGTGTGGCCCAGATTTACGGCTGGTCTCCCTTCTTCAAATAATCAGATCAAGACAATTCCTCACAGCAATGTCCATCCAGAAAAATGTGATTTAGTTGATTCCAGATGCAGTCAAGTTGACAACCAACATTAGTCATCACAATTACACCCCTTGTCAACTTGACACATGATCACAATTCTTGTGTCATGCATAATTTCCAAATAAAAGCAATAACCATCTCATAATTCTGCCTAAGAATATCTAACGATACAACCTAGAACCTCAAATGCATTATATGTTTTAGAATCTCTGGCTAAACCCCTTGAGGAATGCTTCCTCTTTTAGACACGGTAAGAAAGATTTATAACCCTTAACTACCAGTGTTATCTTCACTGATGTTACATAATAAAAATAGAGGAAGGAAGATGCAAATGCCATCTTAATATATGTACATGTTCTTAACAAAATAGGACAGAAAGACTGACTTCACTTGGAGTTCTTATTTCTCCACCCTCTTAAAGTACCATCGCAAGTTTTGGTTCTTTTCCTGGAGGAGTGACCCATACCTTTATTTTTGAAGGTCTGGTCCCTTTGTCACTCTGGCTGAATCAGGTTGTGGGAGTTTCCCTTTGATTTTAGTCACAGGACATTAGTAACACCAAGAGATGCTCTAAAGAATCTCCTAACCTCTAGACATAATCTTCCATACCTTAACTATGGAGAAGCAATCCAGTTTTTCCTCTGGTAGCCTGGATATATCACCCTTTCTTATACTCTTTATTATTACTTCTTAGCCTGTCAGCTTAAGAACATCAAAACCCAAAGTGATCAGAGGGGTTGTCTAAAGCAGACTTTCCACAGAATGAACCATCCTGTCCACTGGCTGCATTAGGTTACATTTAACACCCATATACTGGTGTTAAAAGGAAAGAGTGAACTCTTGACTATATAATTTGAGGTAGACAAAACAGAAAGACAATTACATTTCCCTGAAATTTTTTGGGAGATAGAAATGCAACTTTAAAAAATTCTAAATAAAATTAAAGAATAGAAACAATTTTAATTAGTATATATTATAACATTCACCTACATCTGCATATGTAACATGTTCATATATATATTTGTATTAAAATTTATTTTAGATTATAGGTATATTTATTACTATCATTTGTCTATATCATCTATCTTCCTATCTATCAATCTATTAATGTATCTATCTATCTATCTATCTATCTATCTATCTATCTATCTATCTATCTATCTATCTATCTATCTGTTTTGGTTTGCTTTCTATTGTTGTAATAAACACCATAACCAACCAAACACAACTTGGAAAGAGCTTACTTGGCTTAAATGTCTACATCATAGCCCATCCTTGATGGAAGTTAGAACAGGAACAATAAACATAGCATTAATTTTCTGTAGGAAGCATGTCAAGAGTACAGTTCAGTAGTGTTGAGTGTAAGAGGTCACAAAGGAATGCTGCTGGTTGGCCCCCTCCAGGTATATGATGAGGTAGCTTTCTTATACAGCCCAGAGCTACAATGACCTGGGCTCAGCTATATCAACTAGGAAAAAAAAAAAGCTTCACAATTCCCCACAAGCCAGTCTGATATAGGCGGCTCCTCAGTTGAGTTTTACTTTTCCAGGTAATTCTTGGTTGTGTCAAGGTGACAGCAATCAGTACACTGCCTATCACCCATCTGTCTATTGTAGTCTGAGCAAACCAAGACAAGTATCTGTATTTCAGAAGGACTGAAAGGAAAGGTAGTCATAATAAAAACTACTGGTGCAGGTTCACAGAGACTGGAACCCTCATACACTGTTGGTGGGACCCCTCAAAACTGAAAATAATTTACAATATACCAGTAACAGTTTGGGGCAATTTTTTTTTTCAGAAATGGAAATTTGTTTTGTCATAGAAACACAAATATAACTGTTTATAGAAACTTTGTAATGGTTTGAAACTGGACACTATCCATATTTTCTCCATTGGAGAGTGATGGATCAAACCATGACATATCCATGCATGGATACCACTCGGTAATAAATTGAAGGTGAAAGCAAAACTTTTAAAGGCAAATACTATGTGGCTCTACTTCTATGTGGTCAAACTCACAGAGATGGAAAGTGTAATCATGGTTGCTAGGTTCACAGGGGACGGCTTAGTTTTGCAAAGTGAAAGGGGTGGGATTTGTTGCCTATCACTGTGTGTATATGCAACACTACTAAGTGACATTCTTGAAATGGTTCAAATAGAAAATTAATGCTTTGTGGGCTTTGCTATGCAGTGCCTGTCTTCAGGTATTTGACTTTTGTCTGCTGACGTTGCTAAGGACTATTATCTGTAAGGTATAGAGATGCCAAAATCTGATAGTCAAAATGAATTAAGTGGCATTATTAGGTAAACAAAAGAAATTCATCCTGAAGTTACAAGAATAGCATTATAGCAAAGTTAATTTCTTAATGTGTGATGGTTATGCACAATTTTAACATTACAGGAAGCTCGGGGAAGACATTACATAAAAATCTGTACTTGTTTTGTAACTTTTTTATAAATATAAAATGACTTCAAAATCAAATGAATCAAAATAGAAAAAATCTCTTATGCAGATGAATTCCAAATAATTTATGTAGATACTTGAAGAGGTGGAGCATAATTTCACACTTTTCAAATGTGGGCTCTGAGTACAGATTTCTTTGCAAAGAACACACCATAGGAAAAGAAAAACAAAGAAGAAATGTATTGTTGAGAAACTAAACAGATTCTAACTCAAGGAGACAAGAAAGGTCAACACCATGAGGCTCCATGTTGTTAGTACATACCTTCGTAAGATCAGCCTTAATCAATTTTAACTCTGCTGTTTTCCTTTATAAAACATATGATCCATCTACTTTGAGGAGCAGTAAAACAAAACAATAGCAACAGCAAAACAGACAAATCTCAGGTAAGAGCTGTTCTCCAAAATACCCGGCTAGCGCTCCTCAGAACTGTGACAGATTTAAAAAAAAAAAAAAAAAAAAAAAAAAAAGGCAAAGTCTGAAAACCTGTCATATCTAATAGAAGCTAAAGAATGTGCAAATCACTCACTATGCCATCTTGAGCAGACCCCTGGAAAAGAAAAGAAATATTAGCTAACAACTAAGGACCTCAAAATAAAATAAAATGTGGACTTTAATGAATAGGTAGTATTATTTGATTACTTGTAACAAACATAACAATTAACTTCTACTTACTGAATTGTACCATTATATTTTCACACTATTATAAGATTCTAATAATAAGAAAGGGAAATTGGGTTCTGTATTCATAGGAACTATACAATTTTCATAGCTTTTTTTTTTTTGTAAATCTAAAGTGGTTCTAAAAATAGACTCAAAATTAAAGTGTATGTATTAAATGATTCCTTTTGTGTAATGTTCCTGAAGTAGCAAAATTTTTGAGATGGAACATACCTAAGGGTATGGGCAGTGAGGAGAGATGGGTGGTTACTATAGTGACATATATGTGGAGATGGTACAACTGGATATGTTGACAGTGTTTGAGGACCTAGCAGTAATTACATAAAGCCACACGTGACACAATTCCCTATATAAAATCACTCATTCACACATACACACACACACACACACACACACACACACACACTCACACACACACACCATACACATGTCTCTTACACTCACAAATAGTCACACATGTGACTAAGCTCTGTGGATTTTAGCCTGCCAGGCTTATGTTGTAGATACTATCCTGTGATTATGTGGGACACTGACATGGGACAGAAGACTTGAGAGAGGACTATACAGAAGATCCTTGAATATTCTGTTGTAACCTTTTGTGACTCTGTAATTATTTCAAAAGCAAAAGTTCCCTTCTAGTTGGAAAACTGAAGATCTGAGGCATCAGATGTCAAATAGATGAGTGAATTTTTTTTAACAGGGATATACTACAGAATCTCACTATTGTCTGCTTCTGGTTCTACTTTTAATGGTCCATCTTTCCTGGTAAAGTGCTATATCAGTTGCTTCATCTGAGGGCAGAATCAGGGGTGTTCTAGAATTCAAGTGTGTGTGTGTATGTGAGTGTGTTTATGTGAGTGTATGTATGTGTGTATGACTGTGTATCTGTGTATGTATATGTGAGTGTGTGTGTGTGTATGTGTGCATGTGTGTGAATGTGTGTGTTGGTGGATTAAAACCAGCCTGAGAAGACAGAGAAGGTAGAAGAATGCTAGAAGTTGACTGACCACAGTGTTTGAGGACCTACATTAGATACTGTTTCTCTCTATACCTATCTGTCTGTCTGTCTGTCTGTCTGTCTGTCTACCTATCTTATTCTTTTCTATCTTTTGTTTCTGTTACTGATATGAAAGTGGAAAAAAAAAAAAGTTGTCCAATTGAAACCGAGATCCCACCAAGGCATACAGCTCAGTGAGGTAGATCCAGGCTGTGTTTTATCTGCATTTTCTTTTCAGCCAGGTTCCCTTGTGTAGGCACAGCCTATACCTTTACATGGCAGCCAGTGAGTGATAATTACACATCATTGTGTAGGGAATTAATGAAGCCAGTTAGTGAGTGAGTGGTACAAGAAGAGATGATTGTGGGTTGTGACAGGAGTTCTGAGAGTAACTGAAGTCTGAATAAAGCCATAAAGAGAATTTGGAGGTGCAGATAATGAAGAGAGAATAATCATTATCTAGGTAGGGTATCTTGAATGGATTTCAATGATCCAGGTGTGGTGGCATTTGTCTGCATTCCTAACACTATGGAGGCTGAGACAGGAAGATTTCAACAAAATCAAAACCCAAACAAGAAACCTAAATGAGGCTGTTATTCTTATTTATTCCTATGGATTTGGTACCTGGCAATGTGCTATCAGGGGAAGAAAGAGAATCAGGGATAGAGGGAAGGGGTGTGAATTTGACTTCATCATAATTCTCCATAAAATCTTCCTATCAGTTGTGTCAGAACAGGATCTGCTGTAGAGGTAACAACTCTGAATAGCTCTAGCTTCATGGAATAGCGAAGCATTAAGTTGAAAGTTAAAGGCAGGACTTAACTAAGAAGATACAAAGAGGACAAGACACACAGATGTCAGGATGCTGCAGACCTCACTGTGTTTTATTTGCCATTTTATAAACCAGGTGAGTGATGGCTTCAGGACATTTTAGATCCAGGGACAGGATTTTTTAGTGATCAAGTGAGAATATATCCTAGGTCTCTGGACTTTTATTCCAGCGCAATGTCTACTGAAAAGAAGCTAATTACATTTTAAAATATCAAGCTTAATAAGAGAATGTGTGCGGTTTCTGTTTGAAGATTTTAACATTTCTCATTTGGTGGATCCCAACTTTACCATATGTGAATGTGAATAACACTTTGGAACTAGTTTTTTTTTCCTCTAATTTCATCTTAGAAATTAAAAGCTTTCATGACAAGACAGTATATTGCCATGGTTTTGTACTAACTAAAAATCTGACAAAAAAGAACTAAAAATCTGGATATTGACATTTCCCACAAAAATCAGTGTTGGCACTAGCAATAAAGATGCAAAGCACTGTGTGGGATCCCTTCCATCCTTCACCCATCTCGCCGACTGGCTGTCTCATCTGACCTAACAAGAGCCTATTAGAGTCAGGGGTCATCCTTCAACTCTGCAAATCATACTGTCTCAATCTCTATCTCAGGCTAGATAAGCTGTTAAGGTGGTAACTGATTTCCCACATCTCTGTCTTTTAGCCCCTAATATAGGCAGATAGGGTGGTTCATAGTCATCTTTTCAGAGTATGTATCTGACTTCAAAAGCAGAGGAGAAAAAAATAGAAAACTGTGTTCTTCATTTGGATGTGGTGGTATCCACCTGCAATTCCAGCGTTTCTATGGCTGAGACAGGAAGGCTGCTGAGGGCTGGAAGGCAGCTCAGGCTACATTATGAGACTGCCTCAAAACAGAAAAAAATCAGAAATGCTGCAAACAACTAAACCCCTAAAACTATGTCCTTTCTGGCCTTTGAGTTAAAATTCCCAGGGACCAGGGAAATAGAGAAGATACCAGCAGCCCCTTTTGAATGGGGTTGGCCACTCCCCCTTCAGGAGCCCAGGACCTTATCAGCTAACACCCGAATCCCACCACAGGAAACCTCCATTCCTTGGCTTTGGAACTCAGGTTCTGCTTGGTGAGTAGAAAGGGGTGGTGACATATCTAAAAAAAAAAAAAAAGTAAAGTGGCTTACAGAAAAGTTGTAAAACATGTATTGATTCTGCTGATCTATTTGTAGACTGAGGGTCACACCAAGCACAGGTACAGACATGTACCATTCTCCTGAGAACCAAATGAAAGCAACATTTGCTGGAGTTGAGGCAACAGGGGACCTTGACTCCTGTTTGAGAAGCTGCTGGGAAGGCATGAGGGAGATTCTCAGACGTCATTACTGATTTTAGAAATATCAATCCATGAGCCAGAATTAGAAAGGATATAGTATTAATATTTATTGGTTTTTAATGCAAGACAGTCTGCAGAGAAAAAGGAGGAGCAAATTTATGGGATTTCTAGTCCTCATCTCTCCAGGTTCAGTGTACATCCACCCTGAGGGTCAGCTTCTGGAAGTTTCCACTCATCCCACCCCAGCACTAGTACCTTCTGTGGGTGCTCTAAATACCACATGCCCTGATCAAAGTCATAGTGAGTCACACAGACTGGGAGGGTATGGGGACCTGCTCATAGCCTTTCTTGTCTGTCTTGTTGGCTTTGAGACATGCAGTCTTAGAAGACGAGAAAGAAGGCCAAAAGAATCCTATTATGCCTGTATGTTTATAAACAAGACATTTACAGCCTACAATCAAGAACAGGTTTTCAGTTATAAAGACTGGGAATGGAAAAGGTGGGAAAACATCTGTGTTCACATTTTTTTTGAGACTTTATTATCCTTAATCCCTTTGTTCTATTGCTTAGGAGTGCTAGCTTATTGGCCAAATGTAAGCCATGTACATTCTGTCAGCACATAGGCATCAGTGTAGGCAACAGTAGGTGACCAGTAACTGACATTTGTTCCAAAGCTCATCTTTCCTATAACTGTAGCACTCTAAAGATAGAGAGGGACTTCCTCAGGAATAGGAAATCATGAAAAATTTGGGGTGAGAGCTTCATTACCACAGGTATGTTCTAAAACTTTAGGCTACACTGGGTCTCCAGCGTACTGAGCTTGGCTCTAACAGGAGATCTGTAGTGTTACAAATCAACCTCTGCAGGATATGCAGGTAGGAACGTATATTCTGAACACAAATCAGATTCAGATTTTATCTACAGTGTATTATTTCCCAGAGACAGAGTTGGGTTAAAATTTTGTCAATGATTGTACATCCACTTGGTGTGAGAAAAGACCCTCAATTCTATTAAACTGCTTTTTGATATGAACCAGATGGAAAATAAGACAAAAGAATTCACAACTCATGTTAGACTGAATTGAATGTCTTTAATTTCACACAATGAATAACATATGAATAGGACCAACTTTTTTTTATTTTTTTTATTTTTTTTTTTAATATTTAAGTGCTCTGTACTGTGCTAACCTGATCTGGTAGCGAAGACACTGAGCGAGCTTTCTTTTAGAAAAAAAAAAAGTTTAAAACCCAACATCTAAGACCATGGGAGAGCATGACAGTGAAGCATGCCAGATGTCGCTACACCTCAAATAACAGCAAGTCCATGTTCATTTAAATGTACAAAAATGCTTTATGAATAAAAACTGTTACAAAAAGAACATTTCAAACAATGTACAATTTTTCTTGCCTCTATATTCAATAAAATACAAATACATTTTTTGTTCTAAAATATGTTTACATACAATCAAAGAAGGACATGCAAATTATACTTTAAAAAAGGCTTTTAAAAACCACTTATGAATACAAACTAAAAATTAGCCAGAAGGACTTGTAAGACAATCTTGTGCCCATTTTTGAAATATATATGTACATATTTAACACATCATGTGCATTTATTATTATTTAAGAAATAGATTTTTTTAAAAAAAAAAAAAAAAAGAAAGAAAGAAAGAAAAAGAAAGACACCAATCCAGGGCAGAACTACCCTTCCAAGTTGACCAGTTGGCAGCTCTTTGACTTCCCCCCCTCTCTTTAGTGTTTATTATACCTGGGCAAGTGGGAGACAGAGATCCAGGAAGTTTCTTCCTTGGTTGATGTGTGCTTCTGTGACTGTTCCCCAAGTGACTGAGTCCAACAGGAAAGGCAGGCTCCTCAGTGGGGTGAACTCTCTTAGAAACACGAGGCAGAGGGAGCCTTGCTTTTTGGAAAGAAACATGAAGAAACACCAAGAAGATGCTACGGTATGTTACAGTTTGAGTTTCTAGGCACTGTGATGACATCATCTTTAAGCACTGGCATTTGGACCATTGTGATATGATAGGGTAGTGTTGAGAAAAATGTCTATATTTATGTACTTTTACATAATGAGAGGGCTGAAAATCCTGCGACAGAACACTTAGATGGCTTTTGAGGCATTTCGGCTCCTACCATTTCCTCTCTATGCTACAGTTGGCATTTAAAGGCTTCGGAAATATCTGGATAGACTTCAGACAGTTCCCAGGTCAACCTTCCTAGTGATATGGAAAAATACACTCCACAAGCTCATTATCTGATTATTGTTGAATAACAAGCCAGGAGTAAGATTTTCTACTTAAGTCCTAATACCAAATCCTTTATGAGCTGCTTATAATATACCACCTTATACTATAATTCTGTCACCACTTGCTTATCATATTTATAGATACAGCAATGCGTAGAACACAAATTTTGCCTGTAGTTGAACATGGCCTCCCACTGCAGATTGTAGCCAAGTTAAAACACTCATCTACTGCCAGTCTTTAGTCACCTTCCCTAGGCTGCCAGTGACTGCTGAGTCCTGGTCCCGCCAAGTCACAATGCAACCCTACATTTTTTCCCTTACTCTGACCTTTCTTCCTTGGCTGGTAGCTACAGCTGGGCTATTTGAGGAAGTTAAACTTCTGTTCCTCTCATTTGAGATGAGGGGTCGAAAAGCAAATGGCTTTCTAGTCCCTTGGAAAGGTGGGTTAAAGACCCATTGGAACCCCCAAGGAGCTTTTGAATCTAGGTTTCACCCTCTCATCTCTAATTCATCTCCTTAATCTCTTATAGTGAAAGTGGGTTTCTACCTACTTGCTGAAGGAGTATTCTAAAAAAAAAAAAAAAGAAAGAAAGAAAGAAAGAAAGAAAGAAAGAAAGAAAGAAAGAAAGAAAGAAAAAAAAGAAAGAAAAAAGAAATGAAAAGCAAGGGATCATTACAAAATATTTTGTGGGTGTGTAAATGGAGTCTTAAGGATCCCAAATGACACCTCTCAAAGCAGAAATGCATCCCCAGAAGGCAGTGTTGTGTGGTTAAGAACCTCCATATTTAAATCAAGAGCTGGGTTCTCTTTCTGGCTCTAAAACCAACTAGACTTGAAAATTCAATTGGCTTCATGGAGGGGCCTGGGCAGCAAAGGAGAGGGCAAAAGGAGTAGTTATGGAATACAGAAAATAATTGTAGCAAGTTAGAGTCATGAAAAACCAGAGAAAAAAGTAAGCAGCAGGAAGGGAGTCACTGGGTGTGGGGAGCCACTGCATAGATGGATGGGCTCACTTCCACTGGCCAACTGCTCTCTACCATGGCTCTCTTTGGTCCTCTAGTTACCTCAACAGTTTTCAAGGTTTGCAAGCCGAGATTCGCATTTGACTCACACTTAACTTCATGATCAACAGTCACCCCAATTCACGTGTTAAGTTCAGGTCCACTGAATGTCTCCTGGAATCTTTTTCTTGGTTTGGAAATTCTAACCCAAACTTCTTTTGAGCTAATCACCAATGGAAATGGCAGGTTAATGCCAATTAAATGCTGGTGTTCTTTGCACGCTCTCTCTCTCCTCTGTAAGGTTTAGGTTGCTTATAGACTTGGTTGGGAGTCTCTGTATTCCACAGCAAGAATGAATGAAGGAAAGAACAAAGGGTTTTCAAAGTTCAACAGGAAGAGAACCCTCTTTATGGCTTAATTGGAATGGGAACGGCTGCTCTTTCGTAGCAATGGTTGGGGGAAAGGGATTGATCTATACCTTCCTCCCCATGACTTTGGAGCTGCTCAGACATGGCTCGGGAGTGACAGGTTGAAAATGGCTGTTTAGATTTTGCTTTTCAAATTATGTGAAATGCCATAGGTCAACCCAGGTCACAAACTGAGTATCTAGGATAAAAGCTGGAAAGAAGCACAGTCTTCTAAAGGTACGTATTGCTAGGATTAGATGAGACCAGTGAGCAGGCTGCAAATGGTATGGAGTCCATTCCCACAGCACAGAATAGGATGGCTCTGTAATTCCAAGTGACTGTTGGTGCCACAATACAGCGGTGATATTTACAAGTGAATTAACTTGGGATTTTCAAATTTCCTTCAGTACTCAGTACTTCAGTACTACTCACTCACTTATACCCCCCGCCCCCCAATCCATCTCTCTCTGAGGAGGAGAAACTGTGTTCTGAAGTGATAATGCAGTTTCTTAGCTGGTTTCAACTTACTGCGAAGGAAGATATCCTAATTTTCCTTCAAAAATGAAATTCTCTGTGTTTCTTTTTGTATAAGTTATGATGCCAGGTATTTAATGTCTTGAAAAAATTAAGGGGAGGAGTAAGGGAGAAAATTGAAAATACTAATTTGAAATTTCCACATCTGACTTTTAAAAACATCTACGGCAGTGGGATAAGTTCGCATTCATTCTGAGTCTTCACATGTTTTACTCCGGCTTTGGAAATGAATGATAGACAGGAGATCTGTCCACACTAAACCAGTGGCTAGGGTACAACTTGAATGAGAAATGTACAGTTGAAATTGACCATTTAAAAGACGATTTGTCACACACAGTTTGCATCCATGCAGACTGATAGATTTATAATTACATTATGTACAGCAATGTTTTAGTGTATTAAGGCAACCACAATTTGGATACTTTGTCCAAAGTGGCTTGATACAATTGGAGTGGTGACACCCTTTCAATACTTAAATTTTAATTTTGTTTAGATAAGAACACTTACTCCCCTTCACTTTCAAGAAATAATTATTAAGAGATGATGGACCACTACTGTCTTTCTTTCCCCCCAACAACCTCTGACAGCTCTTTGCATGAAAACAATCAGGTACCAAGGCATTGCTAGACGATTTTCTTTTTCGAGTGGACGTGGGATTCTTATATTTGGTGGTTTATCAGTTATTCCTCTTGCTATAGGGTATTAAAACCATTTTATCCTGCCTATTCACCACTGATATGTTTTAAGTATAAAAATAACCTGGCTGACACTTTGGCCAACATCTCCCTTGGCTGCTCCAAGTCACTTATGAAAAAGTTTCTATCAATACTGAGTATGTTCACAATGATTGGGATTCAATGCCTATTCGTTGAGGCAGAGTGTCAGGAGTGCACTTTACAACACGGGTAAAGTTCACATTGTTTAGATGTGTACCACGAAATAGAAGGCAGACATGAAGATATAATGCAAAGGAAAAGCAAGGACAGACAATGCAAAAATCAGTGTACGAGAGACAGTGACACGCGCAGATATAAGGATGTCTATCAGTCCAATTCCACCTTCTGATCACGAGACTCCATCTGAGCAACTGTGTTGTTAACGGAAAGATTCATCGGGTCACTTGAAGATGATGGTGGTGCCCCCAAAGCCTAGCCAAGTCCGCAAACCAAAAGAAATAAAACCAATTACATGGAAGTGGCTTACAAGCCAGCTGGTAAATTTGCAGCTTTGCTCCCCCTTGGAATGTTTGCTAATGGAGGGTGTTTCCCATTTGACCTTTCTGACCAGCAAATGAAATCGGAATCAAGGGCACACCTGGGATGAAGGGGGGGGGGGGGGCAGGGAGTCAGGTGGCCATCAGAGAGCACCAGCTTTGCGCTCCTCCTTCTGCAGCCTGCGAGGATCCGGCCACTGCTGAGTGGCTCTGGGTTGGGAAATGTTGTGCAGCACAGACAGCTGCTTTTTGGAGGGTGCCCCCTCTCTCACTCTGCTAGCCCAAGAGCTCCCACAGCTCCACTCCGCCCTCTGCCCATCCTGCTTGCCCACCGAAGAGAGGGGCGGAGTGTCCCTGTGGCAGGGCATCGGCCCCACCCTGGCTGCTGCGCTCTCCCCTGCATGAGTCTCTGCCAGGATCTCGCAGCCCAGGCCCGCCCTAGGGAAGGACATCACTCTCGCTGGCACGCGACTTCCTCGGCCTTTTGGCCTTTACCTCCTCTTCCTGGGGAAGGGGCTGTGGCGTGGGCTGGGCAGGCTGGGCTGGAGGCTGCGGTCTGTGTTTCCTCTTTCCGCCCCGTGCCGTCTTGGGCAGCGGTGGGGGTGGGGGTGGTGGAGGCGGGGGCGGCGGCAGCGGTGGGGGCGGCGGCGGGGGCAGCGGCGGTGCCTCCCTCGCCATGTGGATGACGGCCTCGATGGTGGCCATCACCGCATCCTGGCCCGCAGCCGGCTCCAGAGCAAGCGGGCTCAGGCTAGGCTTCTGGCCTCTCTTGCTGGGTAGGTCGATGCACTTTTCCAGCACTGGCATTTGGTCTCTGGAGTCCTCATCGAACTGGGTGGGCTGCTTCCGAGGCCGGCCTCGCCTCTTCTTGACGAAGTTATTACCAGTCTTTGATTGTCTCTGCAGCCGCTTGGCCTTCAAGATCTTGTTCACATGGTCCAGATTCTTCTTGGTGGACAAAAGCTTGGTGTAGTGGCACATCTTCCGCACTTCACACTGGATGGCTTCAATCTCCCGCCTCTTGAATCGCTTCTTCAGGGAGGAACTGGCTGCAGGAGACAAGAAGGGAGAGCTTGAGCTCCAGATGCAATGACCTCTTTATATTGTTTTTTCTCCATTTAAACAGAAAATTATAAAAGCATTGGCTGAATATGTCATGTGAACGGAGCATGATTTACATTTATTATTATGATTTCAGTCCTCACAGTTACATAAAATACTGTGCTTGGTATTGCATTTCACTTGGTGTGTTTTGAGAGAGAGTCTTTTTATGTAAGGGCAGGCTGTCCTTGAACTTTGGATCCTTTGCCTCAGCTAGGCTAAGTGCTGGGAAATGAGGCTTTTATTGCCACTCAGTCCTGACTGACTCTCCCCCCTTCCTCTGTTTTAAAGATAAGGAAACTGAGGCTCACATCTCCCTGGAGTCTTAGAAAGCACAGTGTAAGCTTTGTATTATATTTCTTTTTTTTTTTTTTTTTTAATATCACTTTGACATGAGACCCAATTCAGTTAAGCACTAATTGATACTTTAACTTTGTCTGACCTTCAATGATTATAAATAGCCCACCCACATCATTCAAGTGGCTCATACAAAGGCACCGGAGGTCTTATGAGCGGCCTTGACAGGATCTAGAAGCTATAGATGAAGGATTTTGCCTTAGCCTCTTCCTGGTGAGGGGTTTGTGCCTGAACGCTACAGTTGGGATGGTGTGGTCTCTTTATATTTTCCCGCCAGTATTCTGTAGCTGTCAGGTTGCCTGATGATGCCCACCCAATTAAGCAAGCTCTTCCTAGCCTTCACCCTCTGGGGACCTCAAGGGCAATATCCGCCAGGTGTTTCTCAATGGTTTACACTCCCCCGCTGAATGGTTGTTTGCAAAGGGCCCTTTTCATGTGCTGCTGGCCAGATGCGCCTCTATTTTATGAGCCTAACTTCTCAGGAAGTCCTGTACTGTGGCACTAAATGGCCTTCAGAACTGCTTCGTTTTGAAGTTCAGACACCATAAAGTGTGAATGGTTTCAAGACATAGGCAGCCTTTCACCCTTGGGTCATTCTCCTGTTGTTGGCCATGAACAGGCAAATATGTATGTAATACCTGTGTACTGGCAAAGATGCATCTGTACCTCTGTGTGCTTGGACACAAACAGAGGCATACTGTTCATCTTTTGCACAGGCCACTAGTCAGTTGCAGACGCAAGTCTCTCCTCACTGAATTCCCTGCTGCTCTGTATGCCTAACCCCAAAGAAGCTTACTGAAAAGACTAAAGGGAACATATTTCATATTACTATGTTGTTTTCTTCTGCGTTCTCATTACTTCTTTTTCATCTATTGGTTGAGAGAATAAATATCTTAGGAGAGAGTAAAAAATATGCTTACCCCTTGGCCACCAGTCTCACTGTTCTTGGGAACTCCCTCTTCATTCTTTCCATGTTACCCCACTTCTCCCTCATGCTGTGGCCCATCATAGGCTTCCAGGAGGGTTTTATTTGAAGTTATTTATGTGACTAGCTTCATGGAGTGGGAAGCGCTGAGTTCCATAGGCCAGGTCAAACTGCCACTGCTTTTGACCAAAGGTCAGCCAGACTGACTGAGCCATGAATAACTACTGAGCGATCTTTAAAATAAGTTATAAAGATCAAAATAGAACAAAGCCAGAGTGAGCTTCTGACTAGAAAAATAAAACTTTTGTAGTTAGTCTTGTAAAAAGAAAAGGTGCCTCAATTATCAGTTCTCATGTGGCTTTATGCCGCTCACGGGACCTCGCACGGGGCCTCCTGAATGGACAGGATTGAAAGTTGTCTCCTTGATGGCAAATCAGACTATTCCTTACTGCTTTCTGGCCACATTCTTTGAAGGTGCTATAGTTTGGATTTTTAAGACAATAGTCGCAAATACAGTAACATTAGGAGCTTATAGTCTGGGTTTGTTAGAACAAGTAATGTGCTTTGTTCATAGAGATTCTGAGTAATCCATAATAGTTTAAAAAAAATACCACAAAACTCTGGCATTATTTAAAATAACCCATCTGCAGCTTGCCCTCTCTTTAGTATATATCATCTATCAAGGAACTACCTGCTCTATAGCCCACAATAGGAAGATTTTACAGACCTATAATACAGCAAGGTGTAAGTATAAAGCAATTTTATTAGTTGTACTATCTGAGTAAAACTTGACAGAAATGCTTTCATGAGCTAGAGGTTCATATGAGAAAAAAATATAATCATTAGATAGTACGTCTACCTTCAAGAGTGCAATGCCAAAAATAAATGAATAGATAAATCCCCAAACAAAACATAAATCAACCCAAACCTGAGGAACTCATAGAGGTTTTTACATGTTAAATGTTTTAATCCATTGAAAATGGCTATGGAATAAATGTGACAGTGTAAATTTACCAAATGGTAAAGACTAAAGCATCATGAGCAACGTTTGTGCCCACCATTTGCATTTAATTAATGCTCATAGTTTATCTTGTTTGTTTTAATTAATCCGTATTTTTTGAAATCAGATAATGCTATATCTATCAGCTTGGCTTTCAAATCATAATCCTCCTGCCTCTTCTGGTGTGCTTGGACTGCAGTTATGTGCACCTTGCCTGATTTTTATTGTTTTTAAAGAGGGGCCATACAGATGGAGTGGTTTTTGCTCCATTCTCTAGTCTACTACCTTTCTGTTACATACTAGTATGCTATTTTGATTGCATGGATGATGATAGATAGCTAATAAAATCTAAGTGTGAAACCAGACTTCATGTTGGTAATAATATGGAAAACCTGGAACACTTGTAGATTGTTAGCAGGAGCATAAATTGAGCCATCATTTTGGACAATGATGGTGCAGTAACTGTAGAGTTGAAAACACTCAGGCTCAGTGTCCTACTGATTGCATGTCAGGATTGCCTCCTTCTCTTCTTTGTAATAAGAGGCAAAACGACTTAGAAGAGGTCCCCTCAAAACTCAGTGAATGTTATATGGAAAAATGAAGACAACATAATGACTAAGTAAAAGCTAACAACCCAATAACAATATATTAAAATAGAGCCATTTATGAACAAGATGCACGTAAGTTAAATTTAAAAAGTGGAGTTGAAAAATCAAACTGCAAAAAATTTTTAAATGAAGAGACCATTTGTAAATGGTTTCTGAATTTTATTGCATCTTTAGGATCCAACTAAAAATAATACTGGCTACTGTGAGGAACATCAACTGTGAAGGGAAGACTTAGGGAAGAAAGAGTTTTCAATGTTTATTTTTCTCCAAAGTTACTTCATAAAAGGTTACAAAGCTTCAAAAGTAGATCTCCCTGCAGAAGCTGTTGAATGTTAAGAATGTTAAGGTTTATCTGAACCTGGTAGTGTGCTAGTGCACACCTGTAATTCTAGTGCTTGGATGGGTGGAATGATGAGGAAGTCAGGACATCCTTGGTACATAATGAGTTCAATACTAGCTGGAATACATAAGACCCTATCTCAAAAAAACCAACCAACCAACCAACCAACCAACCAACCAACCAACCAACCACCAAACAACCAATCAACCAATGAACCAAACAACCAATCAACCAATCAACTAACCAACCAACCACCAACCAACCACCAACCAACCACCAATCAACCAACCAACCAACCAACCACCAACTAACCAACCGCCAACTAACCAACCAACCACCAACCAACCACCAACCAACCACCAATCAACCAACCAACCAACCAACCACCAACCAACCAACCACCAACTAACCAGCCGCCAACCAACCAATCAACCAACCAATCAACCAAGCAACCAACCAACCACCAACCAACCAAGGAACCAAACAACTAATCAACCAATCAACTAACCAACCAACCAACCAACCAACCAGCCAGCCAGCCAACCAGCCAACCAACCAACCAACCAACCAACCAATCACCACCAACAATAGAAGAAACAGGAAGAAAAGGAGGAGGAGCATGGAAGAAGAAGGCTGATGAGATGAACAACAAAGAAAAATGATTTAAATCCCACACCAACTATTAATGATATGTCTCAGCTAGCACTCAAAGGGACCAACTACAATAGAGAAACTGAATATTTTGTTCAGTGTTGATAGTTTTGTGTACCCATGGTTAATTTGGGCAGCATGGCCGTCAACTAAACAATAGTGAAATATTGAAGACAAAGGGTATAGAGATTGACAATAAAATAAAGATTGTTGTGAATTCAACAATAACTTGGTGTTTCTAAAAAATTCATTTGGATGAGTAGAACACTAAGTATAAAGACGTGTAAGATATAAAAATAATGTTATTTGAATATCAGTTTAATAAAGCTGCTAAAAGAGACCCTGAAATAAATTAATTTTAAATTACATAAATTTCAAATTAAACCTTACCTAGCCATTTCTTGATGTAATTGTTGTTAATTTTTTTTACATGCAATCATTGTGTTATGATCTTTTTTAAAATTATTTTTCAGTACATGGCCTTTTAGGAATGAATTAAAATATTTGTGTGTAAAGAAATATTCCTATGACTTTGGAAGGGAGATTCTCCATTTTTATGGCAAGTCATATTGCCCCTTGGCTTAATGGCATGGGACAATGAGTTCTGAGGTTGATGCTGTGACAATCACATAACCATGTCATGAGCCTCTATGTGATGTTAGATATTATAACAATATCTTTTGTACATTATAACACTTGGGGTTCCTACATGTACTAAGGACCTGAATCTTAGTTTATGCTTATTGTCCAGGCTCTCAGTTAAGGGTCAATGCCCTGCAGATGAAGAACAGAATGAAGGTGAGCTGATGCAACATTGCTCAGGGGTGCTAGAAATGAAGGTTCTACTTACAAGGAGGCTTGCAGAGTGTCTGGGTCTCTTCAGCTGTTACCCTGCGTCTAAGAACTAAATGATCTTGAGGGTGTTTTTTGTTTTTTGTTTTTTTCTTTCTGAATTTGAAGATTGTTGTGATTCTTTTCTACATTTATTATTGCCTTCCCCAAATGTAGGGTGGCTTTCTAAACTTCATTTTTCCTTTAATAAGTTTGAAATCTCAGTTTGGGAGAAGAGTACTTAGGACTTGGCAAGGTCTGGCATTCACAAATCTTTCTCCTTATTGCTTATGATTTCTCTGTCTCTCTAAATGTTTACAGATTTTCTTCTCTTCAAATTGTTTCATTATTGGACAGTAATTTCTGGGATCTTGCTGCAAAGATTGATTCCATATTTGCCTTCTTTCCTGCCATTGTCCTGCATCTTGCCTGCTATTTACTATGCTTGAAGAATAATTACAAATGTCCCAGGAAAAATACAAATGTACTTCTTTATAACCTCACAAGAGAAATCATTTTCTAGATCCCCAGAATTGTCATGCAAATGGTAAGCTGGTGTTGGCCCAGACTTAGAATATCTCTTCACTCCCATTTTTGGAGGACCAGATTATCTGCATTGATTGATTTTTCTCAAATGTTTTATTGTGTGAATGGTATAGAAGAATGGGCTTAGCAGTGAGTCATGTACCCAGACTTAACAAATGTAGTATCAGTACCATGAGCTGCATCAGGAACTAGCTACCAGGCTTCACCATAAATTCATCTCCTAAATTGCTTCTGATGTTGGTAGAGTGTTTTGTCCATATGTATGACATAGTCTAGTTATATAAAATAGATTTTGGTGGGTTGTTTAAAAAGTATATTTATTTCTGGACTTCTTAAGATAATTTTTCTTGGTATCTGGCTTTATTCAGGGTAAGTCAATTTGAGGGAAGACTTTCAGGATAGAGATGGTTGAAACACTATCTGCCTCAACTTGTAAAGAGAGTTTTGGTGTGAATTGATTTGTAAGTTAATATATGTTAGAAGGTTTTTTGCAAAAACCACATCTTTCCTTTGTACTTTCTGAGGTTCCAACATGGGCACATTCATGAATCAGTAAATAATCTAGCAGCTGCTGTGTGGTCAGCACATGTGAGCTCAAAAGATGTCAGTTGCCCAATGTGATAAAACGTAAAGTGTGCATTATGTGTTTTGTACTTGCATTTGAATCAATAATATTTTATTTGTCTTAATGATGTTTTGTGCTATTTAATGGGAAGTATGTGACAGCCTGCCTTGGCATGTATAATTTCTTCTTCCATCTGTGAATTTAAATAAACCCTTTATAGTCCTGGCCTTAAAGGCTCCTTTGAAAAGGACAAGTTGATCTCCTACTGGGCAACGAACAATTGAATGGCTGCTGGATACCAAACGTGCTAGAGAACACTGCTCTTTGAGTTTGGAGCAATGATTTTGAACGCAGGGTTATAACTGCTATGGAGGTCGCCACAGATCTCTGATTGGATTTAGGAGCTACTCCCCAGGCGGGAACTCATGTTTGGTACTGTCAACTCAGAAAAACAAAGCCAAACAACAACCAAAACTGTGGTTGGGACTAAAGATGTCACATGCTCCTGTGGAAGAATTTCTGGTGTTGCTTAGTTAAGTTAAAGTGGTGTTAAATTAAATCACCTTTTAAATAAGTATATTGGTACCCATAATGGTACTCTCAGCTTTACATAGGGAAGGTTCTTTTTTTTTTTTTGCAGCAAACAGCAGGAAATAGAGAGATTCTTGGCTGCTTGAGGTGTTCAGAGTAAGGAATGATTGAGTTCTCAGCCCTGAACAAGACATTTGCATCACTAAAGGCTTAAGGAAGAAAGATTAGAAGGAATATAAGAACTGGAAAAATGGGAGAAACATTGCAAATTGTAGAGTTCTGGGTGTGTCATGGGCTTATAGCTGCAAGGGTTATCTTTAATAGGCCTGCCCAGGACTGGACCTGCAACCACCACTGATGGATGAGGAAGATGCTAATAGAGCCCCAGCCGTCCTTGTTGGACTATTAGCTACTGACAAATTCTGGGAAAGGAGGAATCATTGTCTCTGATTGTGTACCCACTGGTGAGCACACAGAGCTCCAAGGTCTAGTTCCAAATCTATGCTCCTGCAGAGGCCTCAATGAATCTCAAAAAGTACATTCATTGAGTTAAACTCAATGAATCACTAAAAAGTACTTTTGAAACCAAATAGACATGATTGTAGGAAAGGAATTTGTAGTGGGGAGGAAGCCAAAAGATGCGGGAGAGTAATTATAATGAGCTATATTTGTGTATGAAATTGTCAAATATAATATTTAACTAATTTTTTAAAAATCAAAGATAGGGAGCACATTTTTCTTTTCTTTTCTTTTCTTTTTTTTTTTTTTTTAATTTGAAACATGAGGGCTTTGTTTATTTCCCCTTCACAGAGATAGTAGATAGTTTGCCTGACAGATAAGTGACTCCTTGTCCTGTGCAGTATGCCCTTCCTTCTCTGAAGTGGGGAGGACCCCAAAGGCAAGTGGCATTGCATATCGGCCTGGGTTTTCTCACAGGCATCTTAGAGCCTTGCCTTGAGCTCTCCGGCTCCTGACCTCTTGCCTATGGTTTAATTCTTGTGTCCCCCTCCAGCCTCCCAGGGGATGGCACATTTTCCTAAGAGGAAGCAAATGTGTTTGGCTTCAGGAATATCACTTTAGCAATTTCTGTTCCCATTATTGATGTTTTATCGAAAAATTAAGAATTAAATAAAGCATTCTAACGTATTATATGTGGGAAAGAATGGTGTGCTCACTTGGCCTGCGCGTGTATCTGCCATAATTTAATATAAGGTTTCTAGGAAAGAAAGTGAGCCATGGGCTTCAGGGTCAATGGAGTATCTTACTACTTCATTGTTTTCATGGTTCTGTCAGTCAATTTTGGGTTCTAATGCTATGTCTGGTCAGCCCACAGGGTTCATTTTGGTAGCATAAGACTTTTAAACAAAAAAGTTAAATCAAGGTATTTATGTATCACAATAAATCGTCTTGTTATCTCATTGCAGACTGTATAAAATTATCGCCTTCTGAAAATTAACTTGGGCAACATTCTTAACAAACTGAGAGCTTGACTCATACTCAGGGCTTGAGCCCTGAAACACAAGTAGAATACTTAATTTTTCTATAGGATAAAGTTCCTATAAACCCCAAAGTAATGCCTTAATAAACAAAAGAGTAAAACAACTCACATAATGGAAAGAATATTTTTGAAAATTGACTGGAAATTTATTCACTATTTAGTAATCTTGTTGCTGAAAATAATGTATAATCTACTCAACCTATAAAAATCCCTTAAGTATGAAAATTTTTAAAGCTCTTATAAGCAAAGCTGATAAATGAGGTTGTTCAGAGATTTGGGCTCATTGCAAAGTGCAATGCTTTCTGCTCTGAAAGATCACCTAACCTTAATAAAAAAAGATGATTATCTATGTTCTCATGCAAACCTTGTTTAATTGATGTTGAGATTGAAGAAATGTTATGATTTAAGTACAGCTGGGAATATTTTTCTTTTTCAGGCTTATATCTAATCTCATAACTTACAGTTTCCAATAAGAAACAATAAAAAACAAGCAATTCAGATCTTCAAATTATATTGTAGTATGAAAATAAGGAATATTTTTAAAATGCATGTAAATTCAGTTAGACTGTGTTCCTTAATCATTGTTAAAATTTTAAAATTTGTAGAAAGATTTAATGGCAATAGAATATTTTTGTTTCATTGACATAATACATTAAACAACATTTGGAATCATTTTTGAGAAAATCATTTATATAAGGATTACCTCATTCTTTTAAAGTTTATGTTTTGAAAAGCAAATATGTTCTAAATATGCTTTTAATGGGATGACTATTTACAATGATGTCACTGATATCTCTACAGGATCAAAAACGATTGGAGTTTACTACTCTAAAGATTTTTGTGCTTAAAAAAAAACAACAGAATGTATTCAGTCATTTAGCACTTAACCCCAGATCCTATCTCTCTCTGAGCTCATGTCTAAGAAAACTTGTTCAGGATAAATAGAAATGAGTGGTCCTCAAAACTAAGAGGACAGTTCCCGCTCTATTGTTGATGCTGGTTAATATTCCCCAAGACATTATAAATTCCTAGAGGTCAAGGTAAGCAGCAGCTATCTATATATTCTCTAGTTTATCACTAATTGAACTGCAAGAAATTTCATAGCTATTTGGGGAGTTTTCTAGCCACATAGCTCTTAGAATGAGATTTAAAGCTGACATCCTTCCTTGGTTTAGGCAATTCTGAAATCCTGGTCTGTAGGCTTTCAGAATCCTTAACTTCATTGATCACAGTGATACAGTGCCAAACACTGATGAGTTTACAGGTTGGAAAAAAATTGCACATGGCTTTGAGCAAATAAAGGCAGCAGTAATGCAGCTGAGAGGAAGTGTGAGGCTACCAAGATCATTGCTAGGGATGCTTTAAAGGTAGCAGGATTCTGATTGATCTGAGAAAGTGGGATGAAGGGCAAAAGCCAAAAGACCGTGAACATCAGAAGCCTATAGCTCCTGTGCATGTCCACCAGAGCTCTGTGGGATGCCTCTCAGAGTGTCTACCAGGCATTGATAAGGGAGGTTTTCTGGGGTCTGGAGTTGCTGTGAGGAAAGTCAGAGGACACTTAATACCACGCCATTTCAGGAAACGCTGGCTTCTGTTTCTTGTATGGATGAGACCCCAGAACCCAGACTAAATCCCAGCTTCTTAAGCCACCAACTGATCCCCTAATTCATGGCCTTATATCTGAACATGGGGGCAGTGAAGGAGAGTAGGGAGTGGTGTATAGGAGAGTTTAGAAGGACAAAAAAAGGTCAAAGTGTTATTATACTATAATCTCAAAAATGAAATCTCAGCAGTAGAAAGTTTTTGAACACTTGACAACAAATATAGTTAAAAATTAAACACTTAATGAATCATTTCCCATATTTGGTGGGATTGTATGCTGGATATCCCTGTAAGCTTGGTTCTGAGGTTACCACACATGCTCAGTGTTATTGCACAGGACATCACATCATATGAAATCAAAGAATGCCTTCTGAAACACTTGGGCCCAGAGTTGAGACTGCTATGTGTCATGGGTTGCATACATAAAAGTTTTCTGCATTCACAAAAGCAACATGATTATAGATTAGTTAAAGAAAACAAAAACTTTTGGTATTTTCCTACAATCATTTCTGGATATCTTGAATTAAATTAGTGTATCTTTTAGGTTTTTGTATTATATGTATAGGATTGTGATGCATTAGAAGGCTTCATGTTAAAATTTGTTTTTAAATTACTGACTTGTAAATCATGAAAAAAAAATCAATGAATTATGGTTTGGGATTAGGGTAGGCTTACCAGCCATTTTAAAATACCCCAAACAGATTTCTGACATTCCAGACTATGTATTTATGTAAATCAATGTTTTCAGCATTGATGGACCTAAGATGAAAACATTGATCAACAGGGGAAATGTTGAAGTTGATCTGCATCTGAAGCTATCAAATATTCAAATGGAAGTCAACACTATGTAAATACAAACAAGCACATATACCTTATTAGTATGTAAGCTTGCCTTTATATTTAATAAATGGTAAAGTATGAGAGAATTGTTTGAAAATAATTTTCCTTCTGATTTATTAACTGCAAATATTTGATTGGCACACCTATAAACTTAGAGTTGTGTAAAAATGTCTTCAGTATAAAACGAGTCAAGAGTCTATAAAATTTCATGGATGAGGTCCTAGGTTCAATTCTGAGCACAGAAGCAAAAACAAAGACAAAGATGCCCTGAGTAGACAGCTGGGAAGGTGGATGGAAATGGGGTCAATGATAAAGGTTTGAGATAGACCAGATTAGTGTCATAGCTTTCCAGTTAAGCAAGGAACAGGGCACTCTCTACCAAGTGGCTCTATTCTTTTTCTTCCTTTAAGATCTTTGATTTGACCATAAACATGATGTTTTATATAATGTGACGTTTTACACACATGTTCTCACCTGACTTTGAGCTTTTTCTCTCTTCTGAATTTTGAAAACAAACAGGCAAGGAAGAAAAAATACATAGCACCATAACTTCAGGAATATTTCTACATCTTAAATGTGTGTGACAAAGTGAAGTAAATCCTTGCTGACCATGCTTGAAGTTCATGAATTGTAAGAAACTACAGGTCTTGCTTTTATTTCTTGTTAAAAAAAATAACATTGGTTATGCAATACTCAGGCGTACTGGTGGCTTACATAGAGTAGATGTTGACCTGGAAATTAGGATGCTTCTAGTCTTGACTTGTCAACCTACAGTTCTCTGATTTTAGGTAAAAATTCTGACTCTCTTGGAGAAATCTTTACTTCTGAATCTATAATCTCACACTACCAGGCTGTCTCTGTTCTGGATGTGACGTCAAGAAATCCTTCATCCATGTTTTTTACAAGATAAATTCTAGACTACATTCTGTTTTGATGACTCTGCCTTAGAGATTTTTGGATCTTCTAAAGCTCCTATCTAATTACCTCCCAACTCACACTAAATTTGCATATATGGAGTGTTTAGTACCAAAAACTTGAGCTCATTAATTTCTGTAATCAAAAAGCACAACACAACACTTTAAAAGAACGCATATTTTCAATAGCACCATAGTATTGGCTCAAATGAAATAAAGGCTCCCTTAAATGCTTTAGCACACATTGCCACCAAATCTGAGCGCTGCTGTGGATAAATGTTCCCGAGCATAGCTGCAAACCTTTCATTTACATTTTCAAAGTTCAGTTTTATTGGTCCTGAGTTCTGTGTTTTGAACCACATTAATCTTCATTTCCACCCCTGCCAGATTTTGACGTATTTCTTTTTCAAAGTGTTGAATGATGTCAGAGTTAATGACTGGCCTTTTAACTCTTATGGGCTTGATTCAAGTACTCAAATACATGCTGTTTTTACTAAGATATCAACTTATACAATAGGATATCTTTGCATTCTTCATAACTACAATAAGCGATTATACCCATTGTTTTAGATTTCCCCACATTGCTGCATCTGTCTGCTTAGTAGATGATGGATGGAGCCCAGAACCAGCAACTATGCATGTCCTACAGGTGTGTGTCCAATTCTATTATTTCTGTAAGTGTCAAAAAGGATATCGCCTTTGGTGCTTGATAGGAAATTTTTTTGCACATTTCCTTTATCCAAAGGCAACTTTCCTGCCACTAGTGAGGAAAAAACTACAAGGCCAAATAATATGAGTTTTAATTCCAGTGCTTGCAAATCTCCCCAGGATTCTCTTATAATTTAATATTAAAGCATTTTTAAATTTTATTATTTTTTAAGCAGCATTCTACATCTTAGTACATCCTGCCAGTCTATGAAATGGGGTAGTAAGTCCTCTTTCTGAAAGCTACACCTGGCCTTCCATTTAAACGTTAACCATTCTACTTCCTTCACCCTGCTGGTTTCTCTCTAACAGGGACACCTAGTCTGTCCTGTATTTGCATTGCAGAATTCATTGATATTTATCCCTCTTCTTACTGAGCCAGGACCACTGTCAGCTTTGCACATTCATTCTCAGAACAAATACTGAAGGAGCCCCAGGTTGAGCCAGGCGCCAAGCCAGGTGCTCAGGTCTGTGCCTTCCTCCTGGTGATGAACATGAAATATAGCTAACTTCCGTTAATTGAAATTAATCTTAACACACATAAACCCAATCCAGAACTCACCATCTACTTTGTAGAATCTGTACATGGGGAATAAAAGGAGGGTGTCTGGACGGAGATCAGAACTAGCAGTGGTTTGTCACCCACCTGAGAGCATCATTAAGTTTAGAGTCTCTGGCCTGTAACCATAAACACTGTGAAATATACAGACATCTAGTCTAATCCATGGGAGAAATGGGCTTAAGTAACAAAAAGAAAGTTTGGAATGCCTTACAAGTCACCAAGAAACCAGCTTGAATTTAATAAAGCTACAGATTGATAGAAACTGAGTCCTTATATTCATTATCTAACACCAAGAAGTTATTAATATATAGAACATACTCTTCAAATACATATCTAAAAACATATATACAGGATTGGGAAGTGAGGGAGAAGGGGGGAGAGAGGGAAAAAGGGAGAGAGGCAGGAGATTGTATTTTTTAAAAAATAGATTTTTAAAAGAACAGTTTCAGGTTACCAGAAAAAGAAAGGTTATACGAAAAATTTCCACATATCTTGCTGCTCCAGAACACCCTAGCCTCCCTCCACTAGCAAACGTCTTTTTATCACTACCAAACATTTGGGTCCTAATTACAATGTCTCATTGAGAGAAGGGGTCATATGTTATCCTGACGAGTTGGCATACATTTACATCTTAAAAATTTGTACCAGTACTGTGCTTGGAAAAAAGTTACAGGTTCCCCCATCCCCTTTCAAGCTCAGACAGACAACACAGTCAATTCTTTTCACTAATTTCAGATTTTTGTCTTGACAATTTGAGAGGAAAAAGCTCATTCACCTCTTTCATTTATAGACTCTAAGTTATCAGCTACTAAACCATAAGGCTTGGGTTCTAGAAAGTTAGTGTAAACAAACTCAAGTTACAACGCACAGAGCAAGAGCGAGTCATATGCTGACATATGCTTCCATATAAATACGGGCCTGGATCATCAGCTTCCAAAGGCTGCTTCCTATTAATTACACAACAAAATGAATTTTCCATATGTAAAACCCAAATCACTTAGCTCTGACAACTTGCATAAGAAATTGTGGGATTCTAAGTACAATGAAAAGTAGATTTCAAAGAAAGTATTTTAGCTCTACAGGGCAGCATCTCACAGAAGAATGTTTTTAAGCAATGAAATTGTTGCCAAACTCCTAGCTAAACTTGGGGTGTGGATCTGGCTCCCTTGCTGAAATGGCAGAAAATAGTGACTTTCTCTTTTACTTGGGTTTTGTCATCTCTCTGGCGCAAACCCTGAATTTACTCCATGTAGTGTGCACATATTTTGCAGAGACCATTACACAATTTCAGTTCCCCCCATTAGTAACTTTTCTATCTTTGACACTGTTCATTTCAAGCACAGTCATTTTTTTTTTCTGTCTTATAAAGACCATCTGGTGTCCCCTTGGTGTAGAAGTATTTAAGAGAATAGAATTCTGGGGCAGAAAGATTCTTCAACAGGTTTTTTGGTTTTTCTTAAAAAAACCAAAAAACAAAAAACCAAAAACTCACCCTATTAGAAGTGGAAGTAGCTAAGTTCTTTCTTTACTGGGCCTTTGGTGATATATTGGACATTTAATAAAATCTGTCTGGGATATCAGAGGACAGAATCACCCACAGCCAAGGCACAAAGGTCATGAAGTGGTGACTCAGGCTTTTAATCTCATCACTATGGAGACAGAGATCCTTCTGGATGTCTGTGAGTTCAAGACATAACAACCAGGCAGTGGTAGTTCAGACATTTAATCCTAGCTCTAGCAGAGTTTAACCAGGAAGTAAAATAGTTAGGCAGGGAGAGAAATATATGACAGGAGAAGGCAGTCTTATATTTCTGTCTGAGGGACGAGTCAGGCCGGGGACCCGTGAAGATAGGACTAACCTGAGGAGTAGACTGGGTGAGAATTGGACATGGTCTGTTTCCTCTCTTTGATATTTCAGCTTCTTGCCACTATCTGGCTCCAGGTTTTTATTATAATACTAAATAGAATTCATGTTGTATGGGCCCCTTAAAAAGCAGACTTTATAAAACAGACTAACAGGATTCATTCCAAAAGTCATTTAAAAAAACAGATAAAAATTAGGCATCTGGGCTCTATTTCCAAGCCAAATGTATAATATCATTCCTTAGGACAGAAGGGAAGACAAGGGACAAGAAACATGAAAATCTGAAGCCTCCGGTAACCTCTACTGCATTAATCCCAATTTACAATGTCAAAGTCCTCTTCAAACCCCCAATTCCGTAATTAAATAACCAACAATATTACTGCAATTTGAACACTATTTCTGTTGGATTAAGTTATCTTGTTTTGGTTCACTTTATATACTTTTACAATTCTCTATAGAGAACAGTCAGTAAACACATATTTGTATAGATTGAAATATATGTTACTTAAAAAAATCCCAAATCCAACAGACTTCTGCTTCTGAGCATCTTAGGTGTTAAACTCAATGTGTGTGTATAGATGCATGCCTAGATGGACATAAATAAACTAACTTTTGTGAAATTGTATTTATTGTTTCATAATTTCACAAGTGCGTGTATGAATTTGGATTACCCTCATTCCTGGCTTCTCTTAACACCTTTTTACTACTGTCAAGCTCTTGCCTCTACCACCTGGGTGCATGTCACCAAACCCAGCTGGCACGCTCTACTTCCTTCTGTTCATGTCTTTATTGTCATCTTTTAGGATTTTTAACCATGACCTTCTGAGTAACCACGGGTCTGTAACTTCTCCATGAAGCCTAGTGAACTTTCTGCTGGGTATATATCTGAAAATAGTAGCAGCCCCCAAATCTCACAGTAGCTAATAATTCCAAGAGTCTTCACCCCATCTATATATGGCTTTTGACAGGTTAAATCTCATGAAGAGCCTGTGCAGATTAACCCCCGGGGCTATGAGTCCATGACTCTAATGTTTATGTCATATCCAGAAGATGGCTTTATGTAGCACTTTTTGGTGCTAGCACACAGATCTTACATTCTCCCTATAATTTCTCCTTTGACATTCCCAGGGCCTTAGAGGAAATGGTATAAAAGTCCCAGATAGTCACCCACTATTCTCAGTACCTTGAGCAGCTAAGAGTCTGCTTCCATTGTTGTTTATTGTAAAGAGAAGCCTTCCTGCTTAAGGCTGAGGGTAGCATCTGCCAGGGTGTAAAGATGGATGTTTAGAAGGCATTTTGATGCCGTGTCGATTTAGCTAAAGGAAAGTCCTAGTCAGCTGCAGAAAACTGCTCAGGAATGTAAAGGAAGGTGATGGTGAGGGATAGAGGACATAGTCAATTCAAGAAAATAGCCTCCGTCTAATGACTCAAATGATCATCTTCCAGCCATTGGCTGCCAGGTAAGTGTAAAGGTACCAGAGAATCTGAGTCTCAAATTAGTTCCGAATTAACGTAAAAGATTATGGCCCTCTGGAAGGCTGACCAAAGCTACAATGACTGCCCCCAATAGCTGCCCCTTTGAGTTCATTTCCTGCTCTTCTGAATGTTCAGTGGGTCTTGATTTGTAATTTGAATTTCTTGCTCCCTATTCTGGTCCCAAATTTCTCTGTCACCTCCATGCACTGATGTTTCTATATAACAAGATAGAAGCCAAGGTTGACACTCGTCCAGATAGAAACTAAGATCTACCAAAATATGTGCGCTGTGTGTGGGTATACACATGCGGAGGCATGCCTTCAAGTGTCTCTTTAGGCAATGCTGCCCACTTATTTTTTTTTTTTTTTTTTTTTTTTTTACATTGAGGCATGGTGTGCCACTGGCTTCAAACTATCTGAGTGGGTTAGATAAGCTGGCCAATGAACACCAGGACTCTGCAGGTCTTCACCTCCCCAGCTCTGACGCGGGCATTGGTTATGTGACTCAGTTCTTACCACCTATTCAGATGGAACTCTACAAAGAGGTCATCACCCCATGGTGACAAGTATTTTAATCTGTTTCTCCAGTTATTCCTTGGCACAGAGAAGGCAGAGATTATTTTGTTTCTATTTCACTGATGAGGTCACTGACAGACCTGAGGTGTCAGTCAGACTCACAGACATACATGAGAACCGCAAAAGACTGTAGGGTTGTAATGAGGACTCCAGAGTAAGCTCACCCTTGAATTAGAATTATAAATGCAGTTTCTACCCTACCTCAGTGTGGCGGAAGACTCCAGCTCCCCAAGCAGGAAACATTTCTAACCTCTCAACACTACGTTTTAAAACTTCCATCGTGAAGAGGTGGGCAAAGGTCCCTGTTGGTCTATTCTGACCCAGTTTTACCTAGTCTTTGCCAGGGTGAGCACCAGGAGAAAGAGGTCCTTGGGGGAGATGTGCTGGGGACACAGCAGCAGGAAAATGGGGAGCACCTGGGTATGTACTTGCTCACTCTCATGACCCTTACTCTAGTCTCTCTCCCCGCCTCCTTCCTCTTGCCACCCCTCTCTCTGCTTTCTTCAGCTGAGTACAGCTTGCCTGGTCCATGCAGGATCATTCTTAATGACCATCATTACACATTTCTTTCACATTGCCTGGGGCCATCTCTGCAGCAATGACCAGGAAGACTTCGCTTCTCTCTCAACAGCTGGGTGCCCTATACCAACTTCACAGGAACTGAGTTTTTGTTTATTTTAAAACTCTCCATTAATTACAGGAAACACAAAGTGTTATGCCCCTTCTCATTAACATAGTTGCTTTCAGTTGCTACTAAATTATCTCACCACCATTAAACCAACAATCTAATTAGACTTCTGGAAATAGAAAAAGCCAGTGAACAAGGCAGACACTGCGCTTTCATCTCCACACTGGTCATAAAATATTTGTGCCCTTTCCTCCTGCTCTGTATATAATCTGCCCCTGGAAGGGTCTTCGTTCCTTCTCTCCTATTTAGAAAAAAAAGAGCTTGAATATTTGATATGAATATCTTAATAGAAATCGCTTCACATAAGGGAGGTTTTCCTTTCTGCATCCTCTGAGTGTGGTGTCCTCATTACAATAATCACACCTGACTCCCCCTGTGTCTGAAGCCTCACAGCCAAACCTCCCACTGGGCTTCAATGGAGGCGTGAATGATACTATCACTGGGAATAAGATAAAATGTATTATTATCATTACTCTATTTTTAAGAGGGTCTGACTGTGGCATGAGGTGGTTGGAGCGGTGTCTGCTTGATGCATTCAGAGATAAACTGAGTTAAACTTCTCACAGGTGTACCACTTTGAAGCCTGTCATTAAACCTTCCATCTTCTGGGTATCCCCCCCCCAACATTGCAGTTTTGGAGAAAAGATAATTAGCGAAAGTAAGTCTAGATACATTTATTGAGCATCTATCATGTACCAGCACCACATAAGGTTCTTCAGACCATATAGTGTTAGCAAACTGCACAATAGCAGTACTCTGGGTCTCTAATTCTCTATTTTAGTATTGCAAGGGCCCAGGAGGCTCCAAAGCAACCAGTACCCATTGAATACAGTGATTCTACACATGGGATAATCAGTCTCAAGGAAACCCATATTACTGCCACAGTGTGAAATAAAGACCACACAGGAGAAGGTGACTTAGAGTTGTCTACAGAGTGGCTAATTCTCTATGACTTCTGAGTGATCAGCATATTCATGTATCATGTTCTTCCTCAAAGTCTCTGGAAAAGCACGTTTTTATATTGTATAAGCCTGTGTGTGTGTGTGTGTGTGTGTGTGTGTGTGTGTGTATGTGTGTGTGAATATAAGTATATGGCTTGTGAGTGCAGTTGGACAGAATATTAGGTATCTTTCTCTATGACTTGATGCCTTGAGACCTGGCCCTTACCAAATGGAAAGCTTGCACTTTCAGCTAGGTCAACACCCACTGAGCTCCTGGGTTCTACCTATTTCAGCTACCCAATACTGGGGTTACAGACATGTCTAGCCATGCTTGCTTTTCACAGGATGGTAGGTATTTGAATCAGGTCCTCATGCTTGCAGTTCTTACTCATGAAGTCATTTTCCTCAGGCCCTATCCAAGACTCTTTACTTAAAATAACTTTCCTTAAGGTCACCAGGAAGGTTGATCAGAAACCGGACTGACATTATTGAACAAGAAGACTAGGTGTTCCAACGTGTCTCCCAGGTCACCTTCTGCTGACGTAATTGGAATGGCTGTTTTTCCAATACTCATGGAAAATAAAAGGCAAGTCATTGCTTCAAAGCACTGATCGGCATGATGCTATAGTGTGTGTTTACATTCATTAGTTTTCACATTTTTATTTTTATTTTTAGCAAGCAGCTGTCTACTACATCTCAACTAATATTTAGAGTTTTTAAAGGTTAAATAAGGTTTGACAATTGAAGATTGGATTCAGTCCGATGTGGGATGCCGGTGTGGGCACACTGTACAAAATGAAAGGATCAATGGACGGTGGGCTCTTAGGGGTGCCAAGGACGCACAGAGCTGTGGTGGGGAGGAATATGTATAAAATGTGTGCCATCACAAATTAATGTTCAGATGCCACGAAGGGTGAGCATATATAAAATAATAAACAAAAACATTAAGCTGGGAAGTGATGGCACATGCCTTTAATCCCAGCATTTGAGAGACAGAGGCAGATGATCTCTGAATATGAGGCCAGTCTGGTTTATAAAGTAAGTTCTAGAACAGCCAGAGAAAACATGTCTCAACTCACACAAAAAAAAAGAAAGGAAGGAAGGAAAGAAAGAAGGAGGAAGGAAGGAAGGAAGGATGCAAGAAAGGGAAAAACCCATTACCAATAGAGCGTGCCAATAAGGATAATATCCATAATACTGTTGGCAGCACACAGTGGCTGAACTTTTCCTTATTCTCTACGATTCCCACAGGTGTTACCTCATTTTTCCTCACCATGATCCTTTATACTACGTGGCGCTTTCTACTAATTTTATAAATTGGAACACCAAGGCTGGACATGACCCAGCTTACATGTGCAGGCAGTGTATGCATGCTCAACTGAACACTTAGTAACCATATAATAAAATCAAACCAATGCTTAGACAGAGCAAATGGGAGGCTGTGTGTCATTTCACATTTCTAGTAATGCCTGCTCAAGAACTATTAATTTTCTCTGAAAAGGTGTCTCTGTTGGACTAGTATTTCTTTTTTATTAAAGTTTCAGAAGTCTCTATTTGAATGAGTATATATTTGTTTATTAGGTCACTAACTGATCAAGCTCACTCAACAGTCACCAATTCCAATGTCTTTCCCTCTATTCTTCCTTTGCATTGTCTTTATCAGTACGCTCTTCACTCCCTTAAAGAGCTGGTAGGTCTGTCTCCTAGTTTACTTTCTATTGCTGTGCTAAACACTATGACCAAAAAATGACTTTGGCAGGAAATGGTTTATTTCATCTTGTAGCTTCCAGACCATCAAGAAGGGAAAGGAAGGAAAGACTTCAAGCCAGGGACCCGGAGACAAAAACAAAAACAGAGGTAATCTGGGAACTTGCTGCTTACTGGCTTACTCTCCATAGCTTGCATGGCCTAACTTCTTATAGCACTCAAGACCACCTGCTAGGGGGTGATGATGCCCACAGTGAGCTGGGACTTCCTCCCACACTGATCATCAATAAGAATGTTCCCCACAGACTCCCCTGCAGGCCAATTTGAGGGAGGCAATTCCTCAACTAAGACGGCCTCTTACTAGGTAGTCTCAATTTGTAACAATTAATATCATCATCAACAACCAACAAAAACTAACCAGATTACTAAGGATCCTTTGGAAATCAAGGTCTGAAAGTGAAGATTTGTGAGGAGATAAAAACGGAGGTGTGTGTGTCTGATGCTGGGGAACTGAGTTCTTCCATGAAATGTTATAGCTTCGGCTATGTATGGCTCTATGACAGCCAGACTAAAGCAAAGCAAAGCAAACCAAACAAAAAGCAAACCACATTATACGCTGATTTTCTCAAGGATGGGCAGAAATAATTGTTGAAATATTTCAGAAAACCTTTGGCTTTGTTGCAGCCCTTAGAGGGTCATAGCATGTTCTAATCATTCTAGAAAACAAAATGGCCTAGAGTCAATGGAAATAGCTTTCTATAAACCTGTACAGCCAGCAGGCTTTTTAGACAAACACAGAATCATTTTTTCGATGCTTTAACCCAGGCCCATGGATAGTACATTTTAGACACCTTGACAGTTTTTTCATGTTAGACTTTATTTTCTCTGGATGGGGGTTTTCCATTGTATATATATTAAGTGATTTGTTTCCACTTATAAGATACTACTTTTACAACTGAAGACTTCTTTCATGTTTAAACTTAAGGCTCTTAGATGTTCTAAACCCTATTATGTAGTGGATTTATGATGTTACATTGTAAATAATTGTCCTGCCTGTGAGTTTAATAAAAATTGCTGATTGGCCAAAGGCAGACAGAAAGTGTGGGAGGGGCTACGAGACTAAGAAAACTCTGGGAACAGGCAGAACAGAGCAGAAATATCACAGAGACTCCAGAGTTGTCAGACAAGCCAGAAGATGCAGAGGACAACTATCCTGTTCTGAGAAAAGGTACCGAGTCCCATGGCTGAACAGGATAAGAGTAATGGGTTAGTTTAAGGGTAAAGAGTTAGCAAGTTATATGCCTGGGCCTTAGGATGATTAGCCTAAAATTAATGTAGCATCTGTGTGTCTCTGCGGGTCTGTGGGTCTGAGGGTCTAAACTCTGAGGCTAGGCCGGAAAGTCCGGGACAGAAACCTCTTACTACACTATTAATATGCATATTGATCTGTTTCATTGGTTCTTTTACAAGAAAGGCAAGGCTTTTGGCTGATCATCTATGAGGAATACTGTGGTTAAGGTCTTCACATTATGATTGTACATAAACAAACACATGTGAAATATATGGTTGCACATCCTCAAATCTCCATTACTTTTTATACCAGAGAACTGTTGTTTGCAAAGACCCTCTAAAGGATACAGACAATAAAGGGTACAATCAGTCGTTGAAGACTTGGGAAGTAGAAGCAATTTCCACATCATCATGTTCTGGCTGCCTGCACACTAGATTCCATTCTTGTACCACCAGAATGAAGAGCTTATACTGTCATTCATAAGGGTTCTTGTTTTTTTTGTTTTGTTTTTTTTTTTTTTCCCCAAGTTAAGGATGTTTTAAGAATTCCTGGCTGCAAATGGAGTCAGCTTTGACTGGGCCTTAAATTTGGGTTTATGACTAAACTGTTAACCTGATGCCAGTCACCACAGAGACAAGCATGGTACCCAAAAGCTTAATAGTCTTGTGAGATTTAAGTGTCTTCATTTATTCGTAGTCTGCAGTATGGTTGAACATGGCAGATTATGCGGCTTGAGATGGTAAGGCATTAGCTTTGATACCAGACAGATAAGTACTTAGAACTGTTTGTTTTATCCTTAGCCCTCCCCGGTATACCATGAGCACAAGACTGGCTGGTGACATCCTCTTTGGAGCTAAGATGAGCCAGCCTCTCTCTAGTGTGTGTGTGCATCACTTTCCATATGTTTTTCTGTGTGTATGTATCTCCAGGTGCCTCTCTTTATATGTATGTATGTCTCTGTGTGTCTCTGTGTTTGTCTGTGTGTGCATGTGTGTGTGTTTGTGTCTCCCCTATTGTCTTTATATGTGTGTAAGGAGAGAGATAGAAACAGAAACAGCGATATGAATTTTATTCCCATCTGAATGCCTCACTATGTGGTACACAGCTATAACAATCTTACTCTTCTGATTTTTCTTATTATGATTTGTGATGTACCTATTATTATGGTCTCATCCTAAATATGACAGAAGAAAAATAAAACTCATGCTCCTAAGGTGAAATCATGACATCTATGTCCAGTACATGACCTCCTCGAGAAGTTATATCAATATGCAGAGACAAGAAAAATTAGCCTAACTTACTCAGATATAGATTATCTAATATGCTTATTAAATCATTATTGGGCAAATGTAATAGAAAGTTGTTTCAAATCCTGCATCACTTTGAACAAACTGTATTGAAGCCTTCACTACATTAGCCCTAATGACTTCCAATAATGATGGCGCTTTCCCTTGAGTTAGACTTCCTTGGCCGCAGCAGATCAATAGCTATTGAGCAGTGTGATCACGCAGGCTGGCCTGTTAGAAGGCTGGTGGCTGTGCCACCCCCCCTTCTACCTCTGAAGAGCTCATGATGAACGCTTTCTTAGGAATCTCCTTCACTACCCATCCTACTAATCAATAACTTTGCCAACACTCCATGAAACTAAAATTTTGCCTTAAACAAAACCACTATAACGTTCCCTTTGGCGGGTGCTGGTCTAACTTCTCACACACTTCTGCTAGAGAATACATACTATTGAACTATGATTTATAATCTTCTCCCCCATATTATAATGCTTGTAAGTAAAATATGGTAGGAAACATTCTTTTATAACAGCTAAAGGTCACATGTTTGAAAAAGTCTCCAGGTACACCATGCCAGTTATTTGGCTGTTATTTACCAACAGTGTTTAACATGCTATCAAATGCTTTTCTTTCTATAGCTACGTGTTTTTTGGATCCAGTGTATCTTTCTCAGCTGTCTATCCACTGTGTTCAGCACCATATAAGGATACAGCTCCTGCCTATTTCACTCAGATTATTTAATGATCAGCTACTGTATGTGCTCTAGTAGGTGGATGAACATCTGATACTTTGAAATAACTAAGTATCTGAATTCTTCAAGCGCCTTCTTATCTTTAAGTGTGTTCTTAAATTAAGTTTCCATTCATGTTTATATCCACAAATCATATTGGGTTCAACCTTGCTTAGAAAAGCCTTTTCTTACTTTTTAAACAGTGATTTGGACGGAAATGTGTTAAGTGGTTGTGGGAGTAGTTAGATGGAGGTAGTGGGGAATAGATATAGTCAAAATATATCAAATACATATATGAAATATTCAAAGAATAATTAGAAATATTGTTAAAATTTTGCCTTATAAGCCATTTATTTTAACTCTTTTTTATTTTTATTTTAACTAAAAGCTTTGTGGCTCCCCAAATCATCTTGTAAAAATGACAACCCACTAAGAAACAATGTATCAAACAGTGGGTTTCTTCACAAAGCAGTTCTAAATTTACTTTGCTTATAGGAAGAGATGAAAAGGGGTGAACCGAGAACCAAGTATATTGTTTCATAAGAAACATGCTTGGCTAGTGCATAAGCATGCAATTAGATAAAATCAGCTCAGAAAGTATTACCTGCCTACCGTGTGCTCAGTTTGAATTAGAGCCACCTCTCCCAACCAATGATGAGTTTTCACTTAACTGTTCTTCAAACAAGCAGAGACTCACAGCTCAGAAAGAAATCTGCTGTTTATCATGAGAGAGGTGGAGGTCTGCTAAAAGTCAGACAATAGATGACAAAATTGGACTCAGATCCAACTCTGTGACCTCAGGCATGTCTCTGAATCTCAGAATACATCTATTTCTCCGCATATGGAGTGAAGCAGGATGTTGGCTATGGGCCCACCTGTGTGTTCCTAACTCCCTCAGGTTTGGAGGAAGCCATTTGTCTATGGTGAGTGGGATCTCACGATGGTCTGCCTCCTAACACCTGGGGGAGATCTCTGGCTTGCTTCCCCGTAAAAGATCAGCTTTGCAGCCTGAGACTGGAAATCAACCAAATCTGTGCAATTCTCATGAGGGTCTCATTTTTATACTGCCAAAATGAAATAGCTTATTCTTGCATCCTGACACAGGAAAGTTTTGTCTTAGCTTTGATTACTGAGGGCGTTAATACCCACCTGCTTTTCTGGCTGCTTGGCATATTTGTAAATTACCTGCTGGATGCAAGCAGAGGAGGTAAGCCCATATAAGCATGTGACCCCAACAACACTGTCTTTCATACTGGATGGAAGAGTGCAGGGGAGAAGGGGATTTGTAGACCACCTGTCTTTGGCCTCTGGGAAATATCTGTGCTTGGCAAGCAAAGGTAAAAAACAGAGAAATTTCTTCAATTCATAAAGAAAGGTTTCAGTGTATAAACAGTTAGTTTGAATGGCCTTTTTAAGGTGACTAGCACAGACCATGTCCCAGATCTTTTGCTGTAGTCAAGTTATTCCTTCCTGGATTCTCAATTGTGGTACTACACACAACTCTCCCTACCTGGATACCTTCCCCTAGAGGTGCCACTTGTCCATCAAGGCTCTTCCATTCACTCATAACTGTGGTAATTTAAAAGAAAACGGTTCCCAAAGGGAGTGGCATTATTAGAAGGTGTGGCCTTGTTGGAGTAGTTGTGGTCTTGTTGGAGGAAGTCTATCAATGTGGAGGTGGGTTTTGAGGTTTCATATATGTTCAAGGAATACCCACCCACTGACCCAACTTCCTGTTGCCTGTGAATCAAGATGTAAGAAGTCTCAGCTCCTTCTCTAGCATCATGTCTGCCTGAGTGCTGCCTTGCTTCCTGCTGTGACAATAATGGACTAAACCTCTTACTATAAGCCAATCCTAAATAAATGTTTTCCTGTGTAAGAATTGCTGTGGTCATGGTGTCTCTTTACAGCAATAAAAACTCTAATTAAGACAGTAGTTGGTAGCATGGACTGGGGTATTACTGTGATAGGCCTGACCATGTTTTGTTTGGAGTAATACGGACCTTGGGAGATTGGTTTAGGGATGCAGTAAAATGCTTTAAGTGTTGCTTTATGGGCCATACTAGTAGAAGCATGGAGGACAATGATGCTGAGTGTGATCTGATGAACTGTGGGGGCCTGACTCCAGATGTTTCAGAGGAAAAGAATTATAGTGTGTTACCTAGAGATTATTCTTGTGATATTTTGCTAATGAATATGGCTTCCTTTTACCTTTGTCAGAAAAGTTTGCCTGAGGCTAACGTGAAAAGTTTTCTGTTAATTCTGTTGACAGGAAAAATCTCCAAACAGCCTAATACAGAATTTGTTGTGTGGTTATCAGTGTGAACTCTGATGAAGATTTATAATGAAAAGGAGCAAATAAAAATACAAACTGTACAGACTGAGAAAGGGGCACCGGGAAGAGGAACAGAGCTAAATCTTGTCTTCAAGGAGATAAACAGATGAAGAAATGGAATAAAGGGAGTGGTGACCTCAGGGTAAGATCCCACCCAGCTAAGTTTCCACCTTGTGAAAGGGATAAAAGACAGGCTTAGGGCCAGTTGTGGTGGGGCATGGCTTTAATTCCATACTGAAATGTCAGAGGCTGGTAGATTTCTGAGTTCCAGGCCAGTCTAGTCTAAAGAGAAAGTTCCAGAATATCCAGGCTTAGACGGGGATGGTAACAATCTAAAACAGAAAGCTGATGAAGATGAAAGTGAACAAGGGGAAATGTGTTCCAGTCACAGTGAATATCAGAACTTGGCAGTTTTGGCCACATGTTTCTGGCATTAGAGTCCAGCATAGAATAAAGGGGTCATGGAATATTCATTCATTCATTCATTCATTCGTTCGTTCGTTCGTTTGTTCATTCATTCATTCACTCATTCATTCATTCATTCATTCATTCATTCATTCATTCATTCATTTATTTGGCTAAGAAAAGCTGCTGGGGCCAGGCATGTGTCAGGGGTGTCCCTGAATGGAGATTTGGAGAACCCAAGATGTTAGAGATGCCAGTCATGGGATACCTGCTGAGGAGAGCTGCTAACAGGGAGTGGAATCAGCCCAAGAGAAAGAAGGGTGCTGTAATCCACAAAGCTGAGTTGGAGATCTGAAGAGAGTCTTGGCATCAGATATGGCGATGCAGAGTTTGGAGTTTGCTCAGCTGGTTTTCAGTCATTCTTTGGTTCAGCATTTCCTCGATATGCTCTATTCTCTATGTTTTTGGAACAGTAACGTATATCCTATGCCATTATATGTTACAGTATGTGATCTGCTTTTTTTTAAATATAGATTTTTATGGGGGATTACAGTTAAGACATTGTGTGAATCTCAGAAGAGACTTTAAATATCTTTTAAGTAAGTTTGAGACTCTTATAGACTAAGGCGACTTTTGAAGTTGGACTGAATGTAGTTTTGCATTATGATATGTCTACAAGTCTTTGGGAGCCAGGGAGTGGAATATAGTGATATAAAAGAAGATGGTCTCCAAAAAGAATGGCACTATTAGGAGGTGTGGCCTTTGAGTAGTGATAAAGCACTGGTCAAACATACATGATCCCTGGCTTCTATCCCCAGTACTATTGGAAGAATAAAAGGGGGGGTGAGGTACAAGGTTCTAGGTTAAGCATCCCTAATCCACAAAAGGGGGTGGGGTACAAGGTTCTAGGTTAAGCATCCCTAATCCACTAAAGGGGGTGGGGTACAAGGTTCTAGGTTAAGCATCCCTAATCCACTAAAGGGGGTGGGGTACAAGGTTCTAGGTTAAGCATCCCTAATCTGCAAACCTCAAATCAAAAAATCATCAGAATACTAAACTTTTGAGCACTAGTATGGAACTGCAAATGGACCGTTTTTACCCCTGACTCCAAAACACAGCTGCAAAAAAAAAAAAAAAAATAGTGTATGGACTACACAGACACTTGTTCCTACTATATTTTGTGCTAAACTATTCACAATAGATAAGAAACAGAAACGTTCTAAATGTCCTTCAATTGATGAACGGATAATGAGTGGGGCACATATATGAGAGAGAATTATATTAAGTTGTAAAGAAAGATGAAATTCTGTAGTGCCTTCCCTACCACCCAGAAGCCATAGAATTATAAAACAAAAAAGCTCAGTGCCAGGTGAGGTTCAAGTGTTCATCAAAAAGGATCCTTATGCCCCTTCAAATAATCAAGATTGTTGTTGTTGCTTTTGGTTACTGGTCAGAACTGGACAGTAAGACAGTCTTTGGTCACAGGACTTGGACAAGTCAAGCTGGTACTGCCCTGGAAGCCTCCACCCTGATGTCTTAGCTCTTCTAGTATTGGAAGATGCTATGTAAGCCAGCAGGGAAATGGTTCTAGTCAGCTGCAAACCCTTCAAACTGCAATACTGATCAGCTGGGCAAGATATGCCCAACAGTATAATCTCTCACTGATATGGTGGGAGTAATCAAGATCTGTTTTACTAGATTTAAGGCTCCACTCAATAGAAGAAACTCAAGAATGGTATTGTAAACCTAGCCAAGAACCCATGGCTAAAAAGGTCATAGACCATAGATAAGAACCTATTACTAACATTTTGCGAAATTGATTCATCCTTCTAAATATTTATGTTTACAGCCACAGATAAGTGAAGCTGTTGTGGAATTATGTTATGGTACATTGTAAATATCTGTCTCTCCTGCTGGTTTAATAAAATGCTGATTGGCTAGAAGACAGACAGGAAGTGTGAGCAGGGCTTCCAGACTAGGGCAGGGCTTCCAGACTCGGAAAACTCTGGGAGGAAGAAGAGTCAAGGAAAGATGCCAGCAGACACAGAGGAAAGAAGTTGAAACGCTGCTCTGAGAAAAGGTACTAAGCCACATGTCTAATCATGGGTTAATTTAAGAGTAAGCATTAGCAAGGAATATGTCTGAGCCACAGGCCAAGCAGAATGAAATTCATATATGCCTTTGTGTGATTATTTGAGGGTGAGCAGCAGTGAGGCTGTGAACAGGTCTGAACCTCAGGGCTATGCCAGAAAGGCTGAACAGAAACTTAATACTACATAAAGCTCTCATGCCTCACCAACGAAAACCATGCTTGCATTAGATGAAGGCTATTATTAAATTCATAATTATTTGAAGTACAGAGAACAGTGACTTCAGTGTCCATTATCAAATGGCACATGTATAACATCACTCCATACACCAAGGCTCAGGGAACATCATGGGAAAGGGGATAGAAAGATTTTAATAGCCAGAGGACTGGAAGGATAGATACAAAATAGTGTCTGGACATGACAGAAATGTTACACAAACTTTCTCTGTACAATATGATTGTTTGCACATGACCACACTACTCAATATTATGTGTAGATAGAGGAAAAAATCACAAGGACTCTTCTCTAAGTGGAGATCTACAGACAAATGGTGGGGGAGGCAAGGACAGTAGGTTTGCTTCAGGGATGGGCACTTGGTAGACTGCTCATGCCTAAATAAGTCAGCACTACATTCACACACACATACACACACACACAAATATATATATAATATATATATATATAATATATATATCTAAACACACACACACACACACACATATGTGATGTGCAATGTCTTTCTGTATGCTGTGAATATCATTGGTTAACAAAGAGGCTATTTTGGCCTATGGCAAGCTAGTTTATAGGCAAGCTGGAAATCCAAATGTAGATAGAGAAAGAATGGTGGAGTCATACAGGGAGACACTGTGAGCTGCTGCCCAAGGAAGCAAGTTGTAAAGAAACAGAGGCAAGCCACGAGTCATATGGTAATACATAAATGAATAGAAATGGATTAAATTGTAAGAGCTAGCTGATAATGAACCTAAGCCATAAGTCAAACAGTTTGTAATTAATATAAGCCTTTGTGCAATTATTTTATAAGTGGCAATGAGACTGTGGGTGGGAAGATTCCTCCGGACCACAGGCTTGGACAGGTCAGAAACTTCTGACTACATATAACTCAACTGTAATTAAAGTTAATAAACACACACATTCACACACACAAATACAAATTATTTAAAAAGATGATATGAATTTGAGAGGAGGGTGTAGCAATGCTTAAAAGGAGTAGATAAAATGAAAACACAGAGTACTAACATTCTCAAAATAAAAATAATCACAACAGTCTATGAGGTTTAAATAAAATGTGAATAAGTTTCATTGGTCCTCACACTTAAGATATCTTAATAGATAAATGCATTTTCTGATGTGTGGTTGCAGGGCCTTGGACATGTGCCACCCTTAAGCATTTACCTTAAGAAAGATGGTTAAAAAAATTTTTTTTTTAATTTTTATAGTTGCTTTTTCTTTTGAAAATTTTAACTTATTAAAGTTGCCATGAAGTAAGAATATGAGACACTTCATGGTTAGATTCAGGGTATCAACAGATCTGCACTATGGGAACTGAAGCTTTCTTCTTCACACACACTTTGGGATTACTTAGCTGGTAACACCACCACCACTTCTATGGGTCCTGGTAGCATTTCACACCTGATTTTGGGTTCAGGGCAGAGTCACCTTACAGTCATGACCTGGTTTCCCAGCTGTGTTTATAGACAGTAAACATAGTTGATTGACATATGGCCATTTAGATTGGTGAGACCGACCATTCCCTGCTGATCTACAGTGAACAAAGACAGGTTGATGAGAGGGACTTTAAATGATAGTTTGTATCTACAGTCTTAAATTTGCTTCTTTAGTTCTAAATAAAATTGTTGAATATCTTGACATATATATGCAAATAGCCTTCACTCTGCATTCGCTCTGGATATAGAATTTCTGATTAGAGATACTCAACCTGCAATTGCTTTAAATTAATTAACCAATTAATTTTTTTGAGAGTATGGATGAGACCTGTGTGTATCAGGCAAGTACTTTAACACTGAGTCACACTCCCAGCCCTTGGTCCTTGCTATTACAAATTTTACTGTTTATTTAAACTCACTAAGTAGTCAAGGACCGACCTTGAACTTCTGATCGTCTTGTCTCTACTTCCTGAGTGTTGGGTTATAGACATCCATCATAGTGTCCAGTGTTGACTTTATTTACTTACTAAATGTATTATGAGGACAGTTGTATTATAGCTTTAGTTTGATTTTTTTGACAGCTTCACACATGTATACATTGTATTGTGATGTCATTGACCTCCATGACTAGAGGACTTTCTCGGTGTCCATCTTCAGTGAAGAGCACTCACCTGCATCTGACGTTGCTGCAGACGCAGCCAGGAGTGATAATACCGGGGCGGAAGGAATTGCAACGCTGTCCACTGCAGTTGGCTTCTTCCTGGCCATCATGGAGGACACCGAGGCTTCACTCTTGCTATGTGCTGCTGTCTGGTCCACTTTTAAGTGGGGACTTGGCATCCCTAAAAAACAATAAACCAAGAACCTCTATTGATTTAGAGAAACAACAACAAGGAAGCCATCATAAAACCTGAACATGGCCTGAGTAAATAGTCCAGTAACTTCTTCTCCTTGAGACACAAAAAGAAAGGAAATGGAGAATACTTAAAAGAGAAAAATAGCCATGGCTAGTTTGAGGGTGAGGTCAGGATTAAGGGCTTCTTAGAGTGAATGCCTAGATTATGAGGCCCACACATATGCAACGAAGTAGTATAATGTATCTATTAGCTAACCTTCTGGGGATCAAGAAACACGCCTTTACAGAGATTTCACTGAATGGGGTATGAGGGCTAATTCACTTGCTTCCTACCCTAGTGATGCTCCTATCTCACTCAGCTGGGAAGACAAGACTATTTGGGAAGAAAACACCATGCAACCAATTCCTGTAAGCTTGTGCATTATTCATTCTAGATGCTGTAGAGCTTCCAAAGTTATTAGATCAGCATGAAAAGAGACACTTGGTAGAGTTCATGCAGAACTGAGAGGCGGATGGAATGTCATTCTTGGTTTTGAGAAGAGAACATGAAAAATAATATGTAGGGAGGAATGGGATCCTGATAGATAATTACTTTAGGTGTTCACAAATGGCTGAACGAATAAAGAAAATGGGGTACTCTAGGAATATCATTCACACATTAAAATGAATAAAATCTTGTCATTCTCCCCTAAAATGCCTAGACTAGAAATAAGATACTCTCCCATTTGTGAAAGCTAAGAAAATGACTTGAATATTGAATAGTGATGGCTAGAAGCTGAGAAGGATCACGACAGATGGGATCCAACAGCTGATCTGGAGGACTCTGGGTGTCAGGACTTGAAAAGTGATTAGGATGTTGGAGCTCCTGATAGACTTTTCTGGACTATTCTGGACACTTATTTCTTAATCTGGATCTTGTTTGCCAGCTCAAGCATTTCCAGGCTATTACTAAAAAGAAGTTACTAAATGTAATTTAATGTCACTTAATTTATAGTTTTAAATTTTCTTTTTATGCCTACTTTTCCTAACTTAAAAAGTAGGACAATGACAGAACTTTGTAAGGGGTGCTGAGCACCCAGGGAGTGAAAATGTTAAGCACTTGGAACAAGTTCCAGGATGCATTCCATGCTTCGCAAGCTTCTACCATTATTGCTAATGTGTAAAGGTCTCTCAATATTATTACAGATATGGAGGTAAATATAGATCATGATTTCCTCCGAAGTGTTTTAAATTTGTAAGTATAGTTTCAGTTCTCTTTTCTGATGTGGTTAAGGATTATGGACACCTATCTATATCCCTAGCTATAAACAACGTCTATGCTTACATGGTTGGGTGTACCTGATCCATGTCAAATGACCAGGCTCCCCCTCTATGTAAGCGATGACGACCAACTATAACAAATTGGGTTTTGCCAGTCATTCTTGACACCATTTTTTCCTATCCTAACCAACTTGAGTGATATAGTCCCTTCCTTGAGCAATGCTATATTAATCACTATAGATTACTCTGGCTTTTTGGCAGTTCAGTGAGGTATGACCATGGCTATTACTATTTTCTCAGTTTTACAGATGAGACACCTTTTGGGGGTGCTTAAGGGAAAAATTGAAAAAAAAGTCCTCCTGTTCTTAGGTAGAGCTGAATCTCTAGTTGAAAAAATGTTAAAGCCAGGATCATCTTGGTCCATTGGACCATACTAACAGTGATCACAGTTCAAGTCCATAACAATGTGCTTCATGCTGAGGACATAAGCCTTATCACACAGCCGGATGACACATACGAATGGACCCAAAGAGTGGGTCATGTTCACGTTTTATTTTAGCCCCACTACTGTCCTTTTATACTTTTCACCCTTATCTCATAAACTCTTTGTTAAGATGTCATGACTAATAAAATTTCTGCATTTTTCTAATCTTGTATTTTAGAAAATTTTGAAGACAAATGTCAAGTTCTATGGTAACAATATTACAAAGTGCACCTGCCAAAATACACAAAAGTATGCAATGTGCACTATTAGCAAAATAAGTAGATGTGCTTAAGATAGACTAAGCAAAGACCCAGGGTAGTTAACAATCTCCTGTGTGAACATCCATCCTAACAGGAGGTTACTCTAAGGAAGGAGGAGTCAGGCACTGATAGAGTATAAGAAATAGGGATTAGCCTTGGCTTTACTGTTCTATGCATATCATATTATAGATCATACATATGTGATACAGGCCTATGTTAAGGAAAGGGAAAGGTCTTACTCTGTACTCCAGGCTATTCTGGAACTCACTATGTAGCCTAAGTTGGCCTACAACTCAGGTAGCAATACTCTTGTCTTAGCCTCCCAAGAGTTGGGTATATAAGTAGGAGTCACTACTTCTAGCAACCACTAAACTTTTCTTTTCTATTGGGAAAAGAGTTTGTGAGAAAAAATATCTAGAAACGTCTTAGGGCATGATACTGAGGTAGAATGTGCAATGTGCCTTAGCTTGTTGTTGCCAACAGATCTAATCACAGGGACAATAGGCAGGGAACAGAACAACCCCCAACCCCATTTTTGTTTGTAGCAGGACCTCAACAGTAATTCTTCCAAACACTTTGGAACTCTAAGCCATCAGCATTCATTACATAGAACAACTGCTGTTTTGGAAAAAGAAATCACTGACAAGCCATCTTTATACCTGTGGATGCAGGTTGAACAGATACCTCTCTGTTTAAATTATGACGTGTATGGGGACTGGAGGCAATAAACAGGATTAGTAGACGAATATTTAACCCTCACTTGGGAACGAGCTGATACCCAGTCATTTCAGTTGTACCCATTTTCATGCAAATGTTTACAATCTAAATTAGTCTCAGTCTACATCATCTCGTTAGAGCTGGTCTGATCATACCCCTGCTGGGTGTACTTTGCCACTCAAGTGTTTATGATACAGACTATGTTAAATGTAATAAAATGACACTGAAAACACGTTGTCATTCAGATCATCACTGTTTAGCTTCTGCAAAAACCCTAGACAATTTAGGAATGATCAACTTTTGAAACCATATTTCAGAAAAGGAAACTAGCCCTCAGTCATTTTTGGACTTTGAATGGATAATGGACACTCAGAAACAGCACACATGGACAAGAATATCAGATAAACTTTAAACAAAGGATATCACTCTTTCTGAGAGCAAAGGTCTGTAAAATGTGAAATGGGGGAAGCTGCCCCTTGGGAAGCGACATTGTGCAGGTGGCCAATGTAAGACTTTGTTTCCTTTCAATCTTTGGACAGCAGATGGTCCGTGGTGCGACATTTGGAGAGTTCTTCCCTGACCAGGTCTGGTTTCTCTATCTGTTCATAGGAACAGGAATTTTTGAGGCAGGAAATTGATTATTAAAAAACTACAAACAAACAAGCCAGTGTCTCACATAGATTGGGCCACTGAAAGCACCCTTGTTTACATTTGCCTCTAGGAGGGATTATAATTTATATTCATTAGGCAGTCAGTACAGTGACTGTTCTCAGTAGATGAGTTCCGATTGTCCCTAGGCTTTGACACTTTAACATCGTGGTACACTGATGTTTAAATTTCTAGGGGCCAGTGTATTTTTTAAGGAAGAAATAACAACAGTAATAACTTTCTTCATCTAACATTTGTGAGAAAAATCTAAGTTATGTATTCTAAAATATTGCACAAAACCTTGTTGGCCTCTATTGACAAGTTTTTAAAGACTCTTTGTAGCTATGCTAGAGCTTGTTAAAGGACAGTCACTAGTTTTAAAGGGTAATTTCTCAGACCACTTATTCCCTCAAACTTCTACCTGTACACCATGTTTGCATTAGGGACTTGATTTATGGATTCGTCTCTTGAGATGTAGAAACTGACTTCCTGTTGCCTTGGTTACTTGGAGCTCAGTTCAAGGTTAAACTACTCCCAATCAAAATCACTGGCAGGCGCTGAATCCAGTGGCCAGGTTATTGACTGCCCCAGGATGCTGAAAGGTCAGGGATCAAAGCACTGTTTACTGCCTTACAGGAGAGTCAATAGCTTCAATATTTTGATTCTCTTCCTTCTGAAGTACAAGTAGCCGCTCAATTACCTTTTCCTCAGGTTATTCAAGGTCACAAGGGTCACAGTGGAAAGCAAGGTCTATGGTGGCTGACTTTCTCAGGATCCCTTTAATAAGCTTTGTAACTCAACCTCCTCTTAAGTAATTTGTCTGTTACTCTAAGATTCATAAAGCTATTTCTCATTTTTCATTTCTTTACAAGGAACAAATAAACAAATGCTCTCCATGGATGCCTATTCTACACTCCCTTTCTAGTAGATGGAAAAGCAGAGGTTCAAGGCAGGTCATATGATTGGCCTAAAAGCGCACCAATGGCAGAGGTGAAATAATCTGGATACATAAGCTCACTAGTGGGTCCTCCACGTGTCAATGTAATAAGGAGCTGACAGCTCATCATTGATGGATCCCATCAATTTTATTTTGGTGCATCTACCATAGAGAACACTGGATATGGCAGGCAGAATTTGACACAAGTCAGCTTGATGAATAGCTCAATTCATTTTCAAATTCTAGAATTTGCATATGTTTCTTGCAGTTGATGTCTATGCTGGTGTGGTAGGGCAAAGTCATGCCACTGGGATGGCTGGCCATTTCCATCACCTCACAGACTTACACTTAGTCTGCAGAATGCAGAGTTTGGTATGAACAAGAAATTAAAATCCATTGATCCCTTTAGTCGCTTTTAATTTTGTAAAGACTTTGACACGTGATATGCTGTTTGTGGATGGTAAGTGGAACATGGTGAACCCTCAAACCCACAGGAAACAGAGGCAGAGAGAACCAGATGACTTACCCATGCTCACGGACCATGCTTGTGAATGAAGTGATGCTAAAATCCATGTTTCAGTTCATAGCTCTTTTAACTGCTCAATATTTCATCCTTGGGTTTTAAAACTTTAACATTCATTCACTTTCTAATTTACCAGTTTCCAACTAAAATTCCACCATTTCTCTCTTATGTAGTGTGGAAACAGACTTTACTCAAGGGTAACAAAAGAATTTATGTCACAAAAATATTGAATACAGTTATAGAAATCCTTCAGCTTTATGAAGTCATATTTATCTGTGTGTCAAATTCACTAAGTTTTATCTTATTTATTAAAAATCTTCTTTATGATTGTTGTGTGGAAGCATCTATGTGTGTAACTACGTGTGTGTAACTACATGTCACAACATACATGAAGACATATGAGAACAACTTTATAGAGTTGATTCTTTCTACTTTTACATGATTTGTAGTGATCAAACTCAAGATGCGAGATATGTATGGAAACTGTCTTTACCTGCTGAGCATTTCACTGACCCTAAAGTTATATTTATTTATTTTTGCATCATGTTAATCATTAACTCACAACCAGCAACATGGAACTAGCCAAAATCAAGTTCCCATTTCCTAAAAGAGTTATGCTCTAATGACTTCTGGAGGGCAAAGGGTAGCCATTAGTTTTTTTTATGAGGTCAAGGAATAAAGGGCTTTTGGATACTAGCCATCATGAAGCAGAATTTCTACTATTCATATGACATCATTAGAAAGGAGGCATCGCATCAAGATGGATATAGTCCTATGGATCCTGAGTTTTGTAAAGAGGAACCTTTGGATATTAGAAGAAGGCATGGCTTCTAAGTACATATGGGGCCTCAGGTCCTGAAGAGAGGAATGTGAGCTGGCTTTCAACACAGGTGTTCATAGATACCAAACAACCCATTCAACGGGCATGACCTTGTTATTACTAATTTGTGTCAGGCAAGATTTACATCATTTTAGGCAAGGTCATTCTTAAGCATAATACTATTCAGCAGGCCTACTGTCAATTATGCAAAGCCAGCAATTACTTCAGAGGTAACTACCAGACTTGCAAGCTGTGATATCTGCCTTACAGAGATAGTTTAGCCAAGGAGCATGAGATAAAACAAACAAACAAAAACAACAAGAAAACAAAACTGAGAAGCCCCACATGATAGGTGACCAGGTGATTCTACCCCAAATCAGAAGTCATCATCAGAATCTGGGTGGTCTCAGAGAGGCTGTACTTTCACTCTGCTTACTAATATTCAGCTCCTGACAAGCTTGCGTATACAGGTAACTGGAAGTGGAGAGACAGCCAGATAGAATAAGAAAATGATAAGAGCAAAAGCAAAACCATAATTCTTTCCGTAACTGAGACACGTTTTCACACAGTCATTATGAAGTAAATATAGGGTGATGTGCTGGCAAAGGCAGCAGGGAAAATGTCAATGCTCATCTGTAGTCAGGTAGCCTTAGCATTTCTTCAGCAGTTTCTTGGTTCACCATGCATACTTCTGACATAAGACCTTGGTCTTGATCTGTAATTATTTCTTATTTCTCTGCCAATTCTCTTAGGGTTCTACAAAACGTTAACAGTCAGAAATCATGTCTCTCTTTTGGCTCCTCGTGACTTAGGTTAATAGATATGAGCTACTTAAAAGGGTTTGTTGAATGGATAAAAATACAATCCACACACCTATCCTCCCAGGCCCAGACCTTTTAAGAGTTGTTTTCACTAATTAAGCCACAGATTCTTACTATCTAAAATGTGTTGTTTGGCATAACGTAGAAGTAAAAATATTTTTTTCTAGAATAATACTTAAGTAGAGTTTCTAGCCATTGAACTTTGGAGGGGTCATGATCGCTCTGTGCTTCAGTTTCTTTGCCACTTAAATGTGAGAAATAAGTGGGTTTTGTACTGGTAGTCCATCCCCTGTCTTCCCCGGTCATCCACATCACAATTTCTAGAACCCATGTGGACTTTCTGAAACAGTGCAAAAGAGAATTAAGATTGACAACAGCTAGCTAATCAGCAAACCTCAAATTGGAAAAATGTATGTATTTATCCAAATGGCCACAACGTAACTACAAGAAAGCAATACAGTAAGGACCAAGGCAGAACAGAAGAGAAAAGGATACATGTGATGATGGGATTGGGATAGAAGCTTTGACACTGGCTTTGGAGACACAAGAAAAGAGGCCACAGGTCAAGAAATGCAGGCGCTTTCTTTCCAGAAAGAAGCAGAGAATCAAATGAAATCACTCCACTATTGCTTCTAGGAAATAATCTATCTTTGAGTCTAGCTCAGTGAGACGCACTTTGGACTTCTGTTTTCCAATAATGTAATATGATATATTTGCCTTATTTAAACCACTAAGTTGGTAAAAATTTGTTGCAATAACGAGGTGAAACTAACGCAAAAAAAAATATCCATATTACAATGCCTCACCTTCCTAAGTGCCCGATATGTCAGCCATTACTATTCCTTAGCAACATATACTAACAGTTTTACTTCATACACACTCTTCAGGCTTAAGTTATGTTCCTGCCCTGCAGTTTCAATTCCTTAGGATTCATTGACTTCAGCTTTTTAAGAATGTATTTCCAGCATAAAACTGACACGAATAAATTGTTCAGTGATTGTGTATAGTTGATAAATCACATTAGAGGTAAGTATGTTGATAAGACGAGAAAGAGGAGACTGGAATTATGAGCCACTCGCTCTTCCCCACGTTTGCTGGAAGCTAGATAAGGTTAGGAATGCTTCTGCTTCTTCTGACCAGAATTTATTCTAGTCTATTGTTCCAATTCTAAGCTTTCAAATGTTAGAGAAACTTCTAGACAGTATGATTTGTTCTTAACTCTCTTGTTGTAGAAGTGCATAAATGGGCTGAAAGGGGAACCATTTGCATCTGTTGTAATTGTAGACAGACTTACATTAAAGTGTATTTTATGTGATACATTACAACGATTAAGAATTAGTCTCTCTTGATCTTGGAGTGGAAAGGTTTTTCCAGCAGGAAGGAGATTTCTGTAAATGCTCAGTAATGCCATCCAGAAGACCAATCCACTACCAAAACTACAAAGAGGGGACATTCCAGGGCATGAGGCTTTAGAATCATCCTATATCTGACATCAGGTCATCAAAAAAAAGAATAATATATAGAAAGAGAACAAATTAGCATCCTGATCAAGATTCATAGGTAATTTTTTAGGTTCTGGTCTGAATCTTTGTCTACATTAGCACACACACACACACACACACACACACACACACACACACACACACACACACTACACACCACAAAAGGACAAAAGGCAGATAAAACCAATGTAATGCTGATGTAATTTCATCCATGTTTTAAAAAAATGCAGACAATAGGGTTGCCTGTTCTATGGAAAATATAATAAGGGGATTTACAAAAGGTAATAACAAGGGAGGAACAAATCCACACATGTAATTAAAACCAATTTAATAGTACAATACTTCTAGTATACTCTTTATATCCTCAGAGAGCAGGTCAGTTACAATTTTACCACTGAATTGTGTATAAAGCTTTGCAATAAGCAGTTAAGGAACACATAGGGACCTCAGTAAAGTAAGGCAAAGTAGCTTCTTTTGGATGGAAATCAGTAGGGCCCTACCCTGCTGAGAGAAAGCAATTTGTTTTACCCAGTGTTACACACTAGCAAACCAAACACATTTGTCCTCTGATTGTAGGAAAATACCCTCTCATCATCCCAGTCCAGCATGTTGGCTATGTGTGTGCTTCAGGGGTTGAATTTTTGAACTTCACAGAACAAGTTTTCTTGGCCCCCTGGTGCATGCTTGTGAGTTTATATTCATTCACAGGGCAGCTTAGAAACAGACCAAACAAACAACAATAGTTGTGATATAAACTAGAGGACGATTGTTTTTGGAAGATGCTTTCCTGGAGTCTCTGGAATGTGCGGGGCTTTGAAATCAGCATCAGTTAGTGTAAGCATCTTTTGTAATGTGTTTCCTTCTCCTTCTAGAGCAGACAGTTGCACAGCACATCTGTGTGGCAAGACAGATCTCCATGTGATGCTAACTGGGTCACCTTATTTGCATTTTGATTACTGCTTATTTAGAAGGCACATTGAGGAAAAGCTTGATATCAGGAGCTCAGTGATGTGTGTATATACATATACTTATAAATAGATAAATGCACATTTACTGGCTTGCAAGAGATCAGTTTTGTGAGCAGTCATCCTCCTGGTCATATCTAGATGTCTAATCATCGATGCAGGTTTTAATTATACATGTGATGATAGAATCTAATTATTCTCAGTGTTATATTGCCCAGTGTTTCTTGCTTGAGAAATCAATGTACCATATATCCCCCCTGTCAAGTCATCACTTCTTTATGGATAGCAAAGAATTCACTGCTTTATGATCTTTAAGGAATTTCTTTAAAGTCATCTACTTCATCCACTATTTGAAATTGTCTTATTGGACACAAATACACCGTGATTGTTTGCTGGTGGGCGCATAGGTACAAAGACTGTGTGCTAGGAAGGCTTTCTTTGCAACAGTAGAAAGAAGGAAAGAAAGAAAAAAATGGAATCACAGAAACTCAGACCCATCATTAGATAGATCACCTAATCTTTATCTCTAGTAGTTCAGTCAGACGAGCTAATACCATGATGATGGCTTTGAAATCTCTTAGGAATTGGATGAGAAGCAGCAATAGTGATGAACTCCCAGCTAATAAACACAGAGTGCTTATTTCGGCAGAATGATCAATTTCTGGATGTCCCGAGGCTTGTCTGATACAGTTGATTTACTCATCCTTGCCTACCTCACTAATAAAGCCAAAGTCCACCATCAGATTACAGAGGTGCCTGGGATTTCTTAAAGGGGAAGAAGAAAAATCAAAGAAATGCTCACTGACTCCCTGTATTCACTCCTCCTGCTGACCATCCTGGGAAGCCTAGCTGCTTTGCTAGGTTGATACTCTGTACTCAATAGACTTTGGGCTAGTACAGTAATAAAAGCAATTAATTTGTTATCTTGTTAGTGGGAATTTAATGCAATGATCTAAAAGAATTTTTACATATTGTGATAAACTTTAGTGCCTTGGGGTGGCTCTTCTTGCATGGGGCTCATCTCACATCTCATCCATTATGTAAATGAGATTTGGAAATAGTTGAAGCTCACTAATGTAGCTCAACTCTGATGGATTGGAGATAGTTGGTCCTCTGGAAACTAATGAGGTTAAATGCATCTCAGCATTGCTTTGCACTTGGTTGATTCTTCAAGGCCCCGTTCAAGAAATGAAGGTGATGCATTTCCCCAGTATCTTCTAAGGTAATTTTAATGCAGACTGGCCTCCAAAGTGGTCTAAAGTAAGTTTGATTAGAGGGGATGACTGTGCTGATTCAAATTACTCTGTGGCACAGAGAGCTAATAAGACAACACGTCTTCACATTGTAGCGTGAACGATAATAGGGTTTAAGACAGAAGGGAAGTATTTCAACAGCTGACATATTTAGGAAGGTCTTTAAGTCATGCAAAAAAGAGTAGGGGGAATTTCCAGACACAGACACTGGGGATGAAGAACCCATGGTTACACTTAAGACCATGGGGGAAACGATCATAACAGAGGTTTGGCATTAGTGAAGAGATTATTAAATTTTGCATTCAAAGAGTGACAATTCAGTTACCCCGTGCCCAATCATGACAGAAGATAGGTAACAAGGACTTCTGTACTCTGGGTTCCATTTGGAAGACCAAGGAATGGGAGCTCCAGAGACATTCTGACTTTCAAGAAAAGAACCTACACATCCACAGAAGCTGTCTCAAACTATTCAAGGTCATAGAGGTTGGAGAGAGGATTATGAGATGTAAGCTCACAATAAAAAGCATCTGTGACAATTTATAATCTTTGCCTCAGAGAAAGGAGGGGGATGAATGAAGGAAGAGAAGCAAAGATATGGAGATAGAAATATTTCATGCAGGAAGCAGGATCCAAATGTGCTAGGCTACAATTGGGAATAAACCACTTCAAAGGAAAGGAGATTTAAGCTGGGGATAAGATTGTGGCTCTAACGGCCAAAGGGACCTTGGTTAAAATCCACTCTCTATCACTTAACTAAGTGGTTGACCTTGTTTAAGTGATTTAACCTTTTAAAGCTTCACTTTCCTTACTTTGTAAGAAAAAGAAGTTTAATAAACTATCTACCTTGGAAGGCTGTGCTAGGGATTAAACTGATAATACCCCTGAAATGCTTACTCAGTGGTTGTGGCAGAAAGAGGCTCAGAAGAGGCCAGCCAGCGACTGGTCCAGGGAACCTGGGATATTGCAAAGGAATCATCCAGCATGCATGCATCCCTGTGCTTCAGTCTTCAGTACAGGGGGCAAAACCCAAAGGTAATTAGGATGGAGGCCATGACCAAAGGAATCATGGCAATGTTCTCAACCTGGCAGAAGAGTTGGTGGGCAACTGATTGCCTCATCTCAGCTGTCCTATTTGAAAACAGAGACCCCAGCAAGCAGTTTTGTTAACATTTAATGTGATCCTACATTTTCAATAAATTGTGGGTGATGGAAAGCAGTTTCGTTCATGTGTTTCAGCAAAAGGAGTTTTCTCTCCTATTGTGAACACAGAAATTTCAGATCCTCTTGCGGGGGGTGGAGTCCTCAACATATAAGCAACAGTCCACTCCTAGGGAAGCTGACTACCTACTTGAAGAAATACGATTCATAAATGAGAAATTTAAATAAAAATAACAATCTACCCCTGAGTGGAAAAGACCATCACATTACCTTCTCTTGCCCCTGGGGCCAAGCTAGAGATTTATTGTGTCAATTTTAACTAGTATATTCTAATGTTCTACTTAAATAATGGGATTATTTATTGTTTAGGTTTGAAACAAACATATATAATGCAAATTCCAGGACATTCAGACTACACAAAAATTCTCAGAAAAACAAAAATAAGAGGAATTTATAGTAATGTAGATACCATAGTAGAGGTTATAGTGTAATTAGTATGAATTTTTTATGAAAGAGAGGCATTTCATCATGGTTAAAGGCTGAGCTCTATGCTTACATTACTAAGGTTGAAACCCAGCTATATAAACTAGTGAGTCTTATCAGTGATTCCATTTACTCAATAATGCAATACCTTTACCTCAGACCTAAATATGAAGATCTGAAGACAAATTTCTGTTCTAACGTGCCAAAGAAAAAATGTAGAGAAGCTGATGTGATAATACTTTGTGATAAGTACCACAAGGTCAGGCACAGGGATGTTGCTTCACAGATAAGGAGTGACTTCTCCCTTGGAGCAGAAAGGACATCATTGAGACATGGCATCTTACTGGGGTTTTAAACAAGCAGGAAGCATTGGCAAAGGGGACAAAGGAGAAATTCTGGGAAGAGGGACTAAATACATAAATCAATAAAGTGACAAATGAAGGGTATGTTTAGGAAAAGCAAGAATTCCCTGGCTAGCATGCAGGTTTGCCGAGTGGCTGGGAAGGTGAAGCGTCATCGATGAGGTAGTTTGTCTCAGGTGTGGGATGGTACCAAATCTAGGGTTTCACATGTGGGTAAGGAGTAGTTAGATGCATTGCTATATCGGACATATGGATGTGGAGTTGTAATGACTTGTCTTTTATTGTACAAGTTGGGTTAGAGGGCAAAAGCATTTCTTCGTGGGTTTGAGGAAGTAATATAAAAATCAGATATAAAACTCTTATAAGTCAAGGTCAGAAATTAAGTCTCTAATGAAGAGGCTAACCTGTGTCCTGCTTTACATAATTCATATTCACGTTCTTCCTTGTTCTCTCTACACCCCTTGCTTTAGAAGTAATGGGGGAAACACTGATGTGTAAGTTATGGTTCTTGGTCAGAAGACACCTAATTCCACACTGATGTCATTTTTTAAGGTCTTTTGTGTGTATTAATCCAGCTCAGTACTCAAGGAACATAAGGGCTTGAGCAAACTAGAGCACATTCTCAAGGGAAACGGATGCCTAGCTGTGTGCTCTGCACCTGTGTGGAGTCTTATCAATAACTAGCAGGATTTTCGACGTTGCTTCCTTACTTCACAGGCTAGAGATTCTCAGTTTTTAAGGACTTTATTCAAATACAAAATCACAGATTAAGTAATATTGAACACAGGAAAGAAAAAAAAAAGCAATTTTGGAAAGTGGTGATAATTAGATATAATAACGAGCAGAGTAGATATTTCATTGGTTACTGAACAACAGGAGACTCCAAACAAGTAGTTTAATGAGGCAAATGGAGGCAGAAGGGAATGGCATTCTCTCTGGAGGACAATGTCATTTTTTGAAATCTTTTTTTTTTGTTTTAGAACAGTGTCTCACTAGTCTTCTCTAGCCTGGAATGCATTGTGTGGACCAGCCTCTGCCTCTCCAGTACTGGGCTTAAAAGTGTGCCCTACCGCACCTGGATAATGTCATTTTTTAAAGAGACAGGTACCCTATAGTTGTAAATGATGCATCTTGTAAGTTGTTGAAAATAGTCAATGTAGTTAGTAATACAAATGGCAAACTATATTACTTTTAAAATTCATTATCACTGTTTCATTAATTACAAGTGATTGATACTATTGCATTAACATATATTGTGACTACTCAGATATTTATTCATCTGTCCATTTATTTACTCACACATCTATTGAGCAACTATAGTGAAAAAAGAGTTTGGAGGACCTTGAGACCATTGTATAGGGATGAGGAAGCATTAGTTTAAAATTGATGAAGGGCAAGGCTGGAACAACAGGCTGCTGTGAGCCACTGACATGGGCGCTGGGAAACGAACTCTAGTGTTTCGGAAGAGCAGCATGTACTGACCCATCTTCCCAGCTTGAAGATCTCACTTCTTTATGAGAAACTAAACACAAGATAGTTTTAGTCGATATGGACAGTTCATGTCCAGTCTTGCCTGTATTTTGTTTGTTTGTTTGCTTTAAATCATGGAGATGTAGGTGACACCTGGTGATAAAAAAAAAAAAAATCATACTTCAGAACTGTCTTAGGGGGAAAGCCATTTTCTGAAATCTTTGTGGTTACCTCAGGGCCAACTAACTGTCCATAGTTTCCTCATAGAATTTAGAACAGATTACATGTATCACTTTTAATCTAAAATCCCACAACATTAATATACACTAACTATATTTAATGTATGAGGAAAAGTAGGCTGTTTCAGTTTTCATGACAACTTAGTCTTGCCAGGAATTTGAATGAAAATCTTTGTGCTGTAACTTCTTTTAGGCAAACGTTCTCTCCCCAGGATATTAGAAATATATATTGGCGTGTTAGTGTCTGGATAGCTGAAGGTGACAGGGAGATAAGAGGTAGTTCTTTTATGTCCTTTAGACAAAGGTGAAGGAAATAATCCCTGTCTGCAAGTGGCTTGTTTTTTCATTTAATCTAGGGAATAAAATATCCTAATTTGGACTAAAAATTGAAAATCTGCATTAAGAAAAAACTTAAGGAATATATATATATATATTTATGAAAACCATAAATATTACCCAGTTACAAACTCCTTGACCTCCTACAACAGTGACCTTCCTACAAGAAATGCTTATGCAATAATGGCATAAGTATTATGGTAGTTACCAAGGACTTTTTTGGATTTATGTTCCACCTCATGAGAAGAAACTCACCTGATGTTGTGAGCCAAGCAGCCAAGAACCCGATACGAGATAGGTTAGAGGCCATAGGTATAAAATCCAAGCCTGAACAAAAACTACCACTGTTATTTCGCTAAAGAAAAAGGCACTAGAATGGCTAGTAATGGCATACTGCTATGTCCACAGATCAGTGCATCACTCAACTGCCAGAGAAGTGTCTTTTTGCAGTAGATGGTAATAACACAGAGACCCATAACTAGATTTACAGAAAGTGGGAGAATCTGGAGGATTCAGTCCTAACTGGAATGTCTTTATCAACTGCTTCCTCTCACAGCTCAGGAATCTATGTAGAGGAGGAGCTGGGAAGACGGTAAGAGCCGTGACTGCAAAAGAACAGTGTTGTGCAGACAGAACAGGACCCATGTCCGTAGACACTCCCTGAAACTATGACAACATGCACACAACCTGCAATGCTTTAAATCAGAGAAAACCCAAACATAGAGAAGGTGAGTAGACACAAAGTCCCACCTCTAGCCAAGAAGGAATTTAATTGACATCTGTTGGGAAAGAAAAAAAAAAAATCAACTTTCTCCAGTTGAGTCCACTGGTTCCATCAACCCCACTCCATGAAAAGCCCCAAGGCCAGGAGCAACTGCCTAATGCAGAAGAGACTATGATTTTTTTTTTTTTTTGTATACTTGCTGTATTACTTTGCTATCTTCTGTCTAATTTCTTTTAAGTTTGTTGATTTTGTCTTTTTTTGGGAGAAGAAGAACATGAAGTTGGGTGGGTAAGAAAGAAGATATAGGACATGTTCAGAGAAGGGGAAGAATATTATTAAATGCATGTTATGCAAAATTATTAAAGTTGAATTTAAAAAGAATAATGTGCAAATCAGTCACAACTGTGGAAATCACAAACTTAGAATTAGATTTTTTTTTTTTTTTTTAAAAAAGTTAGACTCTTCAAGCTGAAATCAAGAGTCATAAAGAAAATGAAGTGGTCAGGAAATGTCAACAAAGCAAATTTAATATTTAAGAGAAAATTAAAAAGAATGTCCTCACAAAAATTCCAAGCCTGTGAGCTAATGGATATGGTATTCAGCTCAGTTTAACCCTACACACACACACACACACACACACACACACACACACACACACACACACGTGTGCACACACACATATTTCAGAACAAAATGTGATACAAAATAAATAGAAACAATTCAATTTTTATTTGTCAAGTAAAATAAAATATCCTACTGCATTTCTCAAACCTGGAAATTATTACACTTCCCGAGTAATAAAACTGACAGTAAAACATTATTTTTCCAGAGTCGGTTACGTAACAAGAAGAATGTGTTTTTCTAAATAATCAAAGTTATCTGAGGGCAGTTTTTCCACTAGTCAGAGATTTATTTGAAGAACATCCAGAGTTGAGAGCTCCTGAGTTCTTGGTTTGGGCAGGTAGAGGCTTTTTCTCTCTAACGCCTCATCAAAAGCTCTTCCCTTAGGAAAGAAGACTGTGGTCTTCTGTGCTCCTCACATTACCCTCATCCACAATCATACTCTTCTCTCTTTACCTGTGGACCAGTGCCTTTCCTTTATTACCCTTGGCTAATCTTTGCACACTCCTTCCTCACTCAGCACTTCTATATTCTTGACCTCATTTGGAACAATACCTTTTATTAAGCCTGACCATGACAGTTTAAACTCCCAGGAGTAGTCAGATGCATCACTTACTGCCCTGATTTTCACAAACATATTCAGCCTTGGATTCTTTTTCTGTAAAAAGATTAAAAAGAGATATCTCAAGACATTTGATGCACGGTTTAAACGAAGGAAAGTGGGACCAATGAGCATTTAACAAGCCACTTGTCTCTTCGGAGGTATATTGTTTTTAACATTATTATAAATCACAGAAGTTTTGACTTTCCAATAAGATAATTATTAATATATGAAGAGAGTCTGTAGCCATATTGTACATGTGTTTTTGAGAGTGTCTCTAGCAATCCCATGGTCAACAAACTCATGTTTCACTGAACTCCATCAGTGTTTGGAAAGGGCACTGGAAGAGCAGTTTATTATAACACAAACCACACCATAAACACTACTGCTTAAAGTGGAAGGAAGGTGGTACATTATCCCAGACTACCTAAGAAGTATTTCTTCAATTGAAGAATATTATACAGGTGAGGGTGTGGTACTTTATGATTTCAGGAATCAGAGCAGAATACATACATACATACATACATATATATATATATATATATATATATATATATATATATATATATATATATATATATATACTTAATTCCAGGAAAATAAAACTTGAGGAGAGTTTAGCTGTGAAAGTCTTAAATTTGAAATACTATCAGAGTTAAACATGGCAGAAGAGAACCATTGGAATCCCACAGCCCAGATGTCAGGACAACAGAACATCAGGGCTACAGGAACCTCTAAGGACATACCCTAAACCCTCAGGAGGACAAAGTTCTCAGAAGCCAACTACACTGTTAGGGAAGCAATCCTGACCTCAACCCTGGGACCCTGGATCCTCCAAGTTACCTTTCTGAAGTCAGAAGGAGTAGGGTCAGCTGGGGGACAGAGTTGGCAGATTCGGTGGTTCCTCTCGGTACAGGACACCTTTTCTGGAGGTTATGGGAAAGGCATCTGAGTTTTCTGTTAGTCTTCTTTATTCTCTTCTCCCACATTCTGAGGAACAGTGTGAGATCACCTTCCTTTCTGCGTCTCCACACCTCTCTACAGCCCACAGCACAGGCTGTTGGGTTGTGGTGAAAAATCAATTCAGGATCCTTTTATCTCCCCATTAAATCCCCAGAGCCAGCTGTTTTTATATGGGAATCCCCACAGGCTGGGCTGCTCTACTGACCATTAGAAAGAGAACAAAGAAAGAGGGAAAAAAATAAACAAATGGATGATGGAGGCTTTGGGGGATCGGCATAGGAATCCTAAAGGGAGGGGTGGTTATTAAAAGATGTCATTTCTATGCAGCCATGACAGAAGACAAGGAATCCCCTCCTCTTCCTGAACAATGAAGACTCCAGCTAATTTTAACTAGAGTCTGTGCTAAAAAAAATCTGCAGTTGACTGTGAGTCACTGGCCCCCAGGGAATAGGAGTGGGGGGCGTGAGAGCTGTGTGAGTGTGTGTGTGTGTGTGTGTGCGTGCATGTGTGTCCATGCGTATGTGTGTGCAAACCACTGTGCATAATCTCACAGTGCCCAGAGCTCTGGAGATCCTTGAACAGTTCAGTAGCACAGGCCAGATTCATTAAAAACCCTGGCTACAGGCCAGCCGTTAAAATTGAAGCAGCATATTTATTGCATTTTGTTCAAATAAATCTGAAAACGTGTGAATCATATTCCTTGGAGAGATTGGGAAAAGAAGCAAACAACATCAGGCTAATACTTACAAGCCGTGGTGGAGAGAGCAGAGATACAGAGGGTTTGCTTCTACTCTGGGCGGCTAGCCCTTTGTGCGTGGGACCAGAGGGGCCTTGAATCCCACTATCTCCCTTCTCATGCCGGGCCTTGGCATCACTTGGGGGTAGGGGCTTCAATCTGGGTTTCTCAATTGCTCCTCGGCTTTTCCTGGGGACAATTTCTCCCTGACACTGTGCCTGCCTGCCATTCTGCTTTGCCACAGCAGCTGCAGAAATTAGATTCAATTACAGGTTTTTCTAAAATAGTATCTAAGAGCTAATCCCCTCCACCCACCTTGCCACCATCCCCACCAATCCAGTTCCTATGAAACTCAGCAGGAGCTCAAGGTAATTGATGAAGCAAAGTAAAACAGCTGGTCATCTGTGCCACACCTGGACCACAGGCCCTTTTGCCTGAAATCCTACGGTAAACCTCAGAGCGTGAGGAGACTGGGAATGTGAGGACCTCAGTTTCTGTAAGCGCAAAATATAGGTAATTCTTCTCATATGGTAATTAGGAGGAATCTAATGTGTCTTATAAAAGCTCCAAACTCAAGAATGGTAGTATTTTCACACCATGTATTCTCCCTGAATTATGGGCCTGGATATGTAATATTTAGACTCTACTTTTCTATCTTCGACTCCTTTGTTTTCACGGCATTATTTTGCAGCCAACCACTTTGCTCACTGCCTTTCTTCATATGTTTGCTTGTCGATGCAAAATGTTGGTAAAAGCAGATTAGCAGGTGTGACGTGTGAACGAATACACCTCCTTTACTATATTAAAATAGTATTTGTACATTCTCCAAGACTTCTTGGCCTTTCTACTATCATAACAAGTATGATGCAAGGCTGGGCTGTTCAAGCCACATCCAAGCACCCAGAAAAGGCCAATGTATTTGTGTCAGTTAGAGCTGGGCTTTTTACATGTTCCAAGTAGTATTGGGATCATAGGTAAAGGCTCCATGATGAGATTAACAAAGATAAATTCAACCCAGTTAGCAGCAGCTAATCCATAAATCTAGAAGCACAGAGAGAGATGACTTGAAGTAACTTTTTTTTGTCCTATGAGTCTTAGAAATGAAGAAGAAAATATTGCTAATCTGTAGTTTCACTTTAGCATGTGTCAATCTGCTCCCATCTCAGCATGATGGCAAATTTAAACGCTTGTCTGCTCTGGCCATGTTCAAAGCCACCACTTTGTACTACTCTATGTGATCTGGAACCTAAATAGCACGTAGAGACTTAAGCTACCTGCCTACAGCTTCCTCTTCTAGTTTTGGAATTTCAGATGTTCTTTAGACTCTTGATCTCCAGGCAGGGAGGCCAGACAAAATCAAATCACTTTTATATGTCGATGATTCATTTTGCATTTACTTTGACCCATTTGCTGGGGCCTTATATTCATTCCCACTTTAAAATGGAGGAGACTGGATCCCAAGATAGAGTAAATAATTTACATTTTATCATCACAACTAAAGTCTGAATTTGGAAGGTGTGCAAGAATAAGTGATAGTCTAGCCTAAACAACCAGACACTGAATTCCCTGTGTTTGTCCCCCGAGGATGTGCCATTTATTAATGTGTTCTAGTCTATAGGATCTTATCACTGGGTGCCTCTGCTGAAATGTGATGTTCACATGTGACAGAAGGATAGTAGAATTTGACTTCTTTGCATGAGGCGGATGGATGTGCCCTAACTCATCAGCATGTCCTGTCATTTGCTTCTTTCATGTTGATGGTAGATGAGATCTAGGGGAAGAGTCTGAGGCCTGTGATTGAAACTGGAGCTAACTGGGGTCTGTGGGATTGAAGCTGACTTCTTTAATCCTTTAAATTCCCACCTCTTTGCTCAGGACCCTATGAAGTTCAGTGGGTTCTGAACGATAGCCCTGGGCTGTCTTTACAATATCTTCACCCAACATTCTGGCTTTAAATGCTCAGTACTTGTGAGATCTCTCCACTCCTCCCACCTAGGGGAATTTTAGTCCTTGAAGTCAATGTTCATTTTGTGGTACTGTCTTGGAATTGAGAAAGAATTTTTTTTTTTTTTGTTTTTTCAAACATCATTTGCTTGTCGAATGAGTGAAGAGATTATTAAATTAAGGCAGACTCTGAGAAGAAAGTCAGTTGTTTAAATACATCTGTGTATTTCCAAGTGTCTTAGATACCATAGGCCTTTTTTCCTGAAAGCAAATTGAATTAACAGAGTAGGAGAAACCTAGTGGAGAAGTCCTGCCTGTCAGCCACCTGATTAGGGCTCAGACTACCAGCATTGTTGGGCATGCTAGTGATTGACACAAGGTAAGGCCATAGGTAGACAGACACTATCCCAGGCAGTCTGTCTTGAAACTGTAGATCTGTCAAGATTCCCATGTGGCTGAGGTAACTAGATTTCTCTTGGTCATTTATGTCATGTGTTATCAGATGTAGAGCAGTTTGGAAAGGTCAACAAGGTTCAGCTCTCGGCCTCTCCAAATCACCCGGATCACCAGTAATGCCAGAGAATGGAGAGCTGTGGTTGCCATCAATCCATCAAAACACTCTACTGTAGATATGTGCAGAGCTTCACCTGGTAGCCATCTAGATGGATGTGAGTTTGTTAGAAACCATCACTACGGCTGTAAGTATCAAACCTTCCACTGCCATTTAGGAGTGCAGGGTGACACTTAGTATCTGTATTATTATTGTTATGCTTTTACATTTAGGGCCTTGTTAATTTTGGAGAGCCACAAAATTATTTATCTTTATAGGAATAGATTATGCCAAGATATAGCAGAAGAACCCCTAGAGCACTTCTTTCACATGCAGAATAATAGAGTCTTTACCTCCAAGCAGCTCCTTTATGGAACCCTTAACTGTCTGAACTCTTATTTCTGTGCTCCAGGATTACTGAGGAACAGGTACCAGGTCACTAACAGCAATCTCTGTACTCTGTAGCCCACAGAAATAATATAGCTAGCCAATGAGAAACCCATCTAGAAAGCCTCATCTGTTCCTTCCTACGAAACCATAATAAAGCTTCCACACATGTTCCCCTCACCACTCTGCCTGCTTACTCATCCTGGTGCTTCTCCAACTGACCCTGAAGGACACACCATCACCATTTCTTTTGTTTATAGGAATCTATGGTCATAAACGTCTTCCTTCATAAAAATCATTTCTATGTCTGTGTGTCATTCCACATGTGATTAAAACAAAGTTTGGAACATTTTATCACACCAAGATTCAAGTCTATCTTTTTTTGCCATCTCTTTCTCCAGAGTGGCAAGGATGGGGAGACCATTCATTTCCCCTACCATTTTCATTTTCAAAGGTTTCTAATGAACAACAAAGTCAGTAAGTACCAAGTGTTGCCACACCTGGGGCATTTTCCATGAATTATTTGAGTTCATTCATACACTCCCTACTTGCCACTTCCCATGGATAACATATCGCCCCAAATCACTCGACTAGACAGGCATGGCACCTAAACCAAGTTGGTTAGGCTGTTTAGGCAGTCCATAGACACAAATGCAAACTGACGGGTAGGGGCAACCACTGCTGGGCAACAGGTCTTGGAAGACCAATGAAATTATTATATACAGTTCCACAAAAGTGTTCAGCTAAGGCTGGTTTGTACTCTGGTGGTCCTTGGATGACTGCTGCCTGGCCTCTGGAAGCAAGAGACATTCCTTGTACCTGTTTGCAAATTAAGCACGGAGGTGAGAGGTGAGCAGATGATCCAGCTGCACTCCTGGTAAGTGGATGCAGTCACCATTCCCTCATCTTCATTTTTCATCATCTAGGTCAGCATTCTGAATGCAATTGCTGTAACTGCACACGCGTTCTACAACCGTCTGAGGCTGGCTGCTGTGTGAGCTCCTGAACTGAAAAGGGAAACTCCTCCATGGTTTATATGTCCAATCATTGACTAGATTCCTACAAGAGCTCATTCAAGTTCTGGCACTGGGGTGAATGCTAAGGTCTTACCATCTATGCTTTGAATACAGTCTCTTTTGCTCTGAAAGTCATTGACTTAGTTCAGTGAAATCAGTCCTTGTATAGTTGTGTTTTCTCCATTATTATCTCATTGGCTCTTAACAGACTGTACCCTTTGAACTGCTGCATAATTCTTTGTCATTCTCACAACATCAATATCAGGAAATTGTTTGATTTCACTAGATTACATGACTTACACTCTCTGCTGAGCAGAATATGCAATCTCTTCAGCATAGGTTATAAAGGCACCACTGGCCTTTTGAAATCAGAGCTTCGTTGTCTTTTCAAACCCTGCTCTATGTTAACTGACCTCCGAAGAAACTACTTAACGCTTCTAAGCTTGAATTTCTCACCTGTAAATATTGGCAGTGTTCCATTTTGTAGGGTTACCATAAGGAATGAATAAATCCAGAACATTACCTATAAATGTACGGAGTTTATCAGGATGTCTGATTAACCAATGAGAACCATCACTAATACATGCTACCCCCAGAGATGAGAAAGCTTTTGGCTTTTGGCTTGTCTTTGTGTAGGTGTAGTTATTTGGTTAAGGAAGGGTAAACACACTTTAATTCTGCCCAAACCAAAATACATCATGACACATATTAGGAGGGAGAGAGAGAGAGAGAGAGAGAGAGAGGAGAGAGAGAGAGAGAGGAGAGAGAGAGAGAGAGAGAGAGAGAGAGAGAGAGAGAGAGAGAGAGAGGAGAGAGGGGAGAAAGAGGAGGGGGGAGAGAGAGAGATGGGCAGGAGCAGCCTTGTGTTTGTATGTAAACGAACATATGTAATTTTGGCATTATCAGCTTTTGCAGATTTTCTGGGCTTAGATATCCTCTATCCTACATTTAGAAGGATGAAAAGCTAATGGTCTACCAAAGTGTGGCCTTACCAAGTGGCCTCAGCAAAAGCACCAGAGGGATTTTAGCTACAGTGCTTTTGGGCTCCTAAGTTTAGCTTTCCTCATGTCCAACTTTCTGCAAGTCCCCAGGTGAGAGTGGTTCTCTCCAAAGTAACATTTGTAGGGTAGTCTAGAAGCAGAGTGTTCTATCTGGCCCGCAGAGAAAGGGTGTGTGAAGGAGAGGTAGAGATGCTGGGATAACTCTGGGATTTTCCCTTTCTACTTTCTTGCTTATAGTCAGTAACAGACCCTCTCAGCAGGGGACTGTGGTGAGCAGCCATTGATCTGTGTACCTAAGGCAGGACCACAACCCATCAGAAGGAAAGACGTGATTAAACAGTTCACTGGTTACGGGAAACAAAAAGACAGGCATAGCGGGAGGCATGAGTGGTCTCTGAAGACAGTGAAAAGCTAAGGTACCAAGACTCAGAAGACCTGATTTGAGAGGGTTGCGTTGAGCTTCCTGAGGAGATCTAAATATGATCCTGGATAGAAACGCTTCTATGAAATACACAAATACGCACTTGAATTATTAAGTGGCTACAAGAAACCCTTTCTTAGAATTACAAATATACTAGCCAAAGACCTAAGAAAATCCATGAATGATACTTGGAATGAATGATAACAAGGAAAACAAAAACGTCACTCACATATACCCACCCATCCCCCCACACAAAAAGAGCATATTATGATCCTCCATAGCCACTAACAGTCAGCTATTGACATCCTGCTGAGGTCATATAACACCCCATAAAAAACAGTGCAATCATTATCCTTCCACCATGGGTGAGGAGAGAACCAGCCTACTTCATGCTTCAGGCTACATGCTCTGGATGTCAAGCCATTCCTCTATGGCAGAGCTGCTGACCTGGCACACACCTGTGTTGCCAAGGGGAACCTGGCAGCTGGCACCTGCAGCTGCAAACTGAGCTTCCCTGTTGGCAAATACCAAAAAGTACTTTGTGATGTTGGCTACAGGGCCTGGTGCTGAGAGTGATCCTTTTTCGGGTGCCCCATAGGTGTGGTTGGTGGTTGGGAGGGAACTTCAGACACAGAGGTCACAGGCACCCAGAACTGGAATTTACCTGAATGCTTCTTCCCTAAGGACTAGCTTTCAAAATGCTAGAAGGCACATGCACACTTCCAATTGAGGGAAGCAACCAACAGTGCTACCCAGCTATCATGCCTACAAACTACAACAACAACCAGCATGGCATGATAACCTCATGACTGTAGTACTGGCATCCATGTCTTGATGGTAACCAACAACTCTTTACTTGGACGTAACTCAACAGAAGGGGAATCATGTCTTGTACTGAGAACTTAGGCAACTACTCAGGACCAGTGACATCATGGATCTTAGAGAAGAATCTACAAGTACAAGAACTATGGTCTAAATATTTGTCTTTATACTGACAGATAAGTGTAGTCTTTATCCCTCATCAAGGAAACATTTCTTTGTAAATGATGGAAAGAATCATAAAAGAAAACCACAAGCAGTCTGAATGCAGAATTGTGGATCCCAGTCCCAATCTCCAAAATATGTCCTGCACTAGAAGTTCAGTAGGCATTGGAGAAGGGGCAGAAAGGTTGTAAAAGCCAGAGGATCAGAGTTTGCTGCAAGACTGTGTCTCGTACTAAAGTCAGAAGTCACATCTATAAAGTCTTGGCATATGACTGCCCAAACATAGGCTTAACAAGGACAATGACAAGACATGCCCAAGTCCACGAGGTCTCAACCCTACACAAAGAATTACAGTGGGAGAAACTGTCTTCCCCAAGGTAGAGAACAGTAACTGGTTCTCCAATACCGTGTGGTCAGCCCTGAAAACACACATACAAGTAACAATATACAGACTGAGCAGGTTATACTTATGAATATACATGCTACATATACATATGTGTATATAAAACAATTACTGAAAGAGAGGCCATGCATGTAGAAAGACAGCGCAGAGGAGTAGAACGGTTTGGAGGGAAGAAAGGGAGGGGAGAAATGACATAATTTCAAGACTAAAAGAAATAATCAAAATTATTTTCACATGTGCATGTGTTTTGACAACATTTATATCTATACACCATTTGTGTGCCTGGTGCCCGAGGAGGCCAGAAGAAGGTGTCAGATCCACTGGATATTGAGTTATAGATAGGTGTGAGGTAGGAACTAAACTTGGGTTTTCTGGAAGAGCATCCTATGCTCTTACCACTGGGCAATCTCTCCAATCACTTGAAAATCATCCAAATGTGGAAAGTTATAGAGATTAACTACCAAGATTATTATGTAATGAATTTCTAGGTACCTAGACATGACTGATTAGTAAACTGGTGTTGTATATTATCATGATAACATTTTCTTTGGCAGTGACGATGGCTCTTGACTGTCATGTCATAATACTGGTTTCCTTCTTTCCAGGAGAAATGATCACTGAGCCTCTCTTGTTTATTTTTATAATAATATCACCAGCCATGAAATCTGGTTGTCAACATCAGCTACATTGCTTGTGTGTTCCCTGGTTATGATGATGGTAAAGCTTATCAGGTTTTACTCTCTGTGCCAATTAACAGTGTCTTAAGAATGACATTTTGAGTACATTGAAGATAAAATACCATTCTCTAATGTCAGCAGAAAAAGCAAGGGATTGGAGTTTTCAGTTCGGAGATTCTGCAGAGCCTGACAGCTGAAAGAAAGAAGCCACTACATCCCACCCCCACTGGAGTCGATGGTTTTACTAACTGGGCATGTGAAGAAATCTATTAAAAGCTCCCAGGCTTGCTCACTGAAATGAAAATGTGAAGGACAATATTCTTTGTTTTATAACAGACAAACAGACAACATATTGTATAATAGGAAGTGAAGACAAAACCGTGGAAGACAGAGATGCTGTGCTGGAGGAATTCTGGCCACTTGGACAGGATGCACTAAGCCTAGTGTAAAGCGACACCAATCCTCCCTCAAAATATTGGTGAATAAAGGATTAGTTTGGGACACCAAAGCCAATATCTACTTGGAACGCTTCTTAATTTTGAAATATGAATGGAAGAGAGTCACAGAAATGGACTTTTATATTAAACTTTGCTCAAAAAATACAAGAATGTACATGCTAGTTTACCAAAGCTATTTTCACCCATATGTTATATGTTTCCTTCAATTTTCATTAGGTATGGCTTTTCCTGGTGCAGAAGATATGGACTTAGGCTCTCAGCATTTAGATACTTTTTTTTTTTTTAAATGAAAAGGGGTTATGTGTGCTGGCCTGTGCCTAGCACGTCTCTAATGTCAAGACACTGCTACACTGCTATCAACCCCATTCTGCTGTGATAATATGTTTCTAGACATTGTTGAGTGCCTGAGGATGGGACACAAACATTACAGGAGAGGAGACTAGGTGTTCTTTAAAGATGTATTTATTTATAATACCATGTACAACCAAGCATATAGTAAGCAAGGAACAGGCACTGAACTTTAAAATGGAGCACCCACATTAGACTCCCACTTTTAAAGACTGTTTTCAACTCTATGCAACCGGATCTTGAAAAGATTGGAGGAAAATAACTTCAATATGCTCTTTTGGACTTTTTTTTCCATTAGTATCTTCACGGAATCTGACACACAATGGCAAGTAGGCCCCTTTTGAATTCAGTGGTGGTGGTGGTGGGGATGGTTTGAATAGGGAGACAGACACATATGTCTGGTCACATTTTCATATGTCTGTAAGGAGCAGCACCTCTTGTGAAGATATACTCAGAGAACGCAGTACCATGCAGCTAGTTCCTGATTCGCACCACAGTCTAGCTGAATACCACAAAGGCCCACCGAGTGTCTGAATCACAGGCATAAATAATGCATTATGAAAGTTTAGTTACTTAAGCCCCAAATTCTGCCATGGAAGCATTGGAACCAGATAATGATCTACGTCAGTCTCAGCATCCCGGCATGATCACAGAGTAGGAATCACAGTTACATCAGAACACTAGTATTGTGATGTTTTGAACGAAAGTACCTATACATTTGACAGTAGAGTCTCTAAATTTTAAAAGTATAAAGATTTTTCTGTAACTTTGGAGCACTCTGAAGAAATTGTACAAAAGTCTTGGGAAGTAGATAAATAATTTTAATAACAGCAGTTGGGTGGAAGGTGAAATATTGAGGGGAAAATCTATTCATTTTGGCTAAGTGTGTATTACGATTTTTCTTAAAGGCAATAATCTAATTATTCAGCATCATAGCAGATGCATACCAAGAAATTTTGCCCTTGATTTTTATCCCAATAATTCAAGTCCATATTGGGTAAGAAGCATTATCCCAGTTTCTGCCCAAGTTCCCACAGATATCCCTAACATTAGCCTTGAAAAGGTATAAAAAGCCAACAATTTTCAAGATAAATCAAAGAGAATCAATACTATCTTGCCAAGTAATAATATTGTTGAGGTCTGGGTGTTTTAAAGAAGGATTCCCAAGAAGCCAGCACAAAATTGGCTATAGGCATACAACCAAATTCAGAGCTTAGGATCTGGCATTGCCTTTGGAAACACATATAGAACTAAACACAATTATTATTTCTTTAAAAAAATGGATTTGTAGGAACAGAGGCAGGGTCAGAGGTGATGAAGGAAAGACCCTTTCTTTCATTCATTCCTGATCATCATTAATACCACCAAACTAAATTATTTCCAAATGAAAAGTAAGGTCTGGAGAAGAAAACATTAAATCCCAGAGATTAGGCCCATGCTTTCAAAACAGAGCTCTGCGCTTCAGGAGGAATGCTGTTTGTCAGTCTTGTTTATTCCATGGCAGAGGACTTGAGAATATTATCTGGAGGGGAGGGAGGGAGCAAGAAAGAGAGAGAGAGAGAGAGAGAGAGAGAGAGAGAGAGAGAGAGAGAGAGAGAGAGAGAGAGAGAGAGAGAGAGAGAGGAGAGAGAGAGAGCTAGAGACTGACTCTCTCTATGCTTTTCTGTCTTTAATCCCAGACCTGAAAGATGGAATTCTGCTGTAAATGTTTGGAATTCCTGTTTTGGGCCTGTGCTTCATCAGTGTGGCTACATAGCAGATAGGAAGAGATGGAAGGACGAGAAGCCAGGAGACTGGACCATGTAGGAAGGTATTGCTTTTTTTCCTCTTTCTCTTTCTCTTTCTTTCTCTCTTTCTCTTTCTTTCTCTCTTTCTCTTTCTTTCTTTCTTTCTTTCTTTCTTTCTTTCTTTCTTTCTTTCTTTCTTTCTTTCTTTCTTTCTTTCTTTCTTTCTTTCTTTCTTTCTTTCTTTCTTTCTTTCTTTCTTTCTTTCTTTCTTTCTTTCTTTCTTTCTTTCTTTCTTTCTTTCTTTCTTTCTTCCTTCCTTCCTTCCTTCCTTCCTTTCTCTCTCTCTTTCTTTAACCTTTCTTTCTTCAGAAAGAAGGCAATAACTCTCCCAGGAGAACTTTTCTGATGTGTGTGTTCCAAGGCGACTTTAGGCAGGTTACTGATACGATTAAACTTTTGATAAAGGAGACTTAGATAATGCACACAATCTGAAGATGAAAGAGTGGGCTTCCACTAAGGCTGCACTTCACTCAGTACCTTGACTTCATCATGAATTTCCCAAAGCCTATTCATGAGTGCAGGTGGCATGGCACAGAGAGCAGGAACTTAGGTGTCTAAGGTCCACTAGGCTTTTCCCCAGTGGTTCATCTTGGCTGTGCCTGTGAAGCTTCAGCTGGGCTAACTGCACAGAGAGGACAGAAATATCTTCTTGTAGGGATTTTGCAAAGCTCAAATTAGACCACATCTGTAATGCCCAGAACAGAGTGCCAGAGACAGGAGGTTTAGAGTTTTAGTTGGTGGCTTTTTTTCCCCCTTCTGATGTAATGTCCTTGCAAAATGACAGTGTTAGTAGTTACAGAGTAGGAAATGTCATCAAAGTACATCTGCCCTGGCCTTTTCTCAAAGAAAAGTCCCTTCTACAAATCTAACAAGCTAAACTCTGATGAAACACAAGTGGAGATAACCAGCTCACTGCTTCCTCTGGGAGCCCACCCTGTACAGACAACTCTTCTGGCTAGAAGGTTCTTTCTATGAGTCTTTAGTGGAATGTGTCTACTTCCTGGTTTTATAGAATACTGACATTTTATACCAACAACAGATCAACTAGACTTTTCATGCATTTATTTTATAACAGATACTAGCAGAGAAAAGTTTCAGTGGGGAGCTGAATAACTAAAACACAATCCTTCACCTTCCAGGCTGGAAAGACAATAGGTTAGGGTAGTTATACAACTCTACAATGATTTCAGGGGAGGATCTGAGACTGAAACCCTCCCCATCCCAGATCACACTGTGCCTGCTTCTCAAGACCAAGAGCAGAGTGAAGAGGTGGGAACAGAGCTTTCCAGCATATGGACTCTGGGTGGATGGATTAGCAGATGTTCACACACCAAGGAAGCACATTCTCTGCAGAGGATTCAGTTAGGCTGACAGCAGCTGTACTTCCACTGTGCTAGGGTTACGACTGCATTTACATCAGTATAAATCTAAATTGAATTTTCATTCTTTCTCTCTCTCTCTCTCTCTCTCTCTCTCTCTCTCTCTCTCTCTGTGTGTGTGTGTGTGTGTGTGTGTGTGTGTGTGTGTGTGTGTGTGAGAGAGAGAGAGAGAGAGAGAGAGAGAGAGAGAGAGAGAGAGAGAGAGAGAGAGAATTGTGTGCATTCTTGTAGAGTACTGATTTAGTCACTACAATTTTGGCAACGCTTTTGAACCTGTTTAAAGTCTCAGCTATTTTCCTTTACAGAATCTGTGCTCTTTTTTGTTTGTGTCCCTTCTCCAAGGTGAAAATTACAGTATGAAAATCTGTAGATTTCTGAGGGGCTTCTTTATCAAGCCTAAAATGTGTGTTTTTATTTACTTATTTTGAGACAGGGTCTCACTGTGTAGCCCTGGCTGGTACGGAATGGAAAACATGGCTATATAGACCATGCCAGCCCTGAACCAATAGATAATCTGTCTACCTCTGTCTGGCATTAAAGATATGATCCACCATACCTAACAAAGTATTTCTTTTAAATCAAGATTTAGATACATTTTCAACTGATTTGGTGGGAGGGAGGGTAGTTTTTAGGATGCACAAGCTCTTCCTAACTGGGGTCTCCAGTTTCTATCCCACTATGCTCTCATATCTGTCAAGAGTGCATATAGAAGGCTGTAGGGAAACACGTGCATTTCCAGGGTCTTGCAGTCTCACTATGAACCCTGCTTTGCTTGGGACTGGTTCTCACGCCTGGCTTTTGTTTATCCTTGTGGCTTATGCCTCTGGGTGGTTACTTGATGACCACATAATTGTATTTTGTCTGTCCTACCCTAAAGGTCTATATAGCTTCTCAATTGCCAAGACCCACCTCCCATTCTATTCTTTTCTGGGAAGTGTTGTAACCCACAAGTCCACTCTAAGCACTGCTATTCCCAATCCAGTCTCTTCACGTCTAGTGTCTTTTGTGACCAGCTAGAAATGCAGAATGAGTGCTGCTGTGGGAGACTGTCATGCAAACTGATCAGTTTCATAATCTAACATTGCACGTGGAGGCGAGAATATTGACAGCTCTGATCTCTAGTTAGGAGAAAGACTAACAAGGTTTTGTGTTAACTCATTATCCTCTCGGTTAAACATCTTAATTTGGTTCTTAAATTTCATGATTAGCCATGAGTTCTTTTAGAATGTGAACTACCACTGGAAGGGCATAACTGTTACCTTATTAGTCTTGTTGTCAATTATCCAATGCTACATGATGCAGAATTATCTTCTTAAAATATTGTGGGAGGTTGGGAATACACAAACCCAGTATGAAATGGATTAACCAGATCAGTCAATCTCAGTAATGTAAGCTCATGGATAACTATTATTTTCTCCGTCAAAATGGATCATAAGTTGTGAAGGGTCACTATAAGTTAGCCCTAAGATTTCTGTAACCCATTGTGCCTCTGTAAAAAAAGTTCCAAGTTCATGATATATTAACATTAGATAAAATAATGCCAGTTAAATAGACACACACTGCATATGTCCTGGGGTTCCTTTCGCTTTCATTTGGTAAATAATGTTAAAGATTCCAAGCTTCTCACTTTCCATATCTCTCTCATACTGTGTAATATAAATACTAAGATCTGTAGAATAATAATAATAATTTTTAAACATTTGTACTTCAGAAAGCCATTCTTATATTGGTTTTTGATTACTTTTTTAATTTGCAATGATTTAGGATCTTGTGTGTGTGTATGTGTGTGTATGTGTGTGTGTGTATGTGTGTGTGTTCTCATGCACCTTTCCCATGGTTTAGTGATTTAATCATGTAGATTTTTATATTTTCCTCTTGAGTTAGTTCCTATGAGTCTGAAAAAGCATATCAGAGGAAGATTCCTGATTATTGAGACCTGCCTATTACCCATAAGGTTATTATCAGTCAACTAAGAACTGTGTATGCACGGATTTCACAGTAATAAACAGAGATGCATAAAGAATAGGCAGAAAAAGAATAGATTTTAAAAAAGGCAACAGCTTTTGTGAGTGTGAATAATGGGAGCGGTTTTGCAGATGAATGGGGTCTTCATTACAGCAGAAGGATGTTTAGGATTAGTAACTGCTTACTGGATGGGAATCAGAGAGGTCTACTTCCAAATCCATAAGGCTAACTGTTTTAATTCAAAATGTTGGCAACTCTGATTCATCTGGCTGTCTGGAAAGCCTCTGGCGTGTCTTTTCTTTCTCATCAAGCTATCAAATGTGACAAGTCAGAATGAGAGAATAACACGTGCTTTATATTAGAGTTATTTTCAAATTACTTCTCTTAAACTATCAACAAATAATATTGTTTATAGAGTTCCAGTACTACAGGTGGGTATGCTGTAAGCCAATACTCCCGTGGGTTTATTTCTTTGTTTCCAATTTACCCTAGCAACATCACGGAGGCTTAACTTTAGACTATGAACCAACCCAGAGAAGAGGCCAAAAAGGCTTGCTGGTAGGTGAGCACGTTCTCTAGCACTTTCCCAGAGAGGCCCTCGAGAGCTTTCTACTGAATCAGCTGTATATGGAAAGAAACGGCAGTCATTCAGAACAGAGCTAGAAGCTGTGAATATAGTCAATATGTCTACTGAGTGGTACATATGTTTGACTAGAAACAGACACATGGATTTATGTGTATACAATTGCATTCTGTACAGGGCAAGTGAGTTCTCTGGGGTCTTTGATGTTCACTCAACCCTGAAGAGAAAAACCTTTATAAACAACCAAAGGTAGAGAAAAGGTAGCCTGGAGTAGTTGTGAATGGGACAAGTCCCTTAAGATGGAGAATTAATAAAGTGGGCTACCAGAGTACCCACATTTTCTATTCGCTTCCACCTGGAACAGCTGGAAATACCATAGTCCAGGGGTGAGTTAGCCTTCAGTTTCCCATCCTCTCTTCCCCAATCAGCATTACTTTCTGACCACATGACTCATGGGGACACTGGTCTGGCTTTTGACATACCTCCAAGGCAATATGAGGACTGCAATCTCCATTCCCTTTAACTAGTGCAGGGGCTGCTAAACAGCCTCTTACTGCCTTTTTGCGTGTGGTGCTAATTAACATGATCCAAGTTACAATATGTGCTAAAGATTCCAGTTTTGTTACTTATTTAATGAGCTTTGTGGGATTTGAACATGAGGCTCAAAGTAGCAGGGGAAACCTCATAATTAGTTTCAATTACAAGAAGTTTCTGTGCATTAAGACCATGTGATGATCTGCAGAGGAAAAGAACCACCAACCAGATACAAATCACTAATTTTGTTTCATTTATTATTATACTTATTTTCTTCCTAATTAGTACTGATTGGCTTATGATCCTAATTAATGCAAAGGAATTTGGAATGGTATACAATGGTATGCCTCAGAAGATGCCAGCATGTACAACTGCTAAATTATTGCTAATTGTTATTTACATGGGGCCTGGAAGATTAAGTAATGCAATAGCTAATTAGCATTAAAGATATGGTATCCATTTCCAATTTACACCAATGAGATAGGGATCAAATCCTCGTTAGTGTGAAAAGCTCAACCTTTAGCTCCTGAGAATTGCATTATTGTATAGTGACCTTGACCTAATGAAGACAGTTTGCTATTGTCTTCAACTACATCTCGCCAGGGCTTGGCTAGAACTTCACATAAAAGTTACATAGAACTCTCAGCATCATGCTGGCAGTGGGCTGCGGTACATAAGGACTGGAGTTGGGAGTCAACTGGCAAATAGGCCAAGCATAAGGCATGGGTTTATTCCAATGCTGGCAGGTGTGTGCTGTCTGGAGAGTGGGGCTCTGAGATGGCAGGTTTTTGCAAATGACTAAGCCCATGAGTTATCTTTCTAGATGACTATCAAATCCCAATGCCAAAGAGTCAGAAGCACTCAGCTCAGGTACAGATGCTGGAAGATTATGGGGGTATGAAATTGCAAAACCCAAAAGATGGCTCTGAAACAAGGGGATTTAAATTTCAAGTCTCAAAAGGTCTTGATTTGTCACACGTGTCTCACTTTCCAATGGTGAGCATTGCTGTGGAAAAATACGCCAGAAAACATTTGAAGGAGAAGAGGAATTGACCTTGATCATGGTTGAAGAGGTGTTAGCCAATGGTAGAATACAGCAGAGCACAGCAATTCATTTCAGGGTAGGCACGCCCTTCTCTTTCCTCATACATTCTACCTGGGTCTCTAACCTAGGGATTGTGCCACTCACACTCAAGATATATTCCTCTTTTAGTCAACCATTTCTGGAAACACCCTCACTGACACCCCCAGAAGGGCACTTCACTAATATTCTAAATACTTCTCAGTCGAATCAAGGGGACCATCTTTCATTCAACTTATTCTAAACTGACCCAGTGAATGGCAGAAGTCCGCAGGGGGTATGAAGTGATGCATTTTCACAATGCCTGCGTTCCTTCTCATTGCTGCCTTACTGGAGTAGCTATTACTTTATCCCTTGCTTCCCTGACTTTAGCCAGTTTCTATTCATCTCCTCTTTCTTTCTGCCTTTACTTTTGTCTTAATCTAATCCTCTATGGAAAGGAGAGGTAGGGGATTGGAGTATTAGGCCGAAGACCAATCTCAGCTGAAGCTTCAAGAGTCTTTGCACCTGTTGGTACACAAGGCTTTGTGTCATAAAGAGAAAATGCTGCCTCTGTCACCTTGTCCCATCCCCCGAGCAGATTAAAATTGAAAGTCCTGTAGAAATGGCACAGCCACTGCCAACGAACAGAGCTTGGTAATGGATCTATCTCCATTGGCTGGCAGAAGACACAGAAGTGGCATTAATCCCTCCTTCCTCTCCCCCTCCTTTTTTCTTTCTTTGTGTACATGTACTTGAGTGTGCATACCATGGTACATACTGGTAGAGCTCAGACTACAACTGTTAGTTGTATCCCTTCCTACTCTGTAGGTTCTGGGACTCAAACTTAGGCTGTCTGGCTTGGAGTGGCAGCATGTGGCTTTGCCTATTACTCCATCTTTCTGGGTCTCTGTGGGCATTATTTATTTAAAGACCATTCTTCCTCAAAGAAACCAAGGAGAGAAGACCCTGAGACCCCTAAGCTCTACAAGGTGAGTTCCTCTTTTGCAGTTCTGAGTTCTTTGTCCACCGAGGACCCATTTGTCCACACAAGGCCAAGGTCAGCCAGCTGGAATTTCTGTAGCTCTCAAACATTCTTTTGAGAACACTTTCCATTCTTAACTTTGTCCAAGATAAACATTGCTTCTAACCATTAGGTTTTTATATAAACATGCCATTCTTTGGAGCCTAATAACTATCTGACATATTTAGACAGACTGAGTATCAAAGACTCAGCAAAGTGGCCGCTTGGTGTTTAGTAGGACACAAGTCCCATGAGGAGCCATGTGTAGCCATGTTCAATTTTTACCATGACTTTGACTTCTCCAATAGGTAAAAGGATAGAAAATTTATCCTAACAAATCTGTTCAGATCATTCAGCAAAGTTACACATAACAAGCATACATAAACTCATAAGTAGAGTGTGTAAATACTTTCCAAATTTCTGGAAAACTGATTTAACATACATAGGAAATTCATAACTATACATTTTAAATTAAAGGAGTCACATCCAGAAAACTTAGTTTTTAAATTATAACACATATACCAATAAAGCAATACATATTGGTATGTGTATATTCCACATGGGCATGTAAACTTAAAACAGCCTGTATTATAGGTATAATTGCATTTATTGTATATGTATCTGTCTGTCCATTTAAAGTGTATTCTTCATATATTTTTATTTATAAAATGTATATACTTATATTCATAAAATGTAAATAGCCAGATCACTTATCCACTATCATTAGCTTAACACAAAGACTATTTTCAAGTCCTCTAACACTCCCATGTGATTTAATCTTACCTTTTTTCTGGTACCTTGGTTAAAACTGAGAACATTTCCTATTTTTATACTGATGATGTATTCTCATACCAGAGCTTAAAGGACAACCTAGTGCATCAATAGCTTCTTAGTTGTACAATGCGCAACCATATATAGAAATGACACAAACTTTGCTGTCTCTTTATGTCATATCATACAAGTGAGGCACCACTTAAATGCAGCTACACACTGACACTCCTTGTTAGGTGACTGTGTCATTAGACTATACATAACACCCATATGGCAAAAGAATGTCTAGAAGACATCATCTTTATGGCACTACCACCAAAATATATTTGCTCTGTTGGATCCCAACAGTATTATATGATGCATAAATGTATATATCCATTTTCTAAACTGTTTTCCAAAAAAATTTTCAATTTTATGGAAATAAAATTTTGTTATTTGCTTATTCAACATCCTGCTTCTAAAATTCATTCAGGCTGACATGTATAATTATTGTTTAGTCATTGTTTTGGCTAATTTTCCTTCTTTTATGAGTAATCTATCATTTATCCACCCATTTCTTGTAAGTAGACCCTCAAATATGTGCAGTCACTGCAAAAATATATTCCTTGTGAACACTCCGGTATTTATCTTTGACACGTGTTCTGTTGCACATGGGCAGGTAGCTAAGAATGAAATGTCTAGATAAGACATAGACACCTGAGTTCCATCTTTAATTTTGCTAATGCATTGCCAACATGTTTTCTAAAATGGCAAACTGATAACTTCATTAGCAGGGTATAAAGAATTCTCATTGCTTTCCAAATTCCTCAGCCTTTAATACATTTTAGTTGTTTGTGATCTGGTGCATATGCTTTTAGTTTGCATCCACCTGGTGGTGAATGAGTCTGGACATTTTCATCGGTACTTCTCATGGCCAATCAATCATCTTCATAACTCTTGTTAGAATGCTTTCAGTCAGGTTGCTTATAGAACAGAGGACAATTTTATTCTGACTTTCCTTTGTTGGTTATACACGACACACAGTAAGTTACTATTATCTTGTTCAAGTCTTTTGATAAATAATTTTCGCTGAGTTGGCAGATTTATTAAGTCTTTGCAGTTTGCATCTCTGTCTTAAGAGATGTTTTCTTAGTCTCTGGCCTTATCGTTGAACCATTTCTAAAAGTTCACTTTTCCCTAACACACTTAACTATATAATTCACCCAAAAGACATTACAATAGCTTGTAAACATCCTTCACCTTTTCTTCTTCCTTAAGAGAAAGGTAGTTATTCATTTACCTTTCATATTGGTGTCTTTCATGAATTTTCGAATTATGCTATGAGGTTATAAAAACTCTGCCTTTAGCAGCTATGCCTGGAATTCTGCTGAATCTTTAAATCAATTTAGAAAAAGCAGATACCTTTATTCACTTGATTTTTTTTCTATTTACCAATACATATTTTACTTTTTAATATACTTCAGTATGTCATTTTAAAAAATGAAATCTTATTTATGTTTAGTCAGGTGTATTTCCAGCTAGCAGATTATTTATTTTTTTGTTATTATCAACATACATTTCTGTGTTCTGGCAATAACTAGAGATGTATATCAAAGGGCTTTCTTTCCTTATTTAACACCTGTCATTCCTGTCTTCCTTTTCTTACCTTTGACAGGTTGCACATTCTCCATGGATTTCAGTAAATCATATCACAAGCAAATAGTACTGTTATTTTTATTTTCCAAGGCTATAATTTATATCTTTCACTGCCTTATCTTGCTAGCTGAAATCCATCCTGCATCAATGAATAGCTGTGAAGATACGGGCTTCTTGACTTTTAATGCTTCACTACTAGTATGATGCCCACTGTATAATTTTCCTTGATATTCTTTATCATATGAGATTTCTCCCTAGTCTTAGGTAATTGAGATCTTTTACCACCAGTTAGTGTTGTCTGTTATCAAGTGGCTTCTTCATCCGTCCACATATTTACTTGACTTTTCCTTTTGTTTTTGTTAATATAAGGAATCATATTAATATTAAGAAGTATAAGTAATAATATATTTGATATTGTGTAAAGATTATATTCCTCAATTAAATAAGAACTAGTCAGAATGTATTATTTTTTCAATATACTTCTTTGTTGGTTTTTTTTTTTTAATCTTTTTCTGGGAACTTTTATGTTTAGGTATATGGATAAAACTGGCCTGTTTTTAAGGCAAAAGTCATTAGTGGCTATTTTGTCTGACATTGATAAAAATCACATGTGAAGCATATCCCCACACTGATGCATGCAGACTTTTTATTACTATTTGGCATGGTTATTTCTGTACTCTGTAGTCATAAATTTGAAGACCTAGAAAGACTTTTAAAACCCTTTCTATGTCTGTTGCTATTGATTTAGTTTGATTATCTATGGTTTAAATTGCATAATTTTTAGGGCTTTTTGTTTATTGATTTTGGTTATTTTATTTCTAATTGCATTTTCCTTTTTGACATAATATCACACATTTAATTCTGTCTGTTTAATAGCCACCCTAGACATCATAGAGCCCAAATGTTATGTAACAATACTAGAAGTATCTGAAACATTTTTATAAAAATTAAGTAATATCAGATATTTTCAACTAATTTCTCTTTGACATTACTCATTACTTAAGTCTTTTTCTTAGCATCAAAAGTTGAACATTATTTTTATAATTTATACCATCAATGTCTGTGTGCTTAAATAGGAATTTATCAACGTTCTTCTCTCTCAATGTTTACTACAGCCAAGTACACATTTTAGAAATATCTCTAGGAAAAATATATTGGTAGCAAACACTCTCATTTTTGTTAGGCTTTATCTTTAAGAAGTATAGCAATAAATCTTTTTCTAGAATACCTAAGAACATTTTGTTCCTCATTTGAAGGTACTTTTCAACTGTCCATCAGACTTATTGTGACTTCTGGACAGTTGGCCCAGAGATGAACTGTCTTTCCATGTCTCTGTTTTTACTTGTTTATTTAACTTTTCCTTCTCATTGCCTTTTGATCATGCTGGACCTATATTAAAAATGAAAGCATTCTGTTTGAAATTTCCTGGCCCTTTTGGTTCTGGGTATCTATAATAAATGAGTGGTACTGTGAATTGTTAAGGCTGATACATTCAAATATTGTGCTTTTTTCTTTTATTGTTTTCTGGAGCTTTTTCAAAATACATTTAGAAAGTATTGCTATTTATCCTATAAGTCCATCCTTACCATATATGTTAGTTTATATTATCCATAATTTCTTTGGACCTATAGTCCATCTAATCTGTATCTATGTTTCTATGAATCCCTATCTCTACATTTATACATATCAAAAAACTCACACACTGTATTTGGCTTCTAAAAGTTTATTTCTGAGAGCTTTTAAATGTTATTTTTTCTAGTATCTCTTAAAGTAGAAACTTTTTGTGAGATTTTTAGCTCTTAAAGCCACTACAAAAAGACCCCCAATGTCCTCTACATTTCATTACTTCTGAGACTTATTCAGACAACCAAATCCAGTATGCTATTAAGATCCTGTATAATATATAATGTACATCTTTTATTGAAGAGTCACTTTAACATGCTTATATTAAATACATGAACTCATATGATATTAAAGCCAATCTTGATTTTAAATCCTGGGCCAAAAGTTCAGAATGTGATATTCTTATTTCCCTTTTCCTATCATACTTTTTTTTTCTTACAAGAGTCCACAAATTTCAGCAGACTCAAAAAAGAAATATGTAAGTTTCAAACAGAAAAGGTTAAGATTGGTTATCTTAGAGGAATAGCAACAATTAAAAAGTCTCCCATTTATAGGAAGTTTGTGGAGACTATGCCTGGGAAAACACAAAGCTAACTATCCCGTGAGAAGCAGCCCATATAGCTGTCTCTACCCACATGTGCTTGTCCAAGTGGGCTGAGCTGCACACTTACATCTCATGAAGCACAAACATGCCTACATTCTCACTCATACAAGTGCATAGGACTCTGCTAGAACACACTAGCAGATGGGGCTATGAGTGGAGGTTATTGATAATAGGTTTGCTTTAATTTTGTGTAACTTCCTGCTACAAGTCTAAAGATAACAAACTACTTCAACTCTACTGGGAAAAATCGAAACATCCCTCTCTGAGAACACTCTGACGGCAGTCTATCTAAAAGGATAATCCTAAACTAACATCACTCATCTTGACCTCTCTGCCAGACTTGGTTCCAAGTGATCTGTTTGTGTTCATAAATCACATCTTCCAAAGACAAAGACATTTTAGATATTCAGAAGAATAAACAGGGCTTGAAAGACTTCAGAGCTGGGAAATATTTAATTTAAGTAGGAGAATCTGTACAAGGGACTATTATGGGACAGTCACGATGTTGGCAGGAAGGAAGGTGTTGGGTGATGGGGATTCTATGACTCTTAATGTTTTATTCTACCTTATTTTCATCTTAAGTCTATGTGACTACCTGGTGCGACAATTACAATAATATTATTTACTTTTCTCCTTGTCTTCACAAAAACACCTGGCAAAGGAAATGGAAGGACAGGGGTTTTATTTGTCCTCGCAGTTCAAAGTACTGGTTGTAGGGAAATGAAGCATTCGGTCACATTGTGACTAACACCCGGAAGGAGAGAGATGGATGCTGGCGCTCTGCATGCTTTTCTTCCTTTTCTTCAGTCTGGGAACCCAACCCATGTAAGAGTTCTGACCAGCTTTGGAGTGGGTATCCTACCTAGATTAACCCAACCCAGAAACCTAATCATAGACACACTCAGGTTTTACTCCTAGGTCGCTCTAGGTCTTGTCAGACTAACAATAAATGTTAATCTTCACAAGTCTTCACCTTGTCAACTTGATACACAGACACATTGCTTCAAAACCTTCCTCTTCTCCGTATAGTTTCCTGGCCACTTCTTATCACATTTTTACAGATTTCATTTGGTCTAACTTCAAAAGTCTCTGTGTCCTTTATCAGTCCCAACAACATACAGAAGTATAAGTACAGACTTTACTGAGACACAGGCGATTTCTTAACCTATAACATCAATGAATTAAAATAAAATTAAAACCAGAGTCTCGACTTTCCATACACAATGACAAGGAATAAACATCCCCTTTCTAAAAGAAAAGAATAATGACATCATGGTGTGATATACTGGATATCTAATAAAGTTGCCTAAAAATTAAGAAGACAGAGCCACTCACAGACTAAGCCCTGAAGGTCAGGGAGTGGTGGCCTCTGCCTTTAATCCCAGCACTCTGGAACTCTGTGAGTTCAAGGCCAAATAAAGGGGGTAGTGGTGGCAGGCACCTTTAATCCCAGCTCTAGGAAAGCTGAACCAGGAAGTGAGATAGCTGCGCTGAGAAAGAAAGAGGAGAAAGCAGGAGTAGAGTCCTTTGGCTTCTGCAGCCCTTTCAGCTGAGGACTGAGAGGCATTCGGTTTGAGGATTAGTGACGAGTTGGCTAGATGAGAACTGGCTGTGGCTTGCTCCTCTGACTCTCTGATCTTTCAGCTTTTCCCCAATATCTGGCTCTGGGGTTTTTATTATAAGACCAAGTACAATTTATGAAATAACAGCACAAGGAAAGATCAGACTAAAGCAATGCTGACATACAGTAGAGAAAATACTAAGCCCTGCAGCTCCAAGTCCAGCATCTGGGGCTCATGGTGGAATCACATGGGTTCTAAGGACCTTGGGCAGCTCTTGCCTTCTAGATCTTCTGAGGTTATCACCTAGAATCTCTCTCTTGACCTTATTCCACATTATGTGTTCTGCTTTCTTCAACGGACTTCCCATGATCATGGCATCCCCAGAACCCTGGGGTTCTTACTGCAACTTAGACTTCTCTCAGCTTCAAAGAATGACCCTTTTAGATCTGCTTGCAGGGAATCTGACCTTGCCACACATTGCCTGCACTTGGTGGCCTTCTGGGACCCAGGCATAAGTTTCCATGGTACTCCCACACCCTCACTCACTCACTCACACACACACACACACACACACACACACACACACACACACACACTTTTGCATTTTTTTATGTCTGTAAAACAAGTACTATGTGAGTGATTTGCCAAATTTTGTTGCCAGCTTGAACTGTATCCCAGAATCCCTACACCACAGTTGAATCGGCTTCTGTGTATCTTCCAGGATGACCTTGGAGAAACATTTCCCTGGGTGGTTATTTTCAAGTAGAGAATCCCTCCAAAGGCATTCCCAGTTTAGATTTACTACTTTCAAATTAGTTTAAATCGTTCGTGAGATGCAGCATTTGGTGGGTCGTATCTTATCATAATGACCCGTTTCCTACTGGCCTAGTGTAGAATGGGGGGTGTCACTTTAATGGTGCTAATCTCTTTCACACTTACAAAGATGTTTTAGCATCTATTTTATCTGTAACTTAAAACTTTTTGTCGTTTTGGTTTCCTTGCTTTCTCTGTCTAACTGTATCTCTCTACAAACCTGGATAAGAACACCGGATACTAACTATGTATAGCTTGGATTCTGCCTTATCCTGAAATATCATCCACTAAATAATTCATTCCATCATGTGTGTACATATTTAATAAAAAAATATGGAATTTTCTCTCTACTCTCCAGTTCTTCTTATTTTCCTCCCACAACATTGTTTCCTATCAAAATCATGGCTCTCTTCCCTTAATTGTTAAGGTTACATAATGATATTTACACAACTGGTTCAGTCTATCTGGTGACACTTGTTTGTATATGATTTCAGAGCTGCTCACTTGTTATTGGGTAACCAGTTAGGAGGTTTGTCCCTGAGGAAGACTATTTCTCCTCTTCTGAACATTAGTTGCCTCAAGTTCATTGTCTCTGGGTAGAGCCCTGTGATATCGCTCCTTCCATGTAGGCATGTCTACTGGCCATGAACTCTTTCAGGTCTTGTTCAGATAGCCATATTGTTGTGGCATCACGAGTGAAGCATCCCCTGGTGTTTCTAGGAGACAAATTTTTAAGAAGATTTCCTCTTCCTTTGTCCCTTATAATCTTTCTGACCCTTCCTCCAGAATGCTCTCAGGTTTTTCCAGCCCAGAGTTTCCTTTATTTCTGTACTCCTGGGAAGCAGCCCCAAAGGCCTAGGTGCCACACAGTTTTGTCACAATAATAACCCCACTGATTAGTTCTAACCTTGCAAATTAGGCATTTTTCTTGATATTTTTTGGGGGAAAACCCAGAAAAAATAACTTAGGAAGCACAAGTTTATTTTAAGTTGAACTTTGAAGGGTCAGTGCTTCATGGTTGAGAAGGCCCTGCTTCAGGAAGACATGGTTAAGGAGCAGAGAGAGATGATGACATTAGTGTTCTTCTTGGTTTGACCACTTTATTCATCTTGGGGCTCCAGCCCATGAAATGGCACTGCCTTTACTTACAGTGTCATTTTACCTCAGTTAATCCACAGCTTGCACAGAGGTTTGCCTTGTAGGAGATTCTATAGATCCTGTCCAGTCAGCAATGAATACTAACCACCACACTAATGTATGGCCATGTCTCAGGGTCAAGACCACACAGTGACACTGAAGATACATTACAAACCAGGACAAGGAAGTCTGGTTATGTCCATTAGAAGCAGAATCATTTTACAGCTGGTCAATACTACTCTGTGAGAGAATGTGCATTTCTTTTTTTTTATTGCTTTAAGTTAAAAAGTCTATAAATCGGCCCCTCTTTTCTTCTGTGAACAAAGCTACACTATAGTATTGTATATTACAGTTCTGTAGTCCAAATACTGTTTTTACACAGCAAGACTCAGTATAGCCTTTCTATATAGTCCAACCAGGGGTGGGGGAGATCAGGGTACTCATGAACGTGTAGCTGGTTAAATGTTGAACACTGTTGTTTACTTTGAGATTAAAATCCTCACCCCAAATCCAATTTCTGTGACTGGGTAACTGACCTGAGTAGTTTTCCAAAACCAGTTTCTGCCCTGTCAGACACAGGACAAGATGGCTGCCCGAAAGGATGTACATGGTGGCTTCAAATGCTTACTTTTCCTGCCTACGTCCCTGGTGCTGGGAGGTCCTGACTGTACCACTCAGCTCAGCATGGAGGATAGTCTTTATGGAGGGCTTTAAATGTGAGGTTTAGTTATTCATTATTATTTCATTAAATAATGTCAACTATTCAAAAAACAAGTTAAAAAGTGAAAGTGACTGGTTAGAGAGGTCAAAGCTCTAAAAGCTGACCCAAAGGTATCCTGCAGACCTTAAATCATGGATTACAGAGGATTACTAACAAGTTGATGGACTGGCACCTGGGCATTACAACATCTTCATAGTTATCTTCCAAAATCCAAGCTATAACAGCTTAAGAGAAGTAACCACTTTACGTGAAACTGTAGCATAACTGTGTGTGAGGTCTATACACAATGACGCTGACCATGTGCCCTTGAGTAATTTCAAAGCTTAACACAGGTAAACATTGGTAAGAGTATAAATCCAAGCATGCCACTATTATAGTCATATAACCACATACTGTTGTGTGATCCACTTAAGAGCATCATTACTGCCCTAGGGAAATAAATCTGCACAAAGTAAGAATTCAAACAAATTATGGTATATGAAAAATGGAAACAATAGCACCTCCTGCTAATGACTGAGGCAAGGGATGGTCTCTGCACACTAATCATGTACCTGAAATCAAGTGCTAGATGCACCAGCCATCATTCATCATCATCACAATAATAATAATAAAAACATCAGCCACTTGCATGTCTCTCTTTGAGAAAAAACCAACTCTGATGGATGAACTTTCTTTATCTGCACCACATCGTGTGACATAAAGTACCTTTCCCTAACTTGTGGTTTTAGTTCTGCAGTTTTAGTTACTTGGGGCCAACCATGGTCCCAAAGAAAATAACCTCATCTAGAGGAGCTCCAAGAGAAAACATTCATAAGTCATGCTGGACAGCATTCTGAGTAGTGTGAAGAAGTTTTGGACTGTGCATTTCTGTCTCACTGGGCCTGTCTGTCTTCCCTTGGTCTGCTATACTCACGCAGTGTACTCTACCCATTTGTTAGTCACTAAGTAGTTTCCTTGGTTACTGGGCAGAACGTAACAGTAACATAGTCTTTGTGTTTGAGAAGCCTTGTACAGAAGCCTGGTAGTATGATACAGTTCTTATGTTGTTTGTGTCACTTTATTCTAACATAAAGACACTCTCTTATCACCCTTGATCACAAAGATAGAAGAGTACAGACAGAAAGTGTTCTGAGTGAGAAAGCACATCTACATAACTTTTCTCACAGTATTATATTATTGTATTTTTTTTCAGTTATTATCACATTGGGCCTAATTTCCAACACACACTTTACCATAGGGGAGTGTGTATAAAGAGCAAAGTACAGTATATTGGATTTTGGAATAATCATGATTTCAGAAGTCTTTGGGGGTTCTTGTTAAGGACCTCCCATTAACAAGGGAGGGTCACTTAATAACCATGAGAGTGCAGTTTATCAAGGCCATCACTGCAGTGGGTATTGGGTGACTTTTGTATTATTCTATACCATTTATATGGTCAGGATAGGAAAAAAATCAATAGGAAAATAAAACATTGGGGATTTGGAGAAAGTGAGTTACTTGTAAAAGATGGCAAAAAGGAATAAATGCAGCCTATTGTTCTTGAAATTTGCTCCATCACTGATAAATGGTGAAGTATGACATGTGACATTTTACTTAATCAGTAGAAGAATAGTATCTGTGGACAGCCTAGATGAACCCACTCAAGCTCTCAGGGGCCGTTTGCCATTTCTGTTGTTCCTGTGAGCTCAATGACCTTGTAAAGACACCTTGCCTCTCTTAGCCTCAGTGTCCTGGTATGTACTGTAGAGCTGGTCAATGAAAGAAATTGAATTCGGTTATGAAAACCTCAAGAAGGCATCAACCATTTTGTAAATCTTCAAAATTACCATTTTTAAATTTAATATAAGACAAAATGTACCTGTGGAAGGCTGTGTATACCTTTCCCTTAAACCATATTTTGATATGAATAGAAGGCACTTGCTTGACCCAGAGTATCCAGCTCCACGACCCTGTAACTAGGTGCTGTCTTCTTGTTTACTGTTCCATTTCCTTTCTGTGTTCCTATCCAATAGACTTTCTTGGTTCTCTCCCAACAAGGGAGGACACTCTGGAAACTGAGAGTCCAGGAGAAATGTTACCCAGCGTTCTGTGGTGACTTTGCAAAGGATTTGCATATTGCAATAATGATTGCATTCATGGCTTATACTTTGTTCTCCTGACCTTGGAGAATTCCCTTTAGTATTCTAGATCTTGTTATTACCATCCCTAAAGCCATATATAAAAATATACGTGTGTCCAAATCTAGAACAACAGACCGGGTGTAGTAAAAGAAACTAGTTCTGAAACCCAAGACTCTTCACTGAAAATGCGACATCCTCGGGCTCTCAGGTATCAATTCCAAAGTTTTTAAGGCAGGGGTCAAAGTGCTTTCAGAAGCAGCTTTGATGAGCCAGCTGAGAATATTAGGATCCACTGTAAGCAGGAATAAAAGACAAGCAGACATCATATGCTCCATTGTATTAAAACATAGAAATCATGTTTTGGTCTTTGTAATGAATTACACAGGTAAATATTTAGCTTATTGCTCACTAAATTCTCTGCCTGGCTCTTATGGATACAATGAAAATTGTGTATTGTTGTGTGGTTTAAGATGCTTTTCAACAACTCATGGCAAACTTAGGAGAGAAGAAGTAAGTCAAATAAGAGCCATGGATAGAGAGGGGAAAAAGACTATGGGCAGGAAATATCCTAAATGATATAATAATTACACAATTGTCATTAGATAGGGAAAGATGGAGCTGGAGCTTTAGCCCCCTGAGGCAACTGCTTCAGAAAGTCAAGGTACAGGAATGCTCTAGTTGGAGGCTCCTGCCTCCCTGGCCCAGCTCCCTGCCATATGCTCACTTCCTAGGTCTGTTGCTTGTATGCATTTTAATGATGGTAACATTTTCCTCTTTCAATTTGTATATTTTATACCTGTATAGGAAAATGTTATTGAAAGTGTCACTTACTCCAAAGCTATGAAACCCCAAAGAGCCTCTGATTCCACTAGCAACTCCAATTCACACAGTCAAGCAACTGAGGCAAGTTTACTACTTTCAACTTTACCCTACCTTCTCCAAACTGGTGCTTTATAGGGAGCGTTTTTTATGCCTCCTACAATAAGCCTGCTCTGCATATAAATGCACATTTCCAATGTATGTGGTATTTTGAACAGCATGGATAGAATATATTGGGAAGATGTGGAGTAGAGCAACTGTGCACATAGCACCCTGCTGTTTTCATTGCTAATTAGAAATAAAATGCAAGTTCAACCTTATTGCAGGCTAATCAGCTATTAAAACTAAGTGCTTCTGAAAACATCAAATCCAGTTGCCTTCGTTAGATTTACAAAAGGAAACGAAACCAAAAAGGCAATGTGAGCTGCACATTCTTTGCATATATTTTTCTCTGGGCCCAAACTGATTGATGGGTAGCTCTGGTGTAAGATATGATGTGGAAGAGGTAGTTGTTAGTCTCAAGGAACTGGTGGATATTCCATTCTTGGAAGTCCTGCTATTGTTAGGAAGATGGATTCTAAAACAACTCTATATTGTGTGGTCTGATAATGTTATTGATAAAGGCGTCGAGACTCACAGAACTGAAAGTTGATTCCTTTGTCATAAAATAAATAAGTAGGTTTGCTCCAGATCGTGGTTCTATTCAACTTGCTTAGAAGCAAGGTGACTGTAAGCACCTATTCTACATAAGGTGGGGTATAGATTCCGAAAGGTATATGCATGCCCTGGGGGGTTACAACCCCTTCCTATAGATGCTGCCTTTGTAACCGGTCTCCTGGATGGCAAAGACCACTGGAACTGCTCACACTAGACTGAAATTGGAGAAAAGGGAGTCACCATGGTTTTGAGTATTCTACCTACAAGAGTCATAGTATGTTATTGCTAAGACTGGAAGCCTCAGGACTTCAGATCTTAGAGTTTGCTTCAGATTTTTGGTCTCCCCCCACAGAAACTGTAACATAGTAGGTCAGAGATAAGGATGGATAATCTGAAATTTCAAATGAGGCTGACCTTTGAGGCCCAGGGAAGATTCACTTCTCTGAAAGAACTCTTGCTTTACAGCCCCAAGAAGCTTGCTGATACTCAGAAGTTACACCCATACCTGCACAGACATGATTTGAAGAGCTGGGCCCAAGAAACCCACATTTCCTACTTTGCTGGGTCTCTGCTTTCCACCTAGAATCTTAAAAACTCTTAAATGAGAAACATGGATGGAGGACCTAGAACTCCATATATTTATACTTTTCAGCCAATTTTAACCCCATATCTTCGAGTTCCGTGTGTCAATCAAATACATACTGAAGAAAAAAGAGAAGAAAAGCTGGAGTTGTCAACAGAGGATATGATCCCAGGCCATTTTCAGGAACACAAGTGTCAACAACAAAAGCGTAGAACATACATACTGAAGCTGAATTCTCACTTATAATTGGAAAAAGTGTGGCTTCAAGGGTTGGAGTCTGCAATGGCCCCGTGGCCTTCGGTGCTCGTCCATAGGTGGAATGTACCTATTGGAACATCAGCCTTGTTCAAGGCTCACCTTCCAGGGCAGAGCAGCAGAGGCAGTACACATTCTCCAGAGGCCTCAGAGTCCCTCTTTATCAATACTTCTGCAATGGATGCAATGTGTAAAATTAGCAGCTAGGTGGAGGGGAAAAGGGACCCATTGTGGTTTTTGAATCCTGTTTTGGCCTTTTCTTACCTAACTCGTGATCAAATTATTCACTTCCTCAGACCTAATGTCCTGCCTTAAAGTTGGTATAATTGTGTCCACGATAATCTTTTAAAAAATGGATATGTAAAGAACAACACCAAATGGCATTATACTCTGCAACACTACATAGCAACACTACATATGACATGTCAATTGGCATTGTGAACTCACTCACAGTGTCATGGACAAGCATATTTACCCAGCACTAGAGGAGCCGAACTGGGCTTTGCAAAGGTGTACATTCTTATTGTGTTTCTAAAGATTCACAGAATCTGGCACTGATCAAATTCTGAATGACAACTTTCTACTGAGGCAACTAGTAATAGTCCACCTTTGAATTTTTACTACATCTGTTTGTTTAATTTATTAAATGGGGCTAGCCAGCATCTATCTGTGCTTATTATGAAGTGTTTTGGGACATTTGCCAACTGCAGCCATTTTTTCTGGTTCATGCTGTCTTAATTATACCCTGACCAGGGTTCAGACTCAGCTTATAGGATGTCCCCCTCTTCTGTACTCTTCCATGTTTGTTATCACATTTTTTTTTTCCTTTTGGGGCATATATGGATTGCCCATATATACTTCCTTAATTTCTTTCTATATAGGCACTAAAAATACACTACAGCATGTCTCTGAACATGTATGGGTTTTACCTGGAATCAGAAAGAGCAATCAACTATGAACCTTTCCTCCCATGTCCATGAGGGGACTACTGTAGAACTCCATCACCTAGTGATGACAGGAAGCCTTTTCACGCCTTGGGGTTGGCCCTGTACTGAAGGGGTAAACCTTGTTTTAGGGCTTGAGATTAGAGAGGCTTCAGAGATAGTGAAGTCCACCCACGACACCTTTGAGGTCCTCACTAGTTCTCCTCACAGTAGCTCAGACGTCATTTCTCCCATTTTAGCAGGCATGAAAATGAGGTCACCATACATCAGTAGAACCTACGTGAGAGTTGCAGAGCTAGTAGGCTTCAGAGTTGTGGCTCAGTGGTTGCAATGCCATGTCTGATTCTAAAGGTGTCTTTATTCAGTGTTTCACTTCCAGGAACCACAAACTTCAGATCATCAGCAACAAAATGAACACTTGCTAAGCACTCCTATCTGTGCACAACACTGCTCTGTAGTCTACTCTATTCTCTGTAGCACATCTAGGATTATAATTTAGCCATTACCCACATATTACAGATGAAGGAGCCCATACATTGAGAAGCAATGGTTTATCCATCTCCTTTACCTTGAGTGACCCAGATGGATTCAAATTTACCAAGTCAGTATTCCTGACATCTTCTAGCCACACATATAACCAATCACCTCCTCATTTGCTCTGACAAAAGTCAGCTCCAGACCTATACTTTGCTCACCATCATAGGGCTTTGAACCATAGATGCCTCAATCTGAGGCTTCTGAATAGATCTGTGCCCAGAAGTGGTGCCCTCATCAGACAAAGGCCCCAATAACTTCCCCATAGCCTGTGTTCTTAACACTGAATAATAACCCCCCCCCCCCGAATTGGCTTTTTATTCTGTGGTTTAATTATTTACTCACCCAGGTTCATTTGCTTTGGAGCTTTCTGAATGTCAGAGCTTCAGTGTTCAAATGCGAGCCAAGCTTTGGCCTTTGCAGCAGGCCTAGGTTAATACTGCCTGCAAACAAGGGACCTTCAAAATCACAGTGGCCCCTCTGCCAGTCCTCTGCACCTGCTTTGTGCTTCAGTACCTTTCCTGGATGTTGTGGGGAGGGAGTTCTATTCTCTAGAGAGAGAGCTCTGGTATTCGTGCATTTATGAGTGCATGCACATATAAGCATTCCTTCCCCAAAGCCTGGCTCCTTTTCCTTCCTTCCTTCCTCCTTCCCTCCCTCCTTCCCTCTCTCCCTCCCTTCCTCCCTCCCTCTCTCCTTCCTTCCCTCCCTTCCTCCCTCCCTCTCTCCCTTCCTTCTTTTTTCTTTTTGGTTTTGTGAGACAGTGTTTCTCTGTTGTCTTGTAAACCAGGCTGTTCTCAGAGATTCATCTGCCTCGACTGCTGGGATTACAGTTATACACCACTACTACCTGGCAGAAAATAAAAGTTTTGTAGCTCATTAACGTAGGAAAAGTGCTGCCCTCTGTAGAACAAACATACCATTTATTTATGTTAAATGCTATGGGATGTCATGTGGTAATTAACATAGTATTTAATAAATGCATTTGTTATTCATATTGCTTTCAATGACACAGTTCATACTGCTTAGGGTGCTAGACATGAATTAGTTTCAGGGTTCTTAGGTTAATACTTTAGAACTTGAATGATTTCAACAGTTTTAAAATGATCGGGCTGATAACACAAGAAAATATTGTCATAAATAAATTTATCTTAATGTAAGACAATTGACTAATAAGATTTAGACTTAACTCCGAAGTTCAAAATAGTGAATGGCATGTGGCTAACAATGACCTCAGGATGAAATGGCTAACTGTCCTGTTCTTAGTAGAATCTAAATTGGATGGTGTTCACTGGGCACACTGAGTGTAGACTGGTTCCTAAGGTCAAAGTAATAAAAACATTGGAATTAAAGTTTCTCGCTTTGCATCTAAAGATTTCCAATTAATTTTTCTCCCTTATAACCTTGTGGTATTGATAATAGAGCCACACAGAGAAATGAATAAACAGATACTGGTCAAATCAGATTTCCAAAAGTGACTTTATAAGGTGTACAGGCTCATACAGGTCAAACCCAGAGTAATCTAATTTGCAGAGAGTCACTCACAGGCTTCTAAGTCTGGCATCCTTGTCATTCTCCTTTCCGTACACAGAACATCGTGCATTTGCGTGGTAGGTGGGCTGTGTAGCCTGGCTGTGTTCCGTGGGACTGGCCTGCTCTTGTCCCCCACTCACTTGGTTCTCGGCACCGTAGAAGGGACTGAGCATTCCCATTTATCTCTGAAACATCGGGTGCCATCCTGTTCTTTCTTTCTCTGTCTTATTTGTTTTTGTTTTATTTTCCTGGGATTTTGTGCATGTACTTAGCTAGTTTTCTTCCTTGTGATGTGCCCAGGAAGGGCACGTTAGCCACCTGTAGCTGTCTCCCATCTATGAAGCAAAGACTCACTGGTCATTAATGGGAATCCTTACATAGCATTCTATGCAAAGACAAAGGAGCAATCTCAGGGGCTTTCCTTACTCTGGCTTCTGGTTCTTGGCAATTCTGAAGCCATCTTTTCCTATGCACAGCTCCTTACTTCTTTTCCCTACTCAGCACCTTAGCTGGCTTTTAAACTTAATCCCTTACCTGGCTAACATAGTTGTCTTCTTGCAATCTTTCTGTCCCCGCTCACCTCTTTGGTCTGAGCAGCAGCTGTCCTTCAGACAGAGCTATTTTGCTAAAGCAATGGCATTCATAAATGCCCATGGACCAGCGTCAGTACACAGCCAAAGGGGGTGGTGCAGATAGGTAAATGACAAGTTTTGTAATAATTTGGTCTAATAAGTTCATATTCAGCATCAGATTTGGCTCAATGCTCTAGTCAGCCTCCATGTGCACCTTTGCCCTTAGGCCCTAGAAGGCAACAGCTTAGGTCACATAGATCTCTGTATATTTCCTTAGTACATGGTCTGAGTGCTAACCATTTTTTATTTGTATGTTAATCAGGAGTCAGATATTGTGCTACAACCTTATAAACAAACATACCCAAGTAAATGGGAGTTATTATCGTCCGTCTCTTTTATCAAAAGAAAAGGGGATGACATTGAATTGTTACATTTAACTTCTCAAGTTCTTCCTACCCCATTCAGTGACAGTGAGGTAGCTTCCATCAGAAGGGACTCAACACATTTGGTTCAAGTCCCTGAGCTAATCTAGAATTACACACACACACACACACACACACACACACACACACACACACACACACACACACACAGACACATACACAGAGACACAAACACACACAGATGCACACACATACGATATACACACATTGACACATAAACACAGATACACACACACAAATATCCACGTGTCATGTATGTCCTTAAAAAAAAAAAAATAGCTTGATAGTGAGAAGTAGGATTTCTTAACTCAAGGGCAGAATCAGACTCAAGGCACCAACTTGCCTATTTGACTGAAGTGGACCTGATTTGGGATATTTCCAGGTGCAGCTACGCCTGAGGCCACACAGATGTGCCTGCTACAGTACCTCCTGAAGGGGAAGCTGTTTAGGCAGAACCAAGAGACCAGCCACAAATGGAGGGGACACTCCAAGGTGTGGTGGGGGTTGATCTTCAGAAAGATCATTTTTTTCAAACAACCACAGTGTTGTGAAGGGTTGGGAAAACTTCCTGTGGGGACAGAGTTATTAAGTCACAGCCTCACAAAGTAGGGGCTTGGTAGGAGAGAGACAGATGGGGTTTCACACACAATGTCAAACCCAGGCTCCAGTCAGTTAGGTATGCCCGCTTTTCTTGGGACCATCTCACTAACAAGCTGCCAAAGGGACCAACCTACCGTTCATACTCTATTTGAATAAAAGCATTCTAAATGCTGAGATTTATAACTTCATGGGAAAGGTTTGGGAGGGGGAAACAGTTTAAAAGAACATTTTGTGTAGAGTTATGATTCTGCCAACAGTTTGTGGGTTGGACAGGGGTGCTGCGTTCCTAAAGATTAAATGTAACTGAGGGTTTTTCTTCTTCTCTTTTAATACAAGGAAATATTCCCCCCTCATGTCAGAGTCTCAACTCTTCAGATATTTTTCACAATTTTTCCCATTCAAAAGTATTTAACTGAGAGGAAATTTGGAAAACTGTACCCCACCACCCAAAACCAAAAGAATTTAGAGATACCGAGTTCAGCTTTGTAATTTAATTTCTGAACTTTCTATTTTTTAATGAGAGAAAGAATTTTTTGTAGATCTGAGGAGAAAGCACATGTTTTTGTGATTATGAGAATTCTGGTGGTTGGTATTTTGTGAAAATGCCACGCAGTGATGCCATGAGTTACAGCGCGTGCTGAGTGAACCTCCCGCCCTCACTCCCACCAAAAAGAAATGTCAGCAAGAAATGGAAGCAAAGGAGTTATTTTTCTTTTCTTTCTTTCCTTCTTTCTTTTTTTTTCATGAAACATTCTACACTGGAAAAAAAAACGGACAAGTGTGAAAAGCATTTTGATTTTATACATTTTTAAATGTCTTCCTAGCACTTACACTATTTATATGAATGGATCACAAATAGGTCTGCTTGGTTGTGAGCATCAGCATATCCTGAAAGAATGCATCATTAAAACCCAACAAGTCAGGTGGAGGATTAATGTAGAAAGCTGTTTTATTCAGGAGAAAGGGCCCTTACACTGTGCAGATACATAACAAAAGTGTAGGATGCTCAAGATACCTCATGATTGTTGGAATCAGCCATAGACACAGCTGTCATCTTACATAATTCTACTTAACCGGTGTGGTGATATATATTTAATAAAATAGTCTGAAATGTCAGAGGATAGGGCCATCTCTCCATCCTTTTTTGTTTTGAGTTTTTTTTGTGTGTGCGTGTGTTTGTTGGTTTGTTTGTTTTGTTTTTGTTTTGCTTTTTCAAGACAAGTTTTTCTGTATAACAGTCTTGGCTGTCCTGGAGCTTGCTTAGTAGGCCAGGATGGCTTCAGACTCACAGAGATCCTCCTGCCTCTGCCTCGCAAATGCAGGTATGCACCATCACTGCCTGGATTGGCTCTGTTGTTAACTCTGATATTCCACCACAAATTGTACTTCTTTTTGCCAATAACATCCAATAACCTTCTACTAGCACACACACCAAAAGTGACTCCTTTTCCAGAACCTCTAGTAAGAAACAAAGGCTTGGTCATACCCTGACTTCAGCTCTTGGGGGGGTTAAGCACAGGAGTCAGCAAAGCCCAGTAGACTTATGCTTGATAGAACCTTAAATAGCTTTATACTGATTTAAGTTGCTAAATTTCTGGGACTTTCTTAGAGCAATATTGGAAAATGAACACAAGTTCCATTCCTTTATTTATGGCTCCATATTTATGAAGTTAGAAGATAAATTGGTCTACAATGCAGGCACCAGTGTACTAAACACTCCAAGATCAAATGCCCAGAGACTAAAATTCCCCTATTCCCAGACTATGTCCTGTATATAATGCAAACACAAGGGAACTCAGTTTTCTTTGGGTAGAATATATACTTCCATTGCTCAGTCACCATAGCTTCACTATCTTACTACCTCATCTCCATCATCGAATACAACTATGGTCCAGCCTCTGCATGCATATATGTGTACTCATATAGTTGATTCATTCTAAGGAAAGTTTGCTGTTTAAAGAGGATGCCATTCAAGAACAAATCTGTTGTGCTTTATCTGATAGAGAAAAGTAGAAATGAAGACTATCACCAAGGTAGTGAGCAATGTAGACAGTGACAGCGGTACTGGGGACCATATGTACTCTGCCTTTATTTGGCCTCCAATTTAGATATTAGTGTCATTTTAGACAAGGAAAAGAAACTACCAGGACAAAGGTCGTGATACTGGTAGGGACTGGGGAAGGTAGGGCAGGCGAAGTTAGTATTCTCATCAACATGTTGAACTCCTGGGCTTCTCATGATAGATAAGTTTGAAAATTTTGTTTTAAGAGATTGCTTCTCAAAGTGGATGCCAGGAACACACGGCAGTTTGAAACATGAACTTAGCTGGTCAGTGCCATCTGTTCTCAGCATCAACTCAAGGATCATATGAGGTACAAAGATTACCACTCGATCCTAATATCCTAGGACTCAGATTTGTGGTGGGTGAGCCAATATATTCCTTTGTCACATTCCTATACACATAAGCAACCCGGTGAAAATGACGTGTTAGTGACATCAGAGGAGCAGGAGGTACGGGATGGCTGAGGCACTATGGGCTCGGTTTGGGAAGCAGGTGAAGAGGACATTATATGCCAAGGAGGCCAGTGCAGCGGAGACTCAGGAGAAGAGCTAGTAAGTAGGACACAGAAGAGTTTTATCAGGGCTCTCAGCGAGGAAATGAGTTGCAAATGATTAGGAGAAAAAGCAAGACCTGTGTGGGAGGACGACACAGTGTCTTTTAAGACACAGAGTTTTGGCTTTGACACAATAGGAAGTGATGTTTTCACACCTGGCATCAATTATTATATTTAACTACAGCTGCCTTCAGAGATACTCTCTGAAAACTACTAGAGTTTTCTTTTTATATTTAAACAATTTATATATAATAGTTAGAATTGTATGCCAGAAACCAATACAATAAGCCTTGGCTCTGTTATTTAAAAAAGCCATTACAGACATATTATTTAGGATCCAAAATTCAAAGCGGTGGCTCAGGGAAGGTCAGCCCACATGAATGATGTAGTTGAGGGTTGTAGGTGGCTTCTGTAGCATAGGTGGAGCTGCCACATCATCCTGGGGATCGTTCACACCAGAGTCTTTGTCGCTGACAGAACAAACTCCCAGAAAGAGGATTCTTAGGCAGACACTCAAAAGCTTCTTCTCTAATGTCATATGAACCAGACTTCAGAAACTACCTGAGGAGAAGTTGAAGAGAAAGCTGACCTGAGAACAACACTAAGTCCTCAATCACATCGGACAAAGCTTTCTAGGAAGGAGTTTTCTTTGCCTTTTGTCTCCCACTGGCCTGATTTGGAGCACTCAGAGATGCTGAAGGCCAGACACCGGACTGCCTTCTGCAAAGGGATCTAAGGCTTTCTAACGTCACTTCAGAAACAGCCACAGGTGTCTCAGGAGGGAAAATAAGTGCTAGTGGCCGTCTGTGTTGTAGCCTAAGATTGACAGCTAAGTGTATTCCATACAAGTGACAGAGACAACAAGCCATGGAACTAGTTATGGCTGACTTGCTCTAGGAGGTGTGTGTGTGTGTGTGTGTGTGTGTGTGTGTGTGTGTGTGTGTGTGTGTGTGTGTGTGTGTGTGTATACAACACATATCTAAGTGAACTGTGGATGGCATTTGTACCTGAAAAAAAAAAGGGCTGGATTACCAGCATTGCTCCATTCTGTTATGAAAAAAAAAAAAAAAGATTCATACTTATTGACCCTTGGGAAAGTATTTTGACAACTCCCTGGTACTGACTAACTTATCCCCTTCTGGGTTCTTGTCTTGGTGCTGAACGTATATGATGACCTTGGCTACACAGGACAATTTGGAAATCTGATGGTTTCATGTCCAGTTGCTGCTGAATTTATTTTTAAAGTGTATTCCTATGTGGGTAATGACAGCATGCAGAAGGAATGATTATCAGAGTCCAATGTGGAAAGGCATTTTGGAGAAAACTTGAGTAATCAGACAACCAAAGTAGTGATAGAGAAAAAGAAGCAGGGATGGAGGGGAAAGTGATTGGTTTATCTTGACTTGCCCTGGTGGTTTTGGAGGAAAGCAGATGGCACAGGGAACGGAAGGGGCAGGGAACCAGTTAGCTCACATTGTCAGTGCTTGGTTTAGGTCCTGGGCTGGTAGGTGGTTTTACTTTCTTCTCTACAGGCTCTTCAGATTTCTTATTTACTAATAGGACTTTTCAATACAGTATAATAAACAATGAGGAAATTTCTAGTTTACCAGGTTTGACACGGAGCCCCAGCCCAGAGGGTTCCTTAATGACTTTCAGTGTTTCCTTTACAACCTCCAGTCTTCTCCGGGTCCCTTTTCTGTAGACACACACTAGTAGATACCCAAATGCTTCTGGGAAGGGAGTTCATTCTTGTTACTTTTGGCAGCCTGAGGAAAAAAGTAGTACTGGGCGCTAACAGGGGCTAAGGTTGCATGGAAGACTAATACAGTCCTGCAGGAGTAGGGCATGTCTCTCAAAGGATAAAGTGTCCTTTATCTGATTTTGCTCCCAAGCTGTCCAAGACAACATCTTATACATATTAGATGATTGATGCTTCTGTGCATGACTTAAATAAATGGGAAGTAAAAATATACAGATGAATAAAAAAATTATATCCTGTAAGAGAAATGCTTTTGCTGCTGGTCTTATTTTTAAAATGAAATATAAAAAAGCAATACAAATCCATTCTAATATATGGGGGGCATTTAAAAGGGGACATATTTGTTTTCTACTCTACCAATTTCTTTCGCTTTAATGCATAGTTTCAGCCCTATAGTTCCCTCATGACTTGCTCCCTTGTTTTTATTTTTTGGCCCCCAGGCTTGGCAAGTAACATTTCTTCACAGGTGCAGGCGTATATACTCCTCATTTGCATAAAACCTTTCCTTAAGACAATTCACATTTAAATGCTACTTTCTGTGTCATGTAATTTAGTCAATAAGAACCTTGTCATTTTGCTCTGTGTTCACTTTGGGATTTTCAGGTTGGTCCATATACCACTCCCAGTTTCTATCCTGGAGTGGAGAAAAACACCACACACAGCAATGGTCCTATGCAGTGGCCTTAGCTTACCCTGGCTCCAAAGAGCTACCTTCACCTCAGAAATAACTTTTTAGCAAAGATTAAGTGTCTTTTGGCTTATTCCAGCTTCTACAATTTGTGGAATTTGCTACCGTTCGTGGCAAGATTTCTTTAGGGACAACTCAGAAGCTGAATCACATTATTGACCTTGACAATGATCTAAGAAACATAATGGGGAAATTAACAGAGGCTGGGAAGTTTCTTTAAATCTGAGATGTTTTTCTATGTAAACATGGGAAATTTCATTCTAGGTGGGTACCACCCTGAATCCTAGTCTGCATCCTCAACAGTGTTGTCCATTCAACTTCTGCTACTGGGAGATTCTTCCACTGGGCACTAACTAGTATCCCAGAATCAGGGTGTTATCCTTCTTGGACCCATGTTATTTCAGATTCTGGATCCCTAATGATTTCATTGCTGGCCACTGAGTCAGTTCAGCGGTCACTTGACCTATATTTACTCTGGGTGCTGTGTGTATATGTATGTTGATACATATGTATATATTAAATGCATGTGTGTTTGTGTGTGTGTGTGCAAGGCTATTTCTCACCCTGCCTTTTTATTTTCCTGTTTCTCCCTAATTACTCTAGTCACTATACTATGTGTGGAATGAATGAAGAGTTTACAATAATTCTTATTTTTCATTAATTTTTGTTTGTTGAAACAAAAACACGTAGCCCAGGCTAGCCTCAAACTCAAAATGGAGCCAATAATAGCCTTATGGTCACCTTTATCTGCATGTCTCCACTTTTAAATATTGGAATTTCAATTACATGCCACCAAATATAGTTTTGAAATGATTTAAAATGTGTGACTATACTGTACACAGTAGTAAAGAGCCCTGGACAACCAGGAGAAGGCTTTGAACGTATAAAATGTTCAGGGGTAGATTCATTTATCAGAATCCATGGAAACTTAGGATATTCTTCTATGTATCCTAGTGTCAGAATTGGTTTCCATAGCAGCACAAATAAAAAGTTTCAAAAGTTTTCAAGTAGTCATTATTCCAGTTAACAACTCCCAGTGTTACTCTGGGTTGAGGGAAGGGAGCCAGTGTGTAATCTCTTTGCTCTCTAGAAGTTCTCAGTTCTGTAGCCTCCATGAGGAGGGCTAACAGTAAAGAGGTCATTGACAATGTGCTGAGTTTCCAAAATTACCTATGAACCACTGAAAACAGTGGCATCACTACTATTCATGTTCTTTAGCGTCTGGGTTTGATATACAACCCACCAAGCCACAAGTACATAATCACCTAATAAAGTAATTACAAATGTTTCTCATGCCTTTCAGGCCATGCGTATGTTCACACAAATCCTTATCTTGCCACATCCTCCATGGGCTCTTTAGCTTCCAGCTCTACACACCATTTCTCAGAATCAATCTTAACCCTCAGCTTCCCCATAGAATTTCTGTATTCCCCCCCCCCTTTTTTTCCTTCCCTGGTTTTCTCTTAGTACATCTCCTTGACCACAGTGTTCTCTCTTTCATATGCTTCTTCTTTCTCTAAAATTCTCTTCTTTGGTTACTATCTAGCTATGCAATGTACTGAAAATCTCTGATTTAACAGTTGCTTCATTGTATCTCCAGAATCTTCACTTTCTATAATTTGGTTCATGTGCCAGGAGTCTCCTAATTAACTTGGACCCAAATATTAGAATGATCCTTGACTTTAGTTAGAAAGATAAAAACGAGGGGCTAGAGAGTTGGCCCAGAGGTTAAGGGAACTTGTTGCTCTTGCAGAGGAAAGAGGAACTGAGGTCTATTTTCAGAACCCACATAATAGCACACAACCCTGTGTGATTCCAGTCCCAGGAAACCTGATGCCTTCTTCCGGTCTCCATGGATATCAGGCATACAGATACAATGCATACATATAAGTAAGCAAAACACTCATTCATATAAAATAATAAAAAAATCCAAATATTTATTTAAAAACCCACAAAAATGGACCAATAATGCCTTTTGTTAATGTTCTTGTTTGAGCACTTGTTTGGGTAATAATGTCTTTGTTATATTTATAATCTGGGATTAGGAGTAACATGGTAGATACCATCCAAGCAAAAAAGTGAATAATTACAAAAAAAAAAAAAAAAACAAAAAAAAAACAGTCAGGAGAGTGCAAAGGTTGGATAAGTTCAGTCAGGTAAGGTCCAGGAGAGGAGACACAAAAGAGAAAAATCTAATAAATTTCACACTACTAAAAGTAGTTTCCTACTAGCAACTTAATTAAATATGAGCCTCTAAATGTGGGGAAAGACCCTTGACAGATATGTCTTATTACATTATTTACCATGATTCCAGAATTACATATTTAAACATCAGTAAAAAAAGAACTATACATTATGACCCAATAGTCTGTGGCTAAATCTCTGAATGTCATACTCCTGCCCAAGCGCCCACCCCCCTCCCCATATGCCTCTTCTTTCTTTTAAGACTATTGGATGACAATTTTCTCCCTAAATTCTTCCATGTTGGAGGCAAGCTCCTTAAGACACAGGATGTTCTAAAGACAGATGAAACATTCTACCCTGCCGGGGAGCTCTTTAAATGTGGAAAAACAACAATACAGAAGCTCCAGAAAGTCCCTGAAACTGATCAAATTCATTAGAGCTCTCCTTCTCCAAGCTTACATAAAAAATATGGACTACTAAGAGACAGTGTCCAACCAGGAAAGCTCCTTGGAAGAGACAGAGGTCTGGTGAGTGGTCTTGGAGAAGAAGAGGCTGAGACCAACTAATCTGTCAGGAAAACCAGGCTCTAATTTGTTGAGCCACAGTATATTCCGGGTTTCTTTATTTCATGAGTCACTACCCATTGTGGTGTAGGCTTTGTTGATGAGGATGTCCTTGCATCTTTTCTGCTTCTGCAAATAGCCTCTCACCCATTATCATTAACATAGGACCAACAAATCTCATTGATCAGATCACTAAGGTGGTCTACCCTCAGACTCCTAGAATAGAAATAAATGTGAATAGATGTGTTTGTTCATGTTTTCCCAGGAATACTGCCATAATCCCAAACCCATCTCAAGTGGTAGCAGCTATAATGAAATATGGCCTTCCCTTATCTCTCCTTCCTTTAGTGTGAGTACAGGGTAGACTTACCTCAGCCAGACAGTCCCCTTGGTTAACTTGGTCTGTTCATGTCTTGCTCATAGAACTTATAGTTGGTTTTATAGCACGGTGAGTTACAGTTATTTGCTTTCTTATCCTCTACTAGAGAAGCCCTGAATTATAAACTCCCAGGTAACAAACATTTTGAGTTAATAATTTTTAAATTCTTCTTAGACTTATACCAAAATTTACAGTGCATACTTTTTTATTTCTATTTTTTTTCTCTTCTTTGGTCTTTTAAGGAAGGGTTTTTCGGCATAGCCCTGGTTGTTCTGAAAATAACTCTGTAGACAAGACTGGCCTCAAACTCAGAGATCTGCCTGCCTTAGCCTCCTAAGTGCTGGTCTTAAAAACATGTGCCACCACCACCCAATGCATTCTTGACATCAAATACATTTTTCTTGTCTTTATCATCCCTCCTCAGACTTTGATAATCTGCATTAAATGCTAAGTGTCTCAGCGTTAGGCCACAGTCCTTGCATTCAGTATGACTTTTTCATGTATACAATGAAAAGATCTTTTTCCTGGAATCTTCTTGCAGATGCTTCTCTTATCTCTCCCTAGCAACAGACTTGCCTTTGGAAGGCACACTAGCCTTCTCTAGCCAACAAAGGCTCCATGTGGCTTTAGTGCCATATCTATGGATATTTTAACTTCTTTGTACCCACACATGCATCTGCATAATTTCCTAATCCCACAGACCTCTGCATAAAACTTCTAACAGGATGTTTGCCAACTGTGAGAAGATAAATGGTTGAGGGACATCATGCTTTAAAGGTACTGCTGCCTGGTTTCTGTGCTGCAAAAGAGATGTTATACATCTAAATTTTATTTTTTAAATTGTTGCCAGTAAGTTATATTACAATATTTAATTTGATTCATTATTAGCTTTCCAAAGGAAAACTTAGGCAAAGCCTTGGAAGGATAAATAAAATAAGCATGTACATGATTAAGACAAGAAAATGAATCAAATTGACTCTCATCGAGGCTATTTCTACTTTCAAACATGGATTCCCTGTGATGAAACAATTAAATACATACCATTGGAAAAATGCTTGACGTTTTTGTCAGTATACCCAACAACATATCTAAGTGTTTAATCTACATTGAGATTTTAAAACTTAGAGTCTAAACGTTCTTGCCTGTTCCCAAATAGCAGGTCACATTACTATGATTGAGGCTTGAGCGTGCATCAGGAGCAAGCTGACTTGTCAGTGGGAGTCAGATGGGAGGAGCTTCACCTTTCTAAGGAGGTGAGGTGTGAGACTGGTGGATTTTAATTCCTGGACTATAGGAGCCTGTCATAAACTTCATGAAGAGATGATGTTTTGGCCAATATTTTAGCATTTTTTTTCTTCCAGGTTGCCTGTTGTGGAGTTTGTGTTCATATTCAGACTTCTCAGTAATAGACTTGAGACTTTTAGAATCCCAGGCTGAAGTTTAGTCATAACCTTTATTATTATAAACCCACATGAACAAATAGGAAGAAGATATTTCTATTCGCTGGTAGTGTACGCGAAGACACTGGGATGGGTGTCTGTAATCCCATCCAAGCTACATGGCAGCTGGCTACTAGCTAGTTAATTTTTCATCTCTTCCCATGGGAAGACATGCAGGTTAGTTTGGGCTAAGGTAACAGAAATTATACTCCACCCATTCTCCATTAATTACTGTCCTTCCTGACTGTCTGAACTTCCCTCCCATGAGTCACCTTCCTCCTTTCACCCCTCTTCCTCAGTCCTCACACTTCCCTCGGAAGGCTTTTCTGACATCTGATCCATGGCTAGCTCCTTGTTCTGGATAACCGCTCGGAGGGAGGTTTTGTGTTGCTCTGGCATGAGCATCCCTGTCTTGGTGATGAGTGACAGCAAATTCTGCCTCCCCAAATGCCCTGCAGGGCTGATAAGAGGAGCTGGCAAAGGGCAAGCAGAAGCCACCAGGAGAAGTGGGGAGGGCCGGGCTCTAGGGAATCCAGTTATCTACATCCATGATTCTGATATCTGGAAGGTGAACTCCAGATTAATTCTCGGCATTCATTCGTCATGAGGCAGATAGTTGACATTTGAGGATGAGGGCTGGCTTCCTCATCGAATGATGGCACTGAACTAGCAGGTACCATATGCGAATATACTTCTGTTCCTGCTTTCCCACTATTTTAAAGAAGCCTAGGCAGCAGGGTCAGTTGTGATATCATATACATGGCAGGATTTTAGGTAGAAAATATACAAAGATTGATTCCAAGTAATCCGAAGAGGAAGATCATCCCTCACAAAAGAGACTTCTTCCACTGCCTATGGGAACTCAGCTTTGGAGGCATGTGACATCATTCTGATTATGAGTTGTCAACTCTGGGCTGGTTTGCTCTTCCTGAAGACTATGCACACAAGGGGGATAGTGATGCCTGGTGACAAACAGACTCAAATAATGCTGATAAGACCTGATTGGAGACTATCTCCACCTTTTATGCATTTTGGAACAAATCAAACATTTTAAGGAATGGTGACCTAGCTGATGGCATTCACCAAGGAAAGGGGCCTAACGGCCACTACCCTCTAAAATGGAAGATGTGGAGGGGGTAAAAGGAGGAAAGCCAGGAAAGCCTGTGGAACTATAAGCTGAGCATGCTGAAGGGAGCTCATGAGAAAATGCAGTCCTTGGCTGAGCCAGGGCATGGAGAATGAAGGATTTGCTAAGCAGGAGGGATGAAATGGAGTGTGCAGCTGCTGCCTTTGCTAAATGGGGTCTCTAATTCCTTTCTCCATAATGGTAATGACTTACATTTATATGGTGTCTTTCAACAGCTCTGATCTCAGGGAGGGCATAAAACCGTCTCTCCACTAAACTCCTAAATCTGGTCTTCAGTAGTCTATAGAACAACAACTATATAGTGGTCGTATCTATTTTAGAGAAAAATAGCTCATGTGAAATGGGACGTTTTGAAGTGGAGGGAATGAATCCAGCAACAAGGAACAAAGGCTGCAGAGAGAGTAGCTTGGAGAGGTCAGATATTTTCAACCATGAGTGTTAGTGTTGTGCAGCTCAACCCAAACCTTCACTTGAATACAGTTTCTGGGAAGCTCTTAATAGCTCCAATAAGCCCTGCTGCCCAACCCCCATCACCTTACCTGCTTTGTATCTTTTCAGGGGACTTCATGCATTTTGGGAAATTTTGCATTAAGGAAAATGGCCTCTAGAAAGTTTTGACAAACTCTGTTACTAGGTTCTAAGTATAGACAAGGCCATTTTTGCCTGATGCCCTGGGCTGCAGAAATAGAGCAGGCATTTGGGACAGAGGCATTGGATAGTTCAAGGTTTGAAAGGAAGGGGCTTATCAACAAGATGAGCAAAGACATCAAATATAATTCACTTCGACATAGAAGCCATCAGTGATTATGACTCACCAATGACTGGGGGAGGGCATTAGCCAGATAATTAGCCAGAGACTGACTCGAAGCAGTGGGAAAAATCCTCAGAAAATTATACCCATTCTTGAGAATTATTCCTAGCTTGTGTTTAGAAGGGGGTCTTAAGGGGCTCTTCACGAGTTGGGGACTAAGTAAAGGAATACATTCCTTCCTTCATTGTTTTCTTCTGCAAATGCCACATGATCATTAGACGGCAAAACCTTAGCAAAGGGAAGTCACTGGAGGAGAGATGAGATTCTGAAGGCAAGAGTGGCACACGGGGACATTCAGGTTGGAAACAGGACCTGTGTCCTGAACTGGCTCCTAGTCAGTGCATGAGCTGTGGTTGCACTTCAGTGCAAACAGACACAGGTCAGACTTGTTCTGTATCAAAAGGGACAGCTGTGGGACCCTGGACAGATCACTGGCTTCTTTGAGCCCCGTGTTCGTATTTGTCAAAGAAAAATAATAATACAAGATGAGCATAACTCATCTAAAAGTCTAGAACCTGAAATATTCCAAAAATTAAATCATTTTAAAAACTAAAATAACACAATTTGAAAAATTCCATACTATAAATTATTTCCCACAAAAAACCATTTTTTAAAAAAAAATCATATGAAATCACTGTCAGGCTGTGTGTATATGCTACATATGAAATATAAATGAATTTTGGTTTAAGACTTTGGACTTATCCCCAAGATGTCTCATTATATAAATGCAAATATTTGGAAATAAAAAACCCTGAAATTTAAAATATTCTGGTCTCAAGCACTTCGTGTAAACAATACTCAATGTGTATCTATAGGTTGTCCCTGCAGAAAGCATAGTAGGAAGTAATGTATAAAAAAACACTTTAGGGACTCAAATACACTACACATGAGAATTCTGGCACTCTTCTTTGTGACGGATGGGCAGATAATACCCAAGAGAAACTCCATGCTTCAGGCCAAACAGGTGGTTCATAACAGAACTGGGCCTAGTACCCAGTTCCTTTGTCCTAGCTTGGCTCACTTTGAATGCTGACATGATGGCTGTTTCTTTCCCTCTCATTTGGCTGACTGAATATCAAGTGAGAACAGAGCAGAGAGGTGAGGAGGATTTTGAATAAAGTAATATTTACCACGTTCATGCACTGCTCTTGTGAGGCTACCCTCAGACACATTCAGATGAATAACCACTGGGAAACTGTGAGAATTTATTGAACATCCAGCAAATATGTCTGACCACAGAAAAATCCAATTGTAATATGACACAGCAACTGATTTTCACTCCAGGAATTTCCCCTGCTTCCTGTAGGTCTATGTACCTTAGATTCTTATAACTTCAAAGGAAAACAAACCACTGTTATTTATTTATTTATTAGCTAAGTGATGTTCAGAAAATACCACCCCCCCCCCCGCCCAACAACAACACTATCCATTGTTAGTTCAGCTTCTGTAGATTAGTGCTATGCTGCTGAAAGATACCCATGCTTTTCGTGCCCATGTTTACTACAATAGCCCACGCCAGGTGGGCTTCATCCAGGCTCTTCAAGAACCCAGGTACCTTCAAAGAAGTCTTTGAATGAGAAATAGCAAAAGCACAGCTGCTCTGGGCAGGCAGGGTATCTGGGTCATTTGATACCTTCACCAGTGTCACCAAATCCACGAGACATAACTATAAGTTGTCTTCTTTCATTAAGAAGACAATCTACCACTACAATAACAAACCAACAGCAACACGATGCAATCTTTAGCGATTTATAGCTGTGATCTGTTGGCCTAGAAATAATATTTCATTTCTTTGAATAGACCATTTTCATAGTCATTAACTCTGAAGTGCCCAAGAAGACGGAGGGCAAGTGAGAACCAAGTACCATAGAGATAAGATATACCCACATCTTCATAATGTCCAATGAGTCCTTTAAAACCAGGCTGTAGCCAGAGTGTTTCACCTAAATATTGTCCTCAAGATATCCTTGAATTACTTTCAATTCTCATTGAAGGAATTTCTCCTATTTTCAGAGTAATTATGTAATCTCCAGAGTCTTAGCGTTGATGGACAGGGGTAAAGGGATATGTTTTCCAGTTTGTAAAACTACATGGCAGAAAAGGAATTGAGTGGACCAGGCAAAGAAATTCTGCCAGTAACTGACAGGGAGTGAGATTTTTCTGGTAGCAATGAACTTATTCCTTTAGATACCAGCAAGCAACAATCCTAATTTAGTGAGTATGCTAAACACCATAAGGAAAGAATTCTGTTTGTAAAGAAGGAACAAAATACCTTTCTCCAAGCCTCCTCCCTTTAGTGCATGAAACCAAGATCATGATCATGAACGCAGTCTAGGCTTTACTTTGGGGACCTGACTGTGGCAGCTTGTCCAGTGCTCATGGTGAAAATCAATGGTATTGTTTAGGACTGTGGATTCCTGATTGGTCAGACTCCAGGAATCTCTAATCATTAGCTTCCAATCAAGTTGTAGTAAATTTATCACCTAAAATAGCTGACTTTGACTAACACCATGTCACATAAACCCAATGTAATTTTTTTTGGCCTTGTCTTAAGGTTTTGTTGGTAGTCTACTGAGTTTTAGAGCCTAAAATAGCAAACCGCACCATGTAATCAGGACCTAATAATGTAAAAACAGGATCTTTATTAAAAGGCATACTTGTAAGCCAGGCAGTGGTGGTGCATGCTTTTTGTAGTGGCACTTGGGAGGCAGAGGCAGAGGCAGGTAAATTTCTGAGTTTCAAGCCAGTCTAGACTACAGAGTGAGTTCCAAGATATATAGGGCTATGCAGAGAAATCCTCTCACAAAACCAAACCAAACCCAAAACAACAAGACCAAAAGCATAATTGTAGCACATATGTCTGTTACCTGGATAGTTTCTAGGCATTGACTTTAGTCAACCAGAAAGATGCCCCAAACCATGTAAACAATATGTGAAATACAAAGCAAACTCAAGCATGCAAGGTGACCTATTTGCACCTATCCCACTCCTTTTTGTACAACAGTGAACATGATGTGCCCAAGATGAATGCCATTCACACTGCAAATGCCAAGACTCAATCAACCAGGAAGCCCAAGTGTAGAGAAAAACATGGTCTTACCTGGAGACATGGAGGACTCGTAAGAATTTCTCTCCTTGCGGCTCATCTTGAAGGCTTGGATGTCCTTTTCCCTGTACGTCCCAAAGCCTTCAAAGCTCCTCCTCTTACCCCCACTGACGTCACTGTCCCACTTGTCACTGGAAGAATTCATTTCACTGAATACATCCAGACTCTCTGATCTTGTGCTGCTCTCTCCGCCAGAGTACCTTTTAGCACACGCGTCCACAGGTTCGCTGCTCAAGTCACCTTTGTCCTTAGCCTGTGTCCAGTGCTGGGCATCAGAAAGTGACAGTGAAGACAGGGTGTCCACCTCAAAGTTGTTCTTTGAAACCTTGTGGCCGGCATCACCATGCTGGTGCTTCAGTCTCTCCTTATGCTTGGTTTTCTCGCTCACCAGTGTGAGCTCTTTGTCTGCACTGCTTAGCCGCTCACTCAGGAGGTGGCTGGAGAAGCCTGTCGCTTTGCCTGCAAAGAGACCACTCAGATTGTCGTGGGTCCCCAGGATCCTGTCTTCCCTGTGCTTATGCTTGTGTTTGTGTTTCCTCTTGTGGAGTCTGCTGCTGGACAGAGTGGCCCCGCCTACCTTGGGAGGGTTCAGGGATGGCTGTATGTCACCGAGGCCCATGCCTACAGTTCCCTGCAAGTGTACTCCATGCTTGGCTTTATGTTTAGTTGCCCCAGACATCTTTACATGGGAACTTGTGTGGAACTGAGGTGGTGGCACTGTTGGCCTCATGAATGGGGACGCTGCTCCAAGTGTGTGCGATAGGTACAGAGGAGCTGGGTACTGACCGTAGTAACCAAGGTTCATCATAGGCATTGATGTGTAAGGCATTCCATAGGGTGCATAGTAACTTCCACTGGGAATAGGGTAGCTGAACCCCTGTAAAAAAGGCACCTTTGTCATGGTGTCATTGGTTTTTGCAGGCCTACCACGCTTCTTCTTTGACTTCAAATCTGAAGTCCTACGAAGATAGAGCAATGGGTCATACTGGATATATGGCACCGGGTAATAGTGATCAAAGTTGATCCTAAAGATGCTGGGGTATGGGTTCTCATGGTAAAAAGTGTAGCCCCGGTGGGAGATCCTGAACACTTGAAATTTGGTGATGAGCTCTTCCAGCTCAGCCAGAAACTGGAGATCATCGCGGTTCTGCAGGCTTTTCCTTTTCCTCTTGTGCTTTGGCTTCTTGAGGCTTTCGTGGGCCAGAAAAGTGTCCACAATGAGATGCTTCTGCCGGTGGCCGTGCCGGTTCTTCATGCTGGTGTCAGACGGGATGGCCTCTGGGTTGTCCAGGGCACAGAAGTCAAAAGAGTACCTCCTTCGGGATTCTGAACTCTTCTCGGCTTGGTCTGAGGTGCTATTGTTGTCTGTCCCGATGCCACTGTCGCTGGGGATGGTCTCCTCACTGTGGGACTCACTCACGGGGGACAGTGTTATCTCCTTCAGTGAGCTAATCTCACAAAGGTGTGAAGGAGAGTTGGCCATCAGCCTGGGTGGAGACAACTTCCAGGTTCCACTGTGTATTCCCTTCTGGGTTTTCGTTGGAAGAGCACTGATGGGCTGGAGGTTTGGCATAGTTTTTAATTCTGAAAAATTGGTTTCAGTGCTGGCGGGGCTCAGGTTGCCATTGGACCCTCCTAACTGTGCAGAAAGGGGGTGCATAGTTGCTGGTGAGGAAGCCACAAGTGACTGAAAGTTGGAAGGCACGGCTGGAACATCCGGCTGGCTAGAAACAGGCCTGGGGTGCTTGATGGCTGTTTTGGGTTCTTCAGATGGGGGTGGCAGCTCTGTTCTTGGCTTCCTGCCCCTCTTCTTGCCAATGTAGATCGTTCCTCTCTTGCTGACATTAATCTGCTTGCCCAATTTGCTTTCAATCGATCCTGTCCCAGGACTGGTCTCCGGGGGAGCTTTGGCCTTTATGGCCACACTGCTAGAACAGGACAAGATCTGATTTAAAATATTCTTTCTCTTTAGGGTTTTCATCTTATTGATCGTTTTGATGGTCTTCTTATCCAACACACCAAGCTTTCCAACCTTTTTGTGAAACTTCATCTCACTCATGGGCTTTTCCTCGCCGGGCACTAACTGGGCCAACTTAGCCAGATTGCGCCGCCTCTTTCGTTTCTTGGTGCCAGGAAACTCTCTGCTGATGGGACTAACTGGGCTAGTGGACGTTCCTTCGTGAATTGTCTCCACTGTGAGCAAAGGCTGCTTCTTTGGTCTTCCCCGCTTCTTTTTGACTGGTGTGATCACAGTAAGACTGTCTGTGTTGGTGTACAAAGGGCTGGATGGGGTTATGGGGTAAGCAGATGGCGGCTCCACCATCAGTTTGTCAGCAGTAGCTAAAACTGCCTCTCGAAGCATAGCTGGAGGTTTTGCTTTGCTACACCTCCTTTTTGCAGCAAATTTGGGGTGCTGGGTTTCAGGCAGCTTTCCCGATGGAGAGTGCTCTGTGCGAGTTGGTGATGTCATGATCATGGGTGTTTTCCTCTGCTTTGACACACCTCCAGGGACAGCTTTCTCAGTGTTCCCACATGTTTCAAGGCCAACTGAGGGGGACTCATTCTCTATCATCTTTCCCAACTTTGGAACTCGAGGCTCTTTCTTGTGTCCCTCTGAGCTGGAAAGTATCCGGCTAACGACTTCGCTGCTTATCGCAATTCCCGAAGCCAGTGCTTTCTCCGGGATAATTTTCTCCACCACGGCTTTAATGGACTGCCTCTTTTTCCTCTTATGGTTGGTTGACTCCAGAGACGGTGTCTTTATGGGGATAGTAATCCGGACATGACTAGAATCATTTTCAGGATTACTGGCAGAACTAATGTTCTGCCTGCTTGGTGATACCTCTTGAGTGTTATCTGTAGAGTAACCCTCTCTTTTTCCTTCTGTGTTTTCAAACGTTTTCTGGGCATTTTTGACCCATTCCAAATCTGGGTTTGGTATGGTTTGACTGATCACATCTTTTTTACTGGACTTCTTCTTGCTACCTATAGTGGGTGGTTCTGGGAGCTCCTTTGTACCACCTCCGTCTTGATCTCCCAGTGGCTGGAGTCCATTGCCCTCAGCAGAGTTGTTAGTGGGAGCTGGGGAGCTGTGATTGCTGGGGGATGGTATCACACTTCCCAAGAGAAGATCTTTGCTGCTGTTGGACAACTGACTCCAAGGACTCCCTGTATTGCCTTTCTTACTCTGGGCTTTTGCAAAGGAAGCCACAGGTTCAAGAGCTGGGATCTTGCTGGTGCTTGCAGAGTCTCTGCCAGCCTCTGGACTGATGAAGCAATTCTGAGTGGCGGGTGCACTGTCAGAGTTGGTGGACCAGTCCATGTGGTTCTGGCTGCTGCTTTTTTGCTGGTGCTTTGGTTTTAAGGTGTCACTGGTGAAGCCCTGTGAGAGGCCTGAATCATAATGAAGTGTTGAGTGTTTCTGGGGCCTCTCATAAGCCTGAAAGTGGGTAGAGTAGAGAGGAAGACAGAAACAAAAATGAGTGTGTTGGAACTCCTTAAAATTTAATGTCTAACTGCTTAATTATTTTAGAATTTGAAATAAATAATTATGCTAATATTTTCCCAAACTTCAGAATGAGAGAGAGAAAGAGAGAGCTTTTTCAATTATGGTACTAATGACACCAACACAGGATTTGAACATTAAAAACGATGCTTTAATTGCTGTCTTTCCCTCTAAAGAACTAATCCAGGCTTCCCCTAAGAAGTATAGCACTCTCTTCTTCTGATTCCCTGCTTACTCTTGAGTGGAGTGCACACCACAGTGCTCAGCATCTTTGAATTCAAGCTCCACTAAGTTCATCAGGTAAAAATGGCATGTGTCCAGGGCATGCAGAAGACATACAAGAAGAGAAACATGCAGGAACACTTCCCATCTTTGTTGATAGGCATGCCACTGTATTTGAAGGCTAGCATGCAGCAAGATCTTTAAGCCTATGTTAAACAGTTGCAAATCTTTGAAGAAAGTCTCTAAAGAAAGCTTGAGTTTTATGATCAAATGTACCAGGAACAAATTATGATCATTCAAAATCTCCTTTTCTATTCCTGGCATACGTTTCTCCTGCACAAATGAGTGCATGTCCTCAAAACTTTCCATAGGACTGACTCCTAAGAATGGCAACTCCGCATCAGCATCTACAAAACCCCAAAGAGAATGGAAGGGTTAACTGGTACTGAAAATACTGACACCGCTTGTAGTTAGAAAGACTCTCACTATTCCCGATAGTTTAGAGCGTGGTAGTCATACAGGGACTGCAAGTCCATACATAACCCTGCAAGTTCATTTGAAGGTTAATTTGCACACATAACAGTAAACGTACAGGACACACTATTCAATTTGATACAGAAGAGACAATATGAGTAAATTGAAGAAAACTTCTAGCGCTCACACTAAGAAAACTATGGTGACTGGTGTAGAGAGCTTGGCAACTTCATCCTGTAATATTTATCACTCCAGTATCTACACATCCACTGCCTATATATCTATTGTTTAATCAATTGATCACCTATGCCCTTATATGCCTTCTACTAATTTAATTATATTTGTCATTGATGCTATAGAACTGAATGTTCTAGTCGAAACTATTCTTGATGATTCCCTGAAGAGTCAAAACACAGGTGGTCAAAGTTTTGTAGGCAAAAGTCAATGTCTTAACTCAACAGCTTTTGCTTCACACTCACTCCTACAGTCTCTGGAGGAAGAGTTTTTCACCACAACTTTATGAAATCTTTTTAATGTTTATATGACCACACTATCTAGTTTTCCAAGTGTTATAATGTCCCCAAGTCAAGCCAATACACATCCAGAAAAAGAATGTTTTTGCCATCTTGTATTTTGTAGTATTAATACCATTACTATCAATATATACAGAATTAACTCTGCCCCTTGATGGTATATACAAGGGATTATTCCTGTGGACATAAGATATATACCAGTTTCTATAAAACTACATGAATTTAAAGTGGAGGATAAAATGTTAAAGTTTATTTATCTTTTATGAATCAGGGTTTGCTACTTCGCGATTTCTGTCACTATACCAGAGGGTGAAGGGAGGCTCAAGATGGCTTTCTACTCCTTTAGGATGCTGTGTGACTCATCCTATGGCATTTCTGAGAGTAAAGTAAAATGAGATATTGCTGTTTTCAGCCTGTGAACAACAGGATTTGTGAAGATCCTGTCCTCTTCCAAACTTAGCTTCAATGTCTATAGCTCTGGATGTTAGAGTCCACCTAAGGCAGACCTTTGTGCTGAAGTGAGGCTAGAAACTTGGTCCCTGACTCTCACCTTAACCCCTAGCAGAATCCACAATTAACACTTTCTTTATGCTATATGGTCTTAGCTCTAGGAATGTCCCTCAGCCTAGAGAAATATAATTTTAAGCTTTCAAGAAACAAGCACTTCACCTTTGTTGTATTAGCTGTCGCTAATTTTTGTATGTTTGATTTGAATGATAATTGAATTACATGTCTACTTCCTTTTTAAGCTTATTACATATCAATAAGGTACCTATCACAATACCTCAGCACACAGCAGGCCCTCAATAAACATTTACTGAATGGATGAAAGAATGTGCATTTTATTGTAAATATTTCATTTGTCAATGATGAGATTAATGTGCTAGGCACTTCAACATACTACTTATAAACATAGTTACCACCTCAAACAGTTACCCTCAATTTCCTAAGCTCTCTTTCTGCATGTTCCACTGACTTCCATAAAAAATCTAGCACAGTCCTTAAAATTCCATGTAGTATTTAATTCATATTCACTTCTGTCTCTTTCTCTAAGACTGAAAATATTTTTAGGTAAAAGCAAGCAAACAGACAAACAGACAAATCTCCCATCTTTTTATGTATTGTATAATTAATTCTCAGAGCATACTACAAAGCCAAATACACACAATTTTTTATGAATGGTTTTGAATTAATTAATAAGAAAAGAGAGACTGGAAGGGTGGTTCAGTGGTTAAGAGTGCTTGCTGAATAAGGTGGCTTACAAACTGCCTGTAATTCTAGCTCCAGGGAGCTGACACCTCCTTCTGACCTTCATGAGCATGCGGTAGCATACACAGAGCAATTCATACACTTAAATAAAAATAAGTACAAAATTAAAAATAAATTAGCTGAGGTTCCTATTACAATGGCAAAATATATTACTACACACAAGACAATGCAGCCTTCATCTTTTATTTGATAATGGCCCATAATGAAACTGGAGTGCTGAAATACACACTGGGTGTTGAGCAAACATAAACCACCCCTTCTTCTCAACTTATGGACTAACCTTCTGGTAAGCTAACCATTTGCCCTTAATGAAATTTGCACAGCTATTTCTTTCCTATACGTTGCTGCTTGTTTCCAATTTGCTCTGCTGTGTGGAAAGGTCTGCACCTACCTAGAAAGAAGGTGGGTTCCAGTGTGGCAGGAATGTTTGGGCCTGTATTCTTTTAGGAACCAGATGAAGCTCATGTGCTAGCTTTGCACTGGACCACTGTTCCCACCACCTCACAGACAGTTTACCTTTCAAAGTGGGTCCAACAGTCAAAGGCCAGGATAGATGAAGGAGAGATATGGCAAAGGATCGGGAATCCTAGGGAACACTTCCCAGAGAGGCAGAGAGGCAGGGCAGACCAAGAAAGAACATTTCTAACACCTCTGAGAAGGACTCCTCTAGTTCTTCTGATGGTTATGTGGAGGACATTCATGAAGTCCCAATTCCTCACCTGTCAGCCATGACTTATTATGCACACAATAGCTCCAGTATGTCCTTCACTGGGAACCCACACAGAAATGGACAGAACATATCACAAAATGGAAAAGGAAAATTACTGTTCCCTCCCCCAAATCTTTTATAGAAATCATAAACCTTTAAATTCTGTGAAAGTCAAGTTGCTATTTTAAAAGTAGTTTGTGTTTTTTTTTTTTAATAAAAAATACTTTAAAATTCTTAAACAACTGACGATAATGAGTGCTGGAACCTTATCTCACAACCTGGAGCTAAGCCTTTTCTTTTTTACTCAAGAAACAAATATGGTGAATGAAATTTGAGGAAAAAAAATATAACTCATCAAAAAATTAAACAAGCATTCACAGGGATAAACTTCTTCTGGGTCACCTTGTCCTTGTTTCTTCCTGATGATACTTATAATATAAATTTACTGTCTGTGAGATACATTGACTTACAAGTAGAGGGAAATATGAAGCCACTGGGGGAATCTATATGTCTGAACATGGTGCTTCTCCAGATGTGGGTTGGGTCACTGTATCAGAAGCACTGAAGGTACCAGTTATAAATCCAGATTCTTTGGCCCATTGGGAACCCACTAACTCACCTTCTCTCCGGGTAGGAGAAGGAACGTGTATTTTAACAGGGTCCCCAGATAATGGCGATGCATAAATTTAAACCCCACTGATATAATGTTTTAACACAGGCTCATCTGCGGTTACCATGGCATTCACAACACTTGTTAGTGGTAAATATGCAGAACCAACCACAATATGCAATTTGGAAATATTGAACAGTTCTGCTTTGTTCCACAAACTCTACAGTTTACATGGTAAGAAACCCTGACATTGTTTCCTATTTAGGGAGAAGGGAGGTTGGTAAGAGTGGTAGAACAGCCACTTTCACAGGAGGAAGAAAGTTTGACCATCCCAGAAGGGAGAGCATGCAGTTGTCCATGACCTCCCATCCTGGGATTTTTATCCGGCTAATCATCAGAGCTCTGGGGAGCCCTGGCTTTCCATTTCTGGGGCTAGAAGCAAGTGCTCAGACTTGAGCAAGGGCTGAGTGAAGAGATGAGGGATGGAATCACAAACCTGTCTACTTAGATTAAAGGTGTTCAATTTTAGCTGTATGCTAAAGGCACACAGGAAACCGTGTTAAAAACAGCACACCTGGGATCTACCCAGAGCAATTATACCAACATTCTGGTGGTGAGCCCAAATTACTGGCATTTTCTTCAAAGCTTTCAGGCAACCCCAATGAGCAGCTAGAGTTCAGAACCCTGGATCATATCAAAAACAGGGCCTGGCTTAGGCACCAGAGAGACCCTAATACTGCCAGCACAGCCCTATTCCAGTGGTTTTCAAACATTTTTCACAAAGTCCTAGAATTTTCTCAAAACATTTTTGAATTGAAGCCAGTGGATCTGGTAAGATACACACACACACACACACACACACACACACACACACACACACACACACACACACACACACACACACCAGCCACTCCTCCACCCCCAAAGAAAAGCCATTTAGCTTCATGAGCACAAAAGATATCAAGCTGACTTGATGTTGGAATGTCTTTCTATATATTGTGAATAAAGGAGCTGTTTTGGCCATGGCCGACACCGTAGAAGTGGGCAGAGGAATCTGAGCATAGGTATGAGAAAGAGGGTAGTGTTATAATGTGGCCACACCCCTCCAGGAGACCGGGACCCTGGATAAGCATCTTTGGACCTTATTAGCTGACACCTGAATCCCACCCACAGGGTAGAGTCAGAGAGGGTGGGCCAGAAAAGCGGCTGCAGGTGGGTCCAAACTGTGGAGCTAGCCTAATGTAATAGATGGCATCCTAACGTGGGCCAAATAACCAACATAAAGCCTGAGAAAGCTTAGAAAGGGTTCTAGATCACAGAAGCTGAGCCAAAGCAGCTTCCAAATTGTGAATCTAAAGCAGGTCATTGTACAGAGATAGCATGGCATTTGGGTCACATTCAAAATGGTGGCAGCAAACTGGTGGCAAGGATCTTAAGCTGCAACCAGGGTGGTTCCTGAACTCTCACAGAAGACTAGGTAGCATGTGATTGATTTAAGGTTTCCGTTTATAGGAAGAAAAGGGGAACAGAATCAAAAACAATTTTTTGGTAGCAGCATTTCTTGGGTCTACTGTTTGCTGGCTGCGAACAGAGATGCTGCCCCTTCAAGAAAAACTTCCTGACTCAGCTTTAAGGGTGAAAACTGTGTGGCTCATACCCTTAAATGGAGTGAGCAGAAACAGTGGTGCTCTACTTGATGACAGTGTGGACTCCAAGAATCCCCAGAGTTGGTAAGAGGTTTCACGATATTTACTACTGCGTCCCAGAATTGGGAAGTAAACATGGCTCTGGCACCTCCACCATGTTGTAAAGCTGCCTAGAGGGTGGAGTCAGCAGGCAAAGCAGCACAATACAGTCTAGAATTTTAAAGTCTCTTCTGGTTGGAGAATGATTAGGGATTCACAAATAAAACAGATTCAAGTTGGAAAAAAAAAGCCTGTAAATGGGTTACAACATATGTAAAACATACATAGGCTTCAGAGAGAAAAGAGGGTAGAGAAAGTCCCTAAAAAAGAGAAATAAAGTATAAAAATATGATAAGCTATGTAAAGAGAGAAAATAGACACAGAGTCTGGATTATGGTTATTATTGTTTTTTCTTTTAATTTTTTTAACTGTTAATGAGCTAACTGCAGAAAGACAATTGATTACAAAGGCTGATAAGTTAAACAAAAAATATATTTTAAAAGTATATTGACTTGAAATTTGTGTCTAAGGATTTATTGCTTTGGAAGAGTTCTGCTTTTGTTTTCACAGAAGATGAGAACCTGTGGATTGCTACCAGGCTCTTATGGTTTCATCAACCAAGACCCCCTGAAAATTCTCTGATGGGAAGAGATGGTCACATCAGCTTCAGGGCTGCAGACTAAGATGATCCAGTCTCAAGAACCCGTGAGATTATCAGTGCCCCTCAATCAGCAGGAAGTAGTAATGGACAACCACACCCAAGTTCCCAAAATATTGTTTATAAATGTTTATTTTCATTATAAATGGTTAATGGTCCTAGTTAATCTCTTTCTAAGAAGAAAAAGGGAATATGGTATATGAGTGATTTAAAAAATAGATTATTGAATTTATTTTAATCTAAAAATCATCTGTTAATCTCAAGATATTTTACATTGGTATGGATTTTGGTTTATTGATACCAATTTAAGGTCAATTTTGTTATATTGTATGTATTTTTCTACTCTTGTTTAGCTTAAGGTATGATGTTTATGTAACTCATTTAAAATTGTAATGTATAATTAAATGCATGTTGGTTAGATTTTTAAGTATACAAAGATACATCTCAATTAGATAGGTAATCTTCAAACACTTTTAAGACCTATAGAATATGACATTTAAGTATTTTAAGAACTTAGACTTTTCTGGACAGTGAGACAGCTCTGCTCCTGGCAGCACTAATTTACTTCAAGAGAAAAATGGGCATCAAAGAAACTCCATATGGAGTTTACTTTCTTCATGGCAATGATTAGCCACTGGACAAGAACATGTTCTTGTATTGACTGTCTGACAGTATGCTGTTTAAACTGGAAAAGCAGGTTTCATAGGAAAGTGACCTCTGAACTTAAGCAGAACAAGCCAAGATGGTCCTTCAAATTCCTGCTTTACAGAGAAAACTGTTAGATATTCTTCAGGACTCAAGGAGAAGCAACTGATGAACCATACCAGAATGGGCAGAGCAGTTTTTCAGATTTCCTGCTTCACTGAAAAGTATGCCAGAGACTCTGGGCCTGTAGTCTGAAGACGGATGCCTTAACTTTATAAAGGAACTTTGGGTGACTGTCCAGGCAGATAGGTGTCATCTCTCTTATATGTAGATTTTGGAAGCTGCTTGCAATTTCTGTTTACTTGGGTAAATATTATATCCTTCTGTGGTCTTTGATGTAGTTGAAGATTAGATAGTTATAGGTATAATTTTCTTAGTTATTTTACAAAGTATATGGATATGAAACTTTAGATTCACAAAGATAAGGTAGATGATAGAATATTTTCTTTAATTTTGTTAAATACAAATAGACTAGATATTATAACTGAAATTCTTGCTTGATGGCTATATTGTTATATATAATTTTGCTATGTTAAAATTGAAACCTTCCTTTTGATTAGACAGAAATGGGAGGTGATGTGAGAATGTCTTTCTATATGTTGTGAATAAAGGACTGTTTTGGCCATGGCAGACACCATAGATGTAGGCAGAGGAATCAGAGCATAGGTATGAGAAAAAGGGTGGAGTCAGAGACAGATTGAGCCAGACGCCCAAAGAAGAAACATGTAAGGAACAAAGGTGAGCCATCGGCCATGTGGCAGACAGATAAATGAAAATGGGTTGAGTTAAGATGAAAGAGCAAGCTAGCAATGTGCCTGAGCCATGGGCCAAACAGCATGAACTTAATATAAGCGTCTGTATATTTCACTGGGACATTAGGATTGATGGGCCAGATAAACAGTGGCGGGCAACACCGAACCATGGAGCTAGCCAGGCTGGAAACCTAATGTAGCACTGACTGGTGTCATAAAACTTGTTGCAGAATACCTTCCTGCATTTGCTAATGGTAGCTATAGACAAATGTCACTGCATATCCTGTCTGAATCATGGGTTCAGGATTCTCTGGTTGTATGAGACACAGGGTATTTAAAGAACTCTTATTTTTAATGTCTGTATTTTTTTTTTTTTTGCATTTTGTGGAGAATTTCTACATGCCTACTTTATTATTTCTATCACATCTACTCCCTGCTTTATGTCTGGCAATTCTTCATATGCGCCCTCCCAACTTCTTTCCAATTTCTCGACCTCTTTTTAATTATCATTACAAATGTTATGAGTGTGCCTTTGTGTGTGTTTGTGCATATGCATGCTTGCACACTTGCATCTGTATAATTTTGAAGGCAATTTGTCTGCTGCCTGAGCTCAACAATCAAAGGCTATAAAGACAGTATCATAAAGGACCAGAAATAATGGGAATAGAGATGATACTTTAAACCTCTGGGACTACACAAGGCAGAGAAAAGATGACTGAACAGCGACACACACACACACATACTCACACATACCACATACATACATACACACACGCACACACAACCTGTGGAATCCATTTAGTGTTGTTCATATATACACATGCATGTAGGGATGACCAATCAGGATTGGATAAACAATCATGGACTTGTCCCTAGAGGATTGAAGCTCCCTCTCTCAGCAACTATTAATTGCCTGCCTTCATCTAGTGCATATATTTATGTATTTGTGAGATTTCCTTTATCTGCATTCTCATGTCAACTAGTATTGTCATTAGGCAAGTCTCTTTAAAGGCATAGTTTTTTTGTTTGTTTGTTTTTTGCTTTTGTTTTTGTTTTTCCTACCTTAAGTATATAAATTGGACCTGTGAGTTACCCTGGGAAGTCAAAACTGTATGAGTCCCATAAGAACAATCCTTTGTTGTTTGGGAACAGTGAATGATATACTAACATATTCCTTTCCCTGGAGGTGGGAAGAGCTCACAGGAAGGCACAGGCTCTGACCATGAGATTCTTTGAGTGCATTATCTTTGAGTATAATTGAAAATTATCACTGACTTGATCTTAGTTATGATGAAGAGCAGATACTGTATACAATATTTGCATGAAGACAAATATAAAACTGAACAAAATACATGAAGCAACTCATTTCCCATAGTCAATAGCAGACAACATGGGCTGGGATTACAGGGAGGGGCAGCACTAGGCCTCAAGATGCCCCCAGTTTTCTGTGCAGGAGAAATTTTCAGGTGGGAAGAGGAAGGTGGAGTCCAGGGCTGGTGTTCAATAGGCAGATTAAAAAAAAAAAAAAAAGGTTAGACTTTGAGACTCATGAGGGAACAGAAGTTTCAGGGTTTAGGTGCCTGGGAGGAAGCTACGTAGATAAGAATTCTAGAAACCTTATTAGAATTAATCCTAGGTCTCTAGACAAACGTTAATGCACTCTTGAAGGAAAAAACCCAAAATGCAATGATCAGTTGAAGTTGAATGTGAAGTCCTGAGATCACACAATATGGGGCAATGCTGAATTTCTTACCAGATGGTGGGGAAGTGTTAATGGAATGCCCATAGTTTCTATTTGTATCTTTAAAATGATACTCTTTATAACTGCACTAACTATAGTTTTTCCTTAAGAAATTCTAAGAGGGTTATAAACAGGATCCTGATTTAACTGCCTATGAGAACAAAAGTTGAAATCCTTTAGAGGAAAATAAAATGTAGACTCGGCATAATACTGAATTCATACAATTTTCAGGACATGAGAGAAAAATCATTTAACAGGGCCTGCGTGGTAGATCAATGGGTAAGAGTACTTGCCATCACAATCATAGGGACCAGGTTCAAATCTCCAGCATCCACATAAAACAATGGGTATGACCATGCTCACCCTTACCCCAAAAACTGTGCCATCAGAGATAAGAAAATTGCTGGATTACTGGCTGCTAGTCGAGCTCTCGGATCACTGATATACATGCTTTCAAGGGAATATGGCAGAGAACGACAGAGCTTGATACCATGTTTAGCCTACAGGCTAGCCCTACACACAGACAGACAGACAGACAGACAGACAGACAGACAGACACACACACACACACACACACACACACACACACACACACAAACAAGGAAGTAGGTAAAATTGTCCCACAATTAGGAAAAGAAAACTTAGAGGAAAATAGCCATTCTGAATATGTCTAACAATTTAAATGAATGGATTCATGGTCACTGATAACCAGATGGGAAACTTCAGCATAGCACTCACAAGACCACTAAAATAGGCAAGTAACAACTCTGTACCTGAGTAAAGCTATCAGCTTGCAGAGCATCACGGATATCTAGTGAGCATGAAAAGAACACAGAAGAAACTATCATATTGAAAGCTGGGGCTAAAAATAATATCAATTCTTTAGTTGAGCACGTTAGCAATACATGGGACAACATGAAGAGACCGATACATTTAGAATACCAGCAGGAAGAGAGAACAAGCATACATGCAAATCCACATTGCTAAGAGGGTCAACGAATCAAAGGAAATACACACAACCACAAACCATATATAGGCATATTGTAAAGAAATTGGGGAAAACAAAAGATGTGCAGAAAAATTTAAAAGCAGCCTTGTAAATAAGACAGATCATTTTGTTGCAAACTAGAGAAAATCTAACCAAACCAAACAAAACAATGATGTCTAACTTCTCATCAATGCAAAATGAAAGACTGTATATAAGATCTAATGAGCATATCAACGATTCTGCTTGGCCAATAACTGCAAAATGCTCTTCTTGGGCAATGAAACTGGAAGGAGGGACCAGTGAATTCATACTTATATTCTCAACATTATTGGCTGTCAGGGAAATGAAAACCTCAAGGTGCTGCCCACTCGATTCCCGGGATGGTAAAGAAAAAGAACGAACAGCAGGTGTAGTCAAGGATGAGAAAACGTGACACTCTCAGCTATTGCTGGACGGAAGAGTGTTAAAAGGGTGAAAAAATTGGAAAAATGTTCAGACAATTTCTGTCAAGGCTAAATATATCTCACAAGCCAACAATTCTATGCCACTTATTTACCTGAGAAACCAAACACATATCTATAAATAGACCTTTATAAAATGCCATAGTAGGTTATTCCCAGTTAGTACCCAGAATAGCTCAGAGGCCCATTAACATGAATCCAAAGTAAATGTACTAATAAAAGGAACCAAGCAAAGATATATTTGACAAATATGATGACTCGTCCATCACCCCCCCCCCCCCACAGCCTTGTAGCAGGAGCCTTTCTTCCCAGAGGTCACTGCTGCCTGCTTCCCCTGGCCCTCATTCTTCACAATACACAGGGGCAGCTGAATGAGTTCATCCCTAAACAATGGAGCCTGACTCTAGGAGGCAGGTGCTTGTGGCTTTGGCAGGCTGTGTTTGGTTCCTGTACATCTGCTCTGACTCAGGCTAATAGGAGACAAGGTAAAGGCTACCTCCACCACAGCCGCCAGTTCACCTTTCTGAAGGTAAATGTGCTAGCTTGACAAGAACCTGGCTCACAAATCAAAGTTAGCGCTGCCCCGCCTCCTCGGTAAATCATGTGTGATCCATCTGGGTAATGACGCCTCCAGTGTAATTCCCTATTAAGAGGCTTTATCTGGAGAGATAAGCAGCTGGTTCCCCTGTCACTAATTGCTGTCTGCTGTGATTTTAAAACATCTGCACCATTGTGCTCTTCATTTTCATATTCTAATCACTCTGAAACTTGAAAAAGGTACATCATTGATTGTTTCTATGGGTTAATTAGTACACAGTCTCATTGTAGAGACAATTTAGAGGCAGCCAGAACCTCAATCAGGAAGTTTGTTTTAAAAATTAATAACGTCAGTGTAAGACCGGAGGGACAGTCACACTCAGAACCCTATCAGGACATTCTCTGGAGAGACAGAAAACGTCCTGTCTCTTTGTTGCCCTCTGCAGAGAAAAGATGCCAATAGGGCCAGCAAGCAGGGCAGTTGAGATGGCAACAGAAAGGTTGACAGAACCCTGAACTGTCGCTCCCTAGCACAGTACTGCCCAACCCCATTACAGCCATTTCTTTGCCCTGTCAGCAAAATTAGGACTTTGCTGACAACAGTTCAAAAACAAAGGAAGGACTCCAAGTGACCATTTGTATTTTAAGGTCTGCTCATTGTTTTCTACCTCAGTTATGGGAGGGGCCTAAGAGGAAGCCTGGAGCTCAGAACAGAGGATAGGGAGGATTCAGTCCAGTGCTTCTCAAGACCAATTGTTTGGAATTTTGGGATTCACCTCAAAGACTGTCTTAAAACTTGGATTAAGAATCTGCTAGTCTAGGGTAGAGCTAGGATTCTACATGTCTACCAAAGGGCCACACTTTCAATATGCTACTCTTTCCGCAAGCAGTTGATTAGAGTCAATAATTGTGAGAGTCACGGAATAAAAGAGAGGTTGCAGCATGCAGTGGGGGCGGTGTGGAGAGAGAACTATCTCTTGCTCTGTTTTTTAGCAATTTTTAGGCTCCATGGATGTGGATATGTTTTATTCTATTGTTAGATAAATACAATTGGGCTTTTAATTACATGAACTAAAGAATCTTGGCAGAGGAGGAGAAAGGAGAAAGGATGATTAAGCTAGAGATGTTTGAAAGAGTCGTACAGAAGCAAAGTAGTTCATAAGCTATCTATATTCATGGTCCGCATTTCAATTGAAGTTATCCCACGCAGAGGATAGTGATTCTCCCAGAAGCCACAGATTGGCAAGTAAAAAGCCCAGTGCCAGGTGTGGTACATCACTGGAGTTACTGGTCAGAGGTGTTCCAGAGACATACTCGTAGCAAATAACAAAGTATTGCCATTACTCTTGGTGTGTGCCAGAACTTGATGGTAATGCCCTATTGCTGAAGACATTGTGCGTTATTGATCACAGGACATAGAGGAATCAAATTGATGCCAACAAAGAAGCTTCCTCCCTGCTGCATAGCTTGCACAGAACTAGAAGGTGTTATCCGTCTGTAACTCATGTGAGCAACAATAATGACCAGTGTGGCAAGATGTGTCCATCAGTGAGTGTAACAGTGGTGCAAGTGTTGAGGGTAACTGACAACTTCTGCTTGGATTTAAGTCTTTCCTCTCAGGAAGACACACATGCCTGGTACTGTAAATCTGGCCAAGAGCCTATTGACGGAAAACTCACCTGCCCTAGGAGTGAACTCAATATGATTCTATAGTATCAAATTGCTGTGTATATATAGTATCTATATATCCAAAGATTAGTGTAGGTCTCAGACCTTGACAAAGAAGTTTCTTTGGGGAGTGAATGGTGGTTAATTCTGGAAGTTACAGCCGCTCAAATTACAGAGAATAAGTGTGGAGTGCTCAGCTTAAATGGCACTTCTATATCTTCTATATCAAACACAGAAAGAATGAGAGGGAGGGAGGGAGGGAGGGAGGGAGGGAGGGAGGGAGAGAGGGAGGGAGGGAGGGAGGGGAGAACAAAGAGGAAACAAAAATCAAAATGGCTCCTAATGATACTATTCTATACTCATAGATCAGTGCCTTATTCAGCCAACAGCAGAGAAGCTTCCTCCTGTGGGAGAGAAAAACACACACAGAGACCACAATTTGACAATATACAGAGGGTGAGAGAACTCAGAACTCTTGGATGTGACTAGGTGGGAGGCCTCCATCAAATCCCTCTCCTCCTAGGAGCTTAGGAGATGGAGAGTGTCTGAGATAGAGGGGAGGAGTCATTTGCTTGTCTGTGGGAACTGTGTATCATGGACTTGTGATGATGTGGGCTAAGAAATTAGGCCCTGCATGAAAGGTCTGACTTTGTTCCTGTTAAAATCATGCAGTAAGTGGATGGGAATGAAGCGGTACTACAGACACAACCTGGAAAACTGAATTCCTTCTTACAAGTCACTCTGACTTATCTGGCGATCTGGGCCAGTATACAGCACCAACTCATCCCAAATGGTCTATCACATTCCTAGTCAGTGCCGCCTCATATACAGGGACAAGGTGTGCACAGCACTGGGGTTGACTCACAAGCGTGTGCGCTTTGCTGAACTGTTCTTTCCCACTAACTCCCACTACTGTGGATTGATCAGGAGAAGACTGACTTCAAACTTCTGCCCAGAGAGAAGGCTATTGTTTCTCTTTCCAAAAATTGCCCCTGTCCTTTACATTAAACTTTGAAAACTATAGGGCCTGGCCTCATCACTTTGCCTTCTCTCTATACAGGCTCCTTCCCAGTGATATGCTCTTCAATAGAACTCAGGTAATAGGCACCCTGAGGGTGCCCCAGGGAGGATCCTGGGGGTTGGGTTTTAGAGACAGAGACCTAGGGAGGCAGGACAGCCTTTGAGAGACCACTGCGTCACTAAACAAGAACACTTTATGTCAGATCCAGGAACACTCCTAGAACTTCCTGAGGAAGAGGTATTAATAATTGAGCAAAACTCGGATAATATTTGAGGTTTTTGGTCTCCCAGTCTTTGTTGATTTTACACAAAGTGCAATACTTCCAAAATCAAAGCCTATCCTACTGGCCTCAGGTAAACCTTCTCCCTACTCTGTATACAAAGCACATTCAGAGCACTCTTTCAGTGTTACCCAGACCCTTCTCCACTTCTCCTGAGCATCTCCCCACTCCCAAGGCAAAGATCTTTATTCAGGTAGCTCCTGGTTAATCTCTTTTAACTTATCATTCAGGTCTTACCTAAGGTGATGTGACCTTGGATAGGTATTACTTAACCTCTCTTTCAAACCACACTGAAATGATCACCCCGGACATGCCTGCTTCTCCCAGCTGCTCTGAATACTGAATGGATGTGAAAACATTTTTGAAACCGTAAAATACTATATAAATGTAAGTTACTGCTGTTTGTTATGGCTTCATTGAGAACTTGTCTAATGACTTGAGGAAGCTGAAAACACCGAATATAGTTCCTGTAAAAGCAGCATGGAATGTCGAAATAAATTAGGGGATTCGGTATCATCTATGGACTCTATTATTTCTATAGACTTTCCTGGACTTCTGGAACCTTCCCATTCCACCTTCCCGGGCTTGGCTGATAGGAGAACAGAAACAGAAAAGTAAGAGAGGAGAAAACAAAAACATCCCTCCCCTCTCTGGCAATAAACTTCCAGCTCCAAAAGCAGGTTTTATTTAGTGTGCTATAAAACCAGGCATTTCTCCTATCATAAAAGCGGCCTGCCTACTCAGCCTCATTTTTTTTCAGAGGCTGGTGGAGAGTAAATGCTGCTACATTCTGTGCAGGCTACAGCCTGCCCTTTCTCTCCCAGTCCCCATTTCCTGCCCTTGCAGCCCCGTATTTATATAGAGAAATGAAAGTGATTCCTAAGTATTTTATTACATGTGAATTTAGTCAGTTGAGAGAGGAAGGTTTTGGTGCTGGGACTAAAAATTGTCGCCCTGTTTTATGGATGATGCTTCCTGGGTACTCAACAGTGTGTGCTTTGTAGTAAAAAATAAATAAATAAATAAAAGTCTTAGCGGGATTGTAGCCACCGTCCCAGGAATTTAATAGACATTGTGGGAAGTTTATCTAGTCTGGTGGAATTTTTTAAAAAGCCAAGAAACTTCCCACAAGCTGATGAGGGAAGAGTAGTGAGCTTTGGACCACCATGTGAGGTTTGCCACATTGGGCATGCCTCCCTTTGAAGTGCTGGGTAGGTTTTCAGTATGCATCCTCTGAGAGTGTTCTTCTTAACCACCTGGGACCATATCTGATGATGCGCAAGAGGTTATTTACTAAGTAGATGCCTATGTGAATCTGTTCTCTCCATGGTGGGTGACTGATGTACTTTGGGAGTTTGTTGTTCCCTAAATAATCAGAGTTGGCACTAAGACATCCCTAGAGATTGTAGTGCATTTTCAAGTTCCTTCTGAATGAAGCTATGTCCTGTTAAGCTGGAATTATGCTCCAGGGATACAAAAGCAGCTTAAAACACAGTGGATATTTCATAAAAGTGCTAGGGTAAGTGTTGGGATCCTCATTTCCAGTGTCTGCAATGTTCCTCTGGGTCTCAGTTTCCCCATAAACAAAACAACTAGACCAATAAAGGCCATCTCAGCCCTCTCATTATAAACTCTAGGCTGGAGGAATTTTTTTCCTCAGGATGAATGAGAGGAGAGGAGCTTTGGAATTAAAAACCCTAAATATAGATGAGGTTATTTTTCTCTGTAGCCCCCCCCTTTAAATCAGACCCCTCTGAGTCAGTTCTATACAAATGCCCTAGGCCATAGGTGACATTTGACTCGAGGATTCCACACCCCATTTATCAATGGGAAGGACAGAGTGATAGGAGCCTGGGGAACCAGATGCACAGAGGTGCCTCGCCCCCACACTGGCATCATTTATGAACTAGCTGCAAGTTGCCCTCTAGTACAACCTGACAGAAAGCTATAGTCCCGAGGGTCCCACATATATAACTGGGCAATCCAGATGTTTTCCTGTTGTGTCTGTCTGAAACCAAATAAAGAACAGGCTTCAGGGATTTCCTGAAAAGCATAAAACTTGGCAAAAGTAAAACCAGAGTGGGGAGTAGATCTCTCTGGTAGCAATGAAACTTCTACAAATATATCACATTTCTTTAACCCTCAAACTACCACTACCTCATCCTAATGTCTTTATTGAGTACTGGTCTCCTGGTATCTGTTATCTGCATGGCCTCTTCTAGGCAAAATTAGGGTGTCACGGAGAACACACTAATAACTCACAGATTGTTTTAACTGTGATAACAATTTTTCAGTGTTGTGGGTATGCAAGATGAAAGATGCAATCATGTCCATAGATGAAAAAGTATTAAGCTAGTCAGTATTGAACACTGAGAATCATATCATGGTCAACGGTGCCAACAAGATGGTGTTATTCAGTTCTGTCCCTGGATATACTGACACTATCTTCTCGATTTTTTCATGAAAACATACTCTGGGCACTGGAAATAATTACTTTAAAGAATAAGACAAGATTAGGACATATTTAGCCCAAGTGAATGACCATTTGCTTGTGAGTTAATGTCACACATACACATATATACCACCACCGCCACCACCACTAGTCAATAGTATCAGAGTTCTGCCTGTGAAGCAGAATACAGTATAAATCTCAGGGGACCTTGACACACTAAACTCTCTGACATTAGTTGCATAGACAGAAATAATGCCCTTTTTCTTCCAAGTACTCAGCTATGTCACTCAGGAGGAAGTGGTTAATGCTGCACAAAAGGCTTGAAACCTAGAGTGTCATAATCTGATCATCAGTCACTTACTGCTTTCAGTCTGTTTCTTCACATATAAAAGCACAGGATCGGCCAAGATCTCAAGTGACCCTAGCAATATCCTGACTCCACAATTCCTTGCTATAAACTAACCAACATGGTGGCTGCTCATTGGGGATTAGGTAAGTGACTCTACAAGGCTGGGCTAATCCATTGTTTAAAGGTGAATATATAGAACTTCTGAACTAACTTTCTCTAGGAGAAGTCCTGATACTCTTCTCATTTCTTGGAGGATACAGCAGCCACTCTAAGTACCTGTTGGAGTACATCTACATCCCTGATGTTTTATAACTGACAACATCTTATGTTAGAACATGTCCCATGCAATTAGATTTTCTTGCCATGTATTCTGTGCTGCTTCAGTTTGAAAGAAGGGAGAGACCCTTCACCCAGAGATAAAAGCTTCCCAAGGCTGTATGTCTGCTCACTAGAGTGTTCATTTCAGCTAGGCACAGAAAACACTGTCATTAAAACAAGGGTTTTGGCCTTTCAACAGCTGCTCCAGAGAACTGGAGAGAAGAGATTTTTAACTGGGCCACACAAAGCTCAGATTCTAACCCTACAGCCTTGTAGAAAAGGGGGGAGGTGGTAATTACACTAGCTTTTTATAAAGACAATTTGCAAGAGCAACACTTTACATTCCAACAATAGCTGGAGCTCACTTGATAGCATTTGACAGAATGAAAAACATCTCTCTTCCTAAGACCTCACTGAGGATCATAGACACAGTTAAAGTACTTTATATAAGAAGAAGAACCAGTTTTGTAATTTTGCAAGTGGAATTCTGGGATTCTCTAGTTCTGACTTTGTAATCACTGCATTTAGGGCTTGGGGCAAGTCATTTACCGAAGTCTCCATTTGCTCACGTGTAAAGTCAGACTAAGAATGTTTAAGTAGGAGTATAGTGAAGAAAGAATGAAGAACAGAGAGCAGCCTTACATATCACATGCATGCACCTCCTGTTCCGTTAGTCTATGAGTACCTGGAGAAGAGAAAACACAGTGGGACTCTTTTATTTGTTTTTACACAGGAGTATAAAAACTGACATGTTTTGGTCCATCTAATCTTTGAAAGTCTTTTGTGGCTACACTTTTATTCATGAGTAGAATTTAAATTTCTCAATTTGGCCAAACAGTCCTTATAATCAGATGCCTTTAAATGTATGAGTCATGGTAAATTCTCAGTATTACAAAGGACCTTCAATGTCCATGACACTGTGATGTCAAATGTTTTTGTGTATACTGTGAATACTATTAGATAATAAAGAAATTGTTTTGGCCTATGGCAGAGCAATTTAAAAACAGGTGGAAAATCCAAGCATAGATACAGGGGAAGGAGAGCAGAGTCAGAGAGATGTAATCCAGCAACCCAAAAGCAATATGTGATAAATTACAAATGCCACATGGCAAGGCAGATTAATAAAAATGGCTTGAGTTAAGATGCAAGAGCTAGTTAGCCATAAGTCTGAGCCATAGGCCAAACTACATATAATTAATATAAACCTTTGTGTGATTATTTGGGACCAAGCAGAACTGCAGGTTCAAACTTTGGGCTATGCCAGGCTGCAGGCAAAGATTTATTTAGACTGCAGGGCCATTGGGTTCAAACACTAGTTATCAGGTTATGGTAACCTAGGACTTTTGCTGTTGTCACTCTTGCTTCCTTATTTTTATGCCATTTTTGTCAGCTCTGATGCTGCCTCTCTCATCCATCATTTATTACTCCACTCTCTGGGTCCCTTCCCTGTAGGGTTTAGCATAGCCAGATTTGCAGGGGAGAGTTACTAGCTGCAATTTCGCCCACTGGATCTTTTGAGACAATCCCTTACCAATTTAAGAATAGTTTCTGTGACTGTTACTTGCACATAACACAATAACTCAAACTTGTAGGGACATTTTAAAAACATTAATACCTTCAGTAGCAATTTTACCTTCTGACTGTAGACCTATTCATGGACCTTAGTTCTGAAGAGATCTACACTCCCCATTCCAGCTCTAGTATGAACAGTTTAACACCCGATGCCTACAAGACCTCAGCTCAGGCACAGAGAGCAGAGTTTTGTCCTCTATTCAGTTTACTGGGCTAAGCCAAGATGAGTTCAGCATTTCTAGACTCTTAGCACAAAAATTCAACTGCTTCATTATTTTATGAAGGTTTGTAGTATTTGCTGAGTAGCCTAAGAGCGGTAAGATTCTTCACAACTGAATTGTTTGTAAACCTTAAAATGGCCTCAATATAACTCAATGGTTGCCAATGGTAGAAGGGGATAATTGACTTAAAAATCAAGGTGTCTTAAAGTAGATGTAGCTCAATGATCTACTCCTGTGAGGAAAGAAATTGTAACTCTTGCTTCTCTAAGTAATTTGTAGCTGGACTCAGAATGCTATGTTTATGCCCCAAATTCCCTTGGTGTGTCTTATTTTTGCGTAACATAAATTTCTGTGTATTGTGTATAAAACCACAGGAGCTAGATGCTGGAGTCACCATTGAGAATGGGATGGGCAACATTCTGTCTCAATGGAGCCTGTGCAGGGACCAGCATCACTAAATAAATAACAGACATGGAAAGGTTTATTGGAATAAGCATGCTGGCTTCGCTCTTGCTTTAGTGCCAGAAGAATCCAGTGTGTGGCTGACATCTACCATGGATAAGGGGAAGTCTTTTACAGATGGACAGGCAGTGGAATGCTCTTAGAAGCTAGGCTTGCACTCAGTATTTAGTGGGTACCCCAGTGGCAGTACAGAGAGAGATATCCACTTAGCTTAGAGCCGATAACTAGAACATAAATTCTAACGTTCTCAGGCCATGTTATAGTAATCACATTTCTTTATAGGCATCTTTTTTCACTTTTGTTTCATTTTGTTCTTTCATTCTAACTATTAAGCAGAACAGAGCAAAATGTCTGGAATCAAAATTATTCACATCTCGGAATCTCACAGCTCTGCCCCTTTCTGAACTTTTCCCTCAGCATGTGGAGCAAGTTTTACATCCCTTTTATTTCCGGCAGCTGATGACCTACTTGTGGTCAAGTGGGACAGATCCTAAATTCTCTATCTCCTAGTCAAATGAGACCCTATCACGCAAGGATTCACGCTAACTGCACCATTGCTGGGCAGCTTTTCATAGAGAAGGGCTAGCCAGTGGAAACATAAGTCCAGGTTGATCCAGACGAGCCTGGGCCCCTCTTCCTCAGGCTGAGACTCTGGCTCCATCCCAGTGACCCCAACATTGTAAGTACATGTCCCTGGGAACTATAACTAGAGTCCCAAATGTTACTCTGATTATGGGGATTACTATTTTGAAGTAGCATGTGTGTGTTCATTCAATCAAATTCTCTGACAACTGTTTATTGAGAAGAAGTATAGATGGCTCAGCAGTACCCAGAAGGATTTTGACTTTCACAAATCTAATCTTCTTTACTAAGTCTTCCAAAGTACAAACAGAGGGCAGCTTGTGTCAGCAGTTCATGGTGAATGAGTCCATGTAAGGGCATGTGCACACACTGGAGTTTAGGTGAGACACAAGTCTGCTGCACCCAGAGCTGGTGTTCCAGTCTGTCTTTCCTTTAAACTTCTTTATCCACATCAGGCCTTAGGGAGTCCTCAAAGTGAAATCCTCCACTTGAAATACAGTTATATGGGACTCTCCTGTGTACTGGCTTTAAGTTCAGAGCTAGAGAACCAGAGTCCTGCTGCATCTCGCAGCCTTAGCTGTGATAGGCAGATTCAGAGGGTGGTAGGATTGAGGCAAACTGAACAGGGAACCCATCCTTGTTTCTATGGATGACGGAAAAGGCGGAAATGATTGATCGTCTCTCTCAACTAAACCCACACCTGGATATAAAGACACTGAAGATGATCTATTAACTTAATCAGAGAACCACAAAAAAAGGCATTTAACTATCATTTGGCCTGGGCTATGAGGTCTTTTTTTGCAATGAGGTCTCAGTTGGAACATAAGAAAAGAAAATTCAAGATGAGCATTTAGAGAATTGGAGAGCTGAAAATACTCTGAAATACCCTGCACCAAACCACCTCACCTCAGGTAGCAACTACACAAATAATTCCACCATGCAAAAACCAAAAAGAGACTCTAATGAGTTGGTCATTTTAGGAATAAAGAAGCAGAGGCTCAGTGAGAAGGGGATAATGGGATAACAGTGCAACTGTGTTCCAAATTCTGATGTAGGCTCCCCTTCTCTGAGTATGCTGAAATAATCAAGGCATATTCAGGGGGATTCTTCAGGCATCCTCTGAAAAATGAGGCCAATTCCAAATCAACAAGTATCTCTTCTGTGTCTGTGTGTTTCTTTGTCTATTGAGTTCTTGAGTGTCAATCAACATACCATGGTAAAGTCAAGGAATTGCTAGTATCCATGAGTAAATGAGGTCCACGAAACAGAAAGCCTGCTCAGTTAGCAAGTGTGAGTCACCAGGCCTGGAGTGGGCTACACATTCTTGAACATATTTCAGAGTCATTACCACTCACGCCTTTCAAGACCCCAGTAAAAACTGATAAGGAAGGAGACTGTCAGTCCATTTTGTACTTAAAATTAATGTTTATCTCAGGGTTTAGAAATTAATAACAAAGCTAGGGATCACAAATAGATATCATGGTGTAGTCTATGTCTCATTCAGCCATATTTTTATGAGTTCCCAGAAATACACTGCGTCAGGTGGCCTCCCAAGTCTTATTCTGCATTTTCCAATAGAACAATTAGTGGCTAGGGTTTTTGTTGAGTGCAAGATTTCATAGTGACTTGGAGAGCAATGTTATTCACACTATGTTTAGTATATGGGGGTGCATAAGAAGAATCTAATACATATTTTTGGACTAAAAGAAAGGACATTTGGAGCATCAAGCAGTGGTGAGGTTTAAGGAACTTGTCCTCACTGAACCATGACTCTGAGAATAGGAAGTCAGCTAGCCTGGAAGGTGGGAATCAGAAAATGAAAATTTTCAAGGCTGTCTCGACTACGAGGCCTATCAGTCAGCATGGTAATTTGGAAAGAAAAACAGTGGTAAAAGAACTCTGTCTTGGGATCCCCCAGTGCTACATTGGTTCATAATTGGTATTTCTTAGCAAAGTGATAAAGAATGACCATTGTAGTAGTGACCTCATTGTTCTCATTAGGACAGAAAGATGTCTAGGGAAGGACATGCTTGGCCCAGGAAATGTAAAGAAGGGCAAAGGTTAGCTGTGCTTCTTTCTTCCCAAGTTCCTCTTTTTCTGTATTTAAACTGATTCTACTTAAGTGAAGCCTAGTTTTGACACACACCTTAAGCTTTCTCTGAATTCCTCATGGTTCATTCATTACTCATCATATACATCTAACATCTTGCTTCCATTAATAATCAAAAATATGCAGTTGTGTTCTTACCTATTTGTTATTATTTCAATGCGTTTCTGTTTGCTCTTCTAAGTAAAGATCGAAGAAGGCCCTGTAGGTCTGTCATCATGTCTTCCTTTCTTTCTGAGTATTAGTCACAGAGTTGGGTATACCATTCTGTAGTCATTAGTTCACTAGCTGGTTAGCATGTGTGTGTGTGTGTGTGTGTGTGTGTGTGTGTGTGTGTGTGTGTGTGCGCACGCGCGCGTGTGCGTGTGTGTGTGTGTGTGTGTGTGTGTGTGTGTGTGTGTGTGTGTATGTGTGTATTTCCTAGCTCACCAAGTAAAACTCAATGTATTATTAATTAATTAATTCATTTCTGAGTCAGGAGATCTGCTTAGAAAATTGTCATTCTGGAGCACAATGGACTAAGGGGACTAAAGTTGGCAGTTTTACAAGTTGCTTTCTAAGGACATGGAAAAACTCAGAGATACTCCATTGCCAAATTGGAAATGCAGTAACCAAGATTTCTTCATCACCAGTTTTCATAATTATAATCAAGTCAATAAAAGCACACATTCATGCACTTCACACAGTTCATCGTAGTGTTTCTTGTATAGACCTTTCTTTTATTTGTGATCTGTAAAGGAATGATAACAGGCCCAGACCCTGGACATTCAAGGTCATTCCCAGTAGTTCCTTTGACACCTTTTCTCTAATATGTGCCTCAGGACACATTTTGGGTACTAATTAAGAGAAAGATTACTTCATGGTTTTTGTCTGGATGCTGAACCCTGGCTCAAGTACTATTTCTTTTGCTAAGGTACTTTATTTGAAAATGTGAAGAGCTGGTTATTATGAACTTCTAGACTCCAGTCCCAATCTATGCTAATCAATAAGGAGCAATGAAATCTCTATCTCCACCTATCATTTCCTACCATCATTTAATTACATCAAATCTTAGATCAAATATCTCTCCTATTTTAGTCTGGATAGTAACGGCCACTAAAAATGTAGTAGAATGTCAAACACATTCACTATGTGCCAACTGATGATCATTTGAAGACAGTGGTTTTCATCCAAAAACCACCACAACAAAACTAAATATAAATTAAGCTAAAAGTCCAACTTGAACCCTTGATGCTGAGCTTGAACAATCCAAGTGTGATGAATCATTTCCCCATTTGATCGCTTGTGGTCTGTGTTGCCTAAAAGTAGGATAGTTCATGGATGAAGGAACCAGCTTCATTCATCAAGCTCTGCCCTAAGCTGTGTGTTTATATTTGATGCAAGCAACCATGGCCAAGGTTTGAATCATTACAATTCCCCTCCCAGGTAACTCACTACCCTCAGAAATTGAGATGATGTCTGTTCAAGCCTGTACAAGCAGGAAAATGAGACTATACCTCAAGAACATGAAAAAAGGCATGTTCTATTACTGCACTATGGGAAATAACAGAGATTTCAATATTTTTAATGGCTACAGACACTGAGTCTAATAAGATACTTAACTTATATCAGGACATAAAGATCAGCTCTAAGCAGCACATATTCTAAATACTTTTCTACCTACCTACCTATGTAGGTATGTACTTACCTACTTCTCTATCTTTCTGCCTGCCTGCCTGCCTGCCTGCCTGTCTGTCTGTCTGCCTGTCTATCTATCTGTCTGTCTATCTGCCTGCCTGCCTGCCTGTCTGTCTGTCTGTATATATGTCTGTCTGCCTGCCTGCCTGCCTGCCTGTCTGCCTGCCTGCCTGTCTGTCTGTCTGTCTATCTGCCTGCCTGCCTGCCTGTCTGATCTATCCTATCATATCTATTTGTGAGACCACCAGAATGCCATGCATAGCCTGTGTTATAAAATATGAGAGAAACAAAAAGTAAACCAGGCAAAACACACCTCACAAGCAGCTGAAAATGGAATGGGCCCCACTACGGTGAGGGGTCAACATGGCTTTTACACACCAGCTAGAGCGAGTGTGAACCTACTGGAAGAAATATGAGAAATCATACTGAAAGACACACAATTCTGGGTCCCAAGACAGAGGTCCATTCTCCTCATTGTTTCCTAGCCAGTGGTGGCTCTAATAGAACAAGTAAATGCAATGTATGTGGCACTGCCTCCTTTCCCAGAACAGTCTCCTTCTTTCCAAACCTCTCTTTCAACAGAATGCTCCCATAGTTCTAGTCATCACTAAAATTGTCCTCCTTCCCCTCAATCTTCTTTGACCATCACCCTCATGCACCAACAGTTAGGCCTGAATCTATGAAGTTGGCTTGGAGGAAGAAGCTTTCATCTAAGGCTAGTAGGAAATGACTCACCAAAGAAGACTCATTATATGATAAAGCTGAGGCACCAGCCATGATCTTACATTGTTACTTGGTCAAAAGCAAACTCAGCTTCAGTCTTTTGTGAGATTTATTCTGTGAATTTGATGGTTTTGGACTGTCGCCCTTGACTTTCTCTGACACAGAGGCCCGCCATTTTGTATTTATGAAGGAATATTCCTGACGCCTCATTACAATCATCAAGCCATGTCTTAGGGCCAGATTATAGTGGGATCAGAGCAGTCCACACACTGTTAGAATCCCCTTCAGAATCCCTGAGTTCCCTGATTTCACAATTCTCAGTTGTATCTGGGATAAATATTAATATCTGAAGGAAAGGACTTCATATTTTGTGGTTGCTGACAGTGAAATAAAAGGCCAGGATTGTAGAGCATGGGACAACTCTCTGTCCCCTTATAAGCTTAGTTATCCTTGAGTGGAGGGAGGATCCACGGGAGGGGAGTAGAAAGAAAAATGACAATCCTACTCCTGAGCCTGTCAAGAGGAGGCTAACATCTTCTGAATATGGAAAACACCATCAAGGAAAAACGTACGCAGATATGTTCAGTGAGCATCACGAGATACAATACAATGAGTTTTCAAGGAAGAAGGCATCCGTCAGCAATCATTTACACACACACACACACACACACACACACACAGAGAGAGAGAGAGAGAGAGAGAGAGAGAGAGAGAGAGAGAGAGAGAGAGAGAGAGTCCTCAGACTCAACTGGATTAAATTTCAGAATTTCTTAGATAACACTGCTATAAATTCTTGGAGAAATGGAAACTCAGCACCTTACACACATCGTCATAGAGCCATTGGTATGTGATAGCTATTATTCCTCAAGTTTGGTTGAGATTGATGACCAACATTTACTAATCAAACCAGCTGGATGTATTAATGTCACTTCATTCAGGCAGACTTCAACTTGCTTTTCACTCTGTTGGAAGAACATGCAACTCCAAAACCCTTTAAAGAATCCCACATACTTCATGTGTGAGTGGGTGTATGTATGTGTGTGTAGCCCTGTGTGTGAGTGTGTGTGTAGCCCTTTGTGTGAATGTGTGTGTGTGTGTGTGTGTGTGTGTGTGTGTGTGTGTGTGTGTGTGTGTGTGCAAATGTAGAAGACAGAGCTCAACCTCAACTTAGGTGCTGTTCCTTAGACAATGTCTGCTCTCCTTTCCAGACTGAGTCTCTCATTGTCCTGAGGCTGGCCCACTAGGCTATGCTGGATGGCCAATGAGTGAGTCCCAGGCATCTGCCAGTTCTTTGTCCTTTCCCCAGCAATGAGATTAGAAGCTTTTGCCACCATACCTGGCTTTAAAAAAAATGTAGATTCTGGGAATCAGGTCCTTGTAATTTATGACAAGCACTTTATTTACTGAGCAATTCCCGTAGTTCCCAAATTGGATACATTTGTGATGTGACCCATTGCTTTAAAGTTTAGATAGCTCTTAAGTGTGTGTGTACAGGGCTATGAATATGTGTATATTTTCATCTCCATTATTGTTTCAGTGCCTATGTGATAAATACTGAGTCTTAAGTACCCGTGTTTGTCTCTTTTATAAGGTCTACTCTAGTCCTGGGTATACAGGCAAGCATTGGTAAATATTGACGGGAGATCTACAGGAGACCAGGAAGCCGATATTGAATAGGACAGTAGAACTCTTTCTAATGAAGATTTTACTAGGGAGCTCAAAGAAGGTAAGAATGTCAGTCCTGGTAGAATGCAGGGGTGGGGGAAGCAACAAGGGGTGTGGCAGCACATGATGGCATAAGGACTTATGTCCTTCTGGATTCTAACACCATCACCTCCATGTGTTACTTAGAAGGCCATTTTAGTTTTCCTCACTGGATGGCACCATTTGTAGGATGAAATGGTTAAGCAATAAACTTTTTAAGGCTGTGTAATTTATTCAAGCTCAACGTAAGGAGCTAGAGGTATCTAATTAACAGATGTCTCGATGCATTAAAAAGGCACAATGTAGGAAACAAGGCTGTTGATATTAGACTAAAATGCCTCACTATGGTTATAAAATTCCTATGTAGCAAGTGCTCCTCCACCTCCTCAATTTCAGGGCTAGGCCTGAAGAGCTCTTCATTTTATGGAAACTCTTTCTCTGTTTAATTCTTTTTAAAACCTGTACACTTGGATAGTTTATATTGCACTGAAGTAATGTATGACTACATACAGTTGTGTGTGGAAATATAAATACCATATTTATACTCATAATCTTCCTTTATTTCATCATCCTTTTAACTTTATAGAGTGGTAAGTAAGATAAGCATCATGAAACATGAGTAGACATGCCAATTTGGATGGAGGAAACCTTATTAGGCCCCACCCCTAGACAAAGAGCTATAGGCAATCAGTGTTCTGAGCAAGGAGGAATCAATATTTTCTAGGAACAAGACCCTCAGCAGGTTATCTAAGCCCAACTGGTGAGCTCAAAACAAATACACACAAAAGCAACAGTAAATGAATTTGTAGGTTGTTTTTTAAAATATAGATATATAACAATAGAATTAAAGGAGATGAGGTCATAAATTTGAGAGGGACTTGGAAGGAGACATGGTAGGAATTGCAAGGACCGAGGGAGGGAGGGAGACAGGGAAGGAGGAAGGGAGGGAGGGAGGGAGACAGGGAAGGAGGAAGGGACTTTTTTGGATAACACATTGAGGGAGACTCAGTCAAAAAACTAACTCTAGATACTTAAATCCCAACGTACAAATAACAACAATGAATGAATGAATGAATGAATGAATAAATAAATAAATGAATGAATAAATAAATAAATAAATATGTCACTTCTCAAAATAACAGTTTTCATAGCAATATCCCCTATTGAAAGTGAAAGAAGAGACAGACCAGGAATTTGGTCAAGTAATGCAGGAAAGTCAAAGGTGAAGAGATGAATAAGATAAGCAAATCATGGCAAGACATGAGAATAGAGTTAATTTAGTTAAGAAAACCCAAACTTACTGCCTTAGATTTTGACTAGAATTGTATATTTGTAGTCCCTCAGTAAATATGGTGTATAATATTTATATAATGTTATACAAAATCAGCCAGGCAGATATTTCTAGACTGGATTTAGATTGATCCAGACAAAATATAGATTTTGTAGTAGTGCTGGGGTTATAAACTTTCCCCTTAGGGATTTCTTCACCGCGTCCCGTAGGTTTGAGAATGTTGGGTCTACATTTTCATTCAAATTCAAAATTTTTAAAATTTCTTTTTTGATTTCATCCTGGACTCAAATGTGACTTAGCAGTGTGTTGTTTAGCTTCCATGGGTTTATGGAGTTTGTAACTTTGCTTGCCATTGATCTCCAACTTTATTCCATTGTGACGACAGGGTGATACTGGCTTCGTAAGAGATTTAGAACCGGTTCTTCATTTGCTATTCTATGGAATGATTTTAGGAGTGTTGCCGTTAGCTCTTCTTTAAAGGTTTGGTTAGAATTTGGTATCAAATCCATCTGATCTGGACTTTTAAAGTTGGGATTGTTTAAAAACAAATCACTGCTTTTATATCATTGGATATCATGAATCTATTTACCATTACTAAATAATACCAATGCAGGATGTTAATTTTAATTTTCCAATACATGTTGAGTCAAGCTTTCTGTCTAAATATAGGGATAAAGTTCCACAAACTGGGGAGAGGAATGTATTTTTTCAGTGTGTGCAGGAAATGTCCTTTATTAGTTCCTTTGATTGATGATGTCACTCGATTCTAGGTTTTCTCTGTTTCTAGATAGCCTTTTCACTGGTGAGAGTGGGGTACTGAACTCATCTACCATCACTATGCCGGGGTCAATTTCTTTTAAAATATTGGGTGTCTCTGTGTTTTACTTATATATGTTCAGGTCTATAATATTCTATATTCTATTGCTAGATTTTTCTTTGAGTGAAGATGAATTATGCTCCCTTATATCTTTTGTTTTGGTTTGAAACTGGTCTTATCAGATATTAAAACAGAAACACCGGCTTGTTTCTTAGTTTCACTTGATGTGAACAGGGCTTTTCCAAACTTTCATTCTAACATGGAAACTTCCTTTGATGGAGTGTGCAGTTTTGGGAGATGGGATACATACAGATGGATCCTTTTTCTTTTTTTCTTCTCATCCACTGTGATAACCTATGTCTCTGTATTGGGATGTTGCTATTATTAATATTCAGAGCTATTACTGAATATTACGTATGAATTCCATTCATTTCCTTGATACTGTAGTTTTTCCTCAGTCCCTTTTGATTATGTGTCGTGGCATTATTCATTTGCTTTCTGTAACCTATTGGGTATGTTTGTCCGTCTACTCAGACTGAAGTATTTCATCAAACACCCTCTTAGGTAGAGCTGTTATTGTTTTCTATTTATTTCTTTGTAGCCATAAATTTCTCTAAAGTTTATATTTTTACTTAACACCACTAGATAGTTATGAGAGTCAGGGACACAGTTACGGTCTTGCAGGATTTGGAGTCTGGTCTCCTCTGGCTTTAAAGGTTTCTGGCAAATCATGAATGATTCTAATAAGCTTGCCCATTGAGTGACTTAATATTTCTGCCTGTAGCTTTCAATGCTCTCTGTCAAATCTGTATGTTTAATGTTTTAACTGAAGGATGTCATTGAGAAGTTCTCTCCTGGTCTTAAATATTTGGTAGTTTGTAGGTCTATTCCGCTTAGATCGGCATCCCTCTAATAAGATTGTACTGAACCTTTCTCTATGGATGGCTCTGGATTTCTCCTTCTACACCTAAATGTGGAAACTGTAGCTTTTTGTCATGTCCCCAAGCTCATCTGTATTTTGTTCGTTTAATTTTTAATTTTTCCTTAAGCTTTACCGAGTGAGTCAGTTCTCCTTACTTTTACATTCTCAACTGTATTTTCAATAAAACATATTTCATTGATGGGACTTTCCACCGAGATTCTTAATTGGTTTATTGGATTTTGCCACTTGGTTTGGGTTTTCTTTTAAAAAACAACAACAAAAAAGAACAGAACCCTCTATTTTCATGTCTTGCCTAGTTAATCTCTTTATCTTTGACTTTTGTGTAACTTGACCACAGTTGGAATTACTCCTTCAAATTCTGTCTCTTCTGTCACTTTCAATAGGGGCCATCTGTTATTTTGAGAAGTGATATATATATATCACTCGATTCTAGGTTTTCTCTGTTTCTAGATAGCCTTTTCACTGGTGAGAGTGGGGTACTGAAATCATCTACCATCACTATGCCGGGGACAATTTCTTTTAAAATATTGGGTGTCTCTGTAGACACCCATATATATATATATATGTATATGTATATGTATATGTATATGTATATGTATATGTATATGTATATGTATATGTATATGTATACGTATATGTATATGTATTGTGTGTATTGTTATTATTTGTATATATATACCCATGTATATATATTGTGTATATTGTTATTATTTGTACACTAGGATTTTAATATCTGGAGTTAGTTTGTTGGTTGAGTCTCCCTCCCTCCTCCTTCCCTCCCTCCATCCCTCCCTTCCTCCCCTCCTCTGTCCTTCCCTCCTTCCTTTTTCCCCCCTCTCAGCAGATATGCTTGCAATGTTCAGGACTGGGCTAATTCACAGCAGGGTTTGCATTTCAACTTCTATGTGTCAGGAATCTGAAGATACACCTTCTATACCTGTCTCCATTTTTCTCCACTATTTGTATGGTGGTTTCAATCATTTTATTAAAAAGCCTGGAGCAATTTCGCCCTAACAATGTGGACTAGTGAATCTATTCTGAACCTGGCATGTCCCTAAATATACTTCCCAACTGTAAATGTGATTCTTCCCCCTTCTCTCAATTCAGGGAGAATGATGGATAACTCTGTATGGATTTATTCTGAGCATATTTTGTGCTGGTTAAGAAATAAACAATATGGTCACAAGGCTATGAAGGTTGCAACTGACTGTCAATTTGACAAGATTGAGAATCCCCTAGGAAACACCCCTGTGGGCATGCCTGGGAGAAAGTTTCTAGACTGATTGATATGGGAAGCTCCACCCACAATGCAGAAAGTACCATTCCATGAGCTGATTCCAGAATGCTAAGACAGAAGGATGTGAGCTGAGTGTGGATATTTTCTCTGTCTGCTTCTTGACAGCTCATGCATGGACCAGCTGCCTCATGAATTCTTGCTGCTGTGACTTCTCTGTCATGACGGACAGTAATCTTGAAGTGTAAACCAGAATGTGCCTTCCTTCCTCGTTATGGTATTTGGTCACAGTAACAAGGACATTTACTGACACATGATCCAATAGATCTTATAGCTTAAGGTCAAGGAAATCTATGAAGACAAAACAAGGGTAAGAAGCAGTAAGTACCTGTTCCAGACTATCGGATGAGCAGTGCAGTCTAAGTGCCAGAGTTCCCAAGAAAGGCGGTGAGAAATAAGTTCTCTTTATATTACACTGTTTTATTTTGAACCTCCTTGGTGCTAGACACTGTCTGGAAAGACCCCTAGGAGATCATTATGAAGAAGTGACCATGTCCTGGGTGTTGCAGTGGCAAAAGCTCAGATGGGGAAGAGACCATGGACTTGGTGTTATAATGGCTATGGAAATTGTGTTTGTAAAAACCAAAGGGTTTCATTGTTTCTTCAAACTTTGGATGGAAAGGGCAACTCCATAGATTTCATTTTCATTTTCTTCTCTTCTCAGCCATAACCCCCTCAAATTCTCTGTAGCTTGGATACAAACTCTGCTACAGGATGTCTGGGTATCACCAATACGGAAGCTATTGTTTTTGATGGGCTTTTAAGTGAAGGTGACCCATGTTTTCAGTATTGTCAGCAGTAATGTTCTTGACATTACAAGGTCTCCAAGCCATCTTGGTGTACCATAAACCCGTTTTTCTTACAAGAGAGAAAGGGTGTACACTGGTGATTGTAGTGTGAGAACAGCTTGATGTATTGATGGGTGTAAAAATTATTATTCTCTCTCTCTCTCTCTCTCTCTCTCTCTCTCTCTCTCTCTCTCTCTCTCTCTGTGTGTGTGTGTGTGTGTGTGTGTGTATGTGTGTGTGTGTGCATGATTCTGAGATTAATTTGAGTCTTAGCATTATGATATATGTGTATAAGAATGATAGATAATAGCCCAAACTAATAGCTATGTTCCCTGGAAATAGTTTTTCTAAATGGGCTACTCAATTTGATAATTTAGAAAATTCTATAAATATTAGAAAATGGGGAGAGATTTTAAAAAATGTGTATGCAGTATCCTTTGAAATTTTCTGTGTTCTAAATATTGTGGTAGTAAACAGGTTGTTAGAAAATGGATATGTACCATGTGTGACTTGGGGCAACTGGAAAGTCTGATTAGAAGGGCCCCTTCACACCTCTCCTACCTCATTACAAAGTTAGCTTCTGAAAATTCATCCTTAAGATGCAATTTCATTACAATTTTATTCATATTACCATGTTTGCACACTAAACAGTTTTAGCAAATCCATACAGCATCATGTACAGAAAATACATTGTGCAATATGGTCAGAGTTAATGTGGGAAAGAACATAAAAATCCACTACAAATTTTAACAGAGAACAAGAATGGGAGGTGGTGGAGAAGAGACAGGAGGAAAGAAGAACTCCAGCATGGTAAGTTTCAATAGATCTTTCCAAAAATATAGAATTAGACATTAAAACTATTTAATATGGTAGCACTAGATATATCTAACCATTTGGTACTAGAATATAGAAAGTATAAAGTATATAACTTCTAATTGTATTTAACTTTAGTTGATTAAATCTGAAAGAAAGATGTGTTAAAATATAAAGCTGTTGGGGATTGAATAAAAGAAAGTAGCTACTGGTTCTTAATGATACATACTTCCAGAAATAATTGACCAAGTCATAATGACTACAACGTAAATGTTCTCAGTATCATGCCTTTCTTTGCCTCTTACAGCAGGATGGGATGGGATATATCAGTCAGCAAAACGTTTCAATATCTACTAAATAACCTAAGTGATACAAGCAGCACACTGTGTCATCTAACACACATCTTCTTGCTTCTTAACCCTACTTAAGTCTCAGCCAAGAGAAAGAGGATATCTTCCAATGAATGGTAAGAAGATGAAGTCCATTAGTGAACAGAAGTAACTCACGAGTAGGAGAAGATGACCTTATATAAATAATCAGTGGGTCTGTTTGCTGTCAAAAACTGAATCTCAAAACATATCTTTTGGATTCTTTTTTCTTTCAATACATCAGTTCCATTGTGCCCACTTGAGGGAATGACCTGGAAGACCAGTCACATCCCGCATTAGACAGAAGAGCACATAATAGACAGCATTGTACACAGGCTACAAAGCTGGAGGTCGATCTTCATGTTAGACAGCACAGAACAGGAAAGGGAAAATTTATCAACATGAGAGGCAGCTGCTTCACCCCCAAAACAGAACAGACCTCAAATAACATGAGTAGCTCAAGGGCTGTCAAACTAAATGTTTTGTTTTGTATATTAAAGACCCCTGTACAGTTTGTCTTGGGGAAGTAAAGGAATTAAAAAGCTATATTTTAAAAGGTGGAGCTGAAAGAGGATTTTTGTTGTTGACATTAGTATTATTTGGAATTCACTCAGGACTAGAAGATTTGGACTCAAGGAAATCTGAACCTTCCCAGTAGCTGCCCAGTGCTCTTGGCAGTCATGGTAGCCCTCTCCCACTCACTTCACTTCTGGTGCAGAGAAAGCCTGAGTTCCTTTATTTCACACCCCCCCCAAACTTCTGTATTCTCATAGTTATAGAGATGATGGGTCTTAAAATAGAATTCCAGGTCCAGGACCCAGCAAGCTCTAGTCTGGGTTGAGTGGGCTGAAAAACTTTCAGGATTGGAAGGCATGACATGAAGTAGCTACTCCCACTTCACTGGCAGTGATGTAGGAGAAAGAGAGAGAGAGAGAGAGAGAGAGAGAGAGAGAGAGAGAGAGAGAGAGAGAGAGAGAGAGAGAGAGAGAGAGAGAGAGAGAGAGAATATACTGGTGCTGGCTTGCCTTCTCTATTCTAATTCTTAGCCAGTGGAATGGTGTCACCTATATTAAGGTAGATTTTCAACTCACCTAACCTAGGAACTCCCTCATAAGCATGCCTAGATCTGCTATGTGGTTTCTAATACAACCAGGCTAACAATCATTATTAACCATCACAGCTTATTAAACATAATTGCCTCAGATTCTCAGAAGTCGTCAGCATGAGACAAGACCTAAAAACTTACATTTTGAAAGGATCCTCTGCTGCTATTTGCAATACTTTGAACCTACTTTTGAACCTACTTATCTATTTGCCTCAGTTTTCTTTGTTTGGACCCTTTTTCCCCTCTAGTCCAGGCAATGCCAAAACTATGGCCACCTGGTTTTCAAAAAAAAAAAAAAAAAAAAAAAAATTCTATTGCAACACAGTTACATCCATTCATTAATGACTTGTCTGTGGCTATTTCAAACCACAATGACATAGATGAGTCACTGCAACAAACTATCTTGATTATCTGGCTCCTTTATGTAGAAAGCTGGCTAAAGCTAGCTCCAGTATCCACCCCCACCCACCCACCCTGCAAAATACTATCTTCTATATTATTACTCATCTTTATATACTGTATTTTGCTTTCCAAACCATGTAAGTGACTTTTTTGGCCCACTTTTATTTCAAGAGGATGACTAATTTGATTGTAGGCACATAGATTCCGAGTCATAATTGGCTACATAATTTGGAAAAACTAATCCATAAGGAATTATAAGACCTCTGTTGAAATTTATTAAAGATTCTCATTGATAACCAAAAGAGGATATTTTAAGTTTGGACCTTTCTGACTGTATAGGTAGAATACTCCTATAGTCCCTCCCTGATCGGAGGAGATGTCCAAGAGGTAAGGCAAGCCTCATTCTCTGTGACAAATTAGGACTGCCATTGTGAACTACTGCACTGTGTCTAGAGAGCCTCCTTTTTCTGAGAAGTCTCTTCTTCTCCATTTCTCACATCCTTACATCATGACCCAATCTGCTCCCCCTCCCCACCCCTGTCATGATCTCTCTGGGAGGGGATTTCATCTGTGGAGTTGTGCGCCACCCCCCCCCCCCCCCGCAAGCTTTGGTATCTGAAAGAATCTCAATAAAATATCCCCTCTTGGTTATCACTGAAAATCCTTAATACACTTTAACAAAGGGTTTTATCATTTATATATCAACTTTCCTCCTTTGTTCTAGAGAGGATTTACAATAACTCTATAATAAACTACTGCTGGATTAGTAGATATCAATAAAGGCAAAGGAGTAGAACAACATGTGGATTATTGTTATGATTATAAAAAAGAATTAAAAAGTGCAATAAAGACTATATCTACATTATATTGTATTTTGCTGCCTTTGAGCAGTTCCTGGAGGTTCCACACTTAAACCCAGTATCCTTTAAAATGAGATACGTGGATGTTTTCTAAACTCAGAGCATTTCCACTTGGACATTCCCTCAGCACTAAGGGGTAAGTGACAGACAGCAGTTGAAAAAAAAAAAAAAAAACAGATGCAAAGCCAAACTCAGGATCATTTTAAAGAATGCAGTATCTCCTGTTATGTGATCACTATATTCTCTGAGCAGTTAATCCTCTCAAATATTTTGCAATCACTTCCTTTAATTACAGAGAAAACATCCTGGAGTGACACTGGTGTGCAGGAGCATCCCCTTCTGTTTCCTTCTTTCTGTTTAATCAAGAATTTGAATCACCTTTCAGCTTCCTAATCCTATAATCCTAAAAGGAATTTACTCTGCTCCAAACTCAGTTTGGCAAAGATCTGTACCAATAGAACCTGGAGCCCCTGACAAGGACTGTGAGACAGAAGAAATCCTGGAGGCAGGCTTCCTGGCTTGCTCCCTGAGACAAGGGAAATCAGGGCCCCTTGAGAGAAAAGACTCTGAGCCAACATTCAGAAGACATAAACCTAGGAGGAGCAGGTTTAAGGGGTTCTTAAAATTCTGGGTGGGGCCAGAAAGCCACATTAAATCAAAACTTGGAAGGAATAAATCCATCTCTTGTCCTTTTTTTCTAAGTGTTGTTCAAGCCTACCAAATCTTGTGAGCCAAGTGGCTATTCATGCACACACTTAATGTATGTTCACTTTTTAGTGTATGAGGTGTACTGCTTCTGAGTAACTCATTAGTAGTTGTTATAACCCCGTTTAACGATTATAATTAATAAATACGCAGGGTGTGTCAGTGATATATTTAGAAAGATGATAGATTCCACTGTCTGCGACCTAGAAAGAATAGGGAAGAACAGTGAATGGGTATCTCTGTAGTTTAGCCACAGTGAAATCAAGGATAAGTAAGATATTCTAAGTGAGCCTGGATGCCAGTCCAGCAACAACAGTGATCACAGCCACCAGCTTTATGGGATAAACCTACCACTCTTCCAGTATTTTGACCTCCTCTCTCCCTAAACCACTGTCAAATACTGGACAGTTTCTCACTCTCATATCAAAACCACATATCTACACTGCACACCCAGGGTATATCAATATTCTTTTTCTGACTAACGATCTATATATCTGCTTCAGTGAATATGTCATCACAACAAAGACACAAAGTCCAATCTAGGGCTATGCTTTATGCCTTTAATGTGACTAAAGATATATTCTTTCACCTGCAAAGATGACCCTGTTTTTTTTCATATGCACACTTATCCTTGTTCCCATGGTACCAGCCAAACAGATGCCTGCCCTGCCTTTTTCACCTCATCTCTGAGAGAAGGAGCAATATTTTCAGGTTTTCTATGGGCTCATGGATGCACCTGCACCTTTCCCCACACAACTCAATTAATGCTGCAAACTGGTAAAAGATGAAGGCCCCTGCTTGATGCTGGCATCTCATCAGTGAAAGAAGCCCACGTGGTCCAGACCACACACCAAGAGGAATACTGGAGGAACAGGGATTGGTAATGCTCCTTCTCATCAGCCATGGGTGCTAAATAGGGCAGATTCTTTTTCTCAGAGTCTCCATATGTTTCATATGGATCAATAGAAGCGACATATGCCTTCACAGAGCTTTAGATCTTTACCCAGATTTCTGTACCCCGCCCCCAAACATGGGATGCCCAGAAGCTTCCTCTCACAGCAAAACAGAGAAACTGCACAGGCACAGTGTTTCTCAACAAGACCGGGGCACACCTCCAACTATTTTCTCTTAAATAGCCCCCAAAGATCCCCTCATGAAACTTGAAAGCAGAATAATGAATATAGTAACTATGCTACTTAAATGCAACCTTCATTTCCAAAGTGCTCTCTCCTCACAAGGCAGAAAACCCAAAGTTAGGAGTGCGCAGCTGCCTAGCTGATGTCAAGCACAGTCCCAACATAAGCAAGTCAACATGTTTGGGGAGGCAGCTGGGCAAACATTTCTGATAAAGCCTTCCAGTTTTGATGGAGCCTCGTGTGTGTGGATGGTACAGTTGGATATGTCAGTAGCTGTTTAAATGTTGTAAGCATTTAATCACTAAGTAAGGAAGATAAAGGAAAAACTGAGGGCCATGAACACAAAGGCAAGTAAGAATGGGAGAGAATGTAGAATTATATATAACAGGAGGGAGGCTGAGGCTATTTAGCCTATAGATGGCACGCATGGCAAGAGTGGGGAGCACTGGGGATTACAGCCTTCTTCAAACTGTCAAGGGTGGGCACAGGGAACATTGGTTAGTGACATAGCAACAGGCAAGCCAATGAAAGCAACTAACACACAGATTTCAGCTAAATGTAAAACACTTTCTGAAAATCAAGATTGTCTAGCAACAGAGATGCTACTGTGATGAGCAAAGATCTTGTGTTAGAGACTTTTGTCAGATTCAAAATTATAATCAGGATCCAAGCTCAACTCACAGGCTGTACACTGAGGAACGATTCCACCCCACCTCCCATGCTACCTGCCTCAGGCCTCCAGCCAGGAGCTGTCTGCTAATAGGTAACCACTAGCAGTTTAAGATAATCAAATGCCACAGATACATAAATATGTGACTCTGATGAGAGTGTATTTCCCTCTTGAACATTGTCACTGAGAGAAAAAGAATCTAATCATAAAATTTAAATGTATGTAAGAATAGATAGTGAGATATGTGTGTGGGGGGGATACGTTGTTATTGTGTTATCATGGGAATGATGGCAAAGGCCCTTTATAAACTTCATGTCTTTGTGCCATGATAATAATAGCTTAGAATGTACATTTATTGTGTTATTTTTCTCATTGGGCACAATAGGTCCAACTGAATATTGCAGTACACTTGTATGGAAGTGACTTAGTTCTGCTAAACACAGGGTTATTAAGTTTATAAAGCCCTTTTTATAATTCTTAGCTATTTATCCACTTGGAGGATAATGGAGACATATAGAAAGACTCTGTTTTTATGTCTTTGCTGCCTTCCCACAGGGAGGATATATGGGGTTATGGAAGGAACACTGGTCTACAAGTCCATCGACCTGTCCCAACCATTCGGTGTGGTGTCTTGGCCAGCATTTCATACTTCTATCAATGCTATGGCCAGAACTTTGTGGTTATGGTTGTGTGGTGCAACTATAATTATCCAACAGGTAACACTGAACATCGTATAATTTCCAGAAAGAAAAGGTCCAAATTTATGGTATTCTAATGGTCCTCAGTTTTCTTAACTCTAAGCAAGTTAGAAAGGCTTTAATGTCCAGCATTTGATGTGGAACATAGGTTTTTGTTACCTTTTTTAATGAGAAGTTACAATTAAATGGATTTCTGTTTGCTATGACTGAAATTCATTTAGGTTTTGCTGGTGGTCCTTTGCTGATAACTGGACATGCTTAGACTCTAGTAACTCTTACATAGAATTTTAAAGAATCAAGTGGGAGAACATTTTTTTCCTCTTTTTTTTTGCAGATATTAAAAGTAACTAGCAGTAATGAGGGGCGCTACTATGTTTTTAAATCCACAGTCTTGTGTCGCTGTCTGCTCATAATCAACTAATCTTGTTATTTCTTTTCCCCTTATACAGTGATGGGTCTTCCTGGTCATCAAGGAGATCTTTAAGTGTAGAAAATAATTTCCACAATACTTTAGTAAGTGCAATATCACTGCCGAGTTAAGGACATTGCTACATGCAAGGGCAGAGAAAAAAGATCCACAAATATCACCTGGAGCACAAGTCTAGACACAGTGTTTGCAGCTAGGCAAGCTACAAGTCTCTGCTGGGAAGAATATGTAAAATAAGTTTACATTTACAATAGCTTCCCACATGACTGGCTAAAGTGAAGGCATTTTGCCAAGCTCTGAAGTAGGGAAAAAGGAAGAAAAGAAAAAGGGCCCCTTCAGAGGGACAGACATTGGCTTGTGATGGTGAGTTGGGAAGAGAGAATATTGAATGTAAACTAGGTAAAAAGTGGGCAAGCTTTTTATTGATTTTATTTTATTCTCAAATATGCCTTTGCTTTCTGAAATTATCTACCTAAACTTTCTTCTTACTCGCAAGTTGAGTGGCTGTATATTCAGGGCATCCTACACCAAGGAGTGGCCTACTATCCTTGTTCAACCTTAGAAAAAGGACATGTGCAAATCTCGGTATCTGTTATAGATGACAGGTCCTTAATGTTTTCGTCCCATGAAAAAGTACATATTAATTTTCATCTGAATCTACTCAGGCTATATCAGCATGCTTGTTCATTTGTAACCCAGGCGGTTACTTTTTGTTTATTTGTTTTAAGGGTTTAAGAAACAAAATTTGTAGTTCGCGGTACTTGGATGTTCTTGTCTCTGTCTCTAGATCTCATATTTCTTCTTTCTTTATGCATTAAAGTCACAATTTAATAACAAGGCATGAAATAAAAATTTGAAAAATACAAAAGCAAGAAGGTGAAATGCTTGCTGCTATTCCAGGAAGCCTACATAGGACGTTAGTGGTTAAAGAACATTGATATATCAGTCAGAAAGATAGGGTCATTTTTAGTTGACAACTAACCTCACAGCAATTAGAAAGCCAGGTGAAAACTGTAGGCCATATAGCATGAGCTGGACTCTCACCTCCCCCAATGATGACTCAGGTAAGCTTGAAATTGTGAGGTCTATAAATCTTCCCATGCTCCAGGGTCTATATTTCCCACATGATGCAATCTTGAATTCTAACCCGAGTTATCATAAGCATTTACAGAATTAATATGAGAGAAAAATCTCTTACCCAAATGCATGGAGAGACAAGAGCTGTTTTAGATTTTATCACAATTTGAAATATTTTCTTACATATGTGTGTGTTTGTGCGTATGTGTATGTGTGATCAAGGGGGGGAGTGAGGGAGAGAGAGGAAGAAAGAAAGAGGGAGAGAGAAAGGGAGAGAGATAACAGAGATACAATGATATATAGACATTATACATAGAAGAGAAAGGCCTCTTAAGGCTGAAACTCAAATTCATTTCTGTACAATTTATAAACAGAGGTATAATTTTATATAATAAATTAAATGTTTTTGAGTTTTCCACTTGTGGTAATATGTTAGTGTTAAAAATATCCTCATATTTTAGAGCAGTTTAAATTTTGGATTTTGGAGTCAATGGTAGTCAGCCTGCATAGAAAAAATTGCTTGACATGGTTCTAAGTAAGACTTTAAGCATTAGTAAGTCTCTCTCTCTCTCTCTCTCTCTCTCTCTCTCTCTCTCTCTCTCTCTCTCTCTCTCTCTCTCTCTCTCCCTCTCTCTCTCTCTCTCTCTCTCTCTCTCTCTCTCTCTCTCTCTCACACACACACACACACACACACACACACAAACAATTTAAGATTAGGGTGATAGCATTTGCTTTAAGGACCCAAACCCTTCATTTAGACTCTTTGCTTAAGTTTATGATGAGAAAAAAGTGACTGGGGTGGAGTGACTCGAAGCTATTTCAGGGAAAGACAAGCGGTGTCTTTTGATCTCAAGTTCACTTAGAGTGAGCAGCAGTGCTAAAGTAGACATCATAATCCTAGATGGCAGTAGAAAATCCCTGTGGAGACTGTTAGCAAATACGTGTCATAAGCTAGGGACATTAGTATGCCATGCCAGCTCTTGAGGACCTTGTTGCGGTTGTCAGTAAGGAGACACCAAAAGAGTCTATTGGAGAAGGGGACCACAGCAGAACAGAGATAAAGAGCACAGAAACAAAGGCTTGGCTGAGAAAACAAGAAGCATTTAGTTTGGAGATAAGATTTAAGAAAGCTTAATAATTACTTCCAAATGGTTGAATTATTATGTTCATGACAAAGAATAATTATTGTACATGTATTATAGTAGATAAAAATATCAATCGAGATGGATTTGAACATATATAGAGAATAATTACCAAATATTCAAAACTGTCCAACAACTAAATCTGTTGCCTGGCTCTATGAAAACAGTCACTAGGAACACTCAGTCACGGGTAATATGACCTAATAGGTAGATTTAATTGAATTTCTGAATTGGCCACAGGATCTGATAATATAAAATATATACCAGAACAAAAATTTTACACAGTGACATATTTGAGATTTAAATGTCCTAAAGCCCTGGACATACATAGGATATTGTTAATTGTTTAGGGGATGAGGAAACTGGGAAATCAATCTCTGAGTATCACACATGCTAAGCAAGAGCTCCACCACTGAGCCGAACCCTTTAGCCCCTGAGGAAACACTATTTCAATGTTGATTGTCCCTGTCCACACCATTCGAAGGATCTATTGAGCTCTTAGAGAAGGTGTTTTGCTGCCAGTCCTCAATCCCTACACAGTGCTAGTCCCAGGGTTCATCAAATGCAAAGCTGAAAAATCACAAGACCATCTACTGATGAAGTGGGTCATCCTTCATGCAATGAAACTTCTCCCCTAACGACAGTCAGTGCACGTGAGCTTTTGTTTTCCGCCTTTAAAAGCAAATGGCAAGTGGTTAACAGACACTATGTAAAATCCTTTCCCCACCTTATGTCTAAAACCTGTCAAAATGTTTAACTGTGAAAGGATTATTTGGGATTCACTTCATGAGACATTTCAGCTTGATTTCCCCTGATTCTTCTCATGTGAGGGCACTCCCCATGGCCTCAGCACTGAGTCTGAGTTTGTCATCTTGTAGGTGGGATTGACTAATACAACTGTCCATCATGTACACATTCCTTTGTGTACATGTTCCACTACTTTAAAATAATGCCTTGTACCATTCATATCTCAGGATGTTTATGACAACATTTCTGTAAAAGTCATATGGCAAAAAGCAGAGAAGAAAAGTGTCATCTTCTTCCTTCTCCTCCCATCCCCTGGCTGGGTATCGGACCTTATCCACACTAGACAAGTACTCCCAGCCAAAATGCCCACTTTATAAAGAAACAAAAATTATTTGGCACAAACTGAAACAAACTCTTTCTTGCTCAAGTTCCCTTTGGTCATGGTGTTTTACTGAAGTAATAAGAGAACATGTGGAAAAGATCCCAGGCCACAAAACACTGGAGCAGTGCATCAGCATAGAGACCACAAAGCCCCTGTAGGCTTTACAAATGTGGTCTTTTCTAGTTTTTTTTTCATATGAAGACTTAGCACCACTGGAACAACACTAACTTCTGATAAAAAGGGAAAACTTCCCAAAGAATCACACACTTTAGAAACATTTCTCTTCGTCAGTTGATTTTCAATGCTGTACAATGTGACATGGAGTTTACTAATGTCTAAGTTTACCATGAAATTTGTCCTAGATTCCTGGACCGATAGTGACCTTTGACCTATGTCTATAGACACAGTTTCTGAGCACAACAGTTAACCTATTTTCAGTATCTTAACAATCCTTCAAGGGTTCTAGTTCAGAAGCTAAGTCTGGTGGCAAATGCCATTAATCCCAGCACTCAGGAGGCAGAAGCAGGTGGATCTCTGAGTTCAAGATCAGCCTGGTCAGCAGAGTAAGTTCCAAGATGGCCCACAGAAAAACCTTGTCTTGAAAAAAGCAAAAAACAAAACAAAAATGTCTGGGTCAGAACACTCTGAATACGGCTCTCAGCATTGTTAATTTTAAATGACAAATCAGTTCAGTTCCTGCATTGAAGACCGGGTTATCATCCTGCAGTTCTGTTCTGTGGTCTCCAGACAAAAAGGGTGGGTGATGTTTCTAGAACAGGGTTTCTTTTGGTTTCTAAGATCATCTAGCACATGGTTACAGCTGAAATAAACTCCGCAGTAACTAAAGGTACCTGAGTTTACAAATCCAAGTCTCTTGATTATTATTTAGAGGACAGACTTTGGCCGAGATGAGATGTTAGCTCCAATGAGAGCTGTTAAGCTAGTCAAGAAATAATGCACTTCTTAGGTCAAAGTACAGGGTGTCTGCTTTAGAGTCTTCACTTAGTATGGAGAGAGAAGTAGAGCATTTTCAAAAGCCAAGAGAGAACTATCGCTGTCCCTAAAAATTAGTGTAAGAATATGAGAAGTCTTAGAAGTCTGGGCCAAACTAAATAATTGACTCCTGTTTTGAAAGGCTGAAGGGGAAAAAGGTGAGGGAGGTGGGGACTATAACAGGGGGAAAAACAAAAGTTTCCCAGAAAAGATACTGAACTTTCAAGTCAATTAAGACCCACAAGCAAACGACATTAATCTCACTTTAGTTTCCCGAGATAAAAAAGCAGAAGACAATCATTTCCCTTGCTAAAGAGTGGCCAGTCATGCTGTTATTCAGCACAGAACCTTACACATCTGAGGAAGGAGGGGTGGGTGCTCTTTTAGCTGAATCTAAGCCTTCTGACTAGACTCCTGGGAGACAAACTTCAAGCTAAAGCAATAAACTGGCTAAAATTGGTCCTCAACTTTTTGTAGACCTCTTGTCCCCTCCTCTTGTACTTCCAATTTACTACCAATCATTTTCCACGCTCTTAAACCCTGGGTGGGCTGTCAGTGGCACCAATGTTATTAGTCCTCAATGGCTGTGCCATTGAGAGTGGCTGCTCATATAAACTCACTCTGAGGGTAAACATAATAGAGAGGCATGAAGCCTTAGTGGGCAAGGTAAGTCTGTGGGAAATGAGCAGGTTCGTTGCCATGGCTTTAATAAAAGCACAAGGCTCTTTTATCTGCTGTATAACTTTTTACTTTGTACCACATTGGAAGCTCACTCCTTCTGGTGCCAGTTCAATTCATGAAGCTTGAAGAAAGCTAAACAACAAGGTAAACAGTAGGAGCTTTGAAGTGGTCCTTCCTGGGGCTCCTGTCAAAGGGTTCCTCCAAGCACTGACCTGAGCAAAACTCCCGAGCCTGCTGTACAAGTGGCCTAGAGTAGCTGCTAAGAAAACACTTTCAGAGGGGCAGAGCTAATTGGCTTATGAGAAAAAAAGAAAAGAAAAGAAAAATAACTATTGGAGTTTTATTAGTTCTATTTATAACCAAGTGAAATGCATGGCTTCGGGCTCAACTTCTATGTGACTCACTTAGAGGCTCCATGTAGAATACGGTCTTTTTCCTAGGCAGAGAGCAGAATCACACTCTCAAAGGTATCTCCTCTGAGGGCTGCCTCTGGAGAAGGCTGATTGCTGCTTTACCATGTAAGGCACTTATTGGAGCTAAAAGAATGACTTTATCTCTTTGGTGTTCCAACTCTTTCCTAGCTTGGCTATGCTGCCTTACACCCCGGTCTCCTGGCTCCTTCGTTGCAAGCTTTTCACATGGAACCTCAGTTTCTGCCACTTGTAACAGAATAGTCTGGCTTCCTCTTACAAGGTCTTTGACTACTTCTCTTAGGCTTTCAGCTTTCTGCTGCTGTTACCCACTCAGATATGCCCTAAGTGTCTGGGACATGCATAGTCACCTAGTTAGTGTACTGTGTGCCTGTGCATACCCTTGTGGCTAGTGGTCTTGGACCACTACCTCCTCTGAATGCTCATTCTGGAAACACTGGTGTAAGTTACTCCTAGTTCTGGTATACTTCTGGAGATCAATACTGCCACTGGCCCCAAGTCTTCACAATCCCAAACTGTTCTTCTGCTATTCGGATTTCAGGTAAGCAAAGAAGCAAGGCCTCTATTCATTATTAGAACTGCCTTCTTGGCCCTCAGGTCAGAAAGACTCAAGAGGGGAATTCCCAGATGAACTTGTTCATGCTTAGAGTAGACAGAGATGGTTATGGACACCTGGCAAGCTGAATTAATGTGCCAACTAGGAGGCTGGGACTTCCCCCGCTGCGAAGAGTGGCCCAGTAGATAAAGGAGAGGTAATTCCTATGTGTGAGAATGACTCATGGCTTTAGATAAGTGGTGTTCATCTCTCTTCAGTCATCAAACAGTTTCTAAGAGCCCATACAGAAGTAAACAGGAGGTAGAAAAAGAAGTTAAAAAAAAAAAAAAAACCCCTCTGTTATCAGGCACCAAATTCTCCTAAGTATGTTACGTTATTGTCTAATTACTCCAATAATAATTGAAAGGAATTAATGCCAACACTCATGATGAGTAATGTTGGACGCAATCTAGAATCATTTAGGGCCCTACCCTGCGATCATCCATGGGCTCTCCTAGACTGAGTTAATTGAAGTATGTACATTCACCCTAAAAGTGAGGACTTCATTCCGTAGGCTAGGGCTGAAGAACAAATTAAACAGAGAGCTGAACATTAGTATTTGCTTCTCGGTGCTTCTGGTCATCAGCTCTCTATGGCTCCTGACTGTCCATGATGGACTGTCCCCTCAAACGAAACCTTCAGTTGCTTTTGTCAAGTAAGGAGACAAGTAACAACAAGGTATGTATCAAATGAGAAGCTGAAGCAATATTTACAGGCACTAAGATGAGGAATAAATCTTTCAGGCCCAATTTTGTTCAACCTCAGTGCCCAAGTCCTTCCTAAATACCATATGATTTAACACCATTGACCCAACTAGAATTTCATTCACTTAGATATCAAGTGTTCTTAGAGACTCTTTAGGGCCAGGGTCTCTGTTTCAGTTAAATGAGCTATGAGAACACTTGTCAGCAGGATTCATTGTGGACTATTGTTATGTGAACTTCCCTGATGGGACTATGTATTTGAATACTCGGTCCCTACATGATTTGGGATGCTGTAGAAAACCTACTGTGGGTAGGGCCAAACTAAAGAAAATGGGTTGCTGGAAATGGACTTTACAAGTTCTAGGTAGCAAGTTCTAACCTTGTGCTTCTGGGTTCATTAAGATGTGCGGAGACACAGCCACAGGCTCCAGTCACAAATCTGTCTTTGCTATGTGTGTCACGGAAGCTGAACTCTAATCTCTCATGAGCCCAAGTTTTAAGTTGCATCTTCTTAGGTATTTGGTCAGAGACACAAGGAAAGTAAATAATGTAGGGAACTCTTTGAAGGTTTCAGAGTATTGTCTCTACACGTGTTATCACATATATATGACATCAAGCAGAATAAAGAAAATAGTATAATACTTTTATAAGAAGTGATTTTCAAGCCAAAGAAACAAGGATAAGACTCCCCCCCCCCCAACTGGTAATAGCAGCAAAGTTGAAGAAGAAATTATTTTACCTGGGAGATAGTTCTATGGAGGCCTTAGGCTCCACAGATTCTAAACGCCTCCTTTTGTATTTTAAATTAAAATTAAAATTCAGTTTCAATAGTCATGTGTTGACAAAAACAATAAGGACAGATTACAGCAGGAGATTCTTAGCGCTTGTAATATGATGCTATACTGATGTTCTGAAGAACGCTATCACTACAGTTTGTAAACAGGTGATCTATGCTGGGGAAACTATGTTTCTCTAATTTACAGATTCATTTGCTTCTAAAATTTCTGAGAATATTGGTTCTATATGACATGAGTCTTTATTTAACCAGTTTATTCAAATCCATTTGATTAAATGGCTCATCTTTCAAGAAATCATCCAGAAACCTTAGAGAATATATTCAGAAAATATTGGGGAAAGTTATTTTGAAATTACTGATAAAGAGACTAAGATCTGAGGTCATAAAGGAAAGGTCCACATAGTGAGACTCTCACGTGGTCAACATTGCTTGTTACCCAAGTTGTTATTTTTTCCCAAAGGTGTATGTGCCACAATAAAAAATAATCCAGAAACAGCACTCCAGAGGTGTTGACAATGGTCGTCTTTTGGTAGAATTTTTTTTTTGTTTTGTTTTTCAAATTTTTTCTCATCAACCTGTACTGCCCTAATGATGTAAACTATGGTAGATATACATTATGTTCAGAGTATTATACCCAAACATGTTAATTCATGATTTATTGAGAGATCCCATTCTCTATGGAAACTACTTTTTTTTTTTAATAATTCTACTCAAGGTATCAATAGAGTCAAGTTTTGTGGGCTAGAAGGCCCTGCATTTACGGTAACATTGACTGATTTCCATTTATGCCTTTTTTGGCTTGCTTGTGGACCACTCAGAGTTTCTAGAGACCAGAGTTTCAGTTTCCTGATAACATTTTCCAGCTCTTTATTTTCAAAGAAAGATTTTCAAAAGCCCTGTTCCATAACTGAGTATGTTCATGTGGGTCCTCATGCACCATTGTTGTCACTGGAAGGACCTTCTGAGAAGTTGAATGATGGGCATGATGGGTATTGATGTAGAAAGGGTGGCAGATAGAGGAGATTCACATAGGACCCAAACACTTAGGCAAATGCCAAGGTGGAGAGATCTTACATTTGGATGTGTCGAAAGAGTATTTTGTTCCAAGAAAACAGAGGCTCAGACAGGTTATGCAACATGAAGATACCATAAAGCTAGAAAGCAGATAAATTGGGTTGCTGCCCTATCTCAAAGCTAATTTGACTAAGCACCTTTCTAAAGGCCTTCTCTAGAGATAGTGTTTGAAAGAGTCCAATGAGCAGCTGCCAAGGAGGAAGATGCAGTGAGTTGTTGTCTGTTGGGAAAACTTTCTAAGTAACCTGGGAATTTGTCTCCCTCAACCAGTTCCTGCTGGTTCCAGTTTTCCTTTGTAGAGGAGCTGATTTAGCCCCAACTTTAAATTTATTGTATACATTAAAAGGAAAGTATAGAGTCTTATACTAAATGTCCTGTTGTCTTGGGAATGAGAAAGGGAAAAGCAGAATAGAGAGGGGTGCTAAGAGGCTGAGGGTCCTGCTCTGTGACTCTGTCACTAAGGGTTTCAGTCAGGTTCCTTGTTCTGTCTTCATCTCTGTTTCCCTCTGTACCATCCGATTCACCATTAAATATCCTCATCCGATTCACACTTCTTCCTCTCTTCACACATATGAACAAATCACAATTTGCAACATAAATATAACATGTTTCTATTTCTTTGTATCATCTACACATGTTTAGCTCCTAGTTCTAATGGTCCACAAAATCAGGAAACTTTAGAAACACCTTCCTAAAGTCACCCTGGTAGTATTTTTGTGGAGATTCTGATCCTCGAGCAGGTGACTGCATGTGCTAGCATGAGACGTGATGAGCTACTCTAGATTGATGAATCTGGGGAAAGGTGAACACCAGGGAAAGTTCTCCAGGATAGCCCACCCAGAACAGTCATTGTTCTTAAAGATAATGAAAGAAGGCTGGGGAAGAGGGGATGCTATGTGACAAATCTTTACAGAGGCCAGGCACTAACACTCCATGGGTCTATACTCCATGGATAAATATAAACTTGGTGGAGGGTATGCATCTTAGTCAGTCATCCCCTGAGGTCACTGTTGAAAAACATCAGCCTTCACACAGGCAAGGAGATCACTAGCTAGTCTTCCATTCATGCTGATGAGAAGGCTCTATGTAACAGCTTGCTCTCTGCCATTGGCAGGGGAGTCATTCTGATCCTGGTTATATGTGTCATGACTTTGTCTCCGATTTATATTTCGTTGTGGCTTTATAGGGCCTCTTTTGTCCTCAAGAGTATGGATGGGATCAGGTCTGTCTCTTGTTTGAAAATTGGGAACATTACCTGAATATCTACCAATTGCAGAAAGGTGGTATTAAATGAAATGCATTGGCTGAAATACTTTGTCCAGACATGCCCATCCTTCTGACACTTCAATATGGCATTGGCATCTCTTAAGTTTATACTTGAGAACCACACAATTGAGTTAACAAGGAACAAGGCAAAATAAAATCATGTTTTAAGTAGGCTATTATTTTGGGGGTTGGAACCATATTCCATTCTGTCTTTGGCCACATGCATCTCTTGGACCATGTGTCAGGCACACCCCATGTGGGGAACTATGCATGTAAACAGATTTTCTCTCTCTCTCTCTCTCTCTCTCTCTCTCTCTCTCTCTCTCTCTCTCTCTCTCTCTCTCTCCCTCCCTCCCTCCCTCCCTCCCTCCCTCCCCTCCCTCCCTCCCTCTCTCTCTCTCTCTCTCTCTCTCTCTCTCTCTCTCTCTCTCTCTCTCTCTCTCTCTCTCTCTGAGTGAACTTCAAATTACCTGAAGCACACAGCATGAACCTAGCCATGTTATCCTGGTCTAGCCTGGCATCATCAGGTTTCAAATGTAAATGGATCTCCATCCTGAGCTAGCACACAAGTACTCAGCAAGTAAGAGTAGGAAGGCCTGGAAATTCATGAAGCTGGTTGAAAGGTACTGGTGTATGCCTCTGAACCCTTTCTTCCTTAGGCCAAAAAAGTAGTCTTTCTCATAATCAGAGGAAAAAGCAGGTGAAATAAGTAGCAAGATATGAAGCCCACTTGTCATTAGGCGGTGGGAACCATAATGGTCCCCATTGTCCAGGATATGGCTTCAGATGACAATTGAGCACAAGAAGAATCTCATTAGCCTTTAGCTTTTCCTTTGCATCCCCAACAGCCACCGATACACTTCCACTCCAGCCGTCAGACAGGCCAAAGTACTCAATTAAAGCCCATGATTAGTGCCATCCTCAATTGGAAGTAGAAATGGTGAACTGCAGCCCTCTCCCCAAAGAAGCTAGAGCAGCACACCCATTATTCTAAAGAGCCAAATGTAAATAGAAAATGAATGTTCCTACAGTCTCTAAATTTTCTTTCCTCCGTTAAAATGCAGAGGGAGTAGAGAAAGGGTGGGTCTCTTCTGTGATTTCTTCCATTATTTGAAATGATTTGTATGCCTGACATTCTACCAAGTCATTCTTAAAGGAGACAATGAACACCCTGAACCCCCCATTTATTGATATTTAGGACTTAATAAACTCTTGGACAGTTCTCTGCTCCTTAGCTGTATGTTTGTTATTGCTTTCTTAATGGTAACCAGTCCACTGCTCCAACATGCCAGAAAACCTCATTGTTAAGCAGAAATGTGTATTTATTAAAAAGCTGGTAATCTATAGAGAGCTATGCTGGACACCGCTACAGTTACCAAGTACCGGCAAACCCACTGTGCTGTTATATTAAAGTCCCAGGCATCATATACAGAGAGAAGACGCTGGGTGCAGCTTGCTCCGGCTTTCATCTCAAAAATAATCTCTCCCAGCTGTGTGTGAATCTGGACAGAGAAAAGGACATTCAGAGCTCAAAACCTTTGGGTGCAAAGGATTCTCTACAAATGCACATTCAAAGTAAACAAAACCCATCAGGCCCATGCAAGAGACTAGCGCCTGATTGCACTAAATGCATCACACTGGAATCTGCAATTGGCAAGGTAATTGGCATTATTACAGCTGATGGGGAATTTCTGATGCTGCCCAAGCTCTCTTTTGAAATAATACTCAGCTATTTAATTTGTCCAGCCCTCGTTTAGCTGATTGCTCTTTTCTGCGAGAGTTATCAAGAGTGAAGCCCCGCTGCCTCTTGAAACATCAGCAGGCTGAGACTCACAGGGGTTTCTTGTTGCAACACCCTCCCGTTTCTTCTTACCTACCCCTGCCTCAGGCTGCTGTTCACAGATGTCATGATACCAATAATGCAATAAGTTCAAAGTGGTGGAATCCAACTGATTTAATTGAGAGCTGTGTACTTTGGGTCCCCAGTTCAGGGATAATTGAAGCTACACTACAAAACCACAGAGAAAGGAAATGAAGTAAAGAAAAAAAGCTCCCAAGAATTATTAGCTAAAAATACGGCCAGCAACAGAGGACATCTCCAATATAATCCTCAAGGCAGATGGCATTACAGAAATACCAGAATTTGTCCACATACATTTTTATGTGGGGGATCTGTTTTAAATTTTGCTATACAAACAGCCCTTCTTTGTAGAAAAGGGTCTACAAATAACTTTGGAACATCTTATTGTTTTGCTGAAAGCACACAGAATTTTGTTCGCTGTCCCCATTTTGGAATTTCTGATCTTCCCCAGATTAGGGGCAGGCGAGCCAAACTCAGGCAGCTGTGTTTTCTCACAGGCTGATCAGGCTGGCAGACACAGACCTCTTTTTGTAGTCTGTGAGGTATTTGCCCTGTTGGTACATCACGGATGGCCCAAGTGGGCAAAACAAGTCTTGTGCTCAGCGTGGTCTCTTTGGTGGGTGTCATTGGACTTGTACGGCCTGTTAAATCTAAGCACCCTTGAAACACTTCTTGTCTTATTTTGATACATAAGAAATTGACAAGGGAAGGCAAAAATCATCATATACACTCCTAGCACATTAAGTCTTAACATGGTCTCGCCAATACCCACCCGGATGTTCTTTGGTGTACTTCCTCATTGATTTTACTGGGCGTCAAATCATGCCATCAATCATTCTTTGGCAGGACAGGGGTCAAAGTGAATTTATGGAAATAAGTTTAGAAACGTAATTAATATAAGTCAATACTCTGGTGGTTGGAAGACTCCTGATTCATTTGTTTAAGATAAATTTTGATATCTTATAGATATTTCTCTTATGTCAAAAAAAACCCAAAAACCTATAATGTTAACTTTAAAAGTGCCCTAGGTGGTGAAAAGCCATAGTGACTGATTTGTGGGTGTTCTTCTAAATCAATTAGCCTTGCCCATCTTAGCTAAAACAGTCAATCACAGTGTCTGCCAATGCTCATTTAGGACGGCAAATGCCATAAGGGGACAGGTGAGAGAGATCACTAGTCATCTTTGTTTGTTTTGAAACTATGGCTGTAATTTTTCCTTTGGGTAACCCAAAACTCTGGTCATATTACCTTGGAAAACTGCAATATGTACTCTAACTCTGATATCAGGTATCTGTGACTAATTTAAATTATGAAAAGTCGTAAGAGTAATAAGAGTTGCAGGGTATTTATGGAGTACTTTCTAGATGCTTCACAAGCTTGAATCTTACCCATAATAGCATACGGCAGATGTCTTTCCACTAAAGAGCTATCTGGTCTCATAAAAGTAAGATCAAATGTTTTTATGGAAGTTATATCCCTGGATCTAAACATACCAGTTTAGGCCCATAACTGGCCTTCTTAACTACTAATTGATAAAGCAATAGAGAATGTTCCCTTTCCTCTTCATGCTGGAACTGCAAGTTGGGAGAACATTATGCTTTGTTAGTTAATAAGCACCAATTCCTACTACTCATGTGTTGACACAGCTTAGCATCTCTTGCATTTCATCCACTGGCTTGAGACAGGGTCCTGCTAGAGGCTCTGGACCATAATCTTTGAGAAACATGAAAGGGAAATCGTGCTCATTAACTAGAAGTTAAGCAAGAGGGAAAGAGTATGACCATTATCAGGACATATCCGAATGCTGTGCTGGAGACAGTTTTTAGAATGAACAGAGAGCCTTTGCCCACCAGCAAGAAGATGGCCAAAAGAAGCCACTAGGGCTAGATAAGCAACTGCTTCACAAGAGAATTCTCCCAGGGATCTAACATCTTTCAGATGTGCCTGAGTACATTAGAAGAAAGGAAAATTATAGACGGGAAGCCAGGCAGTAGAAGCAGAATAAAGTTTAGAAACAAGTTTATTGATTAGCTGGAGAGGTAAACCTTCCTCATGAGGCAGGTCTGCTCTGGAGCAATCCTGCTGAAGAAATGAAGACAGCACTTTCTCTGAGCCCTAATGGGAAATTTGTATTTGCTCCATGGCAGTCACATTCTCAAACCTTGAAATACGTAGGAAACGCAGGCATGAAAGTAAACATAGAGAAATGCGCTGTGTGAATCCTGCAGAATGAGCAGGTGTTTAAGATGCACAAGCTTCAAATCACAAGCACTATGAGAGAATGTTTGAGAAGTTCCCATGTAGGCTCTTTTTAGAGTAAGAAAGGAAGGAAGGAGACCAGAGAAGCTAAAAACACAAGGGCTGGGGAAGAAGTCACAGGATAATTAACCCTTGGCTGTCTCAAGGGATTACAGGAGTTATCTCCTTGTTGCTAAGGCTTTCTGTTTTTGTTTGAGAGAAGAGAAAACTCCAGTTAAAAGAGCAGAAGGCACCATTCACAGTCAAGTCCCCATTGGTAATATGGTTTATTTCTATTCTGAACAGACAAATTTAAATCAGTGAGTGGTTGGAAGCCTGCGTTATATTTGGATATCCGAGCAGAGATAGCCTCCATTGATTCCATTGATAAAGTGGAAAAACATCCGTGTATGAATAATCCAATCCCTTTATCTTTTTCATCCTCTACCTGTTGTTTATCTATTGTCCTGGGGGTGAACTGTTCAACATTTGGTTTGGTTTAACTTGGGTCCACCTGCACATGCCTCTCAGATGGTCAAAACATCTTGGAAGTCAGAAACAAAATACTGAAGTCTAAAGAGATTTAGTATCCCAGGGGAACTTATTAAGCCTTCAGAATATCCCCCTTGAAATGCCAGGCTTTCTGGAAAACACCTGGAGAAGTTTTGTCTCCAGAACAAAATGCCAATGCTGCTTTTTTTTTTTTCTTCTTCTTCTTCTTCCTAGAAACATTGTCTATCAGAGCAAAAAGTATATGCCTATAGCATGGAACACATGATTTCATATGTGATAGTTAGCTTTGCCAGGGTTTTAGTACAGCATATAAGTTTGCATGTGAACAAATATGTTTGGTTAAATGCTCTTTTATAGTCACAGGTATCCACACCTGCTAAGACGATATTAAACGGTTGGCTAACTTTGGAATCACAGGGAAAGATGTCTGTGTTGTGTCTAGCTGCTCTAAAGGCATCAAGAAGGATACCTCTTCAGGTGATACTGTTTCCTCTAGAGGGGTAACATAATTTATAAAACAAAGAGGCAGCTATAGACTCACAGAATAAAAAAAATTTAAAAAGAGATGCTATCCAAATGCTCTCCTTTTGTTGTAAGTAGGAAATAATGACAGTAAAAATCAGAAAAGAGTTTCCCAGTGATTTGTAGGGAAGCACTTGACTTTCCCTCTAACCATATTTTGCTATGAATTGTAAAATGTTAAAACATAAATTGCTAACAAAACTCTCAAATTCTTCGATACCACAGCAATATCAGATGCTGTAAATGTTTCTAAACTCTCAGCTTTTAGCCCTGAATCCTGTGGACTAAATGGCAGATACTGAGTAGGTTACTCTACGGTGCACCCTATGATCTGAAAAATGTCCCGAGTCTCCTGGGAGCATGATCTAACAGCTGAGCTGATATATAACCAGACAGACAAAAGGCCTTGAGAATAAAACCAAATGTTTCCAAAGCAACCACCCCAGCCAGGAGGATTCACAGATGTACCCTGCTGCAGCAGGGATGGAATAAGACAGATTACTACACCCATGAACTTCCTCCTTGGAACCACTTTTTATCCAGGGGGAAACAAAGCAAAACAAAACATGAAGACAGCAAGACTATAAAATCAAACATGATTACTGGTTAGTCTACAATCTTGAGGAAATTTCAATTGTTGGATAGAAAAAGCAGGAGATGAATGTGGGAATGAGCTACACAGAATCCGTGCTCAGCCTGACTCCCTGTGCCTGGGAGGAGGTGAACTAAGACATTGGCTAACAAGGTTGGCTAAGGGAGGTAGGTTTCAGAGGGAAAATTAAGTCCATGGCATGTTCCTGGCATAAGAGTTGATCTGGATATGAGACTCTTTGCAATGCCCTCTCTTCCAGTCTTGCTTTTTACTGAAGTCTTCAGTGAGCAAACAGGGATCTCAACTTATTACCCAGAGAGCTTTTCAAAATACTTATGTCTAGACCATCTAGAACACTCCAAGTCCAACTATTACAGTCAGACCTGACCGTTTCTGTTCTTCATAAGTTCCCCCTCATAATTCCCACTGGTGCTGAGGTGTCCCTCAGTTTTATTACGTGTGATGGGAGCAGGGAGCACACACAAGGAGTAATAATGGGAATTTTTATGTCCTGTCTGGCTTTGGGATCATTCCCTCCCACAATGAGGATAAGCCAACATGTCTTCTCATGTATGAATTATCTTCCGCTATCTCCCCTTCAGTGCCCTTCACTGTAGAGAGGCAGCCAACAAGTGGCTGTCACCGTGGGAGCTTGGATAAAAGGGAATTTAGAAGAGCAGAAATTCTTTTCCAAAATGGAAGAATTCAAGATGCTTATATTTCTATAACTCTGACTAAAAAATTTGGTATGATTTATGGAGCGGTACATGGAGATCTTACCCATGGCCAGTCTAGATATGAATTGTCTTAGCCATGGAAATCATGCCTATCTTAATAATATTACCTGTCATCTTGACGTAGCCTTGTTCTACCTGAGAGAGAAGTCTCAATTAAGGGATTTCCCGGACCAGACTGGACTGTGGAGAAGTCTATGAGGGATTATCTTGATGGTTAATTGATTTAAGAGGGGATAGCCCACTGTGGGATGCTCCACTCCCCGGGCAGGTAGTCAATCACAAGTTGTGAAAAAAAAAAAAATCTACCTAAGCATGAGTTTGTGAGCCAGTCAGAAAGCTTCGTTCTTCATAGGATCTCTGCATTCATCTGACTATCCAGGGAATTCCTTGGGCAAGACTAATACTGTGTAGAATAACAAGCAAGCCTGCCTGCAAGTTCCTGTTTGAATTTCCTGATTCCCCTTAATGGTGTACAAGAGCCTGTAACCTCAGTAAACCTGGTGGCCCCTACATTGCTTTTAGTCAAAGTATCTTATCAGAGCAACAGAAAGGAAGCAAGGTAGATCCTATCTTTATGAGTTCTGAGACTGTCTGGGTGCCCAGGCAAAAGGGCTGAACTTCTGCCTTCTCCTGCCTCAGATTTCTTTCCCTGCCCAGCTATTTTACTTCCAGATTCAACTTTCCTAGAGCCAGGATTAAAGCTGGGTGTCATCACTGCCTGGCTCTGTTTGGCCTGGAACTCACAGTGATCCAGATCTCTGCCTCCTGAGTGATGGGATTAAAGGCATGATTCACCAGTCCCTGACCTTCATGGCTTGGCTATATGTCATTTGATATTTCAGCCTATTTTTATTGAATACACCATTACACTAGAATGTCTGCATTAAGGTGGATAGCATACATGGTGAAGAACTCTGATGTTGGAGCTAGACCTACCATCATTGACATAAGCCTTTCAATATTCAGACCTGTAACTTCAACTGTGTATTTATGAATGGGGATAAAACAATTAGGGACCCCACGTACTATTGTAATAGTAAAATGAGATAATACATTCAAAATTCACAGAATTCCTAGCAACCTATAGTACATTTGCCATTATATTGGTACATAGTAAGTCTTTAGCATACAGATAGACATACAAACAAAGGCAGTATGAACTCTTACCAACACATTTTGCTTGAGGTCAATGGGAGGTGGATTCTCTGGAAATTCCAGAGCTACATTTTAATGTTTATATCTGTTGATATTGAATTTATAGACAGATGAAATGCACTCACAGCCAACTGAGATAATAGTGATTTGGTTCTGACTGTATCAAATCAACTATGAAATTGTGTGGCTATGCTCATAAATATCTAAATATGGACTATGTATTAGAAAATAATAAGGAATTAGGATTAGTTTTGACAGGTATGACAATGGCTTATGATTCTTTTTTAAAGCCCATATTAGTTTAAGAAGCTGAATTGAGTCTTTATTCTATAAGTAAAATGGTCTGTGGAGGTCAGTTTATCTCAGCTCTGGTGAGTTATGAGCAGTGACTTTGTCTGTCAATTGGTGTAAAACCACTAATAGTTTAAGACTGACGGAAAGGGCATATCAGCCACAGAAGTTATTCAGGATATGTAAGGGTCTTCACTGAAGCATATCAGTGTGTGTGTGTATGTGTGCGTGAGAGTGCTTGTGAGTGTGTGCAGATGTGAGACATACAAGAAAACATTTTAGAGTGAAAAACAGAAATCCCTGTTACTTAATTGCCGTCTCATTCAACAAGCATCGATGTAATATTGTGTGAAGCCTCTTCGGTGTATGAAAGCAATCCCCCCTCTAGCTGCAGCAGTTCTAGATTCTAGAATGTTCTCCAAAAACATCATCTTTATGGATATATATCCATAATGTAACATATGCATATAATTATATATGTGTGTGCATATATAATAGATATTACATTTGAAAACTTCAAATAACTTAACATCCAACTATTTATCTAGATTTCTAAGATCTGAAAATGGGCTCTAACTCAATTTCCACATGTCCTGCCCCCTCCCCCCAATGTTCCCTTTTGAAGCAAGCAGAAAAGTCAAAGTACTTGCATGTCTCTAGTCCACTGCCCAAGCTTTGCCACTGCAGCTGAAGTATCATATAGGCTTCACCTGCCCTGGAATAAGGTGACCACCTCATAATCCTTCTCCCTTCTCCTGACCCAGGTAAGTGACACCTCTACTTGGCAAACTTTCATGTTTGCTCTATAAAGATATAATCTATTCTTTGTCTAAATCTTTAATTAATTTAATCTGTACTTCTTCAGAGGAAGACATAGCTGGACACATTATTCACACAGGCTTCCTAATAGTGACATTCTTGTGGATTGTAATATTCAGTCCTCACAAAAATCATATATGCTTTTTTTTTATAAGGAAAAAAAAAACATCAAAGCTACTAGATGTCTTTCCCAGAGTCATATAGTTAATATTTTTGGTCAAACATTCTAAAATGTCAGGAGAAAAGGGGTGTTTTATATACCAAAGAGAGCCCTACACAAAGACCTTACAGGGATGCTTACTGAATGTGGGTGACAATCAGGTAACAGCAATTCCTATGTTCTCCATGGTAAAATTTTTTCCTGTATGTCTCAGGTCTGACCCTGCGTGTCCTTGACAATAATAGAAGTTAACATTTTAAAAATGCAATACAAAGGACAGTTGATATGTTGTGCTTACTTGGCCTATCCTTAAAGCATTGCTCCATTCTTCCTGAAGGAAGGGACTCCCTCATGACAATGGAGAGCTTATAAAAGGCACGAACCAAGACTTGCAGTCTTTTCTCTGAGCAGTACTTGTGTTCTCCCCACACTATGGCTGGACTTGAAGATCTGGTACTTCCTTTGGTCCCTTGATCCTTGATACAATTATGTCTCTACTATATTGCCACCTGGGCCCTCACATGCATGTACACAGGATCATGGGCTTTGTTTACAAAGCCTAAGCAACTGTCACATCTTAGGAGGAACTAGCAAATAAACTAGAAACAATGTGAAGACTTGTGTGCTATTTCTGTCCTAGATGAGAAGACTTTGTCTTAGCATCTGCTTCAGATGGCACGTGGGGATCTCAGCCTACAAGGGATGGAATGCCTAGTGAGGATGGGCAATAAATGGGCAAAAGCACTTGCAACAAGGGCAAGAATAACCAGCTGCTAGACGACTTTCCAGTGACCAGAAAAGTATGCAAAGAAAATAGAACATAACATCATGAATGTAACATGCAACAATAGAAATTCCAACAGCTATACATGGTGTGTGGGACAAAGAGTAAAGGACTGCCCCCAGATGCCATCGTTTATATATCCCTGGTAGAAAAATAGGAAACTCATTCAGTTTTTCCAGGCATTCAAACTCCTACTTATAGGGGTGAGAGGGAGAAAAAGAAAGACTAAAGTTTATTGGGCTTTTACGAGAGAATTAGATGCCAAATCTTAATCTTACTTCTCTCAGGAATAGAGCACATTGATTTCACAAAGGGAAATATGTGCTGCCATTTTCTGTGACTGATGCCTAGAGGTGACAGTCCTCAAGTGTTTCAGCTGCTTCCAAAGTCAAGAATGAAAAAAAGAGGTGTGGGTTAGGTGTGGATTCCAGAAGCTTTTCCATCGATGAGCTGCAATCTCCTTGAGATGGAAATGCCTACCAGCCCTAGACCTCACTCTAAAAGATAATCCCACCTGTGGTGTTGGAGCCATGTTAACTAGTTTGCTGAGGATCACCAATTGCCAATGCATAGTAGCTTAGATACCCAGGCACTGCCTGAAAAGTTTCACAAATATGTCCAAGAATGAACAAGGTATATTTGAAAATCAACAGCAAAGGGGAGAATTTATCCTCCTCTGGGGATCCAGAGAGGAGAGCAGATGCAGTCCTCGCTTTCCACTTTCAAGTCATTAAACTTAGTGAGGCGATCAGAACCATGTTTTAGGAGAATGCAACAGAAGCAGGCAAGGAAAGGACCAACCCTGTCCACATCCAATGAAAAGTGTGGATTATAGAGAAACTAATCTATTCTCCCAGCAAGGGGTCCTCCTAGGTTTCACCCAACACTCAGTGAAAGTTCCTGGAAGTGAAAACATTCATGGATTATTGCATGGAGTCTGCTTTCAGCTTCTATTTGGAAAAAATCCCAATGGCTGGTGTTGACATGAAACGCACCGCTGCCTTTTGGATTTAAGAATAACACTGGAAAGTTAACTTTGATCTTAGCCTAGTATGCTGCCCACAGGAATCACAAAACTTCCTGTCCTCAAGAATAGCATCCTGAGTAGTCAAAAAATATGCTTACAGTCTTAGGGGATGGCATAAAAATGGAATGATATAGAGGGAAAAACAAGCAGGGAAGCAAGCCATCTGCACTGGAGACTGTGGATGTGTAGAGTTGCTTGGAAAGTGCCTTTCTAGGATCCTGCTTTCCAAAGCAGTAGACCAGCCTCAAATTGGTCTATCTGTGCCTTCGTTCTCCTGTTCTTTTAAAATATAGTATCCGACTATATCTCTAAATAATCATGGGAAGGATGTGATCATGTCAGAAACATGCCATGCCCCAAACACACCTACGTGTAAACGTCACACTCACTCATGGTCATTCACACACACACACACACACACACACACACACACACTCCTGCTCTTTCACACACATATCATTTAGAAACTCATTGTGCACAATCTTACTTTGGAGGAAGTGAAACGGCCCCTCCAATAAAGCCTTTCCTACCCTTTACAAAGTGACTAGGCAAGTATAGAATACTGAGAGCCAAAGAAACAGCCATCCTTGGGGAAGAGCACCTAAACTGCTTATAATACCAAGTGGTCAGCCCTGCTGACATCACAGGTAACATTACTCAGACTGAGCAGTTTGTATTTATATATTTAGGATATATATGTATACACACATTTATAAAATCATGGAAAGAATATGATCACGTACCTAACAATTTAATTGAAATACATACATACATACATACACACATACAACATTTGTGTATGCATGTATGTATTTAAAAACTTAAAAAATAGAGGTCATGAATTAGAGAGTGAAATGGAGGAGATACATGGGGATGGTGGGAGAGGAGGGGAAGAGGAATGATATAATTATATCTTAATTTTAAAAGGTAAAAAAAAAACAAATACATTGTTTAAAAAATAAATTTAAAGTAAAAAGAAGTCTTGACCTGTGATGTTGCTGCACTGGAGAGAATCATGGAGGTGAGTGGGAAATGGTCAATGGTGACTGTCTAGAGAATCATGGAGGTGAGCAGGAAATGGTCAATGGTGACTGTCTAGAGGATCATGGAGGTGAGTGGGAAATGGTCAATGATGACTGTCTAGATAATCATGGAGGTGAGCAGGAAATGGTCAATGGTGACTGTCTAGAGAATCATGGAGGTGAGCAGGAAATGGTCAATGGTGACTGTCTAGAGAATCATGGAGGTGAGCAGGAAATGGGTCAAAGGTGACTATCCAGAGGATCTTGGAGGTTTGGAGGTGTGGAGGGGGGGTGGAATGGTCAACTGTGACTGTTTTTTGCTTTTGTTTCACATCTTTTCAGGTCCACTGGATTTTGTTAGCATATGTGAATATCATTTAGTTCCCTATTGATATTTAATGTCTGTCAAGAAAGCCTTACAGATCATTTACAAGAGACTGAGACCAAATGCTATTCAGACCTTTTCTTTACAAATCTCTCTCCTCTCCTCTCCTCCTCCCCCCTCTCTCCTTTCCTTCCCCTCTCTCCCTTCCCTCCCCTCTCCCTCTTTCTTGTTCCTTGAGGCAGGGCTTCTCTATCTTGTAGTCCTGGCTGCCCTGGACCTCACTTTGTATACCACACGGTCCTCCAGCTCGCATACAGCCACTTGCCTCAGACTCACAAGTAGTGTGGTCAAAGGCTTGTATTAAGACTGCTGCTGACTTTCAGATATATTCTTGACTTTCACAAGTGGCCCTTCAATTTGTAAGTGTTCCTCCCTCAGTTCTATGTATCCACTATAGCCCTGTTTCTATTCTGTGTGATATGGAGTTTTCTTTTTTTCCTTCAGAATCTGGGTTCATGGAAGCCCTGGGAATCTAAGGGTGCCCGTAGGTTATAATACACAATAGAGAAGAAGTGTAACCCACAAAATCGTGTAGTGAGGGCACAGTATGGAACTGGTTTAAAGCCAGAAACATTTCAAAATATACTCTGTTAGAAAATTGTTTCTGACTCAGAAGTTCAGTGTGATGGTTTTGCTGTGGGATGATGCTTTTTTATACTGTAAATATTTGTCATTGTAAACACTGGTTTAATAAAACGCTAATTGGTCAGAAGGTGGAGAGGAAGTATGAGCATGGGCTACCAGACTAAGAAAACTCTGGGAAGAGGAAGAGGAGAAAGAGACACCAGGAGACAAAGGGGAAGGAAGATGGGAATGCTGCTCTTAGAAAAGGTACCAAGTCATGTGGCTGATCATGGGTTAGTTCATAACTAAGAGTTAGCAATGAATGTGCCTGAGCCATAGGCCAAACAGCATGTAATTAATATAAGACTTTGTGATTTTTTTTGGGGGGGGGAGGTATTGCTGGTTTGGATTTGGGGCTAGGCTGGGCCAGAAACTTCTTACTATGTTCTTTGTCACAAAGACACATCACTATGGTATTATAAAATGAAGAGTGAGCTGGGATGACAGAAAGTTTCATACGAAAAGGAACCAAGGACAGAGCACCCCAGTCATCATTCTTAAATGTGTCTTTATGTTGATCCTGGGCTTTTGCTGAAATCTGTGGGAGGAGGTGAGGTATCTATGCATCATGTGTATATATGTATGTGTGTACATAGGAATTTCTCTTCTAGAGACAGAGAGAATGATTTTACATTTTTATCCCCACTTAGTGGGTTCCCCAGGAAACTTCTTTTCTTGAGAAAGATTCTCTATGTAATTCTGTCTCTCCTGGACCTTGCTATGAAGACCAACCAGGCTGGCTTCCAACTTACAGACACCCACCTGCCTCTATCTCTCAAGTGCTAGGATTAAAGTGTTGAACCACCACACTTGGTTCTCAGAGAGATTTTGCCTGATGCCTGTTGTCATTTCAATAGTGATGTTCAAGCAGGACTCTGACTCGAGAGAATATAACCTGGTCCCCAAGCACCATCAGCAAAACTCAATTGTCTGCCTTCACAGGAGCCTGGGTTAACCTAGCCACCAGATCATGGCTATCAGGTATACAAGGTATTGTAAATAAATGTTATAGAAACATAGTAAGCATATGAGAGAGGGAGAGAGAGAGAGAGAGAGAGAGAGAGAGAGAGAGAGAGAGAGAGAGAGATCCACTCTTTATTTCCTTCAATTGAGCCCTGTGTTATCTCTAAGCATCTTGACCTAAATGTGTTTTGTTTTGCTTCTCACTGTGATACATTAAGAAAGTCAGAGTAAAAGGCAATTATTTTGTCAATGGAGAGATAACAGAAGAGCTGTCAAGATGAAACAAATACAAGGCCACCCTCTCTTCAGTACCTGGAGTCAGAGAAGCAGAAAGCCCCCACTTAAGCTTTTCCCCTTGTGTCAATTTCATTTACTTACACCCTAACTACAGATCATGCCATTCTAAAACGTGATGAAATCAGGACAGAGACTCACCTGTGTCTGAAATCCTTTGAGGTCGGTGGTGGCTGCAAGGTCACTGGCTGTGAGGAGCTGAAAGAACAAACAAGTTCTCCTTAGTAATGCTTCTTAATCCACAGGACACCCAACCTGAAATTACCATAGCCCAAATTGGCACTTCAGATTCACAGTCACAAAATGGGTAGAACCCAGACACTCTGAGCTGCCATGGTGTGTCTGCAACCTCCCTGACTTCCTCTCTTTCCTCTTGCTGTCTCCTATCTCCCTTCTGTGTGCTATCACTTATTCAAAGGACAAGCATCAGAACATTAATCAAAGGAGCCCTATGCAATAAGCAACATACTGCTTATGTCCTACTCAGTGATCCCCAACTAGTCCTTTCTCCAAGACACTCTTATTTTTTCATAATGACCATCTACTCTTCAAGACTTAACAACACAACCTAAGCCTTAAACTGAACCGGGCAAAAGCAGAGAAGGGACAGACAATCTTCATGCAAAGATGAGGCCACTGACCTGCATCGGCACATAAGTCACCACACAAGCATTAGCACATAAGAGTCATCCCAGAAATGCTCCAGGCCCTTCAGCTTCAGCCAGGAAACACCCAGCTACCCATTGGGCTCACCAGCTAGGCAGAGACAGGGAACTGAAACATCCACCTCTTAGCTCTGAAATGCTGAATTACAAGTATTCACATCTTCAAATGTGGATCACTTCTTCAGACCCATGGCAGAGACTGAGAACTGAGCAAATCCATTTGTATAGAAACTCAGCAGGCTTGATTATGGTTTGTTATGTCTCTTTTGACTCTCAACAAAGTTATAATGTACACTCCACCAGAAATCTTAATTCCTAGCTTCTTTCAGAATGGAATCAGATGTGTGCAGTTTTGTTCTCAACTCCTTAAATTTCTATTTTGTGTTGACACATATCTTTTTTTTAAACTAACAACAAGATGCCCAATGGGACATAAGTGGTGGTGTAGTATTTTATGTAAATTCTCCACTTTGCAATGTGTTAGGAGGGGTCTGAACACACAGTCTCTAAAATCACCTATTGAACATCTGACTTGAAAGAAAAGCAGAAGAGCGTCAACCTGGAGGGGTGGACAAGACTCATTAAATTGCTGGATGTGGAGAAGTGTGAGACAGCTGAAGATGCTCTCCAAGCTGACAAAAGCACATAGCAGTCAGAACCCAGTACATTTTCTGAGGGAGGAGCATGTCAATGCCATAGTGAATTGATGAGCTACCATGGTAGGAGCAGCTCTTTTATAAGTTCTTAGTTACACGACAGAATATTGGCTTATCTATTTCGGTGTTGAAGTCACAGGTTAAGTCAAAGATGTGCAGCATGCAAGGAAGGGAGCCAAACAAAGGGATTAACTCTCCACTGCTCTTTTTCTGCCTGTGCAATGGTGAACTGTTCAGTTGCCCAGTGCAGTTCAGATACTCCTGTTTATCTCTGCTGAGTAGGAGGATGCAGAGATGTGATATCAGGAATAATGTGATGTTAAAGTAGAGTTGAAATGTCTCACTTCCTTTTGCTCAGAGATGCCAAGTATTTCACTCAGTGTAGACTGTGCAGGTCAGATGCTATCTGGCCTGGAAACATCCAAAAGGAAGTATTGTGGCCTCTCCTAACAGTGAACTCTGAAAGGACAGTATGTGGCAGTCTGTCATGTGTTATCACATCTAGATTGTCTTTCAGGTTCTCGGGCTCTAACTATGTCATAACCTAACACAGGAAATTTTCATCAGAGCATAGACCCATTATATGAATACTCCCAAAGTAGATACCCATTCTGCAGTTTTAAAGGTAAAAAGGGTGATCATCAGGTACTTAAATGTGCTGCTCTGGTGTCAATTAGAATTACAGGGACAGAAAAAGTCTTCTTGTATTTCAAAGTCACAGGCCACCTAAACCTGGATTCCCAAAAGAGTTTAAATCTTTATGTTGGAAACTAAATCAACCAGTTGAAAGATTCTGGGAGAACAGGGGTAGTGCTTCCCCAGTGTGCTTAGAACCAGAATGTAGGGAATGCAATATAGAAGAAGGTCCTTTTGGGTCCCCCTTTCTTCCTAATCCAGAGTGGCTGCACGTTCAATTGTTGAATGCACTCCCGCTCCCACTAGAAAACTTAGGTTTCCATTCAAACAAACAAAGAAATGAATCTTAAATTTTGTGGGGGGAGAAAGGGCTGACAATGATATATATTATTAACATGAGAATTCTGAGTGTGTCTCCTAATGCTCAACCCCTATGTACAAACCTCTGCTTGTGTCTGTTCACTATCCAATAGAACCAGACTGCCCACAAAGAATCGGCTGCAGGCCTATAAGGACCTGACATAAACTCTCAGAGATTCAGTTGAAACTGAAAGACAGGGAAGACATACACAGGGCAAGAGAACTGGCTTAGAGGTGAAGTGTTTGCTTTGCAACCCTGACAACCTGAGTTGAGCCCTTAGAATTCACGGAGGAATGGAAGAATTACGATCTGAAAGATAAGTGAGCACGCGTGCACACACACACACACACACACACACACACACACACACACAATAATAGTAATAATGATCATAAATATTATTAATATTATTTTATAACAAATAAAGGAAAAATAAAAGAGATAACTGCAGCTTTCCTCCACTGTCCCTTTCCACTGTAGCCCTGTGTCGATTTGGTGCTTCTGGGAAACGGTTCAACGCCCATGATGGCCTCACTGTGTGTGGAGTATCCATGATAGACAGAATGAGAAGAGAAAAATGAATTCCACCCCAGCTCTGGGGACTTCAATCAGGGTAAAGTTAATGAAAAGGATCCTATCTGTTCCCAGGATGGCTAAATATCTGCTCCACTCTCAGCTAGAGGGCTGAGCAGGTGCAGGGAGAAGGGCAGACAGAATTTCATTTAAAAGGCAAAAGAAAGAAAATATTCTCATCTCCCTGGTGGAGCAGGGAGCTTTCCTGGGGCCCTGTTCAGACCAATCTCATTCCTGACACATACTGCTGCTCTCCGAGACAGTTCACATTCAAATAGTAGACGATGACCCCGCCATTCATTTTTTAAGGAACTGCCATTTCTCTCAGAGGATGTTTTTGTCTCTCTAGACTCAAAAGGCTAGTTGGAGAAAGATGAAGGGATCTGCAGCTTTTTATCAGAGAAGAGAAGACGGAAATCTACCCAGTTTCCCACCAGAGACTGCCTGTATTTTGCTTCCTCCATTCCTTATGGATGAGACTCTCCCTTTGGCGCCTTCATTAAGTCATCACAAAGCCACTATCAGCATCCTATGAGGCCATCTTGGGTCTAAGATTGTCCCTTCCCAAAGTGGCCCTCCAACCTCAAAACTCCGCAGTTCCTAGTGTTTCCAGCTGGAGGGGAGGGTGCAGCATCCCTGCTTCCCTACTCTTGTCCTGCCCCATTCTTCCTCTTGCTGGTTCTTCAGTGAAAGCATGCACCACACCAGGGTAGACAGGAATGTCTTTATTCCCACATATTCTTTGGTTCATACACCTGTCTGGGGGAAAAAAAATCTAATAATACTAATATAGAATAGGGGAAGGATATGGGTTATTCTGAACATCTGGCCAGAGGGTTTCAGACAAGATATGACACTAGAAAAATTAAACTCGATCCTATAACTCATTTATTTTTTTCCCAGAAAATTCAGGCCGTGGAGGACCGGGATAGAGATGCTGGTGAACAGCATGAATATATGGATAGATGCAGAGTTGACCAAGCAAAGGAACACAGTTAAGGTAGCTCTGGGAAGAACAAAGAATCCTTGTTCAAATGTGACCCCAAAGACACATTGTCCTTTCCTGAAACACCCTTCTATTTAGCCTTCTCTCCCTCATCCATCCTTCCTTCCCATGTTGTAGGTAATGGGAATTTTTTCTCTTTATTCTATTAAGCACCATTTAATCCCAACTTTAGATATAAGAGGGAAGCTAAATCATGTTTTACTAATTATTTCACCCACAGAAAAGACTAGAGTGACATGTTCAGGCAATTGTCCCAGCAAGCAAAGTTAACTATCCAATTACATATGTGTTTGAGTTTGCTAGATGGACTGAAACCACTCTCTCTTGAAAAAGGAAAAATAAAATTCAGGAAGATAAAACGACATGACCAAGGAAAAAATCTATGTGTGTTATATAATTTATATATGTATTTTAATATTAATATCTCTTCCCAAATCAAGTTTTAGATGCACAGAAAACTGGGAATGCACAAAGGAACGAGAAGAACCAAGGGTTGCTAGAAATGGAGACAGAGAAAGAAGGAGTTTCCAGCAACAGAGTCTGTAGCAATCAACCATAGAGGGCTTCTCAGTTCACAGCACGGTGGCCATAAAGGCCAACACTGGAATACGGGAGCCCAATTGAACCAGCTGCTTGCTACTCTTCACAGGTAGGATAAATAAAATGAGGTTATGCAGAAAGTGTGAGGCCTAAGGGGAGAAAACTTATGTCTCTTGTCTCTCTATGAGATCAGCTGTAGGGTCATTCAACCCCTTGCATCCAATTTTCCAGTTAACTGAAAGGAAGTGTTTGTTCCCATTGGACCCATTCTTATGGCACCCTGGTATCCCAAATTGTCATCATACTAGGAATTTAAAAGAGGAGAGGAGATACTGTTTATTCTACTTCTCCTTTCAAATAACTCAGCCCTAAAAACACATCCCCCCAAAAGCTTGCCCATATCTCTGAATGTCAGAGGAATGGACAGTGAAATTGGTTCACAATATGGTTTTATTATGGGCTTACAAACAGCTTTGTGTACAGATGACTAGTTATGTTGCTACATGAGTTCAAAGTCCCATGGAAGAAAAAATAAAATTTACAAACAAGTTAAGTGCAGCCAGTCTTCTACGTCAATAGGCATGAGTTCTAACTACCAAGGCATTTGGTGTCCATAGTACAGAACCCAAAGGCCTCACACCAACCTACAAAGCAAGTTTCACACTTGTGGTTGTCATCCTAGCAGCGTTATGCCCACTTGCTAAATCCTGCACCCTCATGGAATTCCAACAGTTAAACAGAAACCACTGAAATGAGCAGTATTATATGCAGGCTCTTCACTCAAAGATGGACACCGTTTTCTAATAATAACTACTGTATATAATTGCAAGCATCCCTTGTCTTTATTGGTCATGTTTGTCTTTTAGGATGCTTAAGTGATGTAGCTCTAATGCTCACAGGTAAGTTCTGTGGAACAGCCTTCTTACTGTCCTGGGGGATTCAGCCAAAAGTTTACAAAGCTTTTGCTTTAAGATTTCATGTGAAGCCTTGCAAATGTGCACTCCTGCCTTATACAGTAGTGTATCTATGCATCTGCATGCTGTGGATAATCTAGAGTACACTGGATGACAAGTCTTGCTTATGTTATTTGGACCTGGTGAAGCTGTACTCCTCATCTGAAGTTTAAGCAAGACACACATATGAACAAGGACAGTTTATGCTCCAAGAAATAACTAAATATACACCACATCTAAGCAGCATATTCCTAATTCTACACACAGTCATGATGGCCATTTTAAACATACCAGTATAATTCTATCCAAATCACTGTTCCTTGGATATAATGAATCAATGTGGGTTGTATTGTGTAGGAAGTTTACTAGGAAAATCTAGTATAAACTGGTGACATGGATGCTAACTATCATAATTTTTTAAGCATTTCAGTAAAAATGGGCTTAAGAGGGTTTGATCATCTCTGTGGTGCTTTATCCATAGATAGCAGATTGCAATGGTCTAGCTTGGCTAACTCATATTCCACTCAAACCATGTGGCTGCTCTGGGAACATGTATTGTGGAAGGTTTTATCAGGTTCTCTACAATGCTCTCATTCTTGGTAATGAACTACGTAGAAGAAAACCTACAGAACAATGCCTAAATGAGTTCTAGATTATAGAAGATACTTGAGAACTGAGCAGTGTGTTCTGATTCTACTTCACCAATAAGGACATACTTTTTATTAGTACTTTGCAAGTTTGACTTGAAGTGTTATAAAAAATAAGAATTAGAAAACTTATGTCTTAAGGCGAAAAGTCCTTACACAGAAATTTATGTGGAAAGGAAGAACCAGCCCTTTCTATATAAGATGCTAATATAGTCACCTCTGTCATATAGATAATACAGATGGTACATGTATCCAGACCCCAATTTGGAGCATCAATTAAAGACTGTATGGGCCATAAGTCTTTCATCTTAACAAAATGAAGAAATCACATCAGCAGCATCTGTGGGCAATTTGCCACCATAGTAAAACACAAATAAAGAAACTTCCTGTCATCTGCTAACCAAAGCCAGGTAGAGTAGATCCACCCTTGTCTCCTTCTTTGATCTAATTTCTGCTTAGACCTGACCATATGATCTGCTTGTGTGGCTCTGAAGAGTGTATCAAAGTGCCAAATTCAAGATTTCCTTGGTGAATCCCTATATTCCCTTTGTGGGATAATGTTCATGTACACTGTAAAGATTTGTTATTCACATTGGTTTAATAAAAAACTGATTGGTCAGTAGCTAGATAGACAGTAGAGGCAGGGTAACAAGCCTGGGAAAAGTCTGGGAAGAATAAAAGGCAGAGCAACGGATTCCAGACAGATACAGTAGAAGCAAGATGAAAATACTGTACTACAAAAGGTACCAAACCACATGGCTAAACATAGGTGAGAATTATGGGTTGATTTAAGTGTAAGAGACAGTTCATAATAAGCCTAAACTACTAGCTCTGCAGTTACTAAAATATAAAGTCTCCAAGCCAATTATTTGGGAAGCAGCTGCTGAGTATTTGAGAGTATCTGGTTGGGCAAGAAACTTCCAACTACATCACTTCATGGTAAAAAATGTACAAGAAAACAGACAATGTTTAAAAAGACCTGAGATCTTGAAGCACATTTTCATCCTTATAGCAGGTTGGCAGAGAATCTGAATTCCCGGGGCCAAATCTGGAGCAATCAATCACAGTTACAGGTGGTATATAGGACAGATAAAGCCAAGGTGAGATCAGTAATAGCCCAATCTTGTAGTTATATGTAGTTTAACGTTTATAAGCCTTAGATAAAATGGGAAACTCTCTGCCAGAAACGTACCATGAACTCAGAGCAATTGTAACAGCTCAGTCTAGAACCATCCATGTCCCACTCAGAAATCTTATCATGGGATGTTCCTCTCTCCATAGCCTGGAAGGAAGCCCTGGCTCCCACCAACAATGAAGGAGTCAGGCTTACCCTCAGTTCATGTAGCCTAACATAGTAGGCATGGCAGGCAATGGTTCTGCCTCTTGAACTTGAGTTGATTTTGTCCCAAAGAACCATGTTCCTGAGTCTAGTGGATGTAAGAATCACTGAGGCCTGGTATACACTGATGTGAATACTGCTCATGATGACAAACATGCATCTTCTTTTCCTGGCCTAACTTAACCCCCCTCCTTGTCCATCCCCACCTTTCCCTCCCTTACCTCTCTCTCCCTCCACTCTTGTCTCCCTTTGCCTTTTCCAATCCCTCCTCATCTTATTCTCCTTTGAACAAAAGGGGGTGCCAAGTCACAGACACCATAGGAGAGATCAGGAATCCCTACAAATTCCCAAAGGCTAATAACATCAAATCCTCACAAACCCTTTTAAAATAATTTTATAATTACACTGTTTACAAAGTAGAAAACAGAAATCTACCAACACTACGTCACTTATCCAAAGGCACACAGTTGTAAATGACAGATCTGCAGAGTACACTCAGTTTCATTGAGAGCTAAAGTATTCTACTACCATTTTTTTGTCTGTGGCATGGCTTATAATCTCAATATTGTCATGGGTCACCACATCCCACCTAGAAAAGTCTTAATCTAGAGACACCTACCAAGACAAACAGTAGATAGGTGTTTAAAAAAGAAGAAGAAAAGAAAGATCCAGGCTGTGTTTATTAAATATAAAATACATCACCACAAAGGTTATAGCTAACATAAGAAAAACCATATCCAATAAGCACAATACGTACAAACAGTAATTACATGAATAGTGTCCAGTCCATTAACAATTGACAAATTCAAAGAAAATATTACATTATTTATACTATTTTGATGAATCTAGAGCATTGTACCTAATTTATTTTCTATCCAATTTGTATTACTGACTAAAAGCTATATTTTGATGTCTCTAACTTAGACACTTAAACTTCTAAGTGAGTTTCTTTTCTAAAACTGTCAATGAAAAACTATCACTATCTCATCTTTAAGGAAAAAAAGAAAAAATCAAATTTGGAGTGTTTTAGTTGTTTCCATATTTCCTGAGCAAATATGAGAATCTAGATTTGGGTTCCTTGTTCTCATGTAGAAAGCTATTCGTGAAAACATATCCCTGTAACCCCAGCACTGGGAATCAGAGGCAAAAATATCTCCATGGGATAACTCTCAATCCAGATTCAGGGTAAACATTGCCTCATTTAAAAGAAAAACAAACAAGAAAATCCTGCCATGAAAGGTATAAGGAAGGACAACTGATGTCAATTTCTGTCCCTCACAAGTACACATTCACCTCCCACTTGCCCCACAAAAATACATATGATAAATTAATCACATGTGGGGAGGGAGTGTGACACAGGAACTCAGTATATGGCTGCACACTCCACAGTTACTAATTCTCTGAACTGTGGCCCACTGTAGGTCTCTAACGATCATCATCTATGGACAAAGGAAGCTAGTCTAATAAGGATTGAGAGTTGAGCCAATATAAAAATATACAGATAAGTATTTAGAAGGCACCATGATACCGTGCCTGTTTAGCAGTAATAATGACAGGCCCTCCCCTCAGGGTGTTCAAATTCTTGATCTATGGGGTTCTTGGCCAAGTACTTCAAAGTAGCTTAGGGTATTTTATCAGAAATATTAATAAATATTTTTATAGAAGTCATTAAATTTATTTGTCTACTTTGATTGGTGTGTGTGTGTGTATGTGTGTGTGTGTGTGTGTGTGTGTGTGTGTGTGTGTGTGTGTGTGTTGTACGAAAGGCCATAAGCACCAGGCATACTTCCCCACTCCTTTTCACCCTATTCTTCTGAGGCAGGGTCTCCCTGTTAGTTTGTTTACTTTACCTAACTAATCTGCTCTACAAATCTGTTGTTAAAACTAGGGATTGAACCAACGGAGTTGCATAAACAAAATCATTTTTATTACTAAAATGAAAAATCATTTTGAATTACTATTAAAAATCCATTTGTACAAGCAATCTACAAGCCCTTACACAAGAAGCCCTGCTCTTGAACTGAGGATCATAAGTCTTAAGATCAGATTGAAAATATAAGTACTGAGACACTTGGCCTTAATGCAGCTCTAAAAGGCATTCTCATCAGATTGAGCAAATAAAATATTCTTGGAAAATAGGGTTAGATTTCAAGCTGGTAACTTTGAAGCAGTATAGCACCTTATACACTGGCACCTGGTATTTTGCTAAAAAATTATGCCTCTTTTGTATTCCATGGCAACTTCTTCTGGAAACAGCTGGTTCACCAGCAATCCTTCTTGGCTGGAGCATGTAGCATCAGTGTCTCACACAGTGCTGTCTCAATGAACCAAAGTATGCTAGACATGTGCTGTGATCTTGCTTCCAAGCACTCTCTGATCATCTCAAAAAAAGTATCAGGAATCAGTACTCTGTTCTCACTGTAATAATTTAGTGAAATTGGACTGTATCTCAATTAAGATGCCCTGATTTCTCTGATTTCTCATCACTGAAATCACACATGTGATCTGCTTCCAATCCATTCTACTTCTGAATAAGTGTGCTCAAAGTTTCTATCTGACTTCATTGATAGCTCGTCTTCTAGTTCTCCACTCTCAGGATGAAACAGAAAGAGCATCATGAGGATGGAAAGAAGCTTCTATCTCACTCACTTTAAGACCTTTTAGTAATGAGATGCCTGAATTCTTTATGTATAACACAAGAGATTACCACAGAGTGACAATGTATGTTTTTGCAGTAACTGGACAAGTCACGTATGATTTACAGACTTTACTGACAATTACCATACTCTATCCCCACTGGGGTGGGAGGTGGGTGGATTCTACAAGGTATCCCTTAGCACACACCATCTCCACCTAAGGAATTCTGCAAAACATCTTTAGTACACTCCATCTCCACAATAAGGTCCTCTAAAACATCCTTTAATATGCTCCAGCCATATATAATAAAGAACTCTACAAGGTATGCATGTTCTGATTGCTTCTGAAATCGAGAATGATGATGGACATTCCAGATACCCAGAACGTTTTCAGACTTCACATTCACTCTATGCTACTAAAGGTGGGGGTTACCTAGAGCCCAGCTGGTATTTGAGGACAAGGTATGTAATATGACAGTGAAGTGCTAAGGCTCTGGGCACAGCGTGGGGGTCAGAAAATATTGTGCATTTAGGAGGACTGCCTTTATCATTTAATGATGTCTCCGAGAAGTGGGTCTACACTTTCTTTGTATATTTCTTGCTATGTAAAGCCTGGTTTGGGAAGTATTTACCTACAGTCGGTGATGCCATGATCACTGTGAAACTGCTCCTGGGGTCAGTATTGGCTCTGCTTCAGGTGAAACAGGCAAGGGAACTGAGATAAACAAAAACTCCAGCTCCAAAACAAGAGAGCGGATGGCACCCCTAGCTAAAGTGCAGACAATTCATTGTCCCATGGAGGCTTTGTTAAATAAAGAAATGTACAGTTTAAAATAGAAGGGGCATTAGAATAGGGAAGGCCTATCTGACTATGTGTACCCACTCACCTTTTATATATCTAAAAAGAAAACGTGACTGTCAATAATGGCCACTCTCCTTGGTTTCCCTATAGTTTTTCTCAACCTCCTGGAATAGAGCAACCCGGCTTGAAAATATAGGCACGCACTTGGAAAATAAATTTATCTTCTAATTAAGTATCGTCTTTTTAATGGATTAGGGGCAAAATAGCAAGTGTGCTTGATAATCAAGTCACAAAGGATATTGTCCTATTTCAAGGTATTATAGTATTTTTTGTAATAACAAGAATGATTGAATTTGCGATTGATTTTTTTTTAAAAAAGCCCTATTTTATAGAATGATAAAGAGTCATACAATGACCTATTTTAATAACCCAGCAACAAGGAAAAACATGAAGTAGAAACCATCCCACTTATTTGACAGATGGAACAATGTAGCAAAAAATAAAAAAAAAATAAATAAATCAGCTAGTTACTTGCCCAGATACAAAGTAGATCTTGGTTTCTGAGTCTTGCACAGAGAGGAACATTCAGACAAAACCAAATCCCTCCACCAATGCAGGAATCCCCTTCTCCAGCCTGTCCGACAGTTGGGAACACAGCTTGAGTACTTACTTTGCTACTGGAGAAGTAATTACCTTTAACAGTTCCACCTTTATTTGTTAGTCATCACCGCCCCCACCACCTAGTTCCAGGGAACAGGAACTAGTTACCTTTTTCAGGCTTATGATCTTCCTATGAAGTAGAGAATGTAAGACCCATCTTACAGATACTCTAGGCTTTGGGGTCAGGCTTAGACATCCCGCTTTCCAAGAAGAATACACTCCTATGCTTTCTCCTTGATCTGATGTCCTGCATCATTGCTTGCCTGACTTGGTCCTCCTCGTCTTCCTGACATTGCCCAACCATGGATACATTTGAGAACTCTTTATGTCCGGGGCAGAATTTTCTAAGTTTCTTCGGTTCATCCTCTATAGCATCATTAGTTTATAAATGTTTCCTTCAAGAAGTGATTCCCAAAATGGAGCACATAGTACCAATGGGAAAATTAAGTATTGCTAACCATCACATAGTAGAAAAATCTTTAAGACTTGGTTCTTGGCACTTGGAAGAGGTGAGGGGACAGGAACAGATCAGAGATATTTAACAATTTCTACAGTGGAAATGTTTCCAGTTATAACTTCCAACCAATTAGTTCTTACCACTGGCCCTGAGCTAGCTTCAGTACACTATGGTTATGCCCATTATTTGACCTGTTTAAGATCAACTCAACTCATACCACTTCCATGAGATAACAGGCAGAGTGTGCTGTCCCATGCCAATATATGAGGTGTTATTGTCAGGCTTTAAAGGGTTTCCTCCCTCTTACCTGCGTTCAAAGCTCATGATCGCCTAAACTTTGACATGAGAGGGTGATGCAGACAATAGAAAGGGTCTTGGCCACAGCTCTGCCGTGGTTGTTTTAAGTGGCGACCTTAGCATAAAGTTGACAGCTTACCTCTGGGTTCATGGGGAAAGTAGGCAGGAGAGAGCTAGAAATTTGGGCCTTCTGTGGAAGCTTTTATTAGAAGAGGGGAATTCCCCACTGCTCTTTAAACTCTTTTAACTAAACATAAACTAGCCCAAGGTCAAATTCATTAGTAGATCCAATAGGCCACAGAACTCTGGGCTTTGGCACTAAACTTCTCTTATCTCTTCTCCCTCCCTTAAGTCTTGTGATTTAGCCAAGACAGCTGCTTATATACCAACCAAACCCCACGTAGTCCATTGTGTATACAAAAATAGATGCATGAGGCAGTCACTACATTAAGGTGCCCACAGAAGAAACTAGATGTACTCAGGATATTCTTTTTCAGTGAGAAGAGAGGAAAGCTGGTAGGTGGTAAAATGGCATGGCTTGGGTTGGTCCAAGCACCAAAGGATTTTTTTTAAATCTCTCTAATACTCAGCTTCCATATTTTTTCAAGAGCTTTCAAAATCCTGGTTATCTCACAGGATTGAGAGATACATAGAATAGTGGATAGTGAATGTGCTCTGTATCTGCTATTCAGGTGATCTCACCTACCTTTGCTGTCTCTTTTAAATGAAATGACCACAGAAAAGCATGGTCATGGGAAGGAAGGAAGGAGTCATCGACCCCTCTTTGGACCTATCTGTTTTTAAATTGGCTTTGGGACTCATCGCTACTAATCCATTATTATATAATCATAGCTCTATGTCTTGCCTCATGGGATCATGGAAGGGGCAAGTTGCATTTCAGACAACAGTAGTTTAGAGGAAGGCTGGGAAACCTATAAAGATCATCACATTGCTGAGCCAGAGGTACGAATTGAATAAAATGGAGAGCACCAGAGCTACTTAGTTCGGGGCCCATGCAATCTGCCTTAGTTTCTCCTGTGTGTCTCTGCAGTGCCCATCATTAGGAGGAGTCCCAGGAGGAATATGGATGAGGCTTCTAAGAGACTAAATGGTTATAACCCCCTGGCCTATGTCTCTACATACAGTATCAAGTGGGACTGAATCAAAGCAACTCTGTGCAGCTGCTGTCCTGTGTGATTCTATCCTAATCTAAAGTGATAAGCATGGATGGATGTCTCTGTCCTGAGGTTCTTGTGTATATGATCAAAACCTAGGCATCCAAGAACAGACTGAACCTGGTAGGACCTAGAAGTTCTGAACCTGGGACAAGAGGCAGACAGCTGACAGCAGCTGGAAGGAGAGTTGCCTCACTGAGCAGCCCACAAGTGTAGATTCCCAGATGTAAAGATCCATATCCTTGGTGACAACCCTGGGAAGATCATGCTAATATGCCCCTACATTGAATGACATTCTGACCCTAGGAAAGGGTGCTAACAGCTTAAGAGACAGGCTGAACGCAAGCCAGACTTACTCAATGTTAGATGCACTAAAGACTCTTAAACATTTCTTTAGAGACAAGAACATTTGGATTCAGAAAAGAAGCACATGATGGGGATGATCATCACTTGGATGCATACAGAGGAAATGAAGAAAGAGAAAATAGAGAGATATTAGTATGGGAGAAAGAAAAGGACCGAGGAAGGTACAGGGGACACAATGTTAAACAGATTGACACTTCATATATTATTTCCCACACACCACTCTAGTAGCTTTCTGAGCTGCATCTCCCTCAAACAGCAATATCCCAGTGTAGATCTCACCTTGTATTTATACATTCTGCCCAACTAGAACTTGACATCTCACTTCTCTCTGTCAATCTGATTATGAACATAATTACAATACAAACAAAGACTTAACTCTTTTAAAGCCACTGGCAGACTCTCCTTGACTGAACTTTCCTGCTATAGTTTGCCTTTGCCATTCACTTGCCACACATATTTTGTTGTTGCTGTAAACAGTGGTGGTTTTTTGAGACAGGGCTTCTCTCTAACAGTCCTATCTGCCCTGGAGATCGCTCTGTAGACCAGGCTGGTCTTGAACTCAAAAAGCTCCTTCTGCCTCTGCCTTCTGACTGCTGGGTTTAAAGGCATGTGCCACCACTGCCCAGCTACACCTATTTTTCTAATAGCTCTAGTGATCTGAGAGTAACTCCATCAATCGCTCCACGATGGTGATATGAATATATGAGCCTTTCACTCCATCTTGGACATGAGGCATTCCTTGATTCTAACTAATGACCATCCACATAACCTGGGTGCCTGGCAACGGCGCTGATAGGCCCAGCTCCCTTTGGGATCATGAGATCTAATCCTCTATATGAAGACTCTCTTTTTGATTTCATCCATTTGTTTTTATATCACTAGGGGAACCTAAAATAAAAATTCCTTGAATGTTATGAAATAGTCTTTAATAGTGACTTATGGGTACGGGAACATTTCAAACTTATGCTACAGGGTCCTTTACACTAATAATGGCACACACTGGGGCTGAGGGAAAGGCTACAACCAGAAGGATTTGGGAGTAGGTTAAATCAATTTGTAGGACCTGCAACTGAGGAATTACTTGTCCTGGGATATTATTTTAACTGGGTAAAGACGACATTTGTTTATGCTGCATTTGTTTTACCTCGCCTGCCTAAGGAACCTGATTGCTCTATAAAAAGAGCTGATTGGCCAATAGCCTAGGGAGAGAAAGGATAGGAGCGTTGGAGGGCAGAAAGATTAAATAGGAGGAGGAATCTAGACTTGAGAGTTAAGAGAGAAGGAGAGGAGAGAATGAGGGAGACACCTGGGGCCAGAAGCCAGGCAGCCACCAGCCAGCTTCCAAAAGAAGCTGTGAAAGTAAGATATATAACAGCAAGAAAGGTAGTAAGCCAGAGGCAAAATAGATAAAGAGAAACAGGTTAATTGAAGTTAAATCGCTAGCCAGAAAAGAGCTAAGCTAAGGCTGCGGAGCATTCAAAACTAATAATAAGTCTCCATGTCATGACTGGGGCATTGGTTGGTGACCCAAAAAAAGAAGCATGTTATAGCTATTGGAAGGTAACCTTAAACTCCAAATGCAGAAATAATACACAACTGCCTGATGTCAAGTAGATTTAAGTAGTAATGAACTTGGTAAGGATTCTTATAAGTAAGAGCATTGTGTTCAAATCTCACGTGGAGCTCACAATAACCTTTCTGAGTCAGCACAGTGAGGCCATCTTGAAGATAAGGGATCTGGGTGGAGGGTTTGTTTGCTGGAGACTACATCATATGTGAGAGGAGCTAGGAAATCCACTGCTCTGACAGTGGATGCTACACCGTCTTTGCCAGGACCATCACCTTTAACAGTTCACCCAGGAATCAGAAAGCTCTTAACTGAGGCCTTGCCCCTACACAGTGCAGGAAAAGATAATCACATCACAGTATCTACCTCACCTCCTCAAACTTGAGCCTCCCATACTGGCCCAACTCAGACTCCTAGAAGAAACATTGTGGTGTTTTAGAATGAAATTCTTTTCAACATTAGTGAGTTGAAAATTAAAGCTTAGTTTCCTGCTGAGGAGCATGATGCTCTGTAAGTGGCTGGCCCAGGGTTAAAACTCAAGTCTCTTACTTCTGGTTCAGCCTTCTTTTTATTGAATTCTGGGACACAGAGTCTATCAAAAACTATCAGAGGGATGGGTGAACTGTGTCTTCCAGCCTTGTTCTTCTATGATCAATTATACTAAAGAGCTCAGAGGTATTTTCCAGACATAGCATGCTGTATCCCCATGGCTTTATGTGGCTACAGTGGCAGAGACTTAGAATGAACATGGGGGTGTTAGGAAAAGCAAGCAGATAACCTCTTCCTTGCTCTTGAGAAACCACAATTTCAGCTTAACTTGTAAGACAGTACGTGAAAAAGATGGCAAGACTGTTGCCCATTTTCTTAGTAACATTTTAGAAAACAGTATTTCAATATGACTACAAGCAGCTCCCTGATGCACATGACAACCTTTGGCCCTATCCTTGGGGAAATGTTACTCTCTCTGTGCCTCTTTGTGTCCATAGAGAATTAGAAACTATGTCAGGTTTTCCAATAAGCATGCTCAAATAAGTGGAGATTCTGCATCCTCAGAAATGGAACTTGTAACTCCTCTCCTGTTTCGTTATGTTGGCATTTCCAAGTCATCTCTTCAGGAAGAAATGAGACAACAGGAGACCCTCTCCCCATGCTTGCACCTACAATTAATTGCATTTCTTTGTTCATGTGAGAGGTTGTGGGGAATCTGAATATGTTGAGGTCACAGATATCCTTCTTTTGGGACATCTAGCCTCTGATGTCTGTACACGTGTCCCTTGTAAACACAAAAATGAAAGAAGAATCAGCAAATGTAGCTTTCCCCAGGCTTTCTCTTCCAGTACAAATGCCTCTGCAGAGAAGACACTCCCTTGTGCCAATCTTATTATAGCATCCTTGCTTCTAATCTACCTAGTAGTTTCCCACCATTTAACGTAATACCTACAGTCCTTACTAAAGACTGCAAGGCCTCCATGAAGTAAGTGGCTGAACCCTACTCTCTGCACTGATCCTGTCCACCCTTGGATCTCTGCCCATTTCGTCTGGGATTAATAATTTAATACAGGATGTTGCAATCTTATTCACCTATGTTATTGAATCACTCATTACTTTACAAGGACACACACACACTCACACGGGACAGACAGATAGACACACACACACACACACACACGAAAGAGAGAGAAAGAGAGAGGGGGGGAGAGAGAGAGAGAGAGAGAGAGAGAGAGAGAGAGAGAGAGAGAGAGAGAGAGAGATCCTATGCCACTTCAATATAAATTCCAGAAGCATAGTGTTTTCTGTGTTGTTTTTTTTTAATGGTATATGCCGACATACCCTAACAAACATTGTTGGATGCAAAATGGAACTGATGAAAAATACATGAATATGCGCTCTACATTCAAAAGAGCTGGTTTGGGCACTTGAAACATAATAAATATGTTGTCCTCAACTCATCCTGACTTCCTCACAGAATTTCTGACTAATTTGGATATTCACTTGATGGTCCTTTACTTCCTGAGAGTTCTTTCTTTTGGACCCTGAACTTCTTAGTTTATCCTAGAAGACACAGAACAAAGAGCAAAGACACAACACGTGAGCAAATCCAGATGCAACATGGAAATGTGTAAGGCACAAGACAAATAAGCATAATCTGAGTGGCCTGTGGCAGGGAATGATTCCTTTGAAAATAGGAGGCCTGGGAAGTGAAGAAGATGTTCTATAGACCCTGTGCACAATATTTTAAACAGTTTCGAGTCTTGGAAGCATTACATCCATCCTTTGCCTCCTTTCCCCCAGTACCATAGCTGTAAGAGTATTATATTCTTTATCCAATGCCCATTTAACTCGGTCCTCACGTCCTCATTTATCTCCATCTGGCCATGCAAATTTAGTATCTTTGAGTTATCCTGACTACTCCTGCCATGACGGAACCCTCTGGGAAGGGCAGCACCACACTGTCTATGAGTTCACAGTTTTAGCATCACAAGGAAAATCTCACTGCCAGTTGGAGGGTCAGCAAACTGTCCCTGAAACTTGCTCAATTTATTGAGCTAAATAAAGATAGAATAGACTTTTACTGACAATTTCATAAAGTATTGATTAAAGGGCTAAAGTTAGGGCTAATCAGCATCCTGGGCGTGGTCATCATCCTGGGCGTGGTCATCATCATCACATTGAGTCTTGAGAGATCCTTAAAGAATGAGGGCTTGCTCATTCAACATTTCACTGGGACTCAGTGCTTATTCAAGTGACTAATGTACTTTTGTGCAGAATTCATCTCTACTTCTAGCCAAGGGATCAAAGTCAAACAGTGTTCAATCATTTCAGCGTTCAAATATGTGTATGTGTGAGTATGTGGGTGTGTGTATGTATGTATGTATATATACATATATATACACACATACATACATATATATGTGTGTGTGTTAAATATATACATTTATTATACACACATACATTAAAATTTTAAAGGATATATATGCATGCGTGTTTCAAAATTTACAATTAAAAGAGTAATAGTAAAGCTGAGTATATATGAATCAATTTTATATACATTATATCTAAACATTATATATGCTATGAAGCAAGTCACAGAAAATGTCAAAAAAGTCAAATTTATTGGGACAAAATAAAAAAAAAACTAGATTAGTAACAAAATTAGGTTTGGAGAGAGGAAAAATGAGGAAAGATTGGTTATTGCTATGAGTTGAAGTATTTATTCAGTTAGATAGATAGTTGCACAATTTGCCATACACTTTAAAAAGAGAACACTGGGCCTAAAGAGGTGGGCCCAGCAACTAAGAGCACTGGTTGCTCTTCCAAAAGTTCATTTTTGATTACTGACAGGGAGGCTCACAACTATCATTAAGTCCAGTTCCAGGTGATCTGGTAGCCGCGTCTGTCCTCCATGGGCACAAGTCACACAGGCGATGCATGGACACACATGCAGACAAAACCGAAGTACTTATAAAATGAAACAAAAGAGAAAAAACCCATTGAGCTACAAACTTAAAATCAAAACAAATGAAAAACCAGAGAGCAGTGCTAGGGAATAAAAACTCTAGTACCAGGAAGAGCTTATTATTTTTTGAGTTATTGGCCAGTGAGTCCCATAGAACGTCAAACATTACAGGCTATTGGCAATGCTCTTGGTTACCCACTGGAACTTGACATAAGATTCTGAATCTATAGGCTTCATATACCACAGTAACGAAGCATGGGGAAATAAAGCTGCTACTGCCTGGAATGTTCATCCCTACTGGCTAGCTTTCATCATGCTGTACATGCTACCAGAGGATAAAATTAATCATCAGTTTCATCTGGTTGCTATCTCTAATGACTGTCCTGGTAAAACTATACCCACTCATGTAATAATGGCATAGATGTCATGGGAGTAGCCAACCACTTTCTGATTGCATTTTTAAGTTCCACTTCACAAATTGAAACTTGCACTTGGCACCATTATTGGGGCCAAGAGCCTGTAGCTAGACAGGTAATACAATTTTCTTGTTAAATGGACATAGTATTAAACCAATTCCTAATGATTTACAGCCCTGCTCAAAGATGTTTACATCTCTACCACTCATCAGAGAAGCTTTGTATTGTAGTAGACAAAAATACATAGAGAATCATAATTAGTAAAGGCAGAGAGAAAAGATAGGCTGGAAAACTAAATCATAAATGAATCTTTATATCATACCCCTCTCTCAAAGGCTCGGGGATCATCCTATAAGAAAGGGTGGGGTGATTTTAAGAATTACTACAAGGAAACAGTGTTTTAGATGTACATATGAACTGTGACAGTATTAAAAAAACCAGCACAGGCCAAGCCAGCAAAACTCAGCCTGAGGCAGGGAAAGTGAGCACGAAGTCCCACTTGTAGGTGAGGAGCTATTGGCATTGGCTAGCTGCTGGAAGAAAGCAAATCAGTTCTCTTTAAAGCAAGCCCCATATCCAGACGGATGTAGGTAACAAAAATTGGGCTCAATGGGATGAGAGACAGAGAGACAGAAAGAGAATATGAACTTGGGAATGCAGCCAGTAAGGTGAGGGCTGTTCTGAGTGGAGCTATAAAAGGGCAGATGAATATGACCAAAAACATGGCATAAGATGTTCAACTAAAGGAACTACTTTAAAGTAAATATATACTAATTTATATCTTCGAAGTATGCTATGGGAATGTTATATCTTTGTAAGTGAATAAAATCTGACCGCTTATTGAGAGTTCAAAATGAAGTTGAGAAGAGAGAGCAGACCATATTGAGAATAACCACACTCCACCATGAATCACCTCTAGAACTCTTGAGAGGTTGTAATTGCATCTTTTTGAGAGTTCATCTCTGGGCAGTAGGTGCAAATGCAGTTTCTATGACCTTGAAACTGAAGGGCCTTGCTTTGAGCCAGAGGCTTGCGGGGGGGGGGGGGGGGGGGCTCATATGCATTAACATCCACAGGCATAGTCTCTGCTAGGCTCTAGGAACCCAAGCTTTGTACGAAGCTGAACACATTCTCCTTTATTCCAGGAAGAAATGCTGGTGCCAATGGCAGGTCTTGTGCTCTGAAGCTCTTGAATGAATTTCTCTATGTTTGCTTCACAAGCAGGTTTCCCCAGAGTGTGGGATCCATGGTAATTAATTAGAACTGGGCTCATAGGAGAATTCACTATGAGAAAACAGTACTTGTGTGGGCTGCTGGTGCCTAGAATAAGCACTGAAGAGAGAATGAGCCAACTGCACATAGAAGGTTTCTCCAGAGTGATGGTCCAGAGACCACTAAGATCTTACCAGTTTGGAGTACATAGAAATAGTACATCTATACGGGAGCCTAGGGCCTTGGGTATGCCTAGAAGCTGTCTTCCTTCAAACTCGGTGTTGCCACTGAGAGACCAAAGAACCAATGACTGAAGGACCCTGAGTGGGAAGTCATCTCACTGCTTCCAGGCCAGTTAATGAGAAGTGCAAAGCCTCCTACTTTCTGATCAGTTCTGTATGTGAATAATTGTAACAGGGCTGTTCTTAAGGATCTCGGGTTAATAAAGAGGCTATCAATGACTGTCAGCAACGGCTTTGGAAGTAACATGGTTTGGAAAGGTTACTTATTTATGGGTGCAGAATAACTTAGTGAGAAGCAGTCCTACCCAGCCCTATGATCACACTCAACTAAATCTCTTCTGTTCTAGGCTTTAAAGCAAACTGGAGGGCTTTGTGCATAGCCGGTTCACTGTGAAAACCAGGAAACCAGGTTCCAATGCTCAAAACCCTCCTACATCTGGCTTCAGTAGAACTGGACATGCAGTTCTGGTGTTTTCGCTGCCAGGGGGTTGTCAGACACCGGAGATTCCCCAGGAGATCATAGGCAAGCTAACGTTAAGTATGCAGAAGGGAGCAACAGAGAGATTCTGTTTCAAGGTGGAGGTAGAAACAGACATCCAAGGTTGTGACTTCACCACCATACCTGGGCTTTGGCATGGGTGCATCTGCCCTCACACACAGGAACACGCATGCGCACAGCACACAGAAATACTCACAAACACATAGGCACATACACTAAGGCATACACACAAGAAAACAGGATTTTATTTCCTCTTTAAGCACTCCAATTGAACTCTCTGGCCAACGTGGGAAACAAGGTGACTGTTTCTCAGCATAACAGTACAAGGAAAGCTAAATAGGTTTTCTTTAGGTAGGAAGGATGTATGTGTGAGTGCACTCATCTGTGTTCGTGTGTGACAGAGACTGATATGCAGACAAGTCGGAGAACAGAAAGGAGAGAAATGGGGGAGGGGGAAAGGCAGACTATCAAGAGGGAGGGGCATTAAGGAGGTTGGCAGCTGATATGCCTGACAACCCTTTACAAGCTATAAATCAAACAGCACATGGCTGCTGATGTCTAATGCACCCCACTCTTACACTACAGCCAAGAGTTTTAACTAACCCTAATTTATCCAAGGGAAAAGGGAGTCCCCTTATCTCAAATAAGTGTATTACAAAGCAACAAGTGGAAAGTATCACGCCTTTATACTCCCTAAATAAATGAAAATAAAAAATGGACGAGAGTGAAGATTGACCCTTTGGGAAAAAGATAAAAATCTGGATCAGAAATGAAAGTGGTTCATTAACTTAACAGTATCACACAATCAAGGCAGGGTCATCCTTATGGGAGATGGCGTCTGGTCTGTCTGCCATGGAGACTGCATGAGCTTGTACCTGGACTCTGGGACAACAGTCAGTGCAGATGGACTCAGACCAGGCTTCTCATGTACCTGTTCACTTGTGGCTTGCTATAAGGATGAGCAATGGATCCCCTTTCCAGCCCCTACGAGCCTACTGATTCAACCTGCCTAAACTTGAAGGGCACCAACTCTGGCTGAAAAGATGCATGGTCCAGAGAAAGCTCCTTGGGAGAGGCAGGTGGCCTCTAGGGGTATGGCACTATAGACTTTATAGATAAACAGGGTAGGTCAGGTTCTCCAACAAGACCTTAAAAGTGGGCACGAGAGCAATGTCCTGTCCCCTCACACTTGTCTGGTTGTATGAGCTGCTTTATCCTTCTGGCATATAGCTTACTGTTTGTAAATGGGAGCTACAAGACTCTACTGTGTCAACTGCAGGGTTGTGGGGACCATTACATCCCACTGAGACTAAAAGCCAAATATCTACAATTTTGTGGGGGCAAGTGTGTGAGAGAATCTCATATTAAAATACTGGCAGATTATGGTGGAAAATCTGCCTGGGTTGCAAAAACAGAGATGTCTGTGGGGCAAACATGACCACCAGGCTCACAATATTAGAGTCTTCCCAATATGTGACCTTCCATCTCTCACACTAGATTGCCTAGAGACTCCTTCTCCCATCTACCTCCTGGCCAGGTTCCTCACAAGCACATATCACTTCTCAGTCACTTATATATGAGATAGCTATTGACTGAGATACTTGACCACAGCTAGCTTCCTACAGACCAGATGGCTGACCCTGGCTTTCTGGTTTGAAGAATAAAATAGCAGAAGTTTCAGGAGTCCTCCAGGGTTTCCACCAGCACATGTTTCCCAGCTTATCAGGCAAGCATTGCTTTTTGGTTTTGATTAAACAGCAAATGAGTAACTATGAGAAAGATTGGAAATTATATTTCAAGGAGCTCTTTATTCAGAGGGGAAACCTAGGGAACAAGGAAGTGAGGCCATCTAAGAAAGCCCACTCAGAACTGGGGAAATGCCTGTGTCATACTCTTTCTTGGCAGATTCTGTCCATGCTCTTCCAAAACCTATCTCCTACGAATCTAATCCCCACAGTACACTTGCTAATCAATAAATGGAAGACAAATTGACTTTCAGAATTTACAGCCTGTGTACAGGTCTTCCAATGAAAAGCAGCTGGTTCATGGTCCTGAAAATATCAGGTATGATGGGGGTCACTGGGAGATACTGGTGGCAAAATCCCAAGGTTGGTTCCTCAGATTCCACAGCACGGTAGTCACTTGCTCTACAGAGCAGGAAAGCTCTCCCCAGAGAGCTGTGTTGTGAGGAGTGAAGCTACTACAGGACTTTCCTGTCCAATAAAAATCGACAATCTACTGTAATTTGGTTGTGATTTAACAATGCTTTTAAAGGAGGAAGCAAATGGCCCATAAAGCATGTGACCCCTTCACTCCTGTGTGATTCCCCTGGCCCTCCCTCTGAGGTGGTGCCCTTCAAATATCCCAGCCATCCCAGGGAAGGTCTAGAGACAAGTATAAGAGCCTGCTTCCCTCAGCAGGAGCAGCAACCTGAAATACTTCTCTTCCCTCTCCTAAGACCTTTCATCCTCCTGACCCCTCTAGCCTTTCCCCTTCCTTCATTTAGCACTTTTCTGGTGCCTTCTTCTCTCTTGAACAATGAAAGTCGAATCATAATGCAAATCTGTCTTTCCTTAAAACCCCCAGCCAGGGAGGCATAGTGTCACCCATATTTATGAGCTCTAAATGGCTTTTATCAAAGTGAGGTCACACTAAATCACACTCAAGCTGTCATAAATACAAATGACTCGACAAAGGCAGCAACAAGCCTTCCGGGGAAATTATGTGATGTGCCATTGCAGTTATGGTATATCACACTGGGAGCCCATATATTTCCACTGGCAAGGTAATCCGATCCTTCAGGAGACTCTAATGAGTAAAAAAAAAAAAAAAAAAAAAAAAAAAAAAAAAAAAAAAAGGAAACCACATCCAGGTGAATCACAGAGAGATGGTCACACCCTTATCTAATGAGAGACCCTTCTAAGAATGCTGAAGGACCAGCATGTTCTTAGAAAAAGAGTAATTGATGAGACCCTGAATATTTTATCAGGATTTCCTTACTTAGAATCAATCAATTAATGATGAGCCTAGTTGACAGGCATTGAACTAGCAGAAAGGAAATTTGTAGCTCTAGTATGTTATGTAGTTAGATGGCATTGGCCAAGTGTCTTCTTCAAGGTGTGAATACAAGTCGTCTTTGGTACACCTTCTAAAATGGTAGAATCCCTCTTCCCCAGTGTGGGCTAGCTTCAATGCTCCCTGATAGCGGACAGATAATAACACAAGGAAGACATGTGACTTCTCAATACTAGGTTATAAAGGCTTTGAGGCTTCTTCTATAAATCATGCAATCTAGAAAAGTCTAGCTGTAATGTTTTAAGTTCCCAGAAACTCATGGAGAATAGCACAGGCAAAGAACTGAAGCATCTTTTCAAAGGCCAGTGTGTGAATGACAGTCTCCATCCTCAAAAGTGGTCCATCTATCTCATAAAGTTACCTCATAAGATGGTAATCCAGAAAACGGTGAGCCTATGAGCCAAAACAAGTCATCTAGGTTATACTGTATTCCTTTCTTAAACATCTCAGAGGTTATGACTTAGAATTTTAAAGTACTAAGTTTGGGGGTAACTTTGATGCAGCAGCAAATAACTACAGAGAAAATAGAGGAACTTCTCAGAGGCTCATTTCTTTCATTGTCATCAAGGGCAGGCTAATACCCTTGGTTCAGTTCACATTACTTAGTGATTGGGACTTTCTTAGACAAATCAGAAGTGAGTTCCTGAGCACAGTTGAAACCTTAGAAATAGCATTTTTAGAAACTGTTCTTGGTAACCCTAAGTGCTCCAAATGTGCCACCAGAATTGATTACTCTGGAACTCGATGTATTTTCTGCTCTAAAATACTTTGGTCTGATTTTTTTTTTTTTTTTTTTTTGACAGCATCACATTCTGTACGTAGACCCAGTATAGCTTGAGCTAACAGTGTAGCCCAGGTTGTACTTAAACTTTTCAGTTCTCATGCTTTTTCCTTCTGAGTGACAGGTCTGCAAACCCTGGCATTCTGGACAAAGTACTTCATACACATATACAAATCCCTTTCCAGGTTTGTGAAAACAGGAACATGGGATTTGAGTGATTTATTCATTTCTCCCCAACCTTCTCTGTTCCAGATGCCTGGACACTATTTATCCAGAAGAACGAAAGACAAATAAAATCTGGCTGAGGAATACATTTTAAGATGTAAAATCCACTATGATAATATTGAATCTTGGGATCTAGAACCAATGAAAACTAGCAATGATCGATTTCTATAGCCCACTGTGTGAAGAATGGGTTAAATATTAGCTTTGCAGAGTCCTTCAGCAAAAGAGGTGTTCTGCTAAACACATGATCCTTTAGACATTGCTGCTGATGTGTAGTAGCTAAACATGGTCCTAGGTGTCACAATGCGATTTGAAACAAAACACATTTTGCTCATTGGCTATGGGGAACTGGGTTTGTCAGTTCATTTTCTAACTCAGGGTCTAAAGTTGCAGTACTGAGATGTTTCCACTCACCATGCTGACCATGTCCTAAGAAGTAATAGGCAATAAAGGTTGAAATGGAAGTCTTTTAGTGAATAGTAGGTGCAAATAGGGTAGCTACATTCCTGAATCACAGACACCCAACAAGAAAGTGCCCGTTCCTAACATAGGTATTACTGTGGAAATGCTCATCGCCTCAGTAAAATAGAAAGCAATCTGGACCTGAAAGGCATCTTGCTTCCAAACATTTTCCTGCTCTGAACTTTTCAGAAGCCACATGACACTGTGTGCTCAAAACACTCACCCTAAGGAGAGGTAAACATCACTTTGTGTTGTTTCTAAATATATAGCAAATTTCAATTGTGAATCATCCACTATTCATTCAGGTTTTCTAGTTCTTTGTTCATAAAGTATTTTATATGTGCTTGCCATTCATAGGTTTTAAAAGCCATACTAGAAAGAAATGCTTATCACATATTAAAAAGAACTTTTTACATTTATGTTTGTCTTTGTTCATTTATTTGGTGTTCCCATTCTGTGTGTGTGTGTGTGTGTGTGTGTGTGTGTGTGTGTACTTCCTATGAAGTGAGGTCATAGGAAAACATGTAGAATCTTCACTTTTTCTTCTACTATGTGGGCTCAGAGGATGGAACTCAGGCCATAAGAGTTGGCAGCAAGCACCTTTAGCTGGTATTCTATCTTACAGATATCTATGATATTTTAAGTTCAAATCGTCAATTACCTATCTAAACCTCTTTGAGCCTTTACCGTTGTTATAACCTTAGACAGTTTGGACATCACATAATACTGCTTCTTTGTTTCTATCCTGATGTCGCCTCCGATGCTGACAACTTATTCTTATACAATAGCACTGAACTCCCATGAGAATGGGTTCCCAAGAATTGGGGTCTTGCCCTAGGGTTTCTGTATCCTCTCACAATACCTGAAATACTACAAAATGCTCAACTGTGTTCTTTTTAGGTTGATGGACAGTATCACAGCATCAGCATCAGGACTTCCCACTTCCCAAAGCCACTTCCCTGTCTGCACATTAGCCTACTAATTTCCTGGGGTAATGTAAGTGGACAAAGGGATTAGAAGGAAAGTATTAGATTGATAATCTCAACGAAATGACTGCTCCCTCCTCAACCTGGATTCTCACTCAAGGGCCTGGGTTTCTATGAGTCACTCAAATGCATGAGCTGCTGGCTACCCAGGCTTTTCAGGCGCTCCAGAGGTTGCCTTTTTCAGTCTATCCTCTATCTATTCTATAATATTTGGTTCCTTGGGAAACATCAAAGAAAAACAGGATGTTTTTGCTTTTTACTTTCTTTTTTTTAAGGTATTAAGAGAGACATTCCTTGCTGGGAAGTTACATCAGGGTCTCATCCCTCAAATCGACAGTGGAGCATGCTTCAGCCTGAGCGAGAGCCTGATTATTAGTTTTAAAGAGCTTATTTCATTCTCTTAGAAAATGGGCCTGGTTCATCTCTGTCTCATCTGTCTTTCTGTGGCTCCTACATGCCACAGTAGTTGTCAGCTCTAGGCATAATGTCACTAAGGTGCAGTGTGTGCTGTGTGGGGAGGGAGGGCTGGTCAGCTTGGAAGTGTATCATTTATACAGGTGCTAACAATGAGACTTGGAGCCCGGGTAATTAGTTGGGCTGAATTACTCATTTGCATTCAGAAAGGGTTGGAGAGCGTTCCCATCCAGCCCACTGAACACTTTCACTGGCTGGAAGAGGAAACAGTCACAACCGAGGAACCTTTTTAATCTAAGTAACAAGAAGCAAGGCCCTGGAGTAGCTCACCTCACTGAAGGAAGCTTAAGCTTGGCCAAGTCACTTATAGAAAAATGCAGCCAGGGCCCTAAGTTTAGTGATACCTGAGTAAGATACTGGTTTACAGTCCTCAGGCTTCTTTGCATTAGTTATAAATGAAGGCAAAGATTGAGCTGAAGTACCAGATAAATCAAGGAAAATACAGAACTTTCTACTCATTTGCCAAATATTGAAGACTACCATTTGTATCTGGGGGATGACATGTCAGGATGAGTAGATAAGCAGCCAGAGCCTTGTCCATTGAATTAGACAGTAGATAAAGAGGAACAGATAATTCACCATGGAAGTGTATTCACCTTTATGAAAATATGCTTTTCTAAATATCTTTTAGGGATGAATGAGGAAGGAAAAGGCCAGAGTACATATGGGATACTCCTGGTGGGTAGAACCTGGAAATACTCTTTGAAACTGGACCATTTTTATAACAAAAGGGAAAAAAAAACTGGTCTATTGCTTATTATCCAGCAAGATCAAAGAAGCAAGAGAAGGAAATAAACCTGAGATTTCTGGAGTCATGGGCACACTTATGCTGAACAGGAGAATGGTGTTCCTGGAGAAAGAAGTTCACTATCGCAGTTTTCAGTGTATACCCATGATTCTGGGACAGGTAATCCGAAATGACAGATAATCAAAACATCACTTAGCATGTGTCTGTGTCTTGGAATCAATGCTGATGGGTCAGAGGACATCAGACTTGCAACATTCTCCAAGAAATAACACAACGCTATTAAATGCCCGAGTCAGGAAGAGCTGGGCAGCTGTCACAATTGATCTTAGGGACACATCAGTCCTTCTCAAGCCCTGCCTCATGAAAGGAATGGCATCACCAGTATACTGAGGTCAAATCCCTGTGCTATCCCTTTGAAAGCCAGGCTTGTTCCGACCCAACAACAACAGAAGAAAGATTGTTTATGGAGTTCTAAATTCAAAACGCACATTTGTTCATTTCTGTAGATGGGCAGCAAGTGACAATCTTACATACATAAAAAAATAAATGGCTTAGATGAAAATAGACTCATATTGGTAATTTTATCATGATGCTTATAATTTATTAGAAAATTGTGGTATTTGTGTTCTGATTCACAGGGAAAGCTCTGCTTCTCCCCAAAAAACCTCCATGACAAGTCCTTATAAAAATAGTCCCACAATTGTCAAGATTCTTCAGTATAAGCGCTATACAAGGAAAGATGAAGGAGGAACCAAAAGATGTAGTGAAGCCTGTGTTCTCAGCATTCCTTAACTGCGGCACAGCACAGCCTCATGGTGTGCTGGAGGGCGGAAGGTCCCTCCACAGATCAAAGGACAGGGTAGCATTTTATGGACAGCATTTAGTGCTGAGAGAGACCTGTGCTAGATGTAACTGAGTTGGGAAAGTACGAGACTCTTTCCAAAGATAGGGATCAGAGGAGTGGGTATAAAAGCAAATTTTTATTAAAGTATATTTACAAAGTAGTAACAAGTAATGTGTGTGTGTGTGTGTGTGTGTGTGTGTGTGTGTGTGTGTGTGTGTGTGTGTTTGCAAATGCTCTGATTTGTTTTATAAAATGGAGATCATGTTAAGTGTGTAAGGATCATTTACAATGGGAAAGTGATACTTCTGCAGACTAAGGCAGGTGAGCGTTATAGTTTAGTGAGAAAATGTAGGTATAGTAAGTATAGTGTAGAGTTCCATACTCACTCACCCAATAGACCAAAGAAAGAAGAGGACTAGGAAGAGAAGGGGCTGGGAAGGAAGAAGAGGAGGAGACAGAAAATGAGATGAAGAGTGTGGTGATTGAAAGACAATGCCACCCTTCCCCAGGGCCATTTTTATTTGAATGCTTGGCTCCCTGTTAACAATTTCAGAAGTGTTAGGAGATATGGTCTTGCTGGAAGATATATCTTAGTCTAGGGGTGGGCTTTGGGGTTTCAAATGTTCATGTCAGGCCCAATCTGCCTCTCTGTCTTTATTCTGGAGATCAGATACAAGGCCTTAACCACTGTTTCAGCACCATGCCTGCATGCCTGCTGCCATACCCTCCACCATGATGGTCATGGACTCATCCTCTGCAAATGTTACGAGTCCCCACTTAAGCACTTTCATTTATAGATTATCTTGATCGTGGTGTCTCTCCACAGCAATAGAAAAGAAGCAAAAAACAGAGTGGGGAAGAGAATGGTTTATTATGGTTTAGATACGAGGTGTTGCTTAAAAGACTTATATATTGAAAAGGTCACACAAAACAGTTGGGCTAGTTTGAAAAGTTTTCGGGAGCAATAGAAGGTTGGACCAGCTAGAAAAAATATAAACCCTAAGGAAGAAATCTTGGGAAAATCTTAATCTCTAGACTCTCCCTGCCACATTCTCTCTGCCTTTGTTCATCCTGGCTACCATGTTGGAAGCTGCTCCCCGGTACCTTTCCCACTGTCATGAACTGCAGTAAAATACATTTTTCCCTTTAATGTGTTTATGGCTATCACTTGGATCATAAGACTAAAAAGTACCTAACACATGAATAAAATGATGCATGGGGATGTGGTTTGAAAAGACTAAGGTATTGATACTCTTGTGGGAATCACTGTTGTCCTTAATACACATTCCACATTTTTTGTAGGATAACATGCCCTATGAAACTCTTCTGCCTGCCAGAACACAGAGAAAGTCCTTTGATCAACTCTAGGTGAACACAAGAATGTGGATTTCTTTCCCAGTTCAACAGGACTGAAATCATCACTCTTACAGGTCCACAGACCATGAGCTCTACCATTGGACTTTGTTTTAAAAACACCAAAATGAACACATTTCGCCAATTCAAACTAAGTTACAAAAACAGTTTGCGAAGCATACACTGACTTGCCCTGAAAGTCACAGCCTTTTATCAGCTTGGTATTTAGAGTCTGGTAAATAAACTACTTTGCCTTTAGGAGGTGAAGCAGCTTCGTGTGGGAAAGGCACATGGGACAGCGGGTTAAAGTGGGTCTCTAAACCCTAATTGAGATTCCATGATATACTAGATATGGGGTTAGCAGATAAAATATAAGTCAAGAAGTTGAATTGTACTTTTATATTAAATACACACATATATTATATTATATAGTATAATACACACACACACACAAAGTACTGTATTTGTATATGATGCATGGGGATGTGGTTTGTATATTTATACAAACTTGTATATATACAAATACAATACTTTGGGGAATATGTGTTCATGGGCCAAAGAGAAAAGAATTTGGAGGCATCCTATATCTTTTCTCTTAGTAGATCTTAATTTAAATCTTGGTGAGACTGGCCTTCCGAAAAGTCAGGGGACCGTTCTTGGACAGGCACTGGGGATCAAACAGGAAAACAAATAAACAAACAAAAAAACAGAGAACCAAAGAGACCAGAGCTGAAGCAGCTGAACCCTGTCAAACACAGCCCTATAGACCCATTTAGTAGGAGAGTCCTTGTCCCATGGACAAATGGTCCTTGGCCAAGGCAATTCTTTGATGGTAAGTGAAGTATTGGGATAGAGTGACCCAGATACTCAAATTATCACAGAGAACAGACTCTTCTTTCTATTCCTTGAGCATCAGGAGGTCCTTACAACAAGTGGGGCATTATTTTTAAAGCTCTATTTGAGTCCCTTATGGCCATCACATGAACAGATCCTTTTAAAGAGGTAGGTTACACCTTCTTAAAATTTGCACCTTGAGCCATTGTGGATGTTTTGAGCCCTCGCCCTCTCGAGGAACATTCCACTGGGAATTAGGATCATGAATCTCTTGTCTCAACATGGGACAGACTTCTTGTGTCCCATTAGTCTCCCCTCTGGGGTGTGTCTTAGAACAGAGATAAATCTCAACTTCATTCTCTGAAAAGGAAACTGTGTGTTTCTTCGACATCAAACCTCTCCCAACTATACAGAATGGACCATTTCTTGCTCTGCCTCTTCTACTGGCATTGCAAGCTTACTGTTTAACCTGATGTCTTCCTAACTTTGACCTTGCTTTCACTTGGTGCTGCTTACTATTTCATTAAAACTCCATCTAATATGTAGAATTTCTAACGTGTTTCTATTCAATCTTCTGACTAAATGCAATTATGTTTTATGTTCTCTTAGTTTCTTGCTAAAGTGTGTGTGATTATTTGTGTGAAATTGTATGTCAGTTTTTCTGGTAGTTCAGTGCTTAGCCTATGTCTGTCTGTGACACAGAGTTTGGGCTCTGTATGTGTTTAATGTGTGAGACTCTGTCTACCTATCAGGCTATTTCATATTTGCACCTGCTTTTTCAAAGAAGACTCGTCTTTCAAAATTGCTCTCTCAAGACCATTAAAGCTAAAATACAAACATGCAAGTTGATTATCCTACTCTCTAAGTCTAAATGCAAAAGAGAAACATTTGAAAATGCAAACACAATGAGGTTTGTTTACAGCAACTACAAACTCAGAGTTTGATCAATAAGTAGGTGATTTTGGCTCATTCAAATCTGCTATAAATTTAATTTCAGACTTCTTTTAAATTTGAATTTGTTTTTGTATATTATTAAAACTTGTTCCTGAGTTTAACATGAAGTTTTTATCATCTTAGTTTATCTAAATGCTAGACATTTAGATACATGTTATGTAGCATGTTTACTTAACAACTGCCCCTAGAGACAAACAGGCTTTTAACTCAAAATGGTCTTTAAATAAGTAAGCGTAAATGTATACTTAAACTAAAATCATTTTAATTGATAAAACTTATAAAAAGCTAACTGATTAATTATTTTAAACTATTTGGAAAGAAAAAAATAAACATTCAGGACTATTAAAAAATTATGCCCATGTTATCAATTATTAGATATTTAATACAATAACCATGTTTTCAGATCTCAAAGAAAACATAATAGGTCTTCATTGAAAAGTTATTTTATTTGTGAAATAATGATTTTTTTGAGGTATTGTCTGTTGAGATGTCTCAATGGGTACAAATGCTATTTTCTAACCCCATTGACTCCACATGAAGGGAGAAAAGGTGAGTGGAGTCCCTGGAGATGTGCCCTGCACACATGCACAGACACATAGTCTTTAAATTATATAGGCTATAGGTATAAAAATGTTTTGCACAGTAAGGCATGCTGTTGTCTGAAAGGCAAAGGATTGTTCCAACATAGAAATATACAGATGAGGGCAAAATTAAAGTTAAAACACGTAGTTAAAGTCTAAAAGGTATACTAGTCAAGGTACTATATCTTTTATAATTCATATCATGGTTAAATTTATTAAAATACCCAAAGGCAAACTCTATATATTTATATGAAACTAAAACCAGACCACAGTGGAAGCATTGATATGATCCTGGCCACATTTGTAAGAATAAGCTTAAAGAAAAGCATTTTAGGTTTTACACCTGTACTTCCAGCTAAATTTTTAAAGCTTTAATTACTTAGGTAACAGAGTCAAGGTTAAAAATCCCTCTTTGTCAAGCTTTGTTGAAACATCAAATAACAACTAACATTTAAATAATTTTTTTATTCTTCAAGACTACTATCACTAATGTTTTATTCAACAACCACAGTAGAGGGCAAATTCAGTTGTGATTGTGGGCTGAGGTGGAAAGTCCCCTCTTTCTGGCCCGCAAAGTCCCTGTCAATAAAACAACACCTCTAAATTTGAGTAAGCTCATGTCTTCTTGATCGGAAATGCTAACCAGTGAACATTCTGGAGGGAGGAGAGTCACTGCAGATGCACACTTCCTCATGGATGGCAGATAAAATCAGAGATTTCATATGGTCCCTAAGAACCACAACTGAGGTCAAATTAAAAAGGCAGTGGTTGATTAACTTTGACTTCTTGAATAATCTTAAACTCCCAGCAAGAGAGTAAAAGATTAGTAGCAATACAAAAAAAAATTTGACCCCCTCCAGGATTTTCAACCTGACTAGTTGAGCCAGGTAGTCTGGTGTTCCCAAAGGCCTACAAGAGCAGTCACACAGGTAATCATCTTCGTGCCAGTTAGAATGGCATTCCCAGGGTTTATAAGTGTTCCAGTGCATAGTTAACTCTGAGAAAGTTACCAACTGGCTCCCTTATCCAAGATAAAGCCCTGCTTTCTAGAAAACATGAAAGATGAGATATGAGCAACAGAGTCATGTTAGAATAATCCATCAATTAAGAACTAACCCTTTCTCTTCCAAAGGAATACCAAGGGCCATGATTGGATAAGTAAATATATAAACTCATGACACAGAGCTCCTAACATTGACAGCACTAACCTGTGCTCCCAAAGACAAAGCCTTTCTAGACTACCACAAACACTCTGTCCAGCTATGAGAACAATGTGAATAAAATATAATTCTGTTTAATGTCTCTTCTATTATAGCTGGAGAAGTCTCTACTGAAGTTGAGTTTGAACTGCCCATCCTCGACTTCAGCTTACTCTACCTATTCTGTATCCCGGTCTTCAAAACGTATCCATTCACTCTTGGGAGTCTTAAGCCACTGAAGACCTTCAAGACATCACCTGCAACTGATATACACTAGTTGGTCTCAGGTAAGCCTGTCTCTTATCTGAACTTTCTCCTGCCATGAGGGAGCTTAAAAAAAATGAAAATAAGAAACTGCCCATGTGAGGTTCAACAATCTTTTGACTTTTTGCTACATTCCCTGATCCGTGACATTTTCTTCCTGTCAGGACTGATGCTTCTCACAGCTGATTTTTCTAATCACCATTTAGGTAGATATGGCCACAGTTGACCCCTTTTATCTATCCCATCTCATAAGGTGCCTTATTACTCCACATTTTTAGTCTCTTACTCTTTGAATGACTAAAGGGTTTGCTTCCTCTAAAATTAAACATAATAAACTTGAAATGGTTAAAAATTGGTCACGGCACTTGGATATAAACACCAAAACCTCCAAGCATCACTGGGGTCCTCGTCTCAAGAGTAAGGTTGAAAATGAGTTTTCTGAGCAGTGGGATCCTTAAACCCTGCTCACCTGGGCTGAACCAGTCTCCTGTGGGAGTCTCCGTTCCCTGTGGAGGTGCCATCACTCTTGATCCTGAGTACACTGCTGGTAACAGACCACACTTCACACTTCACTATTTGCTCTGCAACCCAACTAAGCTGCAGGAAAAGGTTTTGTGACAAACACCCTTCCCCTAAAACACATAAGGCCAAGAATACGTACCATTATCGTTATATTCCTCTCTGGGTCAAAGCTAAAGAGCAGAGTCAACTTTATTTTTAGTACCACTCGGCTTTCCTCTTGCTGGAGGCCCAGAAAAGGTGGCTTTTAGGAACTCCATTTTTACTGCCCAAAGACAATCTCCAGAACTCAAAGATCAAAACCAAACTCAGCTAGCCATTGAACTTCCAATAATACAGGAGCAGTTGTTCACTCACAGCAGAGGCACTTCAAAACTGCTTCGAGCAAGATTTACTGACTGTTACTTAAAAGTCAGGCCCAAACCACAAAGAGAAAAACATTGCTTTTCTATCAACAAACCTGAGCGACTACAAATAAAATCTCTAAAGCATCAATTTCACCAACAATTTTCAGAAACAAGGAACAAAAGGAAATGAGGTTGAGTGGCAGGGTTTTAATAATGGCATGGCTATGGTTTCCTGCCTTCTTTCCATCTCAGGGCTACTTGCCGCTGTCTTCATTCACTTGGTCCCTCCATTTTTAACTTACTTATCAAGTCTGTTTCTTCTTGCACTCAACAGTTCCATCTCCAGGTGATGCTTTAACAAGGCTTTCAACCCCTGTCCCTCAAAGTTCTGTTTCTTTCAGCCTCCTGGTCTCAGCCAAACATACCTTGTATCAAAGCCACCCCCAAGTGGGCTTGTTCATTCCTGACACCCCACAGAGCTCCTTCCACTGTTATGAACAATGGGCAGGTCTTACATGTCACCCAAGCTCAGATCAAAGACACCACAAAAGAAGAAATGTCCAACCAAGCCCCCAGGGTTGGGTAAAAGTTTCTCTTTCAGTGGGAAAAGGAGTCCATGATTGAAAAACTAAAAAGGGACCAACCAAGACTCTTTCAGAGAAACACCGCACTGCAAACCTACCTCAGAAATCATCTCCCACAAGAAAAAAGCAATTCTATTCTAGTCGAACTATTAGTGACATTACGGCATAAGCAAATATGTCGAATTAAAATTAACCACTAGACTGCTCTCTAAACCCACCTTTGTTTAGAATCAAACATCAGGCAATCAGGATGGCCCTCGTTTTAATGGCAGGCAGTGGATGACCATGCAATATTGTGGTACTGGCTACCCTAATGAATAAACAGCTCTCTCATAACTCATAAATCATTCATTATCTCCTGTGGGTGGTTCTTCCGTTTCCACTTAGTCTACTGTGCCTTTGGGGTTCACCAAATAAATCTGTCTTTCTGTACTCTGGTCCAGATGGTGAATTCTTTCACTATGCTCTAATTCCCACAAATAGTTCCTTGGCCCAGTGGTTCTTAACCTGTGGATCTGTACCCCATGGAGATTGGCAGATTAGATATCTTGCATACCAGATATTTACATTACAATTCATAACAGAAGCAAAGCTACAGTTAAAAAGTAGCAAAAAAAAAAAAAAAAAAAAAAAAAAAAACAAAAACAAAAACCAATTTTATGGTTGGGGTCACCACAACATGAGGAGCTGTATTAAAGGGCAAAGCAGTAGGAAGGCAGAGAACCACTGCCCTGCACACAAGTGTCTCTCAATTTACTGTGGAGCCATGCAAAAACAGTTCATTAGCTGCAAGCATTGGTAAAGAAAACTGCATTCAATACATTTGACCACAACCCCCACAACTCAGCAGAAGCACATACTGTGGGAAAACCCGTGAGTCCCCTTGTGATGTGACTAAAAGCTGTGGCTTGCTGCCATTTGCAGCATCATTAAATACATATTGCTATGCTAGTCTGTGTTATGGTGGTGAGGAATTCTAGCGATGGTTTCTACTGAATTTCTACAGATATTGAAGCATAACAATGTAGGAAAATTGGGGCAGGAGCGACTGTAAGTCAGAGGCTATTCACACAATGGAATCATACTCATTTCCTTACAGTCTACTACACAATAAGAAGTCTGTACACTCTGAATTGGTTCCATGTTGTTTTTGGTTTTAAAAGGTGTCACGCTGTAGCCCAAGCTGGACCTGACTGTGTAGTGCAGGATGGTCTCAGTCTCTGAAGTTCTGGAGAGTTATTGGCACAGGCCGCTACTCCAGCTCATGACCTGTCTCGGGGTGTGTGGTGTGTATGTGTAAGCATATTTATATTTTAAAAAATTTGCATGTCGGGGTACAGATATAACTGTCTTCACTCATGCATGTGTGAAAGCCAGAGGAGGGAGGCAAGAGTCCAGCTCTGTCATTTTCTGCATATTACTTCAGTGACTCAGAGTGAACTTCCTACTGGCTACAATCCCATCTCTGGCTCTCTTTCTCTCTCAAAGCAAACAAAACACAAAAATCAAAACAAGCCAAAAGCAATAAGACAAAAGAATAAAAATGACTACATTCACCTACATGATATCTTCTGGATGTTTGTTAAATAATTTGTTTGCTCTCACATTTTGTAGACTTCACTTTTCATATTTTAAATGAGTTATTTGTTTAAGAAAACACTTCCATTGTTCTATTAACAGAATCAGGCACATCTGATCACTTGAAAGGTCACTGTCCTCTGTGCCTGAACTGAACCTGAATACTGCACAGAATATGAACATTGAGTGTGAGCTGTGAACAAGAGGTCCTGCGGGATTGTTGCATCATGTTCCCAGGTAGAAAGCTGGGCTTGGCCTTATGGACATATGTAACTGGAACTCTGTTGAAAGGCAGAAGTGAGATGGCAGCCAGCCCAGCTCCAGCTTCAGGAGAAACCCTGTCTCACTGCAATAAGGCAGAAAGTGATAGAGCATAGAGCAGGACAATTCTGTCCTCCACTGGCCTTTTTCACACAAACCTGAGTGACAATGAGTATGCCTATAACATAGGCACATACGTGTGCACACAGATAGGTGATAGACAGACAGGCAGACAGATAGATAGATAAATGATAGATAGACAGGCAGACAGATAGATAAATGATAGATAGATAGATAGATAGATAGATAGATAGATAGATAGATAGATGACAGATATGAGCTAAGACAGTGGTTTGTGCCTGTATTTTCAGGCCTTTAGAAACTAACTAGGGCAGTAATATCATCACTAAGTAGTTTTCATCCAGTATGGTCAACAGAAGTCAGGAATGATATAGGAACATTTTTAATGCAGAAAAGCACATTTATAGACAGTTCTGGTGTGGAAACCACTGATCTCCTCCCTTACAACCCTGATAACTCACTTGTTCCTTGGGCTCTAAGTATTCGGGAGTATGTTGGAGTCACTCCTGCCCAGCTTCAGGCACAGGAGACACGGGAAGACCAAACACAGAACGTGGCCTCTGGTGCCCTCAAAACTCTTACCCTCACCACTCCCCGAGGACTGTCATCCCCTGCCTTCCAACAACAGCAAAGTACCACATTTTCGCTTCTCAGAACACTGGGGAAATACATTCTGTGGGGCCACAGAAGTCTTTTTTTTTTTTCCCCTTAGGAAAGATGTTTCACATCCAAATTTAACTGTTGCTAACACCAAACATGCCCCCCCCCAAAAAAAACACTACCAAACTTGGGTGAGTGTGAAAAACATGTGAAGGCCTAAGCTCTGCATCTAGAATGATTCTGAGGGTCCAGCTGAAGACTGGGGATGGGGTTTCATTTCTCAGCCTTCCAGATAGGACCATGGAGATGCCTTCATTCTTACCTAGGTACTGGCTTCCTCTACTGACTCAATGTCTTGGACCCAGTTAAATACCACCAAGGTACAGTGGAGGTCTTAGACCTAGAACCACAGACTCAGAGTGAAATTGTGCTCTGCTGGTAGTCCTGGCCTCCTCCAGATGGGGTAAAACACAGAAAGTTCTTCAGGGCCAAGCACAACGATATTTGAGACATTGCTTGCTGAATAGTATGAATGTTGTTTAACCCTCTAAATGGAGCAAGGAAGAGGATGGGCAGGCAGCTGTTTTTCATTCAAGGGCCATTGAGGCCCAGAAAAGGAGAAGCTAAATACAGTGCTATTGGCCAGCTTCCAATAACCAGATCCCAGAGGGCACATCAACGCAGAGGGGAGAAGGGAAGCTTGGGGAGAAAGCCAAAAGACACTGAATCTGAGAAAACAGGCTCCACACAGTAGATAGCTATGGGCACCTAGCTCTTATAACAAGTAGTTTGCATGCTGAGATGCTGAGGATACAACGTAATAAAGAAAAAGCCCAGAGAGGGGCTGTTGGGATGGTTGCATTCCACTGACATGGTGTTTCTCAGAGTGGTCAGAAAATCAAGGCAATTGGAATTCCTAGGATGTTCTCAGAAGTCGTCAGTAGAACAGATCTAGTTTGGAAACCATCAGGTTACAGAATGTTGCCAGAGTGTTTGTAGACTCACAGATATTTGGCCAAGCCAATGGAGTCCTGGGTTCTCCAATGAATTAAAGCCTAGGCATTTTCTAACTTCATGCTTCTCATATCTAAGTAGTGTCCAGCCTCACCTGGCTAGTGTGGCAATTAAGGAACCTTTGGACCTTAATAGGGAAGGGCTCACTCACATCATATGGACCAATAACCACATCTTTCGTCTTCTACACTCTCTATATCAATCTACTGAACAATCAGAAAATGCCTCCTACATACTCAGGATCTGGCTATTACCTACTTGCTCATCAAACATGGTGCAAAAAATATGTTTTTGGTCTAAATCCAATAATCCTTTTATTTTCAGTGTTAGCCTTCAGTTTGACCATCATTAATAATCTAGGTGTAATGTATATCAGAACTGGGCAATAAAACTGAGCATCATCTGGTATCCCAAACAGAAACAAGTAGAAAAGGAGAGATATGGTTTCTGTCCACACCAGAAACTGTGCATGATCCAAGTCTTAGGAATAAACCTCTCAGGTAGAAGACTTTGGAGGAGATACTCTGAAACTTATTCACATAAGATTGCCCTTTGTCATGTTTGCTTAATCATGTAGCCATACATATGAAAGCTTTTGGACTCCTTGGACAGAAGGTTAGGTTTGAAATGATCCTGAAACTAGAATGAGCTCACACATCCCTCCACTTTAGTGAAGGCCAATGTGAAAGCAAATCATTGACAGAGAGAACACACAGGCCTCCACTGACTCATAAAGGACACGACCAGGTCTGTGCTTTTTTCTTTCTCTTTTTTAAAAACAAAACAGGTATAAAAAATAAGATAAAATGACAGCTCTCCACCTGGCCTTACCAAATGAGCAGTCTGGAAAGTCACTGAGCAAAAATAAATAAATAAATAAATAAATAACAAACTCAGTTTCTGCAAAAGGGTCTGTATTCCCTGTCCTCCTGGGGCCTTGCACTGGTCCACTCCCTCTGTAAGGAAGTCATGAAATGCTTCAAGCTAGAGAAAACACTGCACACCCTTGTATAAATCCAGACGTTTGGAATCAATTCAAGTTCCAAATGTATAGGGTCCTACCCTCCAGCCTCTCTCCTCCACAGTCCACAGGAAACTTCAGTCTTCTGACAGTTATGTTTTAGAATGTATGTGTGGTTTCCTCGTGTTCACTGTTTACAGGAATTGAAAGTAAAAAATGTATTCTGGCCAATAACCAGTAACTCTGATTTCTGTATGCTGGCCCACCCAGCTTCCATCTGATAAAAACCCCAAAGTTTCCAGTGTTCAAGCTCAGCAGAAGTATCGGAGAACTCAAGTGTGATCGGAGAATTTGCAAATATCTCCCTGACCCACCTCCCGTTCTCCTTTCTCCTACTAGAGATTCTTCTGTGGCTTTTAAATAATTTTTTTAAATGGCACTATAATGGAAAAGACCCTTGTAGAACATCACAGTGAGTCCACAGATTTCATAGCTGTGAAAAATACTATGTTAAGTCACAACCATTTATAATGACTTAGTTTAAAACTGCAGCAGCAAGTCCCAAAGTCTGTGTTCTGCTCTAATGCCAGCTCTCTCTTCCTGATCACAATAGAGTTTTTTAAAATACTATTCAAGTTTTGCCTATTGCTGCATTCTCTCATTGTATACCCATAATAGAGATTTCAGGCCAGATTAAACAATCCTAGAAATTCTAGCATAAAATAGCTGGCATTTGCCCCCACACACTGGGCATTTATTTATTTTACTATATAACTTTTACCAGCATGTAGAGGAATGACTTTTTTTGTAAAGATTTGAAACACACAGCATGGTGCAGAGACATGTTTTCTGATTTAGTATGACAAATGAGTCTACAATAAGACCTTACACTAGCTCACATCCAGTTGCTTAGCAAGCATCTGTTTCCCCTAGAAAATACAGTTTATAGGATGGTAAAGAGGTGAGATATGTAGAAGGATCTGAGACATGCAATACAAAGTTGTCAATAATTTGGCCTTGGATATAGTTAACTTGCTACATGGAACTGTGCCAGGGCAAAGGAATTAAAGACTTGACCAATGGAAGCTTTTGTCGCTCTGTCACAGAGTAATCTGGCTGGATCTTGGTACTTCCATTTCTTTCTTAGGTAGTACTTTCTATTACATTGCTCCCTATGATGACCAAGTTATTTTCACACATTTTTAGGACTCTCTAAGCATAAACGCACTTGATATCTAACGATGACTTCAGATACAAGATGTCATTTTGCCATTGGGGCATGGTGATACACACCTGTCACTCAGACACCAGGAGGTTAGGACAGTAAGACGCTAGGTTCAAGGACAGGTTGGGATCTAGAAGAGGAACCTATCATAAACAAACAAATAGGATCAATGCTGGAACACTTGCTTACCATGGAGTGTAAAATCCTGATTTTGATTTCAACCAAAATGATGCATGTTGCCAAAACAGAAATCTGACCTTGCATGTCATTCATGGTTCAAATTGTAAGAAGTAGGGTGTAACGAGCCTAGGCTTTCATTTTACTTATTTCTTTTAATAGGCTAAACTATTATCAGTTAATTGACTTGATATGTTTAAATAAATACATTCTAGACCCATTTCATCATAGAATTCGGTCAGATCAATAGACACAAATGACTAGAGAAGAAATCGTTAATAGGATCAGTATTATTTGGAAAATCAGTAATGTGTGATGTCTGGAGCTCATAACTCTGAACAGTTAGAAAGTACACTGGGAACCCAAGGCTAGAATAATATCTTATCCTTGGCTTCAAAATGGACGTAAGAGGCCTTGCTTAAGAGACATCAGGGGAATCTTTATCTTTCATCCGTAAGTTATTTTCATAACCCTTTGACCTAAGTTCATCATTAAATGAACATTGGCCTTAGGAGTTTGAAGTGGAGTCTACCTTCTTTAACCCTGGTTTAGTACTGGATACTTACATAGAAATTAACACAGTTAAATCAGGTTACCAAAAAGCAAAAAACTCACTTCTTATCATTCAAAAAATTGCCAAGTCCAAGATCCAGGCTATACAGAGTACACCCCATCCAAAGTTTTCAAATGCAAAATACTCTAAAGTTAGAAGCATTATAAGCTCCAACACGACGAAATGAGTGGAGAAAGTTCTACACTTGAGTTCATAGAATTAGTTGCCTTCAACTTAGGCTGGCTAAAATCGTTGTGTACAAGCATCTTCAGGCAATGTGTAGGAACAGAAACGCATGCTGTCTTTAGGCTTAGGTTTTATCTCTGGCATATCTTCAGTTCATGTAAGGACTCCAAAATCAGAAGCACAGCTGAAATTCATGCTACTCTTTCACATAGGAAATGCTCAACCTGTAGCAGGGTTCAGTTGCTAGTGAAGGCTGTATCCTGTTTTCTATGTTCTCATGGCTAACAGAAAGTAATTAAGCCCTGTTGCACCTCAGTTACACCTTTGAGAGCTCATTTAACTCACTCATTCTTTGCTTCAAATACAGTCACACAGGAGTTTAGGGCTTCGGGATATGAACTGAAGGTGGGTGCAACCCAGTTCAGCGTGGAGGAAACGAGAGGCACGCCGACACTGTGTCGTGTCTGCTCTCATTTCCCCCTTCCTCCCTTCAATCAACCTTTTAAAGTCAAACCTATCACATTACACAGAATAAGATAAAAAAGCCACCACTTGAGAAATCACCTCTAAATGACATAAAACAAATTGGAATGAACCAAAAATATCTCTATTTCCTCAGCTGCTCCTGAAATCATCATGTTCAAGGTGACACCTGGTTCTCTGGCATCTGAATTTCCATCTAGTACATTCAAGGGTAACTGAGTCATTGCCAGATTTGACAAGTCAGGACATGTGGCAGCTCATAGGTCCTGATCCCTACTGTCCTTATTGCCATCTGGTAGTCCAAGGGTAGTCTGCTCCACCAATTTCCATGTGGGAGTTACTGGAGACCCCTCCCGGTCTATTGAGATAATCAGCAATACAACAGGTACTATAGTTTATTAGTAGTAGTATTTCATTTATTTTTTAATTAGTGCCTCAAGATAAACAAGGACATCTTAATCACATTCTAAGAAATGACAATATTAATTGTATAATTTTGGGAGAAAACACTTTGAGAGGTAAATATTTAATATTATTTGGAAGTAATAAAGGCAAATGCCTGTTCCGTGGTCCATCACTCATTCTGCATGCTTTAGAAGACAGTGTGCTCCCAATTTATCTCGGACAACAGTTAAGAAGATCTGAGCATGCCCTGATCTGAACTGGCACTGTCTTGTCCTTTTACTTTGTTAGTTTCTACATTTCTCACCCACAGGACTAGAGAGAAAGAATGTGCACCCATGGAAGAGCTCAGGGGGATGAAAAAGCACAGTGCATGGAAGGAACACAGTGTTTAATTTCAGGGCCGCCACACTTAGCGATTACCTCTTGACTTCCATGATTGGTTCCCCCCTGGATTTTATGAAGCTTTCACAAATTCTTTCTCATATGAACTTACAATGAAAGAAAAATTTATCAGGCTTAGATGAAATTTCTGAGCATTTAATCTTTGATTCGACACGATAAGGTCAGATATATCTATATCTTCTTAAAGCTTGCATAAGAAAAATACGAGAGATATTTCTAGTGAACTCCTATTCCATATATGTGTGCATGCTACAGCAAAAAAATGTGAGCTGTCATGGGTGCTCCATAGCAACCATCCATTCACCAACGGATCTATCGCCATGCAATTTAATCAGTTCACAAAGTAAGCCTATACTGGCATAATCCAAGGAGAGTCTGGGTAGAATCCAGCCAACAGCCACCAACACAGGGTTTGCATTTGTTTGTCTCATTTTAAGAAGTAGATTAGGAGGCTTATTAACTGGAGGCTACCTTGGAAAGAACACAGAACTTCCAATGTCTTTCTTTTGAACAATAACTTTTAATCATTAGGTAGAACTTGACACCACAACCCCTGAATTCAAGCTCAAGTTATCTCCGCCCACATCATGAACTGTCCCTCTTCAGTAAGGCTCTGTGGGCTCTGGGTCAGGACAACAGCATGCACAGGCTACACTGGAAAGAAGAACACTCAAGAAATTCCAATGAGTCTCTGTGGCCCCTTTGTAGGCTGAAAGCAGCTATCAGGGAGCCTGTGTATTCCTGGATTATGTGCTAAACAAACCACCATTTGAACCACAGAAGGGCCAAGAGGGCTGGACCACAGGGGCCTCTTTTGTCTGGACTTTGGAATCATTCCTTGGCTCCTTTTCACTCTTCCCCACTCCCAGATCTCTCCCTTTCCCCAATTCAGTCTTTAAGAATGTGTCCTGCTGCTTCTATAACTCAGCATGTGTCTGGGCAGATGTCCAAGAAAGCTCCCTCAACGAGGACGACGACTGGGGGAGGGGTAAAAATCCTCCACTTCAATTCAGCCTTCCTCACTCTCCCTAGCTCTCACTTCTCCTGCTCAGCTTTTAACAGCCCATGATTGATAATATCCTCCTTTCTCACCCTGGGACTCCACATGCCTTTCTATTGAACAACACATCTTCTGTGAAGCAACCTGGGAGCACAGCCACTGGGCTCTGGGACCCCCTTTGGGGTCTTTTGAGAGAGGAAAAAAGAATGGCCAAAAGGGGCCTGTGATGGGGGCAGGTCTAACAGGTCCAAAGCAACTGGAGAGCCAAATGCAGTAAGCCTTTGTGACAAACTAGGTACCCACTCATAGCAGAAGCACCGAGGAGGGGAGGAGACTTCAGAAGAGCTCAAAGCTTGATATGCTTCTGCATATCTTCCTACCACCTCTTTCCTTGCCTTTTGAGAGAAACAACCACCCAAGACTCCAAAGGAAGGAATATACTTTGAACCAATGAAGAGGCATTATCCCAGTACCTTATCTGGAATGCTTATTAGTTTCTCCCAGCTTGCTTGTGGGACAATGCCAATCACCGGCACTGGTAGTTACAAAATAATTTAACAAAAGTCAACTAAGATATACTGAGCACCTTCCAGATTTCAGACTATTGGCTCAGACAGGATTTCTGAGCCAACCTTCAAAATATCAAAGCAGTTATTATTTATCACCAGATAAGAAAACTGAAATGTTGAAACTTTATTTACCTTATGGGGGAACTGCACTCTGGTTTTGACAGCAAGGCCATGCATTCTGCTTGGCTGTTCTTTTACAAATGATATAATGAATGAAGAGCTCCTACCAAATGCAAGAATATTGTTTCTATTAGAATTAGTTATGTTATCTACTAAATCTCTATTAAGAATCTGCATCATCCAGGAATTACAACTGATATCCATCATAAGTATCTTGGGATAAATGGATCAGATGACGGCTGTCAGAAAGCAGATGAACGATTTGTTTTCTCCTTCTAGTTCATAAAATTTTCTTAAATCTCTAAATTCTCTTTATTTCCTTAAAATTTTAAAGGTTTGGCTTGAAAATTGCCCTTTAGATTATATGATTTTTTTTTTTTCTGAAACTACAGTTGCAAATTCTACCTACCATGTAAATTAATTCTTTTCTAAGGTAATTCACTAAGCAATATTTTTAAAGTACTAACTCTGTTCAGGGGTTGGGTTAGTGGAAACAGCACTAAAGTTAGCAATAGATATTTAGGAATTGATTATGATTAGAAGTCCAAGGCAGGGGAAATACTGAGAGCTTAATGCCAGCCTGAGCTACACAGTGAACACCAGGCCATCTAGGCTACATAGGAAGACCCTGTCTCAATAAATAAATTAACTTATTTAATTTAATTTCTTCAAGAAGATATATTTGAGCAAAATGTACATGTGTACATAAACCACAAACCACAGCCATTCAAGAAATTCACTGAAGTTCCTAAGGGTGGTGCTGTGTACAACAATCAAAATAACACAACCATGTAGGGTCAATGTAGCACAAGTGTCTAGAGGCTGAGGGAAGTGGCATTCTTGAGTGAGGTCATGCTCTGGCCTTCTTACCTCTTCAGTTACCTGTTGAGTTACTATATACTGGGTCTTAAGATTCAGACAGGGTTGTAGAGATGGAACCACGTGGAATTTGTGGTAAGGGTGACTGCTCCGTCTCCTAGGGTTATTGCTATGACTGTCATTAAGCCAATGTGACTGAAGCTAGCCTCCATCGGTTTCTGCTTTCCATACCTTAATAGCTTTAAACTCATTGCTTAGTGCAAGAATTCTCAGCTAGACAGAGTCATGTGAGCAGGAAGAAAAGTGGAATCCCTTCTCACTATTTGGGAAATAAAGGCATTGATCTCAAAAGATTTTCAGTGTTATTTTTCTGTCATCTTCCCTTCGGCAGGCAAATAACAACTATTCCCCCTTTACTTTTTCAAAAAAATTCCTAGTCTTAAAATAAAAAGGCTCAGTTTGCAGCAAGGTCCGAATTCCTCCCATTTAAGCACAGATCCCAAGCTGTATGCCCATGACATGCTCTACAATGCCTTGAACATTCAGGAAACCAGGAAACTGAAGCTCTAACTCACGTGCCTGAATCTGATGCAAGTCTTTATTATGGAGCAAATGTTTTCAGTGCCAAGTGATAAGATAAATGTCACACAGGCCCTACTAAACAACAGGTGTGTTCTCTGTTTATCTAGCCTCTCAAAATATAAAAGCTTATTTCTGCGAGAAAGAACTACACTCGGATTTTGTTTGATTTGTTATTGTCTTAGTTGGGTGGGCAGGTGCATCTTTTCCTTTGTATCACCCATAAGGAAGCATTCCTAGGAATACTGTTTATTTTTAACCTGTTAAGCGCTGATGACTTCCAAATAATCAATGCCCACTGTAAGATTGGGAGTCTGCTTTAAGTTTTGTGTAGGCAGAAAGCTATTCTAATAAATAATTCATGAGGAACTAGGCAAAGATAAATTTTCTTCCAGTTCTACATGCAAACTTTTGACTACAAATCCATGTATACCTGTGCATGGAAGGTGGCTGGAGACACGTAAATCAGGTATGTGTTTCTAACAGTGGTTGGCCATTGCCATATGTTAGCTGGAAAGGCTCTACCTTCTCTGCATAGCTATGACAGGTAGCAAACTAGTGTACAGTTCTTTATGATGGGGAGAGTTGGATAGTGAGTGAAGATGGAGAGGAAATGTGGCGATAGCGTGACTTGTAAATTGTTTTTCCTAGCTTCCAAACCTAATCACCAAGGACAGGTCACATAAAATTCTAATGGGAATTTTTGAGTGAATAGTTAAAGAATTTAGACGCTATTTGTTCTGTGGCATTTTGAATGGAAGTTCTCTGCTAGTCTGTAGTTAAATATCAACATGGTGAGGTGAATATGAAATAGCTTTCCAAACGGTATGGATTTGAACACTTGGTTCCCAGATCCTGACACCCTTTGTGAAAAAATCTGAAACCTTTGGGAGACTGGGCCTAGTTGGAAGAAGTGGGTCACGGGGACTAAGGTCAAAAAGCTTGAGAATTATAACCTGACTCATTTCTGTCTGAAATATCTCTGCATCATGACTGCTGGCTGGCTATAATAAACATGCTCCAGTGGTGACAGCCACAAACTGCTCCACTCACCAGGCTTTCCTTGCCATGATAGGCTGAGTATCCAAACTCTGAACCAAAAAGAAATCTGTCATCAGACCAATTGTCTCTTCTCAAGTGTTTTACCACGGTGATCAGAAGCATGATATGACAATGTTAAGGCAAGTTTTAATCCATGAATATTTGTACCCAAGACATTCCTAGATGCCACAGATGAAAGGGGGGGGGATATAGATTACTGAGGGAACTAAAATTTCCCAGGTATTCCTAGGACTTCTGGATAGCGAACGGGTCAGGCAAATAACACTGCAGTGGAGGAAATGCTCACCCAACTACCAAGTTTTCTCGGTCAAACCAAAGAGGAACAAGTGAGGTAACAAGTTTTCTCCATCGATCCATTTTGTAATTCATGTTTCAGACAACATCATTTCACCCTGCTGAGCAGAGGTAACGGTTGCTCTGCTCGGCGTGGTCACTCAATCAATAAATAATAAGTACCTATGAGAAAATCAAAGAAGTAAAAGAAGACCTAAGTAGATAATTAGTACAGGGGCTTCTGTGTGATGTTGGCTCCATAGAACTACAGTCTCCTTTGCCTTTCTGGTCCCACGTGAGCCACGGCAGAAGGAGCTATGCTGTCACTGGTGTGACTGCTACTCTCCAAGGCAGCTGTCTTTAGCGACACATCTCCACTTACACCACAGAGGCCTGTAGCATTATGGAGTGGTTGATCCTGGGATGACTCTTTTTAAAATTCAAGTAGAATTCCTGCATTTTTCTTTCCATTTTTGAATCTTTTTGGCCATCATCAAAACAGGCATTAAGGAAGCAGTGCACCCTGACAAACACACACACACACACACACACACACACACACACACACACACACACACACACAAAACCACTCTGGAAGTCTTGTCCATGTGCCCAAAACAAAGAAACAAAGGCCATTAGAGAGGAGACAGTAAGCCTCAAAGACGGCAAGGAAGGAAAACAGATGTACCAATAGGAGAATGAAATGGAATAAATACACCATTGAAAAGGGATTCAAGGATCGTGGAGAGAATTATCAGGAAGATGCTGACTTCATTCCTAAAGAAATTAAAGCCAATTAAGCCTGGGAAATCCCTAGACCAGGTGATTAGAAAAGCATTGTAGGCAGAGGTGGTGGTCCACACAGATGTATGGGAGCATAGGGAGATAAAGGATGGGGAAATGATGGGGTGATGAAGCTGAAATCACATACAAAGGGAAGACGTGGTGAGCGGTGGCAGAGGAAATCCAGAACCTGCTTTCTGACTTTAAAATCTTATTCCATGGAGACAGGAAATCTGTGCAACATTCTCTAAAGTGCCTTTCTAAATATTGAAAAAAGCTTAACTCAATGTCATGGTCTCATCTATAACGCAGGCGCGACACAGATACTACGTGTGCTGTTATGGAAACAGTCAGGTCTGGACTGTGGTCTCACAAACCTAGCCTACTTTCCTGCAGAGTAGTGTTCAGGAGTCAGTGTGGATTTGTGGGAAGCAAGGATCTCTCTGAACATTCTGTGGGGAGCAGAATATTCACTACCTGTAAGCTGCTACAATATGTCCTTGAATGAGAAGAAACAGAGCACTGATGACTCCCAAGTCGCCAAGCATAGACTTCCATCAAAGCACTGACCACAGTAGCCTCATCAGCCTTTCCCACTCAAGTTTGAACTTCTAGAAAGCAAAGTTACACTTCGTTCATCTAGTAAAGTAAAGGTTAACTGACAGACAAATCCCTAGGAGCCAGGGCCTGTGCTAAACACTGAGCCATCTATGCTAACTGGAGTGGACCATTTGGGAGATAGTGTGGTTCCATCTCTGCATCTCAAGACACGATGCACATGTCTGAATAAGTTGAATAAGTAGAGTTGGCAGTGTGGTATTTATGCATCTATCCATGAAAACGGCCATTGTGTGTATTGTTTACAAAGGGAACAAGAAGCATAATTTTAAACCATGTTCCACCACCGTTCATGAGCACCAAATTTAGGACTGAAGCATGTACAGCTTTCAGCCAGATAGAAGGTGACCACTACATGCCAGATCTATAAAGGTTTCAAATCCAGAAAAGCACCTAGATAGACTTTTTAAAAGATTTAAGACCCCAGGAGAGGATGCCTTGGCTTCATTCTAGTGCCTTCTCCTTTCAAAATTCACAACTTCTAACTACCTGCTGTGGCTGAAGAATAGGCTCTGAAACCAAGAAGCTACTTTGTTTAGTGTCCACACCAGGCTTCAGAACCCACACTCCAGCCACCACATTCCTGCCTGCCTGAAAAGTGGCACTCAGCTAAGCAGATCCCAGCCCAGACCTTATTGCCTGGTGAGGAATTTTCTCCTGCAGAGTGATCCTAAGAGCAGCCAGCAAGGGCTGCCACTCTACTTGGGACTAGCCAGCCTTTGCAAACCATCAGGGCAGGTGGGTCTGCTCCAGCTTTCTACTGTCTGCTTTTTCCACTAGGAGGAGTGAATGAATTGTACTGAAGGTTCTATTTTTTTATTTTTTTAAAAAAATTAATTAAATAATTTCATCATATTCTTTTCTTTTTCCTCTTTCAATTCTTCCCATGTATTCCCACTTGCTCTTCTTCCATGCACATGCTATTGTTGATGTGTATTTATATGTGTATAATATATATATATAATATGTATATTTAACATATAAATACATACACACATTATATATAAATGCAAGTCCATATAATGTCACTTGCATTTTCAGGCTTGACTACTTGACATTGGATAACCAATTTGGGACCTCTTTCCCAAGAAAGAGCTTTTGGAATATTCACGCCACCCTGCCTCTTGCCGTGGCTTAGAGATCATAATTCGTGAGTTGTGTGTCAATATATCTCCAACTATAAGAGGTCGTTCTCCATCAAAAAATCTTTGTTCCTGTGTGTTGCAGTAAGAGTTTATTGTGAGCTGTATCATGACCTAAGGACAGCATTATCATCTAAGACAAAATATATTTAAAAAGTCTCCCCAAGATGATTCTGATTGGAAAAAAAAATTCTCATTATGTTGCTGTGGGAAAATACTAGGTCCCAGGTCAAAGGTTCCAAACCTTCTCTTTTGCGCTGCCCTCTGGAGAGCCTGAGTGCCTTTAGCTCTGGGGCTAGTCTCTTCTGTTTTGTAACACTGCTGTAAGCCTCCACTAGCCAGAGAAGGCTGTAAAAATTAAATGAGAGCTAAAACGCCTTATGGTTTGCACCTGTATCCGCTCCCACAAATGTATTTGAATGAAAGAAATTCACAATAAGACTTAAAAATAAAATGGTCAATGACAGAACAGTGGAAAGGATAAAATTACAGCCACACACTTTGCTGACAGAGTGGCAGGCAAATGTTCAAGAGATCTGCTGTGGTAGGAAATGACTGTGCATAGATTGCTGCTGACCTTCCACACCTGTCCTCCCTAGACCTGGGACACTCTTCTCACAGACATCAGAATCTGAAGATGTCAGCTCTGTTAGACAAATGCTGGAGCATTTATATACAGCCAGCCCACATTCTCCCTTATGCCGGATGTCATCTTCAGACTAATTAATACCCAATACAGTGTGAATGCTATGTAAATAGTTGTGAAGTCATCCTGTTAAAAAAAATGACACTTTTTTAAAAAAAAGTCTGTATATGTTCAGAAGTGTTTTTCCATCTATTTCCAAGTTGTTTATCTCCACAGACATGAAGTCCATAGACACACGGTGCTGGCTGTATACACACACACTTGGAATATAATGCAATAATTAAAATTACTAAGAAAATAAAGGAAAATATTTATGACTGTGCTCAAAGAAGGGCATAGGCTGATCAGAATTCTGTTGTATTTCCATAGAGGGTATCTGGTGGAAAGTTACTCTCCAACATAATATAATGCTGCTGGCCTGGGGAGATTATGAGTGTGTTAATATGTGTCCTTTCATTGAAAGAATTCTGAAATTATTTTCACCAACGTTTTCATGATGATAAATACCAGAGATAACATTTCATTCCCTGGGATCTCATAAGCTGCCTTTAATTTGAGATGAGATAGGAGTAAAGAGATGTGATTTTAATTTTGTAGAGGTAGGTAGTATCACTGGGAAATGGGAATGGGCCATGGGATATTAAGTAAAGTTCACAGAGCACTTTTCAGACCTTTATCCACCTTTGAACACTATCCCAATGACCACAGTAAGTAGGTTTCAACTTAAGGGGTCTCCAATCAGAGTTGACCTCCTATTCAGTCTGGAGCCAGGTTCAGGGCTGATCTTAGTCACAGTCTCTGTCCAGCCAGACCTCAACTTCTCCTATGCTGAACAAGGTGCTTGAATTCTACAGACTCTGTAGGTTTTGCTTTCTGGTTCAGTCAGTGATTTTACAACCCTCTAAATCTCCATTTACACAAATCCTTTGGTGTGTGAAAAACTTTCTAATAGAACATCTCTAAAATAGAAATCCTTTCCATTCTCCAGGGGCAGCACAGTCTGAGAGAGGGGCGGGAACACACTCCTGGGATGCTGTGTATTCTCCCTGGTGCTTCCTAAAGGCAGCCAGCTCATCTTACTGCATCTGAAGACTAGGCATTAACAGAAAACTCAGTACTGATGCACAATGATTCAATGCAGCTTACTGTGAGAGAAGGCTAAGGGTTTTGGTATCAAACTCAGTACTGATGCCCATGATTCAGGCCACCTTACTACATCAGAAGAATAAGTGTGTCAACATGAAACCTGGTGCTGAAGGTATGTAGCCAATCTGGTAAGTCATATAGCAGTTTATTTTCTTTCCATATTCTGAAAGCACACTAAAAAAGCCCATATTCTTCAAAGAACTCTAAGAGCCAGAACATGTGAGAAGGCTCCGTAATTTGACTGTCCATTGCACCCAAGGGCTAGTCTTCTGATCCTGCTTAGGGCATGGCCGTAGTACACCTCTGCATGGCTGCCTCCACCTCACACAAAGAAAATGTTCTGACTTTTCAGAAGTTTGAATAAGTTCAAAACTCAACACCATCCCTCTTTGCTCCAATCCCTGCATTCAGATAACTTAGTGGGTAGAAACCAAACCACCCTATCCTGAGATTCCAGCCATAAACCCCACAACTTGTACTACTTTGGCCCCTCCTCCCTGACTCCCACACACTGTACCTAGAGTAGGTTTGGAATGCAGAGGCAAGTTCTATCTCCCAGCACTCTTCAGTGATCAAGGAGAGTGTTTTTTCTCTTCTAATCTTCACAGGCAGTTCAGGGCTACCAGCCCCTGGGTGAAGGCCAGCTGGGCTATTGCTGCAGTACAGATCCAGTTTTCCACCTTGGGGTGGGGAAGAGTTCCCAAAGGGAAGATGTGGAGACACTGTCCGCTATATGCTGCTTGGATTCTACCATTATCATCTGGCACCCACTAGAACATGCTGCAGAGAATTACTTATGTCCTCAAATCAGTATCAGCATACATTGGTGATTTATTTTTGTCCATTCAGAATAAGCCATAGTGAAAGGACCCATGGGGAATAAGGTTACAAAAGGGGTTAAAGGTTTGCAAGCCCAAATACTTCTTTGTTAAAACTGAATTCTCAGATTAAAAATGTAGGGAGGTGATGATGAGCAGGCAGCTGGTTAGCAGGGGAAAGAAGGGTCCCTAATCCCCTTTCTGATGCATACTTTTAAAGCAGAGTTTGTTCAGGGGCAGTTAAGGACTCCTTCACAGGGAAGCCATGTCTTTTCTGATGTTCTAGTGCATGATAAAGAGGCCTGTGTCAGCAAGTAAGTAGATATGTGTTAAAAATTGTCCCTCTACTAAAAGTAAACAGTGTCCCAAGAGGGGCAACACCCACCACTTGCCTTTTGCAGAGTCTGGTCATCCACCTCCTCCCCTCAGTCAGCTGCCAGCCTGTGTCATTCCCAAGAAGTGCTTTACATCTGCCCCTCTAGTCTGGCCTCTGATCCCCCTGAGTTTCTGCCCTGCAGCCTTGGCCTGCACCTGCTTTGTGGCCCCTCCCCCTACCATCCCCTGCAGGCTCTGCCCTCACCCCTGCCAACCACTAGCAGATTCCCAGGCAGATGAGGAGAGAACCCTATACCTCAGAATGAAAAAGGCCAGTGGAGGCTGCCTTCCCCCGTCCACCTGCTCTACTCCCTGGAAGTCCCCCACCCCACCCCCAAGCCTCCTGCCTTCATCTGTTGTCCTTGGATCCAGGGTCTTTCTACTGTCTCTTTAATTTGTTTATCGATTGGGAGAATCAAATCACTTTTGTTCAAGAAGAAAGAGCTTGGTATTAGGAAGGCTGAACTCACTTGGCAAGGGGAAACTGCTAGAAGGCTTTCTCCCAGCCTGCACTTCACAGATAAAACAGGCTCAGAGAGGTAGCTGCTACAGTTTCCTGTCACTGGGTATCTATCTGGTTACCTGAAGATTGTCATCCCCCCCCCATCTAAGTTTCTTTATTTACTCGACAACAGAACCGATGTGTCAGAAAACCTCAAATTGTGTTGACTGAAGGCAGAAAGGAGGCAGGCGGCCTGAGGAGTCAGTCACTGCTGTACCCTCATCCTTCACACTTCTCTTCAGACACACTCCATGGGGTGCCTCAGACCATAAAACAACAGAGACACAAAAACTCAGAGGCCCTGAACAATGTTCCCATATGTGCATTAAACATGGGTATTAGCAGCACTGGATAAAAAGTAACCAAGAAACAAGGCTGACAAGATTCCTCAGTAGCCAAAGGGAAAAAAAGCTTGTCACCAAAAGGTGTGTCCCTAGGACACACAAGGTAAAAGAACTGATTTAAGCATGTATCCTACGGCATTCCCCTCATACAAACACAATAAACAATCAACATCTTATATGTGTCATGAAAGCCAAAGAAAGGCAGTGGCAAGAGGGAGGGGGCAGCAAGGGCAGGAATGCAGAAATGGGAGGGGTCACAATTAACAGAGAAAAACAGATATAAACATGAAGCTATGAAATATGGCAAATACAAACATGTTATAACGAAGTGTATTATTTTATGTACCAAAAAATGAAAACAAACAAAGGACATCAGTATCCAGCAGCCTCAGATTTGTAGGAAGTCCATATCCCCACACTCCAGAAAATGACCAGAGCAAGTAGAGATAGTAGGGGAAGTGAAAGCATGTGCATCATTTGATAATTCTAATGTCTCGCACCCATTTTTCCTTTTTTTTTTTTTTTTTTGCTTTTGGAAATAGATACAAACCCTTCTGGCAGCAAGCTGCATTCATATATAACATATACTTGAAGTTGTAATTAGAAAACCTGCCTGACAATCCTTTATCTGAGTTCTGAGGTCCTGAAGGCTGTTATACACAATATTGGTAGATAGTGTGTGGTCTAATTTAATTCACTCACCAGGAGAGAAAGAGACCTTAAGGGTGGGGACACTGTCTTCTGCTATCCTATTGAGACCATTATGCACTGGGCTCACAGAAGATTACTAGTAAACACCAGCTGATTGACTGTTTGAATCTATGGGAAATAGGACTTGAGTCTACACTTACTTATAGACAATTTGTGTCAAGGCCAAGAGCTTCCAATTACCCCATCCCAGTACAGGAGGCTATAATATGAGCTAGTTCTATTGCCCTGAATGCACGTTTGTGATCCCAGAGGCAGAGCACAGAGCCAAATTTATGATGTTTGAGCTAATGCTAAAACAGGTTTCGAGGACCCTGAAATCCACCTTCTTCATTTTCAAGCCTCTTCCATATACCTGTATTCAAATAATCTCAGCCTACAGGAAAAACTCCTCACCAAACCTAATTATCAAATCCTAGCCAGTGTTAAAAGCCTGCTCAGATTCTGACCTTCTGGAACACCATGAACAGCTGCCCTCATACTCTACACAACACAGGAGGTCACAGCTCACAGTTCAGCAAGCCTGCATCTGTTTCCTCCTAAAGCCTGAGGCTATCTGCTCAAATTTGAAAGAACTTACCATATGGATCTTCTAACCTAAAATTCAATTAAGTAGAGTTTTTCAGGCTCTACTTTCCCAGGCAAGCTCCTACTTTAGCCATCTAAAATATGCCATCAGTTAGTGTAACAGTCGGTACTCTCATGTTGCCAATTCTAGACACTTAAAACTCCCTATAACCTCTGCTCAATTCATTGTTAAAATTGTTTCTAAGAAATCACTCAGACCTAACGTGCCCTTGAATCTGGCCACAGATTTCATCCTCTTTCTCCTTTTTTTATGCCAAACTCCCCCAGGCCATTCCTTACAACCTCCAATTTAAATATAATTATCTTGCATCTCCTACATGTTTTCCATAAAGAGAGTTTTATGTTTCTATAGACTTTTGCCAAAACCAAAAGACCTAGATGTATCTTCTAGGAGACTCTTCTCTTACTCAGGAGCCTACAATATGTTATGTTGCCATAGCTTATGCCATATTCTCTTTCGCTGCACTCTGCTCCTGTCCCCTCCACTCTAGCCACCTTTTTCTATCTCTGAAATTATATTGAGCATTCCTGGAGAGCAAGGTATCCTTCTTATTCACCCTTACATTTCCACCTTGTAAGACTTGCTAAGAAGGTCAGGGAGATGGGTCATTCAATAAAATGCTGCCTGTGTAAGTATGAAGACAGGTTTCATTGCCCTGCCACCATTGTTATAAAACACACATACAAAACCACACATTTACATACAAACACACACAATGCACACAAACACGCACAAACACACAGGACTTGATAAGTATTAATAACTGATCAATGGTTTGTGTAGAAGTTTTCATAAGCAATGAAAATCAAAACCGATGTATAACATGGCAGACTAGGTCACTATCATTATTCTACCCCTTCTCCATGGTGAGAAAGCCCATCTGGTTCCAGGTTCAGAAATAAGTATGGCTTATGAATATGTTAGGTGCAGAGGACACAGACCTTATGACTTAAAGTCTTGCACGGCAAACACTCAGCGCGTTATCTGGCACATTCCATGGAAATACTACAATCGGGGCCTAAATTACTTCCAGAATATATGCTGGACAAATCCCATTGCTTCTTCCTTCCTGAAAGAAACAGCTCTGAGAGTTTCACTGGGTAATGAGAGGGGAAGCATGGAAATGTAGAGCTGGGATGGATCTGGGGACTTATTCCAACTTCTCATTTACAGATGGGAACACTGAGGTCCAAGATCTCACAGAAGGCTTCCTGTTCCTGTCTAGCACACATTCAACTTTGTCACACTCTCGTAGTTTGCAGGAAATCCAAGCTTCATCAACCTGCTGAGGCCTTGGTTGAGTGCAAGGCTCCTGGCTTCTTTCTTTCAATCTCTGCCCAACACTATCATTCTTCCATAATGAAGAACTTCTTCCATGAGAGGGAACATAAAGCCCTTCCCTTCCCTGGCAAAAGCCAGAAACATCCCTACTCTGTGTCATTTACAACAATCTTCCAGAGGAGATACTTCTAGGTTAAAGAACTGAAAGGCACAGCTGAAGATATCACATTCGATAAGAGAGTGGCTTGATTATAGACCACCAGTAACAATGTGCTCAGGCTGTAAAGCGATTGCCCCAAATTTCTTTATAAAACAAGAGATAGTTGACTAGGATCTTCATCCTTCATGAAGCTCTCTCCTATGGATAACTAGTATACAAAATTCACGTGTCACTGATAAGAATCAGGGGTACTTCCACAATTCCACAACTGTCACACATTGCTTGGTTGATCTTGGCTTCACCCCAGGTTTGTGGTGTTTTGGACCACTGAAAAGCAAAGTGAAGAGCTTGCCAAGCCTGCTTGAGTACGATGTTCTCTGTACTCTAAACCTCCTCACTCACACAGCTACTGAGTAAACACCGGCCCTTGAGGTCAAATTTTCTGTCAACTGTTGGGGACACCTCAGCTCACATCAAGAATCTTCATTCTGAAAGGATTGGCATAGGTGACCTGATAGGCAATAAGGGATGGATATCAAAGTTCCAATAAAACAGGCAACTGAAGGGGGTAGCATGGAATGCCAAGCTAGTGTGCACAGTATTTCTAATACAACAAGAGAGGGAACACAAAGTCATTGTCTCTTTAGGAAAATAGTTTGTCCTACTGTATGAGGGCTTTTTTTTTTCCTTGCTCACTTAAAGGTATTTGATAGCACCCAAAATCCTTCGTTCAGAAGCTAAGAGCACTAAAAATCAACCAGAATTGTAGATAAATCAAAGATATTAAAAGGATTCTCATGAAACACTAAAACTAATTATTAAAAACCAATTTAAAGGATTTTGGAATAAGAGGATTATCTCCATGTTCAGGGTCTAATCATGAAGACATTGCCGATGAATATGTACCCATCATGAATGTGCATGTCTATGTGTGCATGTGTGTTGTTGGACAAAGCAATCAAGGAACAGAAGCTCAAAGCCATGCTCCTGGAGACCTATCATATGAGCCCACCTAACATATAACACTATCAGCATCTCCACAGGGCTTCAGTATGCTGATAGCTTGGTTGCTCAGCCATGAGGCTACTGCAAAGAAGATCATTTCTAGAGGGAGCAAGACCAAGCTATTAGTTTCTGGTGAGCCAGACAGTTGTCAAGGCAACTACATCACTGCCAAGGCCAGAACACTGACCAATCACTCTAAAAATGATGATCTTTTGGGGCTAACCTCACTGAGACAGCCTATCTTGGGTCCTTTGGGGAACACCAGTATGGAGTGTTATTTATGCCCTTTTATTTCTCCTGAAGGCAAATTAAAAAAAAAAAAATCAACAATCAGCGTTAATGCAAATATCCTGGTGTATCGGGACTACCGCCATCTTTTCCTTTCCATACATCTGCTGGTATCCTCAGCATTTGTGCTCAGGGCTGTAACACAGAATAAGTTCTACTGGGGTCTACAAGATCTTCTGTGTCCAAGTGGATAGAATCATTTTTTTTTAATAAATAAATAAATAATGAACCAGAGAGCTGAGCATGAACTGTCCTCCGGGCTGCACAATTCACTGAATCATGATGGTTCTCAAATGGATGTTTTGCAAGGACGAAAGGCAATATGGTGTGGACATAAAGAAATAATTGTGTGAGCACATGCCTGTATATATCTTTTAATTCTACTTTTATTTCTTCAGTAGTATGTACATAAAGCAAATTTTTCAAAACATTAAAATTTAAGGATTGGTCAATTACCCATGAAACTCTAAGCAGAATTGTTCTCAGCAAATAATAATAATAATAATAATAATAATAATAATAATAATAATAATAATAATAATAAATATATACATTCAGGTCAAAACCTAGAATGTAGTGAGTTTTTTGTTATTTCATTCTGGAAGTGAGAGGTCCTAATCTGGGAAATACAAATGATGGACCACTGCTGGTCACAGATCTCCGAAAAGCATTTCCTTTAAAATATACGTTTATATTTGAATGCAACTATGCATGACATTTGAATGAGATGATATAAAGGGTTCCTTCTGTCTTTAAATTTTCTGAGAAACAAAAATCTGTGCTTACATATTTTCCCATTTCACCTTCTCATCTCAACAACACAGTGATCTTTGCACAATTATATCAAGTTCCAAAGCTCTAAATTCTCTGAAACTGCTTCCTAAACTCCAATGTGGACATTGCTTGCTATAAAATAAAAGACTGCAGGTGAGATGTGTTCACTCCCTAAGTCAAACACCATTCACTTGATGCTACAGTTAGTGTGTTCAATATCCTAAAAATGACCCAGAGTGGTTCCATCCAAAAGCACGGAAAGTCTATACAGGCTTCCTTTTCCAAAGGGACTATAGGACCCAGTCACATTTTCTTCCTGGCCAGGCAATATGCAGCTCACTTTCCATTCCTGACTCCCAGAACTCCTAACAAGGATACAAAGAAATATCTCTGCTCATTTGGTGGCTTGAAACTCCAAAGCTTGGAGAAAAAAAAAAAGTGAACCCTTTTCTTTTTATAGAGTAATCATCTCAAATATTTTGTTATAGCAATGGAGAACACTCAGCTATAGCAATAATTATTTACAAATATTGAGGACTGGATATTATCCACATTATCTTAAGGAAGCTTCCACTGTCTCAAATGTCACTGGAGGGTGATAAAAAATGGATATTAATAAATCATGGAGATGGGCATGCCACTTTTAGCTGATGTTGTAAACTTACCAGGGGATATCCTTTTCTGAATAAAGGGATTTTTAATATTTTTAATCTGTCCCCCCTTAATAGAAAACATAATTTAGAGCTCAGAAGGCATGTGCATATTACCTAGCTCAACATTCCCATTTTACATGAGTGTGCAGGAAGATCAGAGCTCACCAGACAGTAGAAGGACTCAGATCCAGCTCTGCTGACTCACAAATCATGACTGTTTACTCCAGGCTGTTGGCTGCCAATTTCAGAGACCTCATAAATGAAAATAGAGCGGTTTGAACAGGTGTCCATAAGAAAGGGAAAGTGGATATATTTTCTGAAAGGAAGAAAAGGGTATGCAGGATAAGAGCTCCCCAATGACTTTCTTTCCAACCAATGTGGTAATAAAACCCATTAAATCCATGGGGTCCTGCACAATTAGGGATACAAATTTACTTTCCAGGAAAGCTACAGAAGCACTTTGCCTTTTGTTGGGCAGACACGCCAGTCCAACACTGGCCATTGAAAAAAGGCAGAGGGGCTTTTCTCTCTGCAAGATTTTCTCCAAATATGGTTCTTTTGACTCTACCTCTAACCTTCATGACCTCCAGTGAGCTCTGGTCCCGACTCTGAGACTTTTCCCGTTTATTTCAGACTGATTTCTGATGAATCGCGCCTTAAAATATGCATTTTGTTTTGTTTCCTCTGCAGGGTCCTTCCCCAACTACTTTCTCCACACCCAGCCAGAGGTCGTCCTGACTCATTACTAAGTGAAGCTTCCTTCCCAAAGGAAGGCCTTTCTCTGGGCCCAGTAAAGTGCTGAAGAACATGACTGACCCTGTAACCTAACTTCTAATGTGCTGGCTACCATAAATCCAAGTTCTAAGTGGGCTTTCAGAATGCTAGATTAATTTTCCTTTTCATCCATAAGATCAGAAATCAAATAAATATTTTCCTCCCATGGAGACATCTATATTCAAACCAGAAGAATTAAAGTCAGCATTTACTTATGTAATTCACTTTTTGAAATTTCAGTTTTGTAAAGAGCTGAGTTGGTATGAGAATGGAAATCGCGTTTCCAAGCTCATCTAACAGCTGGTTGGAATATCCTGGTACCTAGATCATTTTTTTTTCAAACTTGTTCCTCTGAAAACATGGTCTTCCAGATCTTTACTATGCTATTTGTGTCCAAGTGGAACTTCCCAACAGCAAATAGAAAATGAAGACACTCCCAGTGTGGCAAGTGGAAGCCTCCATCCAAGGAAGGGACATACAGAGTCCTATTTCACACAGCTAAGATTCAGAGCAAGTGGCCTACTGCCACTACCTATCACTATTAAGTACCTCAGCTCTACTTTGTATAGGATGTGAATTCTAGTGACTTTAGGACAGGAAGCAAACTTGTAGAACCTTGTGGTACTAACTTACTGACTAGTGGTAGTTTTTTTCTCCCTCCATAGCTAACTTTTAAAAACTTCTTTATCAACTTTAGATGCAGACAAAACCAGGTATAGTGGGTATTATTTTACTATATCATAAATAATTGTCCCACATACTAGTTTAATAAAAACACTGACTGGCTGAAGGCAGACAGGAAGTGTGGGTGGGGTTACCAGGCTGGGAAAACTCTGGGAATAGGAAGAGCAGAGCAGAGACACAAGAGAAGCCAGCAGATGCAGAGAACAACTATATTGCTCTGAGAAAAGGCAACAAGATGCATGGCTGAACAGGATGAGAATCATGGGTTAGTTTAAGAGGAAGAGCTAGCTAACAATATGCCAGAGCCATAGGCTGATCAGCATAAAATTAACACAAATGTCTGTGTGTTTCTGTGGGACTGCGAGTCTGCAGGTCTGGACCATAGGCCAGAAACTTAATTTAACACCAAGATTAACATGATTACAAAAGATATCACACTTAGAAATAGGGCATCTCAAATCTATTTCATGCTGCTTCTCTCTGTGACCCACTAGGTGTCCTGAGGAGTTTCTATGTTCTGGTCCATGATCTCACTCTGTTCTTCTTAGAGTGGTGCTGGACTCCTCACCATAGAGCCCAACAATGCAGAATTCTAACAGCCCTTTCAGAGAACCCTGCTTGTCTCTGACCTTTCCTGACACTGAAGTCATCTCTTCTGACACAAAGTGGCTTATGAATGGCCAGTTGCATCTGGAAGAGTGAGGACTTGAACATGTCTAACAGATTTCTGGGCAGACACACTGTTGCTTTCAAGCTGGTGGGGAGATGAATGGAAAACAGTACAGTAGGGGGATATAAAGGAAGGTGTTCGCCAAGATCTCAACAGGAAATAGATGGTATACTCAGATCCAGATAATCAAGACAGATTCATGTCTTTATGGATAAGGGAAGCACACGGGTGCTAAGAGAATGCAGTTCTTACTTTAAGTACAGAGAAAGAGCTTTACTGGAAGTGGATAAACTCCTCGTCATTGGTGGGTTTTCAATACGCACATTCAATCCAGTCTCCATTTGGGTGCTAGTAACAGCCTTCTGAGTGGTAGGTCTGAAGAAAGTTCTGTCTTATTTCTAAGTGCTGATGGCTTCTGCAAATACTGACAGTGAAATCCATTCCTGGCTTGCTTTTTCAAATTCTTGAACATTACTACCAGGCCTATATACTCACTTTGTCACTTCCAAAGCTGCCATCATTTATGCCACCATGTCCTCATGAATTCCCTCTTTCTCTTTAACTGGGGTGTTGTCTTTGCCTAACAAAGCCCTACTTGTCTGTCCATATTTCAATTCAAATTTACTTTTTCCTGCTGGTCATGGCTCATGTCCCATCACTTCATCCTGGAAGCCACTTATCAGTTGGATTTCTTATGAGTCTCACAAGGTGAATGTTGGAAAAGGTCTGTATTTAAGCTCGAACAAAACAGTAGACAATTACAGATGCATTCTGTGTCTTAGTCTTGGACTCTTTCCACAATACAGTGTGGTTAGATCCTAGAGGACCCATTTCTTCTTTTGCAATCTAAAGGTCAAGGATTATTCAGATACAATATTTGTGGCTGCCAGATCAATCACATTCACAGTGAAAGCATGGAAAACATCATTGTGGGGATTCAGTGAGAAGAAAGAAGAATGATAACAATAATAGTTATTTGGAGACCCCTTCTGAGGTGCTGTTATGGCCTCAGGCTTCTCTGTACTATGGTTTCTCCAAGGCCCCAGGGAGAGCTGGTTTTCAGCAGCACCACTGTGCAAGATACCCCAAATGAGCAATTCTGAATTATTAGACGTGAGGGGCCCTGCTCATTCCCTAGGAACAAGAGTAATTGAAAAATTAAGTAAAGAGGCAGAAAGGGCCTTCAGCAAATAAATCCAAAATGATAAGATGTTAACTGCCCAAGAGATTCTGTTCTTAGCATTTGGGAGCTTTTTTGGCTGTCAAAGTCAAACTGGAACTGCCAAGTATTCTTGGCCTGAAATATCTCAAAGCAAAGAAGGGGGAAATGTGCCAATTATGAATGGAAATGTCTCTACTATGGGGAATAGGAATGGAAGATAGTATAGAAAGATAGTATCCATGACTCTGAATTGAATGAAGCAAATTTAAATTACTTCTTAGAAGGCTCAACACTAACATCTCAACAGAAATACCGCACACACACACACACATACCACACACACACACCACACATACCACACACACACAAATATACATACATAGACACACACATACATAAATGTGCACACACACGCACACACACACACACACATAGACACATGCATACACACATACATGCACAGACACACACACACACACACTAGCCCAACACACAAAAATTATTTTAAAATTATAGAAAAATAAAATTGGTGGTCACTAATTTTAAACCTACAATTACATATATAACCCAGAGAGTAGTAATTATATACTGCTCTATAAATGTGATTTTAATATATTCTATTATGTGTGACCTGAGCCTCAGTCAGACTATAGTGGCATCATACTACCAAATTGTGCTATATAAAAAAGTTATCTTTTAAAAATAAAATAAAAAAGGTTCCTATTCTCATCTAACAAAGCCTGAAATGTGGTAAAGGAATGAGGACTCTCAATGTCTCTAAAGTCTGCACCCATTTCCGTCACCACTACACAGGGTGTACTGCACAGGGGACAGTACAGCCCTCAGTCACGCTTCAGGAAAAGCTACAAAGTAGGTGATAAGCAGGAGGTGACTGAGCACAGCTTATAGACATCAGGACCAGAGAACCAAGTACTTCACCACTCTTCCTCAACAATCTCCCCAGGTCTTTGGTGCAGAGTTCAAGAGCGTGAGTAGTAGCTAAGTGTGACAATGGAAACAAAGTAGAGCATTGACACACAGCTATGTAGATTCATGAGTTTAGCAGAGAAAGAGATGGACACATAAAAGCAGAGCTAGGGGAGGCGACATTGAATATGTTTCCTAATACAGAATATTGAATATGTTCCTAAAGTGGGTGTGTGGTAAGGGAAGTTGTTCCATAGGAGACTGGGGCATCATGCATTGGTGAGCTTCTTTATTATAGCTATTCACATATGCAGAAGTAGAATTTGGGTCTGTAGGCTTCAAGAAAAACAGAAGCATAGCTTGAAGGCTATTAATATGAAATCAATTTTAAAAGTACATGAAGTTTTCTTGCCTTTATCATAGATATATCATTTTTCCTCCCATGCTTATATCATTCTTCTCACTTTCCTAATATTTTATTTTCCTCATTTCACAGAATGGATGTATATATAATGACACGTTAGAATAATGTAAACATGAAGACATATATATATATATATATATATATATATATATATATATATATATATATATATATATATATATATATATATATATATATATATATATAACAGAAACAAAGAGGAAAGGTAGGCCCAAGGAATACCTTCCAGACTTTTCCAGCATCCTAAACTCCCAAAGCATGAAGGATGTATAATTTTCAACCCTAGCTTCTAATTCAAACATTTAAGATTGGACAATGTTGTTTGAGATGATTTGTTCCTTGAGTAGTAGCACTAATTTTTCTAGTGGGTTGTGGACTAGTGAAGTGTTACTTCATTTCAAAATAAAGGAGCTGAGTATGGGTAAGCACAGAGTGGTCAGATCCAAAAATCTCCAAAAAATGGACTACGGAGGATTCTGGCTGAAATAGAACCATTTAGTCAAAATCAGAAGATAAAGTAAATGCCTGAAATGCAGAATGAACAGTTTAGCAGAGCATGGAAATCCATAATTGGTATGAGAATGCTAGAGTCTTGTAAAGTCAAAGAAAGAAGACATGTAGAGTGAAAATATTCATTAAAAACTCTAAGATGACTTATGAAAAGGATGTGATTTGAGCAAGAAATTAAAGAAGCTATAGTTTGTAAAAGTGTGAAGAACGGCATACAAATTCACATGTAAACAGCATATATGTTTACATGAATTCACAGCCATCTCCTGGGAGGTCCAGCAGCTATGAGCACACGGAACAATTAAGCGTTTGGATCTGAGGCTGAATAGCAATAAGCAGCGTTAATACTTCTATTTTTCTACTGAATAAAGCTTGAGGTCTTTCTTCTCTGAAGTCTTTCTATAGTAAAACTTCCAGGGAGAGGAGATTCTCAGTGTCACTTTTTCTCAATCTCCCATTACATTGAGTAAGTATCACTATTGCAAGTGTCTGAGTCTTAAAAGAAAATAGACCAAAAGGTAAAAACACAGTGTCTTCTCCAGGAAATGCCAGGATTCTGGAGCAGTCTCGTATCACTGGAGTTCCAAGAGACTTTCAATTATCACTCATGTTTTCCTACATCTTCTCAGAAAAGTCAAGACTCGAGAGTTGGCAAGACATGGGAAGCTGAGGCCTCTACATAATTCACGAGAAACACTAAGGATGCAGGACACGTTGCATAATTTCAGGTCCGTCTTAAGGTTTCCCTAAAAACAGCAGAGTTGCATTAAGCCTCTCAAGGTCCCTTCTTATATCCTGCCTTTGTGTTTGTCGTTTGAGGAAAGCTGGATCACATTTTGGGATTTCTCATAACCACAAAATCTCTCCTGTACCACAAGACATTTCAAAATTCCTTGGGATCCTTTAGTAAAAGCACTAATTTTTTGTTGTTGTTGTTGTTTTTAATGTATCCATTAAAAGCAAAAGAAAACATTTAGATACAAAAGCAGATCATTACCAAGTGAGGAAGACACAGGTTGTCTTTAAACAGCTCTCCCACCTCATTTTACATAAAATATTCTGCCACAATATTAATTTCTACACTTTCTTCAAAATCTATAGTACAACTGTCAAGTCTTCATTTCAATGTTTCTTTTTAAAAAGTGTTGCCTCCTAACATGATGCATACCTGACATGAAGCTGAATATAATACACCGTACTGAGGTATTTACGGCACAGCAATTGGTGTTCTGTGAGCCTAGCCAATTTGCTCATTTTTCTTATCGTTCTCATAACTTGAATGGCAAAAAATGGCAAACAGTGTCTCATAGACTCATGTCCAATGTCCACATCACATATCCGTTAAATTCTATAGAAATAATTCTATTTCTTCTTTTCCAATGCTCCTGTTGTCATAGTGAAGCCTATCTGAGCCGTATTTAGAGATGAATGGCTGCAGACAGGCACCATACTCCAGCTATAAGTTACTGTCATCGTTCAACAAGCCATGAGAAGACATCACGCCTGGTAGATGGGGGAACACTGCAGACGGACTCAAGGAAGTTTCTTCCAAAGAACAGATGCCATTTATAGGTAGAGCAAATAGATGGTTATAGAGAAAAAAAATGAGGGATGAATAAATTAGAAAAAAAAGAATAATGAAGAATGAGGCAAAGAGAAAACATTCCTACCACGCGGAAGCTGGTGTGATATGATTTTATAATGTCAGTTGAAAGTTGTCTGGACATTTGTTTTCACTATTGAGAAAAGTGAGAGCTAAAGCCAAGGGAGAGGGAATAACACAGAAAGTTGGAAAAGCAAAAGACAAGAAGATAATGAAGAATGGGAAGAGAAGAGGGGAGGCAGGGGAGGGCAGAGGAGGGGAGGGGAAGGGCATACCTCTGGAGTAGCAACCATAGAGATGATGCCATCTAAGATGTCCACACCCCTGGAGCACATTCTGTCCTAGCGATGTGACGAAGCTCTGTGCACAGTGCAGAACTGGCTATATTTAGTTCCACTGCTGTAACTCAAGTCAAGAGCGTTCATGGGGGCAGCTGCTGCAGACTTAGAGACATTTTACTACCTACCCTGGAGTAGCTTGGGAAGGGCCCAGACCTCTGCACTGCAGAGCTCCTCTCTGTTTATCTACAGCTATACAACGGGACAGCATTTTGAACATAACTGATAGGGCTGTTAACATAGTTTAATGCTCTGCTGTTTAACAGTACATTTTTCCCCCAGAAAACCAAAGTCATCACTCTTGGTTTCTAACAATTCCCTCCCCCAATCCCTGAAAGCAAATAGTGGCCTTTACTATATATGGTATGTTCTCTCCTGAGAACATTTCTGATTTTCTGGTCTTCACTTCAATTCCACAGGGTCCTATGCTAAAAAAAAAGAAAAAGTCCTTGTGTCTACATAAGTATCCTCAGCTCAAGGGACCCATAGAAACTACCAAGTTTCTGTTTGTTTGTTCTTTTTGTTTGTAACGTTAGGTGAAAAGGGTTCCCCCTCTGTATGTGGGAGTGAGGTGATGGCTTGTTTAATGGAGGATTGGCAAATGCCCAATCTTTACACTCCATTGCTAGAAATGAATAGCTCTCAACATCAAGAAAAGTGCTAAGTCTGACAACTGTTCAGAAGTGGAACTTGAACTGAAAGATCCCTTAGGTAAGTGTGAGTCAGTATTGTCATATGCCGCCATGCTAAACTCTGGGACAATGGCACACATTCCCTCCTCATTCAAGGACTCGGTTATAATGTGTGCTTGGCAATGACATAGGAAGTAGAGTGAGGAGGCTAAGGAGGCTACAAGCAAGTGTTTAGGGAGGAGGAAGCACAGTGTAAGAGGCAGGGGAGGTTGCAGAGACAGCCTTTTGTGGTTGGGAGCCAGCATGTGCCTTATTTTCCCATTGAATGGCATCAGACATTTAAACAATGATAAAACTTCCAACCCTGAGGTTGATAAAGCCTCAGAAGATATAGATTTCTCATAAGTACTCCCTGGAAGAAAGGTCACTTATCCAAAGTACTTTCCAAAAAGAAACTTCCTTATCTACAAACTAGAAGCTAAATGCCCCCTTCCCCAGGACACTGAGAAAGGTAAGCCAGGAGTGTGCCTGTGTCCTCAGAACCATGGCTGCCACCTCTGCATTACCCACCACCATACAGACCTCCTCTAGGAGACAAGTAGTGAGCTGGTTGAAAATTACAGAAACACTAGCCACTCTGCACCTTGGAAAGGAGAACCCCAGGAGGAAGACGCACGTCAATCATTCCTGCCTGGCAGAAAAGAGCCACTGAGAAAGCATGTGCCAGATGCAGCAAAGGGTATTACTATAGCAGAGTTCACTGACTGGCTGTCCAATCCCTTTAACCCAGTCTGTCTGAAAGGCCAAGAGAAGAACATTTTCATTAGGATATGTAATGGATCATTTCCAGTGACCAGATGGTTCCCCATAAATACATTAATGACTTTATAGGCCTGTCTGCATGAAAAAGTAACAGTTTAACCACACAGTATGAAAAACTTAACTTTGAGGTTCTCTATTAAACTAAAGACCAAGGCCTCATGAAATATTATGTGTAAAAGTTACTCTCTTTCCTATACCTGGTTGTTTTCATATAGTGAACATAGCAAACATAGTTGCTACTTAGCTTAAGTGAAGAAAAAAAAAAAAACCAGAATGCACCAATACTTTGAAGACTATCTAATCACGGAAGGTCACAATGCAGGGAAACACACACATATGAATAAGTACAAACATGCTCCCACTAGCAACTAGGTGAAGGCAGAGCAGGGCTTTGGCATGATGGCCCTGGTTTCGAGTGGAGACATCTCCAAAGCAGTCATGTCTGAACATGCCAGGCAGTTCTTTCCTGCTGCTGCCAGACAGGTCTCAGACCTGTCTGGGTGTACCTTTCTGCACTCAACCATCACCCAACGACCTGAACAGACTCTGTATTCTTCCGACTCTTTTGTCCTTCTTCACAGATCTCTCAGACATACTCTTGCAAGAAAATCTAATTTTGCCATTCCCTTACTGCCTCCTAACAGCTCCAGTAGATTTTAAGTTGAGAACAGGACTCCTTTGCCTGGTCGACAAGACCAGAACAAAACCCCAATTTTTCCAGCCTCATCTGACCTCACATCTCACTGGCTTCCTGTATTCCTGAACTGAGTATACTTATCTACTCCATGCTGCTCTTCAATTCTCCCAAAGCTCTTTAGCCACACATGTACTTTCTGCGTCCCTGAGGTATGTCACCTCTTCCTGGACTGCTTCTTAATTCTCTTGTCCCAGGCTAACTTGTGGTCGCCTTCTGAACACATGGATCAGGAAATCTCCTGCCCTCCACAGGCCTTGTTGGGTTTAGAACCGAATGTGCAGTGTACAGCTTAACATTTTAATCCATCCCATTATGGTGTGTATGAAGAGCAAGCCTGAGAATGAGCATAAAAATTCTTGATTAATTTTCAAGAATGCTAGTGCATGCAACTGTTCTTCCACCACTTCCCTGAAAGGACTCAAAGATTTGGTATATTGAACTATGACACTGGCAGCCACAACTTGGTGAATTATTAGTCTTGGAATTTCCCAGCATCAAATATAAACCCAGTTCCCTGGGGTCAGAGAAACCACTGACAACAACCAGTTAAATTTGGACACTCCACCTTCATCTAGCACACCTGATTCTTGGGTACCAACATCTTCAGAATACCCATTATTAACTGTGGTGGGCAATGACTGATCAGCTGTGAGCCTCTGTCCACACTTTCAAAAATACTGGGGCTAATTCTCCCACTGGGCTGGACATCTTATGCTCACTTCTTCTATGGTTCCCCTTTCCTAACCGGTGACAGTTGCTTTCTATGCACATTCTCTTCTCTCCCCCTCTGGCCTCAGCCTGGAAGCAGCACCAGAAAGAGATCACAGGAGGGAGGTAAGTGAGGTCAGAGCAGATTCTCCCCTCCTAGAAGCAGAACTCCTAGCAGGTGTTTCTGCAGAACAACTTGGCTCGCACCCCCTTGTCAGCAGCCATACCCAACAAGCACACATTTTCTGGAACTGATCTCCCTGGTAACCCCAAGCCTGCTGTGATCGAGGCTCTACTAGACTGTGTTACTAATCTAGAGAGACAGAGGCAATCTTGTAGTGTCTATAGAAGCAGCTCAAGCCCAATAGGAGGGGCACATGTTTCAGGAAGCAGAGACAGGAGGCTGAGAGTGCAAACAGAAGTGAGTTTTGAGGAGGAAGAAATGAACGTACATCGGAACCTCACGTTTGTGATGATCGGAGTTTTTCAGGATCTGGCTTTGGACTTTGGAAGGGCTGTGGGAGAGAAGCTAGGGGATGGAGCAGAGACTGTCTTCAACACACGTTCCCATCATCTACCAAGCCTCCAAAAAAGCTCTCTGGCTTTCATTTCCTATTTGCCTTTTAAGCTTTTATATAGGGTGTGCTTTGCCATGTCAAAGGGCTATACAAATACAAGATATCAGTAATCAAGATACCAATAAAATCTTCAAGTCGTGTTTTACCTTTCCAATATATAAAAGCTTATTACAATCCAGACTTTGTCTATGATATTGAACACAGTGACAAGTAGAGTTGAAGTTACATAAATATATGCAACTGTTTTGTCGACTGTCTAAATAAGAGAGGGTGTAGAAAAGTCCACCATAGACCTATAAGCAGCAGTAGGTACACCACAAACAGATGACTTTACTTTTAGCTAACCTGGGGTTGACCTTGAGCAAATGACACTTATCTTTAGAGAATATCTGCTCAGGCCATGAGCCCTAGAAAAGAAGATAAGCTAGGGCTATTTCAGTCTCCCGAACACGAACACTTAGGACAAGAGAAGAGTTGGGTGTAAGTGGTGGTAGCCTCTATCCATTCCCAAGACAACCTGCTAAATTAAGCTTCACTGTGGGGCCTCATTCTTGCAGTGTTCTTACAAATAAACAGCACCAAAGATTAGAGATTTCCCTACAATTCAAAGAAAGTCCTGATGCCTGAGAAATTAAATATCTCCTCCTAAAGGGGCAGTGGTAATTTAGATTCAGCCATTTTTTCTTTTAGCATATATGTTTGATTCCTGGCATTCTTCCTCAGAGGGTGATAAAGAATTCAAGAAAAAAATAGAAATGGCATCCTCCAGTTTAGTGGGAGGCAATGTGTTGTACCGGAAGGAAACCATGGAAAGAATGAAGGTAACCTCATTTCAGGTCATTTCCATATGCAACTTCAACACTGTCTCAGAGAAATGCCCTCTTTTTCTGGGGTTCACTATTCTTTTGTAAAGTAAGTGGCCTCTTCATGGTTAACAGGGACTCTGGCATATATAATAGCCACTCTGAGATTAATGAAAAGTAGACTAATTCTAAGTTAAACCCAAAATATATAATAACAGTGGAAATCATGCCATATATGGTTATACATGCATATGAGGAAACAGGCAAAAATGGAAGCATAGGCGTTCTAACTTATATACTATAAGCAATTATTTAAAAGTTTAAACATATGTGAGAAAAATTCATAGTAAATATCCTGACATCTGGCACTGATGCCAATATGTCAACACTCATAAGCAAGAAAACAGCTATAAAATTATATTTAGGTCACAAATTAGACCACTGCTGAGCATTCTGGTTAAACATTAACACACACCAGGATCTGCCTGGAACCTGTTCCTTAAGGTGCAATGGCCCAGCTAATGAATCCATCATTGGCATATTAACTTCAGGCAACGGTAATGAAAAAGTGAGGCCTTCTCTACCTCTGTGCAGATACAAGAAAGTTATCTCTGAGGAAAAGGGAAATGAGAGAAGAACAAAACACAGATGACAGAAAAATAGAATTATTGTTTTGCTCTGATAGAGTAGCCCAAAATTTCTAACAGTTGTGTGTGTGTGTGTGTGTGTGTGTGTGTGTGTGTGTGTGTGTGTGTGTGTGTGTGTGTGTGTGTAGTGGAATGTGCTTATGAGTGTGTGCCTGCCAAGTCCTAAACTCATGTCACTTGACAGACAGTGAGAATGGGAACCATTTAGACAGGGAAGCATTACACTCAAAAGAACTATCCTAACAGAGCTCTCTGCCTTCTCAGATATTGCCACTGATTACAGACACTGACAGAACAATACTGCCTGTCACCTCCATTCTGTATTTGTTCAGTTGTGACCCAAGAGTTTTATACAGACCTCAGGTTCTCAATTCTTGCTGCAATAAAATCGCATGAAGGGCTTTAAACAAGTATCCATGCTGGTACACATCCTACATGAGAATCTTTCTGGTAGAAGAAAGCACTGACATCTCAATAGCTCTCCTGGTCGTTCTCACATGCATTCAGTGCACGCTAACAAGTGACGCTATAGATTATTCTAGATAATTCTAGATTAATGTCCATCCTCCAACACTGTACCAAGCAAGCATGCTCCTAGCTCTAAGACTTAACCTACTTCTTTGTGCCCTGGAAAGGATAGCTAGAGGGGAACCGATACATAAAATACAGATGTTCAATTCTCACACAATCAAAATGTAAGTCATCAAAGCCCACCTAGCATGGAAAATCTGAGCTTCATTGCGGAAGAGTTCCAGAGGTCATTTGGATTGTTATTGTTGTTACTTTGCAAGGAATTCACATATTAACCATGTGCCCACCACGAAGCTGAAGCCCTGGCTCTTAACTGCATCCTGATGCAGGAACAGTTTGTTTTGAATCTCAATAGTTTAATGACATCATTTGCCATCCACGACTGACTTTAGAAAGCACAAATATGAAAATAAATGTAGGGAAATGAACTATTATGCTTATTAATAACAATAGCCAAGATAAATTTGCATCCTGATGATAAAAAAAACTAAAATGATAAAAAAAATCCAAAAATGCCCAATGTGTTCTCAACTTGTGGATCACAAACCACAGGTAGGCCAAATGACCCTTTCACATGGGGTCACCTAAGACCATCAGAAAGCACAGATATTTGCATTATGATTTATAACAATAGTAAAATTATAAATATAAAATAGCAGCACATAATTTTATGGTTGAGATCATCACAAGAGGGAGAACTGTATTGAATGGTTGCAACATTAGGAAGGCTGAGAAACACCGCTCTAGGGCTATTGGTGTAGGGGCAGATGGCTACACTCATCTTTAATGACACGGAAAATATCTATGTGCCATTCCATCATAATTACAGACAGAAAGTTTATGTTTTATAAATTCTGTTTAATCAGTCAAGGCCATATGCAGATATTTATAATCCCATTTGATGGTTTTCTAATAAAAAATTATTTCACCTAGGGTTAGCATTTCTATTTTCTTGTTAGGTTTTGAAAAGATAACCAATATCTGGAGCTTTCTCACCACAAATTAACCTTCAAGTTTTTATCAACAACTTTCACTCATGGATAAATCAAATACACAACTTCACAAACCCAGGAATCTTTAATGGGCTGAATGTGGCACTAGTCTGTAAAACAATCTGCCCTGACACTTGTAGTCAGTAAACTGGACCTAAAATGTTCCAACAACACCATCCATACTACATCTAATATCTACAGTGAAGAACTCAGGCCAAGGGGAAGAAATGGTTGTTCTAACAGAACAAAGAGAATAAAATAAGAACGCACCTGTATTGTAAGCAGCACTATGGGTCCTGAGAGGAAACTGGGCCTGTACCAGTAAGGACCGCACATGGCATGTTGTGATAACCTTTAATTGTACTTTAGTAACTCATAGTGTTCCAAGTAGAGACATTTGAAAGCAGCAATGACAGTGAATTTAAACTCAAGACATGGCAAGCTGGGAAGCCACTCAAAAAGCACCTGCTGGGGAGACCACAATGGCTTTGACTCCACATCCACTGCACATAGCTAAGAAGAAACACTCTGTCAACACCCTACTTTGCACAATTACTGAACTTCTCATAATTAGAGGGTAGGATTCCAACTAAATTCATCATATCTATGACATGAGCGTCTCTATTTCAGTCTTGCCTGGAATATTAAGTAGAATATTTTGTGTCCATAAATGTCTCCTTGTTTTGTTAGCCAAGAAACAATTGTGACATATAAGATCTGAAGACCCATCTTGACCCCATAGTCATCTATGAAGAAATAGGATCAGAATGCCAAGTCAAATCTCTCCTCCATAACATTTACTTGTAAGTTGGCATTTGAATGAAGGGGCGAGTATGTTGCCCTATCATTTATTTTAGTAACTTTTGTGGAGTGATGCAATAGATAAGAATAATATCAAAAGAACAAGCAACCTACACACCTGCTCTTCATTCCTAACCCTCAAGTCCCCCCCCCATGAAAAGAGGCTCATCACAGCACAAAACAACTCGACCTCCTTACATTAGCTCTTTTAATCTGTTCCTGTCAATCAATTGCCTTCAGTAACCTGTCAAGTATTACGCAAGTTCAAATCTTCCTAAAGGTCTCTACAATCTTACTCAAGCCCAGAAACTTTGAAATAAATGTTAAGAGTTCTAGTTCTGCCAGGGGTTACTGACTATGGCATGTAATTTCTTTGACCAAGGCTGATTTCCTCATCCATGGGACAACTAAATAAAATTGTCTCTGATTACATCAAGAATTCAGCCAAGGAACTCACTTCAGATCCTATCAAACAGTGTATTTGGAAAACTATAATGCAACCATTTTACATGGTGGATTTTACCAAATGCTGCTCAATAGGTACAGACCCAACCATTTTTATGTAGGGAAAAACTGAGCATGAGACAGAAGAAAGGTGCCTCTCTTAGGTTTTTGGTTAGTGCTACTTCATACTAGTGACCCCACTATTCACCTGACAAACCAGTTCCCAAAAACATATCAGCCACAGAATTTCTAGAAACTAGGGATATGGTCAACATCACAAACCAGTTCTGCTAACCACTTGTTTGGGGCCTCAGAAAGAATAGGCTGTTTTTGTTTTGTTTGTTATTGTTTTTTGAGATAGGGTTTCTCTGTGTAACTCTGGCTTTCCTGGAGCTTGCTCTGTAGACCAGGGTGACCCTGAATTCAGAGAGTTCTGCCTGCCTCTGCCTTCCTGACCGCTGGTATTAAAGGCATGTGCCACCACTGCCTGGTTAGAAACAGTTTTTCTTTATTCCTATGATGACCTACAAGAAGCTGAACTGATGGGGCCGCTGAGGTCATAGGGTCCATATAATATAAGTAATATCATGTAGTATCTGTCTTTCTCTTCTTGGCTTGTTTCAACTAATATAGTGGTCTAAAGTTCTATCTACATTGGAGATAATAGAATTCACCTCCCCTTTGGCTAAATAGCTTTACCCTGTGTATTAATAACACACTTGCATTATTCACTTAGAATACAAAATGTCAACGGGTTCTAAGACCACACTCTGAAAATCATAGCCTTTTAAAATTTAATATGGCTCAGTTCTAGTCAACCACAACTATAAACTGGAAAAAGACCACTGATGATGGAGCCAATATCCTCCTCAGAACTTTCCAGTCAAAAACCTAGTAATGCAGCCTCAGTGTCTATAGTGTTTTTTAAACAACATTTTTTTTCCCCATTTTATGTATGTGACTATTGTAGTGTATTTCTGGCCCGGGCTTTCTATCCTGACCTCAAGGTTCGGACCCGCAAACCCACAGAGACACACAGACGCTTACATTAATTGTACACTGATTGACCTGGGGCCCAGGCATATAACTTGCTAGCTCTTTATCCTCAAATTAACCTATGATTCTTACCCTGTTCAGCCATGCGGCTCAATACCTTTTCTCAGAGAAGCATAGTTGTCCTCTGCATCTGTGGCTTCTCTGGCATCACTGTGGCATTTCTATGGCATTTTTGAGGAATTTCTGTTCTGTTCTTCCTGTTCCCAGAGTTTTCCCAGTCCGGTAGCTCCACCCACACGTCCTGTCTGCCTTCAGCCAATCAGTACTTTTATTAAACTAATAGGCGGGACAATTACTTACAATGTAACATAATCCCCCTATAGATCATTTTGTCTGTATATATTCCTGGTACCCTTGGAGGCTGGAAAAGAGTTTTGGATCTTCTGAAACTGGAGCTGCAGATGATTGTGAGCCAGCATATGGGTGCTAACAACTAAACCTATATTCTCAGCAAAAGCATCAATGGCTGTTCACTGATGAGCCTTGCTTCCAACTTCAACATCTGCAGTTTTAACAAACTCCCTGTATCTGTGTTCAAAGAAATTTACATCACTGACCTTGTCCAGTTTCCTCACTGTATAAGCAATAAAAGGGACATTCAGACGATGAAATGATAGCTGGCTAAAATATTGCAATAAAGGGAAGCTAAAACATTAGATAATTTTGAGGTCCAATCTGTAACTCTATAATCAGCCAGCTGTAACCAATTGTCATGACTCCCAAGTAAGGGGGTGGAACCTAGAGATTATCTACCGTATCTTTGCCAGAATGTCCTTGATCTTGTATCATGAGTTCCTGGGTGAAACAACCATGTCATGTCCAGCACCCCTTCCCATCCTCCAGCTCTGACATTCATTCCTCCTTCCCTTCCAGGATGTTCCCCAAGCCTTTCATTAGGGGTGTGCGGTATTATTGACATAGGTGTCCTACTTAGGGCTGGAGACTCAATCTCTTATTCACTTTCCTTTATTCGGTTCTGTATCGCTCCATTGACTGTTGCCTGCTACAGAAACTTCTTTGACCAAGGCTGATGCAGGCATGAATGTAAACATTTAGAAGGCCATTTCATAGCATGGTCATTTAGCAGAATAAAAATAAGGGTTTTATCCTTGAGTCTATGACCACTTCAACCACGGGCTTTGACTGGGATTAGAACACAAGGTCTGAAATTCTCTCCTGTAAAGTCTGCCTTAAAACCAATCAGAGAGTGAGTGGCTACCCCCTTAGAGTCACGCCACTCTTAGATAAGGAGCGTAATGTATCTGGTAAGTTAGTATTTTAGCATACAGAGCCCAGTATGAGCTAACACTATTGATGTCCTTTCTCCTCAAACAGCCTACATAGAACACATCCAAAGCCATCACTATGAAAGCTATCTGTCAGGAAGGATGCCCTCCAGTTGATTTCAGATTGATTTCTTTATGTCCCACATACAGGGTGTGGTGCCTTCAGCAATGGTGTCTTACCATATTATCCAGGGTAACCAAGAGCAATGGTAATTAATAACCTTTTGGTTTTGGAGACCTTTGGCTCCTTCTTAACTAGTAACTCCTAGGGAAGTAATCCATGCCTAACACTGAGATTTTTATTTAATAGTCCATGTCTTCTGGGAAAAAAAATTGTCGAATCATGCAGGGTAATTCCCTCTGAACTTTTTTATTAAGTTGCATTTTGAAATAACCTTACTAACTAGTGGTTACATGTCAGTACTGTACCAGTAGACACCCCTAGGGATTGAGTTAGGGCTTTTTCAAACATTCTTAGTTTACTTTAACCAGCTCACTACAGTCTCCTTCCTCCCACACCTCTCTTCCTGTGCTCAATCACACAATCTTTTTGCCTCCTGTCTTGTGAATGAAATTTCACAAGTCTTATACTATGTTTTCAATTATTTTTTAATTGGATCACGAAATAGGCTTCTATATTGAGTTATCCCTCCCTCCACACCTCATATTTCAATTTTTCTACCCTCCAGTTACCATAGCTCAGCTCCTACATAATAATAGAGGAATATTCTGTTCATCTGGCCACCCCAGCTAACAAGGAGAATCCAGCAGGGCCACTTGTTACTGGAAGGCTCCAACATTCCTGAAGCTCTTCTCTGTGTAGATTCTAAATATAACAGGCAGTCAGGCATCCTGAATAACTCTTGGCTGCTTTGGCTTCCTTGGGATAAACTTTCTTTCTCCAAGATTCTTCTGCACCCAAGAATAGAGCCCTAAGGGAAGAAATTGTTCAAAGTTGGAGCTAGATAGCACTGTGTGTGGTACACTGGTAGTTCTCGTCTGTAAGCTGGGTGGGGAGGAGGTGGGATACAAACTTCTAACATCAGCCAACATCAAACAGGGTATTCAGACTATACCCACATGACGCAAGAGGGAGCTAAGAAGGAGCGTGGGGGAGGTGATCGGTTAAAGACAATTGGCACATCTCAGTGGGCAGGAGAGGAATGTGGGCAAGAGGTTTGGCTCCTTCAGGTAGCAGGGGCAACATGCAAAGTCCATGTGTCAGCAGGCACTGACAGCTGCCTGGCACTGGCCCACTAGGAGTGGAACCCTAGCTCAATCTGCTTTAGCCTTTCCCTCTTCCTCTTGCTTTCCTCCCAGTAGGAGCAAGTTTCATGTAAACACACAAAAGAAAATAATTGTCTGGGAAATACGCAGGCATCTGCATTTTCTCATTCACTTAATACAAAGTGCTGATTCCTTATTTTACTGCAGCCCAACCTGTGTATTCTTCAGCCTGAGAAATATTTGAGTTTTCTTGGAGTTAGTGGAATGTCAGGATCACATGATATTACACTTTCCCTTTGAAGAGAAAAATATTTAAATGTTGTCACTTATTCACCACCCACTATACATCAGGTACTTTATATAAACTAAACCAGCTCCTACTCAATGCTAAAAGCTGTGGAATTTGCAGATCATAGAAGATGGAGTAGACAAAGGCAGAGAGAGATAAAATGATATGTCTAAGATTTTATGGCTAAGAGTCTAAGAGCCGGAGCAGTGGGAAAGGAGCTTGGGGGGGGGGGGGGGACTTGCTGTGTAAGGCTGAGGCCTTGGGTTCCAATCCCCAGTACCCACACAAAACTGCCCAGACAGGGCTGTGCATGCTTGTATTCCTGCACTGTAGAGCAGACAGAGAAAGTTAGTTCCTGGGAGCTTGCTGGGTAGCCAAAAAGGCAGAGAACAACAGAAGAAAACACTTCCATGTCCCACTTTGGCTTCAACGTGCTCAAGTCCATGTACCATCCCCCCACGCACCCTCAACAATAACAAAATAAAAGTGTAAGGAAACTCATTCTGATCTCTGATCCAAACCAAGGCCCTCCCAGGGCCGGAGAAAAAACAGCAATAGTTTCCTGCTTCGGCTCTACCTTCATTCAGCATTAGGACTACTGACCAACCAACTCAGTTGACATCACTCTTCTCTGTTTTGCAACAATTAAGCCAAACCATTTTTAAGAATTTTAATCATTCAAGGAAAAGTTTGATGGAGTTCTCGTTCTTGAGGGGAATTTAGGCTTTCAATTTTACTAAGAAATCTAACTGTTGTTCAGACATGACATAAGAAATCAAAGAGCAATTCTCTTCTCATGGGAATTCCTCCAAATTTCAGAGAATATGTGTGGCTTGGAGAAGGTTGCAGGTACCCTCAATATGTCCTGTATTCATCTCTGGAAGATGCCATTCTTTCTGGAGTCTGATGCAAAGGCCACAAAGCAAACCTTGATTTATCTTCTATGCACCTAGTATGTGTACGTGTATAAGAACCCATTCAATGAAATGAGACATCTAAGAAAGTCCTTCTTTCCTGTCATGCTTTATTTCTGGAACAGTTTCTTAAATGCTGCACCTCTGAGGTTAAAACAGGATCACCCTAGATAGACAAGGTCAACTATGCTCTTCAGCACTCACACTATTATCCCTGGCCTCTCTATACACTAGATGCCATTAGTATTCCCTACTCAACTGTGCCACTTAGAAATGTCTCCAGATATTACTAGGAAGCTCAAGGGCTAGATGCAAGGAGAAAGATTGTTCTTATTTAATCCATTTCTCTAGAATATCTTACCCTGCCATTCCACCATTCACAAATATAAAGTTCATTAAAAAGTTGTGTGTGTGTGTGTTTGTGTGTGATTTTCTCTGAAGCATCTGAAGATACTTAATCTACATTTTCCCATTAAAATCCGAAGTGAACCAGTGAGAGAGCTCAGCTATGCCCTTGGGCTTCCAGGACAAGAACAAGTTCTGCATTAGTCCAGCATTTCTCTTATTTTGAAAGCCCTGACATCTCCTTTCAGTACCATCACCAGGACATTTTTCTCAATGTCTTCCGAGTACCTTGCTGCTAAGTCAATATCCCTTTAACTTGTCTTAGCCCCCTGCAGGCTGATTTCTCACCAGTGTGCTGCCCTTGAAGTCCCAGGAGTCTCAACAGAAAGTGGCACACAGTACAATTTCAGCAAGTCATTCTGAATAAACACGTCGTGAGAAGTATTTCCATTTATTCATTACCCCTGGGCCAGTGAGATGGCTCTGAGGATGAAGGCACTTACAGCCAGACCTTTCTACCTCAGTTCAATCCCTAGGACCCGAATAGTCAAAGATGAAAGACAATTTCTGAAATTTGCCCTCTGACTTTCAAATGTATGTTCTGATGGGGGCATGATGGGGATCATGGGCCAGTGCACAAAATACAAGGGACACTGTGTTGTATGTCACAGGTAAATTGCAAACCTCTCTGAGGTATGAAGTTTAGTTAGGTGATTCCGGAGTCCCTTAGGAATCCTCAAATGGGGCTGAAAAACTTAAAAATCTCAAGACCTGAAAAAGGAGAGTGAGTCTTCCAAGGATGAACCTGCTAGTTAGTTATGATATACCAAGTGGTCAGTCCTAAAACCATACACGTACAAGCAAGAGTTAACTAACCCAGCAGATTATATTTATCTATTTGCTCATAGCTATACAATAATAGCTATTATAGAGTTAAGAGACTGTATTTGAGAGTGGGTAGGCATGGGAAGCACTGAGAGAAGGGAGAAATAATGTAACGTATTTCAGTTAAAAAGAAAGACCTGGAGAAGCAATCCCAAACAAAATAAAAGAGATGCATTGGCGGTTAATGCAGCCAATGCCGAGACCGCTTGTCTACCAGATCCACGAACAATCCCAGCATTCCCTTGAAGAACGGGAGAGTCCCAGTTTCCTGGGGCACCAGATGGCCAGGTTAACTAAGACAGTAATGTCACAGCATCTGTGTGACTACCCTGGTCACGACTGTTGCTGTGCTTGGCTGGGCCTAATCAAAGGGAGAAAAGGAATAAATAGTTATTTAATAAAAACCTTCTGCTCAGTAAACTCATTTTTGGTAAGCTTGAGGAACAGGTTGGCCATAATGTTTGTTTTGTTGTTTGAGATGGGATTTCACTCTACAGCATAGATTGGCCTATAACTCTATGTAGCCCAGGCTGACCTCGAACTCACGGTGAGGCTCTGTAAGTGCTAGAACTAAATGTATGGCTATAGTATTTGAAAGATATATTTCTTTTCAAAATGCTAACTGGGAACAAGTGGACCTCCTTAAGGAACAAACTCATATTTTAAAGCTTTTTATTTAAAAATTGCTGCTGTAGTATTAAAAAAAAAAACTGGGCCCCCCCAAATTCAAAAACTACTTCTCTGAAGCAAAAATAACCACACACAAAACTGACATTGGGGTATGTGGCTATTTTTTTCCAGATAAAATATCTCCAGTTCTCCTGCAACAGCTACCAAGATTCAACAGAGAAGCCAAAAAGCCTCGGGGTGGGTGTGGATCCACTGTAAAGAACAGGCTGTTAAATTACATCATCCCTGAGCTTGCGGCTGAACCGAATTGGGATCACACAGCTTGCTACACAAGACTTCTGCCTGCCTCTCCTGGGACCTGCAAAGCAGTCCTGGACAGGCCTTATCAGGAGGAATTGGTGTGGAAAAGTACTTTCTGGAATAGAACTAACATTAACCAGGCTTGTGGCAGTTGGTTTTTGGTAAATTTCAGGAATGTGGGAGGAGTTAGTTTACTATGCAGTTGGGTGAGTTCTGACTGCTTGCTGAAGGCATGATAGACTGGGCTTCCTTCTCTGTCAGTGAAGAGGAGAAGAATAGCAGACAATGAAATCTCCTCTTTGTTAGTTTGTCGTGTTTGTTTGCTGACAAGAAGCATCAAACAGGATGATGAGGTTATAAATTGCTGCTCAAAGCAGGGACATGAATGTTGATCATTTTACCGTGAGGTAGAGGCAAAGTATGAAGAGACTCCTGATTGACTCTCAGCTCAAACCTCTCCAACTCCTCCAACAAACTGCATATAAAGTCAGATTTTAGAGGAACCCTGTTCCTGCAACATACCACAAGAACATATAATTTCCAAAAATCCATTTTAAGAATCTTTACAGCTAGAACTTCATATATCAAGCAGCACACATTTCACCCTTCAGTGTTCAGAGAGGGGAAAGTGAGAGCTGGGGAAGTTAAATGATTAATCTAAGGTCCCAAAGCTTTTCCGGTAAGGCTGAGTCAAATCCCAGGATCCTCTTTTCTCCTTACCCACTGTCACTAAACAACATTTACCATGAGTACATGGGATCCAAGGGAAATAAGGCTTTCTTAAGCAGCAATTTGCTTTAAAACATGAGGGAAAATCAGTGGCTTTGAGTTGCGAGCCATTCTTACATTGAAATGATCACTTTTATGACTGATAATCTTGCTAATTAAGTAAGTGTTGAGCACTTGCTTCTGCCAGATGCAAGTCTGTTCCTTTTTTCCTGTGTGTTTGGGACAGAACAAGGACAAGAGAGAATTGAAACCCAGCGAAACAAAGCTTAAAGTTCCACAGAACACGGCATGTGCTGAGAGCAAGTTTCCAGACACTTGGTCTCTGCTCTCTCTAATGTCTCCAGTTATCTGAAATTAACAGCAGGCCAATTTCCACTACTCAAGAGAAAACAGAGGAAAATACAAATGAGTGGACTTGGGGGAGGGAGGTCTAGCGAGGGGATCGAGGGGACCAAGCTCACTGGTCCAGTTACATCCTGGACAACCCTCCGTTGGCATGGAAAGGAGACAGCCTCTGTGCACAGCTGCTTAGATCATTCCCTTTACCATCAGCTCTGTGTCCCAGAAGCCAGTCTGAAATTAACATCCCACCAATCCTAAGGGTGGCCATTTTTCAAAACCTTGGGGATTTTTCCATTTAACATCATCTGGGAAATAACCCCCTGGGTACACATTTTAACTTTGTTCTCCAAAGCACAGTTCTATTGTTAGCTTAGAACAAAGTATCACACTTGTATATGTGTCCAAGCACTTGTGGAGTCAGAGAACAATTTCCCAGCGTCAGTCTTTCCTCCCTCAGTGTAGAACCTGGGAATAGAATTCAGGTCATCAGGCTGGCGGTAAGTTCTTTCATTTACCAAGTCATCCCACCAGCCTAGTGCAAAAACCAAAACAAACTAATATCACAGCTTTATGTTTCATCTTGTCTTACCAGATTTTTTGTTTGTTGTTATTATTTTAAACTTTAAAAGTCCCTTATGCTCAAATCTAATCTCATTCTTTGCTACCATGAAGCCAAGGTTGGCCTTGAACTCTCATGCTCCCGCCCACAAATGGGCACCACCATGCCTGGCTCTATCTTTAAAAATATTGTCCACCCTCCTTTCTTTACATATCTAGCTTCTAAGTGATTGCTTACTTAATATAAAATTAAGGAACACCTGTTTTTGAAAACACACAGTTTCTACCCTTTTAAAAAGCAATTTACTAGTCTCATACTCAGGCTCTGATGCCCTGATATTTTTTCTGTTATGGTCCACTTAGCTTTGTGTTTGTCTCAGTTCGACTTTGACTAGGCAAGTCCTTACAGAGCAAAAAGCAATGCCTGTTTGTGGAAATTCGGAGGTACTTGAGGCTGACAGGTGCTATATAAGTGAAATATCCTTCCAATTACTGCTCTTGTACTATATTGAATTAAGCTATATAACCATAACTAAGAAAGCCTGTCTGCCTACACAGCAGCACCCTTCCTCTTCCTGGTGAGACTGGTGCTCATCCCCTCATAAACACGACCATTCCCAAAGCGGGAAGGGAAGAAATCTAAATCATCTTCCATAGTACTACTGTCCTGTGGGCATGACTCCACCATCAAGAACTAAACTGGCAGAGCTTCGAAGTCTGCCAACTGAATCTCAGGTAACAGCTCAAAATGCTCTCTATTTGTAGTACCTGAAGAACCATTTGTCCACTCTCCTAACAGACAGCAAGTCTGACAGAAGGAACAGGAACTAAGAACTATTGACAGTATGGAGGGGAATCTCAGCATGAAACTGGATGGAGACTATCACATCTTCCCCACCAACTCAATTGCTTCAATAAATCAAGGAAAAGTCAATAGTCACCTTTCCACAGGTCCTGTATTTGTTTCTTGGTAGAGGGAAGAAAGAAGCAAGGACATCCCCAGGGAATGTTCAACAGTTATCAAAAATATTTTCTTTCCACCAGGAGTAGCTGTTATTTGCCAACAGAATTATTGTCTCAGAGGGAGCGTGAAGCACATTCTCTCCTCTCTGTGGTCCCACAACAGATCTCTACTCTGCTTGCTCCCTCTGGCTTTAGCATAGGCATATTTGATCCAAAGTAGATTCTGCCTCTTAGCTTTGATTCGGGACTTCTGTGTATGACTTTGTCACAATACACAATGTTGTTTCCATGAGACATGGAAAAAGATGCAATTCTAAGGAAGAATTATTAAGAGCCATCATATTATACCCATATCTCTGTCTTCATGCTAGAGTTTTAGGCATCATTATAGGCTAAAGTCAACAGTCACCTTAGAAATCTGGCAAGCATTGTTCAGAAAGTATCTACACCCAGGATGGCTATTCTGAGCATTCAAAGAACTATCAAATTTCCAAATACTGAGGAAACACTCTCACAGACAGAAAGCAAAGTTAACAAAGTGTGGGACAAACAGGTGCATTACAGTCAGGATCACCAGTGACCTGTCTGCAGTGCCATCACTGGGAGTCAGAAGTGGGGTACAAGAAGATCCCCCGAAAAACAGAGGTCAATAGAAAGTACTAGTAGAAATGGGGATATAGGGTAAACAGGAAGCTCAGGAGAGCAGTTAATAATAATAAAGCCAAATATGGTCTTGCTTTGCGTGGACATAGGCAATACTTCAGAGGAACATAAACAATAGCGCAATCATTTCAGGTAGGAGCAGTCACACTGGCAACATATAAAGGAAGAAAACTGCTGTGTTATTAAAAGTAGACAAGGAGAGCCAGTGATGACATGTGTTATACTCCTTAGCTATAATCTGAAATGCTAAAACCCAAGCAGGATGTTAGAACTCAGGGACAGAGCGGAAGAGTGAAAACCAGCAGGACAGTAAATAATGGTCTCGCAAAGATTCATTAATAACATTGTTCTCCAGGTGCAAAGTAAAAGTTACACGGGGACAGGAGGAGTCCAAGACCTGGAAGCCATCATCCCTCTGAAATATTCACCCCAGCTGGGTGTGTTGGCTGATACCTTTGAATTCCAGCTCTTGGAAGGACACAGGAGGAACAATGGCATGCACTCAAGACCTGGATGCATTGTATTCCGGGCCAGTCTGGCCTACAGAATGAGACTCTCTCAAACAAGATAGTGGAGGACCAGGAGGAGGAGAGAGAGAAGGGTTAGCAGGGAGAACCATCAACAAAAGAAAGCCAAACCTCGGCGGGGTGGCACAGACCTATAATCCTAGAAATTTGAAGACAGAGGCAGGAGGTTCGTGGCGAGTTCAAACCACTGTGATCCTCATAGAGAGAAAAAAAAAAATTGGCCAGAGCTACATAGTGAGACTCAATCTCAAAAACAGTTAGGATTTATCCAGAACACTGGTTCTCAACCTTCCTAAAGCTGTTCTTCATGTTGTGCCGACCCTCAAACATAAAATTTCATTGCTAGTTCATAACTATAATTTTGCTATTGTTATGAATCATAATATAATATAAACACCTGATACGCATGATGTCTAATATGTAACCCGCAAAGGGGTCAAGACCCACAAGTTGATAACCATTTATCTAGAGGAAAAGTTGGTAAAGTCTCTAAGAAAACAGCACAAAAAAGGAAGGGCCCCCCCCCCCCCCACACACACACCACAGTAAATAAACTTTACAATTCAGAGGTGATCTATGTACACCTATGCTGCCTGGTGTCACCCATGAAAATGTCTAAAAAACTGACAGACTCATAATCAGTGACAGAAGCAAGGAGGTTCTGTAGAACATTCCTAACGTGACTTCTGAGCTTGATTTTGGAGGGCGTCATCATGTCCCCAGGCAATCATGTATGCTCAGTAACCTCATATATAAAACCTTTTGGCTTCTGTCAGGGAGAAAATATCCGCAGTTGGAGCAGGAATGTAGCACAAATGTCATTGTTTATATTCTCTTGGGGAGGTGTGTGCATGGCGGTGTGTTTATACGTGAAAATCCAAACATCATCAATAAAAAATATAGAAAGTGCTCCTAAAATAAGCTTTCTTTAAAAGCGAGTTAAGCAAATACAGGATGATTGATGGTGAATATACAAAGTACACAGATTATGAAGTTCTGTTATCAGGAACTGAACAATGTAAACCTTGGGGATTTCTCACTTCCCTTAAAAAAATGCATTTGGCTTCACATAAATGCTTCACAATCGTTCTAAATTTTATCAGTAGTCATCAGGAACTTCTAGGTATGAATATGAATAAATTTTGGCAGCATAATATCAAGTGGAAAGAATAATAAACTAGGAGCTGAGTGATTGAATTACAGCCAGAGTTCAGTTCCTTACTGACTATGTCATCTTGAGAGCATGATATAAATTTCTCAGGATGTATATTTCAGTCAACACATGAGCTCCTACTATGTACAAAATCGCCATCCTGGGGCTTTGATGCGTATTATAGGCAAAGAAAACCATCAGCAGTGGAGTGTAAATTGAGCATGCCTTGGCAAACAAAGATAATAAAAAGTAATAATTACTATACAAATAGTGGTAAATCCATGCCCCCCCCCCCCAAAGCATGAAACAGGTCAGCAAGTCAGCAATAGAGGCCTAGAGACCTTAATTGAGAAAATATGAGAAGTCCCTTTGGAGGAAGTAACAGGGGCCAAGAACAAATAACAAGAGTGGGCATGTTGTGGATGTAACAGAGTTCACACATTAATTATGACAAACCCACAAGGCTGTGGAAGGAAGGAAGAAACGGTCTGAGAGGTCATAAGGGTCATCTACTGGCAGATCTCTCCAAAATGTTGTAAAAGTGAACAGAAGGTTAAGGGGGTGGGGGGGAAGAACATGCTTTACGAAGTAAAAGGAATTACTGAAAACCAGGGAGAAACAGCCACATAAAGGCTTAAAGTGAGTCCAGTCCATAACAGTGGCCGTCTAGGAGCAGACTTTTAGTCATCGCTAGTTCCCATATCAGGTTGCCTGTCAACAAAGGTTCTCAGCTCTTCTCTGCAAATGACTCATTATCCTATAACAAGTTTGCAACTTGAATGAAACAAACCATTTGTTCAAAGTTCACTGTAAAGAATGAGCAATAAGGGCCACCATGGAGATAGAACTGAAGTTGGAGTCTCCACATCAAGGCCTGACTCTAGACTCCCAGTGCTAAGGCTTTGTGACTGGGTCACGTTAGCCAAGTTCTCCAGAGCCGGTCCTTCCACCTCTAACAAGTTAATAAAAGTGTTCATTTTTTTTTCCTCCTTCTGTCATCCAGTTATTGAGAAGATTAAATATTCACCATTAAATAAAGTCTGAGTAAACTATAAAGAACAAGGCAAGCATCACCCCCTGTCATGAGCACCGCTGATATCCTTGCACACTTCTTAACTGTCCTTGTGTGGGATAGGCCTTAGGGGTAGCTTCCTTTTTTGAAAGTGAAGAGAATCACATGGAAGCAGTGCTACCTATATTTGAAGTTTCCTTAATCTGTCTCACAAGCATGGTTCTCACTGACTCATTCCTTTCTTCAGATTTCCCACACTGGAAGACTCGATATTGCACAAGAAACCTGGCTCTCTGGATAAGACCAAGAAGAAATATTCTGCAAAGAGTAAGCTGACACCTTGGGAAGTCCTCAAACTTTCATCCATGATTAACATTCTATTCCCTACAATTTCAGAACACTGACCGATCACACAACACAGAAAAGGCTTCATACGCAGCAACTTGCACTGCGTTTACAGAGCTGCTTCAAATCGATGCTTTTATGTTAGCATTTTAATAACTTGGGAAGAGTCAGAACAGGGTTAGGGCAAGTAAACATACATGGAAGAAAACAGAGGCCTCCTGGGGAGACACAACTAGTCTAAACTCAGAAATCCAGTGACCTTGAAAGTTTATTAAGCCTCTTCCAGGTAAGGATCTAGTGAGGACGACTGTCTCAGTCTCCCTGCGATTATGGAAAGGCCAAGAGAGCCTCTGCAGGTACCTCCATTCCTTTGTCTTCATCCTTCACTAGTAGTCAGGTCCAGGATGATGGAAGTGAAGCCTGTCTAGGAAATGGCTGCATTACACAGGACACTCGGAAGGGCAAAGTAGGCCTCTGACCATCCTTGCCACTTAACTTGGCTTGCCCTAAAAGATCATTTAGTTATTTCCAAGGACCTTTGTTCTAGTCCTTGGAGAAAGAAGTCCCTCTGTGGGTCCAGTCAAGGAGACTTAACACAGCCATCCAGCAATTCCATAGGACCATGGGACTTTGTGGTTAAGGACCAATGGTGTGGCTTTCCTTTCTGAAGTTAATGTATGTTTTTTAAGGAAGTTGTGAGTGCTCCTGTTCAACCTGATCTACATATTGCAGCTAAAAGAATACATTTCTCCCCTAATCCAGTCACCACAGCCAACTAGCTAAAATGAATTATCTTCCTTTTAAAAGTATAGTTTATGTGTTTTAAATCACAGGAAATTCTTATCAGGAAATGAAAGCTCAAGTCAGTTTTTTTTTTTTATCCCCCTTTTCTCTATGGGAGCAGGAAAGCAATCTCTCTTCATAAAAGGCACTGTGCTTTCTACTCATACCCTGCAAGAACCAGGGGCATGTTTGCAGGAGACCCTCTGATCTGCATTCCTGGGTGTTTCTTTATTATCCCTAATCCCTCATAGCAGGGGAGAGGGGGAAATCATGTACCACCCCACAATGAAGTAACCCAGGATTTCTGACATCTCTCTAGCAAAGGACATTTTTACGACAATGTGAGTGTTGCCAAGAATCAAGGCTGTGTTTGATTTAAACAGTATTATGGCATTGTAAGTCATGAAATCACAAAAACTAAGTGATTAATAGGCTTTCTACAGTCTAACACCTTCATTTTATACTTGAAGGAATAATCTCATAGAGTTAAACCTTGGCCTGATCTATTTAGCTTCTCTTGGGCTGACAACATGGGCAAGAACTCAGCTTACTAGCTAGTTTCTTTTCTTTCTTTTTATTTTTCCACTATGGTCTGATCTTCTAAAATGTATCTTTTAGACATCAAAGGAAATATTAATAGAATAATTCTTTCAAGAAGGTAGTCTATGAAGGAATATATGTTTTCATCACTTCACTAATTTTGAAACATCAGAAAATTTTTATGCCAGAAACTGTGGTAAGCATGAAAAAAATGAAAATGGAATGGATCCTTCTCCCAGTGTGGTGTGTGTGTGTGTGTGTGTGTGTGTGTGTGTGTGTGTGTGTGTGTTTATGTGTGTGGTGTGTCTATGTGTGTGGGTATGTGTGTATGAACACATTGTACGCATGTGTATATGCATATGAATTACTGTTCAACATGACTGTGATATGAAGTACCAGCATTAGAAACACTATGGCAGAGGAAGTCTGTCAAGGTATGGTGTTGCTAAGTCTTTCCTGTCTCTAAAATCTAAACTCCACAACCTTCTTTCATGACCCTATAATTTATTTTCCCCAGGGAAGTTAAAACAATTACTAGAGAAAAAGTAATCCCCTGCTTAAACTTGTCAACGACTGCCCTAATTAGCTTTTACTGTCAATTTGACACAGCCTAGAGTCATCTGCAAGGGGAATCTCAATTGCAGGATTGCTCAGATCAGATTGACCTACGGGCATGTCTTTGGGAGATTTTCTATATGATTGAAGTAGGAAAACTCAGCCCACTGTGGGTAGCACCATTCCCTAGGCAGGTGGCTTGCCAATGTTTAAGAAATCTGGCTAAGCATGATCCAGAGAGTGAGACAGTAAGAAGTATTCTTTAACCACTTCTATTTAAGTTTTTGCTTGAGTTTCTTCTGTCTAGAGTTCCCTCGTGATGGACCATCACCTGGACATATCATCCAAATAAACCATTTCCTTTTCATCAGAGCATTTTATCATCACAGGATTAAAAAGGAAAAGAAAAGAAAGGTAACCGGAATAATGTTCCATTGTCCATGGAACAAAGTCAGAATTGTAATGAGGGTTAGAAGGCCCTTTCACACGGCTCCTTTCATACTTCCACTAACCTATTTTCCCAGCCTATCAGGCTGTATGCTCCCCTTGCTTGCTACAGACATATGATAATGGCACTTGTTAGTTTCCCAAAGCCCTAGATTTATTTTTGTATTAGGGTCATTGGAACAAGCCATTCCTTCCTTTCTATGCAACCCTCTGCCCACCCAATCAGAGTTCTTACTCTCCTGCTTACACTCACTGACCTGGCTCACCCCTCTTTCTTCAGCCCTGGGGATGGACATTACTCACTTCAGAAGTTTCAGGAAACCTCATCCCGGTGAGAATCTCTACTACATGCTATAGCATCACCCTCTTCCTCTGCTCCATATCTACAGCTTTACATGAGTTCTCATTAAGTTTGCTCTTTCTTCTGCAAATTGAAGTCCAGGGGCCAACATTGTCCTTAGCCTGTCTGAAGGCTGAGGTCTCCTGACATGCTTGTCACAGCCAGTTTTCTGCTGCAGTCATTGGCGGGCTGGGGACCCACATGAACACATGTGTATGTGGACACTGTAAATCAGCAGTGTTATATAGCCATAAGTGGGGTGGAAACAATCAAATGTGAACCTGATCAGTCACTTAAGAAACTCAAGAAAAAAGTAGACATACTCTAAAATATGACAAAGTGGATATTTGGTAATAAATAAATAGGTAATTTAAATTTGTGATTTTTTTGAAGTTATGAAAGTCAGTAAAATCTTAGGTACTTGTGGGATAAAAGGAACGTGGAGGTGAGAGTTGAGACATAAGGAGTCTGTAGTTCATAAAGAAGGAAATGGGCAGAGGGGGAAGGGGCTGATCTCTGGTGTCTTGAAAAAGGGAGCAAAGATATCTCCTGCCAGTGATTATTTGAGACAATTGGAAAAACAAACAGGGGTAGCCTGAGTCTTTGTTTCTGAGGTAACTGCTCAGTTGGCCACTGGTTGTGAGAAAAGAGACTGACGAATCCCAAGCAAGGAGCAACTCCCTTTTGTGGTTCCAAATGATTAGCAGAAAAGTACAGAGTGGTGTGTGTGTGTGTGTGTGTGTGTGTGTGTGTGTGTGTGTGTGTGTGTGTGTGTATTGTAACTGAAATCTTATTCTACTATAATACTTAAAAGAAAGCGTAGCATCAGGCAAAACTAGAAAGTAGCAACAGGAAAGCTATATGACTTGTGGGCTTGATGTGGAAGGACAGAGGGAAGCAGTTAAGCTGACTGTCTTCACAGAAGGTCTTGTAAGTTCACACAGACTTCAAGTATGTTTTCCACAGAGCTTTTCCCTCACAGTCAGCAGTGGGCAGCTTTGTGATCAGCCATCTTGTTTGCTTTCCCTCCTCCCATCCTCCCATCCACATCCTTCCCTGCCAATTGTCCCAAAGTAATCATCAGCAGGTCATCATTGTAAGGGGAAGGTGATCTCTACAGCTGCAGAGAGAAGCATGCAGGCTGACAGACTTTATATATAACATCCTTAGCCTATGAGGTATGATTTTTACACTTCTGGAATTATTGCCCCTAGTTTAGAAAGTATGCAATGCTATTTTTAAAAATGTATCTCCCACTAAACCATTGAGGCGTTCCACCCACCCAGGTCTTCTAACATTCTCCCTATATGCAAGGCTCTGATGAGAATGAGCTTGTGTCTATCATGAGAGAATGAAAGCATTACACGTCCCCTGCCTTCCTTACAAGGCTATGATTTTTCTCTGGATCGGAATGTGTGAAGCTAGCCTCCTCTAACCTGTCTAGTGACTCTCTGAAGTCACAAAAGCAACATTGTCCAGCCCTGTCTTAAGGAAGATTAAACTGCATTTAACAGCCCAGACAAGGCAATGATCTCACTACAAAATCAACATATGGTGGTGGCTGCGAAGCTGCTCCAACCATTGCTCGGTGGGCACCCAACATCTCAGGCCTCAAGCAGCCATTCATCCTTCTCTTTCCACTCAGCTGCCCGGCTTAAAGGCATTGACCCAGTGACATCACCCCACACTAAACAGGATCAAATGCTCTGGAGCTAAGTAAATAAATCTCAGCAGGCAGCTACAGTGGAGCAATTCGAAGTCTGTCCCAAACTCAGGCTAGAATCGGAGATCTCTAATCTCACCCACTGAAGAGCCCTCCTCAGGTCTCCTTGAAGTTAGCCTCACAGGACCATGGCCATGAAAAAGGAAGGATGAAAATGGACCTTCAGAGAGTCCAAGACACTGGACCATTCAGTGGAAACCCATAGAATTTTACCACTGGATTGACTAGTATAAAAAAAGTACATCCCGATCCCAGGAAAGAAAAGGCAATAAAACAGGCTTGCTTGCTTGTATACATTCTCAGTGAAAATGCGAATGAAATTAAGAAAAGTCAAAAGATAAAAATTATGATTACTTAGGTTCCTATGCCTGTGAATGCCACCCAAGTGCCGTGGACAGAATTAGCATGTTTGAGCTCCTGGTAGTCTTCTCACAGGGAAGCCCCATCTCATTGGAAACAAAGTCTGAGAAAATAGTGACTGACTGGATGTCCTCCACCCACTTCCGATATGATGGAGAGGAGGTGCTCAAGGCTCTGGCCATCTACTTTCTCTTAGCTGAGATGTGAGCATTTTACAAATGTATTGTACTTTTAGCATTCAGACACCAGGACTCAGACAAGGCAGACTCAGAATCAATTCCTCCAAACTCGAGCCAAGCTAAACAACTCAAGTTCTGGCAATGTCTCTCCCCAGGGGGAACAAGGGAGTGGTCCCAGACAGAGGAAAGGTACTTAAGAGAGTGTGTCAGCCATTCCCTTAGCCCATCTCTACATAGGGAGAGCTTATTTACATGCCCTGGGAAATTTGTCAGTAAAATCCAAGGAAATTTGCTTAGAATTTGCAAACCTAACAGTCGAGCTCAGAAATGAAGAAGCCTGCTCCTTGTCCACTGTTTTTGAAGTAGTGCCATTCAGACCCAGCAACAAAGTGTTAGAGACATCAGGTTTCCATCACTGAACCAACAGGGGTCCATTTCCACTTCTTATCTGCTGTGTGGTCTGACTTAGGGTTTGGATGTCTTCTTTAATCTCTTTTCCCAGACAACAGTGACAGTGACATGTATAAACAACACATGGCAGAGTCCCATATAATACCTCAACTTTTACTTTGACTAGTGACTGGGAGCTTCCCACGTCCTGGGTTTGACCACATAGAGCTGGGCTGAAGGCCTGCTCTGCTGGAGAGAACAGGTCAGAAATATTAGAGGAATCCAGGGACAACATTGTCCACATGAGAAAAAGACACGCCTATTGGAATGAGTCCATTTCTGTGGCAACAGTAGGCACAAGCTATACACCACAAATGATAGCAATAGATAGATTAATAAATGCCACGCTGACTTTGAGTTTTCAAGAGACAATGACACAGTCAATCAATTTTTCTGTGCTAGAATATTTGGAAAATTTTGACATTTTAAGCTTATTTCTCTTCTCATATTCAGGAAGGCAGAGGAAGAAAAGCTGGGATTTGTATTAGAGGAGGGAGACTCCTTTATTAAGACCGAGGGGACACTGACTGCATTGCTGTTCACAGGGTGACCTCCCAGGCACACACTTTCTTACATTTGCCATCACCTTGGTTTCCTGAGAAATAGCTCAATGGAAAAATGAATCATTCTCTCCCTTGCAAACAGAATGTTCAGGAGTGAATGGCAAGTTCTCCTGACCTTACACCCAAGTAGTCTCTTCTAGTCACCAGGCTAGCATGAGACTCAGTTTTGGTACAAGCTTCCCAGGATGGAACACTGCAACTTAAAGATTCCTAGGAAATGATCTCTGTGCGGCGTTATTTAGAAGTTTGATATTTCTTTTTCTTTTTCCTTTTCTGCGTAAAAGAGTAAAAGATGATTATTTGGGAGCAAGAGTCAGCCCAACTGGCTTATCTTGCGTGATAAACATGGGAATTAGAGACAAGTGGAAAGCTTCTTAATGCATAGGTTCCAGCTGCCCTGGAGTCCACGAGCTGAAATAGCTGCCATATTTCCTGTCTCTGGCTTTGGGGAGTTTTCAGTTTGCTAGATAGTGTTTGTCCCGACCTCACAATACCTACAAATGAAGTGAGAGTAGATTCTGTCTAGTTTTGAAATCGTATTTTTTTTTTTTAAGCCTTTCAGGAAAAATCAATCTGGGCTGAATTTGAATGGCCATCCACATGGAAAACATGCCAAGAGAGACAGCCTGGTCCTGATGTCAATCAGCCGCAGTTCAATACAGGCCCTGGAGGTGGAGGGCCAAATGAAGCCTCACAGGAGAGAAAAAGAGAAGAATACCAGCAGTGAAACGTGCTCCAAAATGCTTCCGACTTAAGTCTATCCAAACACCTCCAAGACTAGCTGTTCATAACGCCGTGCCCTCTACCTGACATAGCAGCTTCACATGGATAGCTATACCTTCCAACTTCACAAGAGATAAGAGATCCAAGTCAATAGCAATTAAGTTAACACAGCTAGGTTCATTGGATGTCAGGGGGCAATTCAGGGAGAGCAGCAAGATAGGATCATTTAGGAGAGAATAGGTGATCACAAATTGAACAGTGTAGATAGGGATCTAAGTGCAAAGAACAGCCTGTGTAGGGAGCTGCCCAAACTCAAGGCTGTGTGGCTAAGATAGGGCATGGGCTTCTCTGGGCACAGGTTCATGGGGGGCAGGGGAGGGAGGAGGCACAGGAAAATGGATCAGTGGGCCTTGAATAGACCTTCCTAGTTTTAAAGTCATTGATCTAATGAACCTAAATCAAATCTATATGACTCATTGTCTTTCATATTAAGACAAGGGAACAAATGCACAAAAGTGGGGCTTTTTAAGTTTGAGGATTCCTAAACTCGTCCAAATATAAAAATTATCTTAGTCACTAGAATTGGGTGAAAGAACTAGGCAGGGAGACAGAAATGCTGTAGATTGGGGCGGCCAGGCTGTAAGATGAAGTATAATTATTTTATCCATCTTCTACAGTCACAGCTGTACAAGAAGTGAAGGGAAGAAGGCAACAGGCCGGAACTCAAGTGCTCAATCCATGCAGATAGACACAGGCTTCAGAGGAAGGTGGGAGAGTGGAAAAGGAGGACAAAGATTAAGGGGTGGTGGTGGGGCCGAGATTCTTTACTTCTTAGGCTACCTAAGTGGGAAACATCACATCCTGGCTTCCCAGACACGGTACTTGTTTTACTCACTGACTGCATCTATCATATAGATGTGTCCACATCACTTGAGAGGATCACTTGAGAGGTCTTTCTTGCCCAGAAGACGACGAGCACCTGGGGCTAAGAAGCACCATTTTCAGCTGGTAGGTACAGGACTCTGCAGTATGCTTTGTATGAAATAACTGGTAAATATATATATTTGGAATCAATATGCACTGAAGTTACTTCTCCAGGGGAAATATGAAGGAAAATAGATTCAAGGAACAGGGTATAGACATGAGTTTAAATAGTAGGAAGGCAAGGTACTCCAAGTGAGAATATCAAAGTCTAGGGTTATCAGAGTCTTCATTGTTATTTCCAAAGATTTTGAAAGGGGCAGGGCGGGGGGAGCAATAAATTCATCACTAGGGATCTTGCCTTTATACTGACTATAAAGTGTTGCATCAACTCTAAAGTGATTCAGCTTAGGATAACACTCAGGTGAAAACACAGACTGCTATAAATATATTATTAGCTATTTGTGAGCATACAACTCACTACACTGAGAGACTACATCAGTTGTTAGAATGTCAGGGAGGCAGACTTAACACTGGGACCAGATAATCTCAGTTTAGACCTTTCCTTTCCAGGCTGTACAGCTAAACTTGAAGCTCATCTTCCAGGTGTCCATAGAGGAATTAGAATACATATTTCTAATTCCAAGTTTCCCAAATCCCACACAGGTGCCTACCCTATCCACAATTCATCTGCTGCCAAGTCACACTCTGCATGGAAAACCTTGGAAATTTCTTCTACAAGTTCTGGTTGATGGCTATAATTCATAGCTCTCTGATGTTTAAAATCAAAATTGGTCCTCAGAGATAGGACATCAGGTTTCTTTGCATATTCATAAGGAAATGTATCGGCCCCATATGCACAGTTTTACACACACACACATACACACACACACACACACACACACACACACACACACACACACACACACACACACACACACACACACACACTTCCTCTTCTGGTGGGTATATTCTGCTAATAGAGGTCAGGAATAAATATTTCAGTAGAGCACTTCAGGTAGAACAATTTTCCGTAGCCTCGTTCCTCATTAGACCTACTCTGACTAGGCCAAATACAGGCCTAACATCTTAAAAAGTGTTAAAAAATGGATCAGGAATAGAATCTTCAAACCATAGTCATGGCTCAAAACCAACCAAGCAAGATGTTAGAAGGAACTGGTACAAAACTCCTCAGTTTGTATTTTCTTCCTCATGGTACCTTCAGTACTTATGATCTACCACTGACCCAAACTTTTGGTTTCTGTCGGACTCAATGTCCAGGAGCATATAAGTAGTTATAACTGGAGAACAGGTATATGTTACCATAGGATGTTACTCTAGAGTGATGTCTTTAACTTGATCGTGACATGTCAAAAAAGAAATACACACAAAGAGGGTGGTGGTTGAGGGGAAAAAAAAATAATGCTTTCTCAGAATCTGAAGTATGAACTTCACTTAGGATCACATTCCCTTCACCTAAACAGATGCTCTCCAAGGCCTATGCACTTGGATGAAGGTTTTGTTTACTCTTTAGTTTATTTGGGTTTGGGCTTTCCTCAACTGGAAACAAGTACTTAAGAGGCAACACTTGAAATATCTTTAGCACTTCTCTACATTCTGGAGCAAAAAGAAAGCATTTTTCTGTCAATATTGCAAACAAAAAAAAATTACTAAATAAAACTCCATGCTGTCTATGGTGAGGAGTATCAGTACCCAGCAGATGCCCAGTTCTTTGGGCCAACAATGCATATGGCATTTCTCTTGACTCTTGTTTTTACCTTATTCGTGGCCATGAATGAACTTTGCCATGCAGCTCTGGGACATCTCTGCATTTAAGACCCAAAGGTTAGGATGAGAACCACAGAAGTCCACTACCATGTGGCCAGCTGAAGGAAAATTGCTCTTAACATAGGCAAAACTGATTAGAGAGCAGTTTGAGCCAATCCCATATAGGTAGTGAGGAGGTCTCGGAACCTTAACAAGTATATTTTCTTATAAAGTCTTGACATGTTTTTTTTTTTTTTTAATTACCATAGGTCCTAGATAAATCTATGTTCAACAGGGTTCAATAAGACTAGGTACAAGGAACATATGAATAAAGAAACTGCCCATTCTGTGGATGGGTACAAAAATAGTGTCCCTCATCTTCCACAGATATTAACAAAATGAAAGGGATTTAAAAAAACTAATTGTCCTCTCATAGATACCCATATAAAAAATATCACATCTCAGCATACTTTAAAAAACCCAACAGGCTTCCCAAAATACCAATTAATATGTGACTCTTCTTGTAAAGGTTAACTAAGAAGATATTATTCCATTAATGTTGAACTCGCCTTATGGCTCTTCTTTAGGCTAGATATGATCTCAGGCATTTCTGGGTAGAGCACCAGATCTATTTACCAACATGCCAATACAAATCCCACTAAAGTAATGAGAAAGCTGAAGTGGAGAAACATTAAGTCACATGCCTACGGCCATGCTACAGTGGTCAGCAGAGCTGGATCCAAACAGCCCAGGAGCTCAAACCCAGCACATCACTTCTCAGGAGGAGGGCCCAAACAGAAATATCACACTGCAAAAGAGTGGAATTTTCCTTTCACCCTAGGGTCAAAGTCCTGTGAAAATAACCCCAGGACCCAACAGCACTCAGAGCCAAGAATCTCCTGCTCCCTAGCACGAACCAACATTCCCAGGGATATAGTTTCCCAGTCCCGACTGGGCTGGGCCAGGACTCCAACCTGTGCAGAAGTTGCTCACTATCCTGTACCAGCAGGCAGATGTGGGTCCTCCAGCTATTTTCCTTTCCATCTCTGATATAAAGAAAAAAAAAAAACAGCTCTCCAAAGTAATCACATGAGAAATGCCACTTAATCTGCCCCCAGACAATAAGTTTACAGTCACACAATGGCCTGTGTGAAAAAAAAAAAAAAAAAAAGGAAAACCTGGCACTTCACCCAATGCCAACCCAGACAGTTAACCTTTGGAAAAGCCCAGGTCCTCCAAGTTCAAATGCACATGCTGAGGAACAACAGGAGGTGGGGAGGCCTGGGCCTGGAGAGGACAAGGAAGGAGGAAGCATAAAGTTTAAAGGCCGAAAGAAATGTCAATCTAACACCAGTGCTGTATGAACAGCGTCCAGCCTTACCGCTAGACAAATAAATGCTGCCTGGGAGGCAAAGTATCAAGAGTTTTATTAACTTTCTTCCTGGAATTGTGCTCATAGGAACTTATTCATCCTATCAACTTCAGAGCACGATATTTACTCCTTGCTGGGGGGTGGGAGGGTTAGAAATCAGAGTGCGTCTCCTCTGGGTCATTCGAGGTCAGCTTCTGTTCTTGCTTCATCTCTAGGGCCTGGAAACAGGAAACATCGGGTAGATTTTTATGAGAGTAGAAAGGGCCACAGGAGGACATAGGGTATAGCCCAGCATCCGTCTTGTACTAGCTCCTTCCCAAGCATGACACAGTCTTGCTGCACTTAGGGAAAATCTGTGATGAATAAAATCCCTACACACCTCTGGGTGTAGGGGGTCTCTGTCTGTTACCGTATCTCTGGGATCCTATCTGTCTAGGAGACCTCTATGCGATTCAGGGCAGCAAAGAAAACTTATTAGATGATAGGTTCTGTACTGGTCAACTCAGCTTCTTGCTATTTTTATCATCCTCCTCTGATTGACACTGGCATGTGTCCCCTAAACCTTCCTGAACTAGAGGCTGAGGCTCCATGTGGATTTGATAGGAGGCAGTTATCTCACTGAGGGTACCACTCACAGAAGGGGCTCACATTTTCTCTACAGGACTTATTTCAGGGTTGTAAATGAACAATCCTGGTTTTTAGGTCCCTGGCTTCTGGCCTCACCATCTAATCTCTTCTGTATGCTTTGCCACCACCCTGATAGCATCTACCACCAAGCCCTCACTAGAAGCTCAACAGATTGAGAGCACTTTCAGACTTTCAAGCTTCCAAAATCATGATGTAAAAGGCCTCTTTCTTAGCCTAGTGTGGTTGAGTGTGCCTGTGATCCCAATAGGGAGGAAGCAGTAGCAAGAGGTTCAACAGATGTTTAAAGCTCTTCTGGTCCACTTACCACATACAAGATTCAGTAACACCAGAGTTACACAGTAAAACAGTATAAAAATTATACCAAATAAAAAGGCAAACAAAAACATTCTTATGTCTTCATAAAATACTTAGATTCAAGTATATAGTTAAGGATCATAAAACACAATCTGGGTCACCTAAGGAATGTGTGTTGGGGGAGGGGGTGTTCTGCTTCATTCCTTATTCTCATTTCTGATTTTCCTGCACTACAATAGATCCTAAGAATATGCATTTTCCCAAAGTTCATGGCAATTGTGATACAGACAGTAGCATCAGCAACAGTCTGCAAATGCAAATACATTGCAATCAATACCACTGAAACTAGTGGAAAGTATAGGTGACAGTTTATAGAAAGCCACAATGATAGTCACCATGAACCACAAGAGACCCAGAATCCTCACTGTAGATGGCACAGGCTTCTCTACACTGTGTATAAATGACAGTCCTGCTTGCAAAGGTATATTTCCATTCTCAGACCTTTTCCAATAGCAGCAACACCCTTTCCAAACCAAGAGTCCAGTCAGTAACCTCTGCTTATGGTTACACAGAACTTTGTCCAGAAGGAAAGAGACAAAAAAATAGTTTTTGGCAAAAAAGTAGCTCTCTCTCTCTCTCTCTCTCTCTCTCTCTCTCTCTCTCTCTCTCTCTCTCTCTCTGTGTGTGTGTGTGTGTGTGTGTGTGTGTGTGTGTGTGTGTGTGTAGAAATGAAAATCCCTGTAGGATTTAATTGGGCAATGATCCTTGTAAATGCACTAATGGGAAGCCCAAATATTCTTAAAAGCAAAAGAACAAAACAACCAGTAATTACACAAACCTTGGTAAATACTAACAAGATTCTTAGCTAGTCTTGACAGATCCCTATTAGAGCAACTTTGTATTATAACCCGGTCTTATTTCTTCAAATAAAAAAATTATGGAGAGATGTACTGAAACCTGGAAACATAATACCTCAATTCAAATTCTGTAACACACACACACACACACACACACACACACACACACACACACACACACACACACACACACACACACACACAATGAAAGTAAAGTATTTCCAAACATTAAACATTTTAAGTCTTTCTGGATGTGCACTTTTCAAAACATATTTATCAATAACTCTGGGACCCTATCATGTAAAACACACAGAAAGCTGAATTTTCTGGCAGGAAGATGTGAAGAATGGGGTCCTAGTGTTCTTCTGCAGTCTCTTGGAAAACACTATCTACTCAGAGAAATCATGGCTCCTTGAGGACCACAAGGGCAGAGACCATGGGGACATGACACTATTGGCAACACCTGCTGATTCTGCATGCTGGATCTGATCTACAGACTCATACACCCTCAGATTCAATTATTAAAACCATAGCACGTTTCTTGAGTAGACATTCCAAAGGAAAAGAAGATTTCTGATCACAATAAGGTATCAGTCCATTATGGCACTGATAAGTCATGAAAAAATTCTAAGCATTAAAATAAATAACACAAAGTTAGAAGTGCCATGGTTCCAATTTCTTTTTCATCAAAAGAATCCTGAAACTGTTTCCAAGATCAAACTATACCATTAATTTATGACATTGGTAACTGAGTTACCAAGTAGATGTGTTAACTGAATATATGGTTGCTTTGAAGGATTTTAAGAGATAAACTCTATAAACTTGAGTTACTTTCACCCTCATTTAATATTCTCCTTGTATATAAATCATTGTATCAAGTTTTAAGACCCAAGAACAATATAATTTTCACACATTATCAACCTGTGTATTCAGTACAGAATTATGAATCTGGGGATAGTGTGGAGGCCTATGGTGATTCTAAGTAAAGAAAGCGTACAAAACATTTTATGTAAACTAATAATCTAGGCATATATGTATATATATATATATATATATATATATCATATATCATATATCATATGACTGTTTTCAAAGAAGTAAAGTAAGAATTCACTTATTCAGCTGGATGCCAGTTTGGAGAGTAGTGTTTGCTGAAATCTTTTTGTTAGATAAATGAGCTAAGGATGCTTTTACATCAAGTCACAACTGGTTACCTCTCTGAGCACACACTAGCTCCCTCTCAATAGCACATTTAGTCCTGTGATTATGTTTCCTCTCTAGTAACTTACACAGCCCTTAGGAACTCAAGAGCTGCTGCTTTGCTTATACACACATGCACACACACACAAACATGTGTATATATGTTCATGTATGTATATATACATATATACACATATACACACACATATATAGACACACACATATATAGACACACATATATATATATACACACACATACACATACACACATATATATATACACACACATATATACACACACACATATTGGTAAAGCAGAGGTTACAATATTCAAGAAGAAGTAATCCTTCTTCTCCCTTGCATGAACAACCCACGAGATGGAGTTGTCTATGTCTGAGAGAAGCCCATTTCTCTTGGCCAACCTTTGTTACTTCAGCAGTTATAAGGTAAGACTGTCGATTGGCATGGGCAATGTGTGGCACCTCGAGGGGTAAGGACCAGACTGTGTTCAGAGCCGAATCCCTACAGAGGAACACCTAATCCAGTCTTGATATTGGGATGAGGAAATCAGGTTTTGCCTGAAGTGGATGTGCCACACTGAGCTGACCCACCCTAGGACTTCTTACCCTTTTCGGGGAGGGGATGGGGGTATAGAGAGAGAAGAGGCTGAAGGCTGACTGGAAGGGATTGGGAGAAGGGAAGGGAGGGGATGCAGGGGAATACATGGATAAAAAAGTCATTTTTTGTTGTATAAGATTTCTGGCCTGGACTTTCCGGCCTAGCCTCATGGCCTGGATTTTTGGGCCTAGCCTCAAGGTTTGGATCCACAGACCCACAGACCCATAGAGACACACAGTGCTTACATTAATTATACACTGATTGATCTGGGGCCCAGGCATATAACTTGCTCTTGCCCTTAATCTAACCCATGATTCCTATTCTGTTCAACCATGCGGCTTAGTACCTTTTCTCAGAGCAGCATAGTTGTCCTCTACATCTGCTGGCTTGTCTGTAGCATTTCTGCTCTGTTCTTCCTGTTCCCAGAGTTTTCTTAGTGTGGTAGCCCCGCCCACACTTCCTGTCTGCCTTTGGCCAATCAGTGTTTTAATTAAACCAATGGGTGGGACAATTAATACAATGGAACAACATAATCCTCCTACAATTTTTCATAAAAAAAATAATAAAATGAACATACCCAAAAAAAGGTAGTATGTTTTTAAGTTGATTCAGGGGTCTACCAATCTATTGTACCAACTCTGCCCTCTGAAACCACATACAACAGAAAATTCTCTTATCTGCCTTGCAAATTAATAATAATGATGATGATGATGATAACAAGTAGGCCTTTGTGGATCTTACAGACTGAATCCAGCGTTTCCATAAATTTTAAGGATTCCACATCATTGTGAGGCCATAACATATCAATGCTCAAAAATATAATGCTTAGGAGTGATTATTACAAAATATACAAACATGAAGTTGACCATCTTAGCCATTTTAAACTTATAGTTTGGTACCATTAAGTACATTCCCATTGTTGTGGAATTAAAACCACTGTCCATTCATAGTACCCACTGCCTCTTGCAAAACAGAATTCTGTACCCATTATGTAATAAGAGCCTATTTCCTCCTTCTTTTAGCCCATGACAACCACCACTTAGCTTCTCTCTCTAGATATTCCAGGTCTTGTACAGAAACACAATCATGACTACATGTATTTTATGACTATCTCTGTTCACCTACCATGAATTCCTGAGCATTGACCCCCTATGTAGCTTGTGTCAGAACTCACTTCTTTTGTAACACTTAACAATATTCCACATTACCATTACACTGTTATACATATAAAAATCAAAGTTCTGGAAAATTAAGAGTTTCCTTAAGCCTAAACAACCATATTTAAAACTTTCTGCCCCCATGTAGGGCTCCCTATGCACTGTCTGGCTTTCTTATGAATGTCGTGTACTTCATGTTGAACTAAAGCTGGTCGGGAGATTCTTTTATAAACTACAACCAGGCAAGGAGCTCATTTTATTGTAGAAAATGTTCTTCCCATAGTGCAGCATGGGACACTGTTTTCAGATAGAAAACAATCTGGAGATCTTAAGGCCACTGTTCTGCAGCCATAAGCCTGGTCATGAGAGGCAGCAGAGAAGGACTAGGCATTCAACCCCACCAAGGTCAAGCCAGTAAATGTCACTTGCCAAAGCATAACTCCAGATACCATTATCAATTTATTTTGTTCCCTTGAGAGAGCAGAATATTCTCTTTCCCTGCCATCCCCTCCCCCACCTTATTTCCCCCTCCCCTTCTCCTCTTCCCTCCTTTCTTCTCTTCTCTAATACCAGAATTTGTGTTCTTTTGGTTGGCAGTGGGAGGGGGAGAAGAGTGATGCCTCCCGGGTGTTTGTTTGTTTGTTTTGTGCCTTTTAAATAGCTGGCTAGGTGCCACTGTGTGTCCTGCTGAGAACTGGGAAAGCTGTAATGCTGTGCAGCCAGAGTGGGGCTCAAGCATTGTACACAGCTATTACTCCTTAATGAAGAGCAGTCCTTCTGCAAGGGGTGAGACTCCTGTCAGAGCAAGCATGATGAATAGTGACTAAAATGATCTATGCCAATATAAACTGCATCCTCCACTCACTAAATAATGATTCTGTATCCTGGATACCATTTCCACAAGGCGCAGAGAAGTTGCCGGCCATTTATCACAAGACAGCAAGACAGACAACAGCAAAACATTCTGTAAACAAGAGTGCATAAAACAGAAACAATCACGAGAATAAGCCAAGTGGCTTCACAACTTCTCACAAGATGCCTATTTTCCTGCTAGAAATGACAAACACAACATAACCCTGTGTCACCATCTTATGCTAAACAGAGAGAAACAAAGAAGTCATTGGGCATATTAACCTTCTTGGAAGAATGAGTAGACAAATCAAGTTTATTTTCCAGAGGGAGAAAGAGACATCTACTTCCTCAAGAGATCAGCTTTCTTGAGATACAGATAACTATTAGCACCTGTTCAACGGATTGAAGACCTTGGTCTGTGATATTTCAATGAGTTTCTCAAAACCACATGCTCATGGCCAAATACGTTGTCAATCCCGTTTCTGAACCTTGCAGGCTTACCTCTTCCGTGACCTTTAGTGAAGTTCATCCCGGGTCATCCCAGGCTGCATGTTCTGCTTCTATTTTCAGATGGTGTCATTACATGAATCGCCTTACAAATATTTATTGAGCATTCACTAAGTGCCAGGTACAGCTCTTGGTAACGTCACGAACAAAACAAAGTTCCTGCCTTCAAAATTCTCTTTCTCTAGTGCAGAAAAGCAGGCAAAGAGTAAAAGGACAAGTCGAAGGCTTAGATCTGGAGCAAAAGTGATAGATGTGAAAACAAACCAGGTGTAGCTAACAACCTGGAGTACTGGTAGAAGTGTGGAAAATCTGAATTTGACAGTCATTTTAAACGGCGACTCTAGCATCTCTGAGTTCGGAGTTCAGTAGGCAAGCCTAGGAGGGAATAACCTTAGCAGGTGCATGTGTGCAAAGGACAGTTCATCTTGTGAGAGAACAGACAGGTGAGATAAGTCACAAGGGCCAAGGTTTAGAGGTCAGGCAGGTGGAGAAAGGTAACCAAGGTGCAGGAAAGGAGCAGCAGCTAAGCTGAGAGAGACCAGAATGATTGAAGAGAGTCAAGGAAATGACAGTTCATGTGTCAGATGGGCCGGGGGGGTCACTACAGTTTAATATATCAGAAGCTTACAATGGTCTCACTAAACATTATTAAAATTCTGGCTACCAGTAAGCATCAGAAAATACTTAAGAGAGGAACTGAAAGGTTTCCAGCTTTGAATGACTATTGCCTTTTCCAAAGGGTATGTGTGTGTGTGTGTGTGTGTGTGTGTGTGTGTGTGTGTGTGTGTGTGTGTGTGTGTGTGCACGTGCACATATATGTGTGTGTCTGAAAGAGAGAGCAAATATGAGTGCATGTATTTATGTATATGTGTGTGCATGTCTGTCTATGCATGTATGACTGTGTCTACATGTGTGTGCGTGTCTACTTGTCTGTGTGTGTGTCTACTTATGTGTGTGTGTGTCTGTATCTGTGTGTGTGTCTGCATGTGATCACATTCTGCTAAGTGGATACTTTCAGTAGTGAGCACCATAACTTTGCAGCTCCCATGCTATTTATTACTTGACATTCTGCCTTCCTCCAAATAAGGACACAATTCCAGTTAGAGGATGAATGAACGAACAACTCTTAACAAGGAATAATAGGGCTTAAGAGCTAAAAGAAAGTCAATATTTGAGTTCAGTTCAGGGTCTTTAAATTCTGACACCCAGATTCACTCTAGAAATGGCTGTTCCTTTTTCTGCCAATGCTAATCACTGATGGTGACAGAGCTCTTAAATATGCTTTGAAGGATTTGGCCTGCTCACCCCAGAAAGAGGCTTGTGTTGCCTTTCCTTCTCTGGGCACCACTCCTACATTCCTTGGCTCAGTGAGAAGCTCTTGACCCATCCTGTACTTCTTCCCTTGCCACTCCACAGCATATCTGATGATCTCCAAGATAATAATGGTATATAGGGAAAGTCGAGAAAAGGGATAGTGAATTTGTGTCATACTAAACATTCCACATCCACCTGAATCTCCACATATGGCACACGGAAAAGAACAAACAAGTATCTCTAAATGAAGAAAATGCAAACTTTATGTGCTGAGTGATGTACTGCTCAGATAGCAAAATGGAGTGGTAGCCAAGTGGTGAGCTTTTGGCCTCATAAACCCAAGATTACAGATCTGAACCCTATCCAGGTCTGCTGCTAAAGGGGCCACTTAGTTTTAGAATATATCAAACACTGACTGCTGTCAAGAAACATTCTCTGAGGATGTGAGCTCTGGCCTAAAGAAGAGGGTAACCTAGCAAAGTTGAAAAGAAGAAGAAAAAAAAGTAAGTAGAACGTGAACCAAGAAGCATTTCCCTCCAAAAACAAAAAAAGAAAAGACAAAAAAAATGTCTTTAGAAACATCTTACAATTGTGAATTAGCCAAAGAAAGAGGCAGAAGTAGAAAAACCCGTCTGTCCAGCTAGTCTACTTCATTGCCCAATGATTCTAATTTGGCCATATCTATGTCTCACTTGGCCTAGGTCAGTCAGGGTAGGACAATGCCCAAGCACACACAGATTGGCTTTTTAGTCACAGGGAAGAGAAGAGATCGAAGCCAGGAGCCAAAGGTCCGTGTCTAAGCCCTGGCTCTAGCACTGCAAAACACAAACAATGAGGTAAATTTCTCTTTGCTTCAGTTGCTCCTACCAGGATGGAAAAGGAAGATTGACCCAATGCTCTGTCCACGTCCTCTGGTTATCATGAGGCTCATATGCAATGAGGATCGTCAAAGCTGCATTCCAAAGCAATATGTCTATGACGTAAATCTCTAACGAAAACCATGATAGGCTGCCCTAGAATGTACACTGATGCAAGTCAATACAGCTCCAATGCTTCAGGCCAGAGGAGCATTGCAACTTACTGCCACCCTTCAGTCAAAGGGATGCTCCCTTGATGAAAAGTGACAAATCTTCCAGAATTAATGAGATGTTAGGAAGAACACTAAGATAAGTCTGACATGGAGCAATCCATGCTGTTTTCTGTCTATCTCGCCCTTGACAAGGTTTATAATCTTGCCAGATGTCAGCATTTATTTGTTTTTATTTATTATTCAGTATAATTAAAATAGCTGCTACTTTGTGGTGAGGATCAGAGATAAGTACATATAACATGTGATTATTGGTCTCTGGCACTTAGAAAATACAAATGTGACCATTTGTATAACTAACCTCAAAATATGAATGAATCCATCGGCCATTTACAAAAGGTAAAACTGTTTTTGATAACAGAAACCCAGTTTAAATTTTTTGAGGCTTCTCAATTCCTTATTTGTCTTTTTTTTTCCTAGAAGGCATGATGGGAATCAATATAGAATGTTATTTAAATATGGCATGTTATAGAAAAAACACCTTTTCCAAAAGAATCCAGACCTACTAATTGTGGAATAACTGGAAAATCTCTTGTTATCCCATAATATATTTGACACTTAGTCAGACTTTAGGAAAAAGATGGAAAATGAAAGGGGAAAGAGGAGATTTAGAGCCATAATGTCTCTGAAAAAGCATTTTCATTTAAATTTAATGCACCACACTTAGTTTCAGCAAAAACCTATGTTTTTCATTAGATATTAGGAAATATACCGCTCACTAATACTTTGACTTGGGCTTTTGCTGGTGTTGGCTCTCTTAAGACCTGGCTGATAGTTTATATCTCGACCAAGCATTCTCTACCCATTTCATGTCTCCTCTGAACAGTCATCCAGACCCTCTTCCTCTCTTCTCCACTCAGGAAGGTTTGTCTGTGGCCTCTCAAGCAAGTCACCTTCCTCTATGTCAACAAGGAAGTACAGAGACGTTCAAGGTAAAGCCACTCTAGATGGTCACCTTTAAAATAAGAAGCACCAGATGTTTGCCAATCAAGGAAAGGTGGCTTTACAGGAAATGAAACCTCAGACTCAAACACCAAGAGGCTTATCACCCTCCTGTTGTTAGGACTACTGTAACAAGGGCCACCAATGCCAATGTGACAACTCTTAACAGCAATCTACTATAAAGGAGTCCAAGTCCTGAGCATGAACCTAGACTTGGGGTTCACATACGTAACACTGGGGGATGGGACAGAAACACTAATGTTTGAGGTCTACCTTCAGCTTCCAATTCTCCAGCATAATTGGCGTAAGATGATGCCTAAATATACTTCTGGAAGTTTTATTTGGGCTTTTATTTATGTCATTTTAATTTTTAGCCTCATGTCAAATTGAAGAGCTATATCAGATATTTTTTGTTTGATGCCTTTAAAGACACAGAAGGCTCCACAATTTCTGGGAGGTCATATAAGAGGTCTCTCAAAGGTGATACAAGAGGATGGATCTTTCCTTCAACAAACTGCCTTCCCCTCATGTAGTCCACTATCCCTGTCACATTCGGGAAACACTTCTCACTTAGACATTAACAAGTCCTTTTTGTAACTCACCCTGCACACTGTGAAGGAACTGAAACCCTCTCAGGCTAAGGTGGATGAAGGAACTGAAAGGTGAAACTAGCTTTAAATAGGAATGAAACTGATGAGCGTCTGCTCAAAGGCCAACAGAGGAAGACACGAGTAAATGAAAACAAACTGGCTCACTGAGAAAAGCCAGCTACACCTGGCAAGTTCTCTGAGTTTGGATAATTTAAAATTTCAGTAAGGGTTTATGTTTTACACGTGACTGTGTCCCTAGACATTGAGGGGACACCCAATGTCATTAGCAGATGACACCTATCAAGGTCTTAGGGCCTGCTGATTCTAAACATACCCCATGAAATAAGATTCAGATAGCACTTCCTAGCCTGGAAATCAATGAAAGACCTCCATATTCAAAGTCCTTTGAATAGAATTGCTGTGCCTAAACCCAAGTTGAGTTCATTTTGACAACTGAAATAGATATGGTCCCTTTGTCCATCATAGAAGAGCATCATTCACCAGCTATGAACTATTAAAGAAAAATTATGTTCTTCAATTTGGAAAAGCCTATGTTTAGAAGAACTCAAAGCAGGGACCCTACCCCAGACCTACATAAGTATTGCAATTGTAGTGACCCCAGCTGATTGACATCAAGGGACCCAGGGGTGCCTGTTGACTGTTGGAAAATGGAGGAAATATACCTTATTTAAGGATTTTTTGTTTTGTTTTGTGGAAAATATAGGAGGAAGTCTAAGGATACAGTTTCCTATATTGCCATGGTAGTCATCAAATGCGAAAAGACTCAGAGGCTGTCAGAAAGGCCATAGCATCAAGAATGGCAAAGGTGAATGGATGCCATTTCTTAAGTAGCAAGTACTTTTAGAAGGTCTCTGTTTTCTGAGTACTGTTTGGAGTGGTCACAATTTAGATTCTCAGCTCCTTTCTCAGCTACCCTGGTCATTGTCTGTCAAAGTGAGAAAAGTGGTACACTTGATCATCTCCCTAACTTGGGGATTGTAAGCTTGGAAGTGAGTCCTCTCTGGGTGTAAGGACAGCTATCTGCTTCTGGAATCTTTGCATCCATTTCCCTGGCTCGGAGGTAAAATTAAATAGGAATATTATTGTCGCCACAGTCTCTCAGCAAGCTCTTAGGCACAAAACAGGCATGCCTTCAATCAGAAATGGTATTCTTAGAGGTATGCATGCATAATGAACAACAATTGCTTCCTGGGGCATCTTAGCACCCAGGTTCTCTTTATCCTTCATCACATTTTGAACTGAGGGTTTCAGCAACAATGATGGTGAAATACAATTCCCAGACTTATAAGTTGCTTCTTATGCTTAATTTCTAACAGAATGGATAAAAGCCTGGGCTCTGAGGTCAGGGTTTAAGTGCCAGTGATATGATCCAGGACAAACTGTTTAACCTCTCTATTAGTTTCCATTTCATTACCAAATAAATACCTGGGTTTTATTTATTGGGAAGGTAATGTATATGAGGCACAGAGTAAACACGTGCAGAGTAAGTATACTATAAATATTATCCACTAGTTTGATATAATGTCATTGAAACCACAAATAATTAAATCTTGTTAGGCATAGTGGATTTAGACCATACAAGTCCGTGTATAGCTCTACCAACACATGTATGCACATGAACTTTGGCTGTGAATGGAGCCTGTCTGGGGAACCAGCATCAGTAATGAGACAGGCTCCGTGTAATATCAAGCTTCATATGTGCCAGCAGAGAGAGATGGGAATCATTGACAGTACTGAAGTGCACTTCATTAAAAATATATGTCATGGATAGAAATGCTGAAGGACCACATGGCATGTCCAAGATAACTCACCTTGTTAATAGGTGGAAAAAGTGAGATGGCCCTAAAGCACTCAGAGCAGAAGGTGGAAAATGGTTCACCAATAAGCCCAAGTTTTCACAACCAGCTGGTGCTACTGAAGAACAAAGGGGCCTAGACTTCAGATGTGTGAACAATAAGGCATCCCATACCAACCAGTGAAGAAAAAAGTTCAAGCGCCAAACCTGGCTTTTGGCAAATGAATCTGGATCACAAAGAAAACTGCATGAATCAAGCTGCTACAATTGTGATTCATGGAGTCATTCTGTGCATCTAATAAATGCATAAAATAATATCACCTGGTATCTACCTGAGCACACCCACTCCCTAGAGAGAACCCATCTCTGTGTGCCTAGACTATGTTTCAGTTGACAAAAGAGCCCTGTGAGGAAAAAGTCTCCTCATAGGAAGCTACCAGGGTGACACATTTGCAGGACAGAACTTTATATGGAGAAATCACATCACTTTGTTAAGGAGGTTAATGAGTTTTGTTAGGCAGAGGCACTGGGAATTGCTAGTAAAGGGAGAACAGAGGCAATGGAAGGGTAGGAAAAGAAAGACATCTTTGAAAATGCTGTCATTTTCAGTTGTGACCAGAAGACACAGTCCACCTGGCAATGACTGCAGCAGAAGGGCAGGTGCTCTCAGGAGTCACTTCAGCCCAGCTGATGGACTGGACAAACCTGTTCCTGACACTAAGCTTTCCTAGTGAATGCTGTATTTGTCCATTTGGAGTGCCTCTGGAGTTTTGCCTCAAATTGACTATCTGCCTTTCTCAAAGGGGTATGAATTAGAAATGTAAGATCCCTACAAAGGCTCACAGGTTTGAAGACCATTTCTTTTCTCTAGAAGTGGAGCTTTGGGGAGAGTAATAGCATCATAAGAGTTCTAAACTATTGGAAGGTAATGGAATCTTAGGAAGTAAATGTAAATACATCTCTCTCTTACTATCTCTGTCTCTCTTTGCCCACTCCCACAGACATGAACAAACACACACACACACACACACACACACACACACACACACACAGAGAGAGAGAGAGAGAGAGAGAGAGAGAGAGAGAGAGAGAGAGAGAGAGATCATGCCTCATCCGAGACAATTGAGCCAGGTAACCACAGACAACAAGCACCGCAACCATGATCCAAATTCAGCCTTTGTGGCTCTTAATTTCCTTAGGAACTTAGGAAGTCGGTGATGGAGAGCTAAGTTCCCTGATACCATAGGTCATTTACCCCAACTGAAAGTGATATAAGATGAAATAAAGTTTGAGAGGAACTACATATTGTGTCTTTTTCTTGGAGACTCATGAGGCATAGTCATATGTGGAAGATTAAGAAATGACTTGTTTATGAGAAATATGTTTACCATTTATTTAGTAAACAGTAATAGAACTTAATTAAGTTTGAATTTGTTCCGTTCTCATTTTTTTTTTAAATCTAACTGAATAATACTTGATTTGAAAAGGCACAGTCATAAAACCTATCCTGGGCCATACTATTTTCTTTCACAAAATATAGAACAGGTACACAAAGCCTTACTGATTTATGTGACACATAGAAGTTAGTAGTTCTTAATTTTCATCAGGTAAGGGCATGTGACATTTTAGGAATAGGGTCAAGAAATTCAGCAAATATATTGAGGTATGTACCTGATCACGTTATTAGTATTAATCTATTAATCACCCTCTCCAATCAGCAGCATCTTGAAAGGGTATTTTTTTTACTTGCTATGTTTGGTAAACAATGTGATGTAGTGAATTCTAGAATCACATCTGAGGAAGAATTTATATTGGAACAGGGACTGGGCACCACAGTCAGAGAAACAAATTCAGAGTGGTCTAAAAAATTGTTTGGATAAATTCTTAGTCATCCCAATTAGGTCTTTGGATTAAGTGATTGCCTGGGCTGAGAATGGACATGTTCTTGATTGGAGCTGTTCTAAGTAGATAGAGTTAAGAGACCAAGACCAAAGTTATAAAGAGACCTCTCTTATCAGAATTCCTCAGAATCTTTGACACAAGCCCATCCACCGTCCCCTAAAACTTATTAGGTGAAGTTGTAACTTGGTGGTTTTGTTTTTGTTTTTTAAATAAACTCTCATGGACACAGCTAGAGAGAAATACACAGATTCAGTGATAAGTGCCAAATCTTAGATGCTTTCCATGAACTTGCCTTCACATTAGCGAGACTCGTTGGGCCTAGGGTTTTATGGGAAGCCTCCTGTGAGCACGGCTGTATCTTGTGCTACTCAGACCATGCCTGGAAGAACCAAACCTGCCACCATCTTATGGAAGATATATTTCAACATGAATATTCTCACTCAAGAAATGTCACAAAAATAACAAAGAGCAAATTAGAACTAGAACATCACAGGCTGTTTCAAGTAGAGAAGGCTGAGGAATCACCCCAGAGCTCTCTTTTTCTTGGAAGAAAAGAAAGACCTGGTTTATAGAGTTTAAGATAGCACAAACCTAACCTATGGTAAATGCAAGAAAACATCTCCAAGAAATGAGAAATATAACTATGTTATACTCTGGGTTGAGCACGAGCAGTAAGTGTCCAACTGTTACTTTATTGAGCAGGCCTCTCTAACTAGACTTGTCTGCTATCATTTAAGCAGCCTCAAATTTACGCTTAAGAGTTTCACTGGATACCTGACCCAAGATGCCCCCAGATTTTCTACTTTCATACTCTTATTCATGAGTATGAATTGGTTCTTTTTCCCATCTCATCTTGCTCCACTGTACCTGGTGTAACAACATAGCAAATTCAGTGTCTGTTCTTCCCTTCCACACATTGTACCTTGACTTCCTCTGAGGCCATCCCTATCAACACAAACCTCTTGTCACACTCACCTAAAACTTTTCTATCTGGTTCATTTCAGTTCAAGGACATCAGTCATAAGGTAGAGAGAATACCTATCACCCAGAAATTTGATAATTTCCTCATATGTGGGCAAGTGAGTGGTCAGAGAGAGTTCTGTGGTAAAGTGTTGCTATTGTTTTGTAAGAACCATTAGTTACATAACCAATTCTCTTACAGGTTGGGCTTGAGTATGTCTATGCTTATATTCTCCATACTTGGACCTCTACACTGGAGGTGAGGTACCATATAAACATGTTAACTGTGTCAGTGCCCAATTTCATAATTGCCTTTTAACATCTATCCTGTTGCCCAAAGACTGTGCTCTGTACAGTGAGTCTATGAGAGGTTTGTTTGAATTCTAACATAAAAGTGGCCTCCATGATTTAGAGGCCCTGGCAGGAAATCAGTTGTCAATCTCCTTTTAGTGGCTCATCCCTCTTAGTGGAACTTTGAAAATAATCTGCAAGCAAAGGAAGCTTCTTTCTCTGTCAGATAGCAATGATAGAGAGAATGCCAAGCTATCAGATCCACTGTCTGTAGAGCTGTCTTGGATGGTGGAGGTCTTGGGAAAGGCATTGACATTCATGGTTTCCTCATCTACAGTTTTGAAGGGTTGAAATCAGAATTTCCCTATGCCCAAGATCATCTTGAAAATCTCTTGAAATCTATACACTATTCCATAGTAAGATATTTTGATTATACTCTGACCCTTCCTAAGACTGACAATCAAGTTTACCTTGAACTGGAGGAAAGAGTTAGCTACTAGCTGATCAGAATCAGCTGTAGATGGTTTGGAGAACCCAAGACATATAGAGAGACACAGGAAGCCATAGGGAGGGATTAGAAACATTTCCAGGCAGTTTGGATCAAAGAAAGAGAGAGAAGGTCACTGGCCACTTCCACACCACTTCTCTAATTAGTTGGGTTTAACCCCATATCTATAGACCCCCAAGGTTTTATTTATAGCACAGTAATTTAGATAATCACTACACTATTTCAAAACACTTCAATTCACAAACACTCAAAATTGTCTATCCAATTACCAAAGATTGGGAAAGAACCTGATGTCCACTGATGGGTGTTCGTAATAGTTTTGGACCTACAGTTAAGTATTCCTTGTATAGTCAATTATAACTTTGTACAATGCCTCCTTCTCTTTGTAAATGTTGGAATTTTGCTCAGCATTTTTAGCTCTCTATCAGTTACCCGGAGTTCTCATGACAGCCAAACATCCCTTAAGCAATATATAAAATATGCACAATGTGTCAGACACACTCATTTTCCCATATGACACAGAGACAGCAACTGATATGCAGTCAAGCTGATAGTTACCACTATTTGATTACAGAAACATGATGTATTCTCCTCCAACAATAGTTCACATGGAATCTTCCCCTACTTGGGAATGTTTCTGATGCTAGCCTATGCATCTGACATCTACAGGTGCACTCTGCATCACACATCTAGGACAGATGCTCAGGTTCTCTCAACACGAAGTATCTGGGCCCTACCCAAGTCAGCGTTCCAATAATCAAATTCTCAAGACCTAACAGGGTCCTGCTAGTGACTTAGACTACAGCCAGAAATTACCTCAATTAGAAGAACTCCATGAAATAAAAGTTAAGACAAAGAAACAAAAAATGTTTTTTCTAGTCTCTATTCGTTTCTCTTTTCTTTTACTTAAAAGTTGTATATGACCGCTGCAGCTCAAACTATATTCTCCCTGTGTTCATTGCCAATGTTAAAGTATTTGGAAATGGGACACTTGAGGGATAATTAAAGGTGGATGAGATAATGCAGGTTGAACTTTCAAATAGAAATTAACGGCTTTCAAAGAAGAAGACATCGATGGTTGTCCCCAGCATGGAGACAGTAGGAAGACAGCCGTCTGTTGACAATGAAAATGTCTAATATTTAGCTAGTGCAGCCAGACTCAGAGAAACTGCTAGCATCTTGGTCTTGAACTTCCCAGGGCTAGAACTGTGAAAAAAAATGAATATCTGTTTGCTACAATCCTCCAACGCACAGTGTCTCGTTCTAACTGCCTAAGCAAGCTAAAGAAGGTGCCTATTTCCAAGTGCACTGAAGTCAATGTTATTAAGCATCTCCTAAGAAAAATTGTTATCGCCACACTTCGAGATACAAAGAAACATACTCTGGTCTCACATGCCTGGCATTGTAACTGCAGAGAAAAGAAGTGAGTCAAATTGGAGCCTATAAGATAGTAGAGGATATGGCAAACAGCAGCGTATAAATAGTCATCAAAATTGGAAATGTATAAGTATAGAAAGAGGGACAGTGACTGGAAGCCACAATTGAACACCCTTGACCGTGGTTTACTAATCCTCTCCCTTGAGTACTTCCTCTTCCCTTCCAAGCTCCATCTTACTTCTCTCAAACCCTTTCACATTCCCAGGTTTAGGTAAGCAACAATATTTTGCAACTTCACAGTGTGAGCCTGTGACCTGCTGGCTATCCATTCACAGGGGCCCTCAATATGATGCCCACAGAGAATCCACTTGGAACTCTTTCCTATCCTGTCTCCGCTCTACATTGTGTGCTGACTGTACTACAAAGAAACGATCCAGCAAAGAAAGAAAATGAACTGCTTTGACTTGCTGTGACCTGTAGGAGGTAGACAAATGCAGTAATCCTCAGCCAGCCATGCCTCTCTCTGACTCCCAGTACCAGCTCACCCATGTGTGCATGTTCACTCATGCCTATTCACAACCATCAGCCACACTGCAACCACAGTACCTCCGATCTTCAAGGTTCAACACACACCAACAAGCCCAGAAGACCTTGTCCAGTTTGACTTGACCACATTAATCCACTGCCTTTCACATTTCTAAAAGTGCATGTCAGTCTTCCTCTATTTACTTTTCAATCATTTCATAAATTTATATATTTACTACCCTATCTAGCCCTCCTGAGGTCGTCTTTTCCTTTCCGATGTTTACAGGGGAAGCTCTATAAAAATTTTGTGCGCCTGGGATGTGATTCCCAGAAGAATCTCATCAGTATCTGGCATGATGAAGTGCCAACTCAGACACTTTTATCCATTCACACATCCCCTTAATGACTCTATCTTACTAGGACTCTGAAATATCCCCGAAGACTCTCTAGTGATCCAAGCTTAAGAAAACAAGTTAAACTTAGATTAGTTCCCAGTTGTTATGTTACCCCAAAATTCACAGAAGCCCAGACCCCCAATGCAATGGCTTCAGGAGGCGGCGCCTTTAAGGTATATCCTGGGTCATTAAGATAGAGTTTAGGATAGAACTGGTATTTTCATAAGACAAACAGGCCCTTTCTCATTTTGCTATGTAAGAAGATAAGCAGATGACATCCATTTACAAGCCAGAAAGGATGCAATGCACACACTTCAGAAGCTCAATTGGCTAGCACCTTGACCTTGAACACTGAGCCTCTCAAACTATATACATGCCATATACATGTCAGTGGTTTATACCACCTGCATTTATTATATTTCTTAATGCTATGATAAAAATAACTGAACAGAAGAAACCCGAGCATGGAAAGGTTTAAACTGGCTTATGGAATAGAGGATATAATCAGTTATGGAGGACAATGCATGAGAGAGGGAAGCTGCTGGTCACATTACATCTACAATCATGAGGCAAAACTAGGGGAGGGGCTATAAAACCCCAAAGCTCAGTAAACCACTTCCTTCACCCCCAAGGTTCCACAACCTTCCCAAACAGTAGCACCAGTGAAGACCAAATGTCCTGATATATGAGCCTCTGGGAGAGTTTTCACATTTCAGCCACCACATCACCCAGTCTAGTATTCTGTTATTATAATCAGGCTAAGACAGCAATATTATAATTTTATGAAAAAATTAGTACCTTTTTGACCTAGCTTGATATTTTATCTCCAGAGCCAGACATTTCCCTAAAGACTTGACTGTTTCCCCTCTTGAAGGGGCCATTAGTGAAATTAAGCATCTGCCTTGAGGAACTATTTGTAGCAATATGGAAAGTAAGAAGGATGCTCGAGAGAACCTCAGTTTCTGTTCTCAGGACCCACATTACCATGACGCAGCCATATAATAACAGCTAAAAGCTTTCCACTGACAAACTGGTAGTCTCTGTGGTCATGGAGGAAAGCCAGAAAAGAGTATGACAACAGAACTTGAAAGACACTTGGTCACTCTTTGTTCCTCCATCGGTCTGTGCCTGCTGTATGTCCTCCCACATGCCCAGGAAGTAGGTAGAAATATGTCTTGTTACATGATCCATCATGCATTGCTCAATAAATAACAGGCGCCAACCTAGTTGCCAAAAGTGCTTATCGTGGGTTGATCTTTACATCTAGATTCAAGGTCCAGAAATACCAAGCCAAGGAGGTGGAAGTTAAATAAGATCTGGACACAGCTCCCTTTACCCGCTCTGCCCTGGCATATGCATGCATGGACATGCGTGCAGTGTCTGAGCACACACAACTTTCTTGTCAAAATGCTTCTGGAGTAGTTGAGATCGAGATCATGGTGTCAATCATCCTTGCAAAATCACAGCTGCTTAAATGGCCCGAGATTAAGTCACAACCTGCAACTGTCCTGGAATTTTATGCAAGTAATGAAGCCAGACCAATAAAACTATTTTTGTTCTACAAGAGTGGAAAAATTAACAAATGTTTGTATTTGCACCCCTCCTGCCATTTACTTGACCTGCATAGCTACCTTCCTTCCTTCCTTCCTTCCTTCCTTCCTTCCTTCCTTCCTTCCTTCCTTCCTTCCTTTCTTTCTCTCTTTCTTTCTTTCTTTCTCTCCTTCTTTCTTTCTTTCTCTCTTTCTTTCTTTCCTTCTTTTTTCTGATTAAAAAACAAAAAGATCATGTTTTATACCGGATTAGAGAAAAATATATGCACGAGGTTCTCTGAAATGGTGAAATAAATTCCCTTTTTTCTTTCCTTCTTTCCTTCCTTCCCACATTCCCAAGAACAGAAGTAGAATGAATGATATTCAAAAGAGTTGTCTCATAAAGCTTCATTCTCTGGCCTTTCTCTCACATGCTTTCAAGCCATCACAACCTCCTGACCCTACCCAGTCTCTCAGGGCAGAAGGGTCAACACAGCATAATTACAAATATCCACCGACCAAAACATCTATGTTGATTATCCAGGGAGGCTATTGCTACCCCCCCCCCAAAATCAACTTTAGGGGAGTTTCCCAGGGAGAGCTGATGTAGTAGGTGCCTACTTGGACCTAATAAGTCCTGGAAACACCTCACACTCAACTACACCTGGCTATCTATATCACTCACTAACATTTTAAAAGATCTGAGACATCCCACTGCAAAGACCTCTGTTTAGCTTTCTTGAGCCAGGTGTCTCCTAATCTTTTTGTGTGTTTGTTTGCTCCTGAAATTCATTTTGCCGTCTCACATTCTTAACATTCTGAAAAAGTGAGTTCCACAGAACACTTATCATAAAATGCTGCCCTTCATTTCCCTCCTGGGAAAGTGAGGAATAGAGAAAAATGTTAACCTCTTAATCGTGCACATAAATAGCAATATGAAACAGTACATAAATACTAGAACAGGTCCTAGCCTGGGAGAATCAGATGTTGGGGTGTGATCCCTTTGTCCATTCTCTGGCTACCTAGCTTGGGTCAGCACTAGTATCTCACTTGTCTAATGTCATCCTCACTACAAGGGGAACACTCCTGAGGACTTTACAGGCTCTTCTCCATTCTCTCTGGGATGCCAGCAGGCTCTAGTACATGTTGGGACACCCTCAGAGCAGGTCCCTGCGGTGTGAACCTGCAGTCTCTTCTATATTTAAATCTCAAAACCCCATGAGATTATCAGTGAATACTGAAACTTCCAGTCAAGCCCCAGCATAGCATGAAGAGATTTCTGAGAGCAAACATGGGAACCAAGCAGGGACTTGGTTGCCCCTATAAAAGCCTTCCTCTGGGGGGGGGGGGGTGCACCCACACCCTGCTTCCTAACTGGCAGGAGCTCAATGTTAGACACAGGGGTTAGGATTTAGCTCACTGATGTGCCAAGGTCTGTCTCTCACCATCCGACCTTAGACATTGGTCCAACTTCAGGGGTCTGTGAATCCGAAGCACACTCTGGCTCCATTTCACCTCACCTCCTCTATGCAGTGAAGAATACTTAGAACTATCCTCCAGCTAGCTTTCCTGTTCTCCTCTACCACATCACCACGTTCATTGCTACACAAGATGTTCCAACTGCAGTCTCTTCACGTTGTCTTGGATGCATGGCATTAACTGGCACTGTCCTGACATCTGAGGAATAAGTTATTATCACTGAAATAAAAGCCCCTGATTAGTCAGAGAACATGCATTAAGCCAGTGTATCAAATATCTATTAAATACATTCCGTATTCTGAATACTAAGCTAAACATTATGTGGGGAAGAGACCTTTCAGAAGAAAAAAAAAACAAAACATTTCTTAAACGTTATATTTGATTATACTTTTCAGTGCTAGAGACACAATTGCCATCCTGCCTTTCTTACCAATGTCCAGATTAAAAAATAATAACTATCCCTTTGCTTGCACTACCTATTTTGGGGCACAGTATAGAAGCAACCTCTCTTCCAGTTATGTTAAAAGGCAGTAACAGTATCCATTACTAGATATGATAGCATTTTGTACTGTTTTACAGAAACGCAGATTTTCCTGCCAACTCGTATCTTTCACTCCAGCTTCTTAAATCCAATGGCATCCGTTGCACAGCTTAACGGCCTTCCCTTCCCATGTTCTCATCTTCTGTGTGGTCCCATCGTTTTAGCCCTATTCTTACTTGAACTATGAGATTCACTTTCTAGATGGCCTGCTTGATTGACAGCATACATAGTATCCAATCACCCAAGACAGAAATGGCAGGCTCTTTTGCACATCTATGTGGCAAATCCCCATTCAAACTCGAGCTCCTTCCCTGGGTGTATGTGAATCTTCTAGGGCAGGGGAAGTTATCAGAGAAGGAACAGCTGCCACTGTGCTTGCTGTCTGTTGTGATCTAGATGTACATCCCTAAAAGTTCCTATTTTTGACTTAATGCCTGAATTCTTCCGCTGTTTAGAAGAGGACTCTAGTAACTAAGACTTCAGAAGATCATGAGCGTGAGACCTTCACAATGGCTTTAGTGGCCTCCATTAGAAGATGGAAGATTTCAGGGGCATCTATCTATTCTACCTCAATATACAAACTCTCAGACATGTTGTGACCTAACAAGAAGACAGACTCTCAGTGGATGTTGATACCTTGTTCTAGAACTTCCCTGCCTCCAGAACCATCTACTAAATGAACTCCTATTCTGTCAAAACTACATGGCCTCACATAGTTTATTATACCAACAGCAAGTGGATTCAAATATCACCCCAAATCCATGGAACAATTTTGCTTCCCCTCCAAGACCATTCCAAACTTAAAAACAATACCCCTCAGCTCCTGTATGAGCTTTCCCTAAGGCTTCCCCTGTCCACAGCTTACTCTCACACCCCTTTAATGCTCACCTGAAACTTCCAATATTAGAGAATCATCATCTGCTTGCTGACCCCTCATTTTGGGTTCCTCTAGATTGGACCAAGGCTAAACACTGTTTGCCAGTACCTGCAGTGTCCTTCACAGGATGGGTTAAGAGACCACGCTCTTTAAGATAAACAATCCCCTGCTTCCCATTGTTTTTTGCTTCCTATTTCACTGTATAGCACTTTCCAAAGGTGTTAGAGGTCTGTAGGATAAGCTGTTTTCTGTCTTGTTACAACTTCGAAACATATTAATGTTAACTTCTTCCTACCACAAGGAACGTTATTTCAGATGAAGAAAATGAAGATTTGATTGGTCAGCTGACTTGACCAAGGTCACAAGTAATCGGGGGCAGAGATGAAGCTGAAATCTTGGTCACATATTTCTCAGTACATCAGCTTTTACACCTGTCTCCTTCACTCAGGGAATTCTATTAAAAAGGGAACAAAAAAAACCCATATATATGTATATGTATATATATATATATATATGCAGCTATACTTATACAGACATATATGCATGTGTACAGAGATACACAAATAAGTAATGAGAATAAAATATCACTGCAAGTGAGGGGTGGGGCTCTGAGAGGTTTACAAGGGTAAGAGGTTCTACCTAAGAAAGGGGTGGCCAGGGCTTTGCAGAGGCCCCATAACAGACAGCTGGTGTTTGGGTGGGCAGTAAATCACCCTGAAATGAGCTTCTTCCTTGGGCTCAGTGAGGCCCCCAGAACAAAAGGAGGCCCAGCTTGCAGCCGGACAGCTTGCCCGCCAGCCCCAGACGAGCATAACAGCTTCATTCAGGATCTCCACATGCACACAAAGGACCTGAAATCAATCCGACATCCCGCCACCCTGGACAATGCCTTGAATCTTCTCAGAATCGAAGCCTCAAACAAGGGAGCAGCATTCAAGGGAGATCAAACTGCCAGCCTGCCACTAAAAGCAAGTAGGGAAGAAAACACTTAAAAAAAAAAAAAAACAAAAACAAAAAACGGAGGAGAGTTGCCTATGGTGGTCGTGCCCTGCTCATGCAGTGTAGCCAGGGCTACACAGGTAAAAGTTGCCTTTGGCTGGCTTTGAGCCATAGTCTTGCCAGTGACGGTGTGGGGAAATATGTGTGATACTCATCAGCAAGGGCCAGGGTATCACTTGGTCTTGGGGGTCCTTTACCCTGTGATCCCATCCACCACTACAGGCATTTCCCACTGGCATTTCCCACTGGGTCCTGGGTTAGTACAGTAGGGCATTCACACATGTAAATGCCCCTGCCTGAGGCAGGGCTTATGGCTTGACAGTGGCAGCTCCTGCTTCTGGCCAGGGAACCCCTGTTCCCAGGCAGGGCCCCTGGAGTACTCATATGCCCTATTTTGCTGCCTAATCCGGTTATCAGCTGCAAAACGGGCTGCCTGGTGGAGGGGGGGGGGGTTGGGGGTGGGCGGCAACACAGCTCCAGCAGATGAGCCCTGATTGTATTCTTTTTCCTCGGGTCATTGTTAAGACTTCTGGTCTCTTCAAGTCCCCAGAGACCTTGGCATCTGAGACCCAGCATTGCATTGGGGGTCACAGTCTGCCCCGGATGTCAGGGATCCACCTGCTCCCTGAGAGTGAGGGTTTTTCCAGCAAAGGCAGAAAGAACAGAAATGTGTTAGGAGGTACCGGAATATATTTGATTGATCTGTGAGAGTGACCAAGGCACCTGCCATTAGATGTGGCTGGAATCTTTCCAGAAATTCTAGCAAATACAGCTTACAATTCACATTCTTTGGCAGCCACTATGAAGGTTAATGCATTTTGGTAGAAAACAAAGAGCCTGCAATAGAGGGCCATTTATTGAAATCTTTCCTCTCTTTCTGAGAACCTGAAAGACCTCTTGAGAAACAGAGAGAAGAGCAGAAATGAGGTGGGGCTCTGCAGGAGATTGTCCAGGGGCTGCACAGATCAAGCTGGAAGGTATATGAAGGCCAAAGAGAAGACAAGTCTGAAAAAGCTGGTTAGGGGGACTGCCTTCCTTCCGCCGCTTGTTTTAATTCATGACATCCCTATTTTTCCCCCTCCCTAAATTACTGGCTGAACTTCCAGGAACTGATCTACAACCAACCACCCATCCTCTGCATCATGTAAAAAAAAAAAAAAAAAAAAAAATCTGCTCCCTCTCTGGAAGGGCTGTCCTGCAAGAAGGAACCTCAGGGCAATGGGGAGGGGTGCTTTGGGAACTTACTGCAGATAAAGAATCAACCTTCACAATTCAAAAAGGGCACCTCATGCTTTCCTCTACCTCCATTTTCAACTGCTTCTCCTACTGGCAGTAAACGTAAAGTGAATCAATTTCTCCCTCCAAAGGGTCAGTTGTCCCCCCCCCCCCTTTCCATTTTCTGCTTTTGTAGCTTACCTCCTCCAATCTACTTCCCTACCGGGGCTGAAATTAAACAAGCTCCCCATATGCCATGCCTCACTTGTTGTCTGTTCCCCTCACAACCATCTGGCCTATTTGCTCAGCCAGAGAGAGAGAGAGAGAGAGAGAGAGAGAGAGAGAGAGAGAGAGAGAGAGAGAGAGGCAAAGCAAAGAAAGGCAAGGGAAGAGAGAAAATAGAAAAAAATAAAAGAAGGAACAAACCCGGGGGGGGGGGAGGTAAAAAGAAGGAAGAGGAGGGGGGCATGGAAGAGAGAGAGCCAGACACAATGAGGAGGAAGGGGTGGTAATGCAGCCTCTCCCATCTGCTCCTTGGCCAGAGTCCCGGATGGAGCAGTAATAGAGAGCAACAGAACCAATGATAATTAACCCAAACACAGACCTGTTTATTTAACCTGTTCAAATAGATCACTCCGAGACGGTGCTCTTGCAGAAGGCCCTGGGACACACTTTAGGAGATACCCAAGGGGCTGCTGAGGATACACAGGCAAGCTGGCCCTCTCCACAGACATCCCTGGCGAGCAGGATAGGAAGAGGGTACAGAAGGATACAGAAGACTTCCTGTTATAAGCTAGTAACTAGTAGTGAGATCTTCTGGGAAGGAATTTTATTTTTTTTAATCACTGTGCCCTTTACCGGGCCCTTCTCACCACTGTATGCATTTCATGGCAATAGCTGCTAGCTACTGCATGGGTAAATGAAACAGCAAAGCTAGCCATTGAGTTACATTTATCTTCCGCATCTTCTCGTCTCAGTATCCTGCCTGCCACATCAGATCATAAGGGGTGAGTCAAGGAGACTAAAGCCTCACTGTCTGGAGAACATAGAGGCTAATGCAAAGTGACCCAGAAGACTCCATGCTGAGACGGTCAGCAGGCAATAGTCAAAGCTAATGGTTTGGTGGGGAGCATCAGGTGAGTCAGCAGCCTGGCTTCAAGGCTTATGCCACCTATTTTTGATATCTCATTCTGTCCACATAACCTACTCCCAACTTAAATATAATACCTATTAGCTTACCTATTTAATAGAAACAAAAAGGTTGGCTTCCCCAACATGGTTTAGCCCTTACAAATTAAAATGCAAAAGGTCAATGTACTCTGTCAATCTTGGCCAAGACAAAGAGCCTGCAAATTTTAAGCAGGAACAAGGACTCTGTTTCAAGTGGGCATTTTGCAACCAAACCAAAGAGCAAGGTCCATGCTAGATCTCTGTGTGTTGTATGTCCATATAGTTCCAGAGGCCTGGGAATAAAGAGCATGAACATACTCAGGGCTAGAAGGCAGGAGACAGAATGGGAGCTTTGAGTCTGGTGAGTGGCTCTTGGCAGAGTACTTAAGACCAGCTAAGGAGTCCACTGGCTGGGTTGAAAATAGGAAGCATCAGGAGTGGATGAGGAGTTGGCAGACAGTGGGTTCCAAGTGGCTTCATGCTCCTCAGTGGAAGAAACACAGAGATAATTTGAACATGCCTATTTTCAAGCTCCACAGCTGAGCTCCCGTGCTCTCCCACCCCACACCTCCCACCCAGCCTAGCAATTTGGCAAATCCTTTCTGCTGGCTGCTCTTATACCCAATATGTTGGGTTGCCTTAGCAACTAAGGTAATTATCTCCTTGGAGCAATTTAAACAATGACCATCATAAATAATAACAATAAGGAAGATGTTGATTTATAAAAAAAAAAAAAAAAAAAAAGAAGAAGAAGAAGAAAAAAAAAAAAGAAAAAAGAACAGATCTGAGGCTCCCTAGGTCATACGTTGGCTTGATACTGAAAAGGGGAAAGGGTCTTGTTGAGGTAGGCAACAAAACATGGTCTCTTATGGGACCTCATCTTGTTTGGCTAGAGGAAAAAGACAGGAACTACTTGCCTATCTCTCACAGGCTTACCCACAAGCCCTGGCAGTTGGAAAGACAATCCCTATCTGTAGTTTGATCAGCTTTCTGCCTTCTGGTTCTCCCAAGCCACCATACCTAACACAATCAGAGCACATTGAAACCAATCCTGTAATGCCCTTCTCCTTTCAAAATCAGGCCCTGGGTCTTTTATATATATCCCTGTTCTTAGCACTACACTCCAGGCCTAAGACAGAAAGGATATTTAAAAATATTTACCAAATTAATACTGATATTGTATTAGTTATAATTTGTAAGAGACAAATGCCTCATTTATACTTTAAGGGTTCCTTTGGGTTTTGTTTTTTGAACCACTATACGAAAGATCTTAGGACCTAGCACCTGCCTGTAGTCTAAAACACAGTAGGGTTTCACATTCCTAAGAATCTAGAGAAATAGGCGTAAGTGTAAATTTAACCAAGTGTAGGCTTCTTTTCCCCTAAAATGCCATCCCAGGGAATTCTGTAAATGTAGAGCATTACTTGAGACAAATCACTAAATAAAATACAATTGTAAAATGAAAATTAAATTGACAATATATTGTAAAATTTTTTATTTGCCCTGACCCAAACATAGATAATCTTACACATAAACTCCATTCTATAAATGAATCCTAACTCAGAGCAAAATACAACCAACCCATTCTTCCCTGGTGCTCATAAGAAACGTATTAGTAAGCACAGGTCAGAGAATTCAGTGAGATCATTCCTAAGCTCTCAAGGAGACTTTATGACCCTTCCTCTGTTATTTTCTACTTAAATACTTAGTTGCCACCTGATACTTTCAAAGTACATTTGCATCAGCATTATCTTAATAATAATTACTGAGGTTAAGTTGGATAGGGATCCCTATCCCCATTCCAAATACTGTTAAATGAAGTGATTAATCTCTGTGTTAGGCGAAGAAGTGTCCAGCATTGACCCTCTTGCTCTTTCCTTTTTATGCACAATGTGTAAGGTACCCATGACATGAATTGGTGAAATAGACTTATCTAAGCTGTCAGAGCAACATGAAACATGTACCTAATCATACTTCCATGTGCCAAAAGGAATGATCAAACCCTTGTGTTCACTAATCCAAGTTCTTAGTACTCTTAAAACAAGTTAGGGTCAGGAGTAAAAGGTCTTCCTAAAGATGTTCCATACCCTAATCCTGAAAGTCTGTGGATTTCTTGAATTTTATAGCAAAAAGCAGTCAAAAATGAAGACAGGCTTAAAGTTGCTCATATAATGATTCTAAATTATAGAAATATTGGCTTAGATCTACTAACTGCGTCTAATACAACTTAGTTCCAAGGTAGAAGAATGTAACCACCAGCCAAGGGATGTCAGCCAGTCCCTCAGCAAGGATGTCTTGCCAGATAAATAATAACCAGTTGTTTTTGCATAGACTAAGCCCATCCCAACTACTGGCCTACTCTACTTCTAGAGATGAACACATTGCTTATAGAACTGGAAAGTTAAAGTTGTCATATAGAGAAAACTATTTGCAGGGACACAAAATGTGCCTTTCCAGAATGTCTGACCCAAACTAAATCAGCTATGGACTCTTCTCTAAGGGAAACTTAGAATGCTTGGGAAAAGGTGAGTGGCACAAAAACAGGAAGTGTAATCCCACTTGATTTTTATCATATGTAGCCAGAGGCTTTCCTGGGTTAATTTTCAAGACTTTTTTCAATAGAATTAAGCAATGTTTTCCAGATCCTGAATACCTACTTATATTAAATCCTTTCTCTGGATAAGCTAATACTGAGAAAATGCACTACTGAGTTTCAGCTTTCCAATTCTACTGTTTTATAATTAATAAGGATTACCATGGAAATATCTACATAATTTTTCAGACAACTCCATCTTTTTTTTACCTATTGGACGACAAACCTCCTTAGGAGTAGGAATGGAATATAACCCATTTTTATAGTATCTGGAAATTATATTCGTTTATATTACTGGATACTTTTCATGTGCTAAAAGCTGAGCGAATACAAAATGTTATTCACATTATCATACAAAGAGATGATATCCCCTAATCAAAATAGTGGGTAGTCACATAGAAAGTAACCTGACACATAAAACTTGAATATTGGGCAAGAAAAACTGAAGGATTTTTTTCCAGGAATAGATGACAGTACCAATAGGTGCTTTGGAGGTTGAAGGGTACAGAAGGTATGATTGGGGGTGCCAGGAAGGAACAGGGTTTTTCATTGTAAAGTGAGTACCTTCTAGACAGGAAAATGGAGGAGGGTATTTAAGGTCAGGGTGATGTAAACAGAAGTATGAGAGTGGGCATGGAAATGTGGTCAGGGAATGAACAGAGCATTCAGCCACTGGTGAGAGATAAGCCTTCAAATAGCAGTTTGTCTGAAATTAGAAGCATCCTTGACTGCCAAGCAAATTTATTTTCAGCCTTTTTAAGTCTTCCAAGAGCAACAGCATTTACAAGTTGATCCGTATACAGTCCCAAAGTATATTGGAGCGCTCACACGACAGACAGTTATGATACATATGCAGGCTTGAGAAAGCCCAGGGAAGAAACTAGGGCTAGCATAGAGTGTGTGCCCAGGTGCCAGTTCACAAAATGACAAGTCCAAATTCACCAAAGAATGAGGAAGACTCATCAAGCAATCAGTATCACAACATACCTTCAGACCAGTCACAGTTCAGACTTTTAAACTGTGCATGTTTGATTTTGTTCTGTTAGCTCCCACCAGACATGTCAACATAGCGTTCCCAAGAGCCCTATGGACCAAGCCTCAGGAGGCTCTTTGGCTTGCAGTTCCTGATCTTGTCACCATTGGTTTCCAGCAATGATTTGTAGAACCAGCTTCTATCTTTCCTGTGCCCTGAAGTGCCCCATGGAGGACCTAAATTGTGGTGGGAGTGGGAGTACTCTTGTCCAGCCTACCCTGAGATTGATGGCAATAGGGCTTCTCTGCCACACATCCGTAGATTTACTAGTCAGTTGGTATCCTCCTCTGTGTGTGGAGTTGACAAGATGAAAAGTAAAAAATCCTTCTCAATGGACAGGGACCAAGACTCCCCCAGCCACGCCTCCTAAAAGCCAGTAAATCTTTCAAATTTCCCCTAGGGTACTGCGTAATCTGAGAACCACATAGTACCATGGACGGTAGAGTGAAAAGAAAATTTTATTTTTCACAAAAGGAGAAATTTGAGGTTTTGTGGTAAAGGGGAAGGATGTAGAATCAGACACACATACACACACACACACACACACACACACACAGGGGTGGGGGGTCTGTTCATATCCTGACCCCTTCTCATTACCCACAGTGACATGGAGAAAGACTCATCTCTCCTCACGAGTCATGACAACTTACAGGGCAGGTGACTTCACAAAAGAAGACATCAGCCTCCTAGGTGCCACAAGCATTTGAGGACAGCAATGAGACCCAAAGATTGAGAGATACAGTTTCTTGACTCTAATGTGGAAAGACAGGTTAAAAGACAGAGCTGCCTCAGTCTAATAGAACCAACATGTTTTCTCTCAGAGACAAGAGAGTGGCTATCACATTTGGGGCTTGCTATTGAGTCATCATAGCTGACTTTTCCACTGATATCCCCAACTTCCAGATTAATTATTTACTGGCCAGATTTTCAGCTTGGTCATGTCAGGTAGAAATAGCAGAAGGTGTTGAGTAGCTCAGACGGGCTGGTTTTCAAACATTAAAAGAGGATACCATCAAAGCCTAGCTCTTCAGCACAGGGAACCATTTAACATTCTCTAAGATTCCTACCTTCTGTCCTCTGAGCCTATAGGTTAAAAATGGATTTGAGTCTTTATCCCAAGACCTACGGTTAAATTTACTTTCAGATAATATTTTTTTCTTGTGCCCAAATAAGAATCTTGAGTGCAAAATTCTTCTGGTTTTGAAAGGTTGGAAATAATAGGTAAAGAGCTTCTGATAGAACCAGGGAAGAAGAGAATGGGCCGTCACTATAGGCTCTCTTTGCAGGTAGTAGAAGTGCTGCATTACACTGTTGCAGGATGCAAGCAGAAGGAAGGGACCTGATGGGTGCCAACCAGAGTGGCAATGCCTCCTTATGGTACTGCCCCTTCCAGGAGACCACAGAAGCCAACCTATCCCTTGGTTTTGGGTCCCTGAAAAGACCTGAGCTGTTCCTGTTTACCATTCTAGAAGGCTGTGCAGAACATCTGTTTAAGGTAATTTATTTTGTTAAATTAAAGACCTGAGAAAGGTAGCAATAGCTAAATAGGACATGTTTACAGAGCACTTATCTTCAGCAATAACATTCAAAAAAAAAAAAAAAAGCAACACCCAGGATGGTTACTGATGTCCATGCCCAGGTGAGAAATAGTGCTCAGTGCATCATGGCAAATGCCGTTAGCAGTTTACCTGCTGGTGCACAGGCTTTGGGTTTCCTCTTCTACTTAATGCCTGATCATCACACAGGTTCCTAGAACTAGAAATCTGTGAGCAAGCAGGCAGAAGGCTGCACATGCTTTTCAGTGTCAGCAGCCCCTGCACTCAAGTTGCAACCTAGAAATTAGGACCTCATAGACCCTTCACATGTTACTAAAAATTCTGAAAATATTAACTTAGAGAGAGAGTTCAATCAATACAAGATTCGTAATCAATACTGTGGGAGTGGTGAACAAAAGTTGAGGTAGCTTTTATTCTGAACTCTGCATGCAGAGTCACATCGTTCACTCATCAAGAAGAATTAGACAGGACAAACAGAAAACAAAAGCTAAGAAAACTCACCACACACACACACACACACACACACACACACACACACGTGTTTGAACACCCACACTTATAATAAAAACAATATATAAAAAATAGGAATTTGACATAAGAAAACAAGTAACAGATTATAACCAATATAAAGAGACAAGTTTATAACCAATGCTATAAAAATTCTGAATTTTGTCAGGACAAATAATCAGAAACATTAAGATGATTCTTCTGAAGAATCTTTCTGAACAGTTATGGAATATTGTATGCCATATGGTCTTCACCTGGACCAAGTGGTAGATAAGAAAATGAAGATGGTCGAGCATGTGTTGTTGAATGGGTAGAGATAGAAAACGGGTAGAAGTCTTCCTGAATAAAGTCATCCAACAGGTTTCAGATTTACAGAGAACATAAAAATGTGTGGGGTATGTGTGTGTGTGTGTGTGTGTGTGTGTGTGTGTGTGTGTGTGTGTGTGTATACATAAGTATGTATTTGCAGATAAATAACCGCTATTCCTCATCTTCCAAATTCAGTCTAGTACCATTCCACCCAGAGTCCTGATCCAATACAGTCAAATAGAGATCTATCATGGTCAGGATTTTCATTCACAGGCAAAGACAGCCCAAGATTGGTGAGATAGAGAGCGAGCCTAAAAACACATCACTTGTCTGCAATTTCAGGCATCTTATAGCTGTTGGACAATATCTTTCCCATATGAACTGCAAATCTTATAGACAGTTCTACGGACCCCCATCTTTTGTCAGCATCATAACCAAATGTCGTGAGGTTTATGCTACCTCTGAGGGGTCTCTGACGCTGGGATAAACTTAGCTAAACAGCAAAAATGTAACAAAGGTAATTTTGGACATGCAAATGCCGGTGTGTGAAAAAGCTTTTCGGGTCTCATCGATTCTCTTGAATCAAGAGAAACATGCAAGAAGTCTCTGTGCCCTCGACACTGCATGGTATGGGCACTTACACTGACCATAAAAACAGATTATATTAAAGTCAGAGAGGTTCCTCAGAAGCCCATCTGCTGTAACCATCGCATCCCAGGGACCAGAGACGATAGCAGGACAACATGGAAAAGTGCCAAGGCTAAGGCTCACCCTGGGCCAGTTTCTCAAGCTGAGCTTCTAGTTATCCAGGGACAGAGACAAGCTTTCCCCATGTGCTTTTCCCCATAACAATGAGAACATAAGACAGCGGCTACTCTTTTGTGACATTAAGTCTAGGTATGGTCCGTCACACAGTAGTTGGTAACAAGCTCTTGCCCTCGGCTTTACAGCTTCCCTCACTGCTCCCAGCTCAATCTTTCTTAGAGTAGTAGGATGATGACAGAAAAAGAGCCTGCTAAGAGTCTAAAAGAGTGCAGGCATGACAGGCATTGGGTATCAAATCTCTCCTCCATGGTAGGCAAATATAGTACATGGGAGCTGTTGGACAAGATGAGCAAGCGACACTGAATAGGGCAACGATGCAAATTCTTGAGGAAAGAGGCTAGAAAAGGTATGTGGTTAGGAGGAGAGCTGTCTCTTTCCTCCCATACCACCTCACTTGCTTATCTATATGGCAGCTCACACTGTGTTCCCTACATCCTTCATCTCTGCATCCCTGAGAAGAGAATTCATCTCAAAACATCTTCAAAGACTCCAAGCCACTGAATTTTTTCTCTTACAACCTGTTGATAGTTGAACTTAGTGTCTTCCTTACCCCTGACACTAGAATAAAAGCTGTTTGAGGCCAAAGCTCATGCCACTATAAATAACTTCCCTCTATGGTGCATAGAATTAGGCACACATGTGACTACAATAAAGTAATTCTGATTCAATATGCATGCAAGAAAATTTAGTGCGGCCCCTACATCAAGAGCAAGTTACGCATAGGCCTTGTTATTCAGGTTTCTGCCAATGAGCCATGATGTGTAATCAAGAAAGTAACTTCCTGGCATGCCACAATACTTCATAGGAAGACTCATGGGGGAGCCGTCTATGCTGCAATGCGAATCTCATTGAAAACATTCTCTCAACAGCCAAAATGATCCCTTGCTACTAGAGACTGTGTGACAAAACTAGAGACCCAAGGGAGCAGACCATTATGACCATAGCTCCTCTCCAGCACAGTGAGATATGTAGCGTTCTCTAAGATCCCCATATCCTCTCCACCCACTGAGGCCTTCAGGTAGAAAGGGATCTACGAGTTCACCCGGGACCTCTTGTCAGAGGTGCTCTCACACATCTCGGTATCATTCATTCCTACAGACTGCTCATAGGCCTTCTGCCCCAATCTGCTGTTTCTCCCTTCACAGTTTAGTCTATCCATCCTGACCTTCACAAACTTACTCAGAGAGGTGGCTTTTTACTATCACGGGAGATTTGTCAACTTAGCCTGACGTAAAGGCTGGTATTTATGTTCAGTTCACCCCAGTAGAATTATCATTTTGCCTATCTGAATCAAGTCCCTCTAAGTCTTCAAAGCGAACAATGAATCTTTCTCAGTTTTACACCTTCAAGACTGAATGCAATGCTGCCTCAGAATCCATACTGATGAGTTGTTAGCTGAACAAATAAAGGATCCCTGTGGAGCCTAAATACAGGTGTCCAGGTGCACTTTAAACTTGATTACTTACTCTCAACACCAGACAATGACATTTTCCTCAAAGCTGCATACTTTCAGCAATCTTTACTATATTTCAAATAAATTGAAGACAAAGAAATGTAATTATATCCAGGGAGATTATCAGTTCTAATGATTATCCGTCTCTCATAGAGAATAACTGCTAAGTATCCAGGTTTCTCTTTCTGCCAACCTCCCAATTGTTCCATACTCTGGAATAAATCAAACAGGACAACCCAGGAATTCCAATAAAGTAGCCCAACTCCATAAAAGTAATCTCAATCATGGAGAAGTGCACTATTCTTCCTCTCAAATTAGCATATTTTTAAGTAATGAGCCTTTTAAAAGAGGAGAAATGTCTGCTTTTCTTCCTGAAATAGCTTTCGTTAATTCTTCTGAGTGAGGCTCCTGAGTGACAGCAGAGCAAAGAAGGTAAAGCATGAATGGGATTTCTAAAGACCTCCCCTCAGTTTTTTTAAATTCAATGTAATTGGTGGTGGTTCCATTTGGATTTAGTTTGGGGAACGTGACAAGTAACTAGCATGCCATTTGCTTGGGGTTATTTAGACTAAAGAGTAAGATTACAGGAAAAATGAATGCTGAGGTTCAACAAGGGAGTCAGAAAAGAAGCCCATCTGGTCCAAACAGTAGAAAGTCTTCTTACAGAGTGAAGAAGGTGGCAAGCAGCTGTCTAAAAGCCCAGCATGGATGCCAAGATATGTCCCTTGCCACTTTAAGAATCTAATTTCAAGCTAAGCATGGTGGTACACATCTATAATTACAGTACTCAGTTGGCTGAGGCAGGAAGATTATAAATATGAGGCCAGTATAGGATGTATATATTGTGCATTCCAGGGTCAGCCTCAGCTACATGAGACCTTGCCTCAAATAAATAAAAACCATATAAATAAACAAGTAAATTAAAAGTAAGACTCTTGTTTCACAATAGTATTAACGATTTCACATTTAAAGCATTCTGGGTACTCAATAAGATACCAAAGATTGGGTTAAATGGTTGTCATTTTTGCTGCAGTTGAAGGGAGTAACCATGACATCTGTCCCATCTGTTGGCAACTTCCCACAAAATACACAATCTGCCTGATTCCTTCACCAGAAACTGGAAGATGGGGCTGGCCACGCAGCACACAGGCTGCCTCTAGAACAGCAAACATAGAGTTCCACCTGCACATAGCTCTGTGAAATGCACAAGATAAGCAGCAAGACATCCTTAACAGATGCTTAAAGGAGAAGGGAGGAGAGGAAGATGCACATCTCAAAACTGGAAACTGTGTGGATAAGAATATCATTGACAGGAAAATCTTAAAAGATTGGTTCTGTTTACACAGAGAGACAGAGAGAGACAGAGACAGAGAGAGACAAAGAGAGTCCATCATCTCCTTCATTATCATCATCAGCATCACCAAGCATTTAACTCAAGCACCTATTACTCTTCCAAGAATTTAAAACACTGAGCTAACCAGATGTTCCTCACTAGATAGGCATCATCCTAGTTAACAAACGAATAGTCTAGAAAATGATTTCCAAGACAAGCATTTTCAAAGAAAGACTGAAGTACATTTTAACCACTTTAAAAATAAACTAAGAAAAAAAGAGAAATACTTTTGACATTCATTTTGCATTTGGATTATGCTTTATGCTTTCTAAGATCCTTTGATAGCCATAATTACCCCCTGAGACAGCAGGTCAATGGCAAAGGGATTTATTTTCCCATTTGACCCTAAATGTGAAGGCAGACACCATAGGGTCAACATTTCTGACACATGGTTCAATCGGGCGCTTTCATCTTGCATTCTCTCCCAAATATTATTCTAAAAACATTGTGGAATGGAACACAGTGCTTTGTGATTTGAATTCTTTGTTAAAATAAACTTTTTTTTTTTCAAAAAACCCTTTTGTAATTTAAAATTTTAATACACTTCAAGAAAAGGTCATTTGGAATCAAACATTTGATGGAATTAAAAAGCAATATAAGAGTTAGGCCTATACCCCCTGATGGATGGAGCACTTGCCTAATAAGTATAAGGCCATAGGCTCAATTACCAGTACAGCTAACAAATAATAAAATAAAATAAATAAATAAAGCAATATAATTACAGTTGTGACCTCTGAACTATATAAAGAACATGCCTTTTATATACATTTGAGATTATAAAAATGAACTGTGAAGCCAGAGCAACAGGATTTTCAGTATGTTGACTGTGTGGCAGCTGCCAGATCCTTTTACTGACCAAGAAGATGGCAAACAGAAGATTGGCCTATGTGTAGGTTAATGGGTTACCTTGGAGCCTACCACACAGAACTCAGAAGACAGCTACCATCATGCAATCATTCATGATCTTCCTAGATGTCCAACTTCAGGCTTTTCAACAAAACCAATTTCTCATGTTCCTTCTGAGGGTGATAAGAGGTAGGAATATTGGAGCTAAAGTTTAAAACTCAAAAATACTACCCACAACTCACCTAAATTATCAAGCTTTAAAATTGTGTAAGATCTGGTTTTAGGAATAGTTCATGAACTGGAAGGGGGGGAAATTTCCAGCTAAACCTGAAAGTCAAATAAACCCAGAGTAGAAGGAGTATTAATAGATGTTCTCAGGATTACTAGAAGGTTATTGGTCATGATTTTCTCCTTCAAAATTGCCTGGAGAAGCCTCACCCCTGGGAAACTCCTCAAGCTGCCCTTCTCAACATTCACCCCAATACTAACCCAAGCCCCTTTACTAACCACCGATTTCTAAGTAAAAATGGAAACTGTCTAAAATTAAAACTGCATTGTGTGTCTGTTGCCTTTCGTAGCTGTGAGAAGAAAATGGAGGAGTAGAGGGTTGAAATGTGTTGATGAAAATAATCTGAGTCATCACTTCCTGGAAGATGTGGCAGTGTACCAGGAGCCTGCTGAGAAGTCAGAGGGGACAGGAAGGGGGGTGGGTGTTCTCAGACTAGCCACAATCTCACAAGAAAGGCACAAGGAGGATGCCATTTAACTTCAGGGGATTCCCTTCTGCCAAGGGCTCTCAAGGGCCCTGCCAGCTCTAGCCTCCGTTAAGTCACAAAAATCCTAGTGAATCATCATCATGAGCTTGGAAATCTACATGAACTTGTGATCCTGAAATACCAGCCATTTCTTGCGAGCAGGAGCAAACTGGTTCAAGCAGGAAGGAGAGAAGGCTGTGGTTGAGTCAAAACACTACTGCCTCATTTCCTAACCACTTCAGTAAACCTTGACTCTCCACCTGTGTAAAACCAGTCTCAGTAAGAGTTCATTGTACAGTGCAGCGGAATCCTATGAAGAACCAGTGCCCCAGCACAGCAGACATAGTGCTACAACCATTTTATAGAGCCTCTTAGAAGTGAAAATGTATAAAATATTATTGACGAACTGAGCAGACATTGATAGTTACAAGATTTGGGAGCTGGGAGCTGAAATGCAATGCCTACATCAAGTCAAGGGGCTCCCACGTACAAGGGTCTCCCCCACCCTACTCCCTTCCTACCCAGCCTGGGAAAACTAGGCTTTCTTTCCTCATAGGAAATTATCAAAGCCTTCATGGGAACCAAGTTTTCAAAGATTATGTGCTGAGTCAATCTGTGAGGAAATGAATGCTGTGCCACTCAATGTGGACACACTCACGAGAGACACACATGTAGACCATCCTGTGACCTGGCATTCCAAGAGGAATTTAATAATATTTCATTCACAGTCTCCTCCACTTCCAGACACCACCCCCACTCATTATACAGTCCAACTAAATACCACTCAAAATATTTTCTCAATTGGAAGAGAAAACCAGAATTTGCCACTTGTCTGCCTCCATTCTGTTGCCTGTCAACCTGTTGCAAATATTTCAATTCTGGGCCTTTGGCTGCTGTTAACTTCAGTACTTTGACCTCTGACTTTCAAATCCTTCAGATTTTCCCTTCTCATCTTCCCAGCAGGGACAAACCCACACTACACTGACTTCCCAGGTTTAACCTGAGACAGGTTGACTGACAATCCCAAAGCAATTAGAATCGGAAGCATGCATCCAAAATCTGCCTGCATGATCAAAAGATTGAAAGAAAAATCAGGACATCATAAAGGACAAGGGGCATCAGATAAATGGATTCAAATTCTCTCTAGTCTAAATGTACCCCATTCTCCAGCTTTAATGCCTTATTCCTCCAACAGGCATGTCACTGAGATTCAAGATTCCCGCATTGCCTATCAGAGATGGTCTACTTTTCCCAGTGTTCCCATGTAGCAAAACCACATGATGATTCTCTCACACACCTCTTTCCTTCCCCAAACAAGGCGACTTCCAATCAAGGTTCTGGCTAACCTCCCAGCCCCTACACCTCGCATCAGTATCACTAAGACCCGACTTCCTCATCCTTGCATATGTCGGCCAGTACGTTAGCTGTATCCTTTCTGTGTGCTCCAGCCAATGTATGAGGAAGTGGGAATATTCTAAGGACTTTTTCTTCTGTAACAACTAGGTTCCTGTCTGATAGCGCTCCTTCCTGTGTAATTAATCGTGCTGTCTCTTGGCTCGTTAGAAATGAGGCACTCAGGGCCCAGGCAACATTATGCAGGGTAAATCATGTTTAAGCAACTGCACAACTGGTGGGTCAGTCTTATCTTTTGTCATAGCCACAACCATTATTTAGCTGGTGCTCAAAATGCCGGGCGACGAAGCTTTCATGTCAGGCCAGGATTGAAAGACAAATGCTTTCTACTTTCCCAGCTCCTATTGCTAACCCCTCTTCTCTGAATGCTGCATGCACAGGGCAGCTGGGAAATAAAAAGCTCCTTTATCTGATTTTCTTGGGCAAAGGCATGGTGGGTTCGGGAGGGTTCAAGAGGAAAGCGCCGAAATGTAATGAAATGTGCCAAGCAGGCAGGCAGGGCAGGCTCCCAAGCAGGGCAGTGACTGTCCACAGCAATTAAGTGTCTGCTCTTTTGTTGTAGTTTTGTTTTTTACATCCAGCATTGTGACAACTAGAAAGTCTGTGTGTGAGAGTGTGTGTGCGCGCGTGTGTGTGTATTTCTCTAGATGAGCAATTACTGACCATATGATCTTAGACAAAATGAGAGACTCCACTCAAATGGACTCTATGTATTCCTCTACGAAGAAGAAACGGCCCAAGGATTGCGAAGGTCCCCTCTGCTCTCACATTCTTCCTGTGTTCGCATCCATCAGTGTAACCAGTGTGTCCCTATTACACAGCTATGGAGAATACTGCTTGACCATTCTGAGAGGCCTTCAGATGAGATGAAAGCAGCAGCTTTCTTCCCAGTCAGAGTTTGCTTCCAATAAAGAAGAATGGGAGGCAGAGAAAGAAAAGCAAGCAAAATGCTTACTTATCGTCACAAAAGCAAAACTAAAAGTTGCCAGCATCACGAAGCAAATAAATTATTGGTACTACTCAAAATATAATAAAGAATCCAACTTTTGCCTAAAGATCTGATCCAATCATATCATCCTTGCCCTAGAATTTGGTTGGTGAGCAGAGGAGGGATTTTTGCATTTGACTTTTCTAAACTTTGCAGTTGTTTCTTTGGCCAGCCCAGATGTCTTGGGAACCTTGACTGGCAGCTCCTCTGACCACAATGCCTTATTCTATCTTTCGCAGAACTTTAAGAACAAAGCTGCCAGTGCCTTGCAGACCCAGTAGCCTCCACCTGTGTCCTCTAGAGCTCTGACTGTCTCTGCGTATGTAATGCAAGCAATGCTCACAGGCGTCAGAAACCCACAGGGATTATTGGAAGAGGGAATCAAGGTGATCTTGCAGTCTTCACATCCCTGGCCCCTGAAGATCATGGACTAACAGCTGACCTGCTGTAAACCCTTAGTGGACAAAGAAGAATAAACACCAGGGTCTTCAACGTAAGACAATCCGAATACACTGAGCAAAAATCCAAGAGAAAGATATCACTTGGATTGTACAATGAGCTGCTCAAACTGCCTCCTGCCTCTTGCCTTGACAGAACATTGGTTGAAAACTTAGAAATTCAGGAAAAAATAGAAAAAAAAAAAAAACCTCAGAGCATGAGGTGGAAGAGATGGGCCCCAAAGACATCAAATGGAGAAGTGAAATGGGACTGTCTTGGGATTTTTCTCCCTTCAGCCCTCTGCCAACTCCCCAAAACATCAATTTCAAAACTACACCAACTCTCTTCAGTGCGTACATACACGTCCACAGAGATGCCCTCTCACATACACATGTCAAGACACACTCTAGTTGGCAAACAAGTGACAGTATGCAAACCTTAGGAAGCCGGGAAGGTGGGGAGTATGAACAAACAAGGAACAGTTTTGCAAGTGGCCACAGATGGCATAGCCCCTCTGCTTACAACGGAAACTAATGAGATTTGCCATAACTAATTCATTCTTTTACACCAGTGCTCTGTTCCCTTACCTTCTGACGGTGGAAATTTCCCATCATGACCATCTGCACGTTTGTTCTTTTCTCATACACCAAGAAACACAAGTGGGTCATCCGTGCTGACTGTGAATAGGTCACAATTAGATGGCTAAACTGAACTAGGAGATGTCACCATGGAGAGTAAGTGTACCCTGGCCTTTCTCATTCCCTTACTTCCAAGAAAGCCTTATGCAGAGAAGGGAAGAAAAAGTGATTCCCTGTGTTCTCTGCTATGTGATAGTACACATAAAGACCAGAAATAAGTATAGAAACATGGCACATTGCAAAGATGACTAGGGAACTGTTTCTATGCTCTCTAGGTTTGATTGGACTTCTGCATATCTGACTTCCCAATCAGCCCTTGACCTACATTGCCTGTGAACTGCATGCTGTGACTTTGAACTCCTGGTGCTGGACTCTCCCACTCTGTGAAAGGCAAACTCCAAAGGCCACCAATTACCTCCCTGTGTTAAATAAGAGGCACAGAAGCAGCCACTCCCTGCCTCCATCAGGCCCTCAGGAAGGGGAATCTGCCACAAATCTAAAATTGGGAGCAAAGGTTGTCTATCATTAGGAATGAAGCCAGAGAGAAAGGCAGGCATCCAGAAGCTCAGCACCTGCTCCTCCCTGGAGGTTGAGAGAGGCAAAGAAGCACAGCTGCCTAGCCTAGGCCAGCCCAGGTCCAGACCTACCTGTGCAGCTGCCCCTAACAGGGTGTTACAGAGTCTTCAACACAAGTAGCAAGCTGCCACTTCCTTGTGTGCTACAAGAGGCATTTTGGCAAAGGCCATTGGATGACAGGCTGGGCTTCTCCAGGGCACTTCTTCCCTTTCTAGACTTGAGGAGCCTTTGCAAGGTAGCCCCTTTCTCCTAGACCTTGAAATGCTATCACCACACAGAAGCAAGCGTTCATTCCTGTGTGCATTCTCTCAGATGCTGTTACTTCCTTCCTCTGCTTAGAGTAACGTAGTCTCACATTTGGACCTGGTTTGTCTCAATGCCCTAGCCTCGACTGTACTTCAGCCATCTAAATTTCTCAGTTTTGCTTTTATATCTTCTATTATTTCTCTTGGATTCTGTACCCCTCCCCTTGCCAAAATTGCTGTCTTTCCATCCTCTTCCTATACAGACATCCCGAGGCCATCACCTAGGTTAAATGTATCACTACTATAAAGTCACATGTGTCTTCCAGACACTGGACTAGAGGGCTTTCACTCACACCTCCTCTTGCCCTGTTTAACAGGGCTCCTTATCTTTCTTTTACACGGATTGTCCCTATCACTCAAAGAAATTGATCAGCCAGTCACAAGGTACTTTTTGAGAATTGTTGACAACAGCCTTCCCAGCTGAGTTGCTAAGGGAAAGCCTTTCTGTCTTGATTCTTGCTTTTTACATAGCTTACAAGTCAGACTGGAAACATTTCCCCAATGGTATATTTAAGGAACAAGACCCAGTTACTTTTCTATAATATTGCCTGGTGTGCAACAAACAGTGATTGAAGAAAATCCTTTTGATTAGATAGATGAATAAATTAATGACTGACTCCAATGATGCAGAGGGAGAGTGTACTTTAAATGGACTAATTAGCATCAGCATTGACATCCCAGGCCCATGAGGCTGAGCTCTGGGTCCCTCCAACTCCTGTTTTAGCTGATTCTTCTATTCAGATACCAGATTCTCCTTCTACTACATCCAGGCCCTCCCCCTCACAGCTCTGGGATATATAGCCCTTGTGGAAACCAAATTCCAAAGAGGAACCCCATCGGTTTAGCTGGTAAATAGGTGTATTTTTCTGATGTTACACACTTGGATACACTGCCATGGAATATGTGGACACTACCATTGGCCACTTCACTGACTTTGATCTGTTCCATGTTAGAACACTCCACAACTGTTAGGACAAATTATGGTTTTGTATATAATTTTTTCTATAGAAAAGAAAAGGAGAGATTTAGTAAGACTCCCTCATTTTAGATGATACTTTGTAGCACAGATACCCCATTATAGACAATAAGTTCTCATAAATGAATATTTGCATGTAAGCACACACTGCACATACACCCCCAACACACACACACTTGCAAGCACCATACACACATACATAACACCTATACATATAGGGATATACACACACACGCACACACATTTTAAAGCTCACTCCATTCCCTTCTTCCTCTGTCCCTCTCCGAGTTTGTCTGTTGTGTTTATGGTACTCCAAGGGTCTGTCTAAGGGAATAGGCTGGTCACGAGCGCAACCTGACCGTGGGAGGGGGGTAAAAAAATTGTATGTTGAAGTAGCTTCATGCATTTTGCAGATTTTTATCAATATTCTAAATCATTGTCCCCGACCTCAGTGTCAAATCACCATAAAGAGTAGTGTGTGTACCATAAAGGCCACCCCTTCGCACAGGCTCCATAGTCACAGGAGAACTGAAATAGTGCTGTCTGTGTCTGGCCCCTCCTCCATCTGCAGAGGGGTTGTACTGATGGACAATCAGCAGAAAAAGGAGAAAAGCATGAGCTGCTGGGGGTAGTTGAAATCTGACCAAACTGTCTCTGGTTTCGCAGACATCTCGCTGAGCTGGCCTCATTTTACAGACTCAGCAACTGGAGCATTGAAGGAGCTGCTGGTCTTACGAAGGTGTTAGCTGCAGTCTCCTAGGTACTACTGCTCAGGAGCCCCTGCCAGCTGCTTGGGAGCACAGAGGACAGGCACTGTGTTCCCTGCTTCCTGACTGACTTACAGAACCCAGGATGGTTGCTGCCTAGTTTTTATGCCTTGCTGTCTGCATCTATAGGATGGAAATAGTATCAGCTGCCATGTAATTGTCAGCTTACAGCAAATGAGCTCCCCACAAAAGAATCTGTCCTTTGCCTCTGATGTGTGGGTCATGTTCTTCAGAGAAAAACCTGGAAACCTAAGAGGTTGGATACCAAAGACTGTCCAGAGACACACCAAGGATAGTATGGCATGTCCTGGAGTCAACAGTAGAATTTTGGAGTGAATCACAGGACAAGATGGAAATGGAGGAAAGCCTGGTGTGGGAGTTGGTTTTGGTTTTTCCCTCTAGTTTGTTACTGTCTCTATTTTATGTTTTGGGGCTTTTTTTTTTTTTTGCTTTGTTTTGTTTCCCTCTTGCTGAGGCATCACCACATAGGCTCTTAAAACAAGGGGGTCCCCAATCTACAGCTTGACAGTAGCAGCTGTGACCTCTGACTGTCCTGCAGAGTGGCAGGGAATCGAATCAAAAAGAAAAGCAAGTGGGCAACCTTTCCTCAGGGAGCGTGAAACACAGGACCAGCCTTTCGTCAAACCCAGCAGACACAGGCCCTGATTGGAGGTTGCTTTGGAACAAAGGGAAATTGGTATTTAAAAAAAAAAAAAAAATCTCCTGAAAGCCAACTCAGCAGATGGTTTTCTCCTGAGCTCCAGGAGGGGTGGGGGTGGGGGTTGGGAAAGGATGCTGGGGATAACACAACTGCCACCAGGATACTGCTGACTGAAAAGTGACAAAGATGGGCAATGAGAGCTGACCTCTCACCCCAGAATTTCACAAAGGGTAATTACACCATGTGGCGGGTATCTGGGCCCGGAGGCTGACCATTTCCAACCTGCAGCTGTTGTCAGCCACAACCACGTTGGGGGTTTTATGAACAGCAGGGTGAAGCCAGGCAGAGAGGCTATTGAAGGAAGCAACAGAAAATTTTCCTCAGAAGCTGTGGTTAGAAATCCAGGGGAGCATCCTTCTAGAGAAGGGTACCTCCTAATTACATTGCTCAGTTCGCATTTCACAGCCCCTTCATAGTCTTTCCTTCAGAGGATCTTCAGAACAATGTGAAGAAGGAAGAAAGGCTGATCTCTTGTTAAATGTGAGAAAACACAGACTCCTTTGTTAAAGGCAGAACTGGTATTTGAACTCAGAACCGGTTTGATAGCTGTCTCCTTCCAGCAAGCATCCCAGTAGAACTATGAAAGCAGCCAGTTGCAAACTAACTTAAGACACAACATGACTTTCCCTGATGTGTTTGGTTTTAACATAATTCAGCTTCATAGTTTCCCATTATGGACTTTTTAGGTGACGTCATGTCTCAATGGTAAAAGAGGAGACACCTACAAGTCTTTGATAACAATGCACAGTTAAGTGTTCTGGAAGGCACCTTTACTGAACTCTGCCTTCTCAATCTAAAGCAGGGTGTTTCCCAAAGTCCTACAAATAACCCTGGATTAAATCTCAGCAAGCTAATTAGCCAAGAAACCTAGATAACTTGGAGCATCACTTTGCCCCAAGTCTCACTGCTTCTGGGACGTGTTGTTTTCCAGCTGTGCCAAAACCAGAAAGGAACTCTAGCCCCTGGGAAAATCTGAAATGCTTGCCTTCACACACAACCTAGACTTGAAAAGCAGCACAAACCAGGCTGATCTACAAGCTATTCAACACTTCTCACTTTAAAGATGGCCCAGTCAGACAGCAGGGAAGAATCTTTCAATGATAGTATCCTATTGCTGAAAAGCAAGGGACCTGGGGGTTTGAGCCCACACATTCCCTAGCTCCCATAATTAGCTGTAACCTCAGGCAACCCATTTTAAAAGCCCTTAGAGCCCTTTTGCAAGTCTATAAAACAGAGAGGATTAACAGGTACTTCACTGAAATGCTCAGGTTGGACACGCGTGTGCATGTTTTCTCAAAATTCTAGGTAGATGTGATATCTACCATCAGATGTCCATTCCACGTCCTACTGAAGACATATTTTGACAGTCGATTATTCCATAATTACTGATTTTACCAGGGAAGCCAGAGTTTCCTTTGTAATCTGTGGCAAACAGGAAGGGGTTCTGAAGAAGCTGCTCTGGGACACAGCCTTATTGTGCGACTCAGGTAAATTTCCGGGAGCTAGCGCCTCTGGTGATCAGCCTTTGGCTGAGCCTCCCTCAGAGGACTCGGTGTCCTGGCTGTATATCTCCACTGTTCCAGGTCTACTGAGCTTCCTTCTATATTGCTGCGCTTTCTTTGGAGAAAGCAAGGTCTTTTTCTTTCTCTCTCAGGCTCCTTTTCCTGGGATTGGGAGCCAGACACGAGTAATATTTCCCCCTCAGTTTTCTCCCATGTGGCTGTTGCCACATGAAGGGAGTTTATAAACAACTGTTAACTCTGCTACCTTCCCTCCTTGAGCATTACACTCCTTCCTTCTTTCCTTCCCATTAGTCATCCTTCTGGATCAAATCTAGGGAAGGAGAAGAGAGCAGACAGTGGTTGTTGAGCTTGGTCCCACCTGGCCAAAATGGAGCGTGCTAACACTATGTCAGGTCACGTGGTCTCTGGGCAGTTGCTTTTCTAGCTAGGTGGAAGTGCCACCCAAGGCTGCAGAAACGTTAAGGATTAACAAGTTACTTTATGAGGCTTTAAATGCCTGCTTACACAGAGGGTCCCAGATAGGTCTCCTCCCTGTCATCCTTGGGTGGGACAAAATGGCAGAACCCTTTCTACTTCCCACTTTCTCCATATGATCCCATAACAAAACTACCATCTATGGTCACCAAGCATACTTTTTCATTCCATACGCTTCTTGCATGGCCCCGTACCCCAACGATATGGGAATTGAGTAGAAACCAAAATTAGACTGAGGTGACACCGTTGGTGTTCCCAACAAGGGAACTTCTCTCTCTTGGGTGGAGACTTTAGGGCTCTTTGCCCCTTTGCCTTTCCTTGGTTTGCTATTGCAGGCCTTCAGGCCAGGGGCCACTCAATCCTTCTCCATAAGTATGCCTTTTGCCACATGAGTGTTAATCTGACTCAGGTGCCTTTCATTGAAAGGAAATGGCTATGCCCATGGATGTTTTCTGGATGCCCATATTGTCAGGTGATTAGATGATTACACTTCCTATATCAGACCAAAGAGGTAACGTCAGATGGCCATGACAAGTTCTCATTTTAAGATGATTGACCTATATAAGAAGTAGGTTCTGAAGGCATGGAGAGTTTCCTTGTACCTTCACTGTACTGTGCCAGTATTGGTGGCTAAATCCTATCTGAGAGAGATACTCAGACCTTTTCTATGGGGATTAGGGAGTAAGCTTGACCCTGGATTGATCAAGGCAATGTATAGGTCCTGATTCTCACTGCTCAGAAAGATTAATACTTGCTGACTAAGGTAACTTTAGAATTGTGGGAAGAACATGCTACCCCAATTCTCCATAATGCTTTGGAGGCTAGTTCTCCCCAACCAAAGTAACTCTGGAACTGGAGAGTATGTAACCACTGATGTAGTGAGATTCAGGTGTCAGCTGATAAGGTCCGAAGACGCTTATCCAGGGTCCCGGGCTCCTGAAAGGGGAGTGGCCAACCCCGTTCAAAAAGGGCTTTTGGGATCTTGAGGTCTCATTTTTTGTTGTTGTTTTGTTTTGAGTGGGAATCGAACCCGGGCTGCGGTGGTGAGAGCACCAAATTCTAACTGCTAGACAGAGCCAGCCACCCAAGAAAAAAACATGTAAAAACCACAAGTGAGCCACGGGTCACATGGCAAGATAGATTAATAAAAATAAGTTAAATTAAGATAAAATAACTAAGAAAGTGCCTAAGCCATAGACCAAACAACATAAACTTAATATAAGTGTCTAAATCATTTCTAGAGGCCTAGTCATCTGCGGGCAGATAAAGAGTCTAAGGCTACAGGTCTGTGAGTCTAGACTTCTGGCCGGCCAAGACCAAAAAACCTCACTGGAACACACTGATTCCCAGGCAACTTGTGAATCCTGATGCTTTAGATTCCCACTGATGAATCTTGCAGAGTAATTGGGAAAACAAACTAAAAAGTAATTCCTAAACCTTCCAAAGTTTAACCCATCTCTACATTCTCTAGCACTGTGATCCAAATCCTTTTCTACTTCATCACACCTGTTCTTATTGGTTTGTTTCAGACACTCCTATCCCCAAAGATACAGAGATGTGTGGAGTTCCCCAAGTATTCAGATGTTCCCTTGAGAATTTAAGGGGGGGGGGTTCCCACGCAATTGCACCTTTTACCTGGATAATGATTTTAAAAGAAAGAAGCCAAAGTCATTAATACAAGCAATTGTCTCTTATGGAAAACTGACAGCATTTGGTTCTGTTTGGGTTTGCTTCTCTTCTTATTTGATTGTTTATTTTTTACCGATTCTTGTGATAGAGACCTATTCCATGGAGATAAAAAAAACACTTTAGAGAGGCTACTAGCAGGGGCTGCAGCCAATATTACAGGATTTAATCCTTAAAGATGGAAGCAATATACCTCAACTGTTTCGATCCCAGCTTAGGGAGGAAGCCCAAGAACATTGGAGTACAAACCAGTGTTTTTAATCCTTTTGTGACAATGCTCAGGGCCACCATCAAGGACACTTAGAAATAGAATCTGAAGAGGGGAAGGAGGATGCTCAAACAGCCTGCTCACTTTGAGGGCCTTAGGTATGCAGAAGGGATTCCCTTTTCCACTCCAGAGATGCTATTACCACCCCACCCCTCTGTCAAATGAATCATCACTGGCAATTTGCTTTCCATTTGCTTGGACTCCCACTTTACCCCATACTCACACAGTGTATGCTTCTGAAGGAAGGCACGTATTGTCCTGAGAGCTTAAAGAAGCAGGCTAATATTTTACTGTAACGCTGTCTTGTCGCAATACAAGTTGGCCGAGGGAAAAACAAATCAGCAGTAGATTAAAATCTTAAGCTCAAATAGCATCCTACATGTGGGCCTGTTTTATAGGAACCCAAGAGAAGTGGTCTAAAAAGTCTTATGTCAAGGCCTCCACGGCGGTACTCTACCAGAACTGGAAGCAGTTCAAAAACGAAAAGAAAACTAAGTTCTGTCGGGCACCTAGGAAGTAAAAGTTTGTCTTATCTAGTTGCTGCTAAGTCTATACCAAAACGACCATGTCCCTTTTCCATCCGAGACCTTCAGCAATAAAAAAGTGGCTGGATATCATCTCTAGAAACCACTAACACATCACCGGGCCACTAGCACCCACTGGCACAATCTAAACGTGTCTTCTAAATCGATTTCTTTCTTCCTTGGAGACATCCAAAACCCCATCTCTCTGTCTCCACTATGCAAGAGACCCTTACCTTCCGGTCCCTTCCCAAATAGCCAGCATGTTTTCTCATGCCAGGCCTACTGTTCTGTTTTTCCCTTTTATTTCCCAAGTAACTTACTGACCAACTTCCTGAAACTTATTAACCCAAATAACTAGCGCAAGACCTTTCAATAATACAGGAAGCTTAGGCTCCATAGACTTTGTTGTAGAAGCACACTTTCTTCTTACTATTAAGAAAGACTCGAGAAAAATCACCCAGGACATGGCCACCTTAAAGAATTAAAGGTACTTCAGATATATGCTGGCAGATAAAATGCAGAAATACTAGATCCCTTAAGAGCTGACTTGTCTCCTGCAAGGGGAGAGATGGAAATATTTTCCTTATTGACTTAACTGTGTCCTGTGTATTTATGCTTCTTGTCATTGTTTCTAAGTCATTTTATGACAATGTAAAACAAAACTCACCTTGTCCTCAAACTTCCCCAAAATAACTGTGTGGCAAACTTGTGATGGTTTAGATATTTTGTTCATGTTTCATGAGGTATTTTTACTTTAATCTTATTATCCCTTGATATAACTTTAAATTATGTGTGTGTGTGTGTGCTTATGCATGAATGCAAGTATTTTAAAGGCCTTGTAAGTACATACTTGTAAACCAAGGTAATCTTCTCAAAGCTTACAAAGATATATGTGTGGGTGTGTTAAATGCTTCATAAAAACCTTAAAATACCTGTTTATATAAAACAACATCCATTGAGGATCCTAAGATAAAGTTTCATTAGGTTATAAAATTTAACATTGGGTACAGAGATAATGACTCTTTTCTAAAACAGGTTTTCAAAAACTATTTTATTTCTTGTGTGCAATAAATGGCTAAAAAATAGAAAATAAAAATGCTTTGAAATGGTTGAGATGCCTCTGGGCGATAAACATTATAAATCCTTCTCGGGCCAATTGTTATAAATTTATTTTTCAAGACAAGTATTCACATACAATTATTAAATGTAACATTCCACTAAGATTGTATTAAATGTAAAATGAGAGATATATGTGTTTGTCAAAAATATCTATTAAATTTTCTTTTAAGGTGGGGATTACAGGGGTTAAAATACCAAATTCAAAATCTAGATAAGCTTACTATATATAAAGGACAACACCTCTGCTGTGGAATAATCCTTCTGTACACTCTGAATATGTATTACTTTGATTTGTTAAGAATCTGATTGGCCTATAGTAAACCAGAACAAAGTTAGGCAAGACAATCAAACATATGATGCTGAGACGAAGAAGGGCAAAGTTAGGAGAGTTGCCAGCTGATGCAGAGAGGACAAGATAGGCACGCCGTACTGAGAAAAGGTGCCAAGCCATATAGCAAAGCACAGGAAAGAAATATGAGTTAATTTGAATGTAAGGGTTAGCTAGTAACAAGCCTGAGCAATTGACCAAGCATTTATAAGTACCAATAAGTCTCCATATGGGTTATTTAAGAGCAGGCAGTCAGGACAGGGCCCTAGGCAATCAACCTAAAATTAATGTAAGCATCTGTGTGTCTCTGCATGTCTGTGGTTCTGGGGGTCTAAACCTTGAGGCTAGGCCTGAAAGTCTGGGCAAGAAACCTCCTACTACAAACACTTATAAAATAAAGCCTTTAAACAGGGGCCTGCTTCTAGAGGGTTAGCCCAATGCTCATCATGTCAAGAAGCTGGCAGGCATGGTGCTGAGAATGGTATGATCAGTAGTCAGCCAATAGAGAGAGACTGGTGCCTGGCATGGGCTTAGAAACCTCAAAGCCCATTCCTAGTGACAGACCTCCTCCAACGAGACCACACTTTCTAATATTTCCTGAACAGTTCCACTAACTTAATTTGCACCTCTGCCATCAACTTTTCAGAAAAAAAAACATGACAATAACTAAAAAAATAAAAATATAACACCTCAGATATGTCCCCCTGAAAATAAATATGGAGGTGACAACCATCAGAAGTAACGTGAGGCAGAATTGCTTCAGTGAGGTTCCTTGATTTCCATGTACACCAAAAACTTGCTGTCGGGAAGCTGATATGGCCTAAGGTTGTACTTTAGAGGCACAGAGTCTTCCAGAAGTCAAGGTTATAATCCATTGGAGCTCTGCAGGCCAAATCACCCTCTGGTAAAGTTCTCTACACTTTGGCCTTTGAAGACGAACAGTGTCAGATCAGTGTTTCTAGCACAGGTATCAGGCTAACTTGGTGTGAGACATCTGAAGGACACGATGAGGAACTGGAAATTCTTAGGCTTTACAAGAGATAAGTTAGGACAAAGCACTGAAGAGCATCTAGAACCAAAGTTGCCTGGAAGTGGCAAGTCCATCCCTTGGGCCCTAAAGCAGCAGCCGAATGATATACTAGCATTTGGACAGGGAGTTTTATTCTTCTCAGGGATGCTTCAGAAGAAAAGCTCAGATTTTCCACAGTTTGGGTGACATCCACCTTTCTTAAAGGTGACAGTATTATGGGCCTGTCCTGTCTTCTAACAGAAAAGGGTTTTTTTTGCTTTTCTGTCATCCCCTTGCCTGTTGACTAAGAATTGATTCTAGCCCACTTCAGTGGGTTTGGTTTCTTGTTCTCAGATCCCCAATGGGACTCTGAGCATTGGCTTTTTATATCTATATATAACAAGTGACACCCAATGCTCAGTGTAACAGTGGCCCACCTCTGGAACATCTCAGAGAAGATGGGATTCAAACACCCAAATAAATAGCTTTCTACACACACACACACACACACACACACACACACACACACACACACACACACACACTCACACCGAGAGAGAGAGACATGGTATCCTAAAAACAGATAAGGAGAAACCATGAAGAGCTCCACTGTTCACTCTAATATATCACTTTAGGTACACCCTGGCCTGGAAAAATACCTGCTCTAAGTTAGATCCTCAGGGGTCCAGGATATGGTGAACAGCTTGTAACTTCAGATCTGGTTTCTCATTCACAACATCTAACAGATAAACCAACAGGCTGGGCAGGAAGGGCTGCTTGCAATCATATGCACATTTCTCATTATAAATGAATACTTTTATTGTCACGGTACAAGGAACCATCTTAAGGGTCACAGGCCATACCTCCTATCCTTCACTGTGAAATTAGCTTGTGCAGGAGGCAAAGACCATCTGGGGAAAATACCCAATAAATAAGGTCTACAGAACACACCGAAGCAGCCTGTAAATGATACTAAAGATGATTATCAAATGGCCTCACAAGCTAGGAACTACTTGGACTTTTCAGAGCAAAGAAAGGCCTCCATTGTTTCCCTGCTGAGGTCACAGGCCAACGGGGAGGTTAGGGACATTGACTCTGGGCAGGGAGGTACAGCTAAAGTTCGTCAGCAGGGGGTGAGGTGACGGTGTGTTATGATACAATAATAACAACTTCAGAGAGTAATGTTCAGGGGGCCCTTGCCTTCATGGGATCTACTGGAATACTATGGGAGCTGGAAAAATACCCTACAGACAGGCCTCCTGCAATGTGTGTGTCTCTGGCAGACTGCATTCTGACACACTTCTATGGGGCTGTGTCCCAGCTTGCATATCTTTGGCACTGAAGGCTCAGTGCTTCTCTTTCCCATACTCTAGTACACTTGTTATGAGGTTATATGACTAGAAGGACAAGGAGTCTGTGTGGGTGTCTCTATGTTGAGGCTCTGACTGTGTGTATCTACACTCACTTTCTCAGCACCTTCATCCTGGTACCTCTGTCTTCCCCTCTGGCCCTCTGTCCACTGCTACTTCCTCTATGGGGTGGGTCCCCACAGGCTCATTTTCACTTTCCAAAATAAGTCATTCTAAAGGTCAAGGTGAAACTCATCCCCCAAACAGATGGTCCTGTACAAATGAGTTTATAATTAACTGTGGATAACAGAACCCCAGAAATTCATGGCTTAATGCTTCATGGTCAGTCCTTTAATGCTGTCAGAAGCTAGGAGCTTCTGGCCCTGTCTATGAGATTGCCCCTGCCACATCCCTGTGATCTGGCCACAGCTGCCTTCAGCAGTACCCAATCACTCCCTGGCCAAAATAACCTGCCTGTGCACTAAGAAGATTGGAGGGCCCAGGGCATGTTCTGGGATGTTCTGCATGCAGCACTTTGAAAATAAGTTAGGTTATTTTTTATTGGTTTATTTTTCATTGAAGTGGCAGACATGCTAAAGAGCTAACACTTGGATAGGAAGACAAAATATAATTCTACCTATTGCCTTTCACTAATATATATATATATATTATATATATATATATATAATATATATATATTGAAGAAATAGAAGGCAGTCCATGAGGGGCATGCCTATAATCCCAGATTAGGAGGGAGGAGGGTTTAAGGCAGGAATACACAGCAAGGCATTGTTTCAGAAAAACGAAAGGTAATGGGAAATAAAACTACAGGTTATGTAGAAAAGCAGGGGAAACAGGACTTCCTGTGGGTGTGAAGTGTAACGATGGAGGAGAAGCCCACTCTGCAAAGAATAGCAGGCTGGCTGCTACCAGCCAAACCCCATATGGTGCTGGTCCCTTTGACTCTACGGAAATGTCATTCGCCCAGCAGTAATCTTGGTCTGTGACCTAAATGAACACAGTTAGGAAACCTTTAACACATCTCTAAGTAAATCCCCTACAGTCTTCCCACTACCTCATCACCAGCACCCAAAATGCTGCTCTGCATCAGCAGGTGTTGATATTGGAGACACTGGCGCCTCCTCCAACTAACATATGCATCCTAGTCTGAACCCCTGGAATCCGGCACCATGTAGGTCACTGTACCTGAGCCAAACAGAGAGATTGCTGATGCGTCCTCAGAAAAACGAAAAACAGCCATCTAAGCCAGGAAGGTTGGCCAAGAAACCAGCCCCAACTCCTCACAATGACAACAAGGAGTGTAGTCCCTGATCACCATACAGTCCATGCAGTTGTGGTCCTATCACAAGCTCCTTCATTGTGGGGTCCTCACCTGGATCATGGTCACTCAGGGAAAGGAAGTTCCACCTAGGGCCTAGGAACGGCATGCCCCGAACAGCACTTGGGTTTCCTTCTGGTCCGTGTAGCCCATTGACTCTGCACGACCCGGAGATCAACCAAATAAATAAAGATTATAAAGTCCTTGAGAAAGTCCAAGGAGAAGGAGAAATTAACTACCAAGATATTATTAAACCCAAGAGGAAGTAGGCCAGCTTCATGATTTAAGCCCTCAGAGAGTCCCAAATGCAGAAAAAAATAAAAAAATAAATAAATAAAATAAAATAAAAAACAACAGAAGCCACGAAAGAAATCAGAGTCGTGGTGGAAAATAACTAAAACAGTAGAATATCCTCTTTGAACATAAGATGGGTAACCCTCATCGCTTTCGAAGCTCAGCACTATCGTGTTCTCCATGACTTTAGGGCTTTTACAATGGGGGAGAGCAGGGGTGGAGAAAACAGTTTGATGATAAAAACCAGTTGTCTAGATTAAAGTCAGACATCTACATGTATTAGAACTGGCACTCTTAAAGGCGGCTAGCCTGTTGAAAAGAATGGCTCTGTTTTCAGTGAGAATTCAGACACGGAGACGGACGGAGGCAAAGCCATTTGCCTTTGGTATATGAATGGTGGAAGCAGAGCTGATGCTGGGGTCCCAGCTCCACCTGCAATCTGCTCCCTTAGTCCTTTCTCTTACCTATGAAATAATCTGCTGCCTAGGGAAACAATACTTCTAGAGGACGGCCATACACCCCACAGGTGCTGTTTTAGTTGTGAGATAACCAAACGATCTTCCCTCAGTAAACATTTCCTGGGTAATGAATAAATAAGAATGTGTTACATTAAAAAGATAAACAAGTCCAGGCAGAAATAATTAATCAAGAAGACAAATTCAGCCTTTTACAAAGAAATGCTGGCAAGACCTGCCCTGCTGCTGGCCAGGTGCAGCTGTGATGACAGAAGAATCAGAGATACCCAGGAGTTGGAATCACTGCATTCCCATGCTTAGACAAGGAATGCACAGAAGGGACTAGGGAAGCTGCTTTCCAGAATGATGGCAACAGAGGGGCACCCGAGTCATGAGGGGGGCTCACAGTGTGATCAGACTGGAAGGAGGAACAATCCTGACGATCTCAACTCTTAGAAGATTCAACTGAGGTTAATCTCAGCCAGGGCCTGCCTAGTAGCTCCTCCCAAGCAGCCCCTCGGCCACCCACTCCTTACTACTGCATATACCTATCACCACAGAGAGCCACGAAAGAAGTGTGCCGCTCCATCTATTCCAAAGAAGATTCTCTTTGCTTACACTTACTTCACCTAACAACTGCTTTTCCTTCCCTGCACCACATCCCAGGCCCCAAACATCCTTTTCCTTCATCCAAATCTTTCTGCCTGCTGTTACACGTACAGTCAAAGGAAACCCATTCATTCCTCTCAAGTTGATGGTACCCTTGCTTTCCATCCACAGCACTGAACATCCTTAATGTGTGTGACACAAAGGGGGCACTGTGTGCACTATGCAAGCAAAGGCTTCCCAGAAGAGGTTTGCACTTAAAGTAAAATGCAGAAGCTGCCCAGTCACATGATGGTGGTGAAGGTGAGGTGGCCAAGGCTGAGTCCTGTGAAAGTATTCTTTGTCACAGGGGACACCGAAGAAGATGAGGTGGGAATCCTTGGCACCAGAGGAAATGGTTTCTCCTGATTTAACCAGCAAGAAGGGAAAAATTAAATTATGTCAAAAGACATAAAATAGAAGTCATATTTTCATCAAAGACAAATAAATTTAATAACACCCATATGGGAAAATAACACTTACATTCATGGGGAAGCTGCCTTATACACTCTTACATATATGAAAATAGAGAAAATGCATCCAAAGGTAATCTTGCCATTCTTGCTGTTGTGAGATGAATATCACAATAGCTATGGTCCTGACTGTTCAGGGACTAGGAAGCATAACAGAACCAGCTTCCAAGGCAGCCTTACTCTTTCTACCTCATGCTCCTTCAAAGCAATGGAAACCATGATGTCTTCCTCTTTCAGTGAATATTTACAAGCAAGATCTGTCAGAGGGGCTGACAACTAAGTGACTCCAAGCCAGTCAGCCAATAGAGGCTTAGCAGGCAGTGCTACTCAATAAATCAGAACCTCTTTCAAGTTACCTCATGTAGAAATTTTCATCTAGATTTGCCAGATGAGGAAACTGGGCTTAAGCAAAGTTATAATGTGGATCCAAATAAACAGAGCCACTTGGCAGTGGTTGCTTCTAGGGTGTCCCCCCCCCTTCTTGTGCTGTTGAATTTAGACCAGTGTCCCTAATCCCCTGTCTTCACACAGAGCTGTTAAGTGCTGAGCTGAGAGCATCCTCAGATCTGTCAGTACTGAAGCATCTAGCTTCATATGTGTTTTGAACCAGAACTTGCTTCCAGAAAGTCATCATCGCGTTCTCTGCTGTTTTTATTGACTGGCCTGAAAGGAAGTCAGATCAAGCCCAAGTTATCATGTTACCGACCTGAATGAATTAAAGATGCAACCGTGTTGGTAATCTGACAGAAAAACAAGGCACTTGTCTGCCATCTCTCTGCAAACCCCTGAAAGTATGTCCTGAGAATCTATACCAAACACCACTTCACACTTCTTAAGACTCAACTGTCTTGAACCTTCTCCTGAAGACCATCCAGACACCTATGCTAATTCCCTACACTTACCGTAAGTCAGCCTTGGGCCAGTGGGGTGCTCTTTCTATAAGTTCTTCAATCATAGTGACTATGTTCCCTGACTATCCACAAATGCTCTCCATTTAGAGGGTTAGCTCCTATGTTTAAAATTTGGAATTCAAGTGGTACAGAATATTGGACATCCACCTCATCATCCCAAAGCTGAAGACCATATGTAACTACTATGAACACAGTAAAGAACATGTTTGTAGTAGGCAAGTCACATTACAATTTTCCTAGGGTGCTTTCCTTTTCAAAAGCAGAAAATCAAGTGGAACCCAATCTAAGCATTTTTTTTTTTTGGCCTAAGGCTGTCACCAATCACCTGAACAAACTATTAATCCCTTTGCTTAAGAATAAAAGAACATACTGTAACAACCAACTTATGCCATGCAACCCTCCAGTCTTGAATCCTGAGTCATTCAAAACAAACCAAGATGAAACAAAACCCTTGCTATCCTGGAACTTGCCTCCCCCTAAGTCAATTTGATAAGCATTTCAGAAGGAGGGCTAATTGTGTGCTAGTACGTGAAGTCAGAGACTGATATCAACTGTTTTCCCCAATCGCTTTCTACCTTACTTTGAGATACAGGGTCTTTTTCTAGCCTTAAGTGTAGCAAGACTAGGTGTCCGGAAATTCCTAGCCACCTTCCTGCCTCTACCTCCTCAGTAGCAGGATTGCTGATATATCAGACACACTGTCTTTTTTTTTTTTTTTTTTTTTTTTAATGTAGGTTCTGGGGTCTAAAGGCAGCTTGCTATGCATGCATGGCAGGCTCTTTACAGACTGGGCTTTCTCTTCAGCTTGAAACATTTTGTATAAGACCCAGTTAGTAAACAGTTTAAGCTCTACAGGCCACAGTGTCAGGATGACAGCTGCCCAACTCTGCCATTGCAGTAATAAAGCAGTCACAGACCAAATGTAATCAAGTGGACTTGGCCTCCCTCCATTAAAACTTTATTTATGGGCACTAAAATTTGAATTTCAAAGAAGTTTTACATAGTTCAAAATATTTCTCTTTCTTTGATTTTTAAAAATCTTTTTATAAATGTAAAAACCATTTTTTTGGGGGTGGGGGGTGCTGTAGAAAAACAGGAAGGAGGCTGGATTTGGCCCTCAGGCCATGGTTGCGAACCCTTGCTCAATGTCAGAACATGTATCCAAATGCCCCCAAGAAAAAGTCTCCACCCACTGAAGGACCAAGTCCATGTGGCTTCTTGGCACTTTCCAGAGAAGGACTTGATTCCCAGTGTCAGCTCTCTTTACACACATCTTTAAAGTAGGACTCACCTCACTAAGACAGTCAAAAGACTAGATCTCAGAAATAGGTACCAATCTGTGACAAGACACTGTCATTTCCCCTTTTCTGTCCCTGTCACCCTCACATATTTCCAGTTTATTTAAGGTGAATTCTAAAGTGCACGTCACTGAATTTTTCCATACATCGGACAAGCAAGATGGACACACACTCAACTTCCGGTTTTGCTTGCTATCTGCAAAATGACAGGGATTTGAACAGTAATAAAGTTAGGATTTTAATCCAATAGAGATAAGAGAATGTTCTTGTCATCTATCAAGGAATTACAATCCCATGCTAATAACCTTATTCATTCATTCCTGGAAAGTAACAACTTTCAGTGTGAGTAAATGTTGGAAAGATGCAGATAACACAATATTAAACAGGCTTCTAAGAGCTAAGGGATTTTATCTTTCTAACAAAAACACCTCACTTCGTAGATGAGAATGACTGGCCTCATTCACACTTTGGTTTGGACTAAATTTGGGGTCAAGCACCCAAACTGTGAGCTGCTACTCAAATGCCAGTATGGAGAGAACAGAGAGTAGTCACCACTCAAGATACCTCATCTCCCAAACTCACCTCACCCCACATTACTGCATCTCCCCACCCCACCCCCACCCCACTCCACCTCCACACAGGAATCAACAGTACACAAAGAACTGGGCCACCTCATTGATCAGAGAGAACAGTGCTCATTTTCAAAGCTGAAGACATACAACTCCAAAGCAACAATGTCACTTTATAAGTAACTCAAAAGTTCCCGTCAGGTATGAAGATAACCTTTGTTTTCAAAACAGAGAACTCATTAACCAGTGCAAAGTTGTAATGGGAGGAGGGGAGTATGGGACCCACATGCTCTGGTAAATGAAGCCAACATTACACCTCTCCGCCCCAAAATTCTGACATAGCAGTTAACCAACTGTCCTGGTTTTCTGGATTCAAGGTAGCTTCTGGATGAAGAAGCTTCCATTTTAAACACAGGACAAGGCTGTTGAACCAACTGTAAGGAGTTGTCACATTTGAAAAAAAAAAAAAAAAAAAAAAAAGCTTCCTCGGGATCCTATCTCTGGTTTTCAATGCAGAATAGCAGTGGGAACACCTGACATGAGGCAGACACAGCTCTGCTCTTAAGAAGTAACATGATTTTTACTAATTTTGTTGAATGAATACAATGAAGATTATCAGACCACTGGTGACAGGGTCATTCCAGGGCACTGTTATACCACTTGGAGCTGTTACACCACATCTAGCACACATAAATAACTGCACATCAGTGAAATACAGAACTTGATTAATACCTATAATCTGAACCCCAAAACTTTGTTAACAAGTGTCTCTTTCAAAGCCATCCCCATGCCATGGAGATTCCTGAATGCAAAAACTTTCTGGACTGGGTCAATCTTCTGCTACCACAGAAGACTTCTACTTCCATCCCCCAAAGGAAGGTCACTATAATCACACACACACACACACACACACACACACACACACACACACACACACACACACACAATAGATCAATAAAAATATGGATCCATCCATTCCCAACAAACTGATACAACCAAGCACCTTTACTGAATGCCTGAGTCTGACATCATGTGGGACAGTGGACCAGATTCACTTCACACAGAGCCTTAAAGCTTCACTATGTCCAGGCTGTGATTCAGGCAGTTATACACCCACACCTTCATTCCCCCCTAACATTGCTCTAGAATGGCTTGCTCTCTGGATGACTGTCTCTGGGCCCTACAGAAGACTCTATCACTATGTGAACAAGGCTTCCTCAGAGCGTTCACCTCAGAAAGATCGAAAACACTAACAAATGAAACCGAGAGTCAGCTGTGCCACTCCTGACCAGCTGAGCACTCCTGTACTCTCACAGACCAGCTGAGATGAAAACAGAACAGAAAAGCAGCTCAAACTTCTGCAGGAGTTGGCTGACCAGACCCATAGGCTATTACCCAATAAGCAGGATGTGCTCCCAAATCATGATTTCCCAGTGGTTTGTTTTCTAGGTGAGTATAAAATATAAAATGATCAACTCAGCATTCGACGTATGATCACAGAGTCTTGGCTGTAGGCCCTAAATATTTCATCAAAGAGACTTGTGATTCAAAAGTAAATATATTCAAAAGGAAATTGACCTTTAAAAGTTGGTGAGAGAGTAACAAAAACAGAAACAAAGGCAAACCTGCAAGGTACAGTTTCCTACCTTCTTTTTGGACTGGTTTCTTTCTTCCTCTTTTGTAGTTTTGCTATTTTTCCCAGCACGGGACACCTTCTGGTCCCCAGACTGCTTTATGGTGATCTTGATCTCAGGGGGACATATATAATTCTCCAGGTTTTTGGGAGGTTTCTTAGCCCGCTTTGTGGTCTGAATCTTCAGCTTCAAACTCCCCTCGGTGAAGTTAGCCTCTTTGATGGAGAACTCCTGTTCCTCCAAGCCATCTCCAGCCACCCACTTCTCACTGTCCGCATTAGAGCTGCAATCCACATCGCGTCCTGAGCCCAGTTCATCTTCCTCTTCGGGCTCCATGCGTTCTCCCCCCACGGAGATGCCTTTCAGGGGTTCTCCTGAACAGCCAGGAACTGCTGGTGACTTGGATGAGGAGCCCGGAAGGAATTCTGGCTCGCTCCCTCTTTGCCTGGAGCTGCTTAAAATTTCCCTGGACTCCATGATAATCCTACAGTCTTCAGGAGTTCTTGGGAGGGGGAAGGGATGAAGGGAGGTGGAGAGGGTCAAAAGAGAAGACACCCAAAATTCCAAGAACAAAGTAGTCCAGCTGCTGGGTTAATGTCCCAATAAAGGAGATGCGTTGAAATGCTCAGAAGAGATCAGATCTGCAATTGAGAAGTGGAGAGGTAAGTGGCTATGGTAGGAAAGAACTGGACCCCAAAAGATCCAATCCCAGTTCCTAAAGTCCTGCCCACATGACTACAGTATCAGAAAATCACTCTGAAAGTTCACATACCCAAACTGAATTATACTAGAGCACAGGGGAAGCATATTCAAACCTGCTGTCGTGATGGGTTATTATGAATTGTTATGGCTACAGGACCAATAAGAAAGATAAGAGAGGTGAATCCTCAGCCAGTAACCACTGGAGGTTTCTTACACTGAAGCCACAACTGACTTGTCACCAGAAAAACCAACCACAGTGATAGGGACCGCTGAGGGCTAACGCAAGTTTGTGAGAAGTGTGTCCAGGTGGCTTTGGTTGTCACCACCCTCTTCCATCTGAGGAACAACAGTCTGCAAAATGAACAGACTCTCAGCTGCCCCTGAGAAGCACCCTCCCCTCCTCTCCCGGGATGGGCACTCTTCAGTCTACCTCCTAGCTGCTGATTGTCGCTTGTCACTTGTCATTACACACCATCTCCATTATGAAAAGCTTCTGGGGTTTGTTTCTACTTGTTTGTTTCATTTGCTTTTATTCTTTTGTCTCTTTCTGTAGTTCAGGCTGGACTAAAATTTACTATGTTGCTCTGACTGAAACCCAATTTGTGGCTGTTTTCTTGACCCCGTCTACCAAATGTTGCGATTTTCTATGTGAACTACAACACCTGACTCTTAAACTTAGGTGAGATGAGAGCTCATCAGAAAACCAAATGTTTCAATCGGAAGTCACTAATAACACCAGGATCCGTGCAAAACAGACTTTTAAATGTTTGTATCCACAGAGACATATGGTACCTAATCATTCCCGTTACTTATAAAATAGTTACATGTTTAAACCTCCTACTTCTTTCTTTCTGTCCATGTAACAGAACAGCAAGAGAAAGGGAGAGAAGCCACTCTTCATTAAGGCATCACAAGTGTCAGGGACTTTTCCAGCATCTTCTCTACCCCGTTCGCTCCGAGATGAAATGAGAATAAACTGTTCTCTAGATGATCCCAAAATGAACCAACGATCACTCCCTCCCACTCCCCTGTGCCCAGTTTATTCCTTCCTAGTTCAGACTCATATTTGCAAAAGCCAAAGGCAAGGCCAATGGTCCATCTGGAAGAGAAAGCCTAACATCTCATACACAAACTGCCATATCTTCTAGCTGGGGTCTCATTACTACCAAATCCACCTTCGTACCCCACCGAGCACTCTCCCGGTTGCCTGCAGGAAACATTTCTACACATTTTCTATTTGTACTACTAAGCCGTCAGTTTAAGGAACTGGTCATCAAATGTGCCTACCAAGTGGGCCCAGTGAGCCTTGGAAGGACACGTTGAGAACAGCCAAGTACTGGAACCTGACGGCTGAGTATGTGGCTTCTGGCTCTGGAACCAGCATGTTCTCATCCAGTACCCAGCTAGAAAGCCAGGAGAGGAAGTAGCTAAGGTCAGAAGCCTCCACACAGGCGGTGAAGGTTTGCAGACAAGCCCAGAAACATACTCAGATCCTGAAAATGGCTCAGCCCAGCTGATGGCCACATTTACAAGACGTTTCACTCTGATTAAAAAGTAATAGCTTAGTTTTCTTCTGAAAGTAGTAAGACTACTCTAGGAACATCAGGAGCACCTTTACTGTGGCTACCAAGAAAACGCTAGACAGCTACAGGGGAGTCAGGTGGCCAGCAAGACCGAGAACCCTCCATGGCTAGAGAGTGGAGAATGCAGTCAGAACACATGACACTTGCTTTTTTCTTCTTTTTTTAAATCTTACTAAAGTCTTCGTCTCCAGTATACAAATATGCCTATATTCCTGAAATCTTTTATTTTATAAAATATTACATGTAAGTCAACTGTGGTGATATATGCCTATGATCCTAGCATTTGGGAAACTGAGGCTGGAAGATCACAAATTCAAAACCAGCTGACCTTCACCGTGAGTTCCAGGACAGCCAGAGTCTATTTCAAAACAAGCAAAAGTTTTATCAAGTCAGCATCCATTGATACTTCTCTCATTAGGGGCAGATATCAGTGTAGAACCCTAAGGTATTAAGATGCCTTAGGTCATGGTCCTGAGTCTTATAGGGCGAGTCCATTAGGCTTCTCTCAGTCTACACTTCAGTTTCAAACACATTGGAAGGCATTTCCTATCCCCCCAAGGACAGCAATGCCCAAGGCTTACTCCCTTAGGCAGAAATCACCAATAGTATGCTTTACTTCTCCAGTAACTATCACCCTCAGGCAAATGTGCCAACACAGGATGTAAGATAAGGCAAAAAAAAAAATAAAATAAAATAAAAAATAAAAAAAAAACCAAACCAAAAATAAAACTTCCTCAGACACTCTTAGCAATTAATCTGCAGCATCAGTGGGCTCTTGTCCTAACAACTATTAAAAGAAAGAAGGAGGACCGTGTGGAGATAGAGCATTAGGATGATGGATTAACATCACTAGGGTAATGGCTAATGTGCCTGTTCTATAAGAAGAATAAGAGAATCTGAATTCAGATTTCCAGAACCCACTCCAGTACAGTGTGCTTTGCTTGTAATTCCAGCCACAGGAGGCGGAGACGGATTCCCAGGATTGAACTGGCTATGGAGATCGACGATAAAACAATCTCACACGCATATACATACAGTTGTATGTTGGCAGGCGTACATGCACACACGCGCACACACGCACACACACATGTCTGCATGCAAATATATGTGCATACCACACTTAGCTATACCATGAAAAGGAAGAAAGGGGAAAAGGAGAAAGAAGGTAGCAGAGAACAGACAGCAGCACAGCATAAGGCAAAACAGGAGTCAGGAACATAGAGGACTGTGCTAAGGATAGAGCAAGCTGATGTGCGGCAAAGGGATGTGGCAACAGGCAGGACTGGTGGGAAGTACAGCAAATGAAAGGTTATAGTTGGATCATAAAATTCTTGAGTGATAGGCACACTAGTGAGTTTGGATTTCATCTTACAAGCTATGGGAAGTCAGTAGGGAAAGAACTCCATGAAAGCTTGTTTTAGGGCGGTGTAAGCCTCATGTCACTGCAGAACTAGGAAACCCAATACTAAACGGAGAGGTGACTCCCTGCTGAAATCTGATTGCACTCTCTTGAAGACCTGAACCAGCTTGAGTTTGGGGAACAGCTGGAGTTCCTCATAATATGTGCTATAGAAAAATAATAAGGGCATTTCAAATAGTCCCATGCTTTACAAACATCTATTCTAGACCTATCATTCAGCCTCTCACATTAAGATTTCACAGACCGCATTAGTCACTAAGTTAACGGATTACTACATTCAAACATTTCCACAGCGTTCTTTCTGCACTGACATTTTCATGGAATCGGTTCTTAACTGCTGTCATTGATCTGTGCAATCCTTAAGTATATGACCCTCTCTAAAAGTTTGTGCCATAAAGAAATGAATGAAAAAAGTAACAAGCCAAACAGACCCTGAGCCTTCAAAATAATTCCAGGTTATTTCACAGTATTTACATCTCCGTAGCCTGACTTACATTTCACCTGGCTGTATAGATTATTTCTAAATGCCTGTCTTGCATGGCTCTCTAGTTGTGTTGAGCATGTTCATCTTATCTGTTAATTCAGCAGAAATTAAGTCTTAGGCTGAGGCCAGCTGCAGTTGAATGGTACTCATGTTCATTTCCTTTCCATACCGGGATGGAGCTCTTGAAAGGTTTCTAGAAGTTCTTTTTGAATGAAAATATATTTGGCCCTGACAGCTATTCAAAGTCCTTCTCCAAAATTAGCACCACCCACCCAGGAAGTCCCTGTCAAATTTTCTACCTTTCCTGGGGATAAAGATCCAGATCCTGTGTCCAAATGAACCCCCATAACCTCAAAGATCCTAAAATATAGAAAGCTCTCAGAAGCACAGAGCGAGGAAATCTAAGCTGTCTATTGGCTTCACCAGCCCACAAAGATGGTGTCCTTCAGTCTGGCCAGCCTACACACCCTGCTTGAGTTTTGTGGTGGGTCTGGGAGGCAACTGCCAGTGCTCGTGTGTTAAGCCCCTGCCAACACACTCCTGTGAACACAGTCACACACTCAGGGCTGCAGGAACCCAGGCAAGGTGAAAGTATTTTGATCTGCTCACATTCTTGCAATTGGCAGCTGGCTCAGAGGGTGCAGCACACAATGAACTCTCCGTACTTGGTACCTGCCTCCAGTGCCACACAAGCTGACCCTTAGGTGGCTGCCTGCAGGGCCGTCACACAGGAACTGAGACAATAAAGGTTGCTTAGGAAATAAGTCTTCAGCAGCTCCTAAGAAGCAGCAGAGCAAAACAACAAAAACAAAAAGAAAAACCCCAGAGATATTAGAGCACACAATGAGACCAGAGCATGGCAATGGTCTACTCCTGCTTTGGCATTCCAAGTCAGTGAAGTGCCCACTAGACAAGCCGCTCTGAGTGTCTGATCCCACGCTTTGCTCAACAATGAGGTAACAGTCACTCTTGTGCAGCCTCACTTTGCACAGTCATAGGCCTATGGGGACACTTCAAATTGAACAGTTTGAACTCACAGCAGTATTTCTCATGTGCCCAGGGAAAACCCACATGGCTCGATGTTGCTTATGCCCAGGGGAGTCCTAAACAGTACCTCCCCCCTCCCTTCCAAATCTGCAAGATATGGGGATTTTTTTTTTTCCCTGTCTGAAAAATGCTATCAGCTGCCTGGGAAACTCTTACTTATTCTGAGCCTGGTGGGAATTATGTCGATTCTCAAGCTACATTTACTGAGGCAGGGACTGGGTGGCTGGACAGGCACTCTGGCTTTCCCCTGCTTCCAGGTACTAGATGGGTTGGGGTGGTTTGAAAACGGTTGCTTCAGGCTTTCTGTTCCGTACACCACTCCTACACAGTGCCTTGATCATAGGGTGCTTCTTAATCTATATTTGCAGGGAGCTTCTCCTTACACAGCCCCTCAGACTCCTAAAAATATACATCCATTGCATGTGAGCCATTTACCGTCCCAACACCCAGCATAGCATCTAGCACTGAACAGACATTCAAGAAATTTATTGGACCAAATAGATAGATGAAAAAGACTGAACTTAGCTTCCCAGTTTCATTCACCTCCCCTGCTTGCTTGGCTCCCAAATCACCATCCACATACTGGCCATTGCCATCCTGACTACTGCTTTCCAAGTCTGCAATATGGCAGAAATAGACAAAGCCATTGGCATATTCAATTGGAATGGAAAGATATGATTCATGGGCTTCCTTCTGCCTCCTAGGAACCCTCATGAGACCCCTGTCAACCTCAGTGTCTCAGCAACAATATGGAAAAGTGTTGTCTTCTTACCTCCCCCATTGGGGCATAGTTTACATGGATTTGTTTATAGTTAAATTCTGTGCTTCTTAGGTTAAAATAAACTTTTCAAAAGCACATGTCTCATAGGCCCTTAAAGACAAACAGTTGGAAATGCAGGCAAGTCCTCAGACTTCATTCCTGTCTCCTTCCGCCCTCAGCCACAATGCCAGGGACCCCTTTCAGGCTGGCAGGTAAAAGCACACTTCCCCATATAATTCTCAGGTCACAGCTCTGTTCCTCAGAACTCTTGGGAATGTAGAACAGAAAATGGAGGCTGGCTACATGTTGCCTTTTATCTGCGTAGACACACGTTTTATAGTTTGGTTGCCTGGGTGTTTGGTTTCGTATAATGCAGTGTGTCTCTGTCTGTCTCCCCTGGCCTTTTCTGGAACACCAAGATACATGTAGATTATCTCCAGCTCATGAAGGGGATTTTTTTTTTAATTTATCTATTTTCATTTAACAATCCAGGTTTCCAGGTTTTAACATTTAGTTTAGGGTTCATCCCTCCTTTGTATTTCCCATCTCATCATGTTCCTTCCTTTGCATTATATTTTTCTCCTACGTTCACTGACCTACAGTTGGAGGAGACTCTCTTGTCAGACTCTAACAAGAGACTGTCTGACTTAGACGATGGGGTAGTTAACGATTCGTCCTTTGTCATATCTGCTAAGGGCAGTGGGTGAAAGTCACAGCGGATTCACATGCAACTCGGCACACACCTGGAACCCTCCTCCAGCCTTCCCGAGTTAAAGGCAAAGGTGAGATCAAATGTCCCTGCTCTAATTTGTTCAAGCCAGAATTCTGTTTCTGTGCTTTTGTGACATAAGGCATGTCCTTCCTGGCACTTCAGAAATCACCTAAGACTGTGTAACTCTTGCGTGTTACCTCATCTTCCCTACTAGACACTAAGAACTTTAAGGGCAACACCCTTGTCTCTTTTCACATGGAATCCCGGAAAACACAGAGAGAGGCCCTACATTCTTTATTCAGTGAACGTTGAAGGAAAGGTTGTGTCAAAGCACAGCCAGTCATCCTTTGATTTGGAGCGCCTATAACTCTGAGTGATGTTTCTTGAAACCCTTCCTGCGGCCGCCAAAATTCCTAGAATAAATGGTCCATAAACACTGGTAAATGGGTCAAGTGACCTAACACATACCTGGCTCTCAATCAGCAAGACTGAAGATAGCTTCACACCACAGTTTGCTGACACAGTGTGGTCTATATACGGCTGTGGTCTACAACAAAGGACAAAGCTCTTACCCAGAAGCCTTTCTTTGTGCTCTACACACCTGTGAGGTACATTTTAGGTCATAGTTTTCTTCCTCCAAGAGGTATTGTTTGAGTTTTTCACCCAATGCATCTTCTATCAACACTTTCTGATGTGCTCTACTCTATATAAGGCCCCCAGTCCCATTGGCTTGGTGGTCTTGGTCATTTCTAACAAAGACTAGCTACAAGTTATCTAAGGAATTGGGTCACATTTTACCTCCATCTAGAACCCTAGCTGAATTCACTTTTAACATTACTCATTGAATACACATGCACATGTAAACACACAGAGATATTCACACGCTCACTCACATACACACACATACACACACACACACACACACACACACACACATGCACACAGGGAGCAAGAGGGAGACAGAAACAGAGACAAGATGGACGTCTTCTCGATTCCTTGGGCATTCTTACTGTCAAAGCACTTGACAGACTGTGCTTCAATATTTTAATGATATCTATCTTGTCCACATAATCAGGATCTCTTATAATGCAAGGACAATGATTCTGAATGGGTCTCTACACATTTCAGAGCTCAGTGAACACACAGATCATGCTTCTCCTTGTTAAGAGAAGCCAGACTGTAGGTCATGGGATTAGCTTACTGAGTCTCTTTCCTGTTAGTAACTGTATTCAGCGAGGCATTTTTAAACCATTCAAGTCTCGTTTGGAAAGTGGGTAATAATCCTACCTCAGGGGCTCCGAGGAGAAGTAATTGAAGATTAAATATTAAATGAGATCATAATTACCTGGGATCACCTTAGTAAATGCTCACACTTTTTGTTAAACTTGACTGGTCCCCTGGAATGTGTCAGCCAAGTTACAAATTGGCTAGTGTTGCCTTCTTTTCTCAGATCCCAAGGAAAACCCTGTGGCCCAGGGGTTGGAATCAAGCCTTCTCCATGCCCATGCATAATGGAAAGTACACAGAGCTGGGTTTAAACCTGCTAACTTGGGCATTTTGCTGTTCTTTACTGATGGCTTGTCTCATAGAGGAACTATCACTGGGTTCAGTCACAAAGTCTCCCCCAGCCCGGCTTCATTTAATGAATAAAGGGAAGCCGTGAAGGGAGCCGCATACCCCTGTACAGCTTGACATTCCTAGGAAGTGTGTGTTGCCGTCTCTGCTTAGGGATTCAGTTCTCCCATCATTGTCGGCTCTGTTGCTCCTCCGCTCTGGGTAAGTAGGGTGAGATGAACTGAAACTCAAACCTAGGACATCAATTGTTGCACTTCAGGATCTCCATAACGGGAGGAGAATCTTCACCAAGCTTCTAAGGCTTGAAGCTGGGCACACTGTTATCTAAAAACTCCGATTCCAGCTGCCTTCTCATAATGGCACAATAGCATAAGCTGTGGGGGTTTTACACACTCAGTTTCAGCGACAGCATCCAACTTGTTGTCACTATTCCTAGGCCAGATCCACAGTTGAGTTTAGATACATGCTAACGCACTGAAGGACAAGATTTGGGTCAATAATAGAATGTGTGTGTGGTGGTGGTCCCACATCATTATAATGTCTCTGAAAATCCAAAACCTAGGAATGTTGTCATCATTTATTATAGTACATGATATTGTTCGTACTTTTACTATGACCTTGTGTGAACAAACCTACTCTAATGTCAGTAACACAATAGGATAGTACACAAAATCATGTATATTTCATAATATATGGCTGTAATAGTAAAGGGCTGTACCACTAGTTCATGGATCTTTCTATTCCATAGCCTTTATCATTATTTTAACTGTATTCTCTCTAATTAAAGAGGGTTACTATAACACCATACGGCATGCTAATACACTCACAACAATCCCAGTCTTCTCCTGCCTCTGTCTCTTGGTGGCATCCAGAGGACACCTTCTGTGATTGCCTTGTCCAATCTAGGTTTATACAAGACAACACCGATGTTTTCACAGTTCTCAGAACCAACGTATCCCACTGCTAATTGATGCATAGCTTATATATATGATTCCTCCTTTATATTATGACCCAATTAAAATGCAAAAGCAGACCAGCTTCTTATTAAAAGTTCTTGCTTGCTTCTACCCCTAGGAGCTCCAAACTGTTACCCTCTGACTTGCCACATCCCCTCAAATACTTCAGCATCTGATTTCTCACCTGCTCATCCTTTTCACTACACAGACTCTTCCGGGGGGGGGGGGGGACGGTGGATAACACATGTTAAATGATAATAATGGATCATGGTAGATCTGTTAGAAAGTATTGTGATCATAGTGCTTCCTGTCTAAGTAGGGAACAGAACTCCACATTGTAAAGGTGCTTCTAGAATATGCATCTGGTATACTTTAAGTAGGCTATCTTATATGTCTATAGATTTTAATCTTATTTAACAAAGAGATGTTCCTACTTTATACGTATGAAAACTAAAGTTCTAGGATTGCTGAAATCACAAAGGGAGCCCTTTCTAGACCCGAATGTTATTTAACTCACAACACTACCAAACTCCAAAGAGCCAATCAATCTCTGGTAATCACTTGAAACCCAGGCATCCACCAGACACATATAAAATGGGAGTAAAAAGAACATATTTATTTGGGATGATGGGAACAAACTGTCCTCCTAGAAAGGCCCTATAACTTTGAATAGAATGTTGGGTCTGGTACAAATTAATTCATCACCCCCTCAACCATCTGATTCAGTAACTGCTTTATGCGTTGTCATTTGACATACCCTACACTCCCGCATAAAAGAAAATGTTGGCATATGTTTTACAGAACTGAATTCTCTCCATTTCCCTTTTTTTTATAACATTTCTCCTCTAGGTATCCTGAACTGCTAGCCCTGTAAACGTTGCCTTGCTGCTGAAACTAGTCTGCCTTTCTCCAATTATGTACTAAATTACTAAAGAGAACTCTCAGTGTCATGGGCCTTTGGCCCAGAGAAGGGCAAGTCCTCAATCCAAATGTTAATATATTGATGTATTGTTTGTTCTAAACACTCTTCTTTTGAATATCAGACCACAGCTGCGGTGCTGGAGACAGACAGAGCCTAGAGAAGACAGGCTGGTCAGAATCCAGCACTCTTCTCTGGGCTGTATACATGGACATCTTGGAATTGCACACTCTCTTTCAAACCTCTACTCCTAGCATTTGGGAAACTGATTTTGGCTCCTCAGCTCAGATCTTAGACCCTTGAGCCTTGACCTACAGGGCTGTCCTTCTGTCCTTTGGCCTCCACGTTCAGAGTACTGTGTTGAACAAATATGTCTCTCCATTGTTCACTCCCAGGTGGATAATCTTCCAGCCTCTGCATCTACCTAACCAAGACGGATCTTTTGCTGTGGGTAAAACTCAAGTCTCACACACTTTTTGAGACATTCTTAGATCTACCTGGCTTTGGTAGTGGTTCTTGGATATCTACTGCACACAATTTTATTCTCAGTCTGACAGCTTGATACATCACATGATTAATATTCATTCCCTCAAGGGAATTTTAAATTCATACTTCTGCCACTGAAGGTTCACCCTCTACAGAAAGCTCCTTGTTTCTCTTCCCCCAACAAACACATCCTTCTGGAGGTCTTCCCCAATACACCCAAGCATGAATCAAACAAGTAGCAAAAGTCCACTTAGGAAAAGGTTCCTAATTTAGTTGAAGAGTGTAGCTTCCATTTTAGCTAAACATGTCTCCTCAAACATACCATCCACTTGCCAAGGGCTAACGCTCCATCTGATATCAGACTTTCTCACCCAAGAGCACCAGGAAAAAAAAGCCCCCCCATAAACTTCTTAATAAATAATAGAGCTCTTAAAGACAATGTTAGGGGCAGAGAGAAGGCCTCTGGTACTTTCATGTCAAATCATGCTTTCTGGCCACCATGTTTTGCTTTACAAAGTGATGGTGGTGGGGGGGATGAGTTCTTGCTCAAATAATAAGTCATAACCAGAAACAACAACTACAAAGAATTTGGTTCCAAAGTTTTCTGATTTGGCTCCAAGAATATGATACCCCACTCATTCTAATAAGCATTCCTGGGTTACTATATTAGATCCATCAGATTCAGCTAATATCATCTCTGTATCTCTCCAAGTCCCAAGGAACTCCAAAGATAATAAGTAATAATAAATGATGATAACAAAGCCTTTTAACAATGTGCTTGCTTTTTGTTTCTTCCATTTTCACCCAGAATCTTTTGATTTCCATCCAGCATCCTTTCAAACCCCCAAATTCCTGGGGTTTGAAACCATAGCATCTCAATAGCTGCCATTAGCTTTTCTTTCTAAGAATTCAACTGGTGTGCTTCCAGATAATTCAGAAAACCCATGAACATCTGATAGTGCCTTAAGACAAAGATTCATTTTGTTGATCCCACACCAATCCAACAGTAAAGAAAAATGTGGTTTTGGATTTTTTTCTGATCCCCCAGAAAACATAAAACAACCCAGTAGTCTTTTTTTTTTTTTTCATACAAGCTTCCAGTGGCAGAGTAGCCAAGTCCTGTGGGGATGGAATGACAGCCCAGGAGCAGAGATTCTGCCCCAGCCTTCAAGCTCCTAATGATCTACAACATGACATGATACTCAGACCCAAGATGTGCAAATGAAGCAGCTTGAGCAGAAATCTAAGATGCCCATAGGGCACAGGATGCGAAGGCAAAGTCTCAAAAAAGATGACAGCTTTGGACTTTCCAGAGTTGACTTGGTGCCATATTCTTTGTGGCAACTTAGTTATTTCACTGAGGAGGGCCAGGCTTCAAAAGCGCTGAAGATAATTTAACCCTTTGCTTCCTCACACACTTTTTTTTTGTGGTGCTGCTTCATACGCACCATACCCTTACCCACCCACCCCCTTCCTGCAAGCCTGTTCTTCTGCTTTAATTGGGGAGCTTCTGATTTAACTCACCCCAGGGCACCAACTTCCCCTTCCGTAACTCTTTTAACCACATCAAACACCAAGATGAGTGCCTTAATTCTCGTGGGGATTGGTTTGGACAGTTGTTGGGGATATCATGAAACAGGTTTGAGAGGCTCTGCACTTGATGGAAAGTTTGAAATCTCTTTGACACATCTAGTGGTAGCATGCCAGAGATTCAGAAGGGACGGCCCAAGCTTAGCCTTTGTGCTTCCCAGTGAGGAAAGGTAAGAAGAAGGGCATTGAGACTCGCCCCTCACCCGTGCTCACAGGGAGCCAGCCCAGCCTGAAGCCTACATCCCAAGACTCCAACTTCCCTTCTGTGTGGCTTTCTGCAGGTTCTCCTCCTGTGTAGTCAAGCTTGCCCAGTCACTAATGAGCAGGAAAGCAGGCCGATGGAAGCAGTGAAGACTGAATGGTTAAGTGGCAAAATGAGTGTGTAAACCAGGGCGTATGACTGGAATTTTCGAAGGTCATCAAGAGCCATAAGTGTTAGAGTGGTAAGGATACTCTAGTAGGCACTTAATAAACATTTGATTACCGAATGAATGTGTGGAACCACTGACTGAAAAGACACCCATGTGGTAAAATATCATTACCTCTTAGGTTTTGAGGGAGAAGCTGAGATTGGGTGATTTCCTCTGAAAGACAGCCAAAACTATAAAAAGCTATTAACATAACTAGTTATTACTCACTCTAAGAGGTCCTCCTGTGTTACTTCATTTTGCAATGATCTGGTATACTTTAGAAACATTTCCCCTTAATAGTCTAACTTGACATAAATGTATGATATATTCACACAACAGAATATAGGTACAAGGCTTTGAGGAGCAAGCTTGCACTTTTCCTGAATATGTCTACAATTAGGGAATTCCAGTCCTAGAAGAGCCAAAGCAGCAGACTAGAAGGATTCAGGCAATGAGACAGACAAGCAGAACTGATTGGGAATAACTAGTGCACCTCGTTGAGAAGCACAGTGGTGCCAGCTCTCCTCACAGGTAGATGCTCTGCTTCAACAGGATGTGACAATGGAGCAAGCTGAGGTGTTGAACAGGACAGGGGACAGAATTCTCGGCATTATCAAGGAAATCAGTCGCTTCAAGTGGGACTTACTATAAAATGAACGCTAAGGGAAATGCTGTTGCTGGGTCAGGACAGGGAGAATATAGAAGACTCCAGGGAGCCAAGAGACTATGCAGAACATTTCCGATTCTAGAAAATTTCCCGGATGTCCTAGGACCAAGACATTTCCGCCATAATTTCTTCTCTTTAGAGAGATTGAAATGCTATCTTAGATGACTCATCTCAACCCTAAGGAACCTGATGGAGACCATCTCAATTGCCACTGTGGCTCTTCCTGGCAGGTTTGCATCCTTCCCCTTTTCTTCTCCTGATTCTTTGCTGAAAGAACATTTTCTGAGCACTAATATTTCCTTGAGTCCAACTGGAATGGCTGTCACATGAGACTCTTGAGTCATACACAGATAAGGCACAATGGGCATCTAATCATGTAGTTCCTTCATGGACGGGCTGAGTAGCTCAACGGACTCGTCAGTTGATACGTATATACTTTTAAGTGTGTTAAACTTCTAGACACAAGGCTTTGTGGGTATTCTTCAAGTGGGCAAAAATAAGCCCAGCATTATGTTCCAAGAGACAGCACAGAAAATCTCCAAGAGTTCAGTGACAGAAATTATCTGGGATAACTTAGTCCTTCCACCCTTAGGGCATTGGGATAGAGACATCTTTATCCCCGTTTTCCTGGGGAGACTACTGAGGCTCAAAGAAGCTACATATGTTATTGGGGGTCACTTAGTCAGGAAGTAATGAGGAAGACCAGAGCTTGCCATTTCAGGCTTCTCACACTTACATTGTCTCAGGTCAGCCACTAACCTGTATCTTTGCAAGCAACCTAAGGTATTCATTCTCTGATCATCTGATCAGGGACAAATATTTCTTTGGCTTCCTTCCCAAGAAGCTTTGAGAAGGTGGATATGATATGAAGATATTTTCTTGCAACAAATAAAGCTCCATGCATATGAAAGGGAATGTTTTTGGTGAGAAAAGTAAATTTAAATCAAAGAGATATTATGAACAAAGATCAAAGCTTATCGGCTCTCCTGCCTCAGTACTTGGAAAGGCTGAGTTCTTGCCAACCGGAGCATCTACTCATCAGCTCAGTTTATGTCTTACATGGGGCTATGCGGTATAGGCTACAATGAGCCACCATAGTTCTGGGGAAAAGACAGCTGTTTCTGCCTAAGGTGGTGATTCTCAACCTGTCGGTGTCAACCCCCATAGATATATCTTACATGTCAGATATTTACATTATATTCATAAAAGTAAAAAAGTAGCAATAAGATAATTTTATGATGGGGGGGGTCACCACAACATGAGGAATTATATAAAGGATCACAGCATTAGGAAGGATGGGAACCAGTATAAAGGATCCTGTGGGCCTCGGGAGCAATCACTCTCTTCAGTGGACACTAGCATCACTTACATGAACAGCAAAAGTTAGTTTTTGCTGGTTTCTAAACCAAAAACTGTTAAAAAATACTTCCTCCGTCTTAGAAAGAATCCTTCAATGGGGGAAAACTGCTCTGCCTATTCCTACCAAACTCATAATTGAAAACTTAAACAAACCATGATATTCATTTAACTGCAACTTTATGTGTGTAAAGGAACATAAAAATCCAGCAGAAGACCAAATGAAGATGGAACTGAAAACTCAGAACAATAATGCAGGTGAGAAACAATTTTGTGCCTTTATGTGCTTCCTTTCTAGCATTTATCAGGGGCTGGGCTGGCCAAAGTATCTTCACCTTCATTAAAAGTGTACAGAGCATCCTCGGTAATGACACAGTCCTTTATTGTTAGAATTTGGAAGGCAGAAACAAGCAGGTTTCTATGAGTTCAAGAACAGCCTAGTCAACATAGTGAGTTCCAGGTCACCCAGAACTTCACAGTGTGACCCTGTGCTAAATAATAATAATGATGTTGATGATAAAGAAGGGAAAAAAAAGAAAAAGAGAAATGGAAGGAAATAAAAATTCACAAACAACACACACACACACACACACACACACACACACACACACACACACACACGTACATGGGTGTGTGGGGGCAATTCATTTGGCAATAGCAATGTAAAGTTTGGATGTGAACACCCATCATCTCCAAAGTGGCACTTTTGTGAACTAGAAAACTTAAAAGGTGGGACCTAGCCTGATGTCTTTAGGTCACTGGGGCCATAGGCTCAATGTTCCTGGGCTCCCAAGCCCTTCTTTTTCCTCTCCCTCTCCTTCATGGTCAGGAGCTGAGTGAATTTATTCTACCATGTATTTTGATTTGTTTTAGAGTTTGCCATGATGTGAAGACTCACCAGAAGCCCAAAGCTCTAACACCAACAGATCCTGAACTGGTACTTTTAAAATTCTAATAATAACAAATAAAAAAAAAAAAAGCTTTTCCCCTTTTAAGTTATTTCAGATGTTTTATCATAGCTGATCTAGATCCAGGACACATTGCAAGAAAGGAATAGAAACCAGTGTTTTTCCCTCTCCTTCAGGAGCCTGGCAAAGCTTTTAGGGAAGATACAACAGGATGTCTTCTTTGATACAGTAGTGTAAGCACTCCAGATGTGCCCTTGCTCCATCCTTACAGGGCTTTCTCTTACCATGGTTCTCTGAAGGACACCGTTAAGTTCTGAGATTCCTTACACAATGCTAATATGTTAATAATAATGTACCCAGTTCTCCTGGCATGACTAAAACTGAAGCAACTTCAAATGCCATCAGCAAAAAATTATTTATTTCTCATCCTTGGGCATCACAGAAAACTCAATCTCATTGGCTGGGTCTGTCTTCAATAGCTTTCTGGTTTTAATTAAAGCTTCAAGTCTCCAAGGAAGAAAATGGCATTCTGGGAGGCCAAGGAAATCCTGGCAAAGTGTTAGTGTCTCCACAGGATCCTTGAAAGGATGTTCTACAGATCTAAGTGTACCCTAATCTCCTCTTTGCATATGTTACAGAAACTTGTGGCAGAGATTGTATTGGGGCTGAAAATAATGACCACTTTGCAGGAACTCCCCTCTCCTAGAAGGCCGGTTTTCTGACACAGAGGTATTCATCTGGCTCCTAATGGAATTCAAAGTTAAAGTCACAGCAGAAAAGGAAGGGAAATCCACAGGAGAGTGCTCACCTACCTATTTCTTCTTTAGCATGATCTTCCTCCTAGCTCTCCCATTGGACAGTTTTAGTTAAATTCTACGATAACCCAAAGCCCTGATTTTTTTTTCCCTTCCCTCCTTCACTGAGGTCAGGTACTTTTCAAAATAGCTCCCTGTGAGGAATGGCAGTTTGGGAACAGAAGCTCTCCTGGCACTGGGGGCTGTTTGCCTCCCTCAGGGATACTTCCAAGCTTCCCATGGGGCACCTAGAACTGAGTCTCCTGGCAAGGCCTTCTTATACAGCATTCTGATGTTAACATGGAAAAGATCAGATTACAGCCTTGCTCTTGCCTGGCTCCTCACAAGCATGTAAGGCAGTTACTTCCTTGCAAGCTCCCAGTGGCCCCCCTTCCTAAGTAACAGCACTGCCTGAGATGCTCCCCTTTATGTTCCTTCCAGCTATCCCTCCCCCCACCTCTAGTTTGTTCTTTCCCGGTGACACATCTATTTTTCCTGCTCAGAAAGACAAGTCCCTTCCCTCTGTCTCCTGACTGCATGGGATCTCCACCTCCTCCCCCAGCTCAGCTCAGGTTACTGAAGTAGCAGCAGCTTGCACAGCCCAGCTCCAACTACAGTTCAACTTCCTTAAACTAGGATTCTCTCTCTCTCTCTCTCTCTCTCTCTCTCTCTCTCTCTCTCTCTCTCTCTCTCTCTCTCTCTCTCTCTCTCTCCCTCCCTCCCTCCCTCCCTCCCTCCCTCCCTCCCTCCCTCCCTCCCTCCCTCCCTCCCTTCCTCTTAAAAGATCATGTGCCAAGCAGCGCTTTGAGTACCTGGCCTCAGTATTTCCTAGGGACTACATTTCCAGCAGCTTGAAATGCCTTCTTTCAACCCCACGTGCCTCCTTAAGCCTTTCTGATTTGCCATCCTTCTGCTGGTAACCAGCAGTGAGCTGAAGCACAGGCTTAGAAACACAGACCCTTCAATGTGACTCTGCAACCTGGAAATCAAGCTCAGAGCAAAGAGATCAGCCTCCTTCTTCCAGGAGTTTCAAGACAGTCTGTGGAAGGAAGCCACAGAAGTCAAGAGAGGAGGGAGGCAGTGTAAACTGGCTGCATCTTTAAAGGCTGTAAACTCTCTCCTCCCCCTGCCAACTGGCACTACCTTGTCTTGCCAGCCAAGCTGTATTTAATTGGGGTGAGAAAGGAAACCCTTTCCTAGGTACCCAGATATGGTCTCAGAGCTGAAGAAGTAGCTGCAGAGTGCATGCTTCCACTCCAGGCCCCTCTTCATCACAGCACAACATGCAAACAGGAATTTCAAAATTCAAGTTGGACTGAGACACATGAGGTTTATCTGCAGACACTATAAAAATCATGGAGGATGGGCCCAAACTGCCAAAGAGTTTTGGTGACAGCTTTTAGTGCAAATCCTTAGGAAAAATCAATGAATAAATAAAACAAGATGAAGAGGGAAAGAAAATAAAAGGTGAGAGGAATGCATTTTCATAAAAGAAACTAAGAGCATTATTTCCATAAAGACCATGGACTCAACAAACTTCAACAGGAAAGGTGTGGATGATTGTGGGCAGGAAGGCTGGGGCCAGAGAAGGGGAAGTAGCTTCTGCAGAATTCTACAATCATTCCCTTGTAGAGGAGAGTTTCTGCAGGACTAAGGACACACACACACACACACACACACACACACACACACACACACACACTGCTCCGTTAGTATCAGACGTCAACCATGAGATTATCAAGACAGTTTATTTGAAACGGAAGCAAATCGGAAATCCTTCCCTCAACAGCCCTTTCAGACAGATACACATGCTGAGAATCCCACAAAGGCACATAAAGAATAAACGCGGCATCAGAGGTATCCCAGTATCTCTAGCCTCATCCGCTACTTCCAACTGAACAACTTTCCTGATCTTCAACAAAATATCTGTAGTTGGGTCCAATTTCAGAACTATAGTAGAGGGTGCGGATGGGGGGGGGGTGAGAGTGTGCGGAGAGGACATAGAAGACAGCATTTCGGCAGTAAGGCAGTAACTTATTTATTTAATTTTTTTTAGACGCAGCATGCTCTACTGATCGGAAATTGCAATTACCCAACAATGTTTCCATCACAGACACCGAAAGCAGTGTCCCTGTTATCACCGTCTTGCTACACAGATCTGCCCAATCCAATTTACCTGACTCGGATTCTGAGGAACTTCACAGACAGTGTTTTGGTCAAAGAGATAATGGTTCCAAAGACAAAAACAATAAATCCATATTGAAGGGCTTCCTTTCCTGAGTGATTTCCCACTGGAAAGCACCGAACAGGGAAGCCTGCTTTAATTCCCAAGCCCTAGGCTCCTGTACAAATGCACACAATGCTCGCTTTCAAAGGGGGCATTCTCTGCTTTTAAGGGAATTCCTGCCTTTTCACAATCCCTAGTCCGGAGATCACAAGAAAGAGACTCAAATCCACTGATTAAGATTTTTAAAAGAGAAAAACTAACACACAGCCAGAACACAAGCGTACACCAACCTTCATTGGTTGGACCACTTCTCGCCTGTTCTTCTATTAACGACATGTTAGATTCTGATACATTTACACCCCCCCCCCATCCAACTAGGTTACAATGTAGCTCTCTAGCTCCACTTAACCTGCAAGTTACAAAGAGAGGGGGAAGAAATATCCTTCTGCCTCCCCACCCCTTTCCCTACCCCCTCCCTTTACCCAGTCCACTTCACCAAAGCCAAACCCGCCAGCCCCAGCAGCGGACAGCAGGACCAAGGGAGGGTGCAGAAGGAGGGGGTAGGGAGGGGATCAGATTAGCCGAAACTCAATAAGCTCCTCGCCCTCCAGCCCGATGCTTCCACCATCACCGCCACCAACGGGCTACTCCAGTTAAGTCAGCACCACCGCCGACCCACCAGCCGGTGGAATCGCGCCCATCCCCGCGCAGCCTCGAGGGGACCTGCATCCCGCCCCCTTGGCCGGGTCCCCCCACCCCCCTCCAGCCCAGTGCAAAGTCAAAGCCCCGGCGAGGCGACGTGAACTTTTGCATGCATGGCACACACACCGCCCCCCAGGCCCCCGGCGCTCTGGGCCCCGCGGCGCGGCGGGAGGCTAGGCGCCCCGGCTCCCGCGCCAAGGTCGCCGCGCTTGCTCACCCATGTCCCGGCGGTTCCAGCTCCGCTGGCCTGGACGCTCGCTCAGATTCCGCCTCCAGTCGCTCTTCCGAGCCCCCAAAGGTGCTGCTGCGGCAACTCCATAGCGACGAGCATCTGTCAAACAGCGACGCGCGGGGCGGGCCGCCCTCGCTCGGGGGGCGCCGGGGCCCCCGGGCGCGCAGGCGACGGCGAGCGCCCCGGCCAGCCCCGCGCTTCCCGCCCGCCGCGGCCGCCTCCGCCGCGCCACCGATTTACGGAGAGAGATATCAAGGGGGAAAATGGCGTCTCCGGAGCCCGAGGAGTCCTGGAGTAATCACATTCACACACACGCCCGCACGCACACACTCGCACACAGGCGCTCGGCGAGCCCGGCTAATTTTAGCAGGAACCAAATATAATATATATATGTACATATACATACATATGCATATGTACATATATATTATATAGATTTCCCGGTCTCTCCGTTCAATGCTATTTTTTCCCTTTTCTCTAAAGGATGAATTGGAGGGTTACAAAATGTTGCCCGGCTGGGCTCGCAGGAGGCGGCGCGCCGAGGGCTGGGGCGCTTTTGCTGAGCTGTGCAGTTCGGTCCCCGGCTTCTGCCGGCCCTGCGGCCGCTGGTCCGCCCGCGGTCGCTACTGCCGCCGCCGCCGCCGCCGCCACCGCCGCCGCCGCCGCTCTATGGCCGCGCCCGCCCCGCGCCCCCTCCGCGTCCCTTCGCCGCCCGCCCGCGTCCCCGGCGAGCGCTGGAGTGGGGTCGGGCCCGTGTGCCTGCCTCCCGCGCCCTCTCCCGAGTCCCGGAGTCCTACTGAAAGGAAGGGGGAGGGCGTGAGCGGGGGAGGGGGAGGGTTGGAGCGGCCGCGCGGCGGAGCCGACGGGGACTGCCACCCCGCGATCTGCCTCGGAGGGGGCGCGGGAGCCCACGCCGCTCGCTCCGCGAGCCCGGGCCGCTCCCCAGCCAGAGCCCGGGGAGGCGAGCGGCCGACGACCTCTCCCTCGCCCGCCCCCCTCGGTGAATTTCGGTCAAACGGGAGGGAGCGGGCTCTTGCCGGGGGAGAAAGGAGAACAGTTCGGGGACGCGGATGCGGGACTCCTCACCAGCCCCCCGCGCCCCTCCCGCTCCCCAGCGCCCTCGCGGCCCAGTAGCTCCAGCGAGTCGGAGTCGGCCGCGGAGACTGTGCCGCCTCGGGGACCGCCGCGGGCTGGGCGCCGGTTCCCGGGCTCAACACTGCCACTATCTGACACAACAGGAGCAGTGTTGGGGGTAGCTGCGTGCAGAGACGCGAAATGTGATAGGCTCTCGTAAATGGGTGCTCTTTTTTTTTTTTTTTTTAAACCTGGTAATTACATTTCACTTCCAGGGATTTATATTTTTTGTTAAACTACTTGTTTGCATTCAGATGCTCATGTGCATTTCTTGCTATTCGGGAGAACCGAACCCTTGATGAAGGCAAGGACCAGAGGGGATGAAAAATATGCATCCACACGTATTTCCCTTTATAGGGTAGCAGAAATGAACAGGATGAAAGGAATGTCTTCCTTTCTGACAAAATGGGGTGCTGCTTGAAATATTTCTGGAAGAATTTGTATTTGAGTTGCAAAGGTCTTTCCAGGGCAACTGAGTAATGAGACTCCTCAGGTTCACAAGTCGACGGCATGTGACAAAATACAAAATAAGACAAATGTGAAGTTCTGGGAGATCTGCATGTGATCTCTTAAAGACCTCCAGTAAAATTGGGGTTTTGAGGGGGCTCCTGGCCTGTCATATTTTCTAAGAGTTTGGTGACATGTGAACCGAAGAATAGGATGGCTTGAAGCCACTGCCTTTCTGGGTTAGTTGCTGGTGTTAATTCTGCCACAGAAGTGCACTCGGGGTTCTCTTTCCCCTCAGGTGTCCAAAGTGGGTCAAAGAAAATTGGAGAAGGTGTGAGTTCACTATTTTCTGCCTTTCAGAGAAAAATTCTGTTTAGGCACCAGCTTTACCCTTAAAGACTTTCACTTCAAGACCTTATTGGGAGCATCATTTCAACAGGTCTTGTATCAGGTTTTATACTGGAATGTTATTATTAGTAAGAAATTAATGGTTAATTAGGGAAAAAAGTGGGGTCTATAAGCTGATGATGGAGACAAAAATCAAGACAGAGAAGCAAGGTCAAACTAAACATTCTTAGTATCAAATAGTCATGTACTTGAGCTCCCAGACTTCTGAATCCTAGACCTAAGCGTAGACGATAGTAACAACACGTAGTCTGTTTCAATTTGTTTGAATTTGTAAAGACTATGGGACTTTTAAAATTATTTATGTTTTAATGCGAGATCTCAGGGATGAATGAGAAAGGAAGGGTTGTAATATGTTTCTGTCCCAAATTGACAAGGCTCTCTCTCTCTCTCTCTCTCTCTCTCTCTCTCTCTCTCTCTCTCTCTCTCTCCTCTCTCTCTCTCTCTCTCTCTCTCTCTCTCTCTCTCTCTCTCTCTCTCTCTCTCTGTGTGTGTGTGTGTGTGTGTGTGCATGTGTGTGTGCCATCCTCGGGCTTGTGAGGCTGGGGTCTATAAGAACTTGGGCTGAGCAAGCCCTGGGAAGCTAGACAGAGAACAGCATCCCTCCATGCCTATTTTGTTGTAGCAATAGAAACCCTAAGACAGTGAGGTAGCATGCTCCAATGTAATAGTTATTTTAAAGGAGAATTAGCTAGTAGAATTACTGTGGCTTGGGATCCATCTTCATTTTTATCCGTCTTGAATGGTCTCAGCATTAATTTTTAAAATGTTCCAAATGCTTTTGATATGCTCTCAGACTTTCCTGTGTCCATGGAGAGGACATGCCTCCACAGTGTAATGAGGATGTGAGTAGTACTCCTCTTGGGTTAGGCCATTTTAATAGAAAATGCATCCAACTAGAGGAAGTGATAGGTGCCAGATTGGAGGGTGGCTGTGCTATATTTAGAGTTTAGCAACAATTCTGGAAATGTAGAATTTGGAAACATGTTGTATGATGCAATGAAGAATATACACCCCAGATCACCAAGGTGACTTGGCTTTAGACTTCTTTAGTGAGTCCTTTCTTCTCTGGACTCCTCACATTCTGCTTTGAAAAAGTGAGAACTCTGAAGTCTTCTGAGAACCATATGATCCAAAGAAGTTTTCATTTTTTTTTTTTTGTTTTTTATTTAAAAACAGCAGTCTCAGCCTCAGCAGGACAGGACATACTGGGAACAGTCAGAGGGGAGTGTAAAACTATCCCTAAATGTAAGAAGAAAAATGAAGGAAGGTAAAGATTTGTTTGCATTTGCCCTGAGAATCATAACAACTCCAGTGAACTAAGATTAAAGAAAAAAAAAATTCAACTCAACATCATGGAAACCACTGTGATGTCTGCTTGGAAGATATAATCACTGTACACAAATCAATGAACCTCCTGTCCTGAGAAGCGTGCCACAAAACATTGCGTTCCTTTTTTACTTTCTTTCTAAGGCTTTGTACTACCCTTTCCCAGAGTTGTACCCTGAGCCCATTGTACACTCAATAAACATTGTCTGTCAAAGCTGCTTAACAAGGAATATGATATAGAACCAATCTTTTAGAAGGATATTGGCGTATTATTGTCCCCAGACAGATATCCAATTGCCTACTGGATCCTGTGGCAATTCGGGAGGAAAGAAGAACAGTTACAACCGTGTTAACACAGAGGTTGTTGAAACAGCCCCAAAGATGTGAACATGAGAGAGCTGTGTTACAATGAAGTTTCTGACCCATCCGGCCAGAGGTCCAGACCCACAGACCTGCTGTCCCAGACAGCTTAGCTGGCCACTGCTGCTGAGGCCCCCAAAATGACTCAGACATTTATATTAACTTCATGTTGTTTGGCCTATGGCTCAGGCACATTGCTAGCTAGCTCCTTCATCTTAACCCATTCTCATTAATCTGTCCTGCCACGTGGACATATGGCCTGTGGCTCACCTGTGTTCCTTACTTGTTTCTTTTGGTGGCTGGTTCCCTCTCAGAGTCCACCCTCTTTCTCCTACCTGCTCTGATTTCCCTGCCTACTTTTTCTATGGTGCCTGCAATGGGCCAAAACAGTCCTTTATTTAAAGATGGATATTCACAGCATACAAAAAGACATTACTACGTGAGAGCTGCTCCCATTTCTCATCTGTCTTTGATGTCATGAATGGGAGAAAGACCCACCCACACACCAACATCTGGGGTAGGTGGTCTGAAGAACAGGAGAGTTACTCTTGACCCTCAGCAGCTGTAACACTCCGGAGAGCAGGTCCTACACCCAGCCAGGGCAGCACAATAGACCCTACCCTGTTAGCAGAAGAAAAGGTGAGCCAGCCTCCAAACCCTCCTGAGCATGGCCAGATGTCCTCATTTTCTATCTAGTAGACCAATCCTGCAGCTAGTCAGGCCCAGACCCAGAGCTGCGACTCAGCCTGTAAAGCGACCTGACTCAGAAACCCAAAGCTGGAGGATCAGGGTGCCAGCGGGATGTCCAGGAAGAGTCCTAGTGGAGTGTGGAGACCCATCATCTAAGTGTAGTGGAGCAGGGGCTATGAACCAGTCCAGTGACGCTTGGCAATGAGCACTCTCATGCAGGGATGTATGGACCAAGGGGTGTAGGGCATGACTTGTTGGGTTGTGTTGTAGCTTCCATGACAAGATTTTTAATTCCTTCCTTTACAATTCTTTCCTTATTTCATTTTCTTATTTTTTTTCTCTTGAATTTTGCTTTATTCAGGGGATATGCAGGGGCAGAGGGCAGATTCAAAAAGAAATGAATGAAATAAAGATACATGATGTGGAAAAACAGAATAAAAACATGTTTTTTTTGTTTGTTTTTTTTAAAAAGAGTCACATTCCTGTGAATTTGGAGTGGTGGTTAGTTCTTTTTTTTTTTTTTTTTTTAGGTTATGTCATTTTAGTTTTCTTTTACTTTTTTGTAATTTTTTATTTTAATTTTTTCCTCCTACCCTCCACTGCTCCCCTCCTTCCCTGGCAGTTATTTTTAAACTCCAGTATTTTAACTTGATAGTGCTATTTTTGGAGAATGAATATTAATCCTGCATCACAAGTGGCCTGATAAATGAACAAATGAAATCAATCAGTAGATCAGGGGAAGATACCATGGAAAGGTAGAAATTATATCCTTGGATTCTACTTCTGCTCTAATATTAGTTGATTGAGTAAAGCAGAGTATGGAATTTTAATTTTATCTCAGCTTCCTCATCAATAAACTGAGCACCATAACCTTTCCCAAAGCATAAATCATCATAAAATATAGAGGAACTATCAGATGTAAAGTGACATTATGGACTCAATGATGCAGCTCAAACTCTGGCTTTGATTGTTAAATATGAAGGATAGTTTAAACGATTCCTTGCCGATGCAGCTTTTAATTCTACTGCTCTGGAAGCCTTCTTTTTCTCTCTTTGGGAAGTAATAATACAACTCCTACTCTTTATGTCACCTACTATAGTTCCCCTTTAGAAGATTGCCTTCTCCAGTAACTTCTGAGTCTGTCCTGGTTGCTCTGGGTCAAGAGGTGGAATACAACTATCTCAAGACAAAAGTATACCTAGAGTTCTCTATGTATAGCCAGCAGTTATGGTTAGTAGTCAGAGATCTTGACAAGCTCTGCAGATGTAAATTGGATAGACAGGCGCAAAACTAAACGTGGGAACTCATTTCTAGGAGAGAAGAAATTGACTTTAAAACAGACACGGTTCATCAGGAGGATCCTTCAAGGTAGTGGCGGTTTTCAGTATTTGAAAGGCAACAAGGCCTGAAGATAGTAACATTGTTTTGTGGTTTTTATTTTTGTGGCTCTTTGTCAACATCGTTTTACTGTGATTTTAGGGTACATTCAAATTTTTGGTGAGATTTGAAATATTCCCACCTCCTAGTGGAAGTTTGAGGTGTGTAGTCGTAAGAAGCTTTTGTTTGCATCACTGTACAGCACAGAGCCTGGAGGAGACCCCGGAGAAACAGGACAGAAGAGGAAATCGGGTTCCTCACATGGCCAGTGGAAATGAGGGACACACAAGAAGATGCCTTGTGCCCAATTGGGCCCGAGGGGGGGGGGTGTTACAGGAATGCAAAGAAAGTTCCCGTAGGCAGATATAGGAGAAATGATCAGACTTCATGGGAATCAGGAAGTTGTCAGCCCATACTCCTTGGTTCTTCCCCTCCTTCCACCTCTCTCTCTTATAATCACACTGATTCTTGTCTGTGCTTCTGTCTAGCACTCTGTTCTAGCCTTTCAGAGACACACTTCCTCTGAAACAGTCTCCCTTTTGCTCTTGATACCATTGACCTACAATCAAGGTCCATTGAACGGAATTAGCTGGAGAGGCCAAGACAAGTTGCATAGCCAACAGTTACCAAAAATGGGACCTGAAACCCAGCAATCTGGCTTCATAACCAACTCTTCCTTATTCATTCCTCCATTACAGCCATTTCCCTGCAAGACTGTCTAGGCAGGAAACTGCAGAGAAGTGCCCAGGTGCTTCCTTCGTCGATGCTTTAGAAGGTATTGAACAAATTTGATTCCTTCCTTTCAACTAGATTAATTAAGACTGGGACTTCCTGTTTTCTCTCCACCTTCCCTTACCCGCCCCCCCATGCTCCCATCTCAGAAGATCTTATCTATTTCTCCTTCCCAGGGGGAAATCCATGGATATCTCTCTTAGGGTTCTCCTGCTTACCTAGCTTCTCTGGGCTTGTGGATTATAGCCTGGTTATCCTTTGCTTTACTTTTAATATCCACTTTTGAGTGAGTACATACCATGGTTGTCTTTTTAGGTCTGGATTAAGATCACTCAAGATATTTTTTTTCTAGTTCTATCCATTTGCCTGCAAATTTCAACCTTGATATGAGCAGCCAAGGGTGTGTGTGTGTGTGGGGGGGTCCTGCCTCAACTTGATGTGCCAGACTTTGTTGACTCCTCTTGGGAGCCCTTAATCTCTCTGAGGGGTGGATGGGGGGGGGGGTTTGAGGGATTACTGAGGGGTGAGTGGAAGGGAGGGAGGGAAAGGGAATGGTTGTTGGCATATAAAATTTTTTTTTAAAAAAAATGTTTTAAAAGGGATTTCCAACGATAGCACCAGGAATTTCATTAAGTGATCATTTGAACCAAACATTATGAAGAAAAGGAGGCTCCAGGAAGATAAACATGCAAAGAAATGCATGATGAGCATGCAGATAACAAGGCCAGGTTTAATAACTAGCACGTGCCATGTAGTCACAAGGGAACAAGAGGAGAGAGTGAACCGCTCAGCAAACAGTTCTCTCAGTGAGCTTGTCCATGTGTGTTATCTTTGAGGAAAAAGCCATTCGCCTTTACTATGGCTGGTTTTCAAGCTGACCTGTAACCCAAAGGCCAGGAAATACCTCAAGTCTTTATATTTAGACCCCTATTCTCCCAGTACTTAAGTGTTTACCTGGTAAAGGTTAATACTATCAACAAGTTTTAGACAAAAAAATGAAAAGAAAACCTTTTTGAGCGGGGCGGGGGGGGGGGGCATTGGGAATAAGCTACAGTTGAATATGTACATACCCAATTCTGGCACTTAAGAATTACCTTCGGAAAGATTGATATGAATGTGAAAACAGCTTTGGATACATCATTGAGACTTTGTTTTAAAAACAATACCAAAATGTAACATGAGGTTTCTGGCCCATCCAGCAGGAGTCAAGACCCACAGACCCGCAGTTCCAGACTGCTTAGGCCCACGATCCGGACCTGTCTGCTTTGCTTAGTCTCCCAAAAATGACTCAGACGGTTATATTAATTACATGCTGTTTGGCCTATGGCTCAGGCGTATTGCTAGGTATCTCTTTCATCTTAATTCAGCCTGTTTCCATTAATCTGTCCTGCCATGTGGCCTATGGCTCATCTGTGTTCCTTATATGTTAATTCTTGAAAGGCTGAATGGCGTCTCTGTCTGACTCCACCCTCCTTCCCCTTCCTATGTTCCCATTTCCTGCCTACTACTACAGGGCTTGTCATGGTCCAAAACAGTTCCTTTAATTAAAGAATGATATCCACAGCATACAGAAAGATATTCCCACATCACCAAAAGAAAAAATCTAAAGCAAAGAGTAAACCATAGTTAAAAAATTATGAGTTAAACATTTCTTTCCAAAGAGGAGTATTTTTAGATGCTACTGCTAAGGCAATGTTAATCGTTAGGGTGTATATTTGCAGTGAGGATGGCTCCTTCTTTCTTTCCATATACTAAGACTGAAAGATGCTGGAATGTGTAAAATGACAGTTGCTAACCAGATTGTGACACACCTTTAATTCTGTGAGGTGATTGCAACTTTTAGCTTCATGTCTAAAGAGAAATTAATTGAAGATGATTCTTATTCAGTCACAAATAATGGCCAATTACAATAACGTGCAGACTTGTTTCTACAGAGCTTCAGTTAAGCGTACCAAGGTCATCTATTTCTGGAATCTCAAAGCATTTTAAGTGAGCAAGGGCTCTTACAGACAATTCCATGGGTATTCATAATAAAGGCTGCAACCAATCAGTAACGTCCATTATTAAAACTGTCCAGGGTAGGGGAATCTCAACGTGTAAAAAGAATATCCATCATCAAGTCCTGCCTAAAATGTTTTGTAACCTATTAAATTACATATGTTTATACATACTTCCATCCTAGTCTTCAATCTCTTGGCAGTGAATTCTTAATCTCTAAATAATGAGATCACATATATGAGATACCAAACTCAGCACCTCACCCATTAGACAGCCAGTTGGCACAGTAGATGGCCTTCCATATTAAGGTATTTTTTTAATCTCTTATACAAACCATCATTTATTCAAGCCACACTAAATTATGTTTATAATGACCCATCATAAACATCATAAACATTGGAGATTCTCACCCTCTGAGTTATTGCGTTGACTACTAGGACAGCATCAGAAATAGTTGCAGACGTGTGATGCACACAGTCCTAGCTAACCAAGCTACTTGCACCCAAGAGGAAAACAAAGAAATGAATCAGTAACATTTACACTTAATCATGGTGTATAAGACAAAACATTGACTTCATCTATTTCATGCTTCAATAAAGGTGTCTCTCCATCTAAGTAGTAACTGATGCTTTTGCCTAGTCTGAGTAGCAAAGTGAGTAAAAGCCAGATGTATTTGCTTTAATTTTAAGATTTATTTATTTATTAGTTGTATCGGGATTGTTGTGAAAGACCAATAAAGTTGCATTGTATTTATTGAGAAGGTGAAACGGATTCAGGAAAGTAGTTCCCTAAGAGATCAATCATATAAGTATAATGAACCTCCAGTATTACCAGTGTTCCCTCACAACTAAGATAAAAGATAAAGTAGTAGATATGACAAAGCAAGAGAGCAGTAGCATCTAAGAAATCATTTACAGCCCTGTGAGAAAGAGAAACTGCAGGAGTAAGAAGGGACTTATGGTTTGCAAGGTGAGGACTGGGCAACTTGTCCCGTGGGAATGGCAGACATAAAAAGCTAACACAAGTGGAGTCAGATGTGATCATGGGGATGGTGAAGGCCAAACAAATACCATTGGCTCAGAAACTCAAGTGGAGGGTATTATGATGTCGAAAATAGTCTTTGGGACAATGAGTCTTGTTCAGCCATCAAACAGAAATATGCTATATTAACAGGAACATATGGCATGTCAGGTTGTAAAGTGCCCACTGTCTCAGCATTGCTCTATTAAAAAGGAGAACTGAGAGGCAAACTCTACTCTTCCTTAAACACTGACACCCATGATGGACTTGAACACTGCATATGAAGGAGATAAATGTTGGTGAAGAGAACCGTCTACATGGAGAATCTATCCTCAGTTTTATCTGTAAGCAGCTTAAATCCCAGCTTTTAGCTAGTTGGAGAAATCTGTTAGCTGGGAAGTAAATACGAATTATTTCTCACTTATAAATACAGCTATCTTATCCTTCCCAAAAGACAGTGCGTGAGTTAAAGAGAGAAATAAACACTTCATTTCAGCGAGTCCAGCATGGGCTTACTGGATAGTAACTACTGCTAGAGATTTTCCTTTCTCCTTTCCCCAGATATTCCCTAGAAATTGACCCTTCCAACAATCTTCTCAAATGCCTTATGTATTGAGCACTGATCATCTTTTTATATAGTAGATACATCTAATACTCAACTCTCTATCTCTTGTCACTATGAAAAAGGGGCTGCAGGAAGCATGAGGTCTTACCTATCCATACATTCTAACAGTCCCGGATCTTCCCTAGCAGGAAAGAGAGGTAGGAGTGTAGCAGCAAGCTATCTAAAGACAGATGTTCCGGATCGCCAGGGCAACTGAGTATTTTAGAGACTTCTCCGGGGGCAGGTAGGGCTTATCAGATGATTTGAGACTTCCTATCAGATCCCTCCACATTGCACCTCCCCATGCTTTGTTACTGATACTGTTAAACTCTACATTTGGTGTATTTCTGTTGGCTAAGCAGAACTTGAGGTTCAGATTTCCTATGATTTATATAAGTAAGCTTTTAATCTCATGGGAGGAAACTTGATCTCAATCGCTAGCTCTAATGGCTTCTCTTGTATTATGTCTGTCTACTTGCTCAGAACAGAGCGTATCTATTTGAAGGCATTAACAGGCAACCGAAGAGCCCACAACATTTAGTTCTAGAATCTTCAAAGAAGGGAAATGCTGAATATATAAAGAAAGCCTGATGTTCTTTCCTCAAGGCATTTGCTGACTTGGAAAACACATGTCGGACAGGAGTCTAGGCAAGGGATAGCAAAGCTGAGAAGAATGTGACTAAATCTGAAGCTCCAGAAAAGAGTTCGTACATAGATCTCTTCTGGAAGATACGGTGCTCCAAGGAACAGTATAAGGCATACAGTTGAGAGGGACTAAAAGTCAATACATTCCTGTGGCCCAAATCATGAGAAATAATAAATACATATTTCAGCCTTCACAAAGAAAGGGGATTTATGGTTTTAAAAAAGCAAAACAAAAATCAAAAACAAAAAAGGAAAATATTCACTTCAAGCTATCATTTGGAATCCTCAACAATCTTAGTTTTAAGAGTAAGGAAGCCGGGTGGTGGTGGTGCTGCTGCTGGTGGTGGTAATGGAGGTGGTGCTGGTGGTGGTGGTGCTGGTGCTGCTGGTGGTAATGGAGGTGGTGGTGGTGGTAGTGATGGAGGTGGTGGTGGTGATGGAGTTAGTGGTGGAGGTGGTGGTAGTGATGGAGGTGGAGGTGATACTGGTGCTGGTGGTACTGATGCTGCTGGTGGTGCTGATGCTTGCTGGTGGTAATGGAGGTGGTGGTAGTGATCAAGGTGGTGGTGGTGATGGAGGTGGTGGTGGTGGTGATGGAGGTGGTGGTGGTGATGGAGGTGGTGGTAGTGATGGAGGTGATGCTGGTGCTGGTGGTGCTGATGCTGCTGGTGGTAATGGAGGTGGTGGTAGTGATGGAGGTGGTGGTGGTGATGGAGGTGATGCTGGTGCTGGTGGTGCTGATGCTGCTGGTGGTAATGGAGGTGGTGGTAGTGATGGAGGTGATGGTGGTGGTGGAGGTGGTGGTGGTGATGGAGGTGATGCTGGTGATGGAGGTGGTGGTGCCCATAGGCTTAGTTAGCCTGGCATGCACAAAACTCCAAATTCTATCCCCAGAACCACATAACCTAGCACAGTTGTACACTTATATAATATCACTGGATAGAAACAGGAAGATCGTAAGTTCAAGGTAATCCCCAGCTACATAAGGAATTAGAGACACTGTAGGTTACATAAGACCTGTGATTCATTAAACAAACAAGCAAATAGAAGGAAAAAAAGTGAAGGTTAAGGAAGAACTCCTCACAGCAAGGGTCCATGGTTTCTTTTAAGCCCAAGTTTATTGTTATCTGATTAAATTAAGATCAATTGTTTGCAATTAAGAATGCATTTTCTCTGGAAGAAGTGTCATTTTGAAGAGAGGGTTGTAAATAGAAGTTAGGGCAATAGAATTTATCCAAGCCTAAATATTAATCAGCAAACATTGTCTCACAGAGCTAAGATATTCTAAAAGTCAAAGAACAATCTATGGTTAAATGGAATAAACTTGAAATACATTTTTGAAAGATGCCCCATAAATAACGACAGTAACAGAAGTCTCCGAATCTTAGGTGAGGCGGTGTGCATACAAGTAACTCATGACAGAAAGAGCAAACAGCAATGAGCACTCAGCAGCATATTCTAACCTAATAATAACTAATATGCAATATACGGACACTCTTGGAATGTAGGCAAAGCCATGATTTTATTGGAATTTATGGCCCTACACACAGCAATAGAAAAAAGTGGAGACTGAAAATTCAGTGATTTTATTACTATCTTGAGAAGTAAGAAAAAGAAACCCAACAAAATAAACTTCTTAAGGAAGCAAAAAATAAAAATAATACAAGATAACAAAGATGATAAATACAGTAAATTTAAATGCCCAAATCTAGTGTTTCCGGAAAGGTTGAATAGACTCTTATATATGCCCTTGATTCATAAGTTTGACATTTTTTAGCTAAAGTATGACTTGGATTTTCATACTACTGATCTGCATGCATGTTTTTCATTTCCAAATTCATTTAGATCATTGTTTAAGTAAGATTATTTTTAATTATATGAATTTGGTTTTATTGTGTGTGTATAAATTATACAGATAATATTCCCAAAGTATAAATATTCACATTTTAAAGATTTCAGTTCAGCAAAAGCTTTTGCATTCTTAATTTCCTAGACACTGAAGGTAGAGAACCACCTACAAAAAGTAATCAGTGTAATCCTGGCCTTCCTTGAGTTCATTGTCTATGCTTATGCTAAGAAATAAGTAAGGAGGGAATGAAAGAAGGGATGGGGGAGGAAAGAATGAAATCTTTCTCCATGCTTCATAGAGGAGGAAGCTCTCCAAATCATTCAGATTTTTGTTTGTTTGCTCATTTTTTTTTTGTTTGTTTGTTTGGTTGATTTTTAGAGAAAGAGTCTCCTTACATATCCCTACCAGTTCTGAACTTACTATGTAGACCAGGCTGACCTTGAGCTCACAGAGATTCTCCTGCCTCTGCTTCCCTAGTGTTTGGATTTTCTTAATGTCACATAGTCATCTAAAATCTTCTTTGGAATAATCGTTTGATTCTCAAAAGAAGGAACGGAATCGAGTCATGGTTTTTAATATGGTATTGAGCGTAAACTGGGTATCAGAGAAATATGTTTATCAAAGAAATGTTTGAAATAGAAATGGACAACTCAAACCCACCCTATGTAATGTAGTAGACACTTCATTGTCCAATGCCACTTGCTGCCCATCCTTCTGTATGGCTGCTTAGCAGCCTACAGTACCTTCTACATCTTCCATTTGTTTCTCGCTTACTTTAAGGCCTTACTCAAACTCTACTTCTCCTACAAGGAAAATCTGCCACTGAGAGACACAAAAAGGCATTGGTTTGCTAAAGGATTATTGCGCTGGCAATTTTTATTTTTCAATGACTCCTCTCATGCCCACTGTATCTCTTGATATATTTCTGCAAATACATCCTCCCATCAAACTAATACCCCACCAGTTTGGTGCCATTCTACTTAGATACTGGAAATAGGAATAAAATGCTCAATTCCTCATCCACTCACCTGATTGAGCTCTGGTGGCTTGGTTTACATGCATGTTACAACAGGATTTCAAGTCTACTAATAGATTAAATACTCTTCTATTCATTCATTAACGCCACCTCAAAATAAAAGTATCTACATTTTTGGATGAGTATTAGCAATAAAGCTATACTTTCAGCTTTTTTTTCTTCAATAAGATATGATGAGATTATTAATGCTCTGTGAAACTTCAAGCAAGAGTGTGGTTTCTCAGACATTGACCAGGAGGTTAAAACAATGTACTACAGTGAAGTAAAATGAGCTTGACATCTTAGATCAAGAATCATCTGCCCAGGCTTTATAAGAGAACTATCTTTATTTACTTATTTTATTCATTATCCAAGTAGTGACTAACTTCTCAAAGATCGTCACCAGTAAATTCTGTAAAATTTTTGTATTTCAATAAACTTATTGTACAGTCTTCAGAACTTCTCATTTAATGACTATATAAGGCAGAATAAGTATATTAGTCAAGTTTCTATTATAAAATACTTGAGATCAAAAACTGCTAAAAAAAAAAAAAAAAAGGAATGAAGGAAGGGAGAGAGGGAGAGAAAGAAGGATATTTTGTTTCTGCCCATGGTGTTGACTGGGCATTGCTTTGGGCCTATAGAAGGCAGTAGAATCATCTAGTAGAGAGGAAACAGTTCTCTAAATTACAGCCAACAAGTAAGTCAGAGTGGAAAGAACCAAATCCTAATATCCTCTTTAAGAGCGTGCTCAATGATCTTTTGTCCACTGGGTCTTACTTCTGAAGGCAGGACTTCCCCAATAATGTCATAAGGTAGAAACTATAGCTCCATCACATAGTCTTTGGGGGGCATCTCACGATCAGATCACAGTAGTAAGCAAGATCTCACTGCATGAATTCCAAAGTCAATAGACATCACTTTGATTGGATCTTTAAGAAGAACTTATATTATTATAGAGCCCTCTTAACACAAATTATCTTCCTTAATAAGTGAGATGACTATCTGTATATTGATTTCATTTTGTTAAGACATTAGCCCAAGAGATTTTCTTTTAACATATTACTTTGCATCTGGAATGAAAGCCTGAAACTTACACACAGAATGATGTCTCTAAATGTCTAAAGCTGACAATTAGGGACATTAATTTTACTGTTAGTGCTGTTTTGATTAAAATCGATAGTTAGCTGAAGACTTATCCCTTAACAGCAAATCATGCAGTCTTCATGGTTCCAGGTAATGGTAGCGTGTGTGTGTGTGTGTGTGTGTGTGTGTGTGTGTGTGTGTGTGTGTGTGTGTGTGTGTAAGCCCTGGCAACATGAGTCCTACAGTAGGGATCTCCAAGAAGAAAAGTGGTTCCCATGCTGTTGCCTCTGCTCCACGCCTTTGACTAACATCGTTATTCAGTTAATGTTTTTCTACTTTCTGTTGTTTCTCCTGAGTCCAAAGTACTGTGTTTTCTGAAGAAAAAAATGAGGGTCAGGGTTAATTAATACACTGTAGTCTGTTTATGAGCACCCTATACGCATGTAAGAGTGAGAATTCTTCCCTCTCTTTGCATGAACCTTACAGGAGAAATGCTCAAGCACTTGCCCCGCCCTTCAGTCCTCATCTAAAAGGTAAATACAAGGGCGTATTTCTTGGCACAGTCTCTGAAGTCTCAGATTATCCATGTCTTGGCCCTTCTGCTTGCTAAAGTTACACACTTCTTTGCAAAAAGTGTGAATCTATAGGAAGACAGTAATTAGAAGTGATCCAGCCAGAGTATAAAACAGAAAAAGAAAAAAAACCAAAGCAAAACACCAACCAAAACCACATCTCTACCTTCCTGGTATTCATTCAGTAGGAAGTGTTGGAGAGCATGGAGTTTGTCCTGATCAAACATTTACTGTTTGAGGTGATGGATGGAATTGGTGAGAAGAGGGAATCTGGATAGGGAATTGAAGCTTGAGAGCCAAGATTTCACTCACCTGCTGTCTTCAATTGCTGTCTTCAAGTTTTCTTTCAATAAACTTACACTGTAGCCTTAATACCTTCTTATTATTTACTAGTCAAAGTCCTGGTATAAAATACTCAAGATCAACAACTTCTAAAACAAAAATTTGGCTACCTTTAACAGTGAATATTATGCAGTATTACACAGACGAAACTTGTGAAAATATCTGTGATCTTCCGTAGACTAGTTTGCATCTCGAAAATCTTATGGTTAAGAATGTTTTCTGCTTTGAAACTGACATATAATCATTGCAAATACGGTTTGTGATTTATACTGTTTCTTTCAAGTACATCTTATGTTTGGCCATGTTACCGGGTTTTATCCCTTCTCTCTGTTCCTCCTCCTCTTCTCTCTCACCCTTACCATTAGCCTCTTCCTTTCCAGTCTCCCTTCTGCATCCATGCAACATGCTTGTGTGTGTGTGTGTGTGTGTGAGAGAGAGAGAGAGAGAGACAGAGACAGAGACAGAGAGAGAGAGACAGAGACAGAGAGACAGAGACAGAGAGGCAGAGATGGAGACTGAGAGGATTCATGTGCCTACAAAGAATTCTAGGACCCACAAATAGGTGGAAACATAATATTTGTCTTTCTCTGTCTGGATTATTTTGCTTAACAAGATAATCACTAGCTGCATCCATTTTTTCTGCACATAACATTTGTTTGATTCCTGTTTACAAAAGGAAAATTTTCAGAGTTTAAGAAAGAGCCTCTTACTTAAGACTTCCAAAGCCAAGTTTTCCATTTCCATAAATAAACATTTTTTAATTATTATGAAATTTAAATTTGATATATGAAAAATGTATCTAGTATGTTGGCTATTTCCAGCCTCATTATAATGTCCTAATATCAACCAGAAACCATTTGGAAGAGGTTTTGGATTGCCCCTTTATCATAGTACTGATCCACCCAACCAGTCTGAAAATATCTAAGCTCAGCTTGGTAAAGAATTATACAGTTAGTCTCAGAGTCTAATTTCATACACCAAGCATTTTATTTTGTTTTTGTTTTTATAACTATCTAATTTAGCCATAAGTTATCATAGCCTTCTTGCAAAAAGCTTTATCCAGGTCTCTTTAAGTAGCTCATTTGTGTTTGAGTGTCTGGCAGTATCTTCTCCAGTTGTCCTTGTTAGGACAACAGCTAATTCAGTGTTAATTCTAACAAGTGGTTGCCTATTTAATGATAGATGTAAGTTGCACCAGATCCCTGTTGGCTTTTCCAGTAGCTCATATTTCCATCTGAATCAAAACTTGCGAGTTCTAGAACCATCTCACAGCTAAAATACACACTTCACCCAGAAGGAAAGGGGGGTGGGAGCGTGGGGACACTTGCACATTTGCCTCTGTTAGTCAGCACACTGGCAAAGAGTGTTCAGATTAGGTGGCAGTATCCTAGGAAATCTAGAAACCAACTCTCAAGGGGGGGGGGGCGGGGGGGACGGACTAGGACACCAAACTAGCCTGGTATATGAGAAAGAGTGAAAAAAAAGAAATTCTCTTGAGATTTTGGGCTCAGTTATGTCTGATTCACTGCACTAGGGCATACAGAGAACCTAATAATAGCCTAAGGAAAGTGGGTTCCATTGAGAACAGTCTTAAAGGCACCAAAGTGGGAGATGAGAATATGATCAAATGTCGCTTCCTTGGACTTCTTAGATTAAATATATATGCATTATATATACATCTATATGTACATGGGTGTTTAAATACAACAACTATTATAGGATCGTTATTGAGAATTTTGAAATTTTAAAGGTTTTGAGACTTAAAGTAGCAATTGAGTGACCAAGGCAAATGCAGTTGCAGTAAGTGCAGCCTGCCAGGCTTTCTTTAATTCCTGGCCTCCTCTGTGATGTCATTCTACTTCTCCCACTTTGCTTTGCCCCCATTTCGGCAGGACCCCTCTACTTGACCTTTGACCCTGGCTACTTAATTTAAAAAGACAGCTCACTATAGTCAAGTAGCAGTTATTTTTCTCCACGGTGACTATACTGATTAAAGGGAAGTGTCGGCTATTCTGCACAACTAAGATGTTGCTCCTCCAGGAATCTATAGTTAAGAGACTCCCCTTCCAGTTGGCCAACTATTCATTCTATTTTAACCAGGTTCAGACTGAATTCATCTGAAATAGGCCAAAAGGATGAAGAAAGCAGAGACAGTCAAGATGATGAGATAGAGCTTGATCTTTGGTGCCCAAACCCCAACAAATCAACTATTTAACTCACAGTCTCAGTCAAATGAAGTTGTGAAATTTGTATTCCGGAACGTTGTCATCCTGTGTATGAGGATAGTGCTCATATTAACTGGTTGACGATCTCACATTCTCTGCAGCTTCATCATTGAGTACCAAATCCTATGAAGTAAATGCCTATAATCAAGGGACTGCAGGCATCTCTGGTGTCCAGTTTGCCCTTCTCTGATTCTCTCTTGTTTAGCTCTAGAAACATTGCAAATGATTTCCATATGATTTAGGAAAGTAATGGGGCAGAGACACTATCTGTAAACATAAGGAATACAATGGGAAATATTATGTGTGCATATAAAGAAAGAGAAATAAAACCAGGTTGAAAAAAAAAAACACTTTATAGCTTGTCTCAAAAGAATTGTAAAATTAGTGGAAGAAGTACATGTTGTTACGTTTTTACATTTTCACTTTGCCAATAGAAAGCCTCATAATATTTTTACTATACTTTTAGATGCGGTTCTTCTGCTTGAGTTGTGGCTTAAAAACACCCAGGGGCCTGGTGGCTTCTGGGGTGTGGGTTGGTAGAAAGTCCAAAATGGGGATGAGCCAGGCTTCCTGGCACACTCACCTGGCTCAGTGCTGAGCAGGTGCAGGGAGTCAGGCCTGATTGTGTTGTTTATATCCAGGCTTCAATCAGACTCTCTTGATAAGACTTCCTTAGGAAAGTATTCCCAAGTATCTACCCTCATTTACACTCCGCTTACAAAACAAAGCTGAACCAAACCAAAACAAATGTTAATTAGGATCAAACCTCAGAACTCCTAACATTTGAGCTTCTTCCTTTTGCCTCTGATGTGACCAAAAGGAGGCTTAATATTCTGTTATTTGATTGGAAACTGAATGATTTTCGTGTCTGTATTATAGAGTTTGTTATTTTTTTTTTTTGGTCATTGAGGTCTTAACTCCCTAGTGACACATGTTTTTTAGGAGGTAAGGGATGATGAACGAAGTCAGAAAGATGGATTCCTAATCCAACACACTCAGTGGCCTTATAGGGTGAAGCTATGTGAATTGAAGCCAGGCAGAAAAGCTTTTCGAGACACTAAATTGGCTATGACTTGGATTTCAGATTACCCATCTCTATCCAGATTTCGGTTCCTTAAGCTATGCAATAGGTGACATTTTGCTGTGTCATCCTGAACAAACTAGCATACTGTTGAATTGCTTAGATTTATCTATTGACAATTATGAACAATTACTTGTGGTATTTGATCATGAAGTCCCGTTTCCCAAACAAGCTAATTGCTTATGCTACTGAGAAAGCAAAAGAGTGGTTAATGATCAATTCCATTGCTTTATATCCACAGAAATAACATAATTTGGAAAGTTTGCCCATAATGAGTGTTTAGCAAAACACCCTGCTTGCTGAGTCCCTACTGCTGTGTGCTTTTTACTATGTGTCAGATCTAGATTGTATCTTCGTTAGTGATTAATTACGTCTAAATGCCCAACAAGGCACCTATAGGGAGAGGGTATTTCTTTCAGCTCTCAGTTTCAGAAAATATGGGTTTCCGTGTTGGGGACGGTATTATAGAGTTGCCCTAAAAGGATCTCATAGTGCCCCTTCTCACATGGAGGCCAGACTGAGAATCAGAGAGCTTGGGATAGAACCAGAAGCATATACAACCTTCAAGGCTTACTTCAGTAACCAATTACTGCTATCTAGGTCACACATGCCAAAATTCCACAGCCTTCCAAATAGTGCCATCAGCCTGGGACAAAGGACTCAAAAAATGAACCCACAGGGGCCTTCGAGACTTAAATTATAATACCATCTCAGCCAGAGCGTTGTCAGAAGTGGCAAAAATAATCTGTGTAGCTGTGATTCCTAATCTAAAAACCATGAAAATGATAAATACGATCTCATTAAAAATACCTCTGGTAAAAATGATACGAAGCCATACTATATGCAGAAAAAAGGTAAATAATAGGTTAGAAATAAACATCTGGCCACTTAGAGGAGTAAGTTGATAGGAGGCAAAGTAAAAGATTAAATAGTTCACAGTTTAAGTAAACATCATATATATATATATGTGTGTGTGTGTGTGTGTGTGTGTGTGTGTGTGTCAGAGAGAGAGAGAGAGAGAGAAGATTATATCTTTCAGAGTAAGAAAATTGCAAATTTGAATTTTACGAAGGTGGCATTTTTATTTTCTGGTGTTGCAAGAATCCAAAAGTTTAACGATATATTTTACTGTCCAGCTATGGGACAGAAGGTCTCTTAAACATGGTGGAAAGAAAATTTAGAGAGCATCTGGACAATGTCCTAAATAAACTGTATACCTTTAGGACTCAGGCTTTCTTCATGTAAATTGATGCTACATACTTCACATAAGTGCACAATTAACTTCCCCTAAAGTAATTAATGCAGCATTATATGGAAAAGAAAACAAAACCAATTCAAAGTTCTTGCAATGCTAAGCACTAAAATAACTTGTAATAAAGCTGAACACACAGACTCTATAAGGAGCAAAGTCAGAGCCTGTGAGCACAGTGCAGTTCTGATTCAGATACGAGTGTCCTAAAGACTTGAGAGTTAGACACTTGGTTATGCATGAGTGAGTTTTCACGAAGAGCTAGGCCTTAGGACTCTAGCTCCCAAAGCCACATCCTGCCCTGACTTCTGAAGTCAATCTCCATTTAAGAATTCCCACCCCTGACTCTCTCTTCCCTTTCCCTTACTTGCCAGAAGGAGCACGCTCTCAACTCCTGTTTCCTTCTTTCTCTCTTTCCCCCCCTCTATGTCTTTATAATAATGAAGTCTTTCTATGTAGAAGCAGTCTAAGTGCCTCCTGCCTTGCCTCCCACCACATGGGGCATGAGCTCTCTATTCACAGCCAACTGCCAGCTACCCAGGGCAAAGCAGGCATCCCATCAGATCAGATCAAGTCACACCACTAGGGACATAGATAATTTTGCTTCACCTGAGACCCTGGTCAATGCAGTCGTTTAGCCAAGGACCCCAAAACCACAGTCTTCAAGTTGTCCTTTCTCCTGTGGTACCACTTGTGTTCGTGCTGAAAAACCAGTACAAATAACATGGAAGTAGCTTCAAAAGACAATGCTTAGTGAAGTAAGAAGGGAATGAATAGTAAAATAATAAACTTGCAGAACTATGAAAAGGGATGAACAAGCTGGCCCTGGCCTAAAGAGGTTGGCGAGTGCAGGACAAAGGAAGGTAAAATTCTGACTTTATATTATCTCAAAGTACTTTTTCTTCATTATCTTAGCTGTGGAAATGTCTGAGAGAATCTAGAATTACCTTAGAAAGCTGCATACTTAGTTTTATTTTCTGATAGAAAAAAACTTCTTCATTATGTCCATTATCAGTAGCTCAAAAGCACTGATGTCATCTGGCAGCAAGAAACATGTATGGAGAACAGTTACCACATATGTGAAAGGACAATATTTGAAAGACGTTTGGCTATAGAGCTGGAAAATACAATCCTCTAATAATCTTGCCATAGTTTGAAAGTTTTGGATTGTTGTCTGTGGCACAGCATCAGGGAAATAACATACGACTTAGAAGCCACCTTTGTGTTTGACTTTATTTTTCTTACTAGCAAACCTTGTGATCATGCAAGAACTCACTTCCAAGTTCAGTCATGTCTCTTAATCAGTCTAAGGGGACGGCGATAGTTGTACCTACCATAGTAGTCATAATTCATGTCAGCCGAGAGCATCAGGATGGAAGAACTGGCATTGGCACACTTGTTGTGTGTGGTACTATTATTAGGTGCCTCCTAAATCCACTGCGATGGTGACTACAAAGTCATTTGGCACTCATAAATTCAAAACAGCCTATTGAGGTCAGTATCTGGAATGTCTCTGTCTACTTTGTCTGGCTGTTAGAACTCAGGCCACAAAAACAGAAAGAAGCAAACAATGGCTAAGTAGCAAAATACATTCAACAATTGTTTGCTGCGACATCACACCCATAAAGAAGATTTCTGTCACAGATCTGAAAGGATTCAGACAAGAAGTGTGATGTTTATGTTCCTTGTTACACATACCCAACTGTCCTAACTTAATCCCTGATTTGTAGGTGAGTCCCAAGTTTTACTGTATTCAGTATCCATGTATTTCTCTGTGACTTAAGCTGGAAACTCTAACATGAAAGTCTAGGCTGAGATGAACAACAACTCTTCTTAAGTATAACTTTAAACAAGAAAGCTTCACGGTAAGTGGGGCATTGTTCCCATGCACTCATGGAAACCGTAGTAAACAAACAGTTACCTGCCCTGCCTTTGATTGAAAGCTTAGGAGTCTAGTCTGTAATATTTTCCAACAGAGTCTGAGATATTCCATCTGGTTTAAATATTGGAAAATACAGGAGATGCACAATGGCTTTTGCAAGTTGCGAACTGCTTAAAAGGGAAACACTTCAGCTGCTGCTTGTGTATTTTAGTGAATGATATCCTCTTTTGGAGTTGGGGGATAGTGATCTTAATTCTCGTTAAGATTTGTTTACATAAACACAGACATGACAAGTGAGTCTATTTCTCAAAGCTTTGCTAGCACTGACTTGAAAGTGATACAAACTCCTCACTAATAAAACCACAAGGTATCTTTTCACTATTCTAAGCAAATACACTAACAGCTTTATGAACATCCTCTGCATTGCATATTTTACATGTGGCATGTGCAGCTATATGATATGGGATGTGTTTCTGTATGCTGTGAATATCATTCGTTAATAAAGGAACTATCTTGGCCTATGGCAGACATCTTAGTAGGCAGGAAATCCAAGCACTGATACGGGGGAAGGAGGGTGGAATCAGGGAGATGAGATCCAACCACCCAAGAAGCAAGATGTAAAGAAATAGGTAAGCCACGGGCCACATGGCAAGACAGATTAATGGAAATGAGTTGAATTTAGATGCAGGAGCTAGTTATCAATATGCCTGAGCCACAGGCCAAGCAGAATGTAATTAATATAAGTTTCTGTGTGATTCTGTAGGACCGCGGGCCTGTGGGTTTGGATCACAGACTGGACAGACCAGAAACCTCCTATTACAAATGTTAGATATTGCAGAAATATTGACTTGCAATATATCATATAAGGGATTAATATTTATTGAGGGGTATATACACACTCACCATACAAATTGAACCTTAAGACAATTCTTGAAAAGTGGAGCTGTTCCATTCCAGGTTGCTGATCCTGAGAACACAAGAGCAAACAGAAAGGGAGGTCAGTGTGCCACCCGCCCCCCACTGTGGTCTGGCCACACCACATTCCAGGTCTTGGTATCCCAGAGATATGCCTCTAAGCTTCCCCAACAAATGCCTAAATCCCATTGCAGCTATATTCATTTCATTTACTATTCCTCCTTTGTCATGTGATGAGATATCTCTGCAGCTGTATCACTCCTGATGCTTGACTAGACTCTAGGAGTCTGTTTTATCATTATGATCATCCTACTAACAAAATAACAATGGAGACTCATTTAAAATTCCATTCAAAGAGAGGGTGCTGACCATACTCCATGGATTCCTTGAATAGGCAGTGGAGTTTCACTCTGCATGTGATGTGGGAAATTTGGTGGTAAGCAAGGCAGAGATGCTCAAGAATTGTATAAGGGCTTAGTCATGATACTCTTACATGTGTGTATCCTTTTTTCTCAGCTCCATCTTATTCAGATGTATGCTGATGGAGACAGTTTGGCAAAAATATTTCTGATACAGCAATAAATGTATAATTATAATAGAATAAAATATCTATTGAGTATTTTCTATGTGTCTAATATAGATTTTAGTTTTTTTCATGGTTGAGAGTTTTCTCTATGATACTCAAGTTGTCACTACAGCTTGAAAAGGAACTTCATGATACCCACACTTTATGATATAACCCACACCTTCTCTTTAAGAGAAAGGTTCTGGTATACAAAAGGACACTGTACTATGTCTAAGCAACTATAGATAAGAAAACATTATCCCAAAACTCAGCACACTTTCTTTTTAAAAAATTATTTTTTGTTGTTATCAATATACTAGTAATTTCTTAATGACATGTTTAGAGAGATAGAAAGTATGATTAAGAAAGCATTAATTAATGTTATAAATAAGTGTTTGTTAAGTATGTTTTAAGACTTTCTATTGTTTGAGGAAGAATATCCCTTAATTTAGTAGTGTATTCAAATATTTGTATTACAGGTAACAATTTCTTTAAAGAGCTACACAACTGAGATGAAGTCTGAGGCAATGCATTGAGGTAGCTCTATATAAAGCATACTGAGAAAATAAATAATGCAAAAAATAATAAGTAACTATTTAGTAAATGATTGTTATTCTATAGAAATGATTTAACCCCACTGTTTGCTTTTTAAAAAAGAAAACCAGAACTTTAGTCTGGGGGGAGATAGCATACTCCTTTAATCCCAGCACTTGGAAGGCAGAGGCAGATGGATCTTTGTGAGTTCAAGACCAATCTGGTGAACAGAGCTAGTTCCAGGACAGTCAGGGCTACACACAGAAATGCTGTCTCGACAACCAGAACCAAAATCAAACCAAAACAACAACCCCCCCACCAGAATCTTAGGCTTACATATGAGAAAATATACTAAACAGAAACCCATATTATCAATGAAAATTTGTGGGAAGGAAATGGCAGAAAACTTAGGATTCCAACCAGAAACCAGGTTGAACCTACATAGAGTTTCGATTATATCTAATTTGGGCTTAGCACCATAAAGTATAAAGACAAAGATTTCTTTTTGATCCTATAAGCTTTAGCAATAAACTATGTAAAATATCAGTGAATAATAGATTTTAAAATATATTAATATTTATTTTATGTGCTTATATATGTTTTTGTGTAGATATTTGCATATGAGTGAAGGTGCCCATGGAAGCTAGAGGAAGAGGGCATTGGATCTTCTGGAGCTAGTGTTAAAGGCAGTTGTGAAGCTCCTGATATTGGTGCTAGAAACTGAATGGGAGTCTTCTGTAAGAGCAGTAAGTACTCTTTAATTGCTGAAATATTTATCTAGCAGGAATAAGACATTTTTATATTACCAACTTTCTTAGGGTTTCTATTGCTGTGAAGAGACACCATGACCAGGGCAACTCTTATAAAGAAAAACATTTAACTGGGGTGGTTTGTTTACAGTTTGAGAAGTTCAGTCCATTATCATCATGGCAGAGAGCATAGCAGCATTTAGGTAGACATGATGCTGGCTGTATTTTGATCAGAAGACAACAAGAAATGGACTGTGACATTGGGCAGTATCTTGAGTGTGGGAAACTTCAAAGCCCACCCCCACAGTGACATGCTTCCTCTAACAAGGCTGTATCTACTCCAACAAAGCCTAATAGTGCCACTCCCTATAAACGAATGGGGGGCAATTACATTCAAATTACCACACCAACTTTGGAAGGGTGCTATAATTTAGATAAAATAAATAAAAAAAAGATCATGCTTAGGAAACGATAAACAAAAAATATTTTTAAAGTGTGAGTTAGTAAAGATGAAGATTTACCAACTCATAATGAGAGAAAGCCCTTTTTTGTCTCTGGGTAGCTTGGCTGATTTAGAAGGAAGGAATAACTCAGTTTGAAATATAGAATATAAGGCTAAGTGGTAAAATAAAATGAAACAGAAGAGATATTAGAATAATTGCATAATATTTCAAAGTACATATTGTATTTAACCAGGGTGCAAAATACTGTTTCAGGTTGTCTTAGGGAATAATCAATATATGTTCTTAGGAATATTTTTTATATTTTATTGATTATTTGTCATGTATGTAGGGTCATGTGTGGGAACATGTGCCATACATAGTGTGCCTGTAATGGTACTAGGGGGACTTTGTGGAGTCAGTTCTCTCTTTCCACTTCACATGGCTTCTTGGTGTTGAACTCAGTTAACCAGGATAGTGCAGGATAATGCAGCACCCTTATCTGTAGAGCCGTCTTGCAAACTCAATATTTTCAGTAATTTTATGGTGGATAAGTTTCTTTGATTGCAGATGATGCAGTAAAAGCCAACAGATGGTAACTCTGGAATCCATTAAACATAATTTAAAATAAATTACTATTGAAAATAACAAGGTGAGCTGGGCGGTGCTGGTATATGCCTTTAATCCCTATACTCAGGAAGGTAGAGGCAGGCAAATCTCTGTGAGTTTGAAGCCATCCTGATCTACAGAGTGAGTTCCAAAACAGCAAGAACTACAGGGGGGTAACCATGTTTCAAAAAAGAAAAAAAAAAAAAAAAAGAAAAGAGAACATAGGAACTACTGTAAAAACTAAACAATAAAATTTAAAAAGCTAATAAAATAATTGAAAAAACGTATTGAGTTATGTCTTGAAAGCAGCACAGTGAAGAGAAAGAAAATAAGTCTTTAAAAGCACCATTTAAACTGAGGTGGGAAGGTGAATCAGAAGTCTAAGTAATCTCTATATTATGCCAAAACCAGTGCCAACCATTTACACACACAAAAATAGAGAAAATAATTCATAGCTACATTCCGCAGTAAGGATTTCCAAGCAAAGGTTATGGTGTTAGTAATGTATACGTCTGTATAATTTGTGTGGAGGAAGCTTCTTCACCTAAGGCTACAGTTGAGAATCCTGTTATAACTTTTGTGCCCTTGCAACATCCACCATTATTCCACAGAGTTCAGGACAAACTCAATTCTCACTTATGGGCAGAGTAGAATCAGATGGAATTTTGATGGGTTAGGCACGTGGATAAGAAGACAGGTCTGAAAAATAGGGGTTGGAATAATGAAGCTGTGCAGAAAGGAAGTGAGGTGCATCATAGAAAAGCAACCCTCCTAAACAGTTGCCTCATGTCAACAGGCTCAACCATTTGCTTTAAAAGCTGAGAAGCCTGTATCTTTCCTGCTATTCCTAGCCCAACTCTAAATGCCTTTCCTTAAAAGTCAACAGAAATGGAGGCTGAGTTTGTATGATTAATACCAGCCTGTCTGGAACATACCTCCATCACTCCACGGTCTTCCCATTTTTCTTGGATGCTGAGAAAATGCTTTTCACAGCTATGATGACACAGACAGAAATATCACCTTTTGAAGACATCGTAACTGTGAGATATGACACTCGTTTGGCCGTTAGGAGGTTATTTGCTGTAGCCATTAAATACAGCCTTGTCACTCTCGCTCACCTGGGCCATATTTCCTCCTTCAATAGATTATCCATAAATATCGGCTCAGGTACAAATAGAAATAATGCATATTTGTAGCTAAAGAAGACATGCACAGTCAAATACGACTGGATGGGCAATGGGCAAGCATCTCCTGAGCAGGTTTTGTAAGTACAGAGGCAGGATCCCAGAGACTCAATCTATCTGACTTTTGAAGATCAGTTATGCATAATGTATTTTATCCAGATTTCCCATTTGGTGGTCCAATTTATTGGCTGCCATTTAATAACTGAAATAAGTTACTTGTGATCAGAACTTAATACTAGGCTATTTTTAATATTTTGACAACACATTATACTTACATGCATGTTGCCATTTACAGAGAGAGAGAGAGAGAGAGAGAGAGAGAGAGAGAGAGAGAGAGAGAGAGAGAGAGAGAGAGAGAGAGAAATGGTACACTCTAATGTTTGAGAAACCTGGTGTTGTGCATGAAAATATCATTACAAACCAGAGTTAGCATTTTAAACTCTTATTCAAGAGTAAGCAAAATATGCTGAAGTATGAGATTTTGAAAAGCTGACCACTGATTCCCTCAATTGACAGAGCTTACTCAAGCTCTGGAAGAGGAAGGTAACAGGAACTTTTCTTCGCACTTCCTGGGCAATGAGTGAACAAGAGCATTCCTGATAAATATAGAAGTATTTTCTGGGAAAAGACGAGGGGTTGCTAGCTCATGAGATGTCCCACATTTATGGCATTTACTCTGAGGGAAATTAGACCTTGAATGAAATTTGTAGACTTGTGCACTGCTCTAACTTAGTGATGCTCATAGATGATCTGCTAATCCAGAAACTTCTCATGACCATGAGTGTTTGTGTCCTAGATTCTACAAACAATACAGAGAACATGGAATAATGGTATCAGCACTCTTTTGTGGTCTAAGAGAGATCTACCTACTATAGAGAAAGTGATCTTCACTCATCCACAGGTGGTCTTTCTTTGCCTATTTAATTCACAAAGTTGATTTAATTGGCTGGCCAAGAAAGCAAGGCTCATTTTGAGGCTTCTTGTCAATAAAATGCTTTTTGGGAGGTGGGGGGTAGTAGGAGTGGGTGGGGATGGGTTTAAAATAATCCGGCTCTGTTTCATTTGCCTAATAACAGTTCTGTACAGCTGAGATATTCTCTTTGAGAGAGAAAAAACAAAAAGTTCTTGCTGGTTCCTTACCCAAAGACATTTGATGTCTTCCTACACTATTAGAATAAAATTCTCAGTCATTTTCATAGCCTAGAGGACCATCTCTGATCTGGCACTAATTAGCTCTGACATGTGTTCAGGGATTTTTTATTTACTTTACCTACACTGGACTTGTGGCTGTCCTTCAAAGGTTCGTTAACTCTGGCCCAGAATTGTACCTGATGTCCCTGTCAGAAACATATATCTCTTCAACTCATGGTACCTCCCATGGAAGCCTTTCCTTAATCAGTCCATCACAGGTCACTTGTTTCTTTGGCCCATTATTTTGTTACTTATTTCTCTGGCTTTATTTTATTTATTGGAATGGCATAACTTTCACTCATGCTCTCTTTGTCTGTCTGTCTGTCTGTCTCTCTCTCTCTATGTATATATATATATATATATATATATATATATATATATATATATATATATAAACTAATGACATGCAGCAAAATAGTATTTTATACTGTTTATTTCTTGTTTTCTGTCTAACTTTTCTATTTCTCAACTAGGGATGTCAATTTCTCTCAAAATTAGTTACTTTCTTAGCTATATTTATGGAAAAGCTAACATTTTAAAAGTAAAATCAACACATTCGATTTATTTTTATGTTTTCAAATATGTTTTTATTATTTAAAACAAATTTTAAATTTAAATATATTTGGATCATTTTCTTTTTCTCACTGTGATTTATCTGGGTCGCCTCTCCCTCTCTACCCACTGAACTTTAAATACTTTCTCAGAAAACAAAACAGAACAAAAAAACACAATAACAACAACAAAACGCCCAGACCTAGAAAAGAATATACTTCCTCCCCACTGTTACGGTAGTGACTATATCCGCGTGGCTGACAGACAGCAATGGATGGCAGCCCTCTGCCCCGTGTGGGCACAGTGGAAGGCCATCTGGTGAGAGACACTTCGACTGGACCCACGTAGAAAGACTTTATTATTTTGGAGACAGGGATAAGAAATGAGAGAGAGAGAGAGAGAGAGAGAGAGAGAGAGAGAGAGAGAGAGAGAGAGAGAGAGAGAGAGAGAGAGAGAGAGAGAGAGAGAGAGAGAGAGAGAATCTTTCTTAACTGGAGCTTGACATCAGAATGGGGGAGGCAGGAGCAGGCCAATTGTCGTTGGCCAGGTGTGGCTCATGGGCTAAAGCAGAATCCTAACACCCACTACACCAAAACCGCAAAAACTGCAAGCAAATGAAACACACACGCACAAAGCTGTGGCGTTCGTTACTCTTTGATCAAGTACTCCTGCACACTAGGCCCGCTCTGGAGTGCTTGATACACACAGCCGTTCCACGGGAGAAATACAACTTTTCCCTCTCCCAGCAGGTATAAGTGATAGTTGCATTGTTAACCTTTACCCTAGTGGCTGGGTTTACGTTCATTCATATTCTTTTAAAATATAGCAAAGTAAAATATAGTAAGATAAAACAGAAACATCACACTGAAGTCAGATAACACAAAGGGATGGAAGTGAGAATACAGGAGTCAGAACCCACTTGTCCCCATGCTCAGAAATCCCATAAAAACACCAAACTGGAAGTCATAACTACGTAGGGCTCAGGGAGACCTCTACAGGCCCCGTACATACTGTTTCAGCCTCTGTGAGTTCATATGAACTTTGCTCACGTTGATTTAAAAAACAAACATACAAACAAACAACAACAAAAACCCCATTTTCTTGGTGTTTTCCACACCTCTGGCTCATACATTCTTTAAGAGGGGAGGTAATTGGTCTAGCAAAAAGTGGTAGTAGATTCATTATTAAAGCTCATGACCTCGCTAGCCCTGGGAAAATGGCTAGGTTTTCATTACCAAGCGTGGCTTCTCTTTTATTGAGTGAGCCTTAAGTTTAATTAGAGAGTTGTTAGTTATCACCAACATGTGAACTGGCACAATAAATAATATTGGTTAAACACGTGCTAAATTAATAAATGAAAAGGCTAAGAAAGTGCTTCCTGGCTTTTATTTTATTTAGTTACTAATTAGTCTATAACTTCCTCTGTAAATCTATGGTACAGTCTGAGAACTAGAGCATCATGGAAGACTGTACACAGCTTCCATGTCCCTCCTCTCATTTATAGCCAGGAGGATAATTATTGCGAAACTTATGTCACAATCCCCTGTACATATAATTTCAATATGCTGGTGTATGCATCTAAAATCTATATTGTTTAGAATATACATTTTATTTGATTGTGAATATCATGTTAAAGAACATAATCTTACATGCAGTTTCGGGATATGAACCTTTATCACTCAGTTTTGTAGTTTTAAGACTCGTCAATATTATTTTGAGAGTATTTTATTTTTATGTTTTAATGTGTTATGAGGCTACATGGTCACGGTTCTTACTTCCACAGTGGTGTAGTTGTATTTTGTTTTGTGAATGCACTACAATTATTTTCAAGATCAAATAACATTTTGTGATGGCTTTTACTCAAGGGCTGAAAACACTTGACAGAATCTTTAAGAAATTCTTACAACATCCATTCTCCAGTTGAGGGGCATGTAGGTTGTTTTCTTGTTCTGGCTATTACAATAATGGTGCTATAAACATAGTTGAGCAAACGTTTTGGGAGTAAGGATGTGCATCCTTTGATATATGCCCAACAGTGGTATAGCTGTATCGTTGGGGAGATTGATTCCCAGTTTTCTGAGAAACCACTATTCTGATTTCCAAAGTGGTTGTACACATTTACAGTCCCACTAGCAATGGAAGAATACTCTCCTTAACCCACATCCCCTCCAGCATAGACTGTCATCTGTGTTTTTGATCTTAGCAGTTCTGACAAGTGTAAGATGGTATCTCAGGGTTGTTTTGATTTGCATTTCCCTGCTGGCTAAGGATGTTGAGCAGTTCTTTAAGTGTCTTTTGGCCATTTGAGAGTCTTCTGTTGAGAATTCCCTATTTAGCTCTCTACCCCATTTTTTTTTTTAATTGAATTGTTTTGTGATCTCTACTTTCTTGAGTTCTTTATATATTTCAGAGATCAGCCCTTGGTCAGATGTAGGGTTTGGTGAAGATCTTTTCCCATTCTGTAGGCTGTCGTTTTGTCCATGTCCTTTGCCTGTCAGAAGCATTTCAGTTTCAGAAGGTTCCATTTATTAATTGTTGTCCTCCGTGTCTGTGCTACTGGCGTTATATTTATTAAAACAGTCTGTGAGGATCAATGTCCATCTTTTCAATATATTTTTCTAATTGTAGAGACTCGTTAGGTGGCATTTTGAGTTTAGAATCCCTTATTCAGCAAAAAAGTATGATCACCAGTTTCACGCTTTTCTGCTGCGGCAGCCTCTTCTTGCCTTTCAGAATAGGGCTCCTTTTTCTATCCCAAACTGTATGCTCAAGACTTTTTAAAGCTGCAAAGAAAATATGGTAGAGAAAAAAAAAAGTGTATCAGTGACCCTTGTTAGTAAGAAATTAAGTGAAATTCTTGGAGAGTCACTGTAAGAAATTGTAACAAAACAAGGCTCAGAAGTGAGTGCTCAGCCCCTAGTCCCAATTTTGCTATTCCCAGCTCCCTCTTCCCTCAGGGCTGAACTCCAGAGATAAAGTTCTGTCCTTGAGAGCTGTTATGACATCCTACCCAGGACTCTACTTTTCATCTTCCAAAGTCCCCCCTCATCTAGGACTTGCAGCCAGCTATATCTAATCTCACTCTGATTTCCCTGATCTTGTTCCTTGAATAATGAGTGTCCACCTTCTTCCAACATCACAGTCATGACACGGAAGCTTCTGGATTCTCTATTTTAGATCCTGGAGGGTTTTGGGGTTATAATTCTAGGGCAAGTTGCTTGGGGAATCATGTAAGAATCTATTGGGTTTATGGAGGAAAGTGCTTCCTTTAGTCTGTACATCAACTACTACATATGTTATATAACCAGCTTAGAGTCCACATATTTATGGAGTGAATGACAGACATTTTAGGTAATGATTGTGACTAAAATACTTGAGAGCTAGTAACTGCCTGTTCTCTATGAAGGTGTAACTTAAATAACACAATTTGAGAAAACAATGACGTGTAGTATTGACCTACCTTGTCATACAGAGACCTATATTATTGAACAAAGTGCACATTCTTGTAATACTTTGGAGAACCATGACATAGAATGAATTCTTAATATTTTCATGGATCTCGGCCTTATATCTCCACTTATGTTAAGGAAAGTAATTTAAATACAGTAAAAATCTTTTCTACAAAAATTTTCTCCACTATATCTATGTATAGTTATTAAAAATGTAACAAACAAAATGTATAGTAAGATAATAAATAAATTACACTTCCCTTATAAAAATTATATTAATCTTAAATACTTTATGTCAACTCTGAAAAAAGGCAATACATTGTAATGTTACATTAAAAATAAAAATCATGTGTATGGTAACAATCGCAGACATCCCAAATAATGTGTTTCCTTATTTTCTGTGCCCAGAAACAAGACAGAGAAATCTCCCAAGCAATGGTAGAATTAGAGCTATCTTCTGGTTTTGCTGAGCTTCTCAAGTTACCTTAGGAATATATCATTTTTTATAGGGAGAGAAAATAAACAAACTAAAATAAATCAAGCGTGCCACCTTGTCAGTTATGAACACGAATAAAAAATATGCAGCAAAAGGTGAAAGGGCCAGGCTGAACGTCCCTTGCCCTGCCTCTGCATCTTCATTGCTCACTCTGCCCGTAGAGATCTCAGATGGTAAGCCCTTTGGGATGCTTGTGAAGCATCTGCTTTAAAGACTCAATTCAAGAGCAGAAACAGACTAGAAACATGAAACAATTTACCCCACAGTCAAGAGACCTTCAAATCAGATAGAATTGAGGGATCAGTTAATGTGTGACTGTGTTTTGAACAGTATCTGGCACATACAATTGCTGGGGAAAGGTGAGTTATTATAGCTATCATTCGACAAAATATTGTCTTGACTTTGGTGGCTTTCAATTTAAATAAATATATAGTGGGGGAGCTCTAAACAATGTGTCTCATATGGAGATAAATCCAAATGCCACGGAAATGAATCTATCTCTAACGAGAAGTAAAAACAGAGAAGGAAAGTCCTTTGTCAGCAGAATGCAAAGGTAATGTTCCTCAGGCCTCAGGAAAGTCATTTTCAGCATAAGCAACTCAAATTTTCTATGGGGACAGAAGGCAAGAGAAATAGCAATCTAGGGTAAACTTTCACAAAATACTCATTTTATTCAGCTCCATAAATTTTAGGGTGCTATACTTATTTTCTGTTTTTTTCCCTCTTTCTTACAGCAGTAACCCTGGTGTGAAATGACTCAAGTCTACATTAAAGAAATGGAGACAGGTGCTGTGATAAAAAAGACAGGGGCAAATGAGGAAAACAATTTGTGTATCCATGTGGATTTTATAGATGTTCCTATCTTTATTAATACTTACAGAAAAAGGGCTTGAAACAATGTCTTTACATATGCATTCCCAAGTAGACTGGTAAACAAACACGAAATAAAGGTAATTCCTGGTATTTTCCCCCATTGTATGATGTGTTGTGTGTGTTGTTATGGGCACATATGTTAGCATCTAAAGCCATGCCCTCTGAGCTCTGACGTCGAGCCTCATCTAAAGCAAGGTTCCCATGCTCATCTCCCTCCCTCTTCGTCTTCTTTTGGGAGCTCTCACATTTCTCTCTCCTTCCTCACTTTCTTTTCTTCTTGTCTTCTCTGCTATCATAATCATAACTTTTCTGTTAATCATACCCATAGTCGTCTGACAATAAAGCTCTTTTCTATATAGAAACAGCTCTAAGAGTCTCCTGCTATCCACTGCTACCTCCTGCTTTGTTCCCACATTCCCACGCGCATCCATAGAAATCTGCCGCCAGATAACCAGGTACATGCGAACCATGCCAAAATATGCACAAAATCCTAACAACATTTGCACAAGAGTGCACATACATACGTGTGCATATGTGTGTACATGTAGATGCCAGAGGTTAAACAAATGGCAGCCCAATGTGGGTGATATATACCCACATAAAGCTGGAAAAAGAAAAACAGCTTCTGAGCTGTGTCTCTCGCATGAGCCGTAGTACAGAGATGCCCTGGTGAGGCATGTGGGCTTGAGCTAAAAAATGGCAGGCTTTTGGAGCACAGCTTAACATGGTCAGTTCCTGAAGTCTCACAGGAACCTAGATTTAAGCAGCAAGTTGTAAATGATGTATTTAAGCTTTCTGTTTATGTGGACAGGAAAGAAACAGAGTCAAAGACCGCTTCTTAGTATCAGCAGCATTTTCTTGAGCGAGCTCTGTTTGCTGGAGACAAGCAGAGGTGTGGCTTTTTTTAAGAGAGCCTTCCTGATTCAGCCTTAGAGGCAAAACACTTGGGAGTCTTTTCCGAGGCCCTACTGCCAAATTCTTAAATGGAGTTCATGAGCAGCAGAAGGCAGTGGTTTACTTGGTGATTATATATACCCCCAAATTCCCCAGAGCAGTAATTGTGAGTTCTACCAGTACCTTTGCTAAAAAGATAAATTCTATGAAGCTAGACTAGGAGCTGGGTGTAGTCAACCAGCCATCCTACCAACCTTTAATCCTTAGCCTCACTTTGGCAGATTAAAGGTGTGGACAGAAACAGAAAGAAATAGAGAGAGCTGGGTGAGGTCAGCCTCCCTAGCCAAGCCTATAATCCTTAGCCACACCTTGATAGATTAAAGATGTGGACAGAAACAGAAAGAAATCAAGGAAGCAGGGTGGAGTCAGTTACCCTGGCCAAGAAAAGGTGTGGTCAGAAATAGGATAAGATATGAAATAACAGATATACAGAAAAGACAAATTCAAAAAACTCTAAATGTTTTAGAGTGTGTTTATATATATATATATATATATATATATATATATATATATATATATATATATATATATATATATGTTGCCTTGAGAGAGAAAAGAAAAAAGAAAAAGGATAGAGAAAATGCTTAAGAAATAGAGTAAAAGAAAATAGTAATAAGCCACACAAAGATAGAAATTACAAAGACTGTCTGGATACTGTGTGTTATTGTCTTGTCTTTAAGTTTTTTGACTGAAAATGAAGTAGTAAAAGCTGCTAAAAGCTGCTTGATTACAAATGCTCCTGGATTAATTCAATCTATATATTTTGTAAATGAGTTGATTTTAAAAGTGAAATAAAAAGATATGTTACCTTGAAGAAGAAGTTTTCTTTTTATTTCCACAGAAAATGAGAAGCTATGGATTTATTCCTGGTTAAAGAAAATAAGGATTGATAGAGGAAGACCCCCTGAGAAATCTCCAATGGAAAAGGATGGCTCAGATGATTCAACATTTCAGAGCACCTCTGTTGAAGTTTCCTCTGAGCTTTGCATCCAAAACTAATTCAAGGAGAATGGCTGAGATTACTCAGCTTTAGAGACTACGTCATTAAAGACTCGTCCATAATCCTAAATTTTTCTTTGGGTCCCCAGTGCCCCCATTTGGCAGGAAGTAGCCTAAAGAACTATGTCCATGTTCCAAAAAAATGGATTGTGATGTTTGTCTTTGTTTACGGTGTTGGTTACAAGCTGTTTTAGATAATAATAAAAAAAATTATACAAAGGGAAATTAGATTTAGGGTTCTTGTTTTAAAAAGAGAAAAGGGGAAATGTAGTGGAATTATTTTCTGCTTACTGCTTTAACAGAAACGATGATTGGCTGAAGGCAGTCAGAAAGTGTGGGTGGGGCTACCAGACTGAGAGAACTCTGAGAACAGGAAGAATAGAGCAGAAAGCCACAGAGATGTCATAGACTTGCCAGACAAGCCAGATGATGCAGAGGACAACTATGCTGCTCTGAGAAAATGTACTGAGCTGCATGGCTGAACAGGATAAGAATCATGGGTTAATTTAAGGGGAAAGAACTAGCAAGTTCTATGCCTGGGCCCAAGGTCAATCAGTGTACAATTAATATAAGCATCTGTGTGTTTCAGTGGGACTATGAGACTATAGGCTGGAAAGTCTGGGCCACAAGGATAGCCCAGAAAGTCCGGCCCACGAGGCTAGCCCGAAAAGTTCAGACCAGAAAACTCATACAATATTAGGCTTCTCTAAAAATCATATTATTTCTTTGTTAAGAGACAGAATTTTTAGTGGACAATATCCTTATTTTATTTCTTAATAAAATATGTTAAGTAGGTTCATATATTAGAATATTCATAATGCACATTTCAACTAATTAAATGGCAATTGTCTTAGTCACTGTACTACTGCTGTGAAGAGACACTATGACCAAGACAACAGTTATAAAAGAAATTATTTAATTGGGGGCTTGCTCACAGTTTCAAAGGATTGATCTATTATCATCATGGTGGGAACTAGACAGGCATGGCACTGGAGCAGTAGCTAAGCAGGAGTAGGCAACTAGCAGGGAGGGAGGGAGAGAGAGAGAGAGAGAGAGAGAGAGAGAGAGAGAGAGAGAGAGAGAGAGAGAGAGAGAGAGAGAGAGAGAGAGAAAGAGAGAGGGGGGGAGGGGGAGGGAGAGGGAGAGGGAGAGGGAGAGGTGGGAGGGGGGTTGGCCCTGGCATTGTCACTGGAAAGCCCACCACCTCCAACAACATCTTCTCCAATAAGGACACACCTACCCTAACAATGTCACACTTCTTAATACTTCCCAAACAGTTTATTAAATGGGCACTAAGCATGTAAATATATAAGCATATGGGGGCTTATTCTCATTCAAAACATACAGCAATAAATCAAGTTATCTTACCAAGTAAGTATTAAATTAAACCAAAAACAAATAATTAAGTCTAATAGCAATTTAGAAATGTTATGGCATGCATTAAAATTTTCTTTCATTTCCTCAAAGCACATATTCAGAACAAACAGTCTCATATGGTTGTAAGTTATCAAAAATATGGGATAGAGTGTTTGGCAATACATAATGCTCATTCTTAAAGGTGTAGATGCAATTTGACAGGAAAATCTCACTTTTTAGAAATCTGTGCTATAAGAGCACTGGAGGTGCTTTCACAAAGGTCCTTATTAAAGCACTGTTCATATTTTGTGAAATGGGGAATAAATTAAATTTCCTACAATGGGATAATAGTTTCAAAAATATGCCATTTGGAGTAGAATATATTATATGAAGTAAACACTAAGATATTTGAAATTAGGTGAATATTTTCTGAAAGCTATTTTGTTCTGAATTAAATGAATGAATTACAATAAATTATATTTAATGTAATTATTTAAATAGAACTATGTATACTCACACATGTACAAACATATTCAAATTGAGTTAATTACCTGGAAAAAATATATATCAATAGGGCAACAATGTCTTTCTCTAAATGACATTTCCTTCCTCTTCTTTCTCCTCTTCCTCTGCGTGTGTGTGTGTGTGTGTGTGTGTATGTGTGTGTATGTGTGTATGTATATATGTGTGTGTATATGTGTGTGTATGTGTGGGTATGTGTGTATGTGTGTGTGTATGTGTGTGTGTGGGTATGTGTGTGGGTATGTGTGTGTGTGTATATGTGTGTGGGTATATATGTGTGTGTGTGTACATGTGTCTGTGTATGTGTGTGTATGTGTGTGGGTATGTGTGTGGGTATATATGTGTGTGTATGTGTGTGTATGTGTATGTGTGTGGGTATGTGTCTGTGTATATGTGTCTGTGTATGTCTGTGTATGTGTATATGTGTGTGTGTATGTGTGTAGGTGTGTGGATATGTGTGTGTATGTGTGTGTATACGTGTGTATGTGTGTATGTGTATATGTGTGTGTATGTGTGTATGTATATATGTGTGTGTATATGTGTGTGTATGTGTGGGTATGTGTGTGGGGGTATATGTGTGTGTATGTGTGTTTATAGCACAAGGGAGATTTGCCCAACATCACAATAACTTATCTTTTTATCTTAGCTACCATTTTAATCTCTTATTTGATAAAATCAATTTCTGAGAACAAAGTCTGAGATAATAAGCTAACAGAGGGCCAACAATTGGTTAGAGATCCTATCGAAGGAAATGGGAAGTCTAGGAGTGGAGAAAAACCACCAACATTGTATTAATAGTGGGACTGAAACTGAATTACAGGCCACTTGTCACTGTGATTCATGTAAATGAACTACAGCATGGTCCTGTTGATGTACAGGAGTGCAGAGGCCTCATCCTGTCAGCTTCCTCTCTCCTTGGCCGAGGGTGGCCCCCAAGTGTTGAGTCTTCTAATTTGCCAGTGTGAGTGTTGAACAGACTGCTCATGCTCAGGGGAGAATCCTCAGGCAGAGCAGGGTCAAGTGTGCTGGAGAAAAGAGGGGGGTTCTTTCTGCTTTAGCTGCAGAAGCCCTGGGTGAGTCCTGAGGACCGGTGTGCCACAGAGCATCTACTGCCCAGATCTACCTGCTTCTGCACTTATCTCTGCAGAGCATGACCTTTCAAAACCTTGTTCAGAATCTTTTCCATATTAATCACTATCCATCCATTCACCACCCACCCACCCACCCACTCACCCACTCATCCATCCATCTATCCATCCATCAATCAATCATAAATCAAGTGCAATAAACCAAAATCCAAAAGTGCTGGAACAGTATAAAAGGCAATAACTGAGCCCCCCTCTCTCTCCCTCTCTCTCTCCACTAGCCCTGCCGTGCCCCCATTGATGTATATATACTATATACTCAGGCCCTAGCACCGTCCACATGCCTGGAAGACTTCTGTCTCCTACAGTATACTTTCACTCACTTCCTACGTGTTTCCCACGATTGACCCTGTTTCTAGAACAGCGTCCCATGAACACTTTTTGCAGAACAGGGACCCTGATTATGCTGCCTCTGTTCCTTTGTTATTTCACCATCCAGATAGCAATCATCTGACAAGACAAGTCTATATTTTAAAAAGTTATTCTAACCGGTTCTCTTTTTTTTCTTCTGCCCCTCTTCCTTTCTTTCTTTCTTTCTTTCTTTCTTCCTTCCTTCCTTCCTTCCTTCCTTCCTCCTTCCTTCCTTCCTTCCTCCACCCTCTCTCTTTCTTGCTCTCTATATCTCTCTTTCCTTTCTTCTGTTTTTCTTTCTTCTTTTTAAACCATAGCAGACTGCAGGCTCTGTTAGGACCAACTTCCTCTTTTTGTTTTGTTTTTAATTATTTTCCTAGTGCTGGATTGTTGAAGACACCTACTACCTGTTTAATTAATGTTGAACTGTGAACGAATAAAGAATAAAGAGAATTCATCAGTTCTCACGGGAAAGTAGAATCAGATAGAGAGTATGTGCCTACGATAGCTTTTTTAGTTTTTTCTGCTCGGAGAGGCCACCCGAACCAGCCCACTATAATCTTGACAACTTGCTTAGTCCTGTTATTGTACAGCTGAAATTCTTCCAAGTGATGACTTTATAGGCATGGACTCCACTCCCCACATGAGCAACTGGTATTTAGAGGGTGGACTTTGAGCTTTGGAGATGGATAGTATTGGCCAGTATTCTCTTAGTAGTCAGGGACCAATTTTCTAGGTGTCTGAACCGGAGTTTGTCTGTTCTCTGGTAAGATAGGTAGCCTGGAGTGCCACTCAAGGGGAACTCTCTGAGGTACCAAGTTCCCCCATGACAGGGCTAAATCTTCTCAATATTGGTTCTGATTCAGTCTATTCTTTTTTCTTGGTCAAGCTGGGGGGTAGGAGCTGCTATGCTGACATGCTCTTGTAGCCCAGATTTCTCAACAGTACACTTTGCCACAAGCCAAGGAAGAGAAGCCACTTTCCTTTTCCAGTGTTACTGGTCCTGTATCCCTGCCCCAGCCTCCACCCTGCCTCGCTGCTGTGGCTGCTTGTGAAACATGAGATCCACCCACGACTCTCTTCTTCCATGATTCACCTGAATTAATAACAAGGCTCCACACAGAGAATGATAATATCTTCTTACCAAGAAATGTGGAGTGTTTAAAAATGTGCCTGGACAGTCTATCCTCAGCACGAAGAGACACCAAGGTCATCCATTTTTCCATAAGAGAAGAACAGGTTTGGGCTTGGAAGTTTCCAATGCGCTTTATGAAAAGAAACTAAGGGCTGAAATTTCCATTTGAATCACTGGCATTTACTCTTGTTAGATGATATACGTGTCCATTTGGATCAATTCGATATTATTCTATTCCATAGATAACAATTATATGCTTAAGCATATATATCACAGTGTCAGAATATACGTTCCATTAGACTATATTACATTTTACTTCTAACCTGAAGTTTTAAGGCTAAATACTGAAGAGATTGCTTACATGAGTTCCTTCTTTCTCTATGCCTGTTTTTACACAACTTATATGAAAATATTAGAAAATGTTTATTTATTATATAACTAGCTGTAAGTGATATAAGGAAGCTTCTTGTGTATTTAGAGAATCTTATCTTAATATAATTTGGAGCTCATACAAAGTCATTTTATAAATTTTATTATCCTCTGGTGATTGAAGGGATTGTACTTAGGAATTCTTGTAAAAATTTGACATTTTGTTGTTTTTTGTGGCAATAACATATGAATTGATCAATGGAAGTTATTTTTCTCAATGTAGACTCAAAACCACAAGAATGTACTTCAAGATAATAAGCCATCAGCCTAATGACTTATTTACATTGCATATATTCTTAATTTTGTGACTTTCTTCACTGTCATTAAGATGCTTTTCTCTCCTATACCATTTCATAGGAGCAATCTATCCCTACTTATAACTACACATGAATGTGGACATTCTCAAGAAGGAGTCAGAAGGACAGTTTGCTTTTGTAGAAATCCTTCCCCCTTCCTTTCAGTGAAATGCCTCTTCTTATAGGGCTCACAGCTAAAAATTAAGCAACCTATATTCTATGCTTATTTTGTGAGGAGTATTTTGTTAAATACTCTTAAGGAATATATAATTTTATTCTTATAACTTCCCTGTGAAGTAGGTATTAACATTTTTGCATAGACCAAATCAAGGAATACTTTTTATTTGATTTGATCACCAGCAAAATGATCTCCTGCCCACTGTAGAAGTTTCAGGTATAGGTAAGATTCAAATACTACCCCTTGAATTCATAATAAAGTTTTGAAGTATTATTTAAATTTCCAAAGCTGCAACCTTTATAACTTTGGTGACTCAATGTACTGGAAGTAAACATCTCACTTTCGGTGTGTGACCTTTATGGGGCTTGGAAATCCAGCGCCTTTTATCCTATAGCTTTGCTGTCCTTTCTTTATAGAACCATTATGTTCTAGATGGTCTGTAGAGACAGGAAACATGAACTAAGTCTGGCCAGGCCTGATGTACATCATTTTACTCTGCTGGCCAGAACTCAGAGGTCAGCCCTTTGTACATGGCTAGGCAGTTTACTGTATGATGAAAAGAAGCACAAATAATCATGAAGGCTTTTTTGAATAGGTATATTTTTCTGGACTTCTTGTAGCCATTTATGTGGGAGATGTCCCAATGACCCATTTCACCAGTATTTCCATGTCAGACTCTTAGGCCATGCAAGATCTTTCCATCAGTTTCCAGTGTCATCTCCTATGTTCCAACCAAAATCTTAAAGGGAAAGTTTTCCCACACATACATACACACACACTCCTACACATGAACACATACACACGTGTGTTCTCCACATCACCCTACTCAGCCCCAGTGATCTTTAGGATGTAAGGATAGTATCATAGCTTATAAATGCTCCCATCCAGGGCTGGAAGGATTTGACACAGTAGATAAAACACTTGCTATGCCTTATACCCAGAACTTCATTTAAGGAAAAAAAAAAAAAAAAAGCTAGATGCAGATGGTGCACATCTGTAATCTCAGCATTCCTGCGGTGAGAAGAAAACTTGACTAGCCAGCTAGCCTGGAATATGTAACAAAGCAGAAGAAACAAGAGAGACCCTGGCACAACAATATGGAAGGTGAGAACATACTTACAAAAGTTGTCATCTGACCTCCATATGCCCCTCCCTAGACACACACACACACACACACACACACACACACACACACACACACACACACACACACACAGTCTATTTTTAAAAGCCTTCCATCTGCAAAAAGGCTTAGCAATTATGAAATCCTGCTGGGCAATCCTTCCGAGGATGACTAATGTGATGGATAATTTGATGTTTTTCTGAAAATGTTCCCGAGCTGGGTCATCTATTTTTGGAAAGAAACATGAATAGTAGAAGGGTCCTTGTGCCAAGAAAGTTGTGGACAAAACCCTGGTTAGTCACTTGTGGAAAGACTTCTACATTGGCTTTGGTCACTCCTGTTGAATGGCTTGCCTTGGCTGCACTTGAAGAAGTTGTAGGAGAGATGTTCCTCTGTATGGATTGCTTGGCATTTACTACCTGTTTTCTGCAAATGCTGCAAAGCTTTTCTAAGTCTTCAGTGGTCACAGTCCTTTTGAGAAGGTGCATTCCCCTCAAATTCTCTTGACTCTTGTGTGTTAGTAGCCAGTCTGGTATCTCTCTTCCAGCGGCGGCTCTCAAGGCTAAGTTACCCCTCTTTCCTATATGACTTTATCTCGAAATTCATGGATGCAAATTTGAGATTGGGATGAGATCCAAGACCATAACTTGACCTTTAGTAATTGCACAGAAGCAAAGAAACAACAGAACTCCCCCCTCCCCCCATACACACACCCACACACTAACTCATAATACAGGCAGACATTGAAAGCTTAAGACTGGTAGAAAAAGTAGCAGCTTTCCTGGTAGACAAATATTCCTATTGTTCCATTTTGTTTTCACGTTCCCATTCCTCCACCACCCACCCCCCACCTTGCTCCTAGTTTACATAGAAGACCTTTTCTACTTCCTCTTGCCAGGGAAATCCGTGCAGCCCTCTTAGGGTCTCCTTATTATCTAGCCTTTCTGGGGCTGTGGATTATAGAATGGTTATCCTATACTTCACTCCTCATATCCACTTAAGAGTTAGGACAAACTATGTTTGTCTTCCTGGTTCTAGGTTATTTTACTCAGAATAATTTTTTAGAGTTCCATCCATTTACCTGCACATTTTATGAAATCATTTTGTTTTTAACCAGCTGAGTAATTGTCTTAATGTGCCACATTTTCTTTATCCATTGGGTCCACTGGTTCTTACTGAGAAGGGTGAAGCAAAGCTTGTTTCAGATGAACTTACTTAATGTCGATATTCAGCATAGACTAGAGAACTTTAGAAATCATTCAATCTCATATGTGAGCATACTACAGTGTCTTTTAACTCTATAATATATAGGAAAGATAAAAACGACAGGAGAAGATTCTGGAATGTCCTGCCCTTTATGCTAGTAACTGATATGGGATGCCTTTCTGTATGCTGTGAATTTTGGCCTATGGCAAGCAGCTTAAAGGCAGGTGAGAAATCCAAGCAGAGATAAAGATGAGTCAGAGAGACAGGCAGGTGGTAGCCCAGAAAACAAGATGGAATGGGACACAGGTAAAGCCACAGAGCCACGTGGCAATACATAAAAAGAATGGGTTGAGTTAAGTTATAAGAGCTAGCTGGTAATGAGCCTGAACCATAGGCCAAACAGTTTGTAATTAATCTAAGCCTTTGTGTGAGTATTTGAAACTGTGTGGCTGCAGAACTGTGGGTTTGAACCTTGGGGCTAGGCCAGGCCAGAAACTTTTGGCTACAAGCAGGAAATTTGTTCTCCATCAGTTTTGTACCCATGCACTCAAGCTCTCCTTTTGCTGTTTTTGAGGAATATGCATTATTTCTTTGTCTGCATTTAAGTAGATAACAGGCTTTGGGGAGATAAAATTTGAGTATATTAACATCTATTTTTCAATAAATGTTATATAGAGCACTGCATAATGAGTTCATAGATTTTCTTTGAAAAAGATAAAGTAATTAAGTCTATAGGTGTCTAATAGCGGTGGAATCTTGGGTCAAAAGGTAGGTGACATCAAGGATACATAGGCTCTAGGAAGTATCGGCCGACACAGCTGATGGTTAAAAAAATTAATATTTTTATAGGAATGTTCCTTGACATGGTTTGTCTACTTTTGAAAGGCAGCCTGAATGATAGAAAGAACACAAATTTCAAAATTGGTGGGGTTTATTTGCAGCATAGACATGCCATTTATGAGCTATATAACCCAGAGCAAGTGACTTCACCTCCCGGCTTGTTTTTCTCTTCTGAGAGTCTGGAACACCGATGACACATTCTTCTAAGCATCATTTGTGGGAATATATTTGTGCGTACTGTATCTTTAAATAAAGGAGCTGGTTTAGGCCATGGCAGGTACCATAGAGGAAGTGGGAGGAGAGTCAGTTCAGGTAATAGAAGCAGGGCGGAGTTAGAAGCAGACCGCGCGGAAGCCGCCCAAGAGACAACATGTAAAAAACACTGGTGAGCTACGGGCTGGGCCCACGTGGCCCGCGGATTAATAAAAATGGGTTGATTTAAGATATGAGAGCTAGCTAGCAATGTGCCTGAGCCATAGGCCAAACAGCATAAACTTAATATAAGCCTCTGAGTTATTTTTGGGGACCTGGCGGCTGGGCAGCTGAGGGGTCTGGCACGGCAGGTCTGTGTGTCTCGGATCTCTGGCTAGCCGGGACCCAGACAAACCAAAATACAACAGATGGCGCATCCAACGTGGGCCGATTATCCACTTAGAGCCTGACAAAGATTAAAAAGAGTTCTAGATCGCAGAAATTGAGCCAGGGCAGCTTCCAAATTGTGTGTGTGGAGCGGGTCTTTGTACAAACAAAGCATGGTCCGGGTCACACTCAAAATGGCGCCAGCGGCGGGCTGGCGACAGGCAGTGTGAGCTACAATCAGGCGGGTTCCTGAAAACTAACAAAAGACTCAGTAATGTGACTAATTTTAGATTTCTGCTTATTTTGAACAAAAGAGAAACAAATTTTCTTCGTGGCAGTTACGGTTTAAGAAAACTTAGTGATTCAGCCTAATTTGCAAAAACTGTGCTTCTTTTTGGAGAATGTATTTTAAAAGCTCTTAAGGTTAGAAGATGAATAAGGATTCACAATAAAACAGATTCAGATAAAAAGAAAACCTGTAAACGGGTTACAATGTTTGTAAAAGGTACATAGACTTCACAGAAAAAAGAAAGAGGTTAGGAAAAGTTTTTAAAGCGAGAAATAAAGTAATAAAAAGATAATAAGCCACGTAAAGATGGAAAATAGACACAAAATCTGGATTTTGGTTGTTATTGTGTTTTCTTTTAATTTTTTAACTGTTAATGAGCTAACTGCAAAAAGACAATGGATTGCAAAGGCTACTAAGTTAAACAAGAATGTATATTTTAAAAGTATTTTGATTTTAAAATTTGTGTCTAAGGATTTATTGCTTTGGAAGAGTTCTGTTTCTGTTTCCACAGATGAGAACCTGTGGATTGCTTCCAGGCAAATATGGTTTCATCAACCAAGACCCCCTGAAAAAACCTCTGATGAGAAGAGATGGCCAGATCAGCTTCACAGCTGCAGATTATGACCCAGTCTCAACAACCCTGAGATTTTCAACGCCCCTTAATCAGCAGGAAGTAGTAATAGAAAAACAACGCCCAAATTCCCCAAATATTGTTTCTAAATGTTTGTTTTCATTATAAATGGTTAATGGTCATAGTCAATCTCTTTCTAAGAAAAAACGGGGGATATGGTATGTAAATGCTTTTTTAAAAAAATTAGATTATTAAATTTACAGGTAATCAGCTGTTAATCTCAAACTGCTTTACATTGATATAGATTTTGGTTTATTGATACAAATTTAAAGTCAATTTTATTATGCTGTATGTGTTTTTCTATTCTTGTTTAAGGTATGATGTTCATGTAACTGTTTTAAAATTGTAGTGTATAATTAAGAAATAAAGGTTAATAGTCACTTTTGATAATCAAACTTATAGTTAGGTTAGTTAAGATTTTTAAGTATACAAAGATATATTTCAATTAAATAGATAATCTTCAAATACTTCTAAGACCTACAGAATATGGCATTTAAAATATTTTAAGAGCTTAGACTTTTCTGGACAGTGAGACAGGTCTATACCTGGCAGCACTAATCTACTTCAACAGGAAAATGGGCATTGAAGAAACTCCATATAGAGTCTCATCTATTTGTGGTAATGGTAAGCCACTGGAGAAAAAACTGTTTTTATATTGACTGCTTGACAATATGCTGTTTAAACTGGACATGCAGGTTCCATAAGAAGATGACCTCTGGACTTTGGCAGAGCAAGCCAAGATCATCATTCGGGTTCCTGCTTTACAGAGAAAACTGTCAGACATTCTTCAAGACTCAAGGAGAAACAATGGATGAACTGTGCCAAAATGGACAGAGCAGATTTCCTGCTTCACTGAAATGAAAAGAGACTTTGGGCCTGTAGGCTGAAGATAAATGCCCCAACCTTATAAAGGAACTTTGAGTGACTGTCCAGGCAGATAGGTGTCATCTCTGTCCTTTCTAGATTTTAGAGGTCGTTTGCACTTCTGGTTTACTTGGATAAATATTATATCCTTCTGTGGTCTTTAATGTAGTTGAAGATTAGATAGTTATATGTACAGTTTTTCTTAGTCATTTAAAAAATATACTAGATATAAAACTTTAGATTCACAAAAATAAAGTAGATAAAATGTTTTCTTTAATTTTGCTAAGTGCAAATAGACTAGATATTGTAACTGTAATTCTTGCTTGATGGCTATTTTGTTATATGTAATTTTGCTATGTTAAAATTGAAACCTTCCTTTTTGATTAGAGAAAAAAGGGGAAATGTGGGAATATATTTGTGCGTACTGTATCTTTAAATAAAGGAGCTGGTTTAGGCCATGGCAGGTACCATAGAGGAAGTGGGAGGAGAGTCAGTTCAGGTAATAGAAGCAGGGCGGAGTTAGAAGCCGACCGCGCGGAAGCCGCCCAAGAGACAACATGTAAAAAACACTGGTGAGCTACGGGCTGGGCCCACGTGGCCCGCGGATTAATAAAAATGGGTTGATTTAAGATATGAGAGCTAGCTAGCAATGTGCCTGAGCCATAGGCCAAACAGCATAAACTTAATATAAGCCTCTGAGTTATTTTTGGGGACCTGGCGGCTGGGCAGCTGAGGGGTCTGGCACGGCAGGTCTGTGTGTCTCGGATCTCTGGCTAGCCGGGACCCAGACAAACCAAAATACAACAATCATTAGAGGGATCTAATGGACTAATGAGTAAGTAGTGCTTTTCAAAAGGCAAAGCAGTTTCAAATGTAAGTTGTTATCATAATTGACCTCAATATATGCTCTTTGGTAATAATGACCTAATCATTTATTGAAAGATATGTGGAGATAGGTATCAGTCTCATTGAAGGGAACTTTTGTTGACAGTCTTCTAGCTACTTTAGAAGGTTGGTGGGGAAATGTGATTAGGACTTGCTTTACTCTTGAATTGTTTCTCTGGAAAATATTTATCTGGATAGAACTTTGCTTCGTCACAGATAAGTGACAAAGAGCATTTGTCTGAAGGCATTTCTGTTATTATATACTTTATTTTTGAAAGCAGGTTTAAAATTTAAATAAATTTTGATCACATTCTTCTCTTCTACAAGCCCTTTTCCCTCCATATCCACTCATCTTTAAGATTATTCTCAAAAAATATATAAAACTCAATACAAAAAGCCCCACCAACCAATAAAATAAAATCTTGTCTCCTCAAACAAAACCAAACTATAATTAAATAAAATCATGTGTAAAACTATGGAGTTCACTATGTGTTGGTCAACTATTTCTGAACACAAGGCCTGTCCTATAGTGGCTGAATACATCTACTTTTTTGTTATTTTCTTCATACATTTGTTAATTGAGCGAGCGAGTATCATTGAGGGCCTTCGCTGTATCAAGCACTGTACTAACCAGTAGCTGTGGAATTGGTTATTTTAATTCTCTTTGTCCTATAGGAACTCTACCTATGACAGTTGTTCATAGTGACCTGTCTTATTTATACACTTTATGTGGAAGAATTGCTTGAAGGATGTTTTGTAAAAGAGCTGCATAGTTATGGGGGTTTATTGAACTATTAGCTTCTCCTGAACAGTCACTGGTATACGGCATGGTTCCTGTGCTGGGGTTCCTAGGATGGGAAGGGATAGGATAGGGAAGATGGTTGTAAAAAGCAAGATATTAGTATAGTTAAATACCAATAACCAAGTTTATTTTTTTCATTGTTTTGTGAATTTAAGGTATAACAATGATAAGAAGGTGAACTCAAGGACAGCAAAAGAATGTGTGGAAAAAGTGAGTTCAGTACCTGGCAAGGGTTTTCAACATGCTGTCTTAGGCAGGCAGGGCCAGAAGGGTCTGATAAATTCTTTGAGAACTTTGATGAGAGGTCACTCTTGTTGTTAATATTAGCTATCCCTTATACCACACTTTTCCCCCTAATACTTTACAATGGTTAATTTGTTAATTATATGCCTGTGAATTAGGTCATCATTGTTATTTCTCTTTTGCTCCACTAATCCCCTCTCCTCCCCACAGCCAGCCGAGGCTGAGTCATCAAGGCAACATTAAGCCAACAGTTGGGTGTATCCCTCTGAAACAATACATTGGCTCAGAAAGCCGGCATGGGAAAGGGCAAACGCTCCATCATTTTCTTAGTTTTGTTATCAGATCGCGCCCTGTGGAAGGTTGGGTTATAATCCAGTCACTCTGACACCTTCCGTTTGCTTCAGCAAGGGCATGTCTGCTGCTCTCACACAAATGCACCATCAGAAAATACCTGGAACGTGTGTCCCTGAGGCATTGGCTCTGCTCTGGCTTCTTCTAACTGCCAGCATTTTATCTGTGATTATTCTGAATTCCCTCCATTCTAAGACCTAGAATTCACTTCTTCAGAATATGAATAATGATGTCTGTCCTCATTTCCTCTCTGCCAGCTTTTTTGTGTGACACAAAAGCCATCATTGAAGGAAGAATGTATAGCAGAATCTAATGCAATAGGCCTGTTGTACCAGACAGAAAGGTTCATATGACATTAATAAAAATATGTCAATTGCAAAGTGTCACCATTTCTTGTCTTAAATTCATGATTTTCATTGCTAATTGATTTTAAATTCCTTTTCTATTGTTATTGCACTGGGTCAAAGCTTCAGAATTATTGCCAACTTCTTTCTCTTATTTGAATTGCTATTTATGAATTAAAAATCTTTTCTATCTTACATTCCTTGCTCAATATTCTCTGCAGAAAAATATAATTAATGGACATTTGTAAGTAATGTCAGGCAGATTCAGAGATATAAAATTCTAAATTAAGGAATTTAGTTCATCATAGCTTCTGCCTTCATCTTGTCTGAATATTTAACATGTTGGCTTATAATCCATGCCAGATGAACTGTGTGAATATAACACGTCCTAGAGTCTATCTAGCCTATTTAGCCTAGGCTTGTTTTTTATAGTAATTAATAACATGAAATAAACCACAAATTTGTGTCCACCAATTCAGACAAAATGTCCAGAACAAAAGGACAAAGGCATAGGGGTATACAGAAATTACCATTTTGTCATTTTTTTCTTTTATTAAAGATAGATTTTTTTCTCATACAATGTATCCTGAATATAATTTCTCTCCCACCTACTCCTCACAGTTCCTCTGCACCTCTCATCTCCTCCAGATCTGCCCCCTTTCTATTTCTTATTAGAAAAGAACAGGCTTTTAAAGAGATGACAGCACAACATGACAGAATCAAACATAGTAAGGTAAAGGAAAACCTATCATGATGAAGTTGGATGTGGTCATTAATTCAACAAGAAGAAAAGGGTTCCAAAGAGTGAGCACAAGACACAGAGACTCACTTGTTCTCATAATCAGGAGTCCCATAAAAATACTATGCGGATAGCTATATTATGTTCACAAAGGATCTGTTGCAGACTCCTATAGGGCCTTTGCTCCCTATTTCAATCTCTGTGAGCTCATACACTCTTTGATTAGTTGAGTTAGAGAACTTTGTTCTCCTGGTGTCCTCTATCCAGAGTAGTTCTTGCAATTTTTCAGTCTCCATTTTCCTTAGCTCAGAGAGAAGGGATTTTGTGGAGACCTCGACACTCACACAAGTCACTGTACATGGAGAAGTCAAGGTGGTGTTTACATAGAGCCCTTATGTTCTAGGCTTTCTGGTGCAGGACAGTTCTTTTCAGGCTGCCAAATGAGAAATGTGCAGACCCACCCACAAAATCTTTGATCTGCAATCTGTCCTGTCTACAAATAAGCTAAGGAAATTGTGGGCACAGAACTTGTGGGAGTAGTCAACAGATTTTTGACTTGACTTAAGGTCCATTTTATGAGAAGGAACTCATACCTGTCATTGTTTGGGTAACTAAGAACCAGAAACTAAATAGCCCAGAGACCTAAGGTAAAACCCAACACTACCAAACACTGCTCAAAATAACGCCATAAAATAATTCCTAATGATATTCTGTTACGCACATCAAGTCATCAGACAGGCTTCCTCAGAAGAAGATGGAGACAGATGCAGAGACCCACAGCTAAATATTAGATAGAGAGAGTTTTAACCTAGGTTCTTATGGAATTTACCATGCTCTGTATATCAGTCTGTATACTCAGCATTACTTTGATTACTGAAGACTAAATTGTTATCATCATCATCATTGATTTCTAGGATAATTGAAGATCTCTCTCTCTCTCTCTCTCTCTCTCTCTCTCTCTCTCTCTCTCTGTGTGTGTGTGTGTGTGTGTGTGTGTGTGTGTGTGTGTATCTGAAAATGTTGAACTCAAAAGGAATGTGGCTAGGAAAATACTGCATTTTCAGTAGAGACACATGGGTAAGATTAAGGAAGATAAAATAAACTCAGTGCGAAGTGTAGAATGACATATCTATTTTATAAATAATGATTTAGAGGGGTCTCATGTGAAAGACCATGTGATCACGTGATAGGCCATTGTGATAAACTTTTCGCCACAAACCTGCTATCACTGTTATTTTGTTCTATGGTGTTCCTGCAATGTATTTGGGGGTGGGGGGGGGGCGGCATGAAAGACACCCTTTCCAGCATCCTTTTTCTTAAACATGTAAGGTTTCAGGTTATTCAATGAGAGTCATAGTGATTATAAACAGATTATCTTTTTTTATGTAGCTTCAGCTAGGTCCACTAAGACATGTATCTCACAGTAATGTGTTAGTGAGGTCTGGACAAACAATTCACCACTGAGAATGAAGAGATTTGGCACAATATTTATAGTCTCAGGAAATTTTAAGAACTGCAATAGTTTTCCAGGGAGCTCTTGAAACTTTCTGTAACAGCAGTTTAGACAAGATCTGCAGTGTTATTTCCCATCCTCGGTTTCCAAATGCTTGCAATAATCCAGCTACTATCCCTGACTTACACACACTACACTTTGTGTATCTTTTGCGATTTATATTTTTTTCACTGAGCTGCAATGGAGTTTTGTAAAAGTGTAAAGCAGCTCTCATGTAGTAAAACTCTGTATGAAACTGAGATGACTGATTCTTAAATATTATAATGGAAGGTAGACATAATTATAATAGTGCAAAAATGGGACAAGGGTAGTAATATCATTATTTATATGATTGCCTCTACGTTTCTGGAGGTATATGCCTACAGAAGGCAAGACTTTCCAAAGGCTTGGTAGCAGTTATAGTTTAGAATGTTATGGTGGCAATAAAGAATGTGCACAGGAGCTGACTATTTCTAAAGAGAACCTAAGAGTTTTAAATTCTAGGGGTGAGATAAATACAAGAGTCTGGGTGGTCATGAGCAAGAGCTTGTGGCTTCAATTAATATCCTGAAGAAATTCCTTTTTTCTTTTCTTGTGGCCATCAGGACACATTTCTAAAACCAACTAAAATTTATAGAATGGGTTAATTTATTGTTTGCACATAGCAATCCAGTTTCTAGAAGGTAAAACATTATGAAATTATGGGACATTAAATATCACAGATAAGAGATTTTAATAAACCTGAGTACTGACTACTCCAAAGCTGGCCAAAGCTCCTGCCATCAGAAGGAGCACTGCTTCTGATGCTTAGCGTAAAGACTCTCGCTCAGTCACTTTATAGAGGAATACTGGCCATCTTTAGGACACACTGATCCCCTTTGATTTCCTTCAATTATAATTGGGTTCAAATTCTCGTTGAACCCAAGAGAGTAAGATAAAGAGGAAAATCTGATGAGCAAGAAAGTACCACTTACTCAAGAAGCCAGTCATTGCCAGTTTGCATGGGTTTACGTGAGAAAACAGTTGCGGATGATTGCTTAGAGAATGAAGGGTACAACAATTATTTATAGTTGAGGAATTCCTCTAGAAAACAGTCTTCTTACACAATTCTGCCCTAATAGTATAGATAATTAGATGCCTGAATAGATGCCAAGTAGTGACCCTTTAAAGAAGTATTCTTCTCTTTTTCATTTAAAAAACCTGTAATCATATTAAAGTTGTCTCATCTCTAGAAAGCATCATTTACTCTGTAATCACTGGGTCTGCTTTGATGTTATTTCTAGGAATTTCACCATGCCAACTTATTCCACTAATGTAGAATAATGAGTCAGGAAAAGAGTGGGATTTTGGCCTAAGTTCCATGTCAAAACAGGTTTAATGGCGCTCCACTATATTTCCACTTATTTTTGTGAATAAATGCTTTAAAAAGATAACTTATAAAATGATAAATATTTCATGTTGATTTACTGACTTGTGAAAACAATAACTAAATAATAAGAATGATTGAATCGAGATATGTTTCTACTAAATTTAAAAATGAAATCAGTACAACACAGCAGGAAATATTCAGATGAATGATGTGATAAAAGATTTTAAGTGTGCCTTCTTGGTTTGTCTAAATGATAGGTTGAATAGAAAAATGGTGAATTTTTGTGCTCTTAACTAGAGAGCAGTTCCAAACATGGGTGCTTTTTACATGTATTTCTGTCATTTAGAAAATCCTCACTTTATTTGAACAAGCTAAAGTCATGTCTGCTTTTTAACCACCTCCTGATGATTGTTTATAGTTTACACACAAGGACAACAGCAAAAATCATGTTTCGCATTTACCTGACCTAGATAACAATGCACCTTCTGTCCCCTGCCTTAACCTCCATGTTACAAGTTATCCCAGAAAGTCTTGATTATTTCCATAATGTAGGGACTAATCCTAATCCATAATCCTAATTGAATCATGTATCTTGGAAATGATGATGATGTATAAAATGCTGAGTGAGATAATATGAAAACTTGCCTATGTGCCAGACAGTGGAAAACTAAGTCCATACCATTTCAGGTATCACTGGCTTTGAGGAAGTGTTTTTGGAGTTTAGTGGTCTGGAGCTTGTTAAAATTTTCTTATTGATGTGAAGAACAAATTGTCTTGTCTTGTGTTTGCCACTTCTCATAAAGAAGCATAACATGTATATTCCTTTGTAAATTCTAGTGAAAAATGCCTGCTACTCTAATCTGTTTACTGTGTGCCAGTTTTGAATAACGAACAGATGAAATTAAGACTCAAAAACAGATATGGGGTTTCTCTGCATCTGATAAAATATTTACTTAAATTTTAACTATGTGTACTTACGTATGTCTTTATATAGATTTATGCACATGGGCACGCAAAAGCCATAGGGAGTGTCAGATCCCCTGGAGCTAGAGTTAAAGGTGGTGGTGAAGCACCTGACATGGGTTGTAGGAAGCCAATTCAGCTCTACATGAACAAAATATGCTTTTAAACAATAAACCATCTATAGCCCCAGTCCTTTGCTTCTTAATTTATGGAATCAAGCAGACCTACTGGTGCTCAAAGAAAGTTATGAAATGACCAGGAATAATGATGTGAAGATGTACTCCTCTAATCTGAGTACTTAGGAAGCTGAGGTACAATGGTCTCAAATCTCAATATATTATGAGCTAGATCATATTTCAAGTTCAACCTGAGTTACAAAGTAAGATACACTGGGATGTGACTAACATAGTGTTTGCCTAACATGCTTGAGGTTCTGTGGTTTATCAAAGTAGTACAACACACACACACACACACACACACACACACACACACACACACACACACACACACACACTTCTGTGTGCTTGCAACAGGAATCTCAGCTCAAGTATTTAAGATTTTGAACAAATTTATGCTGTTTTCTGCACATAACTATCTTTATTTTGAAAAGCACCCGCTTTCTATAATCAGTGGCTCTCACAGATATAAATACTTAATCAATGGAAACCTGAATTGATACTTGATATAAATTATCTGACTTTAGTTGATTACTATATGTCCCACAAGCACATGAATTGAGGTACTTTTGAGCTATCTATCATTCCGCGAAAGTGGATATATAAGTTCAGACTTGAGGAGATTCTAAATAATAACTTAGGTAAGTAGTGTACCTGGCTCTGTATCAGTCACCCCTTCTCATGGCTGGTCATTCCCAGTTGTAATGGCTTAAAATATAAACAAGCTTATCTTAAAATTTACAGTTTATGTTACTCTTACAAGTTAGGTTGCTCCTCTTGTCTGGGTCAGCCTCATCGCTTATATATCAACAATCCTCTGGGAAATCAGCTTTTAGCAGAATTATTTAGGATACTCTGTCTTGCTACTGGTTGGTTAGGAACGAGGGTGATAGAGGTGACTGGACTCTTAGGTCTCTCATTAGGAGGGTAAGCCAGGCCTTTTTACATGCATAGTTTGAAGTTAGTAGGAATGCACGAATATTCATATTAAAGAATTCTTAGGATATGTATTCATAACTCAAAGTCATCTTGACCAAATTCTGTTCATTAACAAAGATAATAGTGCAGATCAAGGTATGAGAAAATATACTGCACCTTCTGAATGAAATTTTTCAGTGCCATCAGTGCAAATTTTAATGTATGCAGACTTCCATGGCACTCATTATTGTTTTAATAATACCTTTCACTGTGCAAATACGTATTACTAATGAGTTAATGAAATCTTTATCCTCAAAAAACTAAAGACAAAAAGGTGGATTCTCTCGATGGCAGCACCGTATAGTGACTGTTTAAGAAAATAACTCTGGAGAAATGGCTCAGTGGTTAAGAGCACTGGCTGCTCTTCTATAGGTCCTGAGTTCAATTCCCAGCAACCACATGGTGGCTCACTACCATCCATAATGAGATCTGGTACTCTTTTCTGGCCTGCAGGCATGCAGACAGAACACTGTATACATGATAAATAAATAAATCCTGAAAGAAAGAAAGAAAGAAAGAAAGAAAGAAAGAAAGAAAGAAAGAAAGAAAGAAAGAAAGAAAGAAAGAAAGAAAGAAGGAAGGAAGGAAGGAAGGAAGGAAGGAAGGAAGGAAGGAAGGAAGGAAGGAAGGAAGGAAGGAAGGAAAGAAAGAAAGAAAGAAAGAAAGAAAGAAAGAAAGAAAGAAAGAAAGAAAGAAAGAAAAGATAAGGCTAGATGATGTGGGAATGCCTTTCTGTATGCTGTGAATCTCAATCTTTAAATAAAGGAGCTGTTTTGGGCCATGACAGGCACCACAGAAGAAGTAGGAGGAGAAATCAGAGCATAGGTAGGAGAAGCAGGGCGGAGTCAGAGGCAGACCAAGCTGAAGCCCAAAGGAGCAACATGTAAGGAGCATAGGTGAGCCACGGGCCACGTGGCAGACAAATTAATAGAAATGGGTGATTTAAGATGTAAGAGCTAGCTAGCAATGTGCCTGAGCCATAGGCCAAACAGCATAAAGTTAATATAAGCATTTGAGTCATTTCTGGAGGCCTGAGCAGTGGACGGCTGGGCAGCTGAGGAGTCTGGCACGGCAGGGTCTGGGTCTCTGGCCGCCCGAGACCAAGAAACTGCACCATTGCAACAGCTAGACATTTAGTTTCAAAAGAAAAGAACTCCACTCAAAACATCAGAAAGAAGGAATGATGAGAGAAATTTCCTAGGTGGAGACTTGGTGGCATTGTGCTTATGTATTTTGTTTCATAACAGAGATATTGCCATAGGTATGGAATGTAAACTTCATTAACAAGATCAGCACAATGGTCATAACAAAGTCGGGGGAGACATCTGTAGCAGGATCTCACAAAAGGGATCGAGAATTTAAACAGACATTTATGTCCCACTTAAATGTTCACCAAAGAGTCAAGGTAATGCTTGTCAGGCAGTCTCCTTCTGCAGGGACACTAACCACTGCATGATGTTCTCACTGCTAAGGTGGGCTATAAATTACTCACACAAGGTTGATACGAATACTTCAAGTTGACTTTTTAACCTGATATTGAAGAGACTATCTAACACCCTTCTATACTCCATTACTAAGGAGACAAGCAAATCACTCAGTAGGAGGCTAGACTTTACCTTTTCTGTTACAGAAAGACCTGTGTCCAACAATTTCTGACTAAGAAAACAAGGAATGTGATACATAAGAAAAAATATTAAACTTTGACTACATAATCAGTTGCTATAACATATTGTTTGGGTTGTCAACTTGACTGGATTTGGAGTCAACTAAAAAGTAAGTTGCTAGGAATTCATCCAAGGGACTCCTTGATCCAATTATTTGAAGTGGGAAAGACATACCCTGAATGTAGGCTGTGCCTTCTGTTAGCAATGCTGAGAAAAGAGGTGGAGGGGTGCTTTTGCCTGTTCATCTATCCTGTGGCTGCTGCACTCCTTCACTCATTAGGATCAGCATCTTTAGGCTACTTACATAGACTGAAGATCAGTGGCTCTCTAGAGATCCTTCAGCACTTCAGTACCAGATTGGGACTGCTTGAGCAGCCACTATATTCTTGGCTTCTCCAGTGTGAGACAGGTCAGCCATTGTTGAACTACCTCAACTATATCATGTAGCCTAGTTCAGTTAGTCTTCCTATTAATTCTATTTGGTCCATGGAGGAATCCTAACCCAGCTGAATAAACACTTCATCACTGTACTACTTTCTTATTGCCTCAGTATGTATTTCATACTTACCAGTTCCCTTCACTTCCTAACTTCTAAAAGATGTGATGATTCTGAGTGACTAATGCAGGGTTAAGGTTATGCGAAAGGAAATTCGATGTGAGCAAAATGAAAGGCAGGTTCTGAAAGACAAAGGGACTAATCTGCTTCTTTTATGTGTAGAACACAAGCCATCTTGGATTGTGTGACTTACGGTTCTTGTTAGGCTGAATATGGAGTTAATAGCGAATATGAAAGTTAAAAATGGCAAACTGGCTGTTGTAGGAATGGTGAGCTGACAAGTGAAGAAGATTGGCCATAATATTTGTTAGGAAATTGGCTGGAGAACCATTTGTTTCAAAGAGTTCTCTGGCTGCATAGAAGAAGCCAAGCCTGTCTTCTAAGGTATCATCATCTTAGCATGTGACGTTTGGTATGAGTTGAAGAAGGTGAAGTCACTGCTCTCCAGAGGCATTTGCAGCCTGATTGAGATCCACGCGAGTTTTCTATCAAGATACGACAACTAGCTTTTAAAAATAATTATTTTTAAAATTATTATGCGTATTATTATATTTTATTATGAATTTTCAGGCAAAGCTGGGTTTGGCTGATTCTCCCCTCACCTTTCTATCTCCATTCTTGTTTCCTTTCCCTTCCAGTAGCTTTCTTCCAGCTTCTATTCCTCACGTGTTCCATTACCCTTTCCCCCTTCTCAATGACTCTTTTCTCCATTTTCACGATCCCTTTTCCAGTCTCAAAGGTTGTAACCACACTTACTCCCCAAATATATAAATAAACATTAAAAGCTAGAGTCAGTATACAAGACGGGGTATTGATATTTATCTCTTTAAGTCTTATTTACCTAAATATAATTTTTATCTTTTTTCTTGAAATTTTAATTTCACCTTTATTTACAGCTGAATAATTTCACTGTATATAGAGATATAAAGATGAAATTTTATATTTCAAATAAAGATCTTATCAATATTTGTATTGTCATATATATGTATGTATGTGTGTTTGTATATATATATACATATATAGTCTATAAATATATAGTCTCACATTCACATTTTTCTATCCAGTCATCTTTGGTGGACATTAAGGCTGTTTCCATTTCTTTGGTACTGTGAATAATACAGCAATAACAAGATATGGCAGTAACTTGCTAATAAGTAAGCAGGAAAACTCCATGAGGCAAATCATGTTGATAGCATTCTAATCAGTGACACTGAACATCTAATCTTCATCTAATGTTGAGCATCTTTAAAAATATTTATTGATCATTCTCATTTATTCTAAGAATAGAAGAAAATCTTTTCCAGTTAGACTTCAAAAAGATGCCCAGTATCAAGAATATATAAAGAAATATAGCAATTAAACACCTTACATTCCAAAACTCCCAGTCAATAAATGTGCTAGTGATGAAACCAGTCAGCATTTTTCCGAACCACTCTTATCTGCTACGGACTGGTACTTCTGGAAGCTTCCCAGAGAGACTGCAAGACTGAAGAGTTCCTGACAAGTCTTTTATTTATTGGCTCTGGGCCTCGAGGTCAAAACCTTTAGCATTGGCTTTCAGGAAGAATTCTTCCTAAGCCTACATAAAAGTTGAGTATGCTCCTGTGTATTCTTACCTAAACCTATATGATCCATGTCACTTCTGTCCTCTGGCCTAAAGAACCTGAAATGATCCATAGATATTGCTCATAATGACAGTCTTAAATATTGAAGACTGGTTTATATAGTCACCATACAGGAAGAAAGGAAATGGGAAAAGACATACTCTAAATTTTACAAAGCTTCATGAAGTAACTTAATGTTTTATTATAATATGTAGAATCATATATATTAAAAGAACTTGAGTAAGATTTTTTTCTTTAGTTTATTAGCATATATGGATTCAGGGAGTCCTTGGGATTAGTCCCCATGTACCCCAACTTTCTCCATATAAATCTCTCCTACAAGAGAAAATGGAAGATTTAAAATTTTAAGACTATGGCTGTGGTTTAATACTATTATATTTTTATTTTTGCTGTGGTTTGGCAAAAGGATTAAGTCTTAATTCTCAGCTGTAGCTAGAACAAAGATATTCTCGTTCACAGCAGAAAGGTCTTTATAAAAACAATATTTATCCCTAGTGAAAATGTCATTGTTACATAACTTTGTCATACTGGTTGCTTCATCTAAACATTTTGAAGTCTGAGAAGTGTTCTTTAGATCTCAGTTTGACTAAGAGTTCATTACCAATTGGGCTACACAGAGACTGTGACTAAAGGGATTTAAGGTCAGAAATACTAAATTATGGGATGATAATAAAAAATGCAACAAAAATCAAATATACTTGCCTTAAATTGAAAGTTTGTCCTCTACTAATTTTAACAAGAGATGTGATTCATTATTAAACAAAAAAAAAAAAGGAAGACAACTGTTTATAAACAAAATTCTTCTGCCTTTCACGGAACCTTAAGGGTTTAGTTCTGGAATGCTCCTATAGGTTTATGATTTGAATGCTTCATCTACAATTCAAATTTTCAATTTTGGTATTTTTTTTTTTTATACATGTTCTGTGGGATGGTCTTTCTGTACGCTGTGAATATATGTTGTTACCATTGGTTAATAAAGCAGGTTCTATGGCCTATGGCAAGGCAAGACATGGCCAGGTGGGAACTCCAAGAGAGATATAGGGGAATAAAGGTGGATTCTGAGATGATATGATCCAGCCATCCAAGAAATGAGATGGTAAGCCACTAGCCACATAGCATCACATAGATTAATATTGGTTAATGTAAGATGTAAGAGCTAGCTAGTAACAACCTGAGCCATAGAGTAAACAGTTTGTAATTAATATAAGCAACTCTAAGTAATTATTTTTTAAGTGGCTATAGAATTGCAGGTGGAAGTGTAGTATTAGGCTTCTGGCCCGGATGTTCGGGCCTAACCTCAAGGTTTAGGACCCACAGATCCTCAGACCCACAGACCCGCAGTCCCACAGCCCCACAGAGACACACAGATGCTTTCAATAGTTTTAGGCTGATCAGCCTCAGGCCCAGGCATATAACTTGCTAACTCTGAACCCTTCATCTAACTCATGACTCTTCCTGTTCAGCCACATGGCTCGGTACCTTTCCGCACAGCAACATAGTTGTCCTCTGCTTCTTCCGGCTTCTCTCTGGCATTCTGCTCTGTGCTTCCTGTTCTCAGAGTTTGTAGTCTTGTAGCCCCGCCGACACTTCCTGCCTGCCCTTGGCCCATCAGCGCTTTTTATTAAACCAGTGGGTGGGACAATTATTTACCATGAAACAGCACAATACCTCTACATATCCCCTTTTCTCCTTTTAAAACAAAAAGAACTTCACATCTAATATTCTTTTCCCCTCTTATCTATAACAACTTATAAACAACACTGTAAATAAACACAAACATCCATAATCCATGATTTGGGAATGTGGGCGTCATTCTTTAGGCTGCTTCCTGCTGAATGGGGACGCTGGCAATCCCATAGGAATCCAAAGAAAAATGTAGGATTATAGACAAGTCTTTAGTGGAGTAATCTGTAAGGCTGGGTCATCTCAGCCAGTATCCTTGAAATTGTTCTCGATACAGAGCTCAGGAAACTTCACAGAGGTGTTCTGAAATTCTGAGTCATCTGGGCCATCCATTTCCATTGGAGATTTTTCAGGGGTCTTCCTCTATCAAACTTTATGTTCTTTATCCAGAAATAAATCCACAGCCTCTCATTTTCTGTTAAAATAAAAGGAAAACCTCTTCTCCAAAGTAGCATATCTTTGGATTTCAGTTTTAAAGTCAAATCATTTACAAAATATATAGGTTGAATTATTCTAACAGCATTTATAATCAACTGTCTTTTAGTAGCTTTTACTACATCATTTTCAGTCAAGAAGCTTAAAGATGAGACAATAATATACAGTATCCAGACATATCTGTAGCAATGGGATTTCTTGGTCCCAGGTGGCCAGAGGTCCGAGACCCATAGACCTGCCCTGCCGAGACCCTTTAGCAGCCCAACACCACCGCTCAGGCTCCAGAAATGACTCAGATGCTTATATTAACTTCATACTGTTTGGCCTATGGCTCAGGCACATTGCTAGCTAGCTCTTACATCTTAAATCAACTCATTTCTATTAGTCTGTCTGCCACGTGGCCCGTGGCTCACCTGTGTTCCTTACATGTTGCTCCTTTGGGCTTCAGCTCAGTCTCTCTGACTCTGCCCTGCTTCTTCTAACTACACTCTGAATTCTCTTCCTACTTCTTCTATGGTGCCTGTCATGGTTCAAAACAGCTCCTTTATTTAAAGATTGAGATTCACAGCATACATAAACACATATCCACATCATGGAAGAAATTTGTCTGGACCATGGGTATAGGCAGGACCAAGACACTTCTGGCTACATAGATGTTTTGTCTGCACATTTTTTATGCACTATGTACATAACTGTTGCTCACAGATGCCAGAAGAGAGTGTCAGATCCCCTAGAACTATAGTTACTGAGTACTGTGAGTCACCATTCACACTGGATCTTTTGGAAAAGCAGCTTGTACTTTTAATGGCATTTTTCTTTTCCAGGAGACTAGAGATTTCAAATCTGACCTGCACATGGAGTCTGTTTCTGCATTCAAGTTTTGCTTTCAGAAATAGAAGACTGTGTGATGTTTGACAGTATAGTTTGAGACTATTTTGGCTCAGCATTCTGCAGAGCTCAGGTCTATTCAGCACCAAGTAGATGGGTTTTCTGTATAGAACTACCTATATCTGGCTTAGTCTATTCACATTGCTATAAAAATATTCAAATCTGGCTAATCTTTATAAAAAGAAATAATTTTCAGCACACATCCCTAGAAGAAACTGGACCCACAAGGTCATGGTGACAACAGTTTCAGCATTGGCTGAGGTCTATAACTCCCAAATGACACCTCATCACTCTCCTTTCAAGGTAAAGGTAATGTGCAAACTCTCCAGATATACTATAAGGCCCCATTCTCATCCAGGAGGGCACAGCTTTCAAGATTTATCTACCTCCCAAAGGTAGCACTTCTTAATACTGCCACCTTGAGGGGGTTTCAATATATGAATCTGGGTGCGATACAGATGTTCAAATTATAGCAATGGATCTTTAAGGTAATTAGTAATTTATTTTGTTAACAAAGGTACTTATACACTTATTTTTTCCCATCTGAGTTTTCAAAACATTCTATATGAGGAATTCTGATTTTAATTAGTCTTGACTAATAAGGATATTGAGTTGGTCAACTTCAAACAAATGAGTAGAAAGGGGCCTGCTCTCTCTCTCTCTCTCTCTCTCTCTCTCTCTCTCTCTCTCTCTCTCTCTCTCTGTATGTGAATTCTAGAACCACCTTGTCTGGATTTTTTCACTTACTGTGCTAATTTTATGAGTTACTTAGTTTGGGGCCAGAGGCATGTGTATCTCACTTCCTCACTCACACATGGCCTATGTTAAAACATTATATGAGCATTTCTAGCTCATTCATGGTTCTAGCTCATTCATGGTTCTAGCTCATTCGTGGTTATTTGTGTATTGAAAACATTAACACAACATTTTCAAGCGTGTATCAAACTTCAGGTTTTTCTGCTATTTTACTTGACAAAAGGCACTTAGTGCCTCTGTTGGGATTGATAAAATTTCCTTATTAAAAAGAAATTATATGCATCAAAGAATGAAAATTTACTAGGCTGTCCAAAAAAATTATCTATGCAACAACATGCCTTTGTCGAGAGTATGCTCTCTCACCCAGGTTTTTGGCAACATCTTTAGGTGTTCCTCTGTAGGTACACTAGCAGGGGTTTACACACAAGGGAGGATGTTCAGACTCAGGAAAAGGAGGCTGAGGGGTCCTTTTCCCCTCTACCCTATGTGAACCTCACAGAATCCCTTTCTACACTCATCCTTCCTTCCCTATTTCAGAAAGAGGAAGAACAGAGTTAGCCACAGTCACAGGATCTGTGGGATAAGCCTGAGGACCTAACTGTGGATGACCTTCCTCTCTGTAGCTGTCCCCTGTCTTGTCTGTCAAATTATTTTCAGGCCTGAAAATTTTCCGCAGGCCCCAGTAATGCAGCCTCCCAAGGAGCGGCTAGTTCTGGGCTCAAGCATGTGAGCCTGGAAGGAATAAAATTATATTTGTGACTCTTACTCCTTCAAAAGGCACTAGAACTTAAACCTCTTGTGTGCTTCTCTGCTTTAACTGTATATAAAGAGAGAATTCCTTGTTTTTCATAAGCTACCAGATAAGCTACATTTTAGCTGAGAGACTGAAGTCTCCAGTCCTTTTTAAAATGCTAATGCACTTCCTGGGGGTATGATAGCAGGGAATTGGGGTTGGGGTAATCTTGCTGGTATGGGCTATGATTTAAGAGTTCTCTCCCTACAACAGGGCATTTTTCTGTGTTCTAAAGAATGGGATGTTCCTATTCTTCAAGCAATTCCAGTGTTTTTTAGATAATCCCATAGAGTGCTTGGTATAAAACTGTGTAGCAAGAAGAGGTGGCCTCAGGTGCCTGCACATTTAGCCTCACAGAGTCAGGCTTCATAGGGGATGGGAAAGCCAAGATGAAAAAGTGGCAATCATTGGAAAGTAGGACCATGACTAGGTACCACAAAGCAACATAAGCATCCCATGCAAGGTGCGATTATGATGAGTCTAGTGAGCATTTCAGGAAGTACAGAGGTCAGAAGCAAGATGGGGCTTGCAAATGATTCGGTCTGATGACTTTCTGTAATGCTCCTTTTCGTACTTTTCCTTCTGGGAACCCAACTTCTCTCTGCCCTCCCATGTTACTCTCCACTCTGATAATTTTATCACTCAACTAGGAGACTAAGTACTTTGGCTTTCGCACAAAATCGCAACTTAAAAAAAAAATATGATGAGCTCCAACATTTTCTGTTCTTCTTCGACCAGTTAACATTTATGTTGAGTGTGTTTCTAATACTAAGTGTATCTGTGAGTCCAGGGCTCGGAGTTGACTGAAGATATCAAGGGAGATGTAAGTTATTATATTTTTCTTCTGTTTTCATTTTAATACAAGGCTCCTTTCAAAGGAGGGGAGAACCTGCTCGTATCAACAGTTATCTGTGTCCTATAGGTGTTTCGTATTTCAGCTCCATGCCCCAGGATGAATTAGAGCAGACCTACTAGCTTACAGAACTTTCCATAGATGAGGAATCAAGGCAGTTTGGCAACTCTAAAACTGTCTGGAGACAGTGCTGAAAGTTGAGATTAGTCTGCAGGATTGAATGTCAGCTTTGCACTGCTTTGCCAAATACGGGGGGGAAATGACTTTGGCTGCTGTAACTGCCAGCTTCAATGGAGACAGAAGAAATTCTTTTCTCTTTATGTTTTTCAACTCCTGGGGCCTCATCATCAGTGTCGTTCGGCTTAGAAGGGGATTCGGTATCTTTTATTGTAGTCCTGATGTCAACCCCAATACCATGTGAGGAGGCATCATGTTAAGGAGTAGTCAGAAGCATAAAACAATTCATTCTTCCTCCCCCTCTTTCTCCCTCCTCCTCCTCTCTCCCCTTACTTTCTTCTTCCCTCTTTTATCACTTTGATCCTGAGATAATTTTAAAGGAGACATTGTTTCTATTCCTAACTTTTAAATTTTCTTTCTCCCTGAAGATGTCCCACCGACCATAATGGTTTTATACTTATGTGGGAGATTATGTTGTTACATTATAAACCACCCACTGGTTTAATAAAAAGCGCTGATTGGCCAAAGGCAGGCAGGAAGTGTGGGCGGGGCTACCAGACTAAGAAAATTCTGAGAACAGGAAGCACAGAGCAGAACGCCAGAGAGAAGCCAGAAGAAGCAGAGGACAACTATGCTGCTCTAAGAAAAGGTACCGAGCCTCATAGCTGAACAGGATAAGAGTCATGGGTTAGATGAAGTGTAGAGAGCTAGCAAGTTATATGCCTGGGCCTTAGGCCAATCAGCCTAAAACTATCATATGCATCTGTGTATCTCTGCGGGTCTGTGGGTCTGTGGGTCTGTGGGTCTGTGGGACTAAACATTGAGGTTAGGCCGGAAAGTCCGGGCCAGAAACCTGTACTACAAGTTTGTTTTGTTTTTTTTTATTTATTCATTTATTCATTCATTTATTTATTTATCTATTTATTTATTTATTTAAAAAAATTTCCATGCCTACCACTGTTCGCCTCCCTCCCTTCTCCCCAGTTCTTCCCCATCTTGACTGTCAGTCTTTTAAGAAGAAAGTAATCACATCTACATACAGCGCTCAGAACTGAGCATATTATTGCTTAGGCTTTATACAAAGTTACAGAAAGATAGAAATTCTTATATCTTTTTATAATCAGTGGGTAAAACTTCTATGATCCAGAATATAAGCATTGCTACCTATGAAAAACATAAGCTTCTATAGGAACTCAGCCTTTTCTTCATAGATTGAAGCATTAGTTCATTAAAACTTTACTGTATTTTGTTGGTATTACCAGCAACTCAATGGCTTCAGTATATTATCTTTAATATTAATAATACAGAAAATTGTAATATTCTGATAGCATGGAGAATGGAGGATTTTCAGAGCAATGAAGTAAGATGCTTTGAAATCCAAAATTAGATAGACATTGTTTATATTGTCATTAGCCACCAATTTACTTTGACAATACAGCCATCTTTGACATCTATTAAGACATTAGCATTTTTAGATATCCATGCTATTTTAAAAGGCAATAACAGCCCTTGTATTCTATAACATATATTAGTAATATAGTAAGTCAATATTAGTATTAATATATGTGACAATACAATAAGGTAGAAATTTTAGCAGTATGTGATACGCTGACTCCAGTTTGAAACTGACATTCTAGTTAATATTAAAAACTAAAAATGACTCCACTTTATTTATTCGTGGCACAGAGAAATTTGTTGAGAGAACACTTTTCTGTCAATGACATTTACCCCAATGATGGCTGACATTTTGAATAGGAAGATGGGAGTCCAGGGTGACATAGGAGATAAGCACACACATATTAAATGTGCTGCTTCTTTTTGTGAATTGGCAGTGCAGAGAAATAACTTTACATATCTAAAAATATGTGGATTTTTAGGTGATTATGTACTTCAGTGTGTAATACTAGAAAACTTCACTTAAAAAGACGCGAATTTACTTATTTAATGAGAAATATTATTTCCCTGAATTGTTTTCTAATAATTTTCTTCATGATGTATGTACATATACATGAACACCTGCTCATGTACACACACACACCACATCACAAAGTGTACTTGTACTTACCTTCAGCATCTCAGCCTAGCAGGAGGTTATTTTGAGCCCATAAGAAGCTTCTACAATGGTATGCTGGCTGTAGCCCAAAGAAGTACATGGTGCTAGATTTTTACATCATGAACGGAATTATGCTTTATTTTAATACTAGGTGAATAGAATTGCTGTTCCATTTATGCATTTATTCATATTTGAGTTTATAGAAAGGAAGTCACTCTTGTTTATGGTAATAAGGGTCTCCCCACAGTTGTATACAGCCTTACATTGACTGTTTTCATTACTGTGTAGTTTATCACATTGAATACATGTATTATGTGTCATTAATCTTCTATTGATGACCTTTATTATTTAAAATATTGGAGTGCTAAGAATATGATAAACACCATAGTTCATATTTTTTTTGTATTTTGAAGTTTTTGTAAGCATAGAAACCACATTTTCATTGAGTGTAAGTTTTAGCATTAATAAATATGAGACTATAAAGCTGATACTTTAGCAGGAGCTAGATGGAATGTTGATAACACAACCTGCCCTTGGTTAGAATTGCCAACATAATTTTTCTGAATTGATATTTTTATCTACACTTATTCATTGTAGCCACATGTATAGTGAATCTTTTTTTGACTCTAATTTTGTTTGCCCTGATAGCTGGCGGCTGAGCTTTTTGTATGTTAATGTGATATTTGAACAGTTAGATTTTGTGCATTTTTTCTACAAATTATCTGTTAATTTTTCTGCCATCTTTTTTATTATAACAAATGAAATTCTTGGCAACTTACACCCAGTCCCATACCTGTGATGATATGTTTCAAATATAAAAACATATTCCTCCTCCCCACCCCGCATACCTATGTTGAGAATTTCATTGGGACTGATTTGTATCTTTAGACAATTTTGAGCTAACGCTGTTGCAATAATGAGCATTTCAACTCAGAGTCATGGTATGCTATCGGGTTTGTTTTTGGCTCTTTCTAGCTTCTTGCAATAATATAAAAGTTTTCAGGGCTTGTCATATTCATGAGATCTATTCCCAGGCACTTGAAGTATTTTTTTTCTATAAATTTTAAATTGTATATATATTAAATATTGTATACATTTGCAGTTAATGTGTAAGAGGATAGCTGGTCATTTCTTCATATATTATTTTGACTTTTCTTGCATTCTTGTTCTGAACTGCAAACAGTATTTTACTGCTCGTGTGTTTCTTATACTTTTTTCATCCCCCAATTTCATTTTTATGCTTCAGCATGAATGATGTCCACACTGGCATCTTGGCACCTGTGTTTATCGAAGACCCCACAATCATATGGGTATTCTAATCATGTCCTCATATTCTTATTTTTTAATCATAAAATTTAATTGATTAAAAATAAGCTTTTGTATTCCCTATTTTGCTTATAGCTTTGATTATTTGGTTTATGTATTTTTATCGAATATAGTTCTTTTCAGGCAACACATCCTGTTATATCTTCCCCTTTCCTCCACAGCTCCCTTCACCTCTCATTCCATCTCCTTTCTGTCTCCTGTTAGAAAACAAACAGGCGTCTAAGGGAGAATGAAATGAAATAAAATAAAATAAGGCAAATCAGAATCAGACACAACACACAGAAGCAAAGGAGCCTGAGATAAGACACAAGAAACAGATAGAGAAACAAAGAAAGATTGTTTGCACATGTAGAAGTCCTATACAGAACCTAAAACTGGAAGTCATGAGATATATGCAAAACCATAAGATAAGAATAAATAAATGTAAAGTAAAAATAATCATAATAAACTTCTAAAAAGCCATGAACATTATCATGAGATAAGAAAGTTCCAAAAATGTCCTATTTTTAAGTGTAGTTGGCTTCCCCAGTGAAACTCCCTTGGAGAAAGTGAAGTCTTTATTTGCAGGTGGCTACCTACTGGAGAAACTGCTGTTCCCAATTCACCTTTCAGCTCTAGTACCTCATCTGGTGCAGATCTGTGCAGGAACCGTGCATGCTGCCTCAGTCTGTGAGTTCACATGTACAATGGGCCTGTTACATTTACAAGCCTTATTTTCCTGACATCTTCATCCTCTCTGGCTCTTACACTCTTTCTGCCTCCTCTTCTAAAGCCCTGATCCCTGGCAGAGGAATTTGATGGAGACATCCTGTTTAGGGTTGTGTGTTCTAAGGTCTTTGTGTGCATGTGTGCATGTGTGTGTGTGGGGGGGGGGGGAGAGAGACAGAGAGACAGAGGGAGGGAGGGAGAAAGAGAGAATTTGTGTGTAATATCTGGCTATGGGTCCTCTGTATTTGTCCCTATTTCCTGAAGGACTACTCTATCTAGTCTCAGGTTCTTTCTTGGCCATCTGAGCAGCTGTGGGTATAGGTTTCAACTCACAGATCAGAATAGGTTGGTTACTCTTATTAAGTTGTATGCCACAATTGCACTAGCCTGTCTTCAGGATGGATAGATCAAAGAGTTTATAGATCAGAAAGTTTATGTTTCTCCGTGGGGAACATGCAGAGTACCTTCCTGTACTGCAGTATCCAGTAGAGGTGAAGGCTGTAGGCACGCACCAGCTTAACTGGTTAGCTTTATGGGGATTATTTTCAGCAATAGTGTCTTGCTGTTGGTTTGTAGAGAGCAACCTTTCGCCTTTGCAACAGTTTGCGTTGCTTGGAGTTCCCATAAAATACCTTTGACCAACAATTGGATTAGTTGTAACCTGTTCCTGGCACTGAAGCACATTTTGTGATTAGAGATATCCAGTTGGGGCTCTGTCTCCACATTATTTGACAATTCCATTTATATTACCTTCATATATGTGCTATGGAATAATCCCTTTTTACACTGTGATGATTCGTTGCTGTGATTGGCTTAATAAACCAGCTGACTAGCCTATAGCTGAACAGAACTAGGTTAGGTGAGAAAGCCAAACCGAGAATGCAGATAAGGAGAAGGGAGGAGTCTGGAGTCACCAGTCAGAGGGTGAATGAGTCAGAGATACACAAAATAGGATAGAGGAAAAAGCTAAGGGCCTTAGATTAATAGAAATGGGTTAAGTTGTAAGTGCTAATTAGTAATAAGTCTGAGCTATTGGCTGGGCATTTATAACTAATAAAAGCCACAGCATGTTTATTTGAGAGCAGCGGCAGGACAAGAAAGCTATGCCTACATACACACAGACACAGACACAGACACAGACACAGACACACACACACACACACACACACACACACACACACACACACACACACACACACACACACACGTAAATTTCTACTATGTCAGGTTTCAAATGTCCTCCCAATGGCCCTAAATTTCAGATGTCCCTCCCCACAGTCCCTTTGTCACCCTCTCTTTCCTCCCTCTTTCCTTTTGATACTACCCTTTCAGCCAACCCCCATCAATACACAACGATCTATCTGTTTCTCCTTCCTATGGAGATCTTCCCCTCCACTTTATTATCTCAATTGATACCTAACTTCCGTGGTCTGCAGATTTCAGCTTGCTTATCTTTGGTTTAACAGATAAAATTTACACATAAGCAGATGCATACTATATTTGTTTTTTTTCTCTCTCTCTCTAGGTTACCTCACTTAGCATGTTTTTTTTTTTTTTTTTCTGGTTCCATCCACTTATGTGTGAACTTCATGATTTCACTTTTCTTTTTCGCAGTAGAGTAGTATTCTATTGTCTCTTTTAATTTTTTTCAACGGATGGGCTTCTAGATTGTTTCCAGTTTCTGATTTTCTTTTAATCAAACGGGTAACCAAGAACCTGGCTATTTTATTATAAGTATAGCAGCAAAGAAAGCGATTGAGCAAGTGTCTTTGTAGTAGGATGAAGCAGGCTTTGGGTATACGGCCAAGAGCGATGTAACTGAATCATGAGGTAGACTGATGATCATCTTCCTATGAGATGGTCACACTAATTTCCATAGTGGTTGTAAGAGATTTGTACTCCTGCCTCTAATGGATGGGTGCTCCATTTGTTTTATGATCTTGGCCATTCTGATTGGTGGGAGATGAAATCTCAAAGAATTTTTTTTTTTTTTTTAGTTGGGTTGTTGTTTTCTTGACACATAATTGTTTTTCTTTTCATTTTTTTTCTTTTTAAAAATTTCTTTATATATTTTAGACACAGTCCTCTATTGCGTGAGTAGTTGGTAAAGGTCTTTTCTCATTCTGTAAGCTGCTGATCTGTTCTAATGATGGTGTCCTTTGCTATGCAGAAGCTTTTCAGGTTCATAAAATCCATGGATTATTTGTTGATCTTAGTGCCTGTTTTAATGTGTTCAGTTTAGAAAGTCTTTTTCTATGACAAAGAATTCAAGGCTGTTTCCCAGTTACCCTTCCATCAGACTGAGCTCTTTGACCTTATGTTGAGGTCTGTGATCTATTTGGAGTTGGAGTTGAGTACAGACTGATTATATGGATCTGTCTGGATTGTTTTTACATGCACCTACCCTGTTTGACAAGTACCATTCAATGAAGATGATTTTCACTATGTATTCCTGGTTCTTTATTTTAAAAAGATGTCACAAGGTGTATGGATTTATGTCTGGATTTTCATTTCAATTCCATTGTGTCCAGACCTTAATTGTTATTATTGTTATTATTATTATAATTATTATTATTACTACTACTACAGCTTTACAGTGTAGTTGCGATTTGGAATGGTGATGCCTCAAGCAGTTCTTTGGCTCTTCAGGAGTGTTTCCGCTATCCTGGGCTACCTTTGTTCCTATATAAAATTGATAATGTTTCAGTAGCCATAGTTTTCTAACTCATCTGGGCCTGAGGTCTTGAGCAATCTCTCCCATTTGTGGTCCTGAAGCTGCTTATAAAATAATTTCTCAGAGGCTTATTTTAATTACAAACTGTTTGGCCTATGGCTCAGGCTCATTTCTAACTCTTTACTAACTCATTACTAACTCTTACAACTTAACTCAACCCTTTTATATTAATCTATTGTATTTCCATGTGTTCTATGGCTTTACCTGTGTTCCATTACATCTTGCTTTCCTGGCTGTAGCCTGAAGTGTCTCCTTGATTCTGCCCTTCTTCCCTTTATCTCTGGATTTCCCGCCTGACTCTAAGCTGCCTTACCATAGGTTAACAAATGGTAATAAGGTATGCATCCATGATGTGTAGAAAGACATCTCACATCATGTTCCTTTTAAAATCTGTGAAGAGTTGTGTTGAAATTTTGATGGAGATTGCATTACATTTTTAGATTGCTTCTGGTAGGATGGCCAATTTTACTATATTAATCCTACCAATCTATGAGCATGGGAGATCTTTTCATTTTCTGATATCTTATTTTTTTGATGTCTTAGAGTTTTTATAATGCAAATACTTGCTTGTTTTGAATTATCCTAAGACATTTTATATTATCTGTATTATCTGAAGTATTGTAAAAGATGTTACTTCCCTGATTTTTTTTTTTTTTTCAGTACATTTTCTTGTATCTAGGAGGTGACTAATCTTTGTGAGTTACATTTATATCCAGCTATTTTGGTGAAAGCGTATACCAGCTGTAGGCATTTCCCAAGGGAACTTTTGTGGTAGTTATGTATACTCTTAGAGCATCAGCAAATAAAGATACTTTGACATATTCCCTCCCAATTTGTATGACCTTTCTCTTCAGTTGTCTTATTGCTCTAGCTAAGACTTCAGGTCTGATATTGGAGAGAGTGACCAACCTTGTCTTGTTCCTGTCTTCAGTGGAATTGCTTCGAGTTTCTTTCAATTTAAACTAACGCTTATAGTGGTATTTGTCTCTCCTGCTGGTTTAATAAAAAAGCTTATTGGCCAGAGGTAGACAGAAACTGAGGGCGGGGCTACAGACTAAGAAAACTCTAAGAACAGGAAGAACAGAGCAGAGATTCCAGAGAAGCCAGCAGACACAGAGGACAACTATGCTGCTCTGCACAAAGGTACTGAGCACCATGGCTGAACAAGATAAGAATCATGGGTTAGTTTCAGAGCAAGAGCTAGCTAGCAATATGTCTGGGCCCCAGGTCAATCAGCATGAAATTAATATGTGTCTGTGTGTTTCTGCATGACTGTGAAACTGTGGGACTGTGGGATTGCAGGTCAGAACCTCAGGGCTAGGCTGGAAAGGCTGAGCCAGAAACTTAATATTACAAATGTTGGTTATGGACTTGCTCTAAACTGCCTTTATTGTATTATTGTAACTATATAATAATATATAATATAATCATATATTGTATATTTAATTATAAATAATATAATAGTTATATAAAAATAGCCATTATTATACTGATGTATGTCCCTTATATCTGTAATTTCTATGGACTTTTTATCACAAGGAGGGGTTGAACTTGTCAGAAAGGCCTTTCCTGTATCTAATAAGATAATTATGTGGTTTTTCTTCTTTCAGTTTGCTTATATGGTAGATTACATTTATTGATTTATGTGTGTTGAACCATCCCTGCTTCTCAGGGATGAAGCCTACTTAGTTATAGTGCATAATCTTATTGGTGTGTTCTTGAATTAATTTTGTAAGTATATTATGGAATGTTTTTGCATCATTATTCATAAGGGAAATTGATTCATAGTATTCTTTCTTTGTTGGGTATTCATATGGTCTAGGTCTTCAGGAAACTGTGGCCTTATAAAATAAGTCAGTCAATGTTCCTTCTGTTTCTGTTTTGGTTATTATGTACCAAGGGAAATTTCTGTTCTGGTTCTTCTATTTGGTGTTTTTCACACTTCTTGTACCTTTCATGTGCTTCTCTAGGTTAAGAAAATTCTCTTCTATGATTTTGTTGGAAATATTCTCTGTGTCCTTGACTTGAGTTTCTTCTTCTTCCTCCATTCCTATTATTCATAGGATTTGATCTTTTCATGGTATACCAGATCTACTGGATGCTTTTTGCTTAGAGGTTTAGATTTAGCGTTTTCTCAATTTCTTCTGTCTTGTCAACAATGCCTGAGAGTCTCTCTACCATATCTTTTGTTGGTGAGTCTTGCTTCTGAGGTTTCTGTTTGAGTTCCTAAATTTTTCATTTCCTTATTTCTGTTAGTTTGGGTTTTTATTATTGATTCCGTTTCCACCTTTTGAACTATTCATTTCCTTCTACTGTATATTTGTGCTTTCATTTCTTTCTAAATATCTTCTATCATATCCATGAGGAATATTTTATGGCCTTTGTCTTGTGCTTCAGCTATGTCGATTTTCTTAGGAACTATTGTAGTAGGGTTGCTGAACTCTAGGGGACATATCCTGGCTATTATTGACTGTGTCTTTACATTGGTGTCTAGGTACTTGTGTTTGGGATCATTGTAATTCTACATGTTGATATGTGGCCTTGTCTTTGTTAAGTGAGTGTTTTGTGGTGGCTTTGTGTTTCCTGGTGGAGAATGTTTCTAGAGTCTTGGTTCTAGGGTTCTAGGTACAATGTGTTTTAGGTGTTGGGAGCTGATACTTAGGGTTGGGTATGTTGTAGAAAGTAGTAAGGTTGAGGGAAGACAGGTAAGTAGGATGGTCCACTAGGATCTGTTAAATCCCTTGGGAACAGGGGCAGAGTGAGGAGAGGGTACATCCAGTCGTCTGCTATAGAAATAGGGATGAGGCTGAGAGACTGGATTTGGAGGGAAGAAGGGAGAGTAAAAAACTTGCCTACCTGCTTGCTTTTTCTCTGGAAGGCTTGGTTCCAGAGAATTCCCACTGGAGTTGGGGGTGCTTCCCTGGCCTATGTGCTAATGTGATTACGTTAAAATTATTCACCACTTCAATATTATTGTTAGTCTTTCAAAAGTCATGACATGGATTATTTGCCAGATTTTCATTGCTTATTTTTTTCTTTGACTCCAAGTGTGTTGACCAATCACTATTTTGTTATATATAACAAATATTATATTTATTACTGTAATATTACTATATAATTAATATAATATTTGTTAGTTATTCTAGATGATATTTCTTTTTGTGAGTCAATTTTTTTCTCTTTGTAAGGCTGAATTATAGTGGCTGATGATTGAATTCACTCTAAGTTACATACTTTGGATTCTTGATCTGCCTTGTAATAGTCTCCCCTAGAACGTGTCTTTGGTGACTTTTCAACTCAGAAATATTCTTCTGTCCTCAGGATTGTTCTCCTCTCCAATCTCTACTCTGCTTTTCAGATGCTCCTGACTATCCTTTCGCTTCATATTTTGGAAAATGTCTGGAAAGGAAGGTCAGACACATGTATGTTTGTTTTCCCCACCCCTAAATCTCTAATATGATGCCTTCAGTCCTATGGGTTCACCAACTTTTTGCTATGTAATCCTCTGTGTCTTATATCAGCAACACCTGGATGTCCTTCTCACTTCCTGTTTAGCAAGTCAGCCACTGCTCTTGGGGAAAGGGTGGGTGAAGATCATCAGCTTTTAGCTTCTTTCTCCATCGTCCCATTCAGCTAATCATCAATGCTTCTGTAGCTTCAGATCCTTTAGACATTCACTTTTAATGGGTGCTTCTATCTATAACTGGGAAATCTCAGGAGCTCCTCCATCCTGCCAGGAAGAGGTCTCTCTACATGTTCTTAACTGGATGTACTTATTCACATGGTTAACTCAATAAATATTACCATGTTATCTTGGTTAGTAACTCTTGATTCATTCTTTTGCTGGTATATATTTCATGTGTCAAGTTTTCAGGTTATGATCTATTTTTAAACTTATTTATTAAGTTGTGATAAGATACTTTTATAAATATAATCAATTTTAGCCATTTTTATTCCCCTCTTACTCTCTCTTAACCATGTCTCCCACTAAAATTCCTCCACTTTCATGTGTATTTTTCAGGTGGTGTCACTGAATTTAATTATTGTTGCCTGTGTGAGTGTGGGTGAGAGATTACTTACTAGAGATTGGCTACGTGCACCAAATGATACCCCTTTCCACAGACACTATTAATTATCAATAGTCTCTCAGGATGGGATGGAGCCTCATGAACTCTTCGTTCTTCTGTAACAAAATGTATGGAACCATCTTGTGTTTGTCTCACTCAGGTATCCAAAGCTAAAGGGAGCTCAGCAGTACAACAGTCTGGAAAACATCTTTACAGAACATTTCCCTCCACTGTCTGGTTCTTGCTTTATTTCTTCTTATCTTCTGAAGTGTTCTTTAAGCCTTTGAGGACACAATAATGATGACTTATTTAGAGCTCAGTATTCTACATTACTTTATTTAATGGTGGCATTTTGACCAGTTATGGGTCTCTGCAGTAGCCACAGACTGTTTCCATCAGAAGCATCTCTGATGATGTCTAAGAGCAGCACTAATCTTTACATAAGTAAATCTATACAAACATAAATATTTAGAAGGCAGTTTGACCACATGTCAATTTAGCAAAAATAGTAGTGTGGCTTCATCTCTACGGCCTATGATCTCCCCAACCATTCCCGCTTAACCAAATTTATAGTACCAGGTATTGTTAGTCAAATCAGAAAGCAGTTGCTTAGCCCTCAAATGACTTTTTAAATAATTGTCACATCTTACCAGGTTGTTCATTATAGTACCTGACAGGGTTCACAGAGCAGTGTGACTGCTGATGACCTTCTTAAGCAGCAGTCTTTGGAGCACCCTGTAATACTGTGAAATTGAACCAGCAGGGAAGGAGCTTCCAGCTCTGTTCCAGCTTGAGTTCTCTGTGTTCTTTGACAAGTGTGTGATATCACCAGTAACAGGGTTTCCCAGCATTTTTCTTGATTTTCTTTTAGGAACACGTAGTTTGCGTATTCCTTGCCTAAACCTTTTCTGAACTTTTTTGTTTGGTTGGTTTTGCTTGTTTATTATATACATTCCACTCTTGATTTTTTCTTAATTTCTTCCTGAATAAACATCTGTTAACCATAAACCAGACGCACCTCAGATCCCTCTCTTGTATTTTACAGTATACAATATGGCTTTAGCAAGAACTGCATTTGTTATTTGCGGGTAAAACAAAGGCATTTTGAACTGTATAATCTTCTATATTTGACACTTGTCCCTTCATCTGATTGTAAAAGAGCTATTCATTGTAAGTCCTCTGCTTATGGTTTACATTTAGAAAGAAAAAACAGATTGAACGTAAGGAAATTAAATAGTGTGCAGCTGTGTGCTTTCGGAGTAAGTTGGAAAAGTTGTTATTATCTGTATGACTATGAAATGCTAGTCAGTCTTAAACCCTAAACTCATAATGTATATTCTATGGTAACTTTCAGCTACTAAGACAGTTTCTGGATAAAATTAATCGTAACATAGGAATAGGGAAAGATTTTTCTAGATTATCTAACATGGTTCTCTTATTCCTTTTATGTATGAAAAATGTGTGACCCAAACTTATTCTCCAAAGGGCCACGGGGTATTGTGCAATTAAGATAGAATGTGGCTTTACATTTCTCTTGTACTCCACCATTCACAATGGAATGTTCTTAGTTTTATTTGAAGTGATCCCAATAATTTCACAGGCGGAATTTAGCATTGATGCTGAGACACAAACTTGAAGCTGGCACGTATACCTTCCCTGGGAGTGAGATGATCTCCCTGCCAAGCATTGTTTCTCATGCTTTCGCTTGCCTTTTCTTATTCATTAGTCCTTATTAGGTACATAATTATTGTGTGCTGTGTGTTTGTAAAATAATCTCTGTATGAAAGTAAATTTCCTAATTGTATTAAAATGAAAAGAAAGAGATTCCATAACAATGATTTATAGAAAAGAGTAATTTGAATAAATTTAGAAGTGGAATGTCTTAGAATTATAGCGTCATTAATGATCTGAAGGGTGTAATTTGAAAATTTCGGTTATTTTTGTAGCATATTAAAGGGAAAATTATATGCTAGTGTAGTGTTCTAGAACTTGAAAATTTGTATTCCTAAAAGCTAATAGCTGTTTTTCTGGATGTCCTATTTCTTGCAGAAGATAACCAGTGCATTGAGAGCAAAGGCCAAAATGTATTTTCCCCTCAGACTCGCACCTTTGTTGTTAATTCAAGTTCATAGAAGGACATTTGTTCATCTTTTCTGGACAAAACTCTTTGATGTTTACAACTATGTCAGTCTATGCCTTTGAGGCACAGGGTAAGATTAAATTTACTGTTTCTTATTGTTGTATTGGACATGTAATTAATTTTGGCTATTGAATTGTGAGAAGAATTGTTGTATGCCATTTCCAGGCCAGAGCATTAATTACCACTGAGCCTCCACCAGCACACTCCTTCCTAACACACTCTAGAAATACCCAAGTAGTGACTCTTCTGTATGCCTGGGTTCTGACAGTTGGGGGTAGAGTGGTGCTGAGCTCTCTGTTGCCAAGGAAACAGGCTTTGATGCTCTCAGACAAATACTTTTGGGGTCTATTTGGTCACACTACTGTTCACCCTAAATGGTGTATTCACTGAGTAAGCCTGATATTTTGGTGCCTAACCTGTTCAAATAAAAGACCAGACCTGTGGGGAGAGCCATTTTTTTCATTTCCTTGGCACTGGCTAGCCAGATAGCAAAAACATTTGGTAGCTTTTCTCTTGCCTAAAGACAGAGGAGAAATTAGTTATATAAAAATAATGTGCATTTAGAAGGACAAAAGAGAACATGAACACATAGAGACTCAGACTAGAGCTCACAGCTGAGTACCTCAGGACACCTCAGGACACCTCAGGACATAGCATGGGTGGACTCAGTGGCGCATGTTATTAGTGAAAAATCATTTGACTAAGGAATTTTATACCATGTTTTTAATCTACTTCTTAGGCTTCAAATGTTTGATTCAGAGGCAATTTATGAACATGGTATTTCTCTCTCTATTTAAGCAGTACCCTCCTTACTGCATTTGTGTTTACATCCTGTAGAATTAACACATTTTCAAAGATTAAACAAAATATTTCCAAGCAGCATTGCATGCAGTGGACATCTTGCTAACATCTTCTCCTTACTGCCTCTTCTATGACTAGTATCTCTGTACTTCATAATGGATTCTCACTTCTAACTAGTTTTTAGACTAGTGTCTTAGAATGACTTCATGGCTAAGTCTTCAGATCACTTTCTTAGATTGATGCCATTTATTTAGGTCATATTAAGAATGTCCCTATGTAGAAATGTTGAGGATGGGCATATAAAGGTATGAAAGATTTCTTTCTAAATTAATCTTTGGTATTCCCCCAAAACTGAAAAGATGCTGAGGGAATATAGGTATCTACAGAGAGAATACATAAACCATAAACATAAAAAATGCACAAGTGAAGAGGAACAGATCATTTTCCCCCAATTTCTTTTGTCAAACTGTCATTTTTGATTCAAATCATGGCAATCTTAGCAAAACAAGCGACAATGATAAAAAACCCAAAGCTATACTTGTTCCTTTGCATTATTGTATTATTCTATATTTATGGAGAAGGAATAAATATTCAGTGTTTGTATAGAAATAAAAGTAAATGGTGAAATTCTGCACATAACTTGCATGAACTCAGAACTGTTTTAAAATCAAGCATACGTTTATTTGTTCATGAATTTTAAAATGTATCCAAGAAACAAATAAATATGGAAAACAGCACATAGAGTTTGATACAAGTTATAAAAAATGATGTTGATAGTACCAATTCCTAAAAATTATTATCAAAGATGCCATTTGAAAGGTAACCCAAGAGCTTCTTATAATAATTATCTTATTAGATTTTGAGCACATCTTCATTTCATAAAAATAAATTTGAGTCTAGAAAACCTTTGTTTTCTCTTCAAGGTGAAATCCATAGGTAGACCTAGACCATTTGCTCTGCAAGACAGTTACATAAATCCCTATGGTATCCTGTCTTCCCTTGACTTCTTGGAGAATCCCACCAAGAAAAGCAAAATGCCATGCAATTTTTTCCACATCAAAATGAGTTTGGAGCCTCAAGGATATTGACAGGGATAAGGGTATAGCTTCTTTAAATCTCTCTTGTGTGTGTGTGTGTGTGTGTGTGTGTGTGTGTGTGTGTGTGTGTGTGTGTGTGTGTGTGTGTATTTTAGATGTCACCATGTGGAGACTGGAAAAGAGCCTTTTCTACCCATTTAATCCATAAAACTATAGTGAGGCAGCAGGAGACTTTTGACACAAAAGAACTGGAAGACTTATCCCTCCCTTTGCAAACAGAGCCGTTAAGATATGGCCAGGGTCCAGCGGGGCACTAAGCAGAGACGAGAACCAGAAGCACACCCTAGATCCCAAGGATGAGTGCTTTGAGCACCAGGAAACAGTGATTGTGGGGAATAGTGCACATTTCTAACACAGTGAGGAACAAGACCAAGCACTAAAGTTCCAGTTCCAAGGCTGTGAAATACTTCCTGATTTTCTGCTCTGTGATCATGCGAAGAGAGAAAGATGCACACGAGCTAGAAAGTTTACTCAAGTGCTATGTTACGTGAAGTTTGGTGCTTTGTGAGCGAACAATTGTGGCAGAGACCTGATGTGTCTGGATGGCCTATCAGGGATTTCAACTGCTTTTAACATCTGCATCTTTCTTCCATCTATCTGTGCAAATGCCTAAAAAAAAAAAAATCACATTCCTATGTCAGTTTCTATGTGAGTATATATTCCTACCAGGAAAAGAAGTAAAGATAAAAAGCACCCTTAAAATTTAAATGTGGACTTATTTTTTACATATAAAGATATAGTTGTATTAAGTAGCTTTTCTTGCTGTGTCAAAATACCTGACAGAAGCAATTTAAGCCAGGAGAGGTTTCCTCAGCCTCATGGTTCAGTGACTGCAGCCCAGCAAGGCAGGAAGGCACAGCAGCTGGTCTTGCTGTTGTGCAGAGCATTGGAAATATGAGATGCAGCTCGCATGCTGTGTACTAGGAAGCAGAAAAGAGCTGGACATGGGACTGGCCTGTAGTCCCCAACACATCCCAAATGGCCTATGTTAGTTATCTAGGCCCTATTTCCCAACTTTCCAGCCTGGGACAAAGTAACATACAAGCCTGTGGAGGCCATTTCATATTTTAGCCATACCAACTACAGTCATTGATAGATTATGCTTATTATAAAGACATGCTAAACATAAATTTCAAACAGTAGAATATAAAATGTAGGATGTTGGGAAAACAATAAAATAAAAGCCACATCACTAGATGGAACCAGGGCTCACTTGAGAGTCACAACTTGGAAGCTGTTCTTGGCTTCATTCTGTTTTAGAACCATTTTTAAACTTTCTCAGGCTTTGTGTAGATGTAAATGGCATATGTTGGAATGCCATTTATAATAAGAAGTTTCTGATCTGGACTGCCCAGACCAGCAGTTCCAAATTATCACACAAAGGCTTATATTAATTACATGCTGTTTGGCCTATGACTTAAGCTTATCACTAGCTAGCTTTCACATTTTAATGCATTTCTATTAATCTATGTCTTGCCAGGTGGCTTGTGGCTTACCTGAGTTTCTTTATATCTTTCCCTCTTGGCAGCAACTCACAGCTTTTCTCTCTGACTCTATGCTTCCCCTTTGTCTATGCTTGGATTTCCTGCCTGCCTACAAACTGGCTTGCCATAGGAATAAACAGTTACTTTATTATCCAATGATAATTCAGAGTACAGAAAGACATCTCACATCAGGGAAGTGCTTAAGGCAGGTGCTGCAGTCAGAAGGTACAGCTTGGGGGGAAGAGTGAGTCAGCTCTCTAAGTATGCCCTGGTGTACCAACAGGAGACTGAATTCTGCGACAAGATATTTCCACAGGGAGTGATAAAAATTAAAAATATGCATCATGAAAGGAAACGCTTCCACACCACCACTGAAATAGATATGACTAAATGACATATCAATAAGAATTAAGAAAGTCATTATATATTATTTTAAATGCAATTTTATCTGTGTGTCTTCCTGCTCCCCTCCCTTCCCTCCTCCCAATCCCTCCCACTCAGCCTTCTTCAGCCTTCAGCCTCCTCCTTCCCATCCCCCATCTCCCCCCCCCCCCACCAAAGGGCAAGAAGTCTTAAGGTGAGTCAGCTCAGTGTAGCATATCCACTCCAGGCAAGACTGATTTCCTCATCCCAATATCAAGACTGGGTTAGGTATTCCTCTGCAGAGAATGGGCTCCAAAAGTGCCAGCCCATGCACAGGAACACTGTCTGATCCCACCCCTCGAGGTTCCACATATTGCTCATGCCAGTTGACAGTTGCCTACCCTGGGAGGGTCTAGCTCCTTTTCCTGATGGATCTCCAGTGATCAAGAAGGAATGTCATTTTTTTAATTTGAGCAATTTTTACTTAGATGACAAGCCAACCTTTGATGAAATTTTTAGTGTTAAGTAGAACAGAAAGTAATAACACAATTCCATCCCTAAAAGACTTCATCCTAGTTATGGAGAAAGAGATAGAATAACTTTATAGTTAAAAAAAATCTTTGCAAATACAATGATATAACTAATCATTTCTTTAATGATCTGGATAGTAACCACAACACTATTTTGAGCAGAATTTCCTCTCAGTTATTATTCCCAAATAGGAGGTTGATGAGTTAGCCTCTTAGAGAACTACATTTTGTTTTATTCATGGTTTTCTTTCAATATCAAAACACAAATTATCTTTACTGTTCAGTTTGAAAATTTGAAGCATTGAAATATAGCATTTCAGTACCTTTACTGTACTTTTGGTAAACACTTTGCAGATGTTAAAAATTACACACTATATAGAAATGTTATGCACACATCTCTCAATGATGCAGCATGAGAACAGGATGTAGGAAGTGCCGGGTTTAGGATTCATGTCTGTTTATATCCACTGCCAGACACTCAACTTGATACCTTGCAAAAGTTCGTAATTTGCAAAGTAGAGTTTCTTGTGCCTGTTGTGAAAGTCCTTAAGAAAGGAGCTCAGGCATAGGAGAGCATTAAAGCCATGAGGTGGCGAGTCAACAGGCACAATGCCAATTTGTGTGCTGCATCTCACACATAAACTTACATGCATTTTGTTTTCTTTAGAGAAAGTTGTTTCTTTTCCCTTCCATTAAGCTAAGTATTATTTGTAGCAGCAGAACCATTTCATGTCAGATAGATATTATTATTCCCGACAAGGTCCATTTTGATTCATGTACATCTATGCCAAAAATAATTCTATTTTAAAGACAATAAGTGTTTGTTTTTGCCTAAGGCCATTGGAAGCTCTGCAAAAAGAGACTAGAGGAATTAAAGGTCTTTAATCATATCTCCTGGTTTTTAAATGTTAGTTTTTACACTTCTGATCCATTTCTCTCCTCTTGCTGGGCACTATCGGGGCCCATAAATCTTAATTAAAGATGAATTTTTTTCTTTATGAAATCTGAGCTGAAAGAACCTTTCTTTTTTTTTTTTTTTAAGACTAGCTCCATGTGTTGGCTCATGAAATAAATAAGACTTTTATACTCAAAGGATTTTGAAGGCTGATGTTGCTGCTGTCATCTGGAACTGATCCTATAGTTACTGTAATTTATTATTATTATTATTATATTATTATTATTATCATTATTATTTTAGAATGAGCTTCTGGTACAGAGCACAATGGGGAAAAGGAACTCATGCGAAGCTGGTCCTATTTCAGAAAGAAGAGGTATGACTAAAACATGAAAGAAACATGGGTCAGTAGGAAAAAAAGAAGACACTTGAGTGCCAGATGGTGAAGGGCCTTTCTGGTGGAGTCTCCATCAAGGAATGAAAATTAAAAGAAAAATAATGTTCTGTTGACTAGAGCGTTTGCGTAACTCCTCGGGATATTTAGGGAAAAAAGTCCACTCTCCCTAGACAGATATGGTGGCTTGAATGAGAATGTCCCTCACAAGACTGGGTGTTGATATCTTGGTTGTCCTGCTGGCATAGCTTCAATGCAATATGCGGGGAGTTCTGCACTACCTGGCTTGTGGTGGGCTTGTTCAGTCAGGTGCATCCTGTAAGTGAAGTGTTCCCTGACTTTCCCAGTTGTTGGTGCGGTGTGGGAAGATGGTGTGGCCTTGCTAGAAGAAATGTCACTGGGAGTGAACTTGGAAAGCTCATAGTCTGGCCCCATCTCTAATTTGCTAGCTCTGCTTTGTGTTTATAGTTGAGAATGTATTCTTTCTAGTTTCCTGCTCTAGCACTTTGTTACCATTCCTCTTCCACCTCTAGGAACTCCCTCTTTCTGGAACCATATGCCCAGACAAACTCTCCCTTACATAGTTAGCCATGTCATCTTACCACAGCAACTGAAGGGTTTCTAAACTAGAGTACCACTAGCGGACCAAAGAAACAATTTCACCTAAGCTCACCCAAGAGAGCTTGTTAGTTTATTGGGGTTGTTTACATGAGTATGAGTAAAGGGTTACTGGAAGGCAGCTAGGGTACCAGAAAGCCCACCACAGTATGGTTCATAAAGCTGCATTGCTGGTGCTCCTAGAAAACCCTGCAGGAGCCAAAGATATCCCTATCATTATTGCTATAAGGAGGGCCACTGAAGATCTTGCAAGTTTCCTGAGATTCCTTTCTTTTTTTAGTCTTATGAACTTTCTCTTTCTATCCATGAGGGAACATTTCAGTTCAGAGGGAATAGCTACAGAATATAGAATCCAAATAGAAAGACAGGGATACTTAGATATTTACAATATACTTTCTGCACCAGAAAGATTTAGAAATGAGCCTGATGTATTTAGGTCTCTTGATCTAATGTCCTACTCACAGGTACCATAAGCAGTCTGGAAAAGCTCTAGGCAATGATTCTGATAGTGTTAGACAGCATCTGAAATGTTAATCTCCTTTAATTTGAGAATAGAGGAACTGGATAAGGTGTGAAAGATGAAGGATAAGGTGATGGTAAATGGGTACAGAAGAGCAGATGTATGAAGGAAGTTACTTTTGAGGATCTGTAAGATATCAGGATAACAGTGGTTGAAAATGACTAATGGAATATTTAAAAATTGCTAGCAGATGTAATTTTCAACAAAAGGAAAATTACATATGTCTAAGGAACTAATCATTACACACTATACGCATATATTAAATATAGGGGGAAGATGATGGTGGAATGGGGAAGAACTGAAGGAGCAGGAAAGAACAGGAATAAGTTAGATATAAATACACGCTTTTTATGGATAATATTAAAATGTTTACTATGTGTTAACTTTTCTTTACTTTCCTATGGGTTCTGGGGGAGTCAGAGGAGACACTGGAATTGACAGCCCTTTGAAATAAAGTACCACCCGAACACAAATTACTACTTTTTTTCTTACAATATTTATAGAAAATGGGAGGAGGCTAAAACAAGTACATACATTTCTGTATCATGATTCAAACTATTCTGGATCCTAGCCAGCATTTTATAAGGTCTCTTAGAATGTATCTGACTTCACTAATAGATTATCTAACAACTCAGCACCATTATGTCTTAACCAGCTGCAGATTAAAATTAGATCACTGAATTCCAAAGTTATATTTGTTTGTATTCAAAGTAATCTGGCCTCTTGACATTGTGTAATGAATGCAGGGAGGGGGCAAATAAAACTTGGGCACACATTTCATTGTCATTAGCAAGTTCATTCCATGTTTGAATATTTTTCTTAGACAGTAAAGAATATGACTAGCATTGTCATTGGTATTGATAGTTCCCTTTTATATGTAATATGATGCTGATAAGAACATCATTATTGTGCAAACAAAGTCATTTTCTGTTTATAAATGGAGAAGTATAATACATGCTTAATAATGCACAAATTGGGAATAAGAGTATATTTACTTTCTGGCTTTATTTCCCACTTGGGTAATTATTTCCTTTTCAAGCATATGTGACCGAATGCTCTTCTTAAGGGTAGACACCGGCACAAATGACCATTCATTATATTTCTTGAGAATAAAAATACTAAGAATGATTAAAATTTTTTTAATTTCACAGAAAACTTCCAGTAAGTCTTATTATTGCACTGGTGGTTGGTATGTAATTGTCCGGTGCTGTATCACACACAATTGCTTGTTTACAACATGCCTTGAGTTCAGTAGTGCTGAGAGTTGGCTCTTTAGCTATTGCAATGAGAAAGGAGGCAAGAGATATCATCTCATGAATATATTTTCATTTCTCAAAGGAACAGAATTTGTGAATATACAAGGATAGGTGAAGTCAGAGCTTAGCGCAAACCACTTCCTCTTGGATGGCTTGGTATTGGTTTATCTAAAATGTCCCCCAGAGGCCTACCCGTTAAAGATGTGGTCCCAGCTTGGTGCTATTGACACCACTCTTCAAAGAGTGGGGCTGGTCAAAGGTCTTTAGTCATTTGTGGCATACCTTTGAGAGAGATCATGGGACACCAAGCTGTTATTTCTCTCTGTTGCTTCCTGACCAGAAGAATAAATTTTTTACTGTGCCATAAGCTCCTCTCCCAGTACTCAGGTCCATTGCCTAGTCAGTTACCAACTAGACTCTAAAACTGTGAGTTAGAAAACAAAACAAATCCAAACCGTTCTCTTTACTGTCTCAGGTGTTTGCAAGAGTAATAGAGAGCTAACATACTAAATGCATGAGTTGAAAGTTATAGTACCAACACCCATTAAACATTTATGTTCATGCCTTTTAAAAATTAATTAAATTTTCTCTTTGATGCTTTCCTGCATGCAGAAAATGTATTCAATTAACTTTCTCCTCTTAGTCTTGTCAGCCCATAGGCATGTGATTTTTGACCTATTTAATTATTTGGGGTCATTTGTGTGACCATGTATTTGGAGCTACCTATTTGAGCTTGGTAGACTCACTAACGACTCTACACGTGATGATAAGACTACCTTCTCTCAGAATCTCTTAGAGTCAAGTTTCACATGGGAAGGGCAGAGTGCTGTAAGCACCCTAGCCATCCATAACTGATTCTTGACAGAGTCACTATTATGTAGACCCGTGGTAGGTAGAAGAGACTCTGTGTATTCAAGATTACACAGCTGTGACATGCTCAGAAGATAGCATGTGATGGCCTCTTTTCTAATCTTTGATCTTCAGCATTCTTTATGCTCCCTCTTCTGTACTGTACCCTGAGCCTGAGAGAAGGTATTAAAAACGTGTAAACTGTTAAAGGCTGAGCACTCAACCATCATTTATTCTCAGTAACCTGAGCAGCTATGAGTTTCTGCATTCAGTAATATCCATTCTAAAAAAGCTTCTTTCAACAAGGCAGAGTAATATTTTGTCTATGTGCATAAGCATAGATATTTAGAAGGTATTTTGATGCTGTATCAGTTAACTAAGCATTAGTAGAAAGTCCCCTCCACTAGGGCCTATGACTTCCCTGGCCATATAGTTTTGACCAGGTTCATATGCATTAGTTCCCTTCTGTGGACTGGGCTTCAACTCCAATTGTACAATATTCATTCCAATGTCTTAGGTAAAGCTGGTTTAGTGGTCATTTTCTTTGGTCTGTTTTTATCATTGAATTTTTTTTTTAAAAAAAAATTACTTCCTCCTTTATTTGTAACAGTTTTTCAGGGTATAATAGTCTGAGTTGACACCTGTGATCTTTCAGAACCAATGATATGTCTTTTGGATACCTTCTGCCATTAAAGTCTTTGTCTATTGAATCATTAGCATTTTTATGGTATTTGCTCTTGTGTATGACCTGGCCCTCTCCCCACATAGCATACAATATGCTTTCCTTCATCAATATTCTTCATGGTTTATATATAATATGTTATGGAAAGTTTCTTTTCTGAATCTACCTATTGAATGTTCAATAGGCCTCTTGGGAATTTCTCTAGATCTAGGTATTATTTTCATATGATTGAATGAAAAAAATATTTGTCTATGCCTTTGGCATGATGTCTGATATTCTCCTAAATTTAATTTGTGTATTTTAAGAAGTTATCATTGACTCTTATTAAATTATCCAATTTATTTACCTTGTCTTTAAACCCTAATGCTCTGTTTCCATATGATCCATTCTATTGGTGAAGCTTTCTTTGAGATTTTGATTTGATTTACTGAATTTTCCCTTTCAAGTGTCATTTCAATTAGATTTTTCTTCAGAATTTCCTCTATTGAATTCTGCTTTCTTGTTGTGGTATATTTTATATTTAATAAAACCAGTCTGAAATATCGAGAACAGATCCACCAACAGTCAAGCCAGGAGGGTCAGAAAGTAGTCACTCAGGCCTTTAACCCCAGCATGGGAAAGACCAGGAGTGGTGACCTAGGCCTTTAATCCCATGACTCCAGAGAAAAAGATCTTCCTGTGTTTCTGTGAGTTCAAGGCCTAACTACCAACTAGTAACACCTTTAATCTTTACTCTAGAATTATGATGCAGAGCTGAACTCAGAAATAAAACAACTGAGCATAGAAGGCATTTAAGGTAGGCTGAGGAAGGCAGAGACTTATTCTGTAGAAGCAACAAAGGAACCAGACTGAAGACTCTTGAAGATATTTTTTACCCTTAGAAGTCGGCTGGGTGAGATTTGACTGTGGTCTGTTTCCTCTCTCTGATATTCCAGCTTTTCCCCAATATCTGGGCCTGAGTTTTCATTAAATACCAACTAGAAATTTGTGTTTCACTTTCTTATTGTGAATTCTATAGTACACTCAATTCTTTGGTTTTATACCCTTTGAGTACACTCACATCTTCTTTGACTTGTTTAATTATACTTATAATTATTCTTTGTAATTATTTTTCTAGAGGCTTTTCTGATTCATTCTTATTTGAAGCTACTACTATGTAATTCATACTTTTTTGAGGAGATATGAGTATTTTTCTGCACTTGGACTTGTACATGTAGAGTTAGTTTGTTGGTTGAATTTTTCTTTTGTTTTTTTTTCTTAAACTTCTGTCATCTTTATTCTTGCAGTATAGTCATTGCCATGTTAATGAGATGACTAAGTCATAGTAGGGACTGGTATTTAGGACTGTATGTTCTGTGCCTAGTCTTCCTCAGAGTCCTTTAGAGTCTGTAATGGCAATCATTGTCTAAGAGTCAACACAATGCTGGCCAGTCTGTAACTTTCTTGCATTCTAGTATGGCTCTCTGTGCCCCCAAGTACCCCACTGTAGGCTGTCCAAACCCATCTCTACTTCTGCAGCCACCACTATATATCATGCAACTTCATGCCTGGGCACCATAACTACATTCAACATCATTCCTCATCTTGCTTCTGCAGCCTCCATCATGCATTGCCAAGCTCTGTGTACCTTGGTTCTCTTCTCTGTCTTGTCTCCAGCCTTAACTCCCAGGCACTTTTACCATCAGGTCATATTGTGTTGAGAGTAGTGTTCACTTTAATATTTGACATGAAGGAGCAGCAGTTTCATTCCAAATCCTGAAGCAGGACCAAGTGGCTCCCATTTTTATATCCTAAGGTAGTGTCAGGCACTGGAGTTGAATCCAGCTTGACTGCGCTGCTTTGGGGGCTAATGGGACTCAATCTATGAATGAACTTGATAGATGGACTGATGGTTGCCATACGTACACCTCTTCAGTGATTCTGAGACCCACTTGAGGGAGTGAAACACACAAAAATTATGGCTTTGAGCCATTGTGATTTGGTCATAACTCTGTGTTGTTGCATTGTGTGTGTGTGTGTGTGTGTGTATGTTTGAAATCTATACTATTTCTAGTAAGCAATAATTTATGAGTAAGCAGATATGTACTGAATATATATATTTGAAACTGTATTATTTTAAAAGATATATTCACTTATTTTTATGTGTATGTGTAGTGCAGAAGTGTCTTATGAGTTTATGTGCACCAGATGTGTACAGTTGCTCAGGGAGGCCAGAAAACACTATCTCCTGGATCTGTTGTTAGAGGCAATTTTAGGACAACTGAAGTGAATTCTGGGAACTAACCCCAGGTCCTTTGCCAGAGCAGCAAGTGTTATTAATCCTTGAGTCATCTTTTCCGACCCAAATCTACAAATCACTTAAATATACCTATACCTTGAGAAAACTTCAAAACAGCTATTAACTTGTGGATACTAGGAAAAGAAGTGAGGTAGTACTACACACATGGATAATTAATATGCAATATATGATATAAAATATGATATAATATATAATGTGGATGGAAGACAGGAGACTAGAATGAAGGTCATTATTAACTGTCAGTTTAATGGGATCTAGCATCGCTAGGAGACAAGTCACTGGACACCAAGGGAAGGGAATATTTAGAATTGGATTATTGAGATGTGCTGTGTCACTTTATCTGTGGTGACCTTATTCCATGGGGTTGGGTCCTGAACTGAATAAAAAAGATGAAATGAGCTGAGAATAGCGTTCACCTCTCTCTACTTCCTGAATATAAATACAATATGACCAACCACAACAGGATCCTGCCACCATGTCTTCCACTGTGAGACAAAATAAATTTCTTTATCACTTAAGATGATTTTAGCTATCATTTTGTTCCTGTGACATATAAAATAATTGACACAGTATGGCTATTTTACTGCTAGGATCTGGTATCACTATTAGCACTGGAGTGTGGTTGCTTATGAGTACTTTTTTAATGCCTGAAACATCTACCCAGGCCTAGAAATATCAAAGTAGAGCATACAGATGAATCACATTGAACATGAGTCTTTATGTGACTGAAACCAGATAATAGAGTCAAATAGAATCAGCTGAGTTCCGTAGTCCATCATCATCCTTGACTTTGGTCAGTGAATGCAATGCCCAATGCCAGCCCTTCAGTCAGCTTCTCTAGCTGAGGAGAGTTTCTGTGTTATTGAAATCTGGAAATAACTGGCAACATATTTGTCCTGTCTCACTGGTCATTCCATTTACCTTCCGAGAATCATAGACTATGAGACAACATAGATTTCAGATTATTTAGGGCATGATATGAAAAAAACTCAAAATAATCATGTCCAGATAATTATTAAAAATGAACAATGTGATAAAAGAATTTTAAAAGACTTGTGTTGATACTGGTTTATGATTTACTAATTATAGAAAAATGTCTTACGGGGGTTCTTCAATAGGCTCCTGACTTCTTCATACCGCCTCCTGGATGTATAAACACATGTGCTGTGCTTTGTTCTGTTAAGTGTAAGTTTTTGAAGTCAGATTTTCAAGGAGTTTATATCAGCCTGTCTAGCTGCTACAACAGCCAGCTTAAAGCTTTCTCACATGTGATCAACTTAGTTCAGCTGGAGAGTATGCAAAACATGCTCATCCTCACATGAGTAACAGCTCAGTTCCTTTTGTATTCTCCATGGTCTCTTTGGGGTCCTCTGCTCAACATTTAGCATCCAGCCAGATAATGATAAAATGCAGGAAGTGTGGGTGAGTCTGTAGTACACTTTAGGGCATGCAAAGGCTGACATAGCTCCTGCCAACATCGCATTAGTCAGAATCAATCACATACCCCCATTTAGATTCAAAAAGCCGAAAAACACAGTCTTCCTGTTACCCAGAGGCAAATGACATGTTTTTTTGTGAATAATCAGAATAATTTCTGCTGTAAAGCTTGAGTCATAAATGCTCAGGAAGTTTTACTTTGGTCTTTCCCTTGGGAAAGCTTATTTTCTTTCAAGGTTTCGAAGTTAAAATGAAGGTGGGATGGAAGCGTCTTTCTCTCTAATATTGCTGCAAGATCCTGCTCTCTTTAGAATCTTAGCAGAGGTCTGTGGGGCTTAGTTTTCTACTTTTTGGTAATGCTTTCTGTTATTATTTCTTTGATAAGAATAGAAGAACAATGAACAGAATAAAAGACTCTCGAGAACCCATCAATTTCCGCATCAGATGAGCCGTAACAAAAGGCATGAAAAGATACCTTCTCTCTCAGCTTGTTTCTATTTTTTTTGCCTATTTGTTTGTTTGTTTGTTTTGTGTGTGTTTTGGTAGGGGCTTGTGTCCTATCTCAAACCTGGAAGTGAGAACTGAAACACGTCTGACTGTGAGGCCCTGTAACTTCCTTTTTGAATGGTTCCTTCCCTCTGTGATACATGTAGACTTGTGAAGCATTGGTTAACATCTGGCCCCCTGCTCTAAAGGATGTCAAGGTCCTCAGTCATATTTGTATTTTAATTTTTCATCTATCCTTAGGAAGGCTTCCTTTTAAAGTTGGTTGTCTGTTCCACCCATTCTCTTCACAGTGGGAGTAGTAAATGTACAGAATGGAGATTTAGAGAAATGAATACATTTTTCAAATTAACATTATAAAAGAATGAAATGAGAGTATTATTTTATTAATGTAATAAGTTTTATTTTTATGGATAACAATGAATATAGTTCCATACTTCTTTCTTTAAACATTTTCTAAGCTTAAGACTAACATAAACCATTGACTTCAAAATCTTTTTGGTTAAGTATCTTTGTAATAAAAATTAAGATCCTTGGTCCTAAGTACATATACTTTTATTCATAAGCCATATTCCTGTGTAGTTGAAATAATGTACCATGGTATTAAAACACTTATATAAAGATGAAAGTGAAAATGGAAGAGATTATATTCATACCTAAGCTTGAATTTAAATCATTTCTATATTCTGGCAAATGCCTTTGCCCATATTCTGAGTCCTTCTCACTTAAAAAGGTTTTCATCATTAACACAATACTTAATGTATTTAGTCTCCAAATTATATTTCCTAAGCAATGAGCTTCTTGTCATTATAAAAGCTTTAAAAAATTTTATCTCCATGTTTATGCTGTTGTACACTACTACACAGGTAGACTCCTTTCAAGTCTTGAGGAAAAACCTCTGGTTTTCTTTGAAAGCATTGCCTCCCCTTTTTACCATATTCCCAAGTCTCTCTGATGCTGAGGTTAAGTCCAACAGTTCCCATTCCACCACAAAAGACACTGATGATCATGGGAGCAAATTTACCTCTAGAGCAGGAGTAGAATCTGAAGGAAGGATATGTAGGTTTGGAAAGACTCCAGAAAAAAAAAAATCACAGCCAGACTAATGTAAATTATAGTTCTAAGTGCCAATGGCTCCTGTATCTACCTGACACTGCCTTTGCTCAGTGTTTTATACAAGTTACCAATTTTAACATTATAGAAACCAGGGAATGTGTACTAATTATTACCCCTCTGTATAATGGACAGTTGCATTCTTATCTGAAATGTTAATGGAAGAAAGTTTCGCTTCTGGATAATAAAGAACATTTAAGTGATTGTCAGTTGTCTGATGCTTCTATTCCTTGTATAAGTTGTTTATTAAAAGGTTGTCAAATAGATATAATCATAGGCAATGCGAAAGAGAAAGAGAGTTTTGTTTCTCAACCAGTTATATTGAATATTCAGACATTTGGTTCAACCAACTGTATTGATTATTTTGACACATAATTCTGCTTTAGGACAGCTTTGGGGGGGCATTAGTCATCAACTTGGAAGCCGCCCCTAGACTCTTGCAGTGTCTGTCCATCTGAGCAGGTCACCACAGTTCCTCCCCCACCGTCTCATCTCTGCCATCCTCATTTTCCAGTTCTTCCACATTCCTGTCTTTCCATCCGCTTCTATTTCTCCCCTTCCCCTACTTTATTTTCCCTGCATTTAAGCATTTCGTGATGTTTCCTATGTAATCCACTGTCCCAGATTAATAATTAATAGAAAGCTTCAGGCTCGAGAACTCCGTTTTATTGTGGAGATAAATAAATAAAAAGGCATTTATGCTATACTGTGATAATGATTTTATGATGGTAAATATGTGAGATTTGGAGAAGGATTAGGGCAGGGGCCTGCTTCTAACCTGAAGTACACACTCTGAAATAAGCCACCAGGGGAAATACATAGGTTGGACCATGTGAATGACGGTCCTCAAAGCTGCTCTTAGATACTCTCTGTTTGGTTGAGGCCAAAGGAAAGACTGTAGTTCTATTGAGTTATAACTTTCTGAGCCCTCAAATCCTGGAATTATTTAGGCTTCGGACTTACTTTAAAAAAAAATCAAGACATGGATCTTCATAGTTCTCAGAGACTGCTACCCTAAGCTGTCTGGGCCATTCTTTTCCCTTGGTCAGACCTGAGGTGCTGATGGAGCTGCTGGGCCTCCCTACATTACTGAGCTAGCTAGTGATTAAGAGCATGTTTGTCTGAGTGCCTAAGTACCACGGCAAACTGCCCAGTTCAAATGAATCGATGGACTAAAAATTGTCTTCCCCACAGCCCTGCCAAGCAGCCTCCAGCCAACACTCCAGGCAACTGAGAAAAGATCCATTGAGCTCAGTGGGAGGCTGTGTTTCAGCTGACTCAGCACCTTGGAAGCACTTCTCCAGTCATTTATATCTCGACTTTTCTCATCCCAGCTCTGTTCTACACGGCTTCTCTTGATGAGGTCTGCTTTGTACCAGGCCAGGAGGCCCTGTGGCTTGAAATGACTGTTAACAGCATCTCTGTGTGCTTCTGACAGCCCCATAAAGTAGACCTTGCCTCACAGTCCATTTTCTTTCTCTATTAGTTTAATTCACATTTGGGTTTGGCCCAAGTCATAAAGATTTTAGTTCAAGAAAAACATTTTTCAGGATGATGAATGGAATTAATCTTGTAAAGACTGGGGAAATAATATTTGCATTTGAAACTGAAAGTTTCAGGAACTTGTGGAAGTCAATGAAAGCAGCTGTGGTAGAGACTGAGAACCTGGGTTTGCTATTGCAATGGCCATGGTCCATGACCCCCCGCGTTGTGTCCTGCAAGAGAGGGGAGGTGGAATATTTGAACTCGAGAGACAGAAAGATAGCACTCAACCAGCACATTTGTTAGAAAGAAAATGAAAGAGGCAGGGTTTGGAAAGAGGTGACCATCCAAACAGCAGGGTGGTGGCAAGCTTTTAAATTATTACAGAACAACAGTGAGACAAGAAGTCATAAGATGATCCATCTTCTGACACACAAAGTGACATTTTTTGTTTTTCTGGCTCCAGGAGGTCTATCATAAACTCATATGATCATGTCATCGAGGAAATGGGCTTTGGTCCGTAGAGTATCTGCAACTGATAACATGAGTGTTTGCCTCCCTCTCTGACCAGCGTCTGTCGATGGTTGAGGTCTTGCTGACACTGGTTCTAAACATTGTCAGTTCTACCTATCTTCTGCCTCCATGCTTCTTCAGTATGAGTTACAACAAATGAACTACTTCAAACTGCCAGATAATAAAGGTCCTCCTAAGAGGGCTGTCTAGTGTCTCATGGTACAATTCAGGAACAAGACCCATTTCAGGTTACATATTTAAGACTGTATAAGGTATTCTTATCAGCAGGATTCAAAATAAACTTGAAGATTAAACAAGCAAGATCTAAAGATACACAGTAAAATCAGCAAAATTAGGGCAGACATGATTGATGGTGGAAAGGACCAACTGCTTTACATTTTTCCACCCAGGATCTGACCCAGAATGCCTGTCTTTTAGCTTCTTATGACACTTTTCATTCTGTTTTTGGAAATCTTTCTCTATCGACTCCATAAAGCAACAGATAACATTAATAAGATCACAAGTACCATTCACTTCTGTGGTGGAAAAGTCTAACACTCTGATTCAGAAGGATGATGTTGGCCAACAAGTTACAGCTTTGTTGTTGAGATGACATGCATGATGGAGGACCGAGTAGATTGTAGGACTTACGAGACTGTGAATCTTTAACTGGAGTTCAAGTGCAGTAGAAGTCATAGGCATGAAGGAACTCAAGCCAGTTGTTAAGGGTGCCTCTACATAAGGTCTCAAGGAGATGCAGAGATGAGCATAATTAGAGGATGGCTTTGTGGGAGAGAATGCTTACTTTAGAAAGGAATTTTTCTTAGCAAAGACCTGATGAAGGAAAATTGGAATTTTAAGTCCCTGTGCATTAGGGAAGGCATTTACCATGACACACAGACCCCAACAAGAAATTAGGTAAAGCTAAGAGCTGCCCATAGAAAGAGCGGCCCATTCCTTTCAGGCTAACTTCAGTGGTATTTTTGATAAGGCCTTCTTAAGTCTCTGTAGGAAGAATGCAGGAGTCTCTCTTGCTCTCCAAATTACTTGAGACAGCATGGAGCAATTTAAGGATTTAGTGTTGGTTGGTTCTTTCCAGCTCTTTAAAAATACACAGTAATGAATGATTTTTGTCTATTTCTCCCAAAGGGCAATTACAGTTCCACTGGGGTGGCTCCTGAGGACTACCTGGCCACCAGTAAGATAAAAATATCTCTCTCTTCTCAGTGAATTCCTGCTCAATTTATTTTATACATTTCAACCCAGTACAATTCTGAAGTCTGTAAGATTGCAGTCTTTTCTGTTGCTGTTAAGTGCTGCTTAAGTATTTGCATACATTCTTCCAAGCCAATGCATCAGATTTGGCCTTTCCCCGGAAATATCTATATATTTATCAGGGTCTTCTGAGAGTTTAGCCAGATCAGTTTTAATTTGTCTTGTCTTAGACAAGAGCATATTGATCTATTTGTGGCATCTGTCAGGCTTCAGCCACAAATAGGAATCGGCGGCTTTGATTCTCCTAGAGAGGGTGGGCCTGAAAAGAACTTTGTAGGTTTCTCTTCTGTAGGTGGAGACTTGTTCTTCACTAATGAATAAATTCCTTCCCTCCCTGGGGGTAAATCCAAAGGCTTTTAAGGTTGAACCACAATCATGGTTAGGATTTGTGAATCCTTATGTCACTTTTGACATAAATCAGGTTTATCTCTCAAAACAAAGAAATCCTGCACACAAAGAACCTCAGATCACATTTTTTCTCCTCTCGACAAAACAAATAGAGATGTAACTTAGTATGATTGATACTTATTCCTCTAGGGGCCACTTTTCTCCTCGCAATTGGTATTCTGGCAAAGCTAGATGGCAGAATAACATCCTCCAATGTGTCTTCCGTGTCGGTGGCTCAAACCTGTCTTGTTTCCTAAGGACACATCCCAGGGGAGAAACAGGGGTGGTCTTTAACTCTTGACTTGCTCCTCGTAAAAGAGAAAAGGAGAAAATGTGGCACTTACTCTCATTCCTATGCCAAGCTAGAAGCATCCCTTGACTTCCCTTGAGCATGATCCATGAGAAGGAGAGCTGTGGGGAGGGCCATCCACAGCCTTGGACCTGCCAGTAAAGCACCACTGAGTTACCAGGGAGCTACCTGAGGTTGGAACTCCTGAATTCCACACTCAGACTTTTTAATTCCAGCTAACAAAATGAGTCTCCACCTAGAAGGAGAGCCTTTATAGGAGGGGCCTGTAAGAAGGCTTCTTCTGAGAGTTGTCAATAGGAATGAGAGGCATTTGGCTCAAGAGGTAGAGTGTAAATCAGCCTGAAGAACAGAAGAGACTTGACGATGAGCACTGGGGTGTAAAAATAAAATCCCACTCCCAGAGGCCTCTTGGTGATTAGCTCAGGAGTCTGGCTCTCATTATATAGCAAGGCACATGTTCCCCAATGGCAGCATACTAAGTGTTTAAGTAAACAAACCACCCTGCTTTAAATGTGAGTGTGGATCTGGAGATTCTCCCCATGCTCTTTGTATTGTCTATGGTGATGGAACTCTGAGTAAAATTGCTTTCTTATGGATGGGGACCTGTGAGATATCCTATTTTTCATCTCCTTTGGGGCACTCCAAAAATTAAGCAGTGCCACTTCAGGAATATTTTAATAATTCAATGTGGTGATATAGTGCATATTTAATAAAAATAGCATTAATTATCAGAGAACAGAGCCACACAGAGAGCCAAACCAGAGAGGGAGTGGTGCATCATGCCTTTAATCCTATCTTGGGGGCAGAGATCCTCTAGATCTGTGAGTTCAAGGCCTAACAGAGCCAGTTGGTGGTGGCACACACCTTTAATCCTAGCTCTAGGAAAGTTGAACCAGGAAGCGAGATAGGTGGGAGGAGGAAGAGAGAGAGAGAAAGAGAGAGAGAGAGAGAGAGAGAGAGAGAGAGAGAGAGAGAGAGAGAGAGAGAGAGAGAGAGAGAGAGAGAAGAAGAAGGAGGAGGAGGAGGAGGAGGAGGAGGAGGAGGAGGAGGAGGAGAAGTTCAGCTTCACATGGCACTTCCCTTTTTGACTGAGGAAAGAGGTTGGAGTCATAGGATTTGAGCAGGAATTGGCTAGGTGAGAACTGGCTGTGGTTTGTTCCCTGTCTCTCTGATATTTCAATATTTGGCTCCAGGTTTTTTACTATAATACCAAATAGAATGCGTACAATAATTCAATTTCTTAAATTTCTCTGCGTTGCTAGAAAAGGGAAGGGGAGGAATCTGGCCCTGCCAAGAGGGTCTAGTTTCACAACAGAGCCAGCTCTCAGCATTAGATCACCCAGGCATTTCTTTTAAGTTCATCTAGGCTGCCTAGGGGAGAGGACGCCTGGGGAATCTCCTCAGTGTATCCTTCATCTCAGAGGGAGTGATTCCGAGAAGACATATCTCTTGCATAGTGGTTCCAGCTGTTGGGGCTTAGATTTGGCCAAGAGGCCATTAGGACTCTACTAAAGAGTAGCTATAGACAGGAGCTTTCTATGGCCTCATGACCCTTTTCTGTCCCTCTTATCTAGAGATCTGTCAGAAAGCAGTATGCTGGCAATTGACCAACATTGCTGGCTTCTCCCTAAAAGGAGATCTGGAGACTGATATGAGCTGGTCATGTGGAGTCTTATATCTGAGTCTTAAATATAACTGTCATGCTAAATGCTCTTAGATGACAGATGGTCCCTGATACAGAAAAGGTATTGTGCTATTTAACAGGATATGAGCCAAAGAGACTGGTGAGTACCGGCACTCACAGTTGTGTTCCGTCCAATCCCAGGTAGTCCAGTAGCTGACCCCAATGGCAAGGCCAAGAATTTGATGGAGGTTTAATTCCAAGAGTAGATGTCTCTCAGCAGTATCAGTCTGATACTGGAGTCCCGGATGATTTGTAAAGACCCACTGGTCGTCAGGTTTTATTGGAATCCCAGAGAGATAGACAGAGATAGAGACAGCAGTGAAGGAATGCCTCAGTAACAACGTAGATGGACTTGCCAATGAGAATGAAGGCAAGAAACAAAATGCAAAAGCTTTCTCCTTCTACATCCTTCCATCTACCTGCCACGAGAAGATGAGTTTGTGGTGCTCATGGTGCTGTCAAGATTTTCCTCATCCTGTACTCCTCACTTTACCCTGCCACAAGCTTGCGAAATGGACTGTTAGTAGGAGATAATTCTGAGAAGTCAATAAGAAAGGAGGCCAGGTTGGGCCCTTTGAAAGAGATCATGGTATAACTCAGGGTTGCCGAGTGTTGCTGCTCTGGAATACTGGTTCATAGAGGAGAAGTCGTCAGATAATTTATGAAAGATTAGAAATATAGATTTTTATTTGAGGTCTCTGAAAACTGTTAGTTTTTGGTAGAAGCTTGAAAATCAAAACAAATAGAAACAATATTTGAGCCCAAGATACAAGAATACTTGTGATCTGTAAAAGTCAGATTGCTACATCTGAATGGTGAGGTCTGTGGGGTCCTGCTGAGTGTCCACTCCACCTTCTTGGGAATGCCTCCTAAGTTTCTTACTTTCAATGAAAATGAGAAGATAATTCGAGATTCACGAAAATGCACGATAAGTTTCCTTAGTATCATCAAAATGCATCACTTTGTAAATGGCTCCAAAAGAGCTCAACGGAGAAGCCTTAAAGGCTTTAGGACCAAATAAAATCTAGCTTCATGCCATAGTGGCTGATGCTACCTGTAGCGAGAACTCATGCTGCATCCCAGTACCCCAATGCTGACAGACCCGCCACCAGAGAGGGCATGAATGAGCACAGCAACATAAAGAAATTTGCAGAGGGATTCAACCAAGACCAACATGAGCAAGTTACAGCAGGATGACAGGAAAATGTATATTGGTGGTTTGGGCTGGTGTGTGATTTGACTGAATGTTTATCTTAATTTGAGGAAGTTGTAGACTTGACAATGAAAGCAGATATAGCCTTTGGGAGACTGAAGGGATGTGTGTTGCATTTTCCAGGGATGCTGTTGTTGACTATAAAGATTATGGAAATGAAAGAACAGATGCTCTCTCCCAAGTCAACTGATACCTCCCAAATCCTCAAGCCTTTAAAAGGGATTGAAATCTCTTTTAAAAAAGCTTTTGTGGGTGTATTGAAGCCATATAGTTGTGAAGAACAAATTAAAAAATATTTTGGAGCCTTGGAAAGGTTGAAAACATTGGGCTTCTGATGGATAATAAAACAAATGAACCAAGAGAATTGTTTCATAATTTATACAGACGAAAAGGGAGAAAAGAGATGGTTAGGCAGCAGAGAACATCATACAGTTTCAAAGAAGTACATATCCGCGTTTAACAACCCAAGAGTACACAGGTATCAGTAACCGTCACAAAAAAAAAAGAAAAGAGATGCTGGACTCGCTGGAAGGTCACAGCGGGGGTCATAGATGAGATCAGGTGCCAAACTGGAACGAAAAATTTAACGACTGCCAAGGTCAAGGACAGAGATTCCAATGGTGGTGATGGAGGCAGCATGTGTCAGTATATATGGCATAAAACTGTGAGAACTATGGGTGGGGGAGGGGCACGCAGGCCATACTAGTCAACAGAACACCTACAGAGAAGCTTTCCAGGGGCGTGGCAAAACCATTTTCAACATGGTAAAGGGGAACAGGAATGCTGGGAAAATAAAAACAGGGGGTGTGAAGTAACCATCTTGCAGGGCATCATTGGAGATGGTTTATGTTCTGTTGCTGTGAGACAATTATTTTGTAAATGTCTTTGCAGTGTATATGACACAGTTGTGTCCTTCTGTATATAGACACTATATTTTGTCTTTTGCTATCCATGTTATGACTCATTGTAAATCTATGTTTATACAAATTTTATGGGAATGATTTCATGCTAAGTCTCAAGTAAATGCTTTCTTACATGGAAAAACTGATGTAGAAAGAGAGGAAAACTCAAACTACTTGAACAAAGGAAACTTCTCTTTTGTTAGTCAAAATATTATTTTGACTCTTAGAGGATGTCTTTGCTAGATTAATTTTAGATGATTATCATTCTTCATGGGTGACTGGTGTCCTGCTGGGCAAGATACCTTTTTGTGTCACTGAACATACTCCTTGGGGTATTTCATTGGATATTTTGACGTCTTTAATATTACTTCTATGATGGTGGAAGTCCCTTGTCCCACCCCTGTAACTACCTACATGTTCCAAACATTTCCCGTCTTCTTGGCTTCAATGGCTCATGAAGAAGGTATAGTGGATATGGGAGATTGTTCAGCTAAGGTGAACCGTGTTTATTGATCCAAATGATTGTTAAGAATAATGTGGAAGAGAAAGCAAATGGTTCTACATTTCAAGTTTAGGAGAAGTAGCATGTGGCAATACCAAATAAAGAAATAAGTAAGCTATCAACGTGGAGAGAGTAAGGTTTGGATATTACTAAAGCCAAGAGACTTTGACACTTCAACTAATATCAAAGCTAGGTCTAAGCTAAGAATGTTTCCATTTCAGTGACTATAAATTATTTTTAATAATCCCTTGGGTAGTGCTTGATACTGTGTGACATACCATTGCTTAGGAACAAACTGCGTATGTATGTACTTTTGATAAAATATTTCTTTATTTTTAACTCCTGGTCCTGGTTCAGTTGCATTCTATCACACGATGTGTTCCACCATCTGTCCTGGTCTTAGCCTACTTCTCAAAAGAAGGATGATAGAAATATTCAGCGTAGGAAACAGGTAAATATGATGTGCTTTGTTAAAGTCAGGGTGAGGAGTATCTTCAAGCCACCCCACCTCCCCATGTCAAGTCTCAAATATACAGAAGAGATGTTGCTACAATTATGGGAAAACTTATTTTATTGTTATTACGAAAATTGAGATAGGGTTCTTTGTTTCATCAATAAATGTAATTTTAAATGGACCCAGAAGGAAGCCTGAGGACTTTTTTATTCTCATAAAAAAGAGAAAACAATAAGGAGACGGGCCTTAAAATCTTGGAAATGAGGAAGGACATCCTCTCCTGGAAGTAGGCACATGGAAGACAAAAAGCCACATGGTTGACAAGCAGAGTAGTCAGGGTTCCAGAGAAAGAATTAGGAAAAGCATACTCAGAAAATGTGATAGAGAAGAAGAAAAGAAAAAGAAAAATTTATAGGTTTTGGGTCAGGACTCAGGAAAGTGAGGAGGAGTACAGTGTTACAGAGTGAGGATCTGCATATGACCACACAGTGGGAGGCTAGTGTTAGAGGGTGTGGATCCGCATGTGACCACACCATGGGTGGCTACAGTGTTACAGGGTGAGGATCTGCATGTGACCACACAGTGGGAGGCTACAGTGTTATAGGGTGTGGATCTGCATGTGACCACACCATGGGAAGCTACAGTGTTACAGGGTGAGGATCCGCATGTGACCACACCATGGGTGGCTACAGTGTTAGAGGGTGTGGATCCGCATGTGACCACACCATGGGAAGCTACAGTGTTACAGGGTGAGGATCTGCATGTGACCACACCATGGGAAGCTACAGTGTTACAGGGTGAGGATCCGCATGTGACCACACCATGGGTGGCTACAGTGTTAGAGGGTGTGGATCCGCATGTGACCACACCATGGGTGGCTACAGTGTTACAGGGTGTGGATCTGCATGTGACCACACCATGGGTGGCTACAGTGTTAGAGGGTGTGGATCCGCATGTGACCACACCATGGGTGGCTACAGAGTTACAGGGTGTGGATCTGCATGTGACCACACCATGGGTGGCTACAGTGTTACAGGGTGAGGATCTGCATGTGACCACACCATGGGTGGCTACAGAGTTACAGGGTGTGGATCTGCATGTGACCACACAGTGGGTGGCTACAGTGTTACAGGGTGTGGATCTGCATGTGACCACACCATGGGTGGCTACAGAGTTACAGGGTGTGGATCTGCATGTGACCACACCATGAGTGGCTACAGTGTTACAGGGTGTGGATCTGCATGTGACCACACAGTGGGAGGCGATTTGAGAAAGGAAAAGCACTGCACATTATCTCATTATGAAAGCATTTATTTCATCTCCTTAGGATGGCTGCCTTGTTGAGGGGTAATATCTTGGCCAGATGATAGACTGGCCCATCTAGATTAACTTTTAAAGGAAGAGAAAGAAATATATAATATTCTAATCTTTGGAGCAAACTAGAACATCATGTCTCTACCAAGAATCAGAGCTGTATTTCATTAGGTAGTGGTCCATACTCAATGGTCATTAAGGATTCTACAACACATCAACCAGACAGAGATTTCCACATGTCCTTCCTTCCTTCTGTCCTTCCTTCCTTCCTTCCTTCCTTCCTTCCTTCCTTCCTTCCTTCCTTCCTTCCTCCCTCCCTCCCTCCCTCCCTCCCTCCCTCCCTTCCTTCCTTCCTTCTGTCCTTCCTTCCTTCTGTCCTTCCTTCCTTCCTTCCTTCCTTCCTTCCTTCCTTCCTTCCTTCCTCCCTCCCTCCCTTCCTTCCTTCCTTCTGTCCTTCCATCCTTCTGTCCTTCCTTCCTTCCTTCCTTCTTTCTTTCTTCCTTCCTTCTGTCCTTCCTTCTGTCCTTCCTTCCTTCTGTCCTTCCTTCCTTCTGTCCTTCCTTCCTTCCTTTCTTCTGTCCTTCCTTCCTTCTTTCTTTCTTCCATCCTCCCCTTTTCCCTTTCTCTGTTTCTTTTCTCTCTCTCCTTCCCTTCCTCCCTCCCTGTTTCTTTTTTCCCTTCTCTTCATGGTCTTTGTGCCATGTAATTTATTTCATAAAGTACTTAAAGACACAAATTCAAACCACAAAACAAATCAAAACAGAAATGCCTGAACTCTAAACTTTCTGATCATTAAATTAACAAATAAGCATTACATAGTAACTTAAGTATTAAAATGCAAACAAGTATTTATCACAACAACTTAGAGTCATCTGAAAAATCTATATGAAGAAAAAAATGTTTTATTCTTAAGACATCAAAGATTTTTTTAAGGAATGAAAGTATACACATTGGGCACAACAGAATTTCTCAAGCACTTCACTTCTTCAGTTTTTGTTTTTTTGTGGTCAGGAGGAGAGAGACTCTGCTGGAGGCTAGGGATTTCAGAACAGAGTCCTAGCTCCCATTTCCTTGTCATCTTCTAGCAGAGCATCTTTGCCTACAGGATAACATGACTATAACTACATGACTGAAACTGAGAGGTGGCAGCTGGACACTGACTAACTCATCCCTTCCCTTATCTCATCCTCACTTCTGTCCTTCAAAAGACCCAGCATGCAGGTCATTCGCAAACCTATTTCCTGCTCCTTCTCCCCTATGGTTTCTCCCTCTGAAACTCTCAGCTACCAACCTAGAAAATCTTTGCCAGAAAATTTACTCTCTCTGATCTTTGAATTTTTTTCTTCAAATTCTTAAGACAAGAACCCGAACAACACTGGCTAGGGCATCTTTTGTGGCTACAAAATTTCCAAGGACACCAACTCCCTACTAAAGGTGCCAGTGTTCTCTCAAAGGTGTCCTAATACTCCTATACAATTTCTGTCTCGATCTTTGCTGCTTTTTTACTCCCTGGAACATATGGAAATAAAGCTTTATGAAGATACAGCATCATCAAGATGAACATAAAACAGTTTTGAAACCATGAGCTCTCCGGAGTCAGGAGGCTGTTTTCTGTCTGACAGATATCAACTATTACTAATTTTCATAAAAACTAAAAAACATGTAACAACAACCATTTGATACTATAACTATAACACTTTGGTACATTGTAACTAATAAAAAGAGGACAAAGAGTCAAATTTGAATCACAGCCCTCTGTCAGTGAGCTAACTTTGTATCACCAGATAAGTCCTTTGAAGAGTAAGCATTATGTTTCCTTACTGCTGTGTTATTTCTAGCTCTGAGATCTAGGAGTTCCTTTTCTTTTAGTGCTTTTAAGGGAATTAGAAATTATTTCCTACCTAAGTAGTGGCGAATCAGTTTTCTGGTCTTAAACTTAGCCACCCAATGTCCTACCACACCCCCAACCTTTGTTTAGTTCTGCACGCTCAAATTCTTTTTGGAGGGACTGTGTAAAATGAAATCCCATGCATGTTTAGCACCAGCCCCTAGAGTCAAGAGAAACAAAGGAACCTGCACATTCTGATGGTTTGAAATAGTCTCTTTATTTAAAAAAAATATCAGGATCCACCCAGTAAAATATATTTTTCCTTTGCAAAGATATTGTTTTGAAAAGGGAAGCCTATCTAGTCAGCATATGTACAAGCACTGGGATTGACTGAAGGCTGATTTGTTCATTAACTTTAAGTAGAAATGATGAATATTATCTGGTGTAGGTCAAGTGAAAAACGATATGAAAAGGTTTTTATTCACTATCCAAAATGAAAATATAGATATGACCCTTTTCACTTGTGTTTTCTCATTGAACACAAACCCTCCAAATCATTTTATTTTTCAATCTTAATTTTCATTTGTGAGTCCTTTATCTTACCAGATCTTTTCATCAACTGTCTCTATCCATGTTTGTTATTCTCCGCCAGATGGATTTGAACTCATGACAAATAGTGATCCTTTTGCCTCAGACTCCCAAGAATGTGAGATTATATGTGTCCCCAGGCCCAGCTTGTCTGTTCTTGACTCTTACAGTTGTTGTGGCTTTATAATATGTGTAGCATAGAAGAGGGCACATTCTCTCTTCTTTAATTCACTGTTGCAAGTGACTCATTAATTCCTATAACTAGATGCCTAAGTCTATTTTGTGTCCCCATAATAGACAGGATAAAACTATGTTATTATAATGAACAGAAATTCATTGACTAATGGCTTAGAGGCCCATAAGTAAAAGATTGAGGGTCTAGTGTTCAGTGAGTGCCAAACTGCTGTGTTTTAAATATGTGAGGTCAAGATAACATAACAAAGAAAAGGAGAGAGTAGGTGAAGGGAAGCTATGTTCCCCAGTTTTATCAGGAATGATACACACTCACGGGTGACGACTACTATATTCATTTGGCCTTTTTGATCTAATTATCACACATTTAATCTTACTTTCTGATACCATCACAGTGAGAATAAAGTGTGCAATGTGTCCTTTGGGGGAGACATATTGAATTCATAGCAGGAAGTAACACAGTGCATAATAGATAATATAATCAGAGAGGTATAATATAGAAGATGGACAAGTGGGATGCAGTTAGAAGCAACAATTTAGGTAGCAATCCACAAAGTGTCATTAATAGACCTTTAAAATAAATGGGACATAAAGGTGACAAAATGAGATGTGTATTATAATAGCTTTTATGAGAAAATTAAAACACATAGATTTACATAAAATATACATAATTTTAAAAGCATATCAAAACAAAGAACAAACTCATTAAGTTTAACAGAAGAGTTTCCTGTGAGGGAAAATAATAGTTGTGGGTTATAAGGACAGATAGCAAAGGTTAAAAAACAAAGCATAAAATAAAAAGGGGTTTACATTCTTAATGTAGCAAAATATATTTTAAGTAAAATCTAATGATGATTTTGAAAATAAAATAAGACACAAAATTCCCAAACTTACCTCATTTTTAGGTTGGAGATGGAGGGAAGATCTTTCCATAGTATCCTTTTACAGATTGATAATTTAAAAAGTAGGAGAGTTCTGGATGTTGTTCTTTAGGTCAGTGCCTGTAACCAACTTAGTGAGTAATTAAGCTGAGAATTCTCACTGGAAGAGCTGGCATCATTGAATAGTGTCTCCTATAAATTATGGATATTGCTCAGGACCAACTAGTAGGGAAATTTATTCCATGCTTTCTATGGGAGGCCCCAAATGTAAGCATGGACATATCTCTACTGAAGTCATTCAACAATTCCCCACTTCAAAGAAAATATTCATTCAGGACACTGTGCCTACAAGCACTCTATTTTCTTACTGTCTTTTATCTTTAACTCTGAAACAAACACCCTTCCTTTAACATTAGACTAGCCTGAAAGTTCACCCAGGATGCCGTTGTCCTAAGGACCAGAAAGAGAAAACATAAAGAGGACAGAGAAAGCAAAGAAATAAAGATAAAACACAGATGTGCAGGTCAATGTATCCTGGACAGAATTCTACTGACAGAGCCTGAGCTTCATGGAGAAGAAGATGAGGCTGACAAGTAGGTGCTTTAAGAAGTCTCCATTTTCAAAATACGCCATTAGTATGGAACTTGTGAAATGGATTTTTTCCTTTAGAAAACCCACTTTGTTGGTGGACCAGAAGCATTTTATTCATATAGATGTGCACATATTTATATGTGTTTGTATTCTACTTGAGGATGGAATGTTATGCACATTCTTGTTGCCTATATATCCCCACTTCTATTTTCCTCCATGAATGACATTGTCCTGGCTCTCCATTCCTTCCCCAAGTGTTTCTGTGCTTAGCATACTTGAAACACAGAAGTTCACCTGCTAATTAGTGTGCATATGATCTGCAAGGTGTCCAGAGTTGCCAGAAAGTGAGATGCAACCTTTTCAAGTTCAGCGGCAACCATCTAATGCAAGTCAAAACAACGATGCAGTCAGCTAATTTAGTGGCAGGGAAGGAGTTGAGATTCGTACAGTGAAAGTTCAATCAGACAGGTCACGTTCAAGGGGACAGTGTGCTAAAATGAACCACTGAATTCAGAAACTTTCTACACCAAGCAGAAGGAAGAGATTGTTTTTGTTGAATGGGCTGTTAAATGTGGAAACCCAGGAAACAGGAAGCCTGTTTTGAATCTGATTTGTACTTCTCTCCAGTTTTTGTAAAGAAATCTTGAGAAAACTTTGAGGGAGGAATAGACTTTGTTGCATAATAATTAGTTTAGATGGTTAATTAATTTGGGGATCTTCTCTCATTCCTGCCCTGCCACCCCCCCCCCATCCTTTCTCCTTTCTTTTCCTAAAGATCAGCAGAGTGGATTTTAGTTCCTGGAATTACTGTTGTTTGGACCCTTGTTGCCGGTGCTCTATCTTTTCTCAGCAGCCATCCTTGCTCATGCTCACAATGCCATCTGGAATTCCGTGTTACTCTGCGGAATCTGGACTATTAGGTCTGCTTCACCCAACGTGTGTGCGGAAGCGTTCTCCCCCTCCTCTGGTTGACAAGGTGGAAGAGCAGATTGACTTGTCTGGAAAAAATATCATTCTAGGGCTAAATAGCAATTCAAGAATTAGAGTCTTTGACCTAAAATCTCAACTATCCTTTAGGGATTTGGAGGCCGCCACAGAGAAACTTAGCAGGCTTGAGGATGCTTTTAAAAAAGTTTTATCATTTGTGAATGTCATACATGTACAGAATACGTTTTGATCAAATACGCCCTGGCTTTGCCTCCTTTACAGTTTTGTCCCGTTTTCTCACCACCGCTCCTTCCTAACTTCATACACTCTGCGTTTAAACTTAGTGTCAGATGTACATGCACGAGCATCAGACAAGCTCGTGCACATACTGTGGGCAGCCTCCCAGCGGCCTCGCCCTTCAGGAAAAACAGACGATCCTTCACTTAGAAGCTGTCAGTTCCCCATAGTCATGCCAAAAATTGTCCTCACCGTCATCCTCCTCCTCCCCTCCCCTTCCCCTCCCCCTCCCCTTCCCCTCACCCTCTTTTAAAAATCCTAACTAGACAGACTTGGTTGGGGTTTGTGATTTTTATTTTGATTCATTTTTTGCAAGGTATTTATTGAGACTTTTTGTACCAATGACCATCAGAGAGATTGCCCTATAATTCATTCTCTCTCTCTCTCTCTCTCTCTCTCTCTCTCTCTCTCTCTCTCTCTCTCTCTCTCTCTCTCTTTCTCTGCTTGGAGCTTTATCTAGTTTAGGTATTAGGATAATTCTGGCTTCAAAAAGGAACATGGAAATAAAGGTTCCTCAACTCTTTCCTGTTTGAAGAGTATCAGTGTTAATCTCTGAAGGTCTGGTAAAACTGTGTGAATCCCTCGGACCTTGGGTTTTTGGGGAGGTTTTTAATTATTCCTCCTTTTTCAGAGGTTGCTATGGGCTTGTTTAAGTTAGTTTTCTTTATATTGGTCTAACTTTGGGAGTCATATCCATCTAGAAATCCATCCAGTTCTCTCTAGCTTTGCTAGCTTATTAGAATAAAGATTTTTAAAGTATATACCTAAGATTCTGTGAATTTCCTCAGTATCTATTATAATACCATCTATATTTTATTAATTTGGGGTTTTCTCTTTTTCTTTTGGTTACTTTGACAAAAGCTTTCTGAGTCTTAAAAAAAATCATTTTTTAAAGAACCATTCCTTCATTTTACTGACTTTATAATTTTTAAATTTTTATTTCATTACTTTTGGCCCTAACTTTGGTTATCTCTTCTCTTTTATTCTTTTAGTGGTGTGGTTTTTTGTTTTTTCCTGAGGCCTTCAGGTCTATCACTAAATCATTAACTTGAGCTCTCCCTAAATCTTTGAAGTAGGTTTTTGTTGTTATAATCCTCTCTTAGGTCTGCTTTCATTGCACCGTATAGACTCGGGTATGTTGTGTTTTTATTTATATCTAATTCTAGAAGAATTTCACTTCTGTTCTTGATTCCTTCTTTGGTCCAGTTACCATTTAATAATGTATCGTTTATTTTCCATGCATTTGTGTGCACTTTATGTGAGTTGTACTGCTGTTTGTATCTACTTTTATTCCCTTCTGGTCAGACAGTATTGCAGGATGTTATTTGAATTTTCTTATATTTGTTGAGACTTTCTTTGAGTCCTTATGGGCTGCTGAGAAGAATGTGTATTAATTAGCATCTGGGCAAAATAATCTATAGATACCTAGTATATCTAATTGTTTATAATATCATTTAACTATATTATGTCTGTGTTTAATTTTTTTAAAAATAACCTATCTGTTGGAGAATGGGGTATTGAATGTACCCACCACTACGCAGGGTTATTTTCTAGTTTTATAGCTAGTCAATTTTTTTAAATAAAATTTTGTGCATTTGTTTATAGTGTGTCTTTTTAAAAATTGCAATATCCTCTTGGCTTACTGTTTCTTGATAAGTATGTAGTGGCCTTTCTTACTTCTTCTAATTTTGGTTTGAAGGCTATTTTATGAGATATTATGATTAGCTACAGCTACTTGCTTTTTAGATCCATTGTCTCGGGCTATCTTTTTCCATTCTTCTGACCTAAATTGTTATCCATTATTGATGTTGATAGGTATTTGTATTTCTTGAAGACAGCGAAAGAACGGTTCTGATTTTTCTAACCCAAAGGAGCTCCTCAGTTTTTATTGGAGAAATAAGGCCATTAATTATTCAGAGTTATTATCGACAGATGTGTGTTAATTCACATTTATTGATTTTGTGCTATTTTTCTTTGACCTTTTTTGATCTACAATCTTGGTATTGTTTGTTTATTCTCCATGGCATCCTGAATATGTTTATCCGTCTCTTAAGTCTGGGGAATGCTTTAGTCATAAATCTTTTAGTCTGATTTTGTTGTAAAAGTATTTTATTTCTCTTTATACTTCAACAAATAGTTTTGCTGCATATAATAGGTTTGACAGTTGTGGTCTTTCAAAATCTGGAGCTTGTCTTTCTGACTTTATAAGTTTTTGGCAATAATCGAGAATTATCCTGTTCAGCCTGCCTTTGAAAGTGACTTGAACTTTGTTTCTTACAGCTTTCTATATGTTGTCTTTGTTCCGTGTTTTTTAATGTTTTTTAACTTTATTTTTTATTTAAAATTTTTTAGTATACCCACCACTGTTCACCCTCCCTCCCCTCTTCCCAATCATTCCCTAGGTTCCCCCAACCCCACCCAGAAATCCATTCCTCAGAGAGAGTAAGGACTCCTAGGGTGAGTCAACGCAGCCTGTCCTATCCAGCTGAAGTAGGACCAAGTGTCCTCTCCTCCGAACAAAGCAAAGAAAGATGTTCCTCTGTAGGGAATGAGCTCAAAGAAGCTAGTATATGTACTAGGAATAATTTCTAGTCCCACTGCCAGAAGCCCCACAAACTGCCCATGCCATTAGATTGTCATCTACATTCAGAGGTCCTTGCTTAGTCCCATACAAGTTTCCCAGTTTTCAGCCAGATTCAGTGAGCTCCCAATAGCTTGGGTCAGCTGTCGTCTGTGGGTTTCCTCATCATGATCTTAACCTCTTTGCTCATATAATCTCTTATCCCTCTCTTACAAAAAATGACACCCTATGGAATGGAAAAAGATCTTAAGCAATCCTACTGATCTCCAAAATATATAAAGAACTCAAGAAACTAGAGATAAACCAAATAGTCCAAATAAAAAATGGGCTACATAGCTAAATAGAAAATTCTTAACAGAAGAAACTCAAATGGCCAAAAGACAATTAAAGAGTTGATCAACATCTTTAGCAATCAGGAAAATGCAAATCAAATTAGATACCATTTTATACCTGTCAGAATGGCTAAATTCAAAAACACTGACGACAGCCTATTCTGGAGGGAATGTGGAGTAAAGGGAACACTTCTCCATTGCTGGTGAGAATGTAAATTTGTACATCCACTTTGGAAATCAGTATGGCTATTTCTCAGAAAACTTGGAATCTATCTACCTCACAATCCAGCAACACCACTCTTGGGTATATACCCAAAGGATGCATATTTTTACCACAAGGATATTTGCTCAACTATGTTCAGAGCAGAATTATTTGTAATAGCCAGAACCTGGAAACAACCTAAATGCCCTTCAACTGAAGAATAGATCAGAAAAATGTGGTACATTTACAGAATAGAGAACTATTCAGCAGAAAAAAAATGACATCCTGACAATTTCAGGCAAATGGATGAAAATAAAATATCATCTGGAGTAAGATAACACCAACCCAGAAATAGAAACATGGTATGTAATTACTCATAAATGAATTTTAGATGTAAAGCAGCTAGGTGACAAGGAGGAACCTAAAAGAGACATTCATGAACCCTCTGGGAAGGGGAAATAGATAAGATCTCTTGAGTAAATTGGGACCATAGAGGGAAGAGGGCAAGGAAATGTGGGAAGAGAGCATGAGGGCAAAAGACCATTGAGCTGGGAGAGACACATAGAGAGAATAATGAAATAGATATCTTGTTTTTCATGTTTTTAACTCCAATACAGAGTTAAACACTTTTCTTTTAACTCTACATTACGGGTATTTTCTTTTCTGGTCCATTTCCTTTGAAAATCAGTATGCCTTTTGTTACTGCAACTCCTTCTCTAGGTTTGGAAAATTTCGTATGATTTTATTTAAAATATATTCTTTGTCTGTTCTTCTTCTTCTATGCCCAAGGGTTATACTGTTTGTGGTGCCTAAAGCTCTCTCGTATTCTATTAACATATTTAAAAACTCTCATTGACCTTTCTTAGTTGATTGAAATCTTCTACTTTGGCTTCTAGCCCCAGGTCTATGCTTTCCATTTAACCCAGTCTGTTTGTGGGCTTTCTCACTGAGCCTTTTTATGTGGTTTATTGAGTTCTCCATGTATAGCATCATTTTAGTTTTCCTATCTTCAGTAATTCTATGTCTTTATTGAATTCTACTTTCATATCTTCCATTGTCTTTCTTATTTTAGCCATCTCTTTGTTTTGTTTTTCTTGTGTTATTTTTAGCATAGATGTAACTATGTTTTGAATTCTTTGATAATACTTTGAAGACACTTTTCGTTGGAGTCAATGACAATAAGATTAGTAATTTTTAGAGGAGACATGTTGTCTTTGGTTTCCATACTGTTTGTACTGATAGTTATGTGTTTATAATTAGTTGATCAATACAAGTATGTTACTGGGGGTGATTGCTTACTCATCTATACTGTAGAATGGTGGCCAGATAATTCAGGGTCAGGGAACCCTTATAGATACATGGCAGGAGATTAGTGGGCAGAAAATACAGACAGTATTAAAGGCTTGATAAATTTTAATTGTTTTATGTAGAGCTTAGTAGACAAGAAGTGAAGACAAATTCAACTTGATGACACTTAATAAAACATTCCTTTAACAGGAACTGAATTATGGTTATTCACTAGACAATAATGATTGCAAAGATGTTTTCAATAAGATCATGTATTATTAATAAATAGGTATCTCAAATTCCTAATATCTCTGAATATTAAGTAAGCTATTAAACTCAATGCAACAATAATGCTCATGCATAATTGACAAATAGATTAAGGAATATGACACTTGAAATACACTTAGAATAGATCTTCAATTACTGCTCTTTCATGTATCTTTATTCATTTACTGCAAGTTTCTTAAAGATGAACAATGTCTTAATAAATCTTATAATGCAATGTCTGGTCCTTCAAAAAAGCTCAAGAAGTACTGAAGTACCAAGTATACCTGTTAAATAGTTTTTCAGGCATTGAATTTAAATTTTTACATGAGCTTTGGATCTCCTGTGTTCTCCATTCAGCTTGTGCCATTTCCTTTCTTATATCAGGTAGAAATCCAACTCTACAACCAAACTCTGAGATGGCTTTATCGTTACTAGTCTTTCTGGTTTTGAGAGTCCACAATGACCAAATAATGACCTAATACAGCCAATGGCTACTGGCCAACTTGCCAGTGCTGACTGATGGTGGTTTTATAACATCAGAAGAATCAAGGACACTCTCACTTTGTCCCTATTTTAAAGCAATGATCTAGAGGCAACAAAACTGAAAGTAATATACTTCATAGTTATGGGATATAGTTCAGGCCAACCAAGAGTGGAATATTTGACTAAGGTCAATTTCCATTCTGTTGACTTTTCTTCAACACATCCATAGAGAAGAACGTCACTGTTAATTATTAAACATAAACTCCCAGTCAGGTGCTTCATGGTTTGATTTAGTAAATAAGCATTTTCCATGTAAGAAATAGAGATTAAAAACAAAATTATTACTTGTTACCTGAAAATGTATACTTATTACTATATATCTGGAAAGGGTTAGTGTTGTGAACTTAAAACTGTAATTGCAACAATTCTAGATTGGGCTGGTTGTTTGAGGATCACTTAGAAAACTTAAACCACAATACAAGACAAAGTCATAAGAAGGAGGAGAAGGAAGAGGAGGGAAAGATGGAAGGAAAGAAAACGGGAAAGAGAGAAAGGAAAAGAAAAGAGAAGAGAAAAATTACGGCTCGCAGCTCCACTCTTAGAGGATGTTTGTCAAGCTTCCTTGATGAGTTTGACTGTCTTCCATCCAATCCCTGACACTTGCAGTGGGAGCACCAAAGAGGGTAATGGAGAAGGGGTGAGAAGGAGAGCAGAGGAAACCTCGAGTGTGAGAATTGTCTTCCTACTGTGCTTAGGGCTCTATACAAGGTGTAGGGTCTACTCTTATTTTAGTTTACTTGATTTAAATTTTTATTTTAGTTTTTCCATTTAGCTTTGTCATACTTTCTCCAAGGGTATAACTATTGCAAGACAGAGGTTTTTTCTTGTCTTTCTTCCTCCTCCTTCTAGCTTTTTTGTTGTTGTGCTGCAAATCAAGCATAGGACCTTGTACTTGAGAGGCAAGTACTCTACCAGTGTTTTGCACCCCTAGTGTTGGTTTCATTAATCCTTTGCTTTGACCTTCAGAGAGAAGCATCAATCTTTCCCTGCACAGAAGAGTTAACCCAGTCATGGAGAGGCAAGTTTATTGAAGCTCACATAAATAGAAAGGTAAAGGTGGGCTATGTGTGTAATTCTTTCTCCAAAGCTTCTCATTTAGTATGTTGTCATCTGAATCTTGGTGCATGTTCGTTCAATGGGAACTCACTAATTCTGTGTTAATTGTACTGCTTGAGGTGAAGAGAGTTTATACTCTCTCTAGTTCTTAGACCTGAGTTGTGTGTTGTTCCAAACCTGTGCTGGATATATTTGATTCCATAATTCAGTGTTCGAAGCCTTTAACCTTTGAGTTGAAAGAGCTACCCCAACTCTCTGAAACCAAATTTACTTCAAAATATGCCAACAAATAAGCAAAGAGAATATGTAATTTGCTGAGTACGATATTGAGAATTTAAAGGTTAACACGAAGGACAAGTTTTTTGTGTTATAGAAACTCCAGGATTAAGGAGTCTCTGAGAAAGAAACAGGCAAATAAAATAGAAGGAGAATTTCGCCAGGGGAAATAGAAGATGTTTTGAGAATACATAACTAGAAAACATAATCCAGACTCAGAGACAAGAGGAGGCTTCTCATAGGTGGCATCTGCAAGATGAACAGGAGATGGCTGCAGGAAAACTGGTAGAGAAAGAAGATGGCGTCAGAGCAGGGATCTATTCCAAAAGCGGAAGCAGCCTTCCTGAATTCTACCAGTCTAGACATTATGCTCAGAAACTGCATTTGACCAGAGCTGAAAGAAGCTTATTATTGCTGGAAAGGGTGTAGAGAAGCTGAAATACTCTAGGTAGGAAGTCTCCAGATGGAGAAAAGCCACAAAACCCCATTAAAGTCTTTGGATTTTATCCTACAGCACTGCTAAGCCACTGAAGTTTCCCAATCCCATAAAAATGATCTAAGGATTAAAACCTAACTGTAATATAAACAGGTTTATCGTTTTCAGAATACTTTGATGGTGGTGCTAGTGATGGATTGGGTTGAATTACGCTCAGAGGCACAGAGGCCAGTTAGGAGATGATGCCTTTCGGAGACTGAAGCTGTGTTATTCATTCCTGTAGTTTCAGCACCTAACACATTGCCAGGTACCTAATACGTATTAAATAAACATTGCTTGAATAGATGTGGAAATAAATGCTCACTGGGAATAAAACATCTCCTAAACATTTCTTGCTTTTTTTTCAGTTTCTTGGGTCAAGCCTTTGGCTTCCTCGAATATGCATATATTTTCCCCATTTATTAATGCTATTTAAACACTTTTAAGTTTAACAGGAGCTGGGTGCTTCTTGAGTTGTCTTTAACTACACAGTTAGAGCAGGGCTTGCACTGTGCTTAAAGCTTTGAATCATTACACAATGCCACGATTTTGTTGTTTCATGTGGATGACTCTTCAACCATTGTTAATTTAGTTTGTAACCATTTTAATATTTAAAAACTTTATAGCAATATCTATTTATAATAAAATCTTGGACAAGAGAACTTTTTACCTGAAAAAATAATGGATAATTTAAAAGTACCAGTATCAGTAAACTAAGAAATACTTTTAATTAATTTTTTTTTAGTTTTTGAAATTAACACATAATTGCATATTTCACTACTTCCTTTTCCGCCTTCCAGTCCCTACCATGAAACTCCATCCCTTGCTATCCCTCCAATTACCGAATCTTCCATTTAAGTGTTGTTTTATATATATAGATGCCTAGAAGTTTTTCTATTAAGAGTCTCTGCTAAGCTGAGAGGGAGAAGTTGGCAAAGGCCCCGCCCCTAACAGAGAAGCACTTTAGAACTGATATATATTAGCAAAAGGAAAACCAATTTTCTACAAGGGAGTCTCACTGACTATTTGAAAATATTAACTTCAAGGCAGGCTTCATGCTCATGAGTACTTGGTCAACACAAAATTAACTTCACAATATATATATATATATATATACATATACATATGCATATACATATACATATACATATACATATACATATACATATACATATACATATACATACATACATACATACATACATACATATATATATATATATATATATATATATATATATATATATATATATATGTTTGTGGACTTTCTGTTTCATTTTGCTTGGGGGAACATTTTTTTTGCCTTATTGGTCTTTGACCTGTTTGCTTTGATTTTTATTTGTGTTTGTGCAGGGTTTTTTTTTTTTTTTTTTTTGTCTGTGTTTGTTTCCTTATTTTTAAAAGAGATGAAAAAACGCATAAATTTTCTGGGTAGGAGAGGATCTGGAAGAAAGGGGTAGAAAAAATGGTAAGCAAAATATATTAAAATTTTTCTTCAATAAAAACTAAGAAATAAATTCTCTGCTAAGGCAACTGTCAGAAACAACAATAAAATTAGTGGGAAGACAGAGTCATCCTTGCTTTTTATAGTCCTAAGGAATCAGAGGTCATCTTAGTTAAACATAGGAATGAATGTTAAAGTCATCATGCTGCATTCACATGTAAAATATTATTCACAAATATGATTTTAGCAAAAAAGTAACAAAGAGTGGCAATTGAAAAGCTAAAATTATAGTCATTCAGATTTTCTCCACAACTTTTTACACTGATAATATAGTTAAACCACCAGTAAAAATATTATGTCAAAGCACAATTATTTTCTATTTTTTCCTACTGCAAACTGCCCGAGTTGGCAAGGAAGATTAGCATTCCATCCAGAGACCACTCCAAACACCTTCTTGGCAGCTGATTCAAAAGGAGAAGAAAGCTTCCAAGTTGGAAAGCAGTGAGATGGCTTTCTTTTCCTCTCCTGGTCTTTAGGCCGACTTTTGGAAGGTTGCCATCCTCATATTGGAATGAGCCAAGCCTATGAGCCACCTGTCCAAGCACTGGGCTGCTCACTTCTGATTTACTTTCTGTGGATGTTCAAAGAAGTGAAACCCTGGCAGGATGTGGATGTGGCTCAGGATGACACAGTATTCCAGATCCCAGACCTTCCAGGCCATTGATCCCTTCCCTTCCAGCAATCTCCTGTGCTCTACAAGCAATTACTACAGGTCAGATGAGCATCCTCTTCTCCTGCCAGGAGAATTGTGTTAGATCTGGTTTATGTCCTGTTTAACTGCATTGGGACATTCCCATAAAGTGATATTCAGCGATGGCCTGGCCTATGTTGGTGGGAATTAAATGCTTTGAGAACTGTTATCACATCTCATAAATGTCTGTGAGAAAAGACTCTGAAGTGCAGAGTACATCATGATCATACCTTCAGTAAAAAAAGAATCTGTCTAATGTAAAACACCAGCAGCAGCAGCAGCAGCAGCCAGTCTCATGGACCTCTTCTAGGAAGCAATTTCTGCATCTCCAGGAAAGACAAGGACCGACTCACAGTGGGCCTTTTACAATGCGATATTAAGAACTGACAGGTTTGCTTTTGTGTTTCTTGTCTGCAGTACTCCCCAGCCCCTCAGCTGTTCTTGGTGTTCTGTGATGGAGCAGGAAGAATATGAACAATGCATACTTTGTGCTGGATTGAGTATTAAGACTGATTCATGGACTGCTTCCTTGGAGTCTCACAATAACCCCATGAGGTAGATACTATCATAGTCATTACTTCAGTTTGTAAATGAAAATACTGAAGTATAAAGTGAGCCATTGCCCAAGGCCACATAGGTAATAATTAAAACACAAAGATGATGCTGGCCCCTACCACACTACCATATTACAACAAATTAATACATTAAAAATGTTCAGAGCATCATATGCTAATATAGAATATTCATTAGCTACTATTAGCTCATTTTAGCAAGTTTTCTCAGTTTCCATTTTTATGTTAAGGCCATTTACTAGGGGGAATCAAAAAGATCCATCATTCATAAATGAGTGGTTATTAGGCATCTTTGGATGAGACATGGAAGGGCTGTGAATCAAGGAAATTGAAGCTGATCTAGTCTTGGACTTCACCAAGAGATGATAGGACATGTCAAGGTGAGGTCACCATCCTCAACTCCACATTACAGTAGCCCTTCAATAGTTCCTTGTCTCTTGTGTAAAACAGGTTATAGGCAGGGGAGATAGAAGGGCACGGTGGTAAATGAAAAAGTCTCCCACAGCCTTTGAAATACTGAGTCTTTTCATGACACCCATACATAATTGTGACACTATATTTCTTACCTATATTTTATGATTATGCTTTCTTCAGTAACTTTTTTATCTTAATTTTCCAAACCCCCAGTGGAGTAAGTACTTTGAGCCTATGGAAGGACCTAGAAGAGAAGAAGACAGTGAGTGCAGGGCTCCCTCTGCACTGTTGCCTTTAAGATGTCCATGTTGATGCACAGGGAGGCACTACTGTATGACTTTTTGACTTATATGCCCTATGGATAAGCAATAACACGGGATTTGGGATTTAAGTGTCACAGATATCAACACATTGGGAAGCAGGAGTCTTGAATTGGAGTACATAATGAAATGGTTTTGATTTAAAAATTGATGTTGGAATGTCTTTCTGTGTGCTGTGAATATCAATCTTTAAATAAAGGAGCTATTTGCCCATGACAGGCACCATAGAAAAAGTAGGAGGGGAAATGAGAGCATAGGTAGGAGAAGCAGGGAGGAGTCAGATAGACCCAGCCAGAAGCCCAAAGGAGCAACATGTAAGGAACACAGGTGAGCCACGGGCCACGTGGCAGACAGATTAGTGAAAATGAGTTAAGATGAGAGAACTAGCTAGCAGTGTGCCTGAGCCATAGGCCAAACAGCATGAACTTAATATAAGCATCTGAGTCATTTCTGGGGCCTAATCAGCTGTGGGTGGCTAAGGGATCTGGGGCTGCAGGTCTGTGGGTCTGTACTTCTTGCTGCCTGGGACCAAAAAACCCCATTACAACAAAAAATCATTTTGAAAAAAGTTTTTAGTCTACTGTTTCTTAGGAAATATTAGGGCAGCACTAGGAAATTTGACTGCTTTGTACTTGTGGCAGATGTTTGGTTTTCCTATGTAGCTGGTGGTTTCATATTTACGCTGGGGCCAAAGCCAGTGACGATAAAAGCATTCTCTGAGTTCCAGTCACAGTGCAAGAGAAGTCAAGCCGTGGAGGACCTTAAGCTAGCAATGAAGGCTTTGTGAGTGACACAAATCACTTATGCTCAAAACTTAGTGGCCTGACCTAAAGACATGACCCTTGAAAGTGCCATTATTTCTTATAATAAAGGGAAAGGCAGGTAGAAATAGAGAATCACAGAACTATTGACAATATCAGATATACTGATATTTGGTTGACACATTTCAGTCAAAGATTATGAAAGGGAGAACAGAACCCCTGAGAATTACTGGAAGGGTTAATGAAAAAATTTAGCAATGTTTGGTGGGTCATGCCTATAATCCTAATCCTTCTGGAGCAAGAAGATTGCTGTGTGTTCAAGGCTAACCTGAGCTACATGGTGCAGTCTCAGACAGCCTGGATGTGGTGTGAGAATTGTCTCAAAAGAAAAGACAAGTGAAAACCCCTCTTGTCTTCAAGAGAAATAGGGTAATTTGAAATTGCAAAGTTATGCATTGAAAGTTATGCATTTTTTTTTATGTGAGGTGAGGTGTTGATTTCCAGCTTATCCCCCCACCCCTGTGTGGTGTGTTTCAGTGAAGATAATTTTAAAGCAAAGTCTTATGGATTTCCAGTAGGTAATGTTTTCTTGTGAGCAAAAGGTGGTGGGAAGGTGTTGAAGGCCGAGAAAGCTCTACCATCTCCCATTCCTTCCCTCTGCACCTCTATCATCCTTTGTAATCCAGGTTAAAAATGACAGTTCCAGGACCTTAAAACTTATCTAGTCCATTTTCATATGAGGACTATAAGAAGCCATAAATGACAATGGTCATCTAATAAAAGATACATTCAGGAGCTGGGATAGAAACTAGAAGTAGAGGGTTTAACATTACAGCAAAAAGTTCCCGGGTGTGATGGGATAGGATTGTAATCCCAGCATTAAAGACAGAGAGTTGGGTGGGCCAACAATTAGAGACTACTTTGAGATACATAGTAAGTTTCTATTTCAAAAATAAAAGTAAATAGGACCAATGAATTGGCTCAACATGTAAGAGCACTTTATATAAAGGCATTTAGCACCAGGCTGCTAGGCCTCATGACCTGAATCCATCCCCGAAATGTTCATGGTAGAAGGAGAGAATCAGCTTCTGTAAAGTGTCCTTTGATTACCACATATGTGCCTTGGCATGGGCACATGCACACATACACACACACACACACACACACACACACACACACACACACACACACACACATACACACACACACACACACACACACACCACACAAATAAATAAATACCAAAAAACAAACAATTTTAAAGCATAAAATATTAAGAACTAGACTCTGGTGGTGACAAGGGTGAATATAGCTCAAAGAAATATTTGGTGAATTTGATGATTGGTTGAACTTGAGAATTCATAGAAAATCAGACCCGAAGAAGATAATTTGTATGGGGAAGGGGGGAGATAATGGGGCACTGAATGCTAATAGCAAGAGAAATAGGAAGAATTTTATAAAACAATCCCCCCAAAAGGTTTGTTTAATGGCATTTTATGATGTGAAGTACTTTGGAGAAATATAAATTTATAATTAAATATTTTAGTCTTAGGTGACAGCTGGTTGTCCTCAGGCATTTGTGATCAAATACCATGCACACAGTTGTAAATACAGCTCTGCTCCTGGGCAAAGCCTGGGCTGAAGCTGTGGCTTCAGAACCACAAATGACAATGAAAGCTGAGAACAAATGAAGTGTATCTATATGGGATAGATAATCACAAATGCAGGATCCCACACATCTGAGCCGAAGAGTGCTCCCCAAGTGGGAAATCCCATCTGTGGTTTCTCTAAGACACCTGCCAGTGACTACCAAGTCTGACAAAAATGGAAACAATGAGGAAGACTCTCAATACAACCTCATGGACTACGGTAGACTGATACATGTCACTAGTTTACCTCCTGTGGTTTGGGTGGTGCTTCACTTTTACGGTCCTGAGTAAGTAATTCAGATTTCTTTATCTTTTTCTTATTATTTGAGGTTCCCGGATAGGTGTATACATTGAAGCCATGACTAAGATCTGAAGTGGAAGACTTAGCCTCCAGATAACATAGTACCAAGACCTGAAAGGGGAGGGAAATAGAAAAACAAACAAGCAGACAACCAGGAAGGCTAGGATGAAGCGCCCGTCGCGTACGTGCGTGGATTTAACGACCAGATACCCTCAGGTTATTGAATATTCTGTTTATTTCTTGTTCCTCTCCAGCTTTTCAAATGTATTGATGGCAAAGCGTTCTCTTCACCCTTGACTTTTTGTTCCATGAAGATGGGAAACAAAGGAACAGACTCCAGCTTTCACCGTGTCTCCCTGAGTAAATGTGCCAGTCTTTCCATTTTAACCTGAAAGCTTCTATCAACTCATGTAAGACAATGGAATCATTGGTTTATTGATAAGTCCCAGGAAAATTACAAGGAATTCATGAAGATGTTTCTGTGCCCACTATGTTGATCTTCTTTTGTTTCTCTCTGCGTGCCTGCGTGCGTGCGTGTGCGTGTGTGTGTGTGTGTGTGTGTGTGTGTGTGTGTACGTGTGTGTACGTGTGTGTACGTGTGTATGTGTGTGTTTATGTGTGTGTGTGTATGTGTGTGTGTGTATGTGTGTGTGTGTGTGTGTGTGTACCAATAGCATCCATTTATTCAAAGACCAAAGACTGGAGAAGAAGGAGTCTAACTTGAAAATCAATTTCTCATCTCTTCATGGCTGAAGGTAGTATAGGGGCAATAAATTTTTAAAAAATAATGAAAAATGAGGAAGAAGATGAGTTAATAAAAGGAATGAATAATTAAATGTGGTGAGTTAGTAAGAAGAGGAATATTCATATATTACCAGAGACTAGGAAGAGTTTGTACCAGAAATTTGGATGCCGTATGTGTTTACTCCTTTCCCTCTCTTGCCAATTGTCATGGCAGGGAGTGGGGTAGAATGCCTTTAAAATGATGATGGAAATAAAGTGGACCATTGGAGATTATTTAGGAGACCACCACAGGTCCTATTATTCTTGTTACAGAGAACTCTCTTCAGGGCAGTATCTCATCCTGCTTGGCTGCTGATGGCTAGAATACAGAGTGCCAGGCCCAGCTGATTATTTTGTCAGGAATTTTTCTTTTGGATGAATTTAAATTCAGATTACTCTAAGGCTGTCTCCAGGACCCATTTCTCGCTGAGAAGTGATAGAACGATAGAGCCAGAGATAGACTGGGACATTTTATGGCCAAAATGATGTAGCTATAAGTTGGTCATTCACAGCAGTACAGACTGGCCAGTGACTGCCTATGGGAAACAGAAGATAGGTTCTTCTACAGCACATACTTCTGATCGGAAGAGTCAAATGGTAAGTAACTCTCAGATCACAGAGCCCAAGACAACAATGGAAATTTAATCTTCACAGAGGCTTAATTTATAGAGTAGTTTGCACAATATTATAACTTGCCCCATTTTGAGGATCAAGCTATGAAAATTGACCCACAGGGACATTTGTGGAGCTGAGGATCTCTTTATGGACCCCAAAGTATGTGAATATAATACTGAAGAGAACACAGTGGCCTGAATTCAGAAATCTCACAATCCTGCTATTGAGATTAATCCAGCTGGGCCATCTTGGTCTCTTCACATCATGCCTTGTTGTTGTAAAATGAAAGGTTTGAATACAAGGTAATTGATTATTTTTAATATTATCATTATCATTTCAAATTAATGTAATTTTGGATTATTTAATGTAATATGGACCCTCAAAAGGTTTATACTAAGCATCTAAATCTCTACTAAGAACTCTGCATATATTATCTCATTTGGTTCTCAAGTGGCATTATGACGAGTATTGATATCTCAAAAAAATGGGACAACCAGGTATCAGGGAGCTTAAGTGATTAGCTGTGCAGCAAACATGGGGTAAAGCTGGGATTTCAACTCAGTTTGGGCTTCAAGCCTCCTGTTTTTACCCTCTAATGCAGATTCTTCTGAAAAGACTACTCTATTCAGCATAATCCTTGGCTCTTGTCCCAGTCACAGACTAGCTAGAAGCTTTTATTATTTTTAAGAATCATGTTCTTAATAGAGGTAAGTATGCACTTTGAACCTAGGCTTATTCTTTGAATCATCGAAATGCAGAATTGCAATTGACAAATAATGCTCTTAAATTACCATGTCATTATGCCTTAAGACATTCCTTGTGTGGGTATTCTGGCAACCAAAAAACCAACATCTCTTTAGCTCTGAAGCCCCAAATCTTGATTTTGTTTCTGCTCAGGACTCACAGGGAAGCTCCCAGGAGGATAAAGTTGCTCCTCCTTACAGGTGATTCCCTAATGCAAAGGTGGAGAGATGCCATTTAAGGGCTCAGTCAACTCTTCAGGGTCTGTAAGTAGCTGACCAGCTGATAGCCTTTGCAACCTTTGTACACACCATCTGTTTCCTACAACTGGGCCTTGAGGAGGCTTTTGGATCTAAAAAACAGTTGGCTAATCTGTAATTTGTTTGCACTGTAAGTCATATGCCATAATGAAAGACAGCACTATGCATTTCTGTGAGCTGTACACCATACCATGCCTCCCAAAACAGCGGAACAGTAGAACACCTGATTCCCATTCATATCACACCTAGATTAGCCTTCGCACACTCAGATTTTAAAGACTCTCAACAAGGTAGACACCAAATTTTAAAGATCTTCCCACCCAGTTTTCTATCTTTGGATTGGTTATCTTCCATTTCTGAGATGTTCTATTCAGTCTTACTGTTAATGGACCTTGCCATGCTTCCACACCTCCTCAAGGATGCTGGGTGATAGTTGAATTGCATTTGGGTATTGGTGGTGGTGCCCAGGAGTATCTAATTTTGAAGCAAATAGATGTGGCTCAGTTATGAAAATTACATTTTGGCTTTCAAGCCACTGTATAATCTTTGAACCATGGAGTATAAAGTAAATATTATTTTAGGTCTAGTAAAGATTATTAATACTATTCTTGAGAGAAAAATTCCATCTTACTGACTCATTGAAATAAGCTCTCCTGGATATAAATTTTCTCCAAAGTGTTCATCTCCCCCAAGATAATATTGCATATTGTTTTTCTATAAGCTCCATCTCATTAAAATAAATATTTCTTAGAGATTAGGAACAGGGAACATTACAATTCGCGTTGTCAACTGAAAGCTGCTGAAGAATAGGGATATTTTTCTTTTTCATTGGATCCAGCATCCTTTAATCATTAAACTATCAGTCTGGCACTGCATCCGTTACTTTATCCTACGACAGTAGCTGTTATAATCTTTGAATTCAAAGAATGATGACAATGGGTTGGAATAAAGTAACGGGTTGAATCAATGCACAAAACTAACAAACAAACCTGCTGTCTCTCAGCCCTTCAAGTGACCTACAACACAGCATGAGTTTAGCACACGCTACACCAAAATGTGTGATCTATAGAAAGACAGAGGAAAGGGCATATACAATACCATAGAAGTAAACTAAACCTACAGGAGTCCTTGGGAAGAAGGGTTCATGTGGAGTTTGACCACTTGGTGGTTCCTTTCAGAGGAAGGGGAACAAGAAGATATAAATTTGGTGGGGTGGCCTTCTCATGACTCTTCAATCTCATCATGCGGAATTACAATGAAATCACCTTTGCCCACCATCTGCTGATCTGAAGACTCTAGTGAGGCTTTCCAGAGGTCCCCACATTGCCCTAAAGGAGAAGGCAGTTGAGGGAAGCAACAGGCAGTGAAGGAAATGGCAGCGATTAACTTCAGAACACAAAGGGAACCCCTAGTGGGCTAGGCGAGTTAATGTATTTCCCTGACTGCTATTTAATAAATCCTAATTAAATCAGATGCTACTAATTTGAAACTCTTGTTTATTTGGACTGGACCTTGCTAAATGCTGCTGCTATTTTACCTTTGAAAGAAAGGGTTTTCTTAGCAAATTACTGGGGTAAACAAGATTGCAGAGAATTAAAGGGCTTAATAGAATAGTAGAAAATCAATTTGCAAGAAAACAATCATTGTGCTAATTTTAAACTGTTCTTACCTGTTCATTAAAACAGCCCATTAAGGACCCTGCCTCTCAACACTTTCCTCCGTTAGTCTGAGTCATTATGTTTACTAGTGAAGAGAAAAAAAGAATTGGGCTTCTGGAATTCCCATGGGTTTCTTCCTAGGGCAGCTGAATAGGGAAGAATCACATCTATCTGTGGGCAGTCTCAGAGATACATGTCAGTGTCTTTTTCCTGAAGTTTCAACTAGGAGTCATCAGAACTCACGTGGTTCTGTACACAAGTTTCTAGTACCTTCACAAGAGGGAAAGTCCACGGCCACGATCACCTAAACAGAGGCAAAAGGAGTTAAGATTTGTGACCAAGAACCATCTTTACATATATTACTGACTCCTTGATTCCGAGCAAAGGAACAGAGCCAAGCTAACCTGCTGAGGATGTGTTAGGGTCACTTGCATGGAACAAATGAGTACTTTTCTATTTATTTATTTAAAAAAGGTTTTGTTTCCATGTACACCCCTGTTCACCCTCCCTCCTCTCTTCCCAGTCCCTCCCCAACCCTCCCTCAACCTCCCTCCATCCCATCCCCCAATCCATTCTCCAAGAAGGGCAAGAAGTCCCAAGGTGGGTTAGTTCAGTCTGGTGTATCCATTTGAGGTAGGTTCAAGTCCCTCATCCCAATATTATGGCTGGGTTAGATGTTCCTCTGTAGGGGATGGGCTCCAAGATGTCAGTTCATGCACGCACGGGAACATAGTCTGGTTCTACTGCAAGAAACTCTACATACTGTCCACGGCATTCGACAGTCATCTACCTTTGGAGGGTTTAGTTCCTTTTCCTAAAGTTTCCCCAGTGGCTGTTTCTGATTCAGAGAGTTCCCGATAGCTCCAGCCAGCCATCCCTGTGGGTCTCCTCATGATCCAAATCCCTTTGCTCATATGTACTTTCCTCTTTCTCTCTTCAGCTCAACGTTGTGCTTAGCTGTGGATCTCTGCTTCTACCTCCTTTCATTGCAGGATGAAGGTTCTATAATGACACTTAGTGTGGTCATTCATTTGATTATAGGGGAAATCCTGTTTAGGCACTCCTTCCACTATTGCTTGGAATCCTAGCCAGGGGACATCATGTGGGTTTTTGGAGGTTTCCCAGGCACCCGACCCCTTTCCAGCCCCACAGTAGCTCCCTCTATCAAGATATCCATCTCTTTTTTCTCCCTCTATGTTGCTCCTCTCACTCAACCATCTCCTTCTCTCATGATCTGTTTACACCTCTCCTTGGTCGCTGCCTTTTATGATCCAAATTTACAGACAAATGAACACTTTTCCAGGATGTTCCAGGGCTGGCAAGATGAATCCTTTGTAAAGACATTTGCTGTCATGTCTTAGGACCTGACATGGATGCCTGGGACCAGTTTGATGGCAGAAGGGAACAGATTCCTGGAATTGATCCTTTGGGCTCCACATCTTCACTGTGTCACACAACTACCCATACACCCAACACAATAAATAAATGTAATAAAAAAATTTTAAAAATACATTCCAAACAACTAAAAAGAAAATAATTTGCAATAACCTCTTGTTTTTCTGTTTGGTTAACATTTGAATTTTAACTAAACAATTTTATAAAACAAGCAACCTACCCCTCTCCAGACACAAACACACACACACACACACACACACACACACACACACACACACACACAGGTCTTTCGGATGATGACTCCCAACCCTAACCCTAGACTGCAACTGTCATGGCTTTGTTTGTTATTTGGTTTACTGTTGTGTAGACATAAGTGAGAACTGTCCAGTACTCACTAATAATAAGAACAGAACAGAGGAGGAATAAGAAATACTCACCTAAGCAGTGTGACCCACATAGTGGCCTCCCAGGGAGCTGGACAAACTGCCCTTCTGGAATATGAGGAGTGATGAACTACAGTGGAAGAATTCCATCACCTTTGCCACTCTGTGACTTGCTGTTCTGCACCGGAACGTGTGCACAGGGAGCAGCAATCTTATTCCTGTTAAACAACAGCCATAAGGTCGCTATCCCTGACTTAACTTAATTGGTTTCTTTGAAATGAGTGTGCACATTTGTTTGGGTTTTCTGGCTTGAGAGTCAGAAGCATAAGAGACTTACAAGTATCTTCATGTTTGTTCATACTTAATGTAAGATTTATAATAAATGTATCTAAGACACTGCTAGAAGTCCAAGAATGCTTTATTCTTTACGAGTTGACCCACAGAATACTGGAAATTGAGGTCTCCCTGGAGGTTACTGCATTAGTCTTGAATTTCTAGAAACTAAGCTCTCAGGAACTGTGTTGCAAGCTGCTCAGAGTTAAGCTGGAAAAACAGGGGTTCCACGGGGCACTTTACAAAACCCCAGGGAAGAAGAGTGGGTACTAAACATTGTAGGACTTATGTAGTGTGACTATGTCCCCCTACTAGTTTAATAAAAAGCTGATTGTTGAGAAGATAGACAGAAAGTGTGGGTGGGGCTGCCAGACTAAGAAAACGCTGGGAACAGGAAAAGCAGAGCAGAGATGCCAGGTAAGACACAGAGGAAAGAAGTTAAAATACTTCTCTGAGAAAAGATACCAAGCCACATGATTAAACAGATTAATAGAAATAGATTGAGTCAAGATGAGTTATCTATCAGTGTCAGAGTCATAGGTCAATCAACATAAAATTAATGTAAGCATCTGTGTTTCTGCGGGACTGCTGGTCTAGATCTTGGGGCCAGGCTAGAAAGCCTGGGCCAGAAACTAATCATTACAAATGGTGTCCCAATATGGTGTATGTATACCCATGTAAAAAGCCTTAAAAAGCATAAAAAGGGTTCTAGAGTACAGAAATAAAGGCAAAAGCAGATTAAGAGTTGTGTCTCTCATGTGAGCCTTGGTTCAGAGATGCCCTGGCATGTTGTGTGGGTATGAATTACAAAATGGCAGGCTTTCAGAGTGTAACCTGAGCTGCAACAAGGCTGATTCCTGAAGGCAACAGGAGCCTCAATGTAAGCAACAAGTGGAATATGATGGGTTTAAGCTTTCTGTATATGTAGGGGAAAAAAAGGAAACAGTGTCAAAGACTGCTTGTTAGTAGCATAACGTTTTCTTGGGAAAGCCCCGCTTGCTGGAGGCAAGCAGAAGCATGACTTTTTAAAGAGAGGCTTTCTGATTCAGCCTCAGAGGCAAAACACTTGTGAATCTTTTAAAGGCGCTGCACCAAATATTTAAATGGAGTTCATGGCAGTGCTCCATTCGGTGGTTATATGGACCCTAAAATTCCCCAGAGTGGTAATTGTGGGTCCTAGTAGTACCTCTGCTAAAGAGCTAAATCTTAAGAAGCTAGACTAGAAGCTGGGTGGAACCAGCCAGCCACCCTAGTGAAGCCTTTAATCCTAGCCACACCTTGGCAGGTTAAAGGTGTGGTCAGAAACAGAAAGAAATAGAGGAATCTGGATGGAGTCAGCCACCCTAGCCAAGACTATAATCCTTAGCCATACCGTGGCAGATTAAAAGTGTGGTCAGAAAGAGAAAAAGATAAGAGATAATACAGTAGAGAAAGATTCAAAAAGCCTCTAAATGATTTAGAGTGTGTTAAAAAATATACATAGGCTTGAGAGAAAAGAAAAAATAATAAAGTCCTTAAAAAAGAAATAAGAGTAAAAACAAATAAGTCACATAAAAATGGAAAATACAAAGAGTGTCAAGATACTGCATCTGGTTGTCTTGACTTTAAGTTTTTTTATTGAACATAAAGTACTTAAAATTGCTAAAAGACATTTGATTATAAATGATACTACATTAACCCAACCTATGTATTTGGCCAATGAGTTTACTTTAAAATTGAAATCCAAAGATATGCTACTTTGGAGAAGAGGTTTTCTTTTTATTTCCATAGAAAATGAGAGGCTGTGGATTTATTCCTGGTTAAAGAAAACAAAGTTTTATTGAGGAAGAACCCCTGAAAAGTCTCCAGTGGAAACAGTTGACCCAGGTGATTCAGCATGTCAGCTCTCCTATGTTGAAGTTTCCCCTGAGCTCTGCATCCAAAACAGTTTAAAGGAGACTGGCTGAGATGACTCAGCTTTACAGGCTTCTCCACTACAGACTCGTGTATAATATTCCATTTTTCTTTGGGTCTCTATGCTACTGCCAGCACTCCCGTTGAGCAGGAAGTAGCCTAAAGAACTACACCCACATTACCAAAAAATGAATTATGGATGTTTGTCTTTGTTTACAGTGTTGGTTATAAGTTGTTATAGATAATGGGGAAAAATGGATATTAGATTTATTAGATTTAGTGTTTTTCTTGTTTTAAAAATTAAAAAAAGAGGAAATGTAGTGGGATTGTGCCTCTTCTACTGGTTTAATACAAAGCTGATTGGCCGAAGGCAGACAGGAAGTGTGTGGGGGGTGAAGTGTGGGCTGGACTACTAAACTAAGAAAACTCTGGGAACAGGAAGAGCAGAGCAGAGATGCCAGATGAGACACCAACAGTTACAGAGAAAAGAAGTTGAAATGCCGCTCTGAGAAAAGTTGTTAGTTTTGCGCATGAGAGGAAGATGCACAGACTACCAGATGCCACAGGAGAGTTTATTTAGGGGAGTTAACAAGAGAGAAAGAGAGAGGGGTGGGAGGGGAAGGATAAAGAGAGAACTTTCACATAGTGGATCCTTTTAAGAGAGCAGGTGGACACAGATTTACATAGCTACGCCTAGGGGTGTACCCTTTGTAGGATGCATTGATGCATGTTCTGTGGTGCCATATTGGGTTTACAGAGTGGGGGCTACTATGTGCCTGGAATCATTACAAAAGGTACTAAGCCACATGGCTAAACAGATTAATGGAAATAGATTGAGTTAAAATGAAAGAGCTTTCTAGCAATATGTCTGAGCCATAGGTCAATCAGTATGAAATTAATATAAGCTTCTGTGTGTTTATGTGGGACTTGTGGGTCTGTGGGTTTGGATATCAGGCCATGCAGACCAGGAGCTTATTACTACAGACTTATCTACAGAATAAACCCTCCATGTGGGTCAGAAACAAAGAAACTTGTCTAGTAGGTCACAACAATACTCTTCAGCAATAGCAGCAGTGGAGACCCCTGGCCAAAAGGGGCTTATAAGGATTCAACATAGAATTTTCTAGTAGCATTGATGGAGAAGATCTGGACCAGCCATAAAGCCTAGGCTAGACCCATATTCAGACCAGGAAATGGAGGCGACTAGGACTGAATAGTGTATCACTAAAGGTCATGTGTATCTGGAAGCCCACATGTGACCTAATTTGGAATTTGGGTCATTGTATATAAAACTGGTGCAGATGAAGTTGTAAAATTTTATTTATCAATGACTAGGCCAAAGGGTATCAAGATATTTGGCCAGTTATTATTCTCTGGAAGTGTTTTTTGATGTGTTTAACATTCAGATAGATGGAGTGAAGTACCATTTGCAATGTATGTGAGTCTCATTTAATCATTTCAGGGCCCAGATGGAATAAACATTATACAATCTCCCCAAAGTAAAGATTAATTTATGATTACTTTCTACTGAGATCCCCTACCTTTAGACTTAAACTTAAATATGAATTTTTTTTGGGTCTGGAACCTATTTGCCTTGGTATTAGATCTATGTTATTGGCATTCCATTGTCTACAGTCTGCACCTGCATATTCCAGGACCTGTCAACTCACTCCATAACTGTATGAGCTGATTATTTTTATTCTTACTCTATAGAAACACATATTGCCCATTATTTCTATGTCTCTGGGTTAATTACTAATACAGAAGTTTAACTGGATTACGGTTATCCCTAGATCTAAAGAACAGTGTCAGTAAGAGGAGACAATTCTGGGGAAATCCACTTGATGGCAAAGCCAGGGATTAGAGTGATACTTACCAGCCAAGGAATACCAAGGATTTATGGCAACCTCCCAAAAGTAACAATGGCACAAGGCAGATTCTCCCTGAAATATCAAAAAAAAAAAAAAAAAAAAAAACCCAAAACCCAAAACCCTAATGCAGCCAGCACCTTGGTTTTGGGCTTCTGACTTCCTGAACTCTGAGGGCGCACACATATTGATTGCTTGAAGCCACGATGGTTCACATACAGGCTGTTTGAAGTCACTGAGACTGTCAAAACTTATTGTGACCATTTTAGGTAATATATAAATAAATGCATAAATGATATATAAATAAATATATAAGATGATTGGAGTAAAGAACCTACTTATTTAGAAGGTAGAATTAGATAGAAAGTCTCTGATCATGAAACAAAGTCTTTATTCTCTTTATTTTCAGTTCTATTTTGTTTCAGGAAAAACAAGCAAACAAAAAGCAAAAGCATATAATTGTAACATGGTGTTTCTGGCCCATCCAGTGGGGGTCCAGATCCATAGACCTGCAGTCCCAGATCGCCTAGCCCCATGGTATAGAACTGCCTACCCTGCTTAGCCTCCCCCACTCCAAAATGATTCAGACACTTATATTAATTATATGCTGTTTGGCCAAAGGCTCAGGCATATTGCTAACTAGCTCCTTCATCTTGACTCAACCCATTTATATTAATCTGTCCTGCCACATGGCCCGTGGCTCATCTGTGTTACCTTATGTGTTGCTTCTTGGGCAGTTGGATCATGTCTTTCTCTGACTCCACCCTCATTCTAATACCTATGCTCCCATTTCCCACCTACTCCTGTGATGCCTGTCATGGGTCAAAACAGTTTCTTTATTTAAAGAATGATATTCACAACATACAGAAAAACATTCCCACATCACTTCCCCTTTTCTGTCTAATCAAAAAAGGTTTAAATTTTAGTATACTAAAATTACATATAACAAAACAGATGTCAAACAGGAATTAGTTACAATACATAGTCTATTTGTATTTAACAAAATTAAAGAAAATATTTCATCATCTACTTTATCATTGTGAGTCTAAAGTTACATATCTAATATACCTTTTAAAATAACTAAGAAAACCTATACTTATAACTATCTAATCTTCAACTACATCAAAGACCACATAAAGATATAATACTAGCCTAGTAAACAGGAAGTACAAGCACTTCCAAAATCTAGAAATGACAGAGATGACATATGTCTGCCTGGACAGTCACCCAAAGTTTCCTTATAATATTGGGGCATCCATTTTCAGCCCACAGGCCCAGAGTCTCTGGCATACCTTTCAGTGAAGCAGGAAATCTGAAGGACTGCTCTGTCCATTCTGGCATAGTTCATTAGTCACTTCTCCTTGTGTACTGAAGGATGTAAGGCAGTTTTCTCTACAAATCAGGAACCCAAAGGACCATCTTGGCTTGTTCTGTCAAAGTTAAGAGGTCACCTTCACCTGGGTTCTGCATATTCAGTTTATATAGCATACTGCCAAGCAGTCAATACAAGAACAGTTTCTTGTCTGGTGGCTAACATAATGGTTTCCACAAAGAAAGTAAATTCCATATGGAGTTTCTTCAGTGTCCATCATTCTCTTGAAGTAGATTGGTGCTGCCAGGATCAGACCTGTCTCATTGTCTAGAAAAGTCTAAGTTCTTAAAATATTTTAAATTCCATAGTCTGTAGGGTTTAGAAGTGTTTGAACATTAGTTATCTAATTGAAATATATCTTTATATACCTAAAAATCCTAACTAACATGACTATAAGTTTGGTTATCATAGATTACTATTATCTGCATTTGTTAATTATATATTACAATTTTAAATGAGTTACATAAACACAATACCTTAAACAAGAGTAGAAAACTACATACAGCATAACAAAATTGACCTAAATTTGTATCTATAAACAAAAACTCATACCAATGTAAAATATTTTGAGATTAACAGCTGATTTTTGGATTAAAGGAAATTAAACAATCTATATTTTTAATCATTCATATGTCATATCCCTCTTTTTTTGTTGAAGGAGATTGACTATGACCATTAACCATTTATAATGAAAACAAACATTCAAAAGCCATATTTTGGGAATTTAGGCATAGTTTTCTATTACTACTTTCTGCTCACTAAGGGGTGCTGGTAATCTTTTGAGTGTCCTGAGGATGGATCATCTTAGTCTGTAGCCTTGAAACTGATGTGACCATCTATTCATGCCAGAGAATTTTTGGGTAGTCTTGGTTCATAAAACCATAAGAGCCTGGAAGCAATATACAGGTTCTCATCATCTGTGGACAAAAGCAGAACCTCTTTTCCAAAGCAATCTATCCTTAGACACAAATTTCAAAGTCAAAACACTTTAATATATATATGTTTGTTTAACTTGCCAGCCTTTGCAATCAGTTATCTTTCTGCAGTTAGATCATTAACAGTTAAAAACTGAAATAAACACAATAATAACCATAATCCAGATTCTGTGTCTATTTTTCATCTTTATGTGGCTTATTATATTTTTATTACTCTCTTTCTCCTTTTTAACGACTTTCTCTACCTTTTTTCTTTTCTCTTCCAGTCTACATATTCTTTTTTCACATATATCGTAACCCATTTAGAGCTTTTATCCATCTGAATATGTTTTATTATGTATCATTAGTCATTTTCTAAGCAGAGGAGCTTTGAAAATGCTAGACTGTGGAACATCGCTTTGACTGCTTTACTCTGCCCCACTTCGCAGTTTTTCAACATGGTAGAGGTGCCAGAGCCATGCTTACCTTCCCAGTTCTAGGAAGAAGTATTAAATATTATGAAACATTTTACCACTCCTACTCTGGGGAATCCTAGAGTCCACCTTACCATCAAATAGAGTACCACCACCACTGCTCATAAACTCTGTTTAAGTATTTGGTAGCAGGGTCTCTTAAAGAGTCACACAGTTTTTGCAGATAAAGCTGAGTTAGGTAACCTCTCTTAAAGGGGCTGCACCTCTGCTCGCTGTCAGAAAACAGAGCAGACCCAAGAAAATTCTACTACTAAAAATATGTCTTTGTCTCTGTTCTCTTTTTGCTCAATATAAACAGAAACCTTACATCAATCATATGCAGCTTGTTGCTTATACTGAGCATTCTGTGAGACTTCAGAAACTGACCTTGATGCAGCTTAAGCTGCCTGCTGCAAACCTGCCATTGTGAAATTCAAGCCCGAACCCCACTTCATCTCTGTACCACAATCCACTTCAAAGACACAACTATGAAGCCACTTCTGGCTCCATTTCTGTGCTCTAGAACATCTTTTAAGCTTTCTCAGGCTTTATGTGGGTGTTTGGTCCCATGTTGTTGCTCCATCTGAAGAAATGAGCTTTCTGGCCCGGACTAGCCCCACACAGACAGGTTAAAGCAAAGAAGTTCCTCTGGAGAAGCAGTAGAAGAATGGTCACTCAGGCAAACCACCAACTGCTCTTCTGTAAGAAATGGGGATTGGCTGTGTAAGATACCATTTGTCTACTGGTGTCAGAACTGGTTGTTACCACTATCTCATTTAGAGATATGAACACACTTTTAGAAAGCTCACAGATTAATTTCGTAGTGCTGTAGCAATAAAATTCTCCAAACTGGAGGTTTAAAATGACATGATCTTATTCTCTTATAATACTGGAGGTTGAAAACCCAACACCATGCTTGATGGGTTAAAAATTATGCTGTCAGCAGGGCTGGGTGTGTTTTTTCTGTAACACAAGGGGGAATCTTCTAGAGGCCTACTGCATTCCTTGGCTCTTGGCCCTACCTCAGTGTGCCCTACAGGTCTATCTTCCACATTCCTTTATACCTTCCCATTTCCTGTTTGTCTCTGACAGGAACTCTGGCAATTACATTGGGTTCACTTGCATGGTCCATGAAAATCCTCCTGTCTCAAAATCCTTAACATTGTCATATCTGACCAAGTCTATTTTCTATAAATTTTACATATTCATGGGTCATGGTGTTTAGTATGAATATATTTTAAAAGATATATTTATCATTTTAAAAATTTTAAGTATGTATTGTACCATGTGCATGCAGATGCCCATGGAGGCCAGAGGAGGGCACCAGATTCCCTGGAACTGAAGTTAACAGGAGCTTTTGCTGCATGGTGTGGGTACTTGGGAACCAGATCCTGGTCCTCTGCAAGAATAGCAAGTGCTCTTAATGTCTGAGCCATCTTTTTGACTCCCTTCCTCAAATGTGATTATCTTTTAGGGTAATCATTATTACTGCTAGTGCTGGATCTGTAGTTAGAATTGAGCATACAAAGACCTCAAGAACACTGTTACATTCATAGCTGCCATGAATGTTGTTATATAAGTAGCCTTAAAATCAGGGTCTTTCTTACATTCCCAGGGTTCATAAAGTCAACATAGGCTCCAATTAAGCCATGGAGTATACAGAGTGATTAGCAGAAAGGGTTGGAAGCCACTTACAAATGCTTTGCTATAAACTGGGTATTGTTATTGCTTTAGTGATGTGATAAAATAAAATCCCCATCTGTAGAACTTAATTTTTTTCCTACCACAATCTGTGCAATGCCCCTGGTGGGTCAAACCACAGTTGTATTGCCATCATAAAGCCCATGTGGATTTAGTAGGAAAACAAAATTGTTTCTTGAAAGTGAACTAAGGTTAGCTTTGTTTGCTCCTAAGCTCGTGCAGGGACAATGCTGCTTGTGTATGGAACTCTGTACATGTTCATAGGCACATCCATCTAGGCAAACCAGTAGTTTTGTAATAAAAAAAACAGTTAAAATGGAATAACAATTTACTGAGTTATGTCTAAAGAAACTTGGAGCAGAAAAGCTGCTTGAGTTGTTCAAGGTATATTTTTACAGTTAGTGGATCTGGGGCCCAAACCCACACCAAACTTTCTGAAGCTTCTTCAGATTATCCTAAAAGTTGTGTGACTTAAAGAGAACTTAGATAGACACCCTACCAACCATTTGAAGTCCATGAAAAGGAGGGAAGAAGGCATGATTTTCATCGAAGGTAACATAGAGACTGGTAGTGAATTCCCATTTTATATTTCAAGTCCATTAAAAGTGGGGAAATGGCTTTAATTTGATAACACTCTTAAAATAATCAAGAACTTCTGTTTAGATTCGTACCAATGTGATGTCAAGTCTAAAGCACAAACACATTCAGCACATTAACAATTTTGAAGGTAAATGGAATTTAAAGTTGGAGAAAATTCAGTTCTACTGAAATCATATTTTATACTAACATCTTTTATTTGACTTGATTTTACAGATGAACAGCAAATGCCCCCCCCCCCCCTTTTTGGTTTTTGCTTCAACAGTCAGAGGCAATACTGAGTCTATAACCAGTACCAGAATGGACTAGAAAATAAAATGCATACAAGAGACGGAGCTTCTTTTTTTGTAGTTAGAGAAGTGAATGTGCTGGTCGTGGCATCTCTTTGGAGATAGGCTCAGTTCCAAGAAGGATTTCATTGTGAGGGAATATGCTCCAAGCAAACACGGCCTGGGTGGCAACCGAGGAGCCTTTGCTGGAGGGACGGTGCTGTGGTTTTGACATGAAATCCTGTCCCAGGAAGGTCTGGCTCCTTGTGACAACTGAAGGAACAAGCCCTTCTCTCCACCCTCTCTTCTTCCTTTTTTCCTTCCTTCCCACTCATTCCCTCCCCTGCCTCTTCCTTTCTCTACTGTGTGCCAAATGCTATATCAGGTCTTAAAAACTTAGAAATAAGTAAACAATTTTTGAAATAGTCTTTCGCTTTCATATATTTCCATTTGTTTGAAAGTCCTTTTATAATTTTTATTATTTATTTTTAAAATTTGATTATTAATAAAACTCCTTTTTACATACCCTTCACTGTTATCGCTCCCCCCCCTCCTTCTCCTGCTCTCCCCCACCTTTTTCCCACCTTCCCTCTGCCCCATCTCCCCATTCACCCTTCAAAGGGGGTAAGACCTGCCTTGAGCTGTCAACACTGACTAACAGACCAGTTGAGGCAGGACCCATCCTTTCTTCTCTGTGTCAAGGTTGAGCAAGACATCCCACCATAGAGAGTGAGTTCTAAAAAGATAGTTCATGTAACTGGGATAATTTCTGGAGCCACAGGCAAGGGGTCCACTAATACCTCAATCAACATAACTATCACCCTCATTCAGAGGGCCCAGTTCAGTCCCATGCTGGCTCTCCAGCTGTCAGTTCAGAGGCCATGAACTTCGATTCCTTCAGGTCAGCTGTCTCTGTGGTTTTCTTCATTGTGCTATTGACCCCCCCCCCACACACACACACGTACACCCCCCCCACACACACACGTACACATTGCTCCTCCTTTTCTTCACCTGAATTCCAGGTGTTTGGACAAGTGCTTGACTGTGAGTATCTGCATCTGTCTGCCTCCATCAGTCATTGGATGTAGGTTCTATGATGACGGGGTAGTCACCACTCTGACTACAAGGGAAGGGTAGTTCATGCACCTTCTCCAGCATTGTTGGGAGTTTTTATTTTTTTATATGCAGCAAAATTGGTGTGCCTTCAGTGCCTTGTAAGAAAACCTATTATGTCCTTTGACCTCACTGAATTTTTTCATTCTCTTCCTTACAAGATGTCTTTGATAATCAATATTGGCTCTAACCTCTTACTCTTCAGGCTAGTGATAACTATTTGCATTAGGTGGTACTTAACTGAAATGACATTTAGATTGTTTCTTTTTCAAGACAATCTTGAATCTACCCTTATCCTCAATAGGGTCATTAGAATCAGCTTGGATTATCAAATGCCATCAACTTCAGAAATTTGTGAATATATCTCATCCAAATTGTGTGAATGTTTGACCCACTCTGGCTTATAAGTCAAGGACAACTATCATCATTTTTTAACATATAAATGTTATCAAAATTAGCACCACCCTCTGTTTTTAAATTTGTTTTTATTAATCTAATATAAGACTTTATATTTATTCTTTTGAAAGTCATCTTGCTGGCATTGACCAAGTGGTCAGGTCTTAGTTTTCTAAAGGAAACTTTAAGGGATTACAATTAACTCCAAACAATTTTAAACAAAAAAATGTTTTTTTATTCTTTACATCCCAGCCTAGATTTTCTAACTTAATAATATCAACTAACATCAAGATAAAAACTATTACAAATAATAAGAAATTTAGAAGTTTCTGGTTAAAATTTAAATATTCTATTACAAAACACTATCTTATTAATATGGTTACCTGAAAAGGTAACACTGATCAAGTGCTTGAACTTAAGAACAAGTCAGGGGAGAAAGTCAAATGCTAACAGGAAAGGAAATTTTGAGGAATTAAATCCAACTTTAAAAAAAAAAACTTAAGAAATTAATACACAAAAAGCTTTGCAATGAGAAAAATCTATTTTTCCTAGGCAAATAATTAGTTATTTTAAATAAATATTTACATTAATAATAAATATCTAGCCAAAACTGTTTTGTGTATATGTACTACAATGTATGAAAATGTAGTCAGGATTGCTGTGTGAGGTAATCATAGTTTGATTTCTAACTCGATCATTCTAACTTGGGGGGTTAATAAAGCTACCTCTGGGTGTGTCCATGATGGTTCCCTCCCAGACTGTTGGATCATCATGCTTGTTTCTTACAGATTCATTCCTTGCCTTAGTGGGAGCTGATACGGAGTAGAAGACAAGGCTTAATGGAAAAAGTAGGCCACTGGAATGGTGTCCTTAGAGCTATTAACTTCTTGTGGTGTCTTCCAACATATCTGATTCTGCTCCATATATGTTATGAGAAGATTCCCCTCCCCTACTATGTATTTCTATGGACATGAAGAATTATCACTTTCCTGGCCCAGGAACAGTGAGCCAAGCGACCCTGTACTGAAGCCTCTGGAACTGAAAGCCAAAACAAATCCTTCTTCCATTAGGCTTTGCCATATGTCTTTTTTTTTTGTTTTTTCCACACAGCATTGATAAAGGTCACTGATACATACGGATACACTGAGACCTGCAGAAAGTAAATGGCCCAGAAATGCAATGCTAGTGTCTGAGGTCAGAGACCACTGACAAAGTTCTCCCTCTATGCTGCTACCAATGTCTAGTTCAACACACATGTCTTCTGAGAGATGGTACAGTTGTAAGGATACTCTAATTGGAAAAAAGACAACAGAGGCACTGTTTGCAGAGTGGTCTGTCAAGGGTTGGATACTCTGTTTACTAACCTTTCCATTCAGTTCTCTTCCAAAAGAATGACCCAGCCTTGGATACTGGCTACCAGGACAGCCTGGGGATACAGGTTTTGACCTTTTTCCTTTGCAGTTCTTAATGTTCTTTCTTTACTCTGTATGTTTAGTGTTTTGATTGTTATGTGGTGAGCGAACTTTTTTTTGGTGGGGGGAGTCTAGTCTATTTGGTGTTTTGTAAGCTTCTTGTATCTTCACAGACATTTTCTTTTTTAGGTTGGGAAAGTTTTCCTAAATGATTTTGTTGTATATATTTTCTGTGCCTTTGAGCTGGTGTTCTCTTCCTTCTATTCCTAATATTCTTTAGGTTTGGTCTTTTCATGGTGCCCCAGATTTCCTGGACATTTTGTATCATGTCCTTTTTGACTTTAGAGTTTTCTTTGACTGACACATCCATTTCCTCTGTTGTATCTCCCACACCAGAGGCTGCCTCTTCCCTCTTTTGCATTGGTAGTTATGCTGGCACCTGTAGTTCCTGTTTGTTTACTCGGATTTTCCATTTCCGGCTTTCCCTTGATTTATGTCTTCATTATTGCTTCTATTTCAGCTTTTAAGTCTTTATTTTCTTCACCTGCTTGATTGCTTTTTTTTTTTATTTTTGTCATTTTCTCGGCTTTCTTTAAGGGAATTATTGATTTCTTCCATTTTTCTGTTTTCCTTTTTCTCATTTCTTTAAGGGAATTTTTCATTTTCTCTTTTAAAGGTTTCTATCATTCATAAGGTTATTTTTAAAGTCATTTTCCTCTGCTTCATGTATATCGGAAGGTTCAAGTCTTGCTGTTGTAGAACCGGTAGGTTCTAGTGGTGCCATATTTTTGTTTAGGTTGTTAAATGTATTTTTGCACTGGTGTCTACCCATCTCTTTCTCCAATCAGTGCAAGTGTTTTCTGTGTTTCAGGGAGCTGTTCTTGGTCCAAGCTGTTCTTGGAACTCTTGGCAAAATCGGAGCCAGTGTTTCCAGGAGCAGTTGAGGTCTCCAGTCCATAGATGGCTTGAGGGATGGAGTGGTGCTTACAGGCTAGAGGGTAAGATGAGAGGTGGTGATAGTCAGGCTTGCCTGCAGGGGTCCTGCTTGCCTGCATGCATCTGGAACTGGAATGGGGTTGGAGGTTCTGGTTTGTGCCCTGTTTCCCAGACCTGGAGGCTGGCCTGACTGGCCAGTTGAAAGGGGGGTAACTCATCTGTTGTGGGATTCAGGTGTCAGCTGATAAGGTCAAGGGACATTTATACAGAGCACTGGGCCCCCCGACCTGAAGGGGGCGGGGGAAAGGCCCTTTGAAAAGGGGCTGCAGAAAGACGACACGCTCTCTTCCTGGTTCTTGGCTGCTGGAGGGAGGATCCCATCGTCCGTCCGTCTGCAGACTCCGGTTCCTATTCAGGTGCCACTGTAATCTGTTACCTGTACCGTGAGTGTTGGTTTATATTTTAATAAATATCTATCTGATATTGGTGTCCCTGTGGGTAAACTCCGCCTACATGCATGCACATGCGTGTGTGTGTGTGTGTGTGTATGCACACAGTCACCTGTGCTCAAGTATGCAGAAGTTAGAGGTCAACATGGTATCAAAATGACTTCTTCAGTCTTTCTCATCTTTATATAATTAGCTCACCATTTTCAACTAACTGGTCTGAGAGCTCCGAGGATCCTGCTTCTCAGAGCCTGGGTGTCAGATGTGTGCCCCTGTGTCTGGCTTTTATCCGAATGCCTATGATTGCTGAGGATTGCCTAGGGCCTCATGTTTGCTAGGAAAGCGTTTGGTCCGGTTTACGCACTTACTCTCCCCACCTGCATAAGAGTCTTAACTTCTTCCTCGTTTTGAAAAAAGAATCAGTGGACACTGCCTATTAGAAATTAAGTATACAATGAAGATATGGCAAATTGTTATTTTTATTAACACTTTCCTCTCTTTCTAGGTTGAATTAGCTTCAGAATTATTATTTTCATCATCATGTGCATCAATAATAGTGTAAACAACTCCCAGGATGCTATTGCTGGAATCAAAACTTTTGTATCAATAGTCTTTGAGTTAGGATGAGAGATGGGAGAGGGAAATGGCTTCTTTACAGCATGAGAAAGCCACTAGAGCTTTAAGTGAGCATTAAGGTTCCAGGCTGTGAAGACACAGTAATTGCACTGAGCTGAGAAGGACCATTATCCATTCAAGGTCTTTACTAATTTACATATTATGGCCCTACAGTGAAAGAGAAAGTGTCAGACTGGAGGGCTTGGTGAGCCCACAGAGCCAGGGAAACAGAAGCTTGAGTTAAGAGCTGTCAAGACCATCACGACTCAAAGAGGGAAGAGATAGATCCCACAGACAGGGAAATCACAGGGAGGTACAGTTGACACTGCACAATTTCCCCTAGAGACTTTTGTTTATTCCAAGGCAGTGCACATGGAAAGTGACACTCTCAAAAATGATGTAAAAATCCTGCTGCTCAGTGACAAAAATTTGCATACTTTGACAGTAAGGGTGTAGTAGAGAGTTGAATATGGAAGGTATCAAGGAAGCTGGGCTCTGTTGACAAAAACCCAGGTTTTAAGATGTGATACCTAGAAGATCTTCACCCAGGAAGGAGAGCTTGCTTGATGAAAGCTAGTCTCTAAAGGACCACACATATATGACTACTCTTTCTGAAGAAAGACATCACACACTGTAATTCCTAATTAAACACAGCAGGCATCAGTGAAAGTGGTCAGGTAAAGACAGAAGACAAAACAACACTGAATGAGTAAAAAATTCCAAAGGTTGTAACCTATATGATTCTATTAGGATTAATGTATTCAACATAAAATTAGAAAACAATTGTGACTCATAAGGCATGAAATAAAATACCAAAACTGAAGTATACATGAATTAAAATGAAGAATTTAGTAGATTGATGTTTTTAAGCTGTAACTATAATATAGACATAACAAATTAGAAATAGAACAATAGAAACATACCCAAAATAAAGTACACATCGAATTTAAAAAATATGACAATACGGAAAGATTATGAGACACATAGATCATTATAAAGATAAAAGTATATGGAAGCAGGGAGAAGACAGGGAAAAAGGGAGAGATGGAGGAGCAAGAGAGAGCTAGAAATAGATGAAAAGATAATATTTGATAATGTCTAAGTCTGAAAAAGACATAAAGTTTTATATCTAAAAATACTAGGGAAAACTCTAGAAAGTGCTTTCCTCAGTAGTACATGAGCGAAGATAGTCTAGGATAGTAGTTAAGAACACAACAGGAAAGCTACATACTACTATGGGTTATAATTCATATCCTGTAAACTGACTCATTCAAGAGATATACTGTTGATTTAGAGGCAGGCCTTTGAGATAGTTCATGCTTTAATGGAATGTCAAGGGAGTGGTCGGTATAGGAATCATGTTTCAGACACAATTGATTTATTTTATACAATGACAAAATACTGTGTCACACACAGGAGGCATCATAAATCTCTTTCTAAAATTATATCTCATTATAAGGATACCAATCGTATCCTTATTAGGGATGGGGGCACTATCCTAATAGCTTGTCTAAAAGTACTGGGGACTGGAGAGATGGCTGAGATGTTAAAAGCACTGGCTGCTCTTCCAAGGGTCCTAAGTTCAATTCCCAGCAACAACATTGTGGTTCACAACCATCTATAATGAAATCCAGATCCCTCTTCTGGCACACAGGCATACACACAGGCAAAACACTGTACATAGTAAATAAATAGATTTTTAAATATCTTGATTACTTCATCAGAACTGAATTAAAAAGAAGTTATATTCTGAAATAGCAAGGGTTAGGATTTCAATAAATCTAATTTGAAGATGCAGTGTCTGTCACTACTTTCACTTTATAAAAGTGAGCAGCAGAAAAGCAAGAAGCTGAAAAATCTCAGAGTAGGTAGTGACTCAGTGTAGGTGAATTTGAGAGTGCTAATACCAAGGCAGAAAACAAGGTATAGAAAACTGTCTTAACTTACAGTTCTATGTCTATCTAAAACATTTCAAAACTCAATGTGAAATGAAAGGTTGTTTAGGCAAATAAAAGCACAAGAAGAAATTCTAAGGTGGTTTTTCCATACAGAAGAATAATGCTTGTAAATGGAAATAAGGAAGTATAAGTATATAAGTAGTTCTAACTCAACAAGTACTATGTAAAATAATAAGAGTATCTGGTAATATGTGTCCCCAAAATTTATGGTAATAGTAACATAGAGCAAGAGGTACATATTAAAGTTTGTAAGGATCTTTATATTATTAGGGAGTAATGTGTGTTATAAACCCTAAGAAAATTACTTCCACAGTAATAATAATAAAAGAGTGAATAACACAGAATTAGGTAATGGTATGGAACGACAAAAATAGAATTCACTTAAAAGAGAGCTAGAAAGTAGTAGAAAAAGGAAGAAAAATCATGGAATAAGCTGAGATGTTAGCCACAATACTTAATTGAACAAATCTTGAACTTTATCTCAGAAGAGACAAATGGCCACATCCAAGACTGGAGAAGGAAAGCACAGGGTAGGGTGGATGTCTTACAAAGAATTGTTTGGAGGACACCATGGTGACTCGTGAGGACAGAAGAGCAAATGTGAAGGGATTCCCACTGGCAAAATCTGAGAAAACTTGAGCTTAAAATTAGTAATAATGATTAATAATCATAGCTGAATAAAATAAAAGTCTATGGGTAATATTGTTATAAAAATGAATGATGTCAAAATGGAATTCAGAAATGAATATCTGAACACTTTATCAGCTGATCTAAGTAGAGGGTTAAACTTTGAGGGCCATCAGAATTTTGATATAGCCTCAAAAATTCCCCAAATGATAGTTAGTTACATGTGGAAATATAAAGCCTTTATAGAGAAAAGCCCGGGAATACAATATTATCAGAGAATTGGAAATAATGTCACTAATACCAATTTGTCCCCTCTACAAGCAGTACTAAAATGAACACAATATTATTTATGTAGCCGTCTTGCATAAAAACAGACTCCAAATTTAATCAACCAGCAAACTCATACAATGTAAAGAAGGATGATTTGTCCTATAATGTTTTGTTTGAATTATTATAGACAAGGAAAAATAATGGCATTGTCCACTTGCATATTTTCTTTTTTTTCCATGTTAGATAACTATCTATTGTTTTTTTCTTTTCCTAACCCCTAATAAAGAAAGGACAATAAAATAACAAAAATACTAAACAAAACAAGATTTAACAAAAACACCACAAAAGAGTAACAACAAAACAAAATGTGAAGTTTGTGTTGGGTTGGCCAGCTACTCCTGGGCATGCAGTCTGCCCTGGAGTGTGATGTACCTGGGGACACTCCATTGGAGAAATCTGATTTTTACTTTACCAGTAAGTGTTTCTACTTCTCCATTTTGAGACTCTGTCTTACACCTGTGCAGATCTTGTGTGAGTTCATATAACCATCAGTCCTGTTCTATCTATAAGGCATTTTTCTTTGGCGTCATCTGTCACCTCTGGCTCTAACAGTCTGTTTTCCTCCTTTCCCACATAAGTTCCTGACCCTTGATAGCAGGGCTTTGCTGAAGACATTCCACTTACGACTGAATGCTCCAAAAATTCTGAAGATTGTAGCTAGGATACTTCTATAGCTAATAAACATGTTAAATGAAGTTGCAGGATATAATTTTAACAAAGAGAAATCAATAATTCCCTAAATAGAAATGACAGAAAGAGGTTGAAAAATAAATCAGAGAAATAGTACCTCTTACCATAGCTTCAAAAATATCTTTGAATACCTTCTATCAAGCAAGTGAAAGACTTTATAATAAAAACTTTAAGACACTAAAGAAAGAAGTTGAAGATGGAAAGATCTCACATGCTCAGGATCAATAAGATTAATACTGTGAAATGGCTATAATACAAAAAGTAGATTCAACACAAAATTCAACATACCTCTTAACAAAAGTTGAAAAACAATCTTCAACTTTATATGGAAACATTAGAAACTCATGATAGCTTAAACAGCCGTAAGTAATAAAAACAAAACTTCTGAAGGTATGACTGTCACATGTTTTAAATTGTATCACAGAACTATAGTAATAAAAACAGTATGGTATTGGCATAAAAACAGCACAATGATCAATTAAATTAAATTGAAGGCTCTTACATAATCCTACACACTAATTTTCATACACACACACACATACACACACACACCACCCCACACCACATACACACATACACAAACACACACTTACACACAGATACACATACCACCCGACACCACATCACATACACACACATACATATACATGCACATACACACACACAGATACACAGACCACCTCCACACACACCACCCCACACCACACACACCACCTTCCACACATACACACACAAACATATTTACACATAGATACACACACCACCCCTTCACACACACATACATACACATACACACACACCACCCCACACCACATACACACATACATATCAACCCATACCACACACACACACTTACACACACACACACACACACACACACACACACACACACACACACACACACACACACACCATCACCACCACCACTACCACCACCCCACACCACGCAAGCCAAAAGTACATGCTGGCAAAAGATGTCAACAAATAGTGCTGGTCAAAATGGTTGCATGTAGAAGAATTCAAATAAATCCAAATCTATAACCTTGCACAAAATTCAGCCCTAAAAAAAGCAGAGATAAGACCTGTTACCTTAATCCGACTAAAGAGAAGGTGAGGAATAGTTTTTAATTCATCGGCACAAGAAAAGACCAACTGAATAGGACACTTACTGCACAGGACATTAAGATCAACAATTAATAAATAAGACTTCATAAAGCTACAAGTCTTCTGGACGTCAAAGGACACCATCTTTCAGATGCCACAGCAGGTCACAGGATGGGAAAAGAACTTTCTCAATTATACATTTATATTTTTGTAATTTTTTCCTTTATTCAAAATAGATTATTTTCTTAAATGATATATACTGATTATAGTTTCGCCTTCCCCTACCCCTCCCAGTTACTCCCCTTTTCTTCTCCCCTCCCCTTAGGATCCACTGCTTTTATGATTCTCATAATGAAAAAAACATGTATCTAAGAGATCACAACTAAATATGGCAAAATAAAATATATTAAGGTGAAGCAAAAGACATCATATCCAAGTTGGACATGGCAACCCAACAGAAGGAAAAAAGTCCTAAGAGCATGCACAAGAATCAGAGACCCAGGGACACAGACTCTGATGGCTCCAATTACAAGAGAGACTTCATTCAGTAATGGATGGAAGCAGATGCAGGGATCCACAGCCAAGCACCAGGCTCTAGGAGTCCAGTTGAAGAGAGGGGAGAGGGATTATATGAGTACTGGGGGACATGGTCAAGATGACAACTGAACCAAGTTCATGGGAACGCATGAACTTTAGACCGACAGCTGCGGATGCTGCATGGGCCCTCTGCATAAGGGAGACAGTTGTATAGCTTGGACTGTTTGAGGGACTCCAGGCAGTGGGATCAGGATGTATCCCTGGTGTATGAGCTGGTTTTATGGAGCCCACTACCTGTGGTGTGATGGAGAGGGAGAGGGGCTTGGTCCTGCCTCAACTGAAAGAATTCTCAATCCAGGAAACTCAGCTTGCTGAGAAAAACATAAAAGAAATGTTCAATATCTTTAGCCACCAGGGAAACGCAAATCAAAACTACTCTGAGATTCCATTTGAAATCTTTCATAATAGCCAAGTTCAATAACACAAGGGACAGCTGATACTGGTGAGGATATATAGTAAGGGGAATATTCTTCCATTTCTGGAGGGAGTGTAAACTTGTACAACCATTATAGAAATCAATGTTGAGGTTCCTCAGAAAGTTGGGAATCTACCTCAAGATGCAGCTAAACCATTCTTGGGCATATGTGCAAAGGATGCTTCATTATTCTACAAAATACTTGCTCAACCATGTTCACTGAAGCTTTACTCATACTGGAAAAGACCTAGATGTTCTTCAGTAGAAGAATAAAGAAAATGTGCTATATTTGTGCAATAGAGTATTACTAAGCTATTAAAAATAATATGATATTTGCAGGTAAATTAATACAACTAGGAAAAAAAAACATCCTGAATGAAGCAACCCAGACCAAGAAAGATAAATATGGTATGCACTCACTTATAAGTAAATGATAACCAAGCTACAATCTGCAGACTCAAGAGATGACAGATAAAGAGTATGGGTCTAGGGAGAAGCATGTATCTTCCTTGGAGGGGTAAATACAATGGCCATTCTGAAGCTATGGAGCTTCCTATGGGGTTTTATAGTTATCAATTACATTTTTATACACTTACCTTCTGAAAAAAATCATGACAGAATTAAATCTAGAAAAGCAATTAGGTTTACAACATTTTCATGACTCATGTGTCCATTTATGTTCAGTCTCATCACCAAATATGACCATTTTCCTGATCTCTTTACTGAATGTGATATTGCACCCACACTTAGACATATTAGAATATATAGTTCACAATTGTTAAAAGAACTTAATTTAAAATCCAAGGTGTTGAAAATACTAGAACAACACAGGAAACAGCCTGGAGGACACTGGCTGGGTGGGTGGGATCCTTCAGAGCAGAACCCTAGTAGCACAGGAGTGAGCCTTAATCAGTGAGACTACATGGAATTAAGAGTCTGCACAGCAAAGGAAAATATCAACAGAGATGGTCCAACGCATGCGAGAAAGTCTCTACCAGACACTCTTGAGACAAGGAGCTAATATGCATACTTCACAAAGAATTTCAGAAATTAAATCCCAAAGAAATACAACTGACAACCAGTACGTGGGTTAATGAACTGAACAATCTTTTATTTTAAAATTTTATTATCTATTTATTTAAATTTGGTAAAACATATTTTGATTATGTTTTCTCTCATCTAACTCATGGGAGCTCCCCTCTGACACTCCCTACACACTTTATATCATGGTCTCCTCCTTCTCTCCTCCCTCCCTCAGCACACTAGAGAATTTTGTAAGTAATTTTGCATGTTTATTATTTTGTGTACAAGCTAAACTAAGTAAATTGCTTTAACTTCTGAAAACAAGAAAATAAAATAATCTCAATTTATTATTATCCTCACATCTTTTATGTTCTTAAAATCTTCTCTTCATTTCCAAAATTTTATAAGTAATATGCATCCATACTTTGAATATAGGACACTCTGAAATGATTTCAGCATAGTGTTTCATCCAAAGTCCATCTGGGAAGGTTTGGCCCAGGGAAGAAGCATATGTGCTACAAGGACATAGTGGTCCACCTCTGTGCCAAGCCTCAAATCTCTCCTGCTTGTGTTGTTGCTGGACACAGATGTGACACTGCAGAGCATTTGCCCCTATGGAACAGATGAGGATGCTACAGGAGAAACTACCTGCCTTAGAGTAGAAAGGGAAGGTGCCAGGAGAGGCCATTGATTACTGCTGACAGTCTTGGTTTTGAAATACCTGTAGTCTTGGGAACTGTGTGATTTAATTTCTGTATATCTGAATTTTTTTTTTATCAAGTATGCTCTAAAATCTTTGACTTAGGTAAAACTATTTTCATATATTGTAACCTAGATACTTCTGAATATTTAAACAAAGAAGTTTGCAGTATTGTTAAAATGTGATGTGTGTTCAGTGAACTTTGACTACCTTGAACTGTATGGTGACCATCATATCTACAGATAGTACATAGTATATCTGGAGATAGAACATGGACATATATGTGTGTATATATATATATCATATATATATATTTAGCAAAAAACTAAGGGTATGAATGTATGGTGTGAGTGTGTGTGTATGTGTGTGTATGTATGTGTATGTGTGTATATGTGTGTATGTGTGTATATGTGTATGTATGTGTGTGTATATGTGTGTATTGTGTGTGTGTGTGTGTGTGTGTGTGTGTGTGTATGTGCAAATGTGCCACAATGGGCCTATATGGGCCAAAGAACATCTTCAGGAGTCAGTTCTGACTTCCCACCTTGTTGAAGCAGTCTCTTATTTATGTCATGCTGTAGACACAAGGCTTGCTGCCCCCAGGCTCCTCACCAATATCCCATCTTTACATGTTTCTAAAGAGGGCTGCACTACACCTGCACACTCCTGCATGTGGCATTTTATGTGGGCTCCAAGAATGGAAGTCAAGTTTTCAGGCTTTTCGGGCTGGGACTTTTACCATCTAAGCCATCTCTCCAGCCCTGTTTTTGTCTTTTATTCCTCCTGGTAAAAGGCAAGATACTTGAAGACTACCCCATTTGCACCTGCACGGTGAGATAAATGTTCTATTTTCTGGCATACAATTAAGACTCCAGCAATAATAGAGATGAATTTGGTGGTAAAGGAAATGCTAAATTGAAATTCAGCAACTCTGGATTGCTGTAAACTCTAGGGACGTGCACGAGCCCAGCAAATAAGTGAAATAAAGTACACTTGGCAAAAAAGTGAGGAAATAACTTGACAAGAAGACTCCTGTTCTCAATTACCTCAGGAAGGAAGAGGATGTGTGTGAAGAGCCAGGAAGTTAGAGATGAGGTGAAGGAGTGTGAGAGAAGGTTGAGGAAACTTCAAGACGATGTTCATGAGCAACATGAGCAGACAAGCTAATATGATTGTGATTTTGTGCCTGGGAGAGAGAGCTTTATAAAGAAATAGGCTAATTGCTTATGCAATTGAGCTAGGCTGAAGTTTCAAGCTGCAATGAGATTAAAATATGGGCAGCCTTAGGAAATTATAGGTTCTCTGTCTTATTCTTAGAAGAAAATTTATTTTGAAAGGACTTACCTCGGGAGAAAACATAAAAGCCCCTTAGTTCCTGGAAGCTCCTTAGTTCCTCCTCACCTTTCACTTGTGGCTAATTTGGCTCCAACCAGGAACACAAAAGAACAGGTTGGCTTCTTGTATGTATGAGGGAAGGGAATGTGGGGCAAGTTAAAGAAAGCCCTCAGACGAGGGGCTGTCCTTTTTATGCAAAGAGCACTACTTGGATACATTCATTTTGACTTCAAGAAGGCTGTGACATGGATGGAGTTGCTTCCAGGAAGGCATTTGTGGAAAGGATTAACCCCTAGCAAAATATTTTCAGCTTCATCCAGACACTAAGCTTGAGATTTTTGTCTTCTAATGTTACTGCCAGTACTCTCTGGGCCATAAGAGGGTAAGAAGAAATAATCAAAATGCCAAGGCCATTGATGGAGTAATAAGGAAAATGGCAGAAGCATACAGCAGAGGTTTTTCAAATGCTTCTTGAGGCTACTCTATTCCACCACTCCATTCTGGAAACCATAGGCCAAAACCTCTGGAACCAGGAGCCAAAGGTAACGTTTGCCGTTCAAACTCTCTGGTGTTTTTTCGCAGCAACAGAAATCAGACGAATCCAATGCTGCCTTCATCAATTCTAAAGAGAGGCAGAGTCATAAATGTACTCAGAAGTTCAGTAAATGTTAACTGTCTTTCAGTACCGGGGGTTGTTGACTGAGCGCAGGGTCTTGTGAATGATGGGCAAGTCTTCTGCTGCTTAAATATATACCTAACCATATTTCTCCTTTTAGTACTTATTCTGAGACAGGGTCTCATATGTTTCTCAGGATGTCTTTGAGCTTGCCTCGGCCTCCCCCAAAGCTTTCCCACTAGACCTACATAAGTAATTATTAAACAAATGACACTAACACCAACACTGTGTTGGATACTGAGGATATGGACAAATCTTACTATTCCCTTAGATCTACCAGGGAATATAGTCAAGAATCTCAAAATTCAAAGTGATGAGATGAAAAGACAGGCCTGGGACTTCGAATGAGATATATCTTGGGCTGTTTTCTTTATCAGCTATTGGTAATGATAACTATTCTATTCTTATCTATTTCATTTAGAGTTGATTTTCTATGTTTCAAAATCAGATATGATTCATATAAAGTTATTTCTCAGCAATGTATAGCTTTAGGTTTAAGTGCAGTAAGGTCCCAAGTGCATGCGATAATACCTCAGTGTTGTGCACCACTGTGGTAGTTTGAATGTAATTGGCCCCCATAGGCTCACAGAGTGGTTTTTATTAGAAATGTGGGTTTGTTGGAGTACGTCTGGCATTGTTGGAGGAGGCATGTCACTGTGGGAGTGGACTTTGAAATCTCACATAATCTCAAGCCATGTCCAGTGTCTCAGTTTACCTCCTGTTGCCTACGGATGAACATATAGGAATCTGAGCTCCCATTTCAGTACCATGTCTGTCTGCATGCTGCCATGCCCTGCTGTGATGATGGACTAAACCTCTGAACTGTATGTCAGGCCCAGTGAAATGATTTTCCCTAAGAAGAGTTGCTGTGGCCATGATGTCTCTTCATATATAGAAACCCTTGTTGAGACAACTGTGGAGGACTCCACATAGGCAGGGAAACTCTTCTCATCCCACACTAAATAGGACTTGGATGACGATGGCTCAGGGTTTGAATTTGTGCCCCAGACTCACTCCTGTCGCATGATAGCTGTTTAGGAAGGAAGCATCTTTAGTGTTGAATGTACATTGCCACTATTAGAGAGAACTTCCCAGGGTGGACATCGAAATTCTTAGTGAAAATACATGGAAAGAATGCATTTGGATCATAATTAGAATGCTGGCTAGTTTTATGTGAACTTGATACAAGCGTGAGTCATTTTGGAAGAGGCCACCTCAATGGAGCAAATGCCCCACCAGATTTGTTCCTTTCTATCTAATCTTTCTTATGTTTCCCTTCACAATGTATTGTACCCATATGTACATTTGTTTGACATGAATTAATGGCTAAACTCTGCCTATGACAGAGAACATGTGGTTTATTTCTTTCTGAGATTATGTTACCTCACTTACTATTGTACATCTTGAGTCAATCAATTTTCCTGTGAAATTTAAAAATTATACATCTTTTAAAATGTTTCAAATAAATTAACAGTAACAACAACAAAACTGTGCCATCTTCTCCTGGACACACATTTCTTTCAACTCTGTAATATCTCTAGGGCTTGTTTGTAATTACTTACTTACTTAATTAATCTGTGTGGGGGCTGGGAATACAGCCTCTGACTTTATACATAAAGACAAGGTCTATATCACAGAGCTATGTAGTTAGCCTCTGATTTAAAATCTGTATTTTATTAGATGTATGTAACATTCCCATTTATTGTGAATGAAGAAGCTGAGATATTTATAGGACTCACTTGCAATTACAGAGGTGGTACCTGTGCAGACTGAGGATCCAGAAAACTGCCTTCCTCTGGATTCACTCTTTGCTTTACACCTTGTATATTTTCTGTTGAGAGAACACTTGGGTGGTACTAAAAGCCAGAGGATCAAGCAAGTTCTTGGAACACACGTCTGTGAGATGGGTGGCTGCAGAGCAAGCAAACCAATAGACATATGCCATTGAGGAATGAATTGTGGGCTCCGGAGTTTCCCTTTGGCTGCTTTGTTAATACACCTCTTGCAGTGTTTACCTAACATAACTCCAGCCTAGCCTGCAGGGGCTCATTAATTGGTGTGAAGCTCTGACATGTTTTGTTACTGTTAGTTAAGAAATAAATAAAATAAAATACACTCTACCTCACCACAAACCCAAATTAGCAAGGAGAACAGTACTACCCTGTGAAAACCAAGGTGGAGACCGATGTCTTTGGTTTCTCGGGTAGCACTATGCCAAATAAAATAATTCATTTTCCATATCCACCTCACAGCTTCCTTTTAGGTCTTCAGCACTTCTTCTTGAGATTGCTGTGACATCACTTACTAGGTCTTGGAAAATAGTGTAACTTCAGTCGTTAAGTAAATATTGAAGGATGGAGATATAGTGCAGGGATAGAAAGCTTGATTGGGTTTCTGGCTTGCATCTTATTGCTACATTCTTTGGAAATAAGACAAACACCACATCATACACACTACTTAATTACCCAACTCCATCTATTGTTACATTTCATCTCTAGTATATGTCGAAGCCTATGTAAGCAAAGGTTCTACAGCAAACAGGGTCAGTAGGAATAGGCCATCAGTTTTTACGACACACAAATTTGAAGACTATTGGTTTTAAGTTTTGTTTGCAAATGTATGGACACTGGAAGTGAGGTGTGATGCGAGGTACTATGTGATAGAAGGTAGCATGAGGAGAAGATAGAGTGAGAGGCTTAAATGCATTTTCTTTTATCGTATAAATAGCTGGAAAAAAGCTACTACTCAGAAGTACAGATCTCTTAGCTCCTAAAGTAGCTGCTTTTTATAACAGCATAGGTCAATTATTTGTGTAAGGGCAATTCAAACTAATTATTAGCCTTCTCAGGGAAATAAAAGCAAGTTTATAAGGAAAGAAATTGACTCTGTTTCCATATCATTATTGGATCTACCAATCGAAGTTCATCAACCATTCAATTCCATTAAACAACTACAAATTCAGTCAAACAATTGAGCAGGCACATATTCTACATAGCTCAGCAGAGTAAGTATTGTATGGATAGCCACAGTCTGGTGCTTTCTGATCCCCATAAACAAACCAAGAGAAGCATATGCACAAAGGTTGCTTCCTCTGTGTTACTCACCAAGTCAAGCTGATTAAACTGGTAACTTTGCTCTGTTTATGGTCATGTTAGTTATAGGTGATGTAGCCTTCACCACTGACAATCAGCCAGGCAGAAAAACCAATTAACTAGTGCATCTAAATCACAAGAAAGAGGAGTCATTTTCTAAATGACCTGGATACAATCTTGGTATTAAATTACTAAGTTAATTAATGAATAAATTCTAGGACATTGTTGGTTTGCAACTTTACTCATCCATCACATTTTATGAATCAATTTTTCTTTCTGCATCAGTCGTTGAGAAGCAATTATTATTGAAATATATTTCTTATCACATTAAAGAAAGAGTTGCTTCAAGTAGTTAATTTCAAGTTGATTTTTCTGTATATTCCTTGATACAAAATCCTGAGAGGTTAAACAAAAAGAAAAAAGAGACCCATCTTTTGTTACACTTGATTACACTTGCTAGGAGCAACCTCATTCAAAAGGTCTGGTTTTTGGATCAAGGCAATTGACATGACTCACATGAGTATCACACACATCTTCAGGTATTTTAGTTTTGCTTAAGAGCCAATAACCAAGTTAGACTATAATTCTTGACATTTGTTTTAGTGCTTTTCATAGCATCACATATATTTCATCTTATATTATGTTTTCCTTCATTTTAGGAGAGATAGAACAAATGCTATTAATTGCTTTTAAAGACGAAGAAGCAGGCATGGAAAGTCCACCTGTGTCAAAGGCCACACAACTCAGTGCTGTTTGAAGTATGCCATGATGCCTGTTTTTCAAACACATGCTAATCTTTACATGTGCCTAAGGTGGGAATGTCTTTCTCTATGCTGTAAATATTAATTGTTAAATAAAGGAGCTGTTTTGGCCCTTGGCAACACTGTAGCCAGAGACAGCATAGTTAAGAGAAGGAAGGTGGAATTAGAGACAGGTGGAGCCAGACGCCCAAGAAGAAACATGTAAGGAACACAGATGTGCCACGGGTCACGTGGCAGACAGATTAATGGAAATGGGTTAAGATAAAGGAACTAGCTAGTGATGTGCCTGATCCATAGGCCAAACAGCATGAACTTAACATAAGCAGCTGAGTCATTTTGGGGGGGAGCCTAAGGAGCCTTAGCAGCAGTGGGCGGCTAAGGGGCCTGGGGTGGCAGGTCTATAGGTCTGGACCTCTGGCCGGATGAGGCCAAGAAACCTCATTAGAAACCTCATTGTAACAGATGATGTCCCAACGTGGGCTGAATACCCATATAAAACCTGAGAAAGATTAGAAAGGGTTCTAGAACACAGAAACTCAGCCAAAACAGCTTCCAATTTGTGTATCTGAAGCAGGTCATTGTACAGAGATAGTGTGGCATCCAGGCCACAAACAACATGGCAGGTGGACTTAAGGTAAGGAACTTAAACTGCAACCATGCTGGTTCCCAGCATGTGACTGATTTAAGGTTTACATTTATATTGAACAGAAAGGAAACAGAGTCAAAGACAGTTTCTTAGTAGCAGAATTTTCTTGGGTCTGCTCTGCTGATGGCGAATATAGATGTGGCTGCTTTACAAGAACTTACTGATTCAACTTTGTCTGCAAAAACTATATGGCTCTTTAAGAGAGTGGTAGCATTTTAAAAGCTTTTCTGGCTGGAAAATGATTAAGGATTCACAATAAAACAGAGTCAGATGAAAGCAAAAAACCTGTAAACCGGTTACAATGTGTGTAAATTGTACATAGGCTTCAGAGAGAAAAGAAAGAGGGTAGAGTAAGTCCCAGAATAAGAAAATAAAGTATAAAAATAAAGCTACATAAAGATGGAAAATAGACACAGAATCTGGATTATGGTTATTATTATGTTTTCTTTTAATTTCTTAACTGTTAATGAGCTAATTGCAGAAAGATGATTACAAAGACTGCTAAGTTAAACAAGAATATATATTTTAAAGGTATTTTGACTTTGAAATTTGTGTCTAAGGATTTATTGCTTTGGAAGAGTTCTGCTTTTGCTTCCACAGAAGATGAGAACCTGTGGATTGCTTCCAGGCTCTTATGGTTTAATCAACCAAGACCGCCTGAAAATTCTATGATGGGAAGAGATGGTCACATCAACTTCAGGAATACAGACTAAGATGATCCAATCTCAATAACCTGTAAGATTATCAGTGCCCCTCAATCAGTAGGAAATAGTAATGAAAAGCTATTCCCAAATTCTTCAAATATTGTTTATAAATGTTTGTTTTCTTATAACTGGTTAATAGTCATAGTTAATTTCTTTCTAAGAATAAAAAGGGGATATGGTATATGAGTGATTTAAAAAATTAGATTATTGAATATTCTTTAATCCAGAAATCAGATGTTAATCTCAAGATATTTTAAAGTGTATGGATTTTAGTTTAATGATACAAATTTTAAGGTCAATTTTATTATGCTGTGTGTATTTTTCTACTCTTGTTTAAGGTGTGATGTTTATGTAACTGATTTAAAAATGTAATGTATAATTAAGAAATACATGTTAGTAAGATATTTAGGTTTACAAAAATACATTTCAATTAGATAGGTAATCTTCAAACACTTCTAAGACCTACAGAATATGGCATTTAAAATATTTTGAGAACTTAGACTTTTCTGGATAATGAGATAGATCTGCTCCTGGCAGCACCAATCTACTTCAAGAGAAAAATGGGCATCAAAGAAACTCCATATGGAGTTTGTGACAAGTTAGTCACTGGACAAGAATCTGTTCTTGTATTGACTGCTTGACAGTATACTGTTTAAATTTGACATACAGGTTCCATAAGAAAGCGACCTCTGAACTTTGACAGAATAAGCTGAGATGGTCCTTCAGGTTCCTGCTTTTCAGAGAAAACTGTCAGATATTCTTCAGGACACAAGGAGAAGCAACTGATGAACTATACTAGAATGGGAAGAGCAGATTTCCTGCTTCACTGAAATGAAAAGAGACTCTGGGCCTGTAGGCTGAAGATGGATGCCCCAACTTTATAAAGGAACTTTGGGTGACTGTCAGGCAAATAGGTGTCATCTCTGTCTTTCCTAGATTTTGGAAGTTGCTTGCACTTCCTGTTGAGTTGGGTAAATATTATATCCTTCTCTGGTCTTTGATGTAGTTGAAGATTAAATAGGTATAGGAATAGTTTTTCTTAGTTATTTTACAAAGTATATTGGATATGAAACTTGAGATTTACAAGGATAAGAAAGATGATAGAATATTACTTGAGTCAAAGAAAGAGAAATAAAACTCACATAGTGCTCATCCAGAGCTGGAACCTGGAGATCCAGAATAAGCCGGGGCAATTTGAGATATTTTGATGGAATCCCCATGACTATGTAGGCACTAAAGAGCAAAGGTCTATTCTGCACATGCAATGAAGAAAGGAAGAATGTTCCTTGTTTGGCTATGTACAAATTCTAGCTGTTCATTTGCCTCATTTTTATAATTCCAAATGCTATATATATAATACTGGAAACAAAGAATATTTTCACACAGGAAAATGTGTCTGAGCTGTTAAAAATGAGCAAGTACAGAAGAGGTTAAACCATTCAGTATTAATTGAGGTGAGCACCAGCTTCCCCCCTCTTTAACTTCAGACTGAATGGCCTTATCTGGGAGAGTTACTATTCACTAAAAGCAGCAATTTGTTGAGTCATCAGAAAGACTTCTTTAAAATGAACATTTAATTAGATGGACAAATTCAAATATATTTAAGAACAATGTCCACATTATCTTCTATAAGATTGCAAAGTCTCATATTGTTTGTTTCTATGAGTGGGGGAAATGGGAGTAGATAGATCACAAGTATCTTAAAAAAAAAAAAAAAACACTATAGATCTTTGCCTTTCATTTTAGTTGAGGAAATATAAAGAGATAGAAGTGATAGATGGGATCCAGCTTAGGTATATAAAGGTGATATCTATGGCTTATGAAAGTCTATCAGTATAGGAAATATTCTTGGCATATTCAAGAAAACGGTGGGGGAGAAGATGGAAATAATTGAATACTGAATAACAGGGTGGAAGACTAAGCAGTCAAGAAAGGCTGTTAGAAAACTGCCACACTTATTTACCCAGTAGCGCTTACAAACAAAAACCCTGAATCAGTTCCTGTGTAGAATAAAAATCCATCCCAACTATTCTACCCTGTGGCTTTAAAGGGCACCATTGTGCTCATTAATACCAACTAAGCCAATCAGTCCAATTATGTGGGTTTTTTGTTACCTGTCCACAGTCTTTAATTGAGAAAAATATTAGTTCTTAGAGGTTGCCTGGTTTAGGAAGAAGATGAGCAAGCGAGCCCAGATTTGCTAATATGCCTTTGTGTGACTTTAGGAAATACACTTGAACCAGGAACCTATCTGTGTGCATTGCTCACTCTTTTCTATTGAGCTCCAACAAACGCAAAACCTGCTCATAGATAAGAGAACATATGCCGTTCACAGAAAATGTAAAACACATGTCAGAGAAATATAAATTCAAGTAGGAAGAACATAGAATAATGAGAAACATATATCTTAATCTTATGTAAGAAAGGTAATGGGGGCTAGATGGATAAGATCAAAATGTCAGGAACTTTTTATTTTATTTATTATTTAGGTAAGATCTTACCACTGTGGCCTTAAACTTGTCATCATCCTGCTTTAGTCTTCCGAGTGCTGAAATTGCTGTTTCCCCTCTCATTTTTAGCTCTATATCTGAGATACTATAAAGTTTATTTCAAATACTATGATGACTATTTTCTCATTTTCCAAGTACAAAATTGACTCTTATAGATGATAAAGGAATATTATGTTTATGAACTAAACTATTCTTTAAAAAGTAACTGTAATGAATATTTAACACACACCCAGATTTGTTTTACAAAATGAAACATACACAAAAGGTTTAGAAAACTTAGTAAGGGAAAATAATGAATTACAGTTTAGAATCTAAACTTGCAGTGGCATTTTACAAAACAATAGAAACAGCAATGATCTTACAAACTCTCCACAATGCCTTTAATTCATTTTATTCCTCACACTAAATTATACCTACTAAAATTTGCAACTTACATTTGTTAGCCAAAGTCTCCATGAATATTCAACTAAGGAAGGAAAATACAATGGTTCTTTTATTCTTGATGCTAGAAAATTATTGCTGTTAGATGCTACATTGGATATTTACAAACAAAGTTCATTTGCAGATGGGTATGGTAAAATTAAGTTTGTTCAGAAGAGAAGAAATCTTGTTAATGGGGTACTTACCCAGAAAATGAACCTAGTATGCATAGTAAATAAATGTAAAACAGAATTTATTTTTCTAGCTCTTACAATAAATGGCAACTCCCAAATTTTCTGGAGTCACAGGACAGAAAGCTTGAAAAATGCTTAACTTCTACCCGTGTGTCTTGCATTCCAATATAGGTTTCTTTGAATTATCACTAATGTTAACTCTTACATTTCTGTTCCCACTTTTGACCTTGGATGAAGCATAAGCTTTCTAAAGTTTAAATTAACCATCCACAACAATAAGATATTGATTAGCCTGCCTTTTCTTTCTTGAATTAACAAAGAACTAGATATATTAATTATCTAGCCATCTTGAAATTCAACAAACTTATTATTCATTAGAACACAATAATTAATTGTCTTTTACTCTTTATATTCAAGCAGATTGAAATAGGTTCCTACTCTCTGTCAAGTTCCAGGGTTTTCACTACTGTTGCATTCTGGATCCTTCCATTAGATGAATGACTTCAAGTCAGATGTATTGGTTATATTTTTTGTCTACTTGCCACATTGTAGACTCATCTTATATAAGAAAACCTCAAATGAGGAAGCTTCTTCATTATTTCATTCTTTAGGCAAGTCTAGTTCATTGACTGATGACAGTCATGGAATTGTTCAGGCCAGTATGGCTTGGGCAGATGGTCACAGGTTGTATAAGGAAATAGTCTAAACAGACCACAGTGAGAAAGCCAAGATGAAGTATTTCTCCATGGCTTCTACTTCGGTTACAGCCTCCAGTTCTGTCTTGAGTTCCTGCCTTGGTTTTTTTCTCAATGGACCGTGACATGTTTTTGGTTATAGTCTTGATTACAGCACTAGAAAATACAATAGAGCCTCAATACTTTGCTCTTGGCAATTTCCTATTTAAAAAAAAAAAAGTTCTCATCATTGTCTCAGAATGAAAGCCAGCACTTCTGGGTACACATATAAGTATATATGCATGTATGTGCATTGTGCAATACATTTCCATATAGAACATATTATATATTTCCCCAAATCTAATATGCTCATATAAAGAAAAGTTGTATTGAAATAGATATTTCTTATAGTTAATCAGATGATGGTGAATTTTTTAAATGCATAGTAGTGACTGCTGTGGGATTATGTTCTGGTACATTGTAAATATTTGTCCCTCCTACTGGTTTAATAAAATCCTGATTGGCCAGAAGGAAGTGTGGGCAGGATATCAGAGAGGAAAAAAAAAACCAAAAACCAAAAACAAAAAGACAAACAAAACAAAAATCTCTGGGAAGAGGAAGAGTGAGGAGAAATGCCAGTAGACACAGAGGAAAGGAGACCAGGATGCTGCTCTGAGAAAAGGTACCAAGCCACACGGCTAAGCATAAATAGGAATATGGCTGAAGTTAAAGCATAAGAGTCAGCAAGCAATAAGCCTGAAGCATAGACCAAGCAGCATGTAATTAATATAAGACTTTGTGTGATTATTTGTGACTATGGGTCCAGACCTCAGGGCTAGGTGGGGCCAGAAATTTCTGACTACAATGATCTACTATATGTGTGGTTTTAAAGACCAAGTAATAAACATAGATAACTTGGCATAGAGTTCAGGGCTTAATAAGTATTTAGCCAAAGGCAATTATGTACCTACTATGGCATCTTCTCTGATATGCTAATTAAATGTTTGAACTAAGATCAGTTAGGACAATTCTCTAGAATTCCAAACACAGTCTTTGAGGAGTTCATCAGGTGAACGAAATGATGAAAACTGAAAATGAATCATGAAAAACAGAGGTAGTATAAAGCCGAAACAAGTAGGTTCTAAGTGGAAATACAATGACCTTATTAAATAAAATGGAAAATTAGAGAGTTTATTGGATTAGGAATGAACAAAAGTAGTTGTTGTCATCCTCATAGACAATACTCCTCTGGACAAATGCAGCTTAGACACCCATTTCTAGGCAAGGCATGTTCCAAATGCATGTTTTTGGAACCTCTTTTCTGTGCTCTTCTGCTCTGAAAAACTGAAAACAAATTCTCCCTGCACCGGTAAAGTCTGGTGGCCACAGAGGGCGCTCACAAGAACTTCCTGCTAACGTCTTCTTCCTAGTAGGTTATGGAGCATGGCTTCCTTTCTTTTGTCAAGCTTAACCATAGCAAGTCACAGTAAGAGATAGTGTTTACAAGACTTGTTTCTAAAGTAGCTATGAAAACAAAATAAAGAGACCGGTGGAATTTAATATACATTACATAAAAACTTTAATGCATTGGATTGAAAAGATGGCTCAGTGGTTAAGAGCATTGACTAATCTTCCAGAAGAACCAGGTTCAATTCCCAGAATCCACATAGCAGCTCACAACTGTCTGTAAATCCATTCCGGGCACTCAGCACCCTCACACAGACATTCATGTAGGTAAAACATCAAATAAATGTTTTGAAAAAAATTAAAAGCCATTCGATTCCCATTTCATGGGTAATAAGTTGTTTTACAGTAATATGAATGTAAATATGTTGGTCTGCCTTTATTGTCTTTTAAAAACTACCAACGGATCATGAATTTAGTCATAACTTTATAAATCTGCTTTCTATATTCATTTTATTCAATATGGATAAGGCATATTAAACTATAGAGGATGTGTGCCTCTTTCAATTTCAGTAAGTTTAATAATGGCTACCGTCTAGGACTGGTGTAGAGATCAGTAGGGTGACTTCTTGACAGTCATTCATGGTTTTAGGTTAATAAGGACTCTGCCATTGGTGGCTAAGACTGTTCTGTCAGGGGAATCATCTGGAAGGTGGAAGAACATAGAAACACGTAGGCATCTTCAGTGGCTAAGTGTAAGAGTGATGATAATACATTATTTAGATTGAATTCTACTGGCTTACATCTGAGCCAAAAGAAAGAAGCTTAATGCAAGGGAAACTTGATGATATCTCCTGAATGTGTCTTTAGGATTGGAGAGAAGAGAATGGCAAGCTGGTGACAAGCAAAGCTAATCTTTTCTGCTCAGATGAGGGGAAAACCTACCTAACCATTTGTTATGTTAGGATATCGGCATTGTCTCTTGCCTTTTAGCATGCTCCTCCTGAGTTTGTAAGTGTTGACAAGGACGAGATCTTATTTATGTCTCTTCTGACATATTCTTTCAGGGAACAGTGGTTAGATGATATTGTCTGTAGGAGACATCGGGAACTTCCTCTCACAATTAAATAGACCTCTTTTTAAAATTTCTCCATGCCTGACTGTGATTTCATGTTCTTATAAATTTTTACCACATTTTGTAGAAGCAGTAATGGAAACTGTCTCCCAGGAGGTTTATTGATTGTGAGTGACTGTTGAGCTTTTACAGTTTGTGAGACCTTTAACAGCTATACATTTTTTTGTTAGTTCAAGACAGATCACCACAAATCTGAGTTTTCATTAAATATGAAACAAAAGAAAATGCAACCACTTTAAAAATTATCCAGCATTGATTTTTATAGTTTTATTATTGCTCAGAGCTCAAAATTTTACATTGGAGAACAAATGTGCCAGCAAATGGTATTGACTATCAGAATGGGACCTTCCTGGTGTCTGTGCTATGGTTGGCACTTAACCTTAGGAAATGACAGTGTCTTTGGTGCAACCAAGATAACATTATGCCAGAGATCGGGCACAAATATCCAATGTTGATTCTAGTTCTGGGTATGATAACTATCAACTAGTGATACACACAAGGACCTTAATTTCTGCAGGTTCCATATTCTCTAATTTAGCCAGCAGCAGATGAGAAAAATTCATAGAAAAAAAGTACCTGTACTACTGAGCGTGTGCAGGCCTTTCTCTCTAGCAATAACTCTCTAGGAAAATAAGTATTATGACTATTTTCACAGTATTTACAACCATTGTAGTGCAGGGATGATGGAAAGCATGCAGAGGGTGTCTGCAGGTTGTAAACAAAGGTTATGGTACTTTATAGACTTGAACATGATGGATTGTGGTATCTTTATGTGGTATCTTTATTCTGGATCTAAGCTCTCTCATAAGTTACCAAGATCTGACTCATTTTCTTTAGCTTTAAAATTTGAATTTGTCTACAAAATGGAGTGTTTACATTATCTTTACATTTACTTAAACTGTTAACATTTTCTAAGACAAAAAGATCATTAACTTTGACTCTCATAGGTATCAGTCAACAAGTACAGCCCAAGAAAATTTGTGAAGAAGAATTAAGTATAACTTTATATTAAAACAAATATGAAAAAGTAATAAATTTTACACACACACACACACATATATATATATGATGTATACATGAACTCTAAACTTTGAGTTCTGCACTTTTGTAGATTATATTCTACAATGGTTAAGAAAGCACACATACTCAATAGAGATATCTTTGACTTATTAGTAGAATGTTAATTAAAAACAGTGAGAGCAGGCTTTGGATACGTATAAGATACCTGTTGAAAGTCTCTAATCCCAAGTAAATTTTCCTTTTAGTATTACCTACTAAAAGTCATATCCAAACTGCTGTTGGTGGTGATAACAGCAGAGCTGGAGGAAGAAGCTATGGCACTTGAATTTTTACCCAGCATTCTGACCTGCTATCACTTTAACATAAAGTTATTTAGAAATATACACAGAGATTCCAGAGGTCACTAACCTCTTCTTATGTTCCCTTTCTACCCATCATTACATACCTACTGACCCATGACTGAAAATTTACTTGGTCAGCTTTAGGCCTGCAGATGCAATCTACAACTTCGGCTCAGTAGATAATGGTAATTGGCTAACACAAGCACATTGATCTGTTTCACTGAGTGGTACCATACTTGTTTCATGGCAAAGATTAGAGAGTGATTCAGCATTCGTGAAAAAGTGTAAAAGGTTAGTAGCACAGTCAGTCCTAGAGGTGAAGCCATACTGGGAACAATTGAGGAAGGAAATGGTCTGGATTTATTATCTACATTAAAGAAATTGTGGGTCCCATGGATACCAGGAGTGTCATGGAGACCCAGTTAATAGGTTTTCTATTGGATTATTGTCAGGCTGCTGCACGTGATTTGAGAAGGAATGCTTGCCTTGTTTCCTGGCAGAAGCTACAGGCTATGTATGAAGTTGTGAGTAATTGCTGGGGTTTGGAAATGAAACTTACTGTTCCGAACAATGTTTTTCAAGGACTCTAAGCCTGATTGCTGTGAGAAATAGACAAGAAAACTAAAATCTGAGAAAAAAATTCCATTTTAGTGTTCATATTTTGCTTTGGATCCATGATACTTATATAAAAATGTTTGCTTAGGTAAAATCCCAAATGTCCGATTTAGTCAGGGAATCAATTGCTAAGCTGTCTTTTCTTTATTTAATACAAATATTGTTTTACTTTTGTTAGTAATGCATATTAGTGATGCAGAATAATGGTGTTCATTGTGACATATTCACATGCCTTTTACACACTTTGATCGTGTCTACTCCACATTACCCTGAACACTCCTGCTTCTTCCATGCCTGGCCTGTCCTTCTTCTCTTGCAGTGTTCCTCATATTTTTATGCCCTTCCTCTGATTCCATTGGTAAGAGAAAACATGTGGTTACAAGATGATTTTCAGCGCCATCCATTTTCTTCCTCCTTTATGGTGGAGTAACACTCTGTTATTTATATTTATAATCCATTCATGTGCGGGTAGGCACCAAGGTTCATTCTATAACTAAATCTGTTGTCACTGTTGACACTGATCCTTCATAAAGATATTATTAATGTTTATTAATAAGTATGTGATATACATTGAAGAGTGGAAGAGGTTAGAATAATATAACTTACTCTGCTCCCCCCCCCGAAATTGTTCCCTCATACATTTTAGATAACCAAGGTGCAGTATAGATCTGAGTTATATTTAGAATTTGGGGGTTAATGTAGATATGATCTGTTGCTAGTCTGGAGCCTGTTCAGTAGTAAGCATACATTAAAAAAATCACAGCCCAGTGACCTATGTTGGTATTTTTTTTGTGAATCCTCTTAAGCCATCTGGTTGCCTAAATGGTGAAAATATGAAATGGACTCTGGGTTCTCTTCCTTCCTTTATTTCATTTCCTTTCCTTCTCTCCTAACTTTCTCTAAGAGATAAAGAACGCGAAGCTGGCTTTCTGAGTGGTAGGGGAGGATATAAGAGGAATTTGGGGGGGGGGGGGAGAAAAAGGATATGATTAAAATGAACCAAGCAGAGGGGAGCGAGAGGGAGCGAGAGGGGTCAAGGACACTCTCATGGAACCACCTAAGCAGGGTTTATATGGGCTCGTGGAGACTAAAGTAGTATTTCTAGAGCCTGAATGGGCCCGTGCTAGGTCTTCTGCATGTATCTTACCAGGTATTTCTTAAAAATGTCAAAATACTATAAATCACAAATTTATTTATTCTATGTGAAATTCTAGACACCTTAATATGGGCACATTTAGAACAATCTGCTCCATGAGTGTAGTAGTGGGGTTTCTCGGTCCCGGGCGGCCAGAGGTCCGAGACCCACAGACCTGCCGCCCGAGACCGCTTAGCCACCGGCCGCTCAATCCCCCAGAAATGACTCAGATGCTTATATTAAGTCCATGCTGTTTGGCCTATGGCTCAGACACATTGCTAGCTAGCTCTTACATCTTAAATCAACCCATTTCTATTAATCTGTCTGCCACGTGGCCCGTGGCTCACCTATATTCCTACATGTTGCTCCTTTGGGCTTCAGCTTGGTCTGCCTCTGACTCTGCCCTTCCTTCCCTACCTATTCTGATTCCTCCTCCTACTTCTTCTATGGTGCCTGTCATGGCCCAAAACAGCTCCTTTATTTAAAGATTGAGATTCACAGCATACAGAAGGGCATTCCCACATCACATGAGTCACTTCATGATAGACCACTATCTAGTCAAACATCTACAGCAGGTACAAATGAGATGTAACATATATATGTATATTAATTAATCATGACACAAAATTGCTTTGATCCATCTCAGACAGGCAGGACTGGGCTTTGTGACTTCCAGTTGTCACTGAAAAGGTATGCCTGCTTATCTGGCTTTGTCCCTGCAAAGATGATGAAATGTTCAGAAAGACCAGCATTGAAATGTGAGTTCTTGAATTAGGATCAGAACCCAATAGATGCAAGCCAGCTTTGGTGTGGTCGCTTCAGAGCTGGATTGAATTTATTTGTTTAGCCTAAGTTTTCCTCTGATTTGATCAATAAACAATGAGGATGGTGACTTTGGCTTATCTCTTGCAACCATGTACTATACAGTGTATGGAAAAATCACAGGGAAAGGAACACAGCGGTCCACATTCCACTTCTAGTCCTGCTTGTCACCAGTTAGATCTGTGGCTGGAATGACAAGTGGCCTTGCTTTCCTATAGTTTCTTCGTTTATAAATTGGAAGTCATTTGTGTTACATTTTCCTTTCTGTAATGCCTACCTTTGTATTTACTTATTTTACTATGAAAGAACACTTAGGAGGAGACTTACCTTTTTTATATTTTGTTTTTCCTAGTGCTGAAAACAAACTCCAGAGAAGTATTCTATAATTGTATTGCCAATGGAGTGGGGACATAAAGAAAAGATGTGGCAGATAGATATGTGGCCAGAAAAGCTGAGACTGAGTAGACTGGATCTCTGATGGAGCACCCTGGAAGCTGGCTGTTTTTGTTATATAGAAGTGAACAGAGAGGCTGGGTTATTGTTTACAGACAAACAAGGACTCATGGTCATTGCATAGAGATAAATAAGGAAATGGGGTTATTACATACAACAAAGCAAGAGGACAGGTTTGGTTCATCTCTGTATGGAAGAGTCCCTGTAGGGGACCAGTCTTCAGGGCATAAACATGGAAAGGGTCATGGTGGACATTTTCTGCGTGTACTGTCAATTCCCACACATGGTCCAGAGAAAGGCTTTACCATTCTTGAGTTTCACATCTGGGGAAAAGGCTTTTTCATTTCTTCTGGTCTACTGCTAGGGTTTTTGTTGTATCTGTGTCCATGTCAATGGAACACATTCACTCAGGACTTCATTCTCTCAGCGTTTTCTCAGCTCCTCACAGTAACTGTTTCCATCATCTTGTATACTTGAAGTATACTAGTATACTGGAAGAATTTTGTGCAATAGCTCTCATTTCCTCCTACCCTTGGTTTTTAGCAGTTATCATTTGAGTCTTTTTTTTTCATGAGTGATTATTTTAGGTATCATTTCTAAGTGTTGCCACGTCATGCCCATTCTTGTATATTGAGGGTTGAGTATTGTCTTAGGTTCATGTCTTCTTGCTGGATATAAAATATTCTGATAAAGCAGCATAAGGGAGAAAGAGTACATTTTAACTCATAGCTCAGAGTCCTGCAATGTCAGGAAATTAAGGCAACTTGACCAGCAGCTGGCCAAAGTACATCCATAGTCAACAAATGAGATCAATGAATGTAACCATACTAGTGTTCAGTTCACTTTCTCCATGTTCTACAGTCTAGGCTAAGGAGTAATACTGCCCACAACCACAATCAAGACAGATATTCCCAAATCAATTAAGTAACAATGTTACCCAACTCCATGCATGTGTATGCAAACACACACACACACACACACACACACACACACACACACACACACACACACACACACACACACTTATAAAGGGTATATCTTGTTCCCTTCTCTTTCTGCTTTCTGACTTCCACGTCAGTGGCTCTCCTCTCTTTTTGTCCTGCCACTAAAGATGTTCTTTCTGCTTTATGAACTCAAATTCAAAACAATGAAACCAGCCAACTATGGACGGAAGTATCAGAAACCATGGGCCAAAAGAAAGTGTTCATTTTTTACACTGTTTCTTGAGTATTTTGTCCCACAGGACAGACTGGGATAATTTCTCCTCTCCTGTCACAAATGGCAGGAAGCAAATTCTCTTTAATTTCATCATTGTATGTATGTCTGAATCATAGATGCTTTTAAAGGATTAAGATCATGAACACAGAGTTGTATACAGGCACTCTAAGAGGTCAACTCACTTGAGCGTGTTATTCTATCAAATTGAAAAGTCTGAAGAGGTAGGAAAGAGCTGGTGCCTGATTATTGCTCAGTGAAGCATCAGCTTTATGGGGCTACTAAGGTTTGCAGTTGGTGCTGGCTAAACTAAGTTGCTCATGTATTCTCTGCAAAGTGGGTATTTAAGAGCCTCCTTACAAATTGCACTACCTGTTAGCCTGGTACATATTCCCATGAGTATCTGCTCTTATAACAGGGAAAATGCCAAGAATATACACAGATTAGAGGTACTTGGAGAAGCTCAGGGTCCTCAAATCTTGTTCCTTCTGACTGAGCAACTATGGGTACCTTGGAGAAGACATATAGCTTGTTTGGACTTAGTGTCACATGAAAAGGATTCTACATATTCAGAAGTGTCATTAGAAAATTCAAAAGATAAAATAAGCCCTGAGAAAGATAGAGTGAGCAAAAAGCATTTGACATTAGTAGAAGAAATTAGCAATTATTTAACCAGAAAAATGTTCCCAAGCTAAATTTTAAATAAGCCAGATGTTGTGAGATCTGAAATGCTCATAAATAAGAAAAACAAACATATACACTGCCTGGGTCTAGTGGCAGATGTAACCTGACTCTTCCTTTGTTCTATGTGATTCATCACTGTGTGCTGAGGACAGCTGAGGCTGGACTTGGCCTTGTAGACCATAGAACTATTCAGATCCCCAACTGAATAGTTTGAAAGGAATTGGAAACTATTTATATCCCAGGAAGCCCAGGTGTTCAGAGGGAAATGTGTTTTATGCTTGAAAAAGCTCCCCGGTTTCTCTCTTTAACATTTTCCCTTGTTTTTCTATTGCATGACTTTAGTGGGGACATCTTCAGATGGCAGCTAAACACAGAGGTCTAGATGAGGAGCAGACAGAGAAGAGCAAAAGATAAAGGGAAGCATGCTTTACCGCAAGGCATAGGACCTCCTGGTAAATGCTTTTTAGGCCAAAGCTCAGGACGACAGTTATAATGACTTCTCTTCTGGCCACTTAGGTCACATATTCAGTGCAAAGTATAAAAGGACAGAATCATAAAACCCTCTACCCACGGTTTTCTTTTGCCATCCAAACTTAGCACCAAATTCACTCTCAAAATATGCAAACTTGGCAGATGCTTTCTCTCATCCGGCTGATCAATTCTAATATCTCCCCACTCTCCTGCTTAAAATCCTGTGGGGGCTTAGGCTTGGTCCTCTCCTCATATCTGTACCTACAACTGCATCTTTTCTTGATTCTCTTCTTTCTATTCCAAGTGAAATAACTGTAAGACAGGTGATCTTTGCGATCTTTTTGATCTAGCATACGGCAAGCCTGGGGAGGAAAAGAGAAGAAAAGCAGGAGACATGTCTACCATGTGCTATGCAGCTCAAGTTTGCTATGCCACTGGATTCTCAAGCAAACCCAGGCAGGTACAATTGCACCTTCTGTTAAGGTAATGCTGACGATGCTAAACACTGCACCTCTTTGCTCTTACCCACATGCCTGCCCCTTACTGGATGCAGCCTGGAAGTAGTTTGCACTGTTGTTTTGAGCTTTCCCTTAATTTTTTTCTTACAGGTGTTACATTATGTGGATATACAGCATCCCTTCCTGATCTTCTCTGGCTGCATTTGCCCCTTCTTTGCCACTTTCCAGAAGAAAAAAAAAAATCACTACCTATTATTCTTAAGACTTCCTGCTTTTGTCTCCAGCATTTTCCTTCCCTCCCCTCTCTCTTGCACTCAAGACACTATTACTATTTTTTACTTAGTGGCTTTCACTCTTGTTCATTTCCTCCCAGGGGTATTCTCCACCCTCGCAGCCAAGTCCAGTTCCTCTTGTGGACATCTGTTGCGTGCTCCACCTGGCCATCACTTCTCGTGTGAATGTCAGCACCTCCAAGATTTTCTTTTAGAGGAAATCCCTATTCCCCAATCAGAGAACAAAGCATCTATAAGGTGAGCTGAGCTCCCTGGGAAAGAAGTGGGTTAGGGCTGAAGGTGAACAACAACCAGACTTTCTGTGTGATCTGTCTGGAAATGAACTAATAGTTGAAATCCTAAGTGATCAGAGCTGATCATTCTGATAACTTGTCCAACACGATGTTCTGCGTGCACAGGCTCTACAAAAATACAGTTCTGAGACTCTTATAGTATCAAACTTTTAGTTATCTTTTAGTGTAAACTGGAGATAATTCTTGTTTCCTATCTCAATCTTGTTTGCTTCTTTTCCCTTCAGAAAAGAACCTTGAAGGGTTTATGCAGTATAAAATCAATGGGATGTTTCCTTAGGGCTGCCACAATGGAGTACTAGATATCAAATGCCTTTAGTACAACTGTTGTAGCCTTATCATTATTAGATCCAGGAGACCAAATGGCCAGAAGGGTCAGTTAGCTCCTCTTCTCTCCCTTCACCTTGACTGCTTTGATATTATTATTATTATTATTACTATTATTTTTACCATTCTGTGGGTTTGCCTTCATCCTTACTAAGACTTTTCCCTTTATTCACAGGTGCAGTGTCCCTCTTCCTCATTTAAAAATAATTTTAATTTATGTATATGCATGCTTGTGTATGCAGACATGCATCTAGGTGCTCTCAGAGGACAGAAGAAGGCATCAGATCCACTGGAGCAGACATGGCTGTGAGCCACCCAATGTGGGTGGTGGGACCCAAAGGGGTCTTCCTCAAATGCTGCAAGAACATTCCTTCCCCCCTCTTTTTAGAAGACCGTAGTTATTTCTATCTAGAAGTCTTTGCAAGCAGATCAAGCTGTGAACTGCAACTTTTCGGAGCATAGATAAGAAACTACCACACTGATTTCCATAGTGGCTACAGCAGTTCACACCGCTGAGGCAGTGAGCAGGGTTCCCCTTCCTCACATCCTTGTTAGTGTGTGTTAGTATTTGCATTCTTGCTGCAGGAGCCCTTTTGCTAGCAACCTCAGATTTTTGTTTCTCTGCTAGATAAGAATTTTGCACATGTACAAACATTTATTTGGGTTTCTTCTTTTGAGCACTGTCTGTTCCGTTTAATAGCCTATTTATTCATTGGCAGTTTTCTTTGGTGGTAATATACACTATGAAACTTTGGGAAAGGATATAAAATTTTCAGGAAAACATATAGGTCTGGAAATTATTTCACAAAGCAAAGTAGCCCAGAATCAGACAAAAGCCACATGTTCTCTGTCATAGGAAAAGCCTCCTACTTAGCTTTTGTATATTTGTGTGTGTGTGTGTGTGTGTGTGTGTGTGTGTGTGTGTGTGTGTATGTTGTGACACAATCTTTTTGTACACTGTGAAGCTGTCACTCTGAGTTGTTTGATAAAAAGCTGAAAGGCCAATAGCTAGGCCAGATTTCCAAGCACAGAGGATGCTGGGAGGAAGTGGGGAGATACCAGGGATGCAGAACAAGAAGCATGAGAGTCACAAAGTAAAAATAACTAAACCACATAAAAGACTAAAGATTAAGAGATATGGGTTGATATACATAAGAGATAGTTAAATACAAGCCCAAGTTATTGATTGAGCTTTCATAATTAATAATAATAAGTCTCTGTGTTATTTTATTTATTTTTTTGTGAGCTGGAGGCTCAAAGGAAAATCAGTCTTCAGGTGTGGTCATAGGTCAAGATGCTAAAAATGAAAAGTGGAATTGTGCAGGCAAGGGCCATAGAATGTATGCAGCATGAAAGTGGGAAAGTCTGACCCTGAGGACACAAGGGAGTGTATGAGGTGGGCAGGGAGATAAGACAGACCGGACAAGGAAGAACATGAAAATAAAGTACGCATAAACTTACCATAATGAAGCCTATTCGTTTAAATTACAGTGAGAAGCAACAGTTAAAATTATTTCTGATAACAACAGTCAGAAAAAGCTAAAAGGACAGGCAAAATCAACCCACATAGTGAGCTCAGAACCTCAGTGTCCTGTAACTTTTGCCTGAGTCGTTGGGGATGGAAATATCCACCTGAGGGGCATGTGTTTTCTGTTTTACAACAATTTATGGAGGTGGTTTACTAGCTACAAAGAAGATATTTGAACAGTGGTTTATACAACATTCTACATGAGATAATGCCTGTTAGTTCTAAGTATATTAATTGTTGCTTTTTTAATCCATAGTACTTTATAGGTTATGTAGACATAGAGGCACAGAGGCTGTTGCATTTGTGAGACTTAACATACTTTAAAACATAAGCAAGAAGTACTGAATATATCACAGATGGGTCTTTCTTCAGTGCTTTAGGAGACACGCTGGAGGGAAAAATTAAAGAAAAACAAAAAAATTACATAAACAAATGAATTAAAAAATACTTGGACACCACAGATTCATGTTCCTTTCTTAATCCCTGCAAGCCCATCCCATTTTTGTGTGATGCTTGATCTGAAGATGCAAAAAATGATCTCTCAAGCCTCTCGGGTGTTTCCTAGTCCATTCAGGCTTGTTGAGAGAGCATTATTTATTTATTTATTTTGTCCTATTGACATGAAACCTGTTGTTCAGAATGCTGTATACTCTGATCTCTCCTCTCCCCTTCCCTCTCTCCCTCTCCTCCCCTCCCCCTTTCCTTTCCTTCTCCTCCCAGCCTCTCCTATTTTTCTCCCACATTTTCCCTTCTTCTGCCTGCCCTCACCCTCTCCAAGATAGAGTCTCATGACAAAGCCTCTCCTAGATTATTATTTGTTATGCAGCCAAATCTGGCCTCGAAAACACGATAATCATCTTGCCTCTGTCTCTAAAGTGCCGGGATTACAGACTCGTGGCACTATATTCAGATGTTCTGTGATTGTTGGTGGTCATGTGCTCTGTACATTTCTGCTACATTACGTAGGTACTGGCCTTTGTGGTGTGGCTGAAAAGCAAGGCAACCATCATATCCAATGGATCTATTTCTCTTTTCCTCCTGACGTTCTTGTTCAAACAAGATAGACAGAGCATCTATAAACTTCTGTGGAAATACTTCCCAATGAATCTAATTGGAATTTCTCACCTCCTTCTTTGCAGGATCCTGGGGTTTTCAGAGCCTCCTTCAATTAAGAACCTCATTGCTTTTGTACCCAGATTGCAGTTTGATTATTTACTTATAATTTTTGTATTGTAGATGCACTGAAAGGCTGTGTGTGTGTGTGTGTGTGTGTGTTTATGTGTGTGTATGTGTGTATATATGTGTGTATACATATATGTATGTGTGTGAATTGTGTGTATATGTGTGTATGTGTATGTTTGTGTATGTGTATTCGTGTATAAATGAGTATGTGTTTGTGTGTGTATGTGTTTGTGGTTTGTCTGTGTGTGTCTCTGTGTGTATATGTATATATGTGTTTGTATGTGTATGTGTATATGAGAATGTGTGTGTATATGTGTGTATGTGTATGTGGTAGGTGTGTGTGTATGTGTGTCTTATGTGTATGTGTGTGTTTGTGTATGTGGTGTGTGTGTCTGTGTGTTGGAATTCTATTTCAAAACCATTTCTACACTTGTAGGACTAATATGTCTTTTATTTCTTCTTTAGTATCCACTATGCTCTTACCCTCCAAGTTGTACCTTGTGTTCCCATCACTCTTCTAGATTCATATCCACAGGTAGGCATATTTCTCACAGCTCAGATATAGAAACCAACATGCACAGTAAATAATTTAAGCCCTAGGGGGTTTATGTAAGAGCATTGTTAAATGACACACTAAATTAGCCACTGAACTAAAAGAGCCAAAATACATATTGAGGTTTCCAGGAATAGCTCCCGAGGCCGCCATACCATGTTTACCCACCAAGAAGCTGCTGATTCTTCACGACAACCAATACTAGCAAAATCCTAAGATGACATGACTGGAAGTGGTCATTACCACCAGTTAACTGCTATTATTAGGAAGTCATTACTATTGTAGGCCCAGGACCACAGTTGAACACACTATAATTTGCATCAGGAAATGAAAGTCCCTCCCTGACTCTTGACAAGCATGAAGCTATTGATTAGACTGCAAGACCACGCTAAATCCTCCCTTAAAAACCAAACATTTCTGTGGCTGTGCTTGCAACGAAGCAGCAAAGGCAGCCAGTAGAGCCTCCACTTCATGCCTGCTTTCAAATATGTAAATGCATCTCCTCAGCCAAATCTATATTCTTTCTAAACTTTAGATGCAAGGGCTTTTGGGAATTGTGGTCTTTAGTTTTGTGCTCAGCATACAGAGTTTGTGGGTGGTAGAGAGTTAAACAAATGTGATTTGCTAATCTGCATGTGGTGGTTTAAAGAAGAAATATTTCTGAGAGTCTCAGGCATTTGAATTTGTGGTACCGGGTTGGTGGCACTGTTAGATGTTAAGGTGGTAAGGTCTTTCTGGAAGAAGAATGCCACTAGGGGTGTGATTGGAGAATGCTAGTTTACTCAGCTTCCTGATCCTGCTGCCACACCTGCTGCTTGCTGCCATGTGCCCCTCCTGTGACTCTCTACATCTGTAAATCCACACAAAACCTCTCTTCTGCAAGTTGCCTTAGTCATAGTTTATTTTTTTAAATTTTTTAAATATCAGCAATAGAAAAGAAACAAACTACAGCATCTATTGCAGATACCCTTCCTTCACTTCTTTCTTTTACGGTCTGAGGGCCATTGATATTGCCACACTGTCTTGATGCCTTTCAAATTATAGAGATATTTTTTCTTTCGAGTTTAGTGCCTTAATCCTCAAGTCTGTGTGATTGTCAAAGCCAGTTGCTTACTACTGTTGACCATCATTTTATTAGTCCTATGTTGTTTATTTTTTTTAATCTAATGCATGTTCTTTGATCTATTTATTTGTTTAGCTCATTCATCATTTACTGACAGTCTACTCTTTGCTAATAAGTATACACTCTAAGTCCAATTAGTACACTACCTGCTTTTTATAATGTTTAGTCTTCTTATGGTGGTGGTGGTGGTAATGTGGATCTGGAAAATAAGATGAACTTTCTCATGATGTATTGTGGGGATCTACTCACAGTCAGTCTAGGAGCATCAGTCAGTGCTAACTCACACCTTTAATCCCAGCACAGGGAGTATCTCCGGGAATGGTGATCTAAACCCTTAATCCCATCTGAGTTCAAGGTCATCTTAGTTTACAGAAGGAATTCCAGGCTCCCAGGCAGGGAGTGGGAGCCTTAATTGAGCAGAGAAAGTATTTAAGGCAGGCATAGAAAGACAGAGTAGGCAGAAGAAGCCATGGCTCGCACTTTTAGTCCCAGTACTTGGGAAGCAGAGGCAAGAGAATTTCTGTGAGTTCAAAGCCACCCTGGTCTTCAAAGCAAGTTCCAAGACGGCCAGGACTGTTACACAGAAAACTCTGTCTGGAAAAAAAAATAAAATAAAAGGACAGGAGGAGGTGGATCTGTCCTCCGAAATCTCCGACTGTTTTTAATGTTTGAAAATATCCCCATAATGTATGTGGTCAGTGGAGGAAAACAGATAATCAACAAGCAAGCAAACAAATTATTTCTCTGCTAATGAATCAATCTTGTAGGACCCTCAGTGCTCGGTCCAAAAAATGGATTAATTTGCAAAGCTTGACCTCGACTTTCAAAACCTTTAATCTGACTTATTTATCTGCTTCAGTACTTTTCTGTGAAACACAACTCAAAGCAATTTAATCTTCTGCCTGGTCTATTAAATTTGCCTTTTAGGATGTCTATACTGTTTTTGTCTATAAAATCAGCTTCCATATAAAATTCACTATGCTCTCATAAAGACATTGTTTATATCATAATACTACCCTGACTATAACATTCCAATGGCTGCTTATTAAAAACAGGACAAAAGTAATGTCATCCTGCCAGGACCTCCTCCTGTAGAGCCTTCCCTAGAAACCTAATGATTCTTTCTCAAAGTTCAAACCTCCTTCTTCCCCTGTCTTGAACATCCGAGGTTCATCACCACCTTTCTGCTGAGAAGGCTTTTCCTGAGGCCATTCCCTTTTAGGTTTCATACCATCTCCTGCAGCTGAGGTCAGGAGCCCTATTCCAAGAGATTCCATTGTCTTATTAATGGAAAGCACTGAAATGGGGAAGGCAATGGGGTTCTTTTTATGCCTCACATATTTCCATGTTTTCTTTGCACTGCTAAATCTACCTGAAATTTTTGCCAGCTGACTGCTTTTGTAACTGAATGTAAAACCCACAAGGATCAAAGCTTTTTATTTTCACTGCTGTGGGACCCAGGCACAAGTCTAGCACTCTATAAACACTTGTTGAATTAATAAACCAAGATCACATACATCAATGAGTATATGTTATTGATCTCACATGATACATCCTGTTTAGGAGAGATTTTGATTAGATCTCCCTGCTCACTAAGCTTCTCAACTTGCCTATTGCTAATTGGGTGAGCCTCTCATTTAGGATTTACCTTAGGAACTCTTGGGTATTCTATCTGAATGAATAAAGCCCCCTCACCATATTTTGTCATATTCTATAGATTGATTTGAGGGAGTGTCATCAAGAAGTGCACTTTTGTGCCATATTCATGTAAAGACCTGTTTTATAAGGCACATAAACCCACTTGACCTACTGAAGAGATGGGTATTGTTCTAACTCTAAATGACAGTATTCCATTACTACTCTAGATTCAGTTACTTCTAGAAGTTGTCTAAAGAAACAGGAAACATGTAAGGTGCCACAGGAAAGTCCTGGCAAAGTCATATCATTGGTTAACTTATTTATTCAGCAAGTTATCAACATATTTACATTTCCATAGAAGTCAACTCATTACTGTGGCTTGCTGACTATTCCAATGATCTCTCTCTTGTCTTCAATCCTAGCTGCCTGTAGAATTTCTCAATATAAACTTCTCCATTAGACCTGGTAAGGAGAGTAGATGACATCCTGAGTGAATGCGTGTTGTTGACATGAGCAGGACCTCAACGTCTTAGATTCATGGAAATGCCAAACAAGATCTGGATTGGTGTGGCCAGGGCTTTCCCTGATCCAAGTACAGATATTGATAGTATGTGCAGAGAACACCCACTGCAGTTTCCTCCTGTGGTGGGATTCAGGTGTCAGCTGATAAGATCCAAGGATGCTTACCCAGGGTCCCAGGCCCCTGAAGGGGGCGTGGCCAACCCCATTGATAAGGGACTGCTGGGACCCCAGAAAGCCTGTTTGCCTGGTTCCTGGCTGTTGGAGAGACCGATTTGGAATCCATCATCCATCGTTCCAGACTCCAGTCCCTGTTCAGGTTCCACTATAAGCTGTTACCTGTATCATGAGTGTTGGTTTATATTTTAATAAATATTAATCTTGGACTGGACTGGTGCCTTGTAAGTATAACTCCGCCTACATCCTACTCCTGAATGACTGCAGCCTGAGATTTCTCCCCTACAGATGCCCTGTATAACGACTATCTAACCCAACTCCTCCTTCACCTATGTTTCTGGGTTGCTGCGTGTGTCCCAATCAGAATGCATGGTTGACTCAATCCCAGCTTTTCTGTACATGTCTCTGTCATTTCTCCATTTCCCATGTTTCCAGTCATGTAATTTCCAAAGTTGCACAGGTCATGGCAAGCTGTCCATTTGATTTTCACAATACTGACTACATCTTATAAAATTAACTCCTCCTATACTAGCACTCCTGACAATACTCCAGCTGATACCAATCATATAGTTGTCTAAACTTATATCATACAAGGCAAATTGGCAACTATAAATCAGAAAAAAATGCACATTCATTATGCTTGATATGAATTGTATTTTTATAAATATGACTCAATATTCCAAAGTTAAGATTTTCATATTCAGATTGTGTGGAGAAATTAGATATTACGTCAACCAATAGTTCACATTTTCACATGGCAACAAAAGCATGGAAGTAAAGAGAATGAATACTCTTTAAATGGGTCACACATTAATTTTGAAGGCCCCTCTGATCTCAGAACATATGTTTCGTGCTTATGTTCTGGTTGCCTATGATCTTTCCTTTGAGACACTTGCACCACAGCAAACATTGAGCTATCTGATGAGAAGTCATTAGAAGGACTCACACAGAAGAATGATTCCATTTGAATTGTATTTTAAATATTGTTCTGAATGTTTTATACATAAAGGGCTGTACTAAGTGTGAAAGAAAAAAAATACTCAGTGTCACTTATTATAAATTAAGGTTTACAAGGATGCCTGACTGAAAGTCTTTGTCTCATACCTGATCCACAGAGACTTCCCTCTTCATGGTGAGCTTTGAACAGAATCACCAAGACAAAATTCATCTTCTTGATTTCATCAGTCACTTTTTCCACTGGGCTTATGAAAAAGCTTTGTGTATTTTCACCTTTTCTGTCCTTCCCCTTCCCAGTTCTTCAGTTCTGCTGCATTACCTGGCTCCAGCTTTGAACAGGGTTGGTGTAGTTCCTCTGCACTAGGGCTCACTGTCATCTTGGGTTCCTTTGGTCCAAAAGCTGTAACTGTCTTTTATTCTTTACTCGGTGAGATAAAATGGGATTTTTGCTACCTGGAACAATATTGCCATTGTTGGTCTGAGACATACAGATATATAGTGATGTACAGCTAAGATGATCAGATATTCAGCTGTGTTTTTCTTCTTTACCTTACTGCATTGGACTAATCTACTCTGAAACATGCACACCCGTTTATATGGGGCATCATTGTTTTCCACATGGATGCAATAATCAATGTAGGAATACAACTATTCCTCAGAATATTTATCTAAAGAACTCCTTCTGGTTTTATTTAGGTCACTGCTTACTGTAGTCCTGATTTCTGCCAGGGAATTACTTACATTTCTTAGTATTGAGTGTCTTTCCCAGTAAGGAGAATTATCCTGTGGTATTAACCTTTATCTGAGGGCTAGAAATACAGGCAGTCAGAATGCTTAATAAGGCATCAAACTGGTATATAAAAAAATACTACTTAATTAATTAAGTAATTAAAGTGAAGTAAGTTATGCCCATACATATGGAGCATAGATGTTCTCAACCAACTCATTTTTATTAAATACTAATTGCACAGGTACAGTGCAGGAGGCATGAAGTTCTGAGAAACACACCAAAGACATGGTTCCTACCCTTTGGGAACTTATGATCTAAAGCAATTTAGATTTCAATTTATGACAATATGCTCTAGTTGTGACTCTGTAGATAAAACAAAGGCTCCAATTCAAAGTACCTTTGAGTTCGACTGCTCACTTTATTGTTCAGTTTTCAAAACCTTTGCTTTCCTCTTCCTAGTTAAAGAGATACCTTCCTGTCCTTTGGGTATCAGTGGGGAGCTCACCTCTGCGCAGTGTCTGTGATATGTTTCATAGCACTGCCTTATCATTTCTATGCTTGTCTTCTTTGATTCTCAATTCTGAATTCTTGAGGATTTGAAGACGATGTGTCATTATTCTTTCATCCAGATCTCCATCTTAAGAATCTGGAAAGCACAAGGTCACTATTCAGTGATTTAAACTCTCCTCCAGGCTATTACTTTAAGGATATATACATTTGTGGACATGGGAGATTTCAGGCATACAATAAGCAAATGCTTGCATAATGGACAATGATTAGTGCAATAGAAATATAAAGATACATCCTGATTTTATTGTCCTGAAGAAGCTTCCTTGACAATGTGACATGGATATGGGAATTAAAGAAAGTAAGGCTTGATGAGGGGAGAGTTAGAAGACTATTGGCTAGAAATTGGATACTATACCCTCAAGGACTAGAGAAAGGAGATTATTTTAGCTACTGTTGCCTTCTTGTAATAAGATACTCATTCCATTTCTTCAGCTTTAAGTTAGAAAACTGTTCTCTTTAAAAATGGCTTCATATGGCTTATTAGTTTATTCTACTCTTTTCCATTTTTCAAAATTGCATTTTAGTTTTTATGTTATATCTGCAGAACACTATGTGTTAATTATACCTCCTAATATCTCCTTGAGGAAATGGATTCTAAGTACATCCAAACATACCTCCAATCTGCAAAGACATCCAAAGTTATATGCACTGGCAGCCTGCCCTCTACCTTGACTTTAGACACCAGCACCATAGTGGCCATCAATAACCATTTCCCTTCTCTGTGTGACCTTGACTGTTGGAAATTATCAGTGCCACCCTTTCCTCACTGCTGGGGCAGGTAGCTTTTAGGTGTCTTTCCAGAATATATATTATATTTTTACTGTATATTTTATTTTTGGCCCTTTTCTCATTAGCTGTTACCCTGTGTGAAAATTTAAATATAGACATCTTTTTTAGTTATTATATTCTGTAGACCATTCTGCATTGAATCCAAAATACTTTATGTTTATAGTGACTTTATTTGTCAGAACCAATGAAAACATAAACTTAAAAAGGAAACAGATTGGATCCAGTTGCATAAAATATTCTGGTTCAGGTATCTTTCAAAACACAATATTAAATGAGGAATCTCCTCCACAGTAGTGCATTCCCTAAAGAATCTCTATCTTTTCTGGTGTCATCTACTTACATTGACTAGACAACAAAATTTTAAACTGAATATGAGAGTTGCAAACATTTTTGGAACAGGAAAATGTTCTGAAGTCACAAGAACAAAACTATGAATTCAAGATCAAATGAGTATTGAAATCTTAGGTCTTTCTGGCAAAGCATTCTTGTATTGTATCACACAAGTTCACAGTAGCCTTGGTTCTGGAAAACCACCTGTGAAATTTGTATAGCATATTGTCATATCATGAAATGTCTACCATTCAGGTGCCTGAAACACCTCAACCTAGACTTTGATGTTATAAATTGCAGTGTTTATTTCTTCTAACTGCATATACAAAGCTTTGGTTGAATTGTGGAGACCAAAGACTTTCAATATTTCCTACAGTCGTTCCTTAGAATGAAAGTATCAAATTAGAATATTCCTTGGGTTGAACTCTATTAGAATGCTTAACTTTAATAACTGGTCATTGAACTGCCTACTGAGTTTAATTTTCTTTTAAAAACTGAATTTTTGTGTCAGAATGCCCAAGAAATTTGAAATGGTGCTAAAATATTTCTGCTATTTTCTACTATATATTTCTGTAAAGTGGAATTATTGGCATTGATAATTATAAAATTTCTATACTAATCAACTTTGAAAAGTTCTCTGTGTCCTGCAGTAACAAATCATCAGCCAAGATTTAAGTCTTTATGTAAAAATAAATAAGCATTGCCATCACATTAGTTTAAAATTGTCTTTGGTTTTTCAAAAATGGTAAATGACATATATCAAAGTATTTGAAATAGGCTTTATTCTTATTTATTATACATAAGTGTTTGCACCTAAGTATGCAAAGTGGCACAAAATTTGGGGGGCATAAAAGAGGTCATAAGTGAAAAGTTTAAGAAACCCTGTACTAAACAATGCATATTACAAACTCAAGGCAAGGCTATTCATAAAGCAACACTTTCTAGTTACTGAGGAAAACATCTATTCTCTTTTGTTTAGTCAAATGCCTCAAGACTTCTGTCTCAGATTACATATGTTTTTCATAAGGAAGGAAATAGACTTAAACATTCAACTGACAACATTTAAAATTTTCTATCTGATACTAATTACAGACAACCTAACAACAAAGGGAAATATACACTTTGCCATTTTAAAAAGTTAAAACATTTTATTACCTTACTCTAATTATGAAGAACATAATTGTATATGAACATTTTTTTCTAGATGAGCAAAATATACTTTGATCACTTTTGTATCACTTTTGAACTGAGAAAGTCAACACTCCAAAAAGTTAAGCGAAAGGATTTAGGAAACAGGTAATGTGAGTCCTTTCCAGCATTGGCCAGTCTTGTGAAGGACAAAAGGAGCCTATGTTCTCTGAGGGCTTTGAGAATGAACTTCCTCCTTGGCCAGGCCATAGTTGAGGTTTCACACGTTGTTCCATCTTGCCCTGAAAATGGTTGAGAGTAAAGCTCCTTCCAAACTATTCCTGTAATAATTTCCATCCTGAATCCCAGAAAAATTGAGAACATGGGTGGGACTCTGTTGCTCCGGCAAACCTCTTGGCTTGTTGCTATTTACTTAATGATTAATCCTTCAGCACTGCTTCATTAAATGAAAGGGTAATATTTTCCTTCTGTCTGGACTGGACAGGCTCCCAGCTCAGTCAGGTACCTTCAGGCCATGGAGATGATGACATAGAGTATACTTTCTGTGTTCGTTTTTGGAAACTGAACTTAGATTGGGGAGACTGGGAATGAAGGATTCTCCTAGCAATGGGTTTTATTTTGCTCTAGGGTCAAATGGAGGACTTAGCAAAAACCTTTAAAGATTTTAGGATGGCGAGAAATGATAGAAGAACACAGAGAATCATCACTGGGCATTTGACTCCGTTCCTTTTAGATACCTGAAGCCACTTACAATCAAACCTCCATTATTACTACTTTTGTTATTGTGGAATTGAAAATTACTGTCATAATGTGACAGTTATGAGTGTTATTCTCAGTATCTATAGTATGGTTGTATTTGTTACAAATAATTCCATCAAAAAACTTCATTGGATTCTAATTGGAAGGTGGAAGAAGACAGAAAAACCAAACTATTGATAGCTCAGGCAGTTTTGAACCCTGAGCAAACATGGGGAAAGGAAGCAGAAAGCATGTTGAGAGAAAATTTTCCTAGTACAGCCCATGAACATTTTAATATGTGTTGTTTTCCACTCTCTCTAAGGAGAAAATTTGAAATGACCCTATTGGTCTTATGTGCATGTATTTGAAGACTGAGTCTTTGATTTTATAGTGGGCAGGGTTGAGACAGGTTTGTTTGAATATTGGACCCCTGGGGCCTTTCTATGGTCTCTGGTAGCCATTACTTTAACAAACACGGGAGCTGTTATGAATTAGAAATTTCTAATTCCCATTTTCTTCTAAGACTTTATTTATTTAACTATATATATATGTGTGTGTGTGTGTGTGTGTGTGTGCATATTATGTATGCATGTATGTATGGATGAATATGTGAGCTTATGTGTGCCATGCTTGTATAGGTCTCTGTGGATACCAGAGGACATGAATCCCTTAGAATCTGAATTAAAGGTTGTTGTGAGTCTGTAAACAGGACCATGAACCCCTCTTTGATGGAGCTCTTATAACCATTATCAGTCCTATTCTACTTCTCTATTCCTAGTACATTTGTGTTGGCATTGTACTTAAGAAATAAACACGTGGCAATAAAATATGTTTGAAAACTTGTGTCTCCCACTCTTTAAGCACCCAAATCATGTAAATTGTCATTCTCCAAATTTCTTTATGACTACTTCATGATTCTGTTGAGTTCTGTGTCATTAATACAGTGTTTAGTATTCCAACTATAGTCACTGAAAACTTTTTTTCCCCCAAAATTTACCAGAGATTGTGAAATGTGTCTAGGCACATAAAGAAACAGAAAACCTTATCCTGTGCTTGGGGATGTTTCTAAGGGGAGATGTATTCTGTATGATTTCCCTTCCCTCAGAGAAGTATTAGTTGTACTCTTTATCAATAAATTAATACATTGAAAAATAAAGTTATCCATTATTGCTGTTGGGTCAATATTTCTTTTGCTAGCCCTTGCATTTATTTAACAGGGTAAAAATGAGTCTATTTTAATGAAGATGAGAATAAACACCTTCAAGAAAATAATGAAATATACTAATTGGCTTGCCTTTGACATATATAGATATGATATTTGATGAAGTATCTCATTCCATGTACTGTATGTAGCTGTGTTATGAGGCAATAGATTGACTACTCTCTTTGGCTTTTCTTTGTGGAATTTCAGTTCTCAGAGCCTGTCACAGGACAGAATGGAAACAATGAGAAGACTTTCCTAAGTGTTTCTGAAGCTCAGTTTAGAAAATCTTTTTCGACCAGCAGGATTATTATTAAAAGGAAATGAAATAGATGGATGCCAAAGCTCCCTGAGAGTTTTTTTTCTAACTCATAAGGCATTGTTTTCAGATTTTAGTAGCTACTCTACTAAGGAATGCTGATGGCTTTTTTTTTCCCTCATGATGCCCAGACATTTGAAACTGACTTGACTCTAGGACCAGTATTATGTTAAGTCCAACTTGTGAAATAGGCATGAAAGAAAGAAAAATAAAATGGAAAACAAATACTTTCTTTTTAAAAGTCTACGGTCTGTTTTGACAGTTCCTTGGCATGATTCTCTGACTAAATGGATAAATTCAGATAGCCCTCAATTGTACTTAGGGCTTTTGAAAATTTATAATTTTATTAATTATTTGAGAATTTCATGCAACTCCAATCTTCTCATATTCACCCTCACATTCTGAGATTTATGCCCTCTTTTTTCCCCTTCAAATAACTTATTGAGTATAACTAGTGTTTCCTATATACTCCTAGATGTCAGGCCAGCCTCTGTAGCCTGGTTGGTTCACCAGTGTCCATACTGTTAATGTAAACTGATTCTTTCATTCATAGAAGTTATAAGCTGCCCAGTGTGCACAGTTAGTGTTGAATATCTCTGACCCACTCTCTGCACCATGCTAAAATGTTGACTTGCTTGATTTTTATGCATATCTTGCACAGGCAACCACAGCTCGTGTGAATTCATAAACGCAATAGTCTCTTCTCCTATACAGAAGACACTGTTTTGCTCTGGCTGCCCTTTACCTGTGAATCTTAAAAGTCTCTCTACCTTCTTTTCCATAATAGTTTCTGGAACTTAGAGAGGAGCTGATACAGATCTCCCATTTGTGATTGAGCATTTCGCTGATATATAAATAATTGCACGTTGACAATTTGTGAGTCTTTTTGGTAACCACCAGCCACTGTACAACAAATCTTCTCTGGTGGGATCTGAGTGCTACATTAATCTATGAATATAGAGATATACATTTAGAGGTCAGTTTAATGCTATGTCCATATAGGAAAATAATAGCAAGAGATTCATTTCTAGAGCCCACGAGCTCCCAACTATGGGTTCTTTGCTAGATATACAGTAATATAGTTGTGTTTCTTCCTGTGGAATAGGCCTTAAATCCATTCAGAAAGCAGTTGGTTAGCTTTATAACATTCAAGTTTCTAATGTATCTATGAACAGGGTTTTACCAAACATTCTGAATATTAGCTATCTTGGCTTCCCCAACCCCCTTCTCTGCCTTAATCTCCCATTCCATTCCCTTCTTAAAATTTTCTCTCCAGTATTTTCCTTTCTCCCTTTACATTATCTGTTTTCTAAGAACATTTCCCTAAGCTCCTTCTTCTTCCTCCCCACCACCAGTTGCTTTCTATTTTCTCAGATACTACATGTACTTCACATTAAACATGCAAATCAAAGATTCAAAATTATGATTCACGTATGAGTGAGAACATGTGATGTTAATCTATCTGAGTCTGAGTATAATGTTTTCCAGCTCCATATATTCTATAAATTGAATAATCTTTTTATTTATGGCTGAATAAAATTCTGTTGTATATAGGACCCACAATTTCATTAGTCATCCTCAGTCAATGAATAGCTAAACTGTTTCCATGTCCTAGTTAGAAAGATTAGAACGGCTACAGAGGAGCATAGGCCTCTATGGTTGGAAATGCAGTTCTTTGAGTATTCGCCAGGTATGGTATAGCTGGGTCCCATGGCAGCTTTATTTCTGGTCATTGGAGGCACCATTACACTCCATTACACCCCATTACACCAATTTCCATAGTAGCTGTACTAATTTGTACTCTCACTAACACTGCACGAAGATTCTTTATTTTTCCCATCTTCTCCAGCATTTTTGTCCTTAGGTTTTTTTGTGATAAATTTCTATTTTGACTAGAAACTTAAAATTAAAATTACTTTCATTGGAAGTAGTTATGTTCACATAATATATTATGATCATGGTTTCCAATCCCACATTACTTCCCAAATTTTTTTCACTTCTTCAGCCAACCAACTCCTACCTTGTTTCTCTTTGTGTAGAAAACAAATAGGTAAATAAACAAGTCAGAATGAAACAAACAGAAAAAAAAATGAAAAAACACAATAAACATACACAGATATATAAACTACGTAAAGACACAAAACCAGAAAACATAATATATAAGCAAAAGACTAGTATGGTTTTTAAAAAGTACAAAGTATAATGAGACACACAGAAACTTCCCAGACTATCAATGATTTAATTTTTTTGTTGGCCATCATCTAATGCTGGAAATCATGCATGATGCCTTCTCTTAAGTGTGATTTATCTATGAGTGAGATTGCATTAGAGATAACTAATTCATCATTATGAGTCTGGGTTAGGGATGGGGATTCATGTCTATTCCCCACTCTCAGTGCTAGGACCCCATCTGGCTTGGATCTGTGCAGGCCCTGTGCACACGGGCCTGGTCTCCATGAGTTTGCATGTGCACTAGTGCTATTGTATCTAGAAGGCACTGTTTTGTTGCTATTATTCATTCCTCTGGCTCTTACAGTCTTTTTGCCTCCACTTTACCATAGGTCCCCAAGCCTTGAAGAGAGGGGTTTGACAATGACATCCCATTTAGGACTGAGTGGTCCAAGGTCTCCCATTGTCAGAAACTTGTTTTGTTTTCTTTTCTTAATCTTAGCCAACGTAGCTTTCATTTGTATTGACTTGCAGGTCAGCACTTGGAAGTACTTTTCAGCAATTTTTATTTCTTCTTTGGGACACTGCTCATTTCTATAAGCTGCTTTCAAATGATTGCTTATTGTACTGGTGTTTAGGTTTCACTCAGTTTTTGTATATTCTCGAAATGAATCCTCTGTCAGATGCAGAGCTGTTAAATATTTTTTCCCACTACCTCTTACGTTGATTAACAGTTTCCTTTGTGATATAGAACCTCTTTAATTTCATGAAGTCACATCTGAGTACTTTTGCTCTATTTCCATGGCAGCCCAAGTCCTCTCTAGACAATGCTCACCTTAAGCACGCCCGGAGGCACACACCCTACTCTTTCTTCTAGAAGTTTCAGCATTTCTAGTCTAACATTGAGATCTTTGATCAGTTTTGAACTGATTGTTCAGGGTGAGAGAGAAGAATCAAGTATCGTTCTTCTGCATACAGATCATCAATTTCCCAACATTGTTTATTTAAGAGGTTGTCTTCCCTCCAATGTATGCTTTCCTTTTTGAGTATTTGTCAAAACTCAGATGGATACAGGTGCATGAACTTATATCTCAGTCTGGATTAATGCTTTCATGATATCACATGTTTTTCTGTATTCTGTGAATTCCTACAAATGGCATTCCAACATAGGACCTGCACATTCATATAAATCCTGGGAAAGCTTTAACAGTGTTCTAGGACACGGAAACAGAGCCAAAAACAGATTTCTAGTTGTGTCTCTCACGTGGGCTGTGGTACAGAGTGGTATTTGGGTTTGAAATACAAAATAGAGGGTTTGTTGCATCAGCCTGAGCTGTAACATGTGTTCCGAAGTTCTCACAGAAGACTCGGTACAAACATGAGCTGTATATGCCATATTTAAGGTTCCTGCTCATAGAGATAAAAGGGGAACAGAGTCAAAGATGGCTTCTTAGTAGCAGCATTTTCTTGGGTCATTTGCATTAGTTGACAGTGCGCAAAGGAGCCACTTTGTTTTTTTTTTAAAGAGAGGCTTTCTGACTCAGCCTTAGCAGCAAAAGCCAATACAGGGCTCCTTTAAGAGGTCCTGCTGCCCAACATTTAAATGAGGTTTATGAGCAGCAGGCTGTGGTGCTTTACTTAGTGACACTGTGGAAGCTAAAATTCCTCAGAGTTAGGGTGGTAAATATGGTTCCTGCCAATACCTCTGCCAAATTGCCATAGCTGAGTCACACTTTAGCAGATTAAAAGTGTGGCCACAAACAGAAAAAGATAAGATACATACAGTAAAGACAGATTTTTTAAAAAAAAAACCAACAAACCTATAAATGATTTACAGTACGTTTAAAAATATTTGTAGGTTCAGGAGAGGAAAAAAAAGGAAAAAGGGATAGAGAAAGTTCTTTAAAAAGAAAAAAGTATTATACTATATTAATTATATTATATTATTGTCTTTGAACTCTTTGACTGCTGAGGAACAAGAGCTGCTAATAGATACTTGATTAAAATGCTGCTGAATTAATCCAACCCATATATATTATATAAATAATTCCAATATTGTAATAAAAAGATATGCTACATTGGAGAAGTTTTCTTTTTTATTTATACAGAAAATCAGTGAATTTATTCTGGGTTAAATAAATTTTTTTTTTTAAGAAAGAGCCCTGAAAAATATTTTTTTGGGGAAGAGATGGCCAGATCAGATTAAAGGCTGCTGACTAAGATATTATAGTCCCAGGACCCCTATAAGATTGCCAGCACCCCTTAATCAGCAGGAAGTAGTAATAGAAAGCTGTACCCAAATTCCCAAGATATTGCTTATAAATGTTTGTTTTCATTATAAATAGTTAATTTTCATAGTCAATATCTTTCTAGGGAAAAAGGGGGGATATGATGCAGAAATGATAAAAAATTCTTGAATCTAATAGCTGCTAATCTCAAAATACATTGGTATGAATTTTGATTTAACGATATAAATTTAAGTTTAATTTTGTTATACTGTATGTATATTTCTACTTTTGTTTAAGATATTATGTTTATGCAATTCCCTTAAAATTATAATGTATAATTAAGAAATAAAGATTAATAGTCTTCTATGATAATCAAACTTATAGTCATGTTACTTAGGTTTTACAGATACACAGAGACACATTTCAATTATATAGGTAAACTTCAAACACTTCAAAGACATACATAATATGGCATTTAAAATATTTTGAGAACTTAGACTTATGTCTGATCCTGGTAGCAATATGTATATGTATATGTGTATGTGTATGTGTATGTGTATGTGTATGTGTATGTGTATGTGTATGTGTATATATATGTATATGTATAATCAAAAGGATGATGGGCATCAAAGAAACTCCACAGGGAATTTACTTTCTTTGTGGCAAAAGTTGGCCATTGGACAAGACATTGTCCTTGCCTTGACTACTTGACAGTATGCTATATAAACTGTACATGCAGGACCCATAGGAAAGTGACCTCTGAACTTTGGCAGAACAAGCTGAGATGGTCCTTCAGGATCCTGCTTCACAGAGACTGCTAGACTTTCTACAGGACACAGGGAGAAGCTGCTGACAAACCTTGTCAAAACTGGCAAAACAGTCTTTCAATTTTCCTGCTTCACTGTAAACGTCTGCCAGAGACTCTAGGCCTGTAGGCTGACGATGGATACTCCAATGTTACAAAGGAACTGTGGGTGACTGTCCAGGCAGCCAGACGTCTCTGTCAATTTTAGTATTTGGAGGTTGCTTCAATGTACTTCTGGTTCACTCAGTTAATATATTATCCTTCTGTGGTCTTTGAAGGAGCTGAAAATTAGATAGTTATAATGATAGTTTTCTTTGTTACAATAAAAGGTAAGTTAGATCTGAAACTTTGGACTCACAGGATAAGGTAGATGATAGAATATTTACTTTAATTTTGCTAAATAAAAATAGACTAGATATTATAACTGTAATTCCTGCCTGATAGCTGTATTGTTATATGTTACTAGGTTAAAACTGAAAGCTTCCTTTTTGATTAGAAAAAGGGAAGTGATGTGGGATGTCTTTCTGAATGTTGTGAATTACCATTGGATAATAATAATAACAACAAAACCAACAATAATAATAAATAATAATAAAACTGTGTTGGCCTATGGCAAAGCATATTATAGGCAGGCAGGAAATCCAAACACAGATAAAGGAGAAGGAGTATGAAGTCAGGGAGAGACACTGCGAACTGCTGCCCAAGGAAGCAAGATGTAATGAAACATACATAAGCCACGAGCCACATGGCAATACACAGATTTATAGAAGTTGGTTAAACTGTAAAGGTAGCTGGTAATGAGTCTGAGCCATAAGTCTGACAATTTGTAATTAATATACACCTTTGTGTAATTGTTGGGACTAAGCAGCTGTGGGTGGTCTAGACCTCGGGAATGAGGCAGGCCAGAAACTTCTGACTACACTTTCACTGATGAATGTGTCTCATGCCAGTACCATGCTGTTTTTACTGCTACGGTTCTGAAGCTATAAATGGTGATACTGTCATGATATTAATATTGTCTTAATATTAATCTTGCCAATCCATGTGTATATGAGGTCTCTCCATCTTTTGCCATCTTCTGTTTCTTTCCTTGGTGTTTCAAAGTTTTCACTGGATAGGTATTTTGCTTCCTTAGCTTATTACTTCCCCAGGTTTGTTCCACGATGTTTTATTTTTTCTATCACGAGTGAGACTGTTTTCCTGATTTCTTTCTCAGTTTAGGTCTCTTTGTCCTTGGTACATAGGAGTGTTACTGATTTTAATAGATTAATTTTGTAACCTGCTGTTCTTATGGAAAGTGTTTATTAGCCATGAACGTTTTCTGGTGGAATATTTGGGAGCTGCCTTGTGCTGAATGTCATCTGAAAATCAGGATCCTTTAGTTCTGTTCTTTTATATTTTTATTTATTTTAATTTTTCTCTCTTGTCACACTAGTTAAGACTTGAATAGCTGTACTGAAAAGGACTGGAAAGAAAGGGTACAATTGCCTTCGTCTTAAATTGAGTGAGAGTGATTTCACTTTTTGTCTGTTTACCATGTGCTTTGGCTGTCGGCTTGTTTCCTGGTATAATCGGTTTGACATATATTCTCTCATTCTTAGTCTCTCCAGAGCTTTTATTATGAAGAATGATAGATTTTGTCAAAGGTCTTTACTTTAGCATCAATTGAAAGATTAATGTGTTTTCTGTCTTTGAGTTCATTTATGTGGTGAATTAGAATTACTGATTCATACATCGAACAATATCCAGGATGAAGCCAACTTGATCGTGGTGGATGATCTTTTGGGGGTTTTCTTGAAATGATTTGCAAGTATTCTATTTTTACACATTTGTTTATTCGAGAGATTTGTCTATAATTCTCTTTTTTGTTGTTTCTATTTCTACTTTGGTATGAGAATAATACTGGCTTAACAAAAATAGTTTGAAATGTTCTTTTCTTCCTTTTAAATGTTACGAAACAATTTCAGTAACGTCACAATTAGTTTTTCTTTGAAGATCTTGGAGAACTATGTGCTGAATCTGACAGATCATGAGCACTTTTTAGTTGGAGGATTTTAAATTATTGCTTCCATATCATTTATATATGTCTGTTAAAATTATTCAAGTCATCTTACCTTGATTTTAGTAGGCCACATGCTTCTAGAATTCTCTGAATTTCAAGTGTCTGTTCAACTGTCATCCCTGTCATCTCGACTTGTGTTCATGACTTTTGTTTGCTCATTTCTGCTGTCTATTTCACTCACTTTGGATGGGTTTGTTCTAATTTATCCAGTTCCTCAAAGTTCATAATTATTATGATTTAAGATCTCTCTAACTTTCTTTAAATGTGAGCACTTAGGGGTATAAACTTCCTTAGGTGTGCCATAGATTTGGATATTTTTATCTAATTCTAAGAGTTAAAAAATATTTTTGATTTCTGCAAAGAAATATTCACTATCTAGTGATGTATTGCTTAAACATCCAGAGCTTTAATATTTTCTTTAGTTTCATTTACTATTCATTTCTAGTTTTATTTCATTGTGATTTGATTTGATATAGGGTTGTATCAGTTACTTTTTGTTGCTATGATAAAAACCATGACTTAAAGCACCTTATGAACAAAAAAGAACAGTTGATTTTCGCTTTTGATTTCAGAAAGAGAATATGTAATGATGGCGAGGCATGAAAACAGGCAATCAGAACATGAAATTGAGAAATACAATACATAAATAGAAACCATAAATACAAAGCAGAGACATGGTGGAATAAAAGTGGATCCCAAGGACCAAATGTCAAATACATGTGCCTTCTTGTAACGTATCTTCTAAAGCCAACACAAGAGTTTTGTTGAGACTTTATTTGTGTTAATATATATGCTCTATTTTAGATAAGGTTTATGGTGTGCTCATAAGTATGTAAAGTTTTTGGTATTTGAGTTAATGTCCTGTAGATTTCTATTAGGTTCACATGATTTAACTGATGATGTTATTTAGCTTCAACATGTTTTTATTTATTTTTCTACAGGTCTCTGTCTCATGGTAAGACTAAGGTATCATCATTCCTATGTTCTGGTTAATAGCTATTTTAAAATATATTAGTGTTTGTTTTTAATAAAATAGGATGAGTCGATAGTGTGAATACATTTACAATCACGATTTCATTTTTTTGGATGGATACTTCGATGAGTAGGAAGTAGCCATCTTTATCAGGTAAGATAAGAATTGCTTTGAAGTCAAGTTGTTTTTCATATTTACAACGGTAATACATTTTTATTTCCATCTTCCATTTCCTTGGAATATTTTCCTTCATCCCTTCTTATATGATAATAGTTACCTTGGTGGTAAGATCTGTTTCTTAGAGGGATCAAAAAGGATTCTGCTCTCTAATACAATTTTTGGTTTGTGTCTTTTGATGGGTGAACTGAGGCTGTTTATATTCAGGTGATGTGGGAATGCCTTTCTGTATGCTGTGATTCTCAATCTTTAAATAAAGGAGCTGTTTTGTGCCATGACAGGCACCATAGAAGAAGTAGGAAGAGGAATCAGAATAGGTAGGAAAGGAAGGATGGAGTCAGAGCAGATCAAACAAGCCGCCCAAGGAGCGACTTGCAAGGAGCACAGGTGAGCCACGGCCCCGTGGCAGACAGATTAATAGAAATGAGTTGATTTAAGATGTAAGAGCAAGCAAGCAATGTGCCTGAGCCATAGGCCAAACAGCATGAAGTTAACATAAGTGCCTGTCATTTCTGGGGGTCTGAGTGGCGGGTGGTTAAGCGGTCTCGGGTGGCAGGTCTGTGGGTCTCAGACCCCTTGCTGCCTGAGACTGAAAGAAACCCCACTACTACATTCACAGGTATGGTTGTAAGCTGTGTATAGCTCCATGTCTTTTTCTTAACTTTGAGCTATTTAGTAATTTATTAGTCTTATTTTATTTAATAGACAATGTAGCATTATTTTTTTTTTACTTTCTATATTCTTCTGAGTGAGTTTATTTAGTTTTATCTTTAGATTAAAATATTTCTTCTACTATCCTCTGTAGGGCTGGTTTTGTCGTCATGAATTCCCTAAAGTGTCTTTTCTCATGGAGTGTTTTTCTTTTGCTATCAATCATGCTACATATTTTTGTTGGGGATAGAAATTTGAATCTTTCTGATTTAGAGACACATCAGTCAAAGTTTTCTTGATTTTGTGGTTTAAATGGAAAAATATGGAGCTATTCCATAGGACCTGTCTTTGTATGTCACTGGTTTATTCTCTTTTGCTGCTTTCAACAAAGTCTTTGTACATTTAGTATTATAACTATAATACAATGAAGAAGGTTTCCTTCCTGATACTGTATGTTTTACCTCTTTATGAAAGTCTATTTTCATATCACAGATTGATTCATTATTTCATTTTGCACTTGTTTTTTTTTTAGTCCTATTGGAAAAAATTGGACTGCCAGTAAGTAGCCACATTATTTGTAAAATCATTCCTTTGAATTCAATACTTGGATAGTTTTCTAAGTCATTTTGAAAAGTCTTCCTTTGTCTTTCCCCATACTTATTCCTCTTGTTGATAATGATCCCAAAGCCAAAAATATAGGGTCAGTAATTAGTTTCTGGTCCAGCCTTTAGGGTTTGGCCCTGCTCTCAGCCCTGCTGCCACTTAGTCCCAAATCATCACACAATGGCTTTTACTAATTTCATGTTGATTGACCTATGGCTCAGACATGTTACCAGCTATCTCTTTCATCTTAACTCACTCTATTTTCACTAATCTGTTTAGCCATGTGACTTGGTACCTTTTCTCAGAGTAACATGGCTGTCTTCTTTCCTCTGAGTCTTCTGATGTCTCTCTTGGCATCTCTACTAGTATCTCTTTCAGATCTTTCTGATCCCAAAATTTTCTTAGTCTGGTAGCCCTATCCATACTTCTTATCTGCCTTTGGTCCAATTTTATTAAACCAGTAGGAAGGATAAAAATTTGCAATGTACCAGAACATAATCCCATTACCTGTTGGGTCAGTAAGTTTTGGGAAAGACAAATTGTCTTAATTTTTATGTTACCTTTGTTTTTTTGTGCTGAGATATGCATATTTTGTGTTTTATTATTAAGAATCAACATTGTTCTTGTTCTTTGAATTCAGGTTGTATTTTCAGTGTTTGGAGGAACTAGGTTACAGTATCGCTGTGGTGATATTTTTGTCTGATAATCTGCTGTTCCACATATCAGATTCTATCTCTAGTTATCCCTGTTGGTTGAATGCTGTCTGCAGCAAAAATCACTTTCCAGTAGTTAATTACTCTGATAATAGAGTTATAGGAAACTACAAATCAGGTATTTTTAACTATAGATTAGTTTAGTAGGTAAAGGGGCTAATGGTACCAGGTATACTAATGTATTAGTGTTAATGGAAAGGAAAAGCAGAGTGAGCAGTTGTAGTGAAAAGTCATTAGGTAAGGTAGAGCAGAGAGGGACAGGCAAAGAATTGGAAATTGAAGGAAAGGGAAAGAGTTGAATGACTATGTGAGAGTTCGAGTTACTGGTGGACTAAAAGAGGTACAGATAAATAACCAAATATCATAAAGCTGGTCAATTCCTAGGCTTTGGGAGTTAGTTATTGTTACAATAGGTTTCTGGTCTGGCTAGTACCAAGGTTTCTACCTACCTTCTGCTTATCTGGCCCAGTAATACCAAAGTCCCAATGAAACACACAGACACTTACATTAAGTTCACACTGTTTGGCCTATGTCTCAGGCACATTGCTAACTAGCTCTTTCATCTTCTCAAACCATTTCCATTAATCTGTTCTTCCATGTGGCCCGTGGCTCACCTGTGTTCCTTACATGCTGCTTTTTTGAGTGTTGATCTGTGTCTGACTCTGCCCTCCTCCTACCTATGCTCTGATCTCCCCATCTACTTTTTCTGTGGTGCCTGCCATAGCCAAAACAGTTCTTTATTTAAAGATTGATATTCACAGCATGCAGAAAGGCATTCCCATATCAAGTTGTAACAATGAGAGTGTTGGTTTCTCAAGTGAGATCAGACACACACACACCAGATGCCACAGGAGAGTTTATTCAGGGGAGCTGCTGACAGGGTATAGGGGAGGGAAGCAGAAAAGAGAAAAAGGAGGCTGGCTTTCTCACTATGGCTTCTTTTAAGAGCCTGGGTGGGCACAGATTTATGTAGCCACGCCTAGGGCTGTGCCCTTTATATATAGTGTTCTACAGGTGCCATGTTGGGTTTACCACATGGGGACTACATACTAGGAATCCTTACGTAGAGGAATGGGTATGTCAAAAGACAAAGAAAGATAAAGGAAGAAGAAAAGAGACAGAAAGAGATGTAGTAGGACTCAGGTGCTGGCTGACATAGCTTGGAGGCAAGTCTCTGGAGTACTAGGAGCCTGAATGGGGTGTGGCCAGATCCCTTTATGATGCCACCACGACACTGATCGTGTCCCTGTTTGTTCCTGTGTTCTCAGAGAATGGAATGGGACAGTTCCTATCACCAAGAACTGTCTTAAGGTTCAATATGTATCAGTGAGTGTTCATATACCCCCCCCAATAAATATTAGTCCTTTATATAATATATTGCTGGTGAATTTTTTGTAGTAGCTTGCAGCCATGCTGGTTTATTCTCCATGCTAGCCAGGCCATGAGCTAGAGAGACCATAGTCCTGCCATTCCAGGCAGGTCTGTGCTTTCACCTCCAGCTAAAAAGCCACAGACCTTTTAAAAAGTGCACCATCTTTTGGCTCTCCCAGCTAGTTACTCTGGCCTTTAGCAGATTGCGAGACAGACTGCAGCAACACCACCCCGCAGCCTCTGCAGTTTTGCAATTTCCATCCAGGACCTCAGGATCACAGCAGCCAGCACACCTCAGCACCTGTGCTATATGCCTGGAGCCGCTCTGCTCTGTGCGCCTGAAGCTGTGCATGCCTAGGATGATTATTAAATGGCAGATATCACTTTTAATGCAGATTCTTTTATATTGTTCTGATTTTGTGAGAAATTACCTTTTGTATCAGTTATTATGTCTGTTTTGCCTGCTGGGCACTGTGACCATGTTATGGAAACCTCCCTGGCTGCTTACTCCACTATGCTCTGGAGGGCAAGACATTAAACGTGGCTATGACAACCACAGGCCAAATGTCACCATTACATCTGGACTGAGATATTTAGCATATCTTTTTTTCTTTCCCACAATGGCTGAAAATTCAACTTCTCAAGACTTCAGGATATATTTTTTTTTCTGTTGTGATTGAGAATTTTTTGTTTGAGTACATTTTTGAGGCCTTCAGTCCCCCAGTCCTGCCACATTTCAGCTTAATTCTATATTTTATATTTTTCCAAAAGGCCTGATGCCCATTTTAAATATGAGATGATAATCAGCATGGTGAAAGATTTGAAATCTAGGAATAAACGTTTGATGGATGATTTAAAGTCTAGGAATGAGCAATTGCTGTCTAAAATGTGTAATATAGAAATTACAACTAATAAATTGGCAGGCAAAGTTAATTTTCTCTAAATTGGTTATGACAAACTTTCAGATAGAACTTTCTCCTCGGACATGAATATTAAGACCATATGAAAGTAGTGCAGACTTTACATTGATGATGAGAATAAGAAACTTATTAATTATGCTAATGATGAAAATAGGTACTTCCTTCTCCACCAGTATTGCTTCCAGTTACTATTCAGACAAAGAACTATGTTCAGAGCCCTTGATGCTTTCCCACAGGTTGGGTTCCTGGATATAAAAATGGTTTATATTTTTGTCTACTCCTATGGCTTCACTTTTCTCTGGTGGAGTGTTATGGTGGCCCTGGCAGTGGCTTCTGAGAGCCCCATCTATGAAGCTTCTGATAGTGTTTCTTTTGTAGATTTTTGTTCAGTTTGCCTGAAAAGAACATTGGTGCATGACTAGTGACAGTTACAATGGCTATAGTACAAAAGAATGTTTAGTCAATGGCAGAGAGCATCATGGCTCTGATCATGGAGGAGGTTTATTAGGGTGTTTGCTGATCAGGTTAGTTCCGGGAATGAAGACATAACAGATGGGGTGATCCCATTGTACCTCTAATTGTAACCAGCCATACTTTCCCACATGGCTTCTAGGCTGACATTTTACCAAAAGTAGCCCCATTTTTAATTTTTATATGGGATTTTTAAGTGTTGACAGATCACATGATGAAGATATTTATTAAGGAGTTTAAAACGTAAATGGTAAACTTGTATGCAAAACCTGAAACAGTAATAGACAATGAAGCATTATTTGTAGATATCTGCTAAACCTATAAAATAGATAAGAATTAAAGTAAAAGAGAATATTGAGAACAATGTCAACAAAAGAATCTATTGTTATCATGACCCCTGTGAGGCCCGTGGCTCACTTGTGTTCCTTACATGTTGCTCCTTGGGCGGCTTGCTTGATCTGTCGGACTCCGACCCACTTCTCCTACCTATGCTTTGATCTCTCCTCCTACTTTTTCTATGGTGCCTGTCATGGCCCAAAATAGCTTCTTTATTTAAAGATTGAGATTCACAGCATACAGAAAGGCATTTCCACATCACCTCCCCCTTTCTGTCTAATCAAAAAGGAAGGTTTCAATTTTAACATAGCAAAATTACATATAACAAAATAGCCATCAAGCAAGAATTATAGTTAAAATATCTAGTCTAATTTGTATTTAGCAAAATTAAAGAAAATACTCTATCATCTACCTTATCCTTATGAATCTAAAGTTTCATATCTAATATACCTTTCAAATGACTAAGAAAAACTATACCTATAACTATCTAATCTTCAGCTACATCAAAGACCACAGAAAGATATATTTACCCAAGAAAACTGGACGTGCAAGTAACTTCTAAAATCTAGAAATGACAGAGATGACAGCTATCTGCCTGGACAGTCACCCAAAGTTCCTTTATAAAGTTGGGGCATCCATCTTCAGCCTACAGGCCCAGAGTCTCTTTTCATTTTAGTGAAGCAAGAAATCTGTTCTATCCAATCTGGTATAGTTAGTTCATCAGTCACCTCTCCTCAAGTCCTGAAGAATGTCTGACAGTTTTCTCTGTAAAGCAGGAACCTGAATGACCATCTCGGCTTGTTCTGTCAAAGTTCAGAGGTCATCTTCTTATGGAACCTGCATGTACAGTTTAAACAGCATACTGTCAAGCAGTCAATATAAGAACAGGCTATTGTCCAGTGGTTAACCATTGCCACAAAGAAAGTAGACTCTGTATGGAGTTTTTTGTGCCCATTTTTTTCTTGAAGAAGATTGGTGCTGCCAGGAGCAAATCTGTCTCACTGTCCAGAAAAGTCTAAGTTTTCAAAATATTTTAAATACCATATTCTGTAGGTCTTAGAAGTGTTTAGAGATTACCTATCTAATTGAATTATATCTTTGTATACCTAAAAATCTAACTAACATGTATTTCTTAATTATATATTACAATTTTAAATCAGATATATAAACATCATATCTTAAACAAGAGTAGAAAAATACATACAGTATAATAGAACTGACTTTAAGTTTGTATCAATAAACCAAAATCCATACCAATGTAAAACATTTCAAGATTAACAGCTGATTTCCTGATCTAAGTAAATTTAATAATCTAATTTTTAAAAAATCATTCATATACCATATCCCCCTTTTCTTCTTAGAAAGAGATTAACTATGACATTAACCATTTATAATGAAAACAAACATTTAGAAACAATATTTGGGGAATTTGGGCATAGTTTTCCATTACTACTTCCTGCTGATTAAAGGGCGTTGAAAATCTCACGAGTTCTTGAGACTGGATTATAGTCTGCAGTCTTGAAGCTGATATAGCCATCTCTTCCCAGCAGGTTTTTTCAGGGTTTCTTGGTTGATGAAACCATATTTGCCTGGAAGCAATCCACAGGTTCTCATCTTCTCTGGAAACAAAAGCAGAACTTTTTTAAAGCAATAAATCCTTAGACACACATTTCAAAATCAAAATACCTTTAAAATATATATTCTTGTTTAACTTAGTAGCCTTTGCATTTGTAATCTATTTTATTTCTGCAGTTAGCTCATTAACAGTTAAAATTTTAAAAGAAAACACATAACAACCAAAATCCAGATTTTGTATCTATTTTCCATCTTTACATGGCTTATTATATTTTTATTACTCTATTTCTTTTTATACACATTGTAACCCGATTGGAGTTTTTTAAAAATATGAATCTGTTTTATTGTGAATCCTTAATCATCTCCTAACCAGAAGAGCTTTTAAAATACACTCTCTTAAAGAGCTGCATAGTTTTTGTAGATAAAGCTGAATCAATAAGTTTTCTAAAAGGGACCGTGTCTCTGTTCGTGGCCAGCAAACAGAGCAGACCCAAGAAAATGCTGCTACTAAAAAACTATCTTTATTTATTTTTTGTTAAAAATAAACAGAAACCTTAAATCAATCACATGTTGCTGAATCTTCTGTGAGATTTCAGGAACTGGCCTGATTGCAGCTTACACTGCCTGCCACCAGTCCGCTGGCTCCATTTTGAATGTGACTCGGATGCCACACTTTCTTTGTACAATGACCCACTTCGTATACACAATTTGGAAGCTGCCTTGGCTTAGTTTCTGTGATCTAGAACCCTTTTAAATCTTTCTCAGGCTTTAAGTGGATAATTGCCCCATGTTGGGCGCCATCTGTTGTATTAGGTTTCTTGGTCCCAGGCGGCCAGAGGCCCAGACCCTGCCACACCAGACTCCTTAGCCCCTACCACTGCTGCTCAGGCCATTAGAAATGACTCAGATGCTTATATTAACTTTATGCTGTTTGACCTATGGCTCAGGCACATTGCTAGCTAGCTCTTACATCTTAAATCAACCCATTTCTATTAATCTGTCTGCCACGTGGCCTGTGGCTCACCTGTGTTCCTTACATGTTGCTCCTTGGGCGGCTTGCTTGATCTGTCGGACTCCGCCCCACTTCTCCTACCTATGCTCTGATTTCTCCTCCTACTTTTTCTATGGTGCCTGTCATGGGCCAAAACAGCTCCTTTATTTAAAGATTGATATTCACAACATACAGAAAGGCATTCCTACATCACCCTTGCATGAAAAAAAAAATACAAAACATAAAGGCTTTCAGAATTCTGCAATTAATCTTAGTAATAGTATTTATTATGTTAACAATACAATTTATTTCCAGAAGTAAAGACAGAGTAAGAAGTAAAGACACACTCATTAGTTAGGGTCCTTGATTGCAAATGAGATACAAAGCTCAAGTAAATTAATCCAAAAAGGAATTTATTGGAAAGACACTGGACAAGTCTAAGGATAATTGGAAAGGCTTAAGAACTAATCTCTGAAAGGTGAAGCAAATAAGAGAATAGGAGAAGATGCTACAGAGAGAACCTGAACCATAACACCGGGTATGATTGTTACTTGTGCTTGCTGCCACAGTTGCCAGGGGATGCATGCCTTTGACACTGCTTACAGGCATTCCAATTTTCTCCCTCTTCCTTTGCTTTATTTGATCTCAGCTAAAGTCCCAGCAGAAACATATAATTGATTGAGCTTCAGTGTAGAGCCAGAGAGCAAGTTCCAATACTGTGCAGCACACAAGGACACCACCTCATTTTCATTACTCTCTCTTTCAAGTGATGGGTCATTTGAATGACACAGTCATGTAGGAAAATATGATATATCAATATGTGTCAGATACTACAGGTCAAGCTTATGTTAAGCTTTTCCCAAAATAGTTCCCTTACAACTAGACTAAATATTATAGCTATGATCTGCCCACTAGTTTTGCTACAATTACCACCTCACTTCTACCTGCTGAAATCTGTTAAAGTACCAAGAATAGTGTGTCTTATAGAAAAATTTCCCTAACTTCCAGTTACCAATGATCTCTTTCTTTGGTGAATGCTTTATCTTACTCTTCTTCCACTTATAAGAAAATAGAACTCAGAATTGCGTCTGTAAGATACTGGAGTAATGCACAGCATAGATAACAGACATCGTGGTCAGTACATGTTAATTAGGTGACAAACAGATGTGAAGTTTTAAAGAAAGTTTCCAATCAAGCAAATTAAATATATACTTCTTAGCTCTCCTATGCATGTAAAAATTATAGGAAAGTTGAGAGATGATAATTTCAGAATACAGTTTTGGACAGAAATATTGGTGTGTTGTTCCTCATATAAATTCTAGTAAGAAGAAATTTGATGACAGTAATTGGAAAATGTAAAAAGGCATGACCAGATATACCAGATATATATCTTCAGGTTTTGTGTTTGCAGTACGCTGAAACTGATGTTTATCTTGGAGGTATTAATTTAAAGGTAGGCGAGAATTCTATGGGTTTGTATGCTTTTGTTACCAAACTGGTACAGTTTTGGGTTTCTAAAAATGACTAATACTAACTGGTAAATATAAGAATGACTGGTGAAGCCCTGTTTCCGGACATTGTCTAGAAGATGAGTAGAGGTGGTCAGGCAGTAAAAGTCAAGGGAATAAAAAAATGATTTCTGAGTATGTTCTATAAATATTTTTACCCTGATTTGTAATTATCTTTGTCATGAAAAAATATAACAATAGTGATAGCTGCAGAACTCTATGGATGACATTTGGGAAAAATACTTTCTTTATAGGGGCATGAACTTTTGCCTCACCTTCTGTTTCTCCAAGGTAGCTCTTACCATCACCATTATTACCATCACCATTATATTATTCATCTTACATCACAGAGCATAACTCCATCAAAGAATGCATTGTATTCCTGTTTTGAGAATTACCATTTCAGACAGAGAATGAACTCAGTCTAGTATCCTAACTCCAACTAGTTGATTCTGGCTCAATATGTTCCTTTCACTAAGGGTAAGTTCCAAGTTTATGACACAATCATCTTGTTTCTTGTTTTGCCTCTTGATACTGACTTCTGGTTTTCATTTTCTTAAGGGAAAAACCCTTGTATTTCCAAATGCTGTCATGAGCTAACAAATGTTCAATTCCCAAAGGCAGCAATAAGATTGTTTTCAATTATTCTCTCATATAGTCAATCATCTAATTCATGTCTGGTCAAGATTTATATGGTAGTTAATGTGCAAGTAGTGTTAGAGGTCAAGAGGCCATCTTCTCTCCACCATAATGTTGAAACACACAGGAAAAAATACAAGGTATGTCACAGTTACTATAAAGGATTAAATACTTAAGTATATTTCTCATCCTTCTTTTAAATATAATACAAATATTTAATGGTTACACCTATAAAAATATCTCTCCCATTTTTTATGTTTCGTTTATTTCTGGAAATAAAAGAGATGAATGATAATCTACCTCGATAAGATATAGTTTGCACCTTATCCATGTTTAAGGTATAATGATGACTGAGACTGGTGGAATCTTTAATCCAGTGGCACCATTTCTATTATGAATCTCTCCTCACATAACACCAAGCCTGTTCATTTCTGTCTTTGTTTGTTTCTGGGATACATTTAACTTGCTGTATATTGCTAGGATAGATGTTATTTTATTTACCTTGGCTTTTCAATATCAATTAGCACTTAACATTTCTGTATATTGTCTTTTAGTCATGATGCTGTATTTCCAGACTTATAATTATTTAATTATGTTTGAATAAAATTAAGGGTTGGTTAACTGCTTCAGAAATCTAGAATAAACATATTATACCCAATTAATTTTATCCAAATTCAGTTTCAGTGTAATGAACTAGTTATACAAAAAATATCTCATGTGAAAAAAAGGAGATAAAAAACAGATTTATATTTATTGGCATGAATAATCTGGGGATTTAATGATATTTTAGTAAAGTCATAAACAAACAAACAAACAACAATAACAACAAAGAGCAGGGCCTCAGCTATATCATCCCTGAACATATTCTCAAAAACTCTAGGTTCTTTGACTCTTGCTATATTTACAATAATTAGAATATGAAATAATCCTAGATGTCCATCAGCTGATTAATGAGCAATGAAAATATGTTCTATAAAAATGAAATTCTGTATAGCATTAAAAATGAAATTATAAAATTTTAAGGAGAATAGATATGGAACTGGAACATTATGCCAAGTAAGATTTCCTTGTTTAGGTTTGAGTGAGGAACAATAAGCCAGGAAACAATATAAAAGCCCTGATGGTTCATTCAGAAGCTCACAATTGGTCAAATTTTAGAAAATAATTTTCTGTAAAGTATCCAGTCACAAATGGAGCATTTATATCACCTTCTTTCACCACAATATTCAAGAATCATCTAGAAAGACAGAATGGAGATGTTGTAGTAGCAAGAGGTTAGAACATGCTGAACCAGTGTCATCTAGATGTTATTAGAAGGCTGCATTCAAGAAGTCAGAGCTGTTGTGTTGTATAGTCAGAAGTTTCTATGTCCTGACAGGCTAGTCCCATAGCTATTTAAACCCAAATAATCATACAAGGTCTTATATTAATTATAAACTATTTGGCCAGTAGCTTAGGATTATCACTTGTTAACTCTTACTCTTAAACCATCCCATAGTTCTTATCCATGTTCAGTCATATGCAGCATTCTTGCCTTGATTTTTCTGCATCTGGCTGGCATCTCTCTGCTCTTCCTCTTCCCAGACTTCTCCTTGTCTGGTCACCCTGCCCATACTTACTGTCTACCTAGCCAATCGTTGTCTTTTTAAGCCAATATTTGCAGTGGCAAATATTTACAGTGTACAAGAGCATAGTCCCATAGCATGGGTGCCTGCATAAGATCAGGCCAATTAACATCATTTATGTCTGATCAAGATTTAGAGAATGCTTAATGAGCAAGAATTGTTAGAGGTCTTAAGGCCTATTGCTCTAAGCCATAATGTTGAGACACACAGAAGCGATATAAGGTATGTCACAAGTCAGTTTGTGGAAAAGGAGGCAGTGTTTATAAGACTTTACTCTTAGTTGAGAACCTATTGACAGATGAAAGTCTCTGAGAGATATTCAGTTTTCTCTAAGATATGACCCCTAGTAGCTCAACTATATTACAATGAATAATTCATAAATATATAAAAAGCAAAGGTTGTAGTCGGTATACTAGGAAATGAAGAGAGGGTATGAAATTGGAGTCTCTATGAGGAGTTAGGGGGGAGGGAGAGGGAATAAATATAATCAAATTGTACTGCATAGATGTATGAGAGTATCAAAACTAACAAAAATATATTTTATTAACAAAGAGAGGAGCCATGAGATATGGTGAGGGGAAGGTCTTAGGGAGTAACATGAAGACAGAAGAACACTTATTAAAGACAGAAAAGATTAAGCTGTCACTGAGGTGGAGGGTATACCTTGGATATAGGATACAGAGAAATCATGCTAGAGTTGGCCTAGAAGCATCCTCCCTAACTTGTGTTTATAGCAAGGTGCTGCATAGGCTACTGAAGCATAAAATTCATCAACAATCTTATTCAGTTATGAATCCTATATGTTACAATAATAATGTTCCAGCTGCCATAATGGCATGGGGTGATAACCAAATATTTTCCGATTAGATCTGAGGCTCAGTCCATAATAGTACATTTCTGGGTCTATAAACCTGGTTTAAAGTTTATGATTGGAGATAGTACAAGTCCTATATGTAGTTTTATCACTGAGGTTTTGTTAAATGTGTATGTAGTCAAACTCTCCTCTAAATCTGTAACTATCGCTCTTTGCCTTCATTAATGAAGCCTCGTCCCCAGAGGGTGACACTTAATTTAGAAACTCATAACTGGTCAACATGAGGAAAATGAGTAACTATTCAGTTATCAGTCTTGAATGGCGCATCTATAACACCCCACTGAAAACCTAGTGTCACGATCCAGGGAACATCATAGCAAAAGTCAAAATTGGCAAGAAGAGCTATTCAACAGTTTTCCGGTTATGACATGGCCATTGCAGCCATGAGCACACTGAAACTCTACCTACCTGCATGCCAGGAAAAAGGGGGCACACATGCACACACTCACACACACTCACTAATACACACATACACACACACACATGCTTGCACATACACATGCACAGATAGACACATACACTCATCTCATAAAAGGAGGGTAGGAATAGGAAGAAGGTGGTCGACAGAAAAGGGAGGGGACAGTGTAATGAGGGGTTGAAGAAAAATATGGTCACAATGCACTTAACAGATGTATGAAACTGACAAAAAGAGAAACTGAAAAGCAGAAAAGAAAGAAAAAATAATCTGTTTGATAAAATTTGACTTGTGTGGATACAACATGCTTTTAATTTCTGGCCTTTCCTTTCAGCTGTATCTCTCAATGGCATCTGCTTTTTGACTCATATTAATACCACCTCGTTCTTTTTGTTAAAGTGCTTACATTTATTTATTTATTTATTTATTTATTTATTTATTTATTTATTTATTTATTTATTTATTTATTTATTTATTTATGTGATGTGGTGTGTGTATGTGTCTGTATGTGTATGTGTATATTAGTGAGTGTGTGTATGTATGTGTGTGTATGTGTGTGTTAGTGTGTGTGTGTGCATGTGTGTATGTGTGTGTGTCAGTGAGTGAGTGTGAGTGTATGTATGTGTATTTGTGTATGTGTGTGTATGGGTAAGTGTGTGTTAGTGAGTGAGTGTGAGTGCACATATGTGTATATGTGTATTTGTATGTGTATGGGTATATGTGTGTATGTGTGTGTTAGTGAGTGTGTGTGAGTGCATATATGTGTATATGTGTATTTGTATGTGTATGGGTATAAGTGTGTATGTGTGTGTTAGTGAGTGTGTGTGAGTATATGTGTATATGTGTATATGTGTATGTATGTGTATGTGTGTGTATGTGAATGTGTGTGTATGTGAATGTGTGTGTGTGCATGTGTGTGTGTGTGTATGTGTGTTAGTGAGTGAGTGTGCATGCACACAATGTACATGGGGAGGCGAGAGGAAAATTAGACAATGTGTATAAATAGATTCTTTTTTTTTCTACCATGCAGATTCTGGGGATCAAGCTCAGGTCTTCAAGTTGGCAGTAAGCGATTTGCTTGCTGAATCATCTCACAGCACTTATTTCTATTTTGGAACACACAGTCTACACAGATGGATTTGCCAATGGAGCTACTTGCTTGGATGACTTAAGTTAAATAAGAACCATCAATAAGTGTTAAAATAAGCCTGCTATGAATCAAGGGATATTTACATACTTTCAAAGTATCTTCCATAAGATGCTTTTTTATTTACAAAAGAAAATTCATTTAACAATAGAGAATTCAGCAGCAGCCTTGTTAACTACATAATTCAACAGCACATCATAAGTAATAAGAGAAGGCAGTATTTGGGGCCTTCTGATATGATGTACTATGATGCATACAATATCATGTCTGAATCTAATTATGAAACACTGTCTGATAAACCCAAGTTGAGGGACTTTCTATCAAATAATTAAGCATATTTATAAAAATTGTCAAGGACAGAATACTTGGGAATTGTTATTGAAATACTTGGGGTTATAAACAGTAGCTACAGCATGTGACTATTTTAATGCATTGAATTAAATTTATTAACATAAAATAAAATAAATTTATAATACTTATGTATATTTAAAATGCTCAGTGAGGCTGCTCTGCAAGGTGAAAATAGTCAGCATTTGCTAGTGAGGCAACAATAATACTGTCAGACAATTTTGTTTTAGATTAAGAGACTAATTTAAAGTGATAGTGGCATAAAATTCTTGATCTAAAATTTGATTTTATTGTAAAGGAGACAATTGAGAAACTCTGGATAATGCATGGTGTCTATTGTAGTTGATAATGGCTTTGTGGCTATCCACATAGTAGGGCCTATTTCTTGATAAAGCATTTAGCAGTAAGAGACATCACTTCAGAAAATTACTCTCAGACGTTTGAGGGAAAAATGTTGTATGAGCTATATCCACACATGAAATATTTATAAATAAATTCATAATATTCATAATAAGATTTCAAACATAGAGAAAGACAAGGAATTTGCATTAAATCTTATAAGATATTAAATGGTAAGACAAGTAACATTTCCACTTTGCCAAATAAGTACTCCATATACTGTCTCTAGTAATTACCAGTTTAATGAAAACATAATAAAAATCCTAATCTAAATTTATTTAGAATTTGGTATTATACAGTTAAGACAAGAATGCAAAGGCCTGTAGCAGACCACGTTACATCTTGGGAGTGAAGAATAAAGTTTGACTAGTAAACTACTTTGTTACAGTTCCGATTTCAAAATACTATAATTAATAAAGTCACATTTGCATAAGAACATGTATGGAATCAATTGACTTTTCATAAGGATGCACAGAGCACATAGTAAGGAACGTTGGAAGCCTCAGAACAAATGGTGTTAGAGCAATTCCATGACCTTTTGGGAAAAGATAAGCTTTGATTCCTATCTCACACCACACACAACAATTAACCCAAGATGGCTCTTAGATTCAAAAATGAAAGCTATACCACCAAAAATAAAACAGGAGCAATTTCTCTCCTGATCTTAGAAGCAGACAGAGTCTGTAGTTTCCAGAAAGAGTAAACACAAGAGAAAAATCTAATAAACTGCATTAAATCAAAACTGAAAAGTTCTACTCGCCAGAAATTTTGTTTTATTTCAGAGAGAATTAAAGAAGGACAGTAGATTCTCCTGACACGGAAAACAAATGGAAAGACAGATGTGACACAAGTTTACTTAGTTTTCTGTCCCTATAGGTATAGAAATTGAGATCTAAGGAAATTTCAATTATTAATGAAATAACCATAGGTTTTTTTTTTTTACACACTTGACTTTTGAATTATGTAGATTTTGTACCGATTAGGCAAGCTAAGATAATCTGAAAAGTAAATATATTGAAGAATTGTTCAAGGAATACCAGTTTGGGGCTTAGGACAAGCATTCTGTTTCTGGAAGAAAGAATATTTTCTGTCAGATTTCTGGCTCTATATTATGGACATATGCAATCTACTTCGTAAGTCCTTGTTTCTTATGTTGTGGTTATGAATAAGCAGAATTTCCACCATTTCCCTGGCAGTGGTTTGTGTGCAAATGGCCCCTGGCTAACTTAAATAACATATCAGGTCATTGCAGTATGATTTTCAACAAGCAATTTCTTAAGTATTCATGACATGATCTTTGGTAACACAATAATCATAATTTCAGCCCATCACACTTTATTTATTTATTTTATACCACTGTTGATCATGGGAAGACTCCTTAAGCTTTCATAACCTGTATTTTTTTAAAACTGCATTAATTTTTCTGGACTGACATATCGTAAGGGTCTCAGTGAAAATCAAATACAATTGTTGAGTTCATTTTTAAAAGTCTGAATCATTTTATAGCAGAAATGGTTTCTTGCCTTTTGGCTGTGGTCCATATGCATCTACCTGGTCTGTCTGATCTTGTTGCTAAGGTTTGATTGCTTTGGGCTTGGGTTCTGTACTTATAAAGCTCCTTCGAGAAGTTGACAGAGATTGAGTAATTGTGGACTTGTATGACTATTGTTCTTTGTAGAATTCGATGATACTTCTTCCGTTCCCATTATATCCCCTGTTGGGCCATTTATGTAGGAGACCATTTTTCTTTTCACAGAAACCTGAGGTATTTTATCTTGGAGACTGCTTCTTCTGAATACTTGCTTTTGGATAAACTTATTCAGGCCAAAATGATTTTGTGGTGGGTATAATTTCCTATCCTCCTAAGGACTGAATATCATATTAGGGTCTGAGGCAATTACTTGAGAGAATTAAGTGGATTTTTAAATCTTTATTTTATGTTTTATGTGATATGAGTTCAACCATCTTTCAGTCTGGTAATTGAGCACTAAATCAGTTTCAAATAGGTCTAGTGGTTGCTATTTCAGGGTGGGGGAATACACTCTGTAACTCAGTTCTGAAAGAATGCACTAAGTTTTTGTGTATGTTCTCCACCACACACCACACATATAATTATCCGTACAAGGTATCAGGCGAGTCTAATATCTGTGCTTACTAAGAAACTATCACCATTTGGAGAGTTAGGTCTTGTTTCCAGGGCATTTCCTGATTAATTCTCACATTGGATGTGCACAATCCTAGGCAATAGGGTTAAAATAACATTATTCTTTTAATACTGGGTGAGAAAATTGAGACTTCGAGAGTTTACTAATTGGTAGAAAGTGAGTAGGGGTTCTGTATTCATTAGAAGCCTGAATCTTTGATTCCTAGCCTAGGAACTGTTCATAATGAACAGATTTTAATCGAGAAGAGGCAGGAAAAATAACACAGACAGTACTTTTTAGCTCTAGGATGGCAGCCTTCTAACTTGAATGCAAAAGCAAACAGCACAATTCCAGCGATAAGGTGAAGACTTCAGAAACTCTTTCAGTAAATTGCCTGATTATATTGGTAACGACTTTCTGATAAATAAATCTTATTTTTACCCTGCTATATAAGTGCCTTTCTGGCTTAGCTTCTCAAATGGCATATTCTGCTCATACAAATCTCACTGAAATACTTGTGATTTTCTCCCCTGACTCTCATGTTTCCCTCTCTTACTTTTTTTTTTTTTTTATGATTATGGCAACATTGACAGCTGTGTTCATTGCGATCTATGGCTGGCTGTACCTTTAAGTACCTAGCTCGGAAATCATTTTTGTCCCTCCAGATTTGAAAAATTACACCCCATCTCCCAATTCAAGATACGCTGAGACAGAGCTGTGCTGTCTACAAGAATATTAGTTCTGAGAGTAGGATTACTGTTTGCCCCCACACTCAGCTCTCTCGCCAGCAATAATCAAAGCACACTGGCATTTCTTTAATGACAAAACCTCCTGGTGTGTTAATTTGGTTCTCTGTGACACTACATCTTGTCAGAGTCGAGAAATGGGAAAACATATATTAATACCACTGACTTGTTCATTTTTCTACATCGTTCATATCTAGAAGAAGAACGCCTTTAGCTGTCTGTCCCTAGGAAGATAACTGGATTTAGAGAGTGCAATGAACTCATACCTCCTGTTGTATCCAAGGGGAAAACTTTTCCAATGCAACTCTGCTCTGGCATCAAAGAAATTCTCATTTTTCTCATTTTCCATCATGACAAATTACCCTGCCGTGGAGCTTTCCACTGAATCCTTTAAATACGTCTTATCCCACGGCATAGGTGAGTGTGCCATTGAGTTGACCTGGCCCCAATGATTTTCTGATGATAAGACAGTCACTGCAACCTCAGAATACTCACTGATAAAATTATGACATTGACACCTGACTCAGTAGACAACTGCAGATATTAAGAATGATATCTAAATGGCTTGGTTGTCACAGATTCATCTTCTTCTTTACTTAGTTATGAGAGTGGCCTGTACAGCATGTGATAATTAAGAAGTGATCTTAAATGTTGGTACACATGCTGCAAAAATGTGGTTAAAATTGGAAAATGTCTAAAAAGTGTCATATGCTTTAGAACTAAAGATTCTTTTGGTCCAACCTGTAAATTTCTGGACCACAGGTAACAACAGTTCTATTGCTGCTGAACTTTTACTGCCAATTAATTTTAAGCATCACAATTTTCTGGAGTTCTGAAAGCAGCTTTCTTCTATGTCATATCTGTGAGAAATTTCTTATAACATCAAGCTTCTTTTCCAGATGTCAGTGCTTACACTGATGGGGCTTGATTCAAGAAAACACTATTATTCCTTAGAATTAGAGAATGCTAGCCTAAATAGCTTGTTAAAAGGGAACTGGCACTTGGCTTTCCTCTTTCCTTTCTTCCTCATCAAGATGCTCTACATACACAGCAGCCACGGGAGCCTGTCAGCATGTCCTACGTACTTGCTACGGAGCCCAGCCTTTGCAAGAAGTTCTCAGGGCCTGTGTTTGGTTTGCCTCTTCCTGTTTGCCTTGTAACTTTAAATAATGTGGTTGTTTCATGACCACTTGTATTTTGAGTAGGGAACAGGGCATATTTTTCTAGCAGATAAAATGACTTCCCACCATTCACTCTTTGTTATTTCCCCTTTCTGAAGGGTGGCCTGATGAATGCAGGGCTCTGTATAATACATGCTTTCCTGTTTTCTGCTCTTTCTCCATTGGGCTTGTCAATCAGTCATAGGCTTGGTTCTGGAGAGGATGTGGCATCCATACGAGAAGGAAGTTTTAAAGACCGTGCGTATTATGTTTCGCACAGTGCATATTCTAGTTTGGGCATGAAGTGTTTCTAACAATTAACTATAACTAAGATGCCACAGAAACAAGCAGTACAACTGGAAACTATCGTTAGTAAAAGGGGAACAACGGGAACCAGGACCACATCACTAGTTCCTGAGATGTTCTATCATACCATACATTTACAATAATCCACAAGTACATTGTGTTGTGATGCATTAGAGCTAATTATATAGTTAAAGTCTAGACTTTCTAGAACAAGAACTCCTAGACCATCTACTATTCTATGACCTCACCTCGGCAGTCCAAATCCTTCTCTATCATTGCCCTCATCTTTGCTGAAGGCTCTGGATCTAGACAGCATCCTGCCCTTTCTGTTTATTGTTAACATTTATCAGCAAGTATATACCTGTGGTTCTCACTTTCCTCGCTTGTCGAGAGAAGAGTGGTGCTGGCAGCCTGTACCTCAGACAGTGGCACTCGGGAGAAGTAACTGTCTGATTAGCTACTATAGACGTGAGAGAGTTTCCCCTAAGTTCGGTGGCACTCAGGAGTTTTATGTGAATGAAGGTTTTTTGTTTGTTTGTTTTGTTTTTATTTCAGGAATAAGCATGAAGAAAGAAAACAAATTTGGGTTTCTGAATTAGAGCAATGCCGGGCTTTGAAGCTCATAAATTCATGTACATCTTACATTGTGGTAGGAAAAGGGGAGAACCTCTATAGGAAATAAATAAAAAAGACAAAAGAGGTTATGTGTTCTAGGCAAGTAAAAGTTTTTGCTTGGATGCTCTATGGCGTGCCCAATTTCCCAAGGTCTTGTCCAATGTCACTACCATCCCTCAGTGAGAGTCTCACTGAAGCCGGAGACGGTAGATGAAGCAGTTGTACAGGAGTTTACTCAAGACTGGAAATAACAATTATTGGTCTTAGTTCAGGCAGAACCTGTGACTTTTTATCCTGCAGAGTGACCACAGATCCAGATGTCAACCTTCATGCATGGGGTGGGAAAGGACTTAGCATATCACTTATACAGCAACCCAAAACAGTGTTCTAGGACCAGCTGGCATTCTTATGTAGCAGAAGGCATGGGGAAACCTGAGAAATTCAAGCTGCTTTATTTTGTTCATTGCCAGACTGAGGTCTTGAAAACTATAAATAGGGAGTAGTTGGTTGAGTAACGATAAAAACAACTTTGAGAAAGGAAGCATTATTGCTCCATGAAGAAGCAACAGAACCATCCTTTAACTTGTTTTTGACATTTTTAAAAACATAGAGGAGTTCTGGAAGGAAAATAAAGTAAGAATGAATGAGAAGAAAGGCAATTTAGCTCTTCTGTGTGCTTCCTTTAATTGACAATTTAACCATCTAAGGAACTTTCTCTAACTTGATGGAACTGAAGCTTTGGTTCCATGTCTTGTTCAGTTGTGACCAATCCACTTGTTGTCTTTCCCTCCAAGACTAAGTTTATAACTCTTACCCATGGGGGTATATTCCTCTTTTGGACCTTTCTCATTTATTAATTGAACTATTCTCTTGTGGTTCCCAGTTTCTGATTATGTGGCAAGATTCAGTCTGGCAGATCTCAGAGCATCTAAGATAACAGAATCTCCAAACCACAGAAGTGCACAAAAAGGAGGGGTATCTTTGTGAAAATGAGAGCAAGGAAGAATCATTTCATGATTAAATGAAATTCAATGTGAAGAAAGAAATGTTGTCAAGAGCACAAAAAAAATGGGCCACACGGGTAGAGAGTACTACAGAAAAGTTAAAGTTTCCAAAATAGAGCAGAATACAATATAAGCATGATTGTTATCCATTAAGAACACTTGTTTGGGTAACTTTTAAACTAATCATCAGGCTGAATGAGATTTTATAATTTCTTCCAGAGTTAAAACTCTATTATGTCAAAGCTTCAGAATATTTTTCTATCCTTTAAATATTAAAATGTACAAAATTTAATTATTTTGTACATTTTTAAAAAATAAATTAATTTGTTATTTCTATTTGTTATATTTTGTATATTTTATTTTGTTAGAATTACAAAAATATGAAGAGAGTCTGGAAAAACATAGATAACATCTAAAAATTTTATGCTCACATATATATGTGTTCTTTAAATGCAGACTAGGAGTTCTATAATAGGAAAGAAGGGGAAATTATTCTCCAATTAATGTTACATTAGAGATAAGAATAAATGAAACAGTAGGGATAATCAATAGTGCTGTGGAATAATCCCTTTGTACAATTTGAAGATTTGTCACTGTGATTGTTTTGTTTGTTTGTTAAATAGCTGAACAGAACAAGGTTAGGCAAGAAAGCCAAACTGAGAATGCAGACACTCAGGAATGAGGAGTCTGGAGGCACCAGCCAGCAGCTGAGCAAACAGGAAGTGTAAAAAATGAGGTAACAAGCCATGAACCACATGGCAAAGCATAAATAGAAATATGGGTTAATTAAAATGTAACAGTTAACCAGTAAAAGCCTGAGCTATTGGCTGAGCATTTATATAATTCATATTCAGCCTCTGATTCAGTTATTCGGGACTGGACAGCCAGGACAGGAAATCTCTGCTTATACAGTAGGTATAAGTAGTTAAAAAATAAGTATAAGTTTTAAAAAATAAAGTGGAGATTAAGGATTGTGAGATAGGATTTGATTGTCTCTGTCTTCTCTGAAAGATCCTGGGGGCTAGGACTAAAAAGATGACTCAGCAGTTGAAACTAATTTCTGTTCAACCCAAGGACTCAGATTCAATCCCAGCATCCATATGGTGGCTGAAAAGCATCACTTACTCTAGTTCTAGGCTATCCAATGCCTGCTTCTAACCTCTATGAAACACCAATCATGCATGTCGTATGAATACATGCATGGAGGCAGAACATTCATTCACATAAAATAAAAAGGAAAATAAAAGAAAGACCTGGGAGTTTTGTATTTCAGATGGCAGAATTCTAAGACTAAAGAACCTGAATCTGGATCCATCAGTTGTCATAATTTACAGCAAAGATGTAACCTGTGGGTTGTAAAGTAAATGTGCAACGCTACTAAATTCTACAGTTGTTTTGTTTTAGCAGCTAAAATTCTCAGATGACTAAGAAGTGGAAAATTTAGAAGTCCAGTGATTGCCACTTACTCTTTATCCACAGCCTGAATTAAGGAATCTTGATTTTTAACACCCACATTATATGAATATTACACTCACTTAATGGTCATATGAATGTTATGTCTATTGGATTATACACTTCAAAGATGGATAATGTGATACTTTCTGTATTTTTATGTCTGAAGCCCAGCCTGAAATACATTTCAAAGAATAAGCAAGAAATATTTATTTAATTGGTAAAAGACAGACACAAGATAGTAGACTTTTAAAAAGTACAATAATCACCAATTCATTTTTCTCAAAGATAAAGAAATGCATTTCAAAAATAGCAACCACTTTTTCTAACCTCTTACTCCTGAACAGTAGAGGGGATTATAATGAAACCTGTTCATCCAATGTTACTTTTACTCTAGTGGACTGGGCTGGAGAAACAAAGATTTCAATAAAAAAAAAATAGTGAATTTTTGCCTACCTTGAAGTTTTTTGTCACCTGCCAGGTCAGCTTTGTAATACGCCTTAAAGCTCCCAGGTTCCCAGAAAGAGAAGGGGGTAGTTGAGCATTACAGACAAGAACTGAATCTGGAGTTTTTCTTGAAGTTTGGCTGTGGAGTATATGAACCTACAAAAGGCAATCAAAGAGACTTTTAAAACCACAAGGACACTGTCTTATTCTTGTTACTTTTTTTTTTTTTTTTTTTTTTTAATGTTAGCTTCTGCCCCGGGTTAATATTTGTCATTGGAGGAGGGACTAAGACAGCTCTGTCAATTGCCAAAGTGTGGCAGGAGGCTTTGACTCAAGGAAGCAAAATTAAGAACAAGAGCCCTGTGCCTTTACCACTAAGCCCAACTGATTTCAAATCTACAGAGCAAGCGAGCAATTTAAGAAAACATCTGGCACATTGGGGATATATGGGAAGACAGAGCAACAAACAAGTTAGTTTGCAAATGCATCTGTTGGGGGCTTGGATATAATTAAGTCATGATGTCTGCCTGTCCCGTTGATATAACTGCTATTACAAACCAAGAGTCAAACTGGTTGTAAGGCCAGATTCCCAGAGATAAAGCAGGAAATGTGTCCACTTTCTCCATGAGTAAGGCCACGGATCCATATAAACTGCACAAAACACAAAACACGAGGGGAAGAAAAAACACCAGATTCCCTTTCTAGGCTGAAGACGTAACCTTCTCTGTGTGTACACTGTGTCCTTGGGTGGAAAGAGATGAAGATGATGGTATTTGTACAGCATTAGTGCATCGTGACATTAATTATATTCCACAGGCTCAATGATAAAAAAAAATACATCATGTTCTGCTACCCAACTGGAGCTTGTGATTAATTCTGGATTTATAGTGAACATGTGAAAATTATCTCTTTGGGGCAAAAGCATCACTTTCCTATAAGCCACTGGTTTCAGTCTAAGTAGGAATACTCTAGAAGTTGCATCTTTTTTATTTATGTGTTTTCTTAACATACCCATCGCTGGTCCCCTCCTTCTCCTCAGTTATCCCCCAGCTCCCCCCGCATCCATAGGAGTCAATGCAGTTTGACATATTCAGTTGAGATAGGACCAAGCCCCTCCCCAGTATCAAGGCTGTTCCTCTGTAGGTAATGGGCTCCAAGAAGGTTCATGCACCAGGAATAAATTCTGGTCCTACTGCAAGAGGCTCCACAAACTGCCCACGCCATTCGACTGTCATCCACATTTAGAGGGCCTAGTTCAGTCCCATGGAGGTTCCCTGGCTGTCATTTCATAGTCAGTGAGCCCCCAATAGTTTGGGTCAGCTGTCCCTGTGGGTTTTCTCATCATAATCTTGACCCCTTTGCTTATTTAATCTCTCTCCCCTCTCTTTGACTGGACTGGGAGCTAAACTCACTGGGAGTGTTTAGCTGTGGATCTTTGCATCCACTCCATCAAACTCAGTTTTAAATAACTTCACATGCAAATGTTTAGTTTTATAGGAGAATCAACTGTGGTCCTCCATTTTGCTTTATTTTCTCAGATAGCTCATACTCATGAGATTTTTCATGTCTTTTATGGCTATATAGGGATCATACCGAAGGTGAAATTCAGAATCTGTAAACTGGGAGCTCACACTGTCAGAATAATCTTTACCATTTTTTTTTTAATCTTCTTACTCTATTACCACCTACCTTTTCCCTCATTACATCCAGGGAATTCATCACAAACCCCAAGCTATAGTCAAAACTGAGTGTATAATATAATTCGGTTTTGTGCTAATCAAAATTATACCAGAACTGAATCCATTTCTTAGAATGCCAAGTGTGTTGCTACCACTGGCAAAAAGAATGGTGGGAAATGTAACTTTCTGGTCCAAATAAGACTAGTTTTGGTATTTTAGTTATTTACATGAGAACATTTTGTAGTGAGAAGGCAGCAGCCTTTAATGAAGAAGTCAGCAGTACCCTGGTAGCCAACTCAGGGGACCTTAAAAGGTATTTACATCACAAATCCTGCTTTCTGTTAACTATTTTATTTATCTATTTGTTTTTATTCTTCTCTCATGTATTACACTCAGAACGCAATTTTCCAACCCTCCCCTCCTTCCCCAGTTTCTCCCCTCTACGGCTTCCCTCCCCCATATCCGAGACCCCTCCACTTTCCCTCAGACAAGAGTGAGCCTCCTAAGAACATCAACCAACCACTGAATAATATGCTACAGTAAAGTCAGGTACACTAGAAGTAGTTGGACAGAGAACACACATCAAAAATAAGCTTAAGAATTCTGAGTACAGCCTGTTCTCTGTCCTGTCTCTCCTTCTGCTCCCTGTCTAGATTAACCTTCTAGACGTTCAAGCTCTCTTTTGCATTTCAGATTCTATTCAGACATGTAAACATACCTAAGTACATAGATAAAGGATGATCCCTTCCTTCCTCAAAGGACTGACCATGTAAGTACTACTGTATCTATGGAGACCATAGCAAAACTGAAATAGATCAGAGCCTCTAAGCTATAGATTGTTCTGATCTGGAATTTAGCATCAGTTGTGAAGTTCTGAATGTCTAAGGATTCCCAAATATACCTTCAATCAAGAAACTATTTCAGAAGTTTTCCTAGGATCTAATGTGTGTGTGCACTTGTGTGTGTGTGTGTGTGTGCGTGTGTGTGCTTTTACCATGATAATTCCTGGGCTTCTATATGATGTTCCATATGTGTATCTGGTTCTGCTGATATCTCAAAACTGTACACATTATTGATTTTCTTCTCTCTCCTTCAACCTTTCTCTTATATTCCTCCCCTTATAGCCTCCAGCTTGCTACACTTAATTGGCTCTGCAGGCTTCAACTCTACATCTTGCTCTTACTCCTATTTGTAATGCAGAGTGGCAACTGCCCATTGGCATTCACTATTTTCTCTCTGCTTCAGGTAATTTTTTTTTTTCACTGCATTTGCAAGGAGTGTAGAGAAAGACTGCGAAAAGGACATGGCATGAATGAACATTCCACGGCCCTAATGTTGAACCTGTCTGAACATGATGATAGACAAGCTTAAGAGAAAGAAAGCTGAAAGAAATAGGGAATGAGCTCATGGTTTATAAATACGCAGTTTGGGTCCCAGCCCTCATAAACAAAATGATCTACTCTGTACCCTCAGTAGTAAGAATTAAAAAGAGCCACTCTGTCCCTTCTACTCAATCTTGATAAGCTGATATTATAACACAGAAACAGAAGACATAGTGTGCACGAAAGCTCACCCAAGCATGAAGGGCTTTGCCTCAGAATAGTAACAGCTGGATCAGATCTATGTGATTTACCTTTTCTTCTCTAGTCTACTTCTTGATCTGTTCAGAAATGGAAAGAGCCAGTATGCCCTCACTGTCAGTCTCTATTATAGTTTTGGAAAACAGATTTACCAAAACTGACAGAAGATGTATTTCATAGAGAAGGCAGCACCTAATAGAGGGTTTTGTCTTCATGGTATAAGCATTGGAATCTTGCCAATATCTACATGAAAATGTGTTTCCGTCAGTATACACACCCTAGAACTGAGCTTTGAATGAGATCTAGAAGTCCTAATAGATTCAAATAGATTGACCTGATCTATTAATTAAGACCAAATTCAAAGGACAGGAGTTGGAGATGCTCTGTACTGAAGATTTTATCTAACTAGTCATATCCTATTTTAGTTTATTGGGCACATGTAAACATGTTTGCAGACGAACAGAATTACAGAGGAAATTTCAGATAAGAAGATAATGTCTAAAAGGAGTCAATATCAAACAATATTTTTTTAGCCTGTCAAGACAATTTCTTTGGAAAAAGAAACGAATAAATTATGCCTCTGAATGTCCAAGTAGATGATTCATACTTTCCATAGAGTGAAAACGTTAAGTCTTGAAGCCTCTAGGCTGTGATTTCTTGTCTTTCCTGTAACTTAAAATAGATGCGGAGGGAGAAGAGGGGGTGAGATAAACAAGAAGGCGTGCCATCAAAGCTGCTATGAAGTCTGCAGGGCGGCAACAGCAATGAGCAAACGTAAAAACGCCCAAGTCACAAAGAAGGCAGCATTTGTGGTATAAAGGGCAGAAATGTCAGGAAGGGTTGCCTCAATCTCAACAATCCAGATCTCAGACGGCCTACAATCTATATCATCTCATCTGTACTAATTTTATTCACTGATTAAATTAGTATACAGATTAAAAAATTTCATGAAGAAAATTTCATGCATACTTGTTTCAGTTGAGCTTCTTCTGAGATCTTGTCTCATCTTGTCTTCCCTCCACCCACCTCACCTGTACCCCTACATCCCAAGTACACCTCCTCCTCCCTCCATCCACCTGTACCTTCACCCCAAGCACACCCCCACTTCCCTCCACCTACCTGTGTCCCTTCATCCCAAGTACATCTCCTTCCTCCATGCACCTGTGCTCCTTCGTCCAGCACATCTCCACTTTCCTCCATCCACATATACTCCTTCACATCAAGTGCAGCCCTCTTCCCTCCATCCACCTGTCCCCCTTAATCCCAAGCACTCTCATTTGATTTCTACTTTTCTCCTAATTGTTCTTTATCATTCCATCCCCTTCCCTGTAACTGCCCTTTCTGCTCTCATGGGACTCTTTACAGTTTCCTGACTTATAATACATGCATAAAATTTAGATGGTAATACCACATGTGAAAACTGACAACGTCAAAAAAACTTAGATGAGGATTTACAGATCTTACACTGATTGTGTTATACATCTGCCAAAAATAGCAAGAAGCTGAATGACTTTGGTAGGTGCTGGAGGATGGTAAGGCAACCCTTACCAGATCCCATCTTATTTACCCATTCATGCTGCTCCTGGAAAATCTACCAACCTCCTATACCTGGATGTTTATATGTGTGGCTAGAAAAGAGATAAAGGCTTTAAAGTACATACTGGTCCTTGTGGTCCATTCTCAAGATTTAATAAATGGGATTTCACCAAATTATCCATATGTACAATAAGAACTGAAATATTATATAGGTAATCATGAGTATGTATGTAAGATCTGTAAAGACACAGAACCAGGGGAGAACCAAATGAAGAGGTTTCGCTGGGAACAAGATCAGATAATACACATGAGGAATTGCAATGCCAAGTTGGACCAGTGAGCTTAAAGTAAAAAGGAGACACTGCAGAAAGCAATACCATCAGGACTAACAAAAAGGAATTGTGAGCAATAAGACATTGTTATTATTTTCTATCATATGCAAGATCTCACCATCCATCATGGTACAAAACGTGAGCTTTAGGTTTGCAAAACATAAACCTTCCATCTGCCATGATTTGGGATTTGCTATTGGTCTTCACACAAGAGAGCCTTTTCTAGGGAGGTCTACTCTTTTGAGACTGCCAACTGAAGAGCGTTACCCACAAATGGAATGATATAATAGCACCTTTAAGTCTTTACTCGGGAGTGAACCATTCAGCCTTCCTCACCAGCATATCTTGTTTTGAGTCTACTTCCATCATATACTTAAAAGGTGTCTTGTCATTAAGGAATATCTTCCAAGTCATATGGCAGGTGTCATTGTACTCAAAGGTGGGAACTTCATTCTTCTCTGTACCAGTGAGCAGCATAGACTTTCCAGTACCACTTAAACCAACCTGGCCTTAGTTTAATTTCAGTTTGGTGTCACTGGCAGTTCTTGACCATGAAAGGTGAACAAGAGGTTGGTGTTGTTGATATCAGCATTGTTGTGGTAAGAGGCTTGGACTCTAGAGGCAGCTTAAGTAGCAGCTTTCTTCATTACAATGTCCTATATAGTTCCTTAGTCAGCAAATGTACTCCGTTGTCTCTCCCACAATGCCCCCCTCACTTGTAACATTTGCCACTCTGTGGTTCTTCGGTGACATCTCCCTCACATAACACCCCCAATACCCTCTCCTCTTTCTAGGCTGCTACTGAGATATGGCAGCTGCATTCCCTTTGAGAAAGTATTCTAAAATGTCAAGCACTGTAATATATTATTGTCTATGGTGATCAATGAGGATTGCCTACATGACAGAGTTAAGAACCCTTGACTTGAAGGTATTCCTGCAAGGAATCTACAACATAAACTTGTAGATTACATTCAATAAGGTGGGGAGCCCCCACCCCCCGTAAGCACAGGCAGCACCATTCCACGGGCCGGTATTTTTGACTAAATAAAGAGGAGAAAATAAACCAAGCATTGACATTTATCTCTCTACTTCCTGAATCGATGCAATGTGACCACCTTCCTTGTGTTTTATTTTTAAAATTTTAAATAGAAACTATGAAAAGAAACACTTTGCATTGTGTGCCCAGAGGTAAAGTAGTATGGCCAGTCAGGTTTGGTGAATATAGGCTTCTAAATTGTCACCACAGTGGGGAAAAAGGCAAAAATGTCTCAGAAGAAGTTAAAATGGCACTTGTTGATTGACATGCGTGATGAAGAATTAGTAGAAATCAAAACAAATATGCTTGACGTCATTTGCAAATGGGAAAATAGCTTAGCTTTCTTTGTTGTAAAATAAGACACGGGTTAAAAAATGATGTTAATGTTTCTTCAGATTTAACATTTCCTGATCACAGGTCTAGAGACTAGTATACATTAGAAAAAATAGATGGTAAATTATAAATGAATTTTGCATCATTATACTTCTTTGTACTTTATCCATAGCTGCTATCACTTTGTTTCAGTTGCAAAGATTCCAGTTCCTTGAGTTATATCCAGTCTTTAAAATAAAAGCCTATTAGGGAAATTTTGTCTGTTCTCCAGTTTAAAGTGCTTAAAGATTCTGACTTCAATTTTCTGGCTTATCGTGCCTTCTCCCTTCCCTTATTCAATCCTGTATAGTAACTTCTGCAGTTTTAAACTTACACGTTCATTAGTCTGAGTTTCATGCACTCTTTTGAGAATGTGAAGTGTCTAGAATGTAGCGGAACTATGGTAAGTAAGAAGAACATTAAAGAGGAGGGAGTCAAGTGTCTCCACTTCCCCTGAGCTGTGTGGACTGATGAATCAGGCTATTTAATTACTCAGCTCAAGAGGCAATTATCTGTTTCACTTGTGATAATGAGCCTGCCTAAGGAAGAGATGTTGTCAAGTGAAGGTCTTTTGAGATGGACAGAGCTGGACTGGGCAAAGACAAATGACAAGATTCAAGACAAAGGAAGGATTTGTATAAAAGTGTAGTGGTTAGATGTGATGGGAAGGATGAATAACAGGGAAAAAGTCAAGGAGGCTGAGCCTGGGCTTAGGCTGGAAGGGTTTTAAGAGTGCCCGTTACAGGGTGGCAGTACATGGTGATGGCAATGTGGGTAGTCATTGGCACTTACATTGCCAGCAGCCCTCTGGCACATGTTCACACAGTACTCATCTGCCCCTTTCTAAGAATGGCAAGCTTCTGCTTTCTCTCATTTTAGGCATTTTTAAAGGGTGAGCTGTGTATGCGCCTGTGGCTTTGATTGCCTTTCCCTAGTGAACGTGGATATCAAGGATTTTCCACGATGTTTTCTAACCACTATCCACTGTCTTCTTCTGTAAAGCATTTACTCAAATATATTGCTCTAATCTTTTGTTTGTTTTAAATTTAGGTTTTTTGGCATATAATTAAATTTTGGAAATTTCTCATATATTGTGGACAAAAATCCATTATCAAAGGATGAAGAAAATATGTTTAATAATAAGTATTTTCTTTTCCTTTGTAGCATGCCATTTCATTTTCTAAATAAAAGTTATAGCTTCTTTTTACCATTCTCTTCATTCAATACAAAGTTTTCTATATATTTATTTATTTGAAAGAATGATTATTTGTGAAATATGTAATTCCCAAATAGTATGTAAATCTAGCATTATTCTATATTATCATTTTGTAAACTTGAAAATTTATTAATAATCACATTAATCTGTTAACAACAATAATAATCCTCACAATAATGAATGTTAATTTCATGCTGATTCTCTCTACCCTACTTATACCCGGAAGTTAGTCATGACTTATCATGCTTTAAACATATTCTCACACAGTAGCCCAGGCTGGCCTTGAATTAGAGGCAATTTTCCTTGGCTCTGCTCCCTAAACTCTATGATTACCAGCTTGTGATTTCATGTCTGGATTATGTTTTTAATTTGATTGTATCGATACATAGCATAAAGCCATGGATTTTCTTTCTAAATCTCAGACTTAGTTCTCCCAAATGATCTAAAATGTACTTATCAAGGTTATTTATTTCAATTATGCAACATCCTACTTTTTATAGAGCTGAAAGTATAAATCATGCAAGTATTTTCTTAATGAGCAATGTTTATTACCTTTATGTAGACATAGTTATTAAATATTTTGAAAAGGTAAAAGGGATTGCAAACAGCCTTACTGGCTAAGAACATCTTAAAAGGGCACAATGGTGGGGTTACATTTTACTATGCATTAAAAAAATATCCACTTAAGAATAAATACTAATCTCTACTTAGGAAATGAATATCAAGGCAAGAAAGGCTGATATCATTACAGGATTCCACTAAAGAGGACCTAAGTAAGAACTCACACCTCATTAGCAGATTTAGTGTGTGAGGAGGGTGATATTTCAAATCATTAGCAAAACCTAGACTTTTAAATACACGCTTTAAAACATATAGAGGGAAGATTTTATGAAAGTCCCAGTCATTCCATACCCAAATACACTGTAATGAGTTTCAGATTAAATATATAAAAATAGGTGATACAAGTGCAACAAAACTTGTGGATTGTTATATAATCTGCAATAGAGTGCATTTTCTTTTCCCCACTAAAATCAGATGAAATTTAAAAAGTTTTAAAACACAGAAAAGAAGTATATGGAAAAATGCCTTCATGAGCAAAGTCGAAGCAGGTAACAGTGATGATACACTGTGTATCAGATAAAGACTGCCTGAAGATCAGAGGACAGAGAACCACAGAGTTAAACATAGAGGGCAGGAAGTGGAGACACACACCTTTAATCCCAGCGCTTGGAACACAGTCTTTAATCTCAGCACTAGGAAGCCTGAAATAGGAAGTGATGTGGCTGGGCAGAGAAAGGAATGTAAGGCAGGAGGAGACAGGAGCCCACCCCTTGTGCCTCCCCCATTCAGTCTGAGGATTTGTGGAGACATCTTCAGAGGATCGTCCACAATTGGCTAAAAAGTGGGTGACGTAAGAAGTGGCTGTAGCTTCTTCCTCTCTGTTTCTCTGATCTTTTAGCATCTGTCCCAATATCCGGCTCTGGGTTTTTATTATAAGATCAATTAGGATTTGTGCAACCAATAACAACTTAAAATATAATTTTGAGCAGTACTTGGGAAAATCTTTCTCAAATACAAAACTTTCTATAAGATAGAGATGAGAAAACCCAAAACTTTGGTACAAAAATAAAACAAAACCAATAAAAATCTAAAGAGGCAAAAACCTTAAATTTGAAGATCACAAGAAAAAATATACAACAGTGGCCTACAAATATGTGTATATGTATATATATTATAGAGAGATACATACAGATTTCAGTCAAATAAGAGAAATGCAAAAGACTGCTGGGAAATACAACTCTTCAGCTATCAAATTAGCTGGGTGCCACCTACTCTGTTCCCAACCTCCCGCCCTACAGTGAAATAAATTATATTGGCAACACTTTAGAAAACAGCATTCTCACGCTTGCAGGAGGCAATGAAAAGTGATATAAACATTGTAGGGAAGAATTTCACAACATAAAACAAAATTGCATAGCGCTTTTCCTTTTAATTTTAGAAATCTCATTTTGAGGAATTATCTTGCAGCTACAAATTCAGGTATCTATAAAAACATAAACTCAAATGTGTTCTCTATCCAGTGATAAGTGGTGTCAAATGGGCTTTGTGTCCCACTGCACGGTAGGGGCCAGATGACCTTAGTAGATGCTGAGTAAAACTGTTAGCTGCTTTGGAGTCTTTGGTTTATATTGTTAAGGGATCAAATCAAGGCTTCAAAGAGTACTTATGCAAGGCTTTAGTTCTTGTATATTACTGGATCTCCACTGGGAGTGGCTTCGTCCTCTAGGGATATTTAACAACATCTGGAGATACTTCTATTGTCATGGGGAAATGCTACTGTATCCACTGGGTAAAGTCTAGGATTGCTTGGATGACTGCCCTAAACAGAGAATTAACAATTAAAACATCTAACAGCAGATCATGTTTTGTTTTGTTTTGTCTTTTTCCCTAAACAGAATCATGAGTGATGGTGGCTAATACTAGAGCTCAGATTGGAAAACTATAAATTGAGTCTGGACTCTTCTAGTACCAGAATGCAAAGATACACCAAGAGTCTACAGTGGCCATGTCAAGAGAAATGAAAAAATCAGCTTTTGCAGATTTTATTGTTTGGCATTGACAAATTTGCACATTAAGAGTTGTATGCAAAGGGATGAAACAGTGATTCAGTGTGTAAGAACACTTGCCACTCTTCCAGAGAACCCGATTCAATTTCCACCATCGAATGAGAGCTGGCAACAATCTCTAACTCCAGTTTCAGAAGATCCAGCACTCTCTTCAGGCCCCTGCAGGCACTATATACACAGAGTGCATAGACAAACACCTAGGAAAAACATTGTGCATGTGCAAATAAAAATAAATTACATCTCTAAAAAATTGCTTGTAAATAATGTTTACAATCCACTGGATAGCACTAAATATGTCTTTCATTTACTCAGTGGAGTGATCAATAATGAAAAGGGCCTTTTTTTAAAATTTTACCATTGCTGGTAATTATTATAGGTACTCTTTTTAGAGGAGAAAGGGGAGGGGGGAGAAGGTTAACCAGCAATGAGAAGAAAAGCCTTTGGCATTTATCTGTGCTATTTCAGTGAAGTGACTCATCCTTGGTGGAGTGTCTCATAGGCTGGCTGCCACAACAAAGCAATTAAATCATGCGCCTTAAACCAGAGGCATTTATTTTCTCAGTCTGAAGTCTGAAAGTTAGAGATCAGAACTGCTCACTTTTGGTAAGGTTTTTTTTTTTTTTTTTTTTTTTTTTTTTTCCCTTAAGTTGCTGCCTCCTCTGGCTCTGTGCATACATTACCTCTCTTTATGGAAGGATGTATGGCAGCAGGGAAGAGGTCCTGTGACCTTTATTTTAGGGACACCAGTTACTTTGAAAGACCTATGCTTTTCATTATCACATCTAACTGCACTTGCTGTTTTGTTTCTGTGCCAAGTGCCAGACCAAAGGAACTTAAAATTCTTCGATGTATCAGGCTGTGGTGGTTGGTGTACACCTTTAATCCTAGCAGAGGCAGGAAGATTTCTGAGCTTGAGGCCAGCCTGGTCTTTAGAGCAAGTTCCATGACAGCCAAGGCTATATGGAGAAAACTTGTCTTGAAAAAAAAAAAAGGAAATAGAAATTTTAAGGATGGATAGTTTATTTGACTTACAGTTTGAGGGTATAGAACATTATGGCAAAGAAGCAACACCATAGTGTATCATGGCGGTGAAGCATGGGAGTAGAAGTGAGGCAGCTGGTCACGGTCCGGAAGAGAGACAGATGAATGCTGGTGAATTCATTCACACTCCCCATCAGCCCAAGACTGACGTTCACTCTATGGGACACTGCCCACATTCAGGGGCTCTTTCCCATTCTGTTGGACCTCTCAGGAAACACCCATAAAGATGCATATGGAGGACTGCCTCCCAAGGATTTCTGAATCCAGGCACCTCACACATCAGGCTTCTATGACACCTGTACTCCAAACTGATACCCACTCAAAGACACACCCCTATACACATAATTAAGATAACAGCGCACATCTTTCAAAAAGGAAGAGTAACCTTTATATTTCCAATGGCTCAAATCCTAATTACTATCACATTCAAGGTTAGAGTTTCAATCTATAAACTTTGAGAGACACAAACATTCTGTCTGTCTTGGCTAGGGTGAAGGTATGAAGAGACACCATGAACACTGCAGCTCTTATAAAGGAGAACGTTTAGTTGAGGTAGGTGGCTAGGTTACATTTGAGAGTTTCAGTTCATTACCATCATGGTGCAGAGAATAGCAGTGTGTAAGAAGATGCAGTGCTGGAGAAGGACCTGCCAAATTGATATGCAGGCAACAGGAAGTACACTGAGTGTCACTCCAAGTGAGGCTTTAACAAAAGAGACCTCAAAGCCTGCCCCTACAGTGACACACTTCCTCAAATAAAGTCATATCTTAAAGTGACACTCCCTCTGGAGGCCATTTTCTTTCAAGACACCACCATACCAATAGTATTTATTAGGGGATGTTCATTGCAGAGTACACCAATTAGAAAGGTGATTCTAGCAAATTACAAATAATTGGTTTATAAAATCACCAATGTTTGCTAACATGGCTAGCATTAGTTTGCCAAAAATAGGAACTTTAGAAAGTAATGACTCATCTTTTTCACAAACAATATAAAAGGAGACCATACTTTTAGGATAGGTAGATCTTATGTTTTCCTTATAACTAAATCATAGGTATTAGTAATAATTAATAATTGATCTTTGTATCTTGACATAAGTTATTACATATTTTATAGCAACATTACTAAGTTATTTTTGCCAAAATACTTAACCTAGCTTTCAGACATTAAATTCCACATAAACAGATATGTTAGATACCATAACAAAACAGCAATTAGATAACTTATAAAATAATTGACCAATTCCTCTGGTGGGGAGAAGAACATCAATAATTGACACTAAAACAAAAATATTATAATCACATGTGGGAGATAATTGAGGAAATTTGAATGTGAACAAAATATTAGGCCATTAGAAAACACCATTGATTTATTCAAAAATGGGATTACTATTGCAAGTATGTAAAAGAATATTCAGCCTTCTTTCTTTTTAGTGCTGGGAATCAAACACAGGATTCCATATAGACAAATAGTTTTCCACTGAGCTAAAGTCCTTGCCTGTGGTGGTTTGAATGAAAATGGTCCTCATAGGCTCATAGGAAGTGTCGCTACAGGAAGTAATGACTTGGAGGAAGTGTGTTCTAGGAGTAGGCTTTTGAGGTTTTAAATGCTCAAGCCATGACCAGATGTAGAATTCTTAGTTACCTCGCCAGCACCATGTCTACCTGTGTGTCTGCCATGACAATAATGAACTAAACCTCTGAACTTTAAATCTGTCCCAATTAAATGTTTTCCTTTATAAAAGTTGCTGTGGTCATGGTGTCTCTTCACAGCAGCAGTCAACCTAACTAACTAAGACACTGACTGAATGTCCTTATACTAAACTATTTAACAAAATGATATATCATAATATTGAATTGTCTTGGAATGGTTCAACTTATATATATTGATAGACAAATATGATAAAATGACAATTCTGTCTAATTTCTAAGTTGATTATAGTACTTTAAATTTTTCATAAGTTTGAAATTTTTATAATAAGAATGGTATGCACATAAGAATGATAATAAAGTAATAATAGGAACTTTGGTTAAGATAGGAAATTCTGCTCAAGTATGGTTTCTCTACCATAATATCAAATGCATTAATTCTATATATGTATGAGGTGTTCAAAGATCCTCGGACAAAAAGGAAAACATTACCTGGTGAAGAGGAGCAGGTTGTGGTGTCAAGAAGCAGCAGATGTAGGCAGTATAAGGCTCTGATCCCAAGGCTTCTTGTAGGTCATAGTGGTGAGTATTAGGTGCCTATCAGAGTTAAGGGCTATCTAAGTTCAATGCTAGTCTGAAAATTCTTATTGAAATAGGTTCCTTAAGGAGGAGCATCTGAACAAGGGTCCTTTCTCTATGAACTATAGAGATGGGTATGCACTAAAGGATGGGGGTCATCCCACAAAGAAATCAGGAAACATGAATCACCAAGTAACCATACAGAATATCAACATAATAAAAACAAAAGCAGGGCATAAGCAGTACATGTGAAAGAGAAATGTTCAAACACCTGCTTAGGGATGTGATAATCCAGGAGACTGAGTGGGTGCTGAATCCTCACTGTCCAGTTGTTAGGTTGAACATACAGAACTTATATTGGGAGGTGATATCAAGAGTGACAGAATCCAAAAAGGAGGGTAGTTAGCTTTGTAAACAAGGGGAGAATTTACTAAGGAAACAACAACTATGCAAATGAAATAATTAGAACCACTAGAAATTAATATTATACTTGTTGGAATAAAATTCAGTAGAAGTGACTAATAGAAAGGCACAGCTGGAAGGAGTGTCAGTGAATCCACCAGAACTGACAGAAGGTTGTTAAAAATTGTAAGAGGCAGGCAAGAAACCACTGAAGATCCCAAAGCCTCCTGTCCACAGCTGACTAGAAACTGACTAAGAGTCAACTAAGACCCGACTAAGAACAAACCCTGTGACAACTGGAGACACACAGCTCGTTGGCCCCTGCAATTACTGGAGATACAGAGCGCCCCCAGGCCCACAACTGACTAAAGAGCAAACCAAGAGCTGACTATGAGTGAACCGAGTCAGCAATGGGCAGATATCAGTGTAAGAATATATATATAAATATAACAATGATAACAGTATAAAAAATAACAAGACATCACCAGAAGAAGCTGGTGGTTCTACAACATCAAAACCTTAGCATAACAATGAAGAGGAAACAGAAGGAAATGGCCTTAAAAACAACTTTATGAAGATAATAGAAGATTTAAATAAAAAATTCCCTTAAAGAAATAGAAGAAAATACAAACAAAAAAATTGGAATAAACGAACAAATCCCTGAAAGAAAATCAAGGAAAAGAAAACAAACAGGAGAAAGAAACATTCCAGGAGTTAAAAATTGAAATAGAAGCAATAAAGAAGGCACAAACCAGAGCAAAGGTGGAAATAGAAAACCTGAAGAAGTGAACTGCAATACAGATGCAAGTATAACCAACAGACTGAAAGAGATGGAAGAGAGAAGCTCTGGAGTGAAGGATTCAATAATGGAAATTGATATATCAGTTAAAGAAAACACTAAAACCAAGAGTCTTAACACAAAACGTCCAGGAAATCTGGGACACCATGAAAAGACTAAACCTAAGAATAATTGGAATCAAATAAGGAGAAAAATACCTGCTCAAAGGCACACAAAATATATTCAAGACAATCATAGAAGAAAACTTTCCTACCCTAAAGAAGGAAATGCCTATAAAGATAGAAGAAGCTTACAGAACATCAAACAGACTAGAGCCCCCCAAAGTCTGCTCACCACATAATAATCAAGCCAATAAACCTATAGAACAAAGAAAAAATGGTAAAAGCTGCAAAGAAAAAAGGCAAATTACCTATAAAGGCAGTTCCATCAGAATAACACCTGACAATTCAAAAGAAACAATAGTCCTTGTCAGATCTTGCACATTCACTAAAAGAGAATGTCTGTCAGCCCAGATTACTATACCCAGCAAAACTATCAATCACCATAGATGGAGTAAACAAGATATTTCATGACAAAACCAGATTTAAATATCATCTATTCACAAATCTGGCCATACAGAAAGCACTAAAGGGAAAACTCCAACCATAATCTCATTTTTGGCAAACAAGAAGATTATTACTTTTTACTAAAGCTATTTTCTGATTCTATAAGACCACATGGCTATTATGTGCCAAAATTATGTTAACATTCATGTATCTTTTTCTCATTCTAGAACTTCAGTAGAAAAAGATTTTAAACTGTACTGAAAAATGGAAAAAAAATCATATCATTATGTATTATCTAAAGTTACAAATATTTTCTCTAATTATTCTATAGATTTAATTAAATATTAATTTGGATTTCTATCTGGTATCCAGAGAATTTAATACACCTTATTTTAAATTTTGAATGATGTAACCAAAATTCTGATAAAGATAAATATTAAGTAGGAAACATAAGTCATAAATATATGGTTACATGTTCTCTTTGGTTCTAAAATATATTACAAAGTTATGATACTGAAAACATCGATGATGATTTAACAGGTGAGTGTTCTAATATGACATGAAAGAAAGCTAAATTCTAGAATATAGAATTTAGTCTCATTAATTGAACCTGAAAGATGTATGATATATATAGAGAGAGGGTATACATAGCATAGCTAAATGTTAGTATGTATCATAAAGTAATACATTGGTGTAAACTTTCTTTGGACCAGAAATTTCAGTTTATATCTGAGACTGTAAAAAGGCTACCTTTTATTCTCTATAGTGCACTACCTCTGATTATGATGTCTATTTAAAACATGCTTTTGTGTGAAAATGACTTTGCTCCGTATTAACATTATTGTCACTGAACTGACTTATAGCTTGACCATCATTTTCTTCCTGTGCTTTAAGAATGCCACTCACATGTCATTATGCCTCCACTGTCTGGTTTGAAGTGAGTTGGAAATTTCATTATTTCTTCTTTAAGCTGCTATGACTACTTTCAAATTTTACTTTTAGTCTTTGATTTTCAGGAGTTAAATGTGAAGTCTTTAATTCTTCTTTTCCTTTGAATGTGAAGTGTCTTTATAGCATGTTACTTTAATATGATTTCAAGAAAATTCTTAGCCAGTAGCTTTTCACATTCTGGTCAACATAGCCTACTCATTTTCTTTTCTGCTGGATACTTGAACCACTCATTTATTGGATCTTTTTACCTATCATTTTGGTCCTTTCATCAGCTACTTTTCTGTCAATATGACCAGAACATGAAAGATACAAGTTAAATAAAGTTATTAATTTTTAATGATTTGTTAATATTTATTAATTATTTCATAAGTGTCATTCAGCACAATAAGTAGAACATGGTATAATAGAAAAGTTCCCACCATGATATCCAAGAGGCAGAGAATGTGGCATACATGGAGGGCCAACGCAAAACCATACTTAAGGACACATGCCCAATGATCCATCAGCTGAGGCCTTTATCTTACCTTTAACTTCATATTAATATCAGCATATTATGATTCTATAAAGAGATCAATATAAATAAATGTATTGTCAGGACATACAGAATCTTATTATCTTTGGGAATATTGATAAGTGCACCCAGAGTTGTGATTTTCTAATTTTCTAGGCATTTATCAATCCAACTAGTTGACATGTAGGCCTCTTAAGATCAATTATTTATTTTCAATTTTTGCAATTAATTATATGTCTGTTCTTTTGATTCATTTCCCACACTGCCACTGATTTTGTGAGCTTGAGTCCAAGTTTTACAAAATTATCAGGTAATTTCAGTTATTGAATTCTTAATTCTAGAGTGTAATTTTAATAAAGTTCTATTAGTTCCTAAACTTCATCTTATTTTCCATTTTCTTAAATGTACTCAGAATATACTTTCTTTTAATTTTTATTTCCCCTTTACATAGTAAGTAATCAGAGATTGAGTTTCAGCAGAATGAACTAACAAATGAATTGGTAAGGATATTAAAGCTTAGCAGTTCAATACACAGGAATAGGGAATTTTCATGAAGTAATAATCCAAATTAAAAAATCTGTGTTACAGCAGACAAAGAACCTTTAAGAAGAAAATGATTGATTGATTTGTCTTTGAGACTTGTACTTAATCATTGGATCACTTACTTTTTAATTCTCAAACTTACCGTGTAACTTTGCACTGAGCTTTAATAAGGCAAGTTAAATACAACTTTTAAAATGCATGACACATGTTTCATTTTATTGGAAATTATAATGTATTTACATCATTTTTCCCTTCCCTTTTCTTACCTCAAGCCTCCCATATATACATCCTTGCTCTATTTTAAGCTAATGTCCTCTTTATTCATTAATTGTTATTAGATGCACATATGTAAATGTATATGCATATATTTATAACCTACTTGACACATATTTCTACTACTGTATTATTGATCTCTTATAAACGACACATATTTATATAATGTATTTTGTTAATAAACATCTACTACTGCCTCACTCCAATTGTCATTAGTTCTTCAATCCTAACTCTCTCACAGCTGTTTTTTGTTGTAATTGTATTAATAACGTCAAAACCAATGAGTGACTGCCAATATGTCCATGGATATGAAGTCACTCTCTGCAGCATGGGCAATCTATCCATGTCCATAGAGTGTTTCTCCCTTCCTCTACAGCCAGATACCAGCAGTTCCTCTGGCAAACGGAGGACCTTGAGAACTCCTTTTCCATCCATGCTGCACATTTTACCAGTTTAATCTTGTACAGACCTTATGTAGGCCTACAGAGGCCATGAGTTATCATGCGCAAGAGCCATCATTTCGTGCCGTTCTTCCTCATCTGCCAACTCTTATAATTTTTCCATCTCGCTTTCACTGATGATCCCTGAAGCCTTGATATCTCCTCTACCTCAGAATCATTTATAGGGTCTTCTAGCACTATGAGAGCCAAGCAGCATAGAAAGAGTTATCTGGTTAGTTGAGGCTCATCTCCACAAACAACTAAGAACAATGGAAACAGACCAAGTTGGTGCGAGTTTCTTTGGACTTCCCTTAACAACAACCCATATAAAGGTATTCAATGCCTACGAGTACAATTTTTATTTAACAACTCTCCTATTCTCTGAAAAGCATGGTCTATTCATACAAAGTATCTCTAATAAAATGTCATTTATTAATATATCTTCTTAAATTTTTATGATTCTTTTGAAAGTAAGATGTAATTATTTCATTTCCTCTTTCCCTTCATTTTCTCCAACCCCTCCTATATAATTTCTTGGATTTCCCTCAAATTCATGCTTCTACCTCTTTTTAAAAATTGTAATATATTTCTAAGTATATAAGTACAATCTGCTTAGTCTATATAATGTTACTTCTAAATCTATGATTTTAGAGCTGGCTATTTGGTATTTGGTAGCCAGTTTGGAGACACTTTCCTTTGAAGACTGTATTCTTCCACTCTCTGCATTCGGTAGTTGCCTGTAGTTCATTGTCTCTGTTTGGTGCCCCATGGTGTCTCCCCCTCCATGTTAACAGGTATTTTGTCTTAAGTGGCAATGTAAGTTCATAAATGCAGCTTTGCTAAAATTTCTAGAAGATTCAATCTCACACCAGACTTCCTGGTTTGCACACACACACACACATTCCAGGATGATCCCTGAGGTTAGGTATAGAAGTTGTGTTATAAATGGATCCATTTGTGCTGGATACCACACAAACACTTATTTTATGCATTTTAATTAGTTTTTGTTTTATGTAATGATCCCCTTCTGTTGCAAAGAGAAACTGTTTGTGGGTTAGAACCACCTACACTTACTTGTCTATGGGTATAAGGATATTTAGAATGCAGTTAGTTATGATGCTGATTTACTCAAGTTCTCTAAGATTTATGACCTTAGTATCCTAGCATGGTTGGTTGGAATCTAGTACCAGGCATGATTTTCCTCTTTCTGAGCAGTTAGTGCCACTACTGGACCCTTAGGGTTAAGTGCTATGTAGAATGTTGTTGGAATTTTTAGGCATAGTAGGTGAGTAGAACTTTTGGTTGCTTCCCTCCTTCAGAAGTCTGCATAGCACTTTCTGTTATCATGAATTCTAGTCTTCAGGGAAGAGGTTTTCAAATTTGTACTCACCTGATATCAGTAGTATCTTAGCTATGCCATGCCCAGAGGACAGCATTTCACAATTCTTCTTCCTATATTCTAGCTCTTGTATTCGTTCTATACTATGCTTACAGGAAGATCCCTGAGTCTTAGAAGATGTGCTATGAATTCTTTGTTAATGGCTGAATACTGAACGGAGTAGCCATGCATTGCTATGTTCACTAAGATAATTATAAAAATTATAGAATTAGAAATGGAAATTGTATTTGTGTGTGTGGGTATAAACACATATATAAATAGAACTCAGATTAATGCCATGACAATTTAGCTAAATAACAGTGGTAATTTTGCCCCTAGGTATGAACAGCTTCTCAGTCATGGTCTATCTATCTATCTATCTATCTATCTATCTATCTATCTATCTATCTATCTATCTATCTATCTATCTATCTATCTATCTATCTATGTATCTATCTATCTATGTATCTATCTATCTATCTATCTATCTATCTATCTATCTATCTATCTATCTATCTATCTACCTACCTACCTACCTACCTACGTACCTACCTATCTATCTATCTATCTATCTATCTATCTATCTATCTATCCATCCATCCATCTACCTACCTACCTATCATCTATTGATATATTTACCATATATCTGTATAGTTACTTATTTTGTGATAAGATTACACTATGAAGCCCCCTGAATATCCTGAAATTCAGTACATAGACAAGGCTAGCCTCAAATTCACAGAGATCTCCATGCATTTGTCTCCCAAGGACTGGGATTTAAGGCATGCATCTTACCTGGTATCAGTCATGGTTTGTTTTTTTTTTGTTTTGTTTTTTTTTTTTGTTTTTTTGTTTTTTGTTTTTTTTTGTTGTTTTTTTTTTTGTTTTTTTAACTGGGTTTACAGTATCATGAAAAAATTCCTTCTCATGGAGTGGGCCTCAAATACAAATAGAGAGTTGTTGGCTACTCTGATAATGGTTGTACCACTATTGTACCAATGGACATATCTTCTCTGGTATTTTCATATTGTAGTTTATAGGGTTCATAGCTTGGTATAAAATGTCTTTTCTCTTCTAGCACTCACTTGTAGCTTGATATCTCTATACCATACAACCAATGTTTATACTATCTTTATTAATAGGATTTAATCAGCTAGTTCTAGTAGACAAGAACCTATATTGTTGGGAGGGTTATGGGACCTCCCTTACCAGCAACTTAAAAAGATGTATCCCAAATATGACACCGAAGTTTTTGTTTAACAATCTTTGTCTTTTGTCTTTTGGAAATAGCTTTATTTAGTTAGCCGAGTTATCTCTCTGCTAGCTATAGATGTAAATATAAATACAGATGATGTAGATATATTGTCTAAGTGTTTCTACTGTTGGTAAGAGACAGAATAATCATGGAAAGTCATATAAAGAAAAACATTTAGTTGGGGTGGTTCATATACAGTCCATTGTCAGTATGGCAGGAAGCATGGAAGCATCTAAGTAGACATGGTACTGGAGCTGAGAGTCCTTGCATCTTGATCCAAAGGCAACAGAAAGTTAACTGAGACACTGGGTATGACTTGAGCATATATGAGACCTCAAAACCTGCCTCAACAATGACAAGCTTTCTCCACTAAGGGCACATTCATTCCAACAAAGTCACACCTCTTAATAATGCTGCTCCCTTTGTGGACTTTTTTTTTTCAAACCCCCATAGATATATAGAAATAGTCAGTCAGTCAGATACATATATATATGGATAGATAGATATTTGTGTATGTGTTGTGTACATGTATATTCAGGCTTAAAAAGAAGTAATGTTCCATATAGCTTGTCTATACACTTCTTGTTTTAATTGACTCTTTTTCCTTTTCTGCCCATTTCCCTTGCACCCCCATCCTCACCCCTGACTAAACTTTCTATACCTTATCTCTGTTTATCTATCACACATATTCTTATGTTGTCTCTCCCCTCAGGCAACCTAAATTTTATTGGCTCTGTTCCCTCGCTTACTTCTGCAGGTATTCTGCATTAAAAGTATAAATCTAAAGGCCTGAGGCTAGGATCCATGTATGAAGGATAACATTAAGCATTTATCTCTTTTAGTATGAGTTACCTTTTCATTACATTTTTTAAATGTCAACCATTTACCATAAAATTTCATAATTTATTTTTCTTTAAATTACCTGTGTATTAGATCACATTATCATTTTTCATTAAGCAGTTGATGTACATCTAGGCTAATTCCAGTTTCAAACTCATAAATAAAGTAGTAACAAACACAGTTGTTTAAGTATCTCTGAAATCGGATAGAAAATACTTGGGTATATTCCCAGGAGTTTTATAACTGAGTCATATGGTAGTTATACTTTGAACTTTTTGATGAACCCCATATTGATTTCTATAATCTCAGTACCAGTGTATACTATAACAGCAGGAAATAAGTGTTTCATTTTTTCTCACAAACCCCTCAGCATTTATAGTGGTTTTTGATTTCTTGATTGTTTTCTTGATTATATTTTGATTGAGATGAAATGGAATCTGATAATAGTTTTTATTTGAATATCTATGATGGCTAGTGGTGTTTAGCATTTTAAAAAAATTATTAACCATTTTGTATTTCTTTTGAAGATTCTCTGTTAAAAATCCCATTTTTAAAAAAACATGTTTTTATTCGGGTTTTTATTTGTTTGCTTTTTTGTTATTCATTTATTTTTTACTTAAAGATATTTTCTGTCTATTTTGGATGTTGAAAATATAGATGGAAAAGTGTTTATCCTATTCTGTGGACTGACTTCTACCATTCAATCTACCATTTCCTTTGTTTTACCAAATCTTTTTAGTTTCACGAGATTTCATTGGTCACTTAATTTATTTTCAGAAAGCCTTCATCTACTTCTTCCTCATGCACCTTCAGATTATCAGGTCTTATTTTGAGACTCTCGATCCCCTTGGAGTTTAATTTGTTCAAGATGGAAGATAAAGATCCAGATTCACTTTTCTACATGTCATGTCCAATTTCCTAAGCACCACTTATTGAAGATAATGTTAAATTAAAATGAGTAAGCCAGACTTGGTGGTGCATGTTTATAGCCATAGTTTCTGGGTTGCTGAAGCAATAGGTTTCAAATCCAGTCCAAGTAACTAAAAACTTCTTGTGTGTTTGTGTGTGTGTGTGTGTGTGTGTGTGTGTGTGTGTGTGTGTGTGTGTGTGTATTTGGGGTTTTAGGCAAGTTTTACAAATATTCTTATAGGTTAATTTGCAAGGGGAATAATGTTAGTGATATTTGCCTCCATTCATGTACAGTTTAGTGTGGTTTCATTCACGATGCTAGTTAAGAAAACAGACAAATTGTGAATGGTAAGATAAAGGTGGTAATGCCATTATGGGATGGCTTTCAGTATGCATCCAGACTCTTTACTAAGAAGCCAGAGACAAAAAGATAAAGCATGGCATTTGCCATGTTCCCTGGGATAATTCAGACTGTCAGAATTCTACATGCTATTTGGTTTCTGTCAATCTGAGCCATTCAGTTGAGACTGCTTTGGAACTGAGCCACTTGGAAGAAGACTCAGTGTGTGAAGCACGACTTTATTGGCCTGGCTTTTTGCCCAGAGCAAACAGATGGGGTAGAGTGATGGCTTCATGATTTGGTAAGCAACTTTCCCATTTGGTAGTTTTCTGGTAATTTGTTAGCTGTCATCTCTACTTTTCCATCCACCAGCCTTTTGATCAGAACAGGGGTAAGGACAAACACGAGGCCTCGTATTTCAGTCAGGCTGTACATTTGCAGGATGCTCAGCCAGTTGTCTATGTCATTAAATAGCCTCACAGTTCAGCAACCCACCTAGTAAGCTGCCTGAAACTTTGTGATGCCGAAAACCAGTTAAGGGGCTACTACTGTTGACGAGCAAGCTATCTGAGATAGAAAAGTAACTAAACACGAATTTGTAAAACTTAGGAATAAAATAGTTAACAGTATCTACAGGGCAATGAATACATCTATTCTTGGACCTTGTTCTTTTATAGATGATAAAATATCCTAAAAATGAAGAATTCTGTAAATGTACAGAAGGATGTGTTATGCTTTACCTGACCTAGCTTTTAAAGAAAATTAGATGCCTAAATATAGTACTGCTAGGCATCGAGACTACGCAAGGCTCAAAGAAAGTAATTCACATTGATATTATAAAACTACATACTTGCCTCCCAGAAAAGCTAGAAGAATTGAGACTTCATAAAACAAATATCTCATCACTAAAATTTATTTAAAACAACGGGTTATGAGTAAAGGTAAAAATCTAACGTCACTTATTCATTAGTTCTACAGAAAAGATAAACATTTACTGATGTCGACTCCTGTTCTTGTTTCATCAAAACAACTGAGTATCTGTAGGCCGAAAAAGACCACTTGTTTACAGTCTTGATAAGAATAGTTTTGTTGGCTCTTAAAATGTTTGGAGTGACTGGTGGTCAGGTCATTTATTTCTAAAGATGATTTCTAAAGAATTTGAGAAAACAATGATTCATTAAGACTGAAATGGCACCTGAGCACTAACGGCACATGCCTTAAAAATCACAGAACTATGGAGACAGATGTGGGCAGATTTCTGAATTCAAGGCCAGCCTGATCTACAGAGTGATTTCCAGGACAGTCAAGCTATCCAGAAAAACTGTCTCAAAAGATAAAGATGAAAAAACACAAACAATAAATCCTGAAGAGGAATCTGCTAAAATGCAATGGTTAGTGGTCCAAACGACAACGAAATGTAAAGCAGGAAATATTGGAATATTTGCCAGAGCATGTTGAATAAAGTTCAATGTATTGGCAAGCACATTTAGGAGCTGTTTAAATATAGTATGTGTTCTTAAATTGATTGTTGATGGTCTCAAGGCAAATTTTACTGACCTGGTATGGCTTACTCGTCATTAGGTTCATACTTTTCATTAGCAATAGGAAGTAAGTTTGAAGTTGATTATTACCACACAAAGTTCTCCAATATAGCATATATGGAATTATTTTGTGACAATTGCTTGAGTTCACAGCCAGGATTCAAAATTTTAAAAATAATAACCACCTCTATCTTCAACTATTTTATCAAATGTTGTCTGGCTTGGAGATTAGGTTATCTGGAGGTCACATATAAAAAACAGAAATAACAGGGCAAAACAGTATTTATATGTTTTGTATACAGATAAGGATATATATATGTAATATATAGATATAGATAAGAATATATATTTAAATTTTAATTGAAATTAGCTCCAACATGATTTAAATATTTTCTTATTATTAAAATTAAAATAATAATTCTACCCTAATTTTAGAAGATTTATTTTTACATTCAAATTGTAGAATCACAGTATTTCTCATACCTTAGTTCAGACACAAATAAAATTTCCATATTTCAAAATTAATTTAATGTACAATTGAAAAGCTTCTAAATACACTTCAATTGGAAGTAATTAGCTTGCAATGCAATAATACAATAAAATCTAAAATATCAAGAAATGAATATAATTTAATAACTTACAGATAAATGACAATTATTCTTAACTAATGTAGTAGGATCATGGGTTAGTAAATGTATTTAGCAGTACTTATTTCTTAAAAAATCATTTCAAAGCTAAAATCTCAAAAACTTAATTATAGATCATATTAGCAAGGACATTAATTGACTTTGATTATAGGTAGTATTAACTTAAAATCCACTTAGTGCAATGTCATCCACCCCAAATTATATTCTCATTAGTAAACTTTTAATATTAAAGACAGTCTAAATTCTTACAATGTTTTGAATTTTCATTATGTTGAATATTTTGACCACATTGTAGAAATTCGTTTCCTTTCTTATTTGCTGCCTACATAATATTTTTCCTCCTCCTAACCCACAAAACAAAATACTTATCCTGCCTTTTGAAGAGAATTCTTCTGATGTTTGCTCGAATAATTTACTTAGCTGACCATCTTGGTTCACGTGGGTTTTAGGGGCCATTCTAAATACAATTGAATGTGGCATAAGACGCATAACACTTTCTATCTGGGCAAACTGAATTCAATGGCACACATTGTATCTCAAAGTCATCTATTTTCCAGCATTTCCCAGTGTAGATATTATCCTTCCACAAAGCCATATCCAGAAATCTATTCCTACTATAGGACACTGCTCCAAAACTGGGAAGTGGAGCATAAGAGAACTGGATGGGAAGGGTCCCCGAACCCATTCTATTCTGTGTGAATGTCAAGAGGCTGCAATAAGGGGAAACTGCTTCCCTTTGTCCTTTCACGCATCATAGCCCCCAAGGTCTCTCAGAGAATTAATGCTGCTAATGCTTCCTGTCAACCACCCTGGACCAACAGAGGAACCTCACTAACTCCCAGATTTACTGCGGTAGTGACAGGATCCAGTGAACTGATATCCTAACGTGTACTCTACAGACAGCTTCCCCTTCTCTGTTTGACCTCCCTCATCTAAACCATTTGCCCTTGACCCCTGTCTCCTTGTGTTTGTGGGGTTCTTTTCCACATAAGATCCTGGAATTTAAATATTTGGTTTTTGAAAATATATCAAAAGATTAGAAAATAGGAGCAGCAGTTACATAATCTCCTTACTCAGTAATCTGCTCTTAACATCATGTTTTAGATAAAAGTTAAATCTAATACACACTGATATAGCTAGGATAGTTTAAGAGGATAAAAATACAAAAAGATAATCCATCCTTGCTAAATTCCCTATGATTTTTCCTACAGAGTGGCCCTCAAGAGGCTATGGTTGGCTGAAACTGCTAAATTTAAATAATTAAGCTATTGACATTAGATTATTATGTTTTCCACTTCAGGCTCTTCTAGTATTTCTTTCCCACTCTATACCTAGCTCCAGTAGCTTTTCTAGGATGCATTACTCACTTTTGCTTCTTGTAAAAGTGCATTAGTTTAGGTAAACTTTAAATGCAACACTGGATTCCATCATTTGGCTCAGTATGAAGCCCAGAGATGTAGAGGAGCTAACTCTGAGGACAGAAATATATTGAAAGTAGAAATCTCTGAGTTTAGCAAAAACCCAGAAAAACAAAATCACAACTACATAGTTTCTGAGTTATAATGGATATGGGGGGGGGGGGAAGAAGGCTAAGGAGTATACCTGGAGCCCATTAACATCTAAAATACAGAATGTCGAAGTAACCTGCACATAGGAAGTTCTGCAAACTGAATAAGGAAAACTGGGAGATTTAGAACTGTGCAGGTAAAGTTTTAAGCGCAGGAATAGGGGTTCTCTGCACACTTTATGTCCAACCCTGAGATCCATTGGTGGCTCTCATGGCTCCTTGAAGAAGACTTGGACATAAATTGGCAGCAATAGCATCAGTGCAGTCTCAGTGTTATGCACTGAGGGAAATGGATATCCATGCTCCCTATAGCCTCCGGGACCTTCCTGGGCTACTTCATCTATTCCACTCTGCGCCATGAGGCCACGTCCTCATTAGCTGTACTCTTTTCATGTGGAGTCACTGGTTAACAGAGACAGAAATGGAGTAAGAAAACTCTAGATTCAACCTCCAATACAGCCGCACTTATGGTTTCCCTATTATTCTTCCATGACCTAAGTTGATGTGTTTGTACAATCTGAAGTAGGATGCGATGGGGAAAACATTATTTCCTTCTAGGGATCACATTGAACAGAACATAGGCCATCTTTTTCAAAGCTCACAGATGGATCTTCCTGAGATACATTGAGGTTTTCAGGGTAAATTTCAAACACCGATCTTTAACTTTTCCAGCCTTTTTAGATTGATCCCAATCATGAAGTGATTCTTCAATTCAGCCCCAAATTCTAAACGTCCCTGGAAAGTGAGTTGCAGTTACAGTGAAGAGAAGGAAGACTCCATGATGTACTCAAGCAGCAGTTAAAGTCAGATCTCTTCTCAGATGATGACTACTGACTGACAAACCTTGGCTGGCCATAAACAGAATGACTTTCTTTTTTTATTTTTATTTATTTATTTTAAAAAGAAGAAAATATTTGAACATCCTTAAAGAAACAGAAGAGAAAACATTGTTCTCTGAAAGAAATCTAGAAACACAGGTTACTCATGAATAGTGCTGATCTTGGCTTGGCTACCTAGAGGAAGTGAAACTTGGGTTTCACACCATTCTTTCTTGTAGTGACAAGGCAGGGGCTGAGGTAGAATGTCCTCCCTTGAGCCCACAGCCTCTCAGGAAGTTCCCCTTTACCAGCTGAGGCCCATCTGTAGATACTTCCAAATCATTTCTATCTCCCCTTATCACTATGCTAAACACCTGCATGCTGGCTGAGAGTCAATTCCTTTCCCAGTAAATGCTGTCTGTGAGAGATTAGTTCCAGAGCCAGCCTGTGTGCTTCCATTTTCTTTGCCAGAATTCAAATGCTTAAGAATTTTCTACATTCCATTTATCTCTTCTAATGGGAATAATTCCCAAGACAAAAGTATTCTGTGTATTATCTATGGATCTTCTTTACTGAAGCTATCTTACCACCAAGCTTGTAGAAGCCAATAGATTCATTTTTGTGTTCTAGTTCGGAAGTACAAAGAGGATGTAAATGCAGATATGTGTGGAGAAAGAGGAGAAAAACTAAGAACTAGATTCTAGAGAAATGCTATAATTACTTGCTGGTAAGTAATGACATCCCAGTCACTTATGCTCTCAAGAGAAATGAGGAGAAACCATAGCTGATGTACAAGGAACTCATCAAGGTGAAAGCCCGCCATTTATAAATAAAAATCAGGAGAAGCACCATGAGCTGGCAGCTGGAAACCTCTGAAAACAAACTGGGGAACTGGGTAGTACAGGAGAATGCCATGAGAGAACCTATCTAAAGGGCCATCTCAAAGGATAGTTTCATTACAGTGGATAGGAGAATCAGCTATGTAGAGCTTCAGAATCAGACAGGCTATGAGGATTCAGCCCAGGCCTAAATGGTGTGAAATGATATGGCCACTCTCCATTGGTTCTCAGGGACTCTTATCTATCTAGCATATGAAAGTAACAACTTACACAGCAGAACCACTGGAATCATTGTGCCCAGGCCCACAGAGGGATCAATATACAAACAGCCTCTTTGGACTTTTCTGAGAAAAAAGTAAGTCCCCTTGGAACAGTCTGGGTCGTCAGACCTCCTAACTCTCTGAAACATCTTCCTTTCCCATTTCTAGAGAGCCAGTGTCTTTTTCAAATTCCATCAATAGATGTCAAGGATGTTGGGCCATGCAGACACACTGTCCCTTCCCTGGGTTCTGAGTCAAAGCATGTGTGTGCTCTGCTCAATAAAGAAGTCCCCCTTTATCTGTTTAGTGAGGTCTCTGCATTTTCCTTCCATATATATATATATATATATATATATATATATAAATGAAACTTGTCATGATTGTTTTGGGTTGATTATTTCTGTCTCTAATAGATGTATCATAGTGGCACAAGTCTGGGATTAAAATGTTTAGAGTCAGATATGATGAACTGCACATGTAATCACAGCAAGTATGAGCCTGGGATAGATGGTTAGCTCTGACTTAGAGGATAGCCTAGTCCAGAAGACAAGGCCATGTTGCAGATAGCTCTAGCACATGTCTGTTCTTACATAATTCTATTTGTCTAAAGTCCAAAGTCACAGTAGTGATTTTTTTTCCCCAAAGAATCAAGCAGATTCCACCATTGCATCATCTAGCCTCTATTGTCCGAGGATCTTGTTTTGTATCACCCCAGTCTCTGCCTCTTTCTTTATATGCTTTTAATTCTTCCTTATTTCCTAGTTTTAACCAAATACATCTGCGCCTGCCAGGACAACCCTGACTGGGTCTTTAGGGAAACAAGTTGCTGAAGTCATCCTGGAGAGGAACTTCAACAGAGACTTTTATCACATTGGCCAAAAAAAAAAAAAAAAAAAAAAAAAAATCAGAATTGAAAAAAAAAAAAATCCCAAATCTCGAGTCTTGACAAGCTATACTAAAAATGTGGATTAAAATGATTTATTATTTTTGGAGTATTTTATTTGTATTTCAAGAACACATACATAAGGGGATATATTTGCAGTAAAACTGGCAAAAAAAATCACATGTGCAGTAAGTTATCTTCCTGTGAGGCTACAGGGGTGGTCCACACGAATAAGTTTCCTTTCTCCCTTTATATTCTAGGACTGTAGTTCCTACATATTTATCACCCAATATTTTGTCTATTCTCTCTTCCATGTGTTGACATCAACCCAGCAAGTGACCAATAAATATTTGAAATAGATCAAATGATTAAGTCACAAAAGCTAACTTTATGGACTGTCTTGGGATCCCCGATATCCTATTATGCTTATCAGAAACAACCACCACGCAGACTGCCAGGGACCAGGAGATGTATTGCTGCCTCTGGCAGATAAAAATGTTTGAGGGGATGGGAGGCTGCCATGAGTTCTCCAGAAGCAGAGACGCTTGTGGGCTGTTCAACTCTAATTGTGTTAGATGCGATATAGTCTCTGTCACAGATCAAAGTACTCCTGACAACAAACAAAATCAGAAGTGGACAGCCATTTGTCATCTCTCCTTCTGAGTTGACCCTCATGAGGCAGACTCATTAATATAAGAAAACACAAAGCAGTGGGGCATGTGTGTGGGCCTGGGCTAGATGGTTGAAAAGACTCCCAGGCCATCCTTCTGCTTTTCTTTTTCGTTAACGTTTCTTCTCTGATTTGCTCTTTCTTCACATTCTGTCATTAGGGACCAGTTGCCTGTCATCTCCATAGATAAGAAGTTTCTTGGGAGAAAGCCACTGCCCTTGGAAGTTTAAGAAGCTGTTATCATTCCCATCTTCTCATGGATTATATTGTTAGATCATTTCTAATATAACCGGGTGTGACCTGAGTAATCCTGGCAGACAAAAGCATCCAACAATGATTTCCTATTTAGAGCAAAATGAGGGAGTGCCAAGAGACCATGGCTCGCAGGACTGTACCCAGAGAGAGAGAGAGAGAGAGAGAGAGAGAGAGAGAGAGAGAGAGAGAGAGAGAGGCATGCAGGGAAAGAGCTGGAAGGTGAGCAGGAAAAAAAGCAGAAGGGGGGATGACAAAGAAAGGGAAGACTTCGAAGCAAGAACAGAGACGAAGTCCTCTGCCAGCCAGCCTAGGGTCTACTTCATTTGTTCAGTCACTCAGTTATTCACTGAAGCTTAGTGTACACAGTAACGGGTTTCATTCTGGCATCTTCATGACTGTTTGTACACCCGATTCTTGTCCTGCCCCCACAGCACTTTCCCTATTCTTCCTGCCTCCTCCCAGTAGTCTTCCTTCTGCTTTTCACTTCACAGGGTCTCTAACACTTTCTCTCTCCACCACTCTTTGCTTCCTTTCTTCCTCTTCCTCTACTTACCATCACCTGTACACACACATCCCCAAGTGTGGTATAACTGGGGTTATGCGGTGGCTCTATTTTTATCCTATTGAGGAACCTCCACACAGCCCACCACTGTGAATTCACAAGTTTATATTCTCACCATCTGCATATGAGAGTTTCTTATGCCCTCACATCTTTGCCAGCATTTGTCATCCTGCTTTGGTTTTTTTTCTTGCTTTGAAATTAGCCATTCTGACTGGAGTCAAATAGTCAAAGCACCTTCAAGCTGCGTTTTCCTGATAACTAAAGATGTTGACTAAATAAGTATTCTATTTCCAAATAAATACACTATTTATATTTCTTTTCTTTTATTTATATTTATAGATGTTACTATTAGAAAAACTTGCAAAAATCATTTTTGAGGACATTCTGTTCAATTCTTTAAATGTTTACTCACTAAACATATTTTTGGTGTTATTGGGTCTATTCACATTCATGTTTTACATCATGCACTGTGGATGTTAATCTCTTCTGCTGTAAGCCATGTCTTCATTATGTCATTTTCTTTTCTATGGAGAAGGGTTTAGTTATACACAAGCCCACTTGTTAATTTCTGTAGCTATTTCTCATGTTATTATTCTCAGGAAGCTCTTGCTTATTCCTTTCCATGAAGTGTTCCAAATGTGTTTTCTTCCAGCAGCTGGAGAGTTCCAGGCATTTCGTTTAGATCTTCAATGTTCTCTGAACTGATTTTCTACAGGCTGAAAGATATGCATCTATCTAGTTTCATTTGTTCTGTGTTATTCTTCAGCAATTTTCTCATTACCAAAAGCTGAGGATGCTTTTTTTTCCCGAGTGTATGCTTTGAACGTATTTGTTAGGAATGTCATGGCTGTAGCTGTGTGGGTTTATTTCCAAGTCCTCTTTTATTTCACTGTTCTATGACCATCTTTTTTATCAATGTCAGACTTTTTGTTATTAAGAGTCTGTAGCATAATTTGATCTCAGGTATTATGATCCCTACCTCAGTGCTTTTACTGCTTATCATTATTTACTATCAAGGATTGTTAGTGCTTCTGTGTGAATTGTAGGATCTCCCCCTCCCCAATTCTGTGAAATTTTTCACTGTATTTGTTGGCAATTGCATTGAAACATTAGGTGGCTTTTGGTAACTATTGACTTTACTATTGACTTTGCTGATTTGTGAATATGGGGAGTCTTTTCACCTCATGCCTTCCTCAATTTCTTTCTAAATTTCTTACTGAAAAAGTCCTTGATTGGTCTATGTTTTGTTTGCTTGTTTGTTTGTTTGTTTGTTTTGTGTACATGCATGTGTGTCTTTCCTGGAGCTATTGTGAAGGAGATTCCCCACCCACCCATCCACCTTAAACTTTTCCTCAGGAAGTTTGTCATTGAAATGTTAAGAAGATACTAATTTCTGTGCTGCTTTTGAATCCTGCTACTTTGCTGAAGGAATTTATCAGACTTGATAGCTTTCTGATGGAATCATTAGGATATTATTTAAAGTATAGATTTTTTTCATGTCTGTAAGTAAGAATTCCTGGACTTCTCCTATTTATAATTTTTACTTCTTTTTCTCTTATTATGTTAGCAAAGATGCCAAGCATTGTAATGAATCTCATACGGACAGTAAAAAACTTTAGTTATTCTGCAAATGCAGAGTTTTGTTTGTGTTTTGTGTTTTTACCACATCATGCTGGCTATTGATTGCTGTGCCTATAGACTGCACTACGTTGTGATGTGGTTCTTCTAGTTTCCTCAGCCTCAGGAACTGAACATTTTCAAAGTATCCTCGGCCTTTCATAGAGACGATCATGGGATTTCTTTTTATAAGTGTATTTATTTGTTATATTGTATTATTGGCTAATGTGAATGGACCTTGCTTTCTTGGGATAAAACAAAATTAGTTATGTTCTTAATATATTGTTAAATACGTTTCTAAGAACTTTATTAAGACTTACTTACGTTGGTCTTCAATTTTCTTTTACTATTGTATCTTTTCAGGTGATAGTGACCTCGGGAAATGAGTTAAGGCCTGGTGTTTCCCTGTCTACTCTGTGGAGTGCCTTGAGTTGCATGGATTATGTCTTTCTTAATATTTTTTATTAGAATTTGCAGTGAATCACTCTGGTCTTGGGGCTTTGTGTGCATCTGTTTATGCCTTTTCCTGTTATTACTATTTCTTCAATTTTATTTATTATAATATTTATATTTTTTTATTTGTTTGATATTTTTGCAATGCTGGGTATTCTTGACAGGACCAAAACCACTCTCATCTCAAAGTGGAATAAGAGACAACTTATTCTAGACCAAACTGGAGTGACTATGGCTTGGGAACATAGATTTAGGTTAACTCCAATTCTATATTCTGTGTGTTTGAAGCCAGTCTGCTCTACAAATTGACTTCCAGGATAGCCAGGGCTATTTACAGAGAGAAAGACTGTCTCAAAAAAAAAGAAAGATAGATAGAAAGAAAGAAGGAAGGAAGGAAAGAAAGAAAGAAAGAAAGAAAGAAAGAAAGAAAGAAGGAAAGAAAGAAGGAAAGAAAGAAGGAAAGCCAGCAAAACCTCCCAAAAAAGATACACTGGTGGAAAAAACAGATAAGAAATTTAAAGCAATTCAAAGAAATTTCTGCTCTAAGTCTCAGGTGTCATTTCAGGGCACTCTTAGCCTCTTTGCTCCCGGAAGCTAGTGGTCTAGCTTAAATAAATAATTAATATCATGATAATTAATATGTAATTATATGATATATTTACTATATAATCATGTGGTATAAATGAAGTAATAATTCAATGAATACAGCTCAACAGTTTATACTTGTTGTCCCAAGTGTCAGATCAGATAGAGAAGTGGGCAAACAGAGGGGCTAACCGAAGGGCTAAGGCTAGACCAAGATAAATTCTAATTAAGCTCTGGACCTACAACATTCCAACTCTTAAAAACCAAATTCTAAGCAGTTAAGCAGCCTCATAGAAGGTTTTGAAAACTAGTGGTTCTTTCAGGAACTTAACAAGATCAAACTTAGAGCCTCGCACATGCCAAGCAAACACTTTACCTCTGACTTACATTCCCAGCCCAAGTTCCCTCTACCACCTTGTTTTAATTTTAGTGGAACACATGTGTCCAAGAGTTTATTTCTTGTAGAGTTTTTTCTTTTGTAAGTTTTTGAGCTATTTTTTAATGATCCTCTGGATTTCATTAGGGTTGTTTTAGCTTTCCCACTTTCATATCTAATTTTATTAATTTGGGACTTATTTATCTTTTCTTTTGTGGGTTTAGCTAGAGGCTCTTCAATTTTCCATATGAATCTAGAAGAAAGAACTGAATCAGCAGCTATAGTAGAGCACTAATGACTGGCTTGGACTCTGGTTCATGCTCATCTAGCTGCTTTTTACAACCCAGGATCATCTGCCAGGGCTGGGACTGCCCACAGTGGGTTGGGCCCTTATACATCAATTAGCAATCAGAGACGGCTGCACAGACATACCTACAGGTTAGTTAAGTTGAGGCAACCCTCTCCCCTCGGGTAACTCTAACCTATGTTAAATTGATAGTTTACACTAACTAGGTAAAAGGGATAGTATGATGTACGTGATATGGAAGAACAGAGTGGGGTAGGCAGAGAGAAAAACGCATGAATCTTAATATTTAAGCAGAATGAGGCAGGTCCAAAGAATAAGAGGGATAGGGCATGGGTTAACCAAAACAAAGGATTTCTGAAGAAGTTTTATGAAACTTTAGCTTATAAGCTCATTAAAGCCATAACAACAGAAATGGATTTTTGAACTGATACTTTACATGGCTGAACAATGCTGTTCCCAGAGGAAGTGAGATAATTACATGTAAAGCAGTGCCGATCATGAGACTCCTCCTCACCAGTTATTAGTCTGAAGGCCACAAAAGCCTTCAATAATCAACGGGGACTATGGTTACTTTTAGTTACCCACCATAAGTAGGTGGTAAGACTTTAATGCTGCAAACATGACTCTCTGTGGATGCAGGACGAAGTGAGATTAACTATTAACTAAGCAGAAAGCCCTCTCTCCTCAGGTTTGTCTCATAGTTCTGGAAGGTGCTGTGTGGGATGCTTGGGGGGGAAAAAGACATCAGTTGTTTCAGTCAGTGCTAAAGCTTGTGGTAAATCCAACTTACCAAGTAAGATGGAACCACTAGTGTAATAGGTGGAATAGTGGATATTATGTTTATAGTGATAAACAGCTGCTCACTTCACTGATTCTGAGGCTTGCTCCAAAGGAGGGCATTTATGTTTCATACCAAACCATAATCAGATCCCATAGCTAGGGAAATCATAGACCCAATGTGGAGGGAGTATTACCTTTTGAATTTCTTTTGTTAAGTATTCATGTTTTCAAACTGATTTCTAAATACTTATATTATTACTCACAGATCTGTGTCACTCTCAACCTTGATCAGAGATTCTTATGGCAGAAGATAGGAGTTAATGTAGAGACTTAACACTGTTCAGTGTGCTGAGAATGAGTAGCTGTAACTGCTCAGTCATAGATGTCTATATTGACCACCTCCCAAAACTCGGGAGATACTGTAGAAGAGATAGCAGAAAGAATGCAAGGTTTAAAGGATGGGGAGGTATGTTATGAAATGTTAGCCTTTGAACATGGCATAGCTGTTGCAATACAAACTCACAGCAAAATGGTTCGCTGTGCAAGACTTCCCAAGATTAAGACAGTTAAAACTTCTAACCTAGCATGAGAGGAATGCCCAAGGCCCCATCCCAGCTGAGTAACTATTGACAATGAATAGTTTCTGGTGGAGAAAGAGACACTGGTTTGTTTTCTTTTAGGAGTAACTGCTGACAGGCTAATCACAACCAAGTGGATAACCCCTCAGACACAGTATATTGGAATTAGTAATTGGACTTGATAGGAAAAGGAAGAAGGGGAGTCAGGTGATGTGGAGGGAAATCATGGGAGACAGATATGGTTACAATGCTTTGTAAAGATCCATAAAGTTTTCAACCCATAAAAAGGGGAATAAAATGTATATTATAGTTTGAGGGTACATCCCATCATAATGAGGAACTCATCAGCCCATTATAATGAAGTATTTTTATGTATTCCACACAGATATTCTTTTTATCGATGTATAGTAGACCTCTTTAGTTGGCTACATAATTTTGGTTTGAAGTTTCCCTTTCAAATATCAGGATAATTTTGCCAGATGGCTTTTAGTCTACAGTCCCTTCAAAACATAATTTTCATCACTTGATTGTTGGTCTTTCATAATTTTTCTTTTTTTTTCCCCCTTTTTAACCAGTGAGTTGTGCTTCTTGGAACAACATATTTAACCCAACCAACAATTCTCTTTGTTCATGAATTTAGTTCACTTACACCTCAGTACTAATTGCTATGATTTTGTTGTTTTCTGTGGCTGATGATTGGATTATTTCTATTTTTTCTCCTGTATTTGTGTTAGAGATTTGACAGTTTATTGTGGTGAACAAGATCGACTTCTGTCTTGTTTTCCTTTGATTATCTGCTACACTCCTGACATTAGTTTCTTTTCCATGCTCTTGTTTTGAGATTTCTTTCTGTCCCTTTCTATGCAGTGTCCAGAAAGTATCTCCTGGGTCGCTAGTTTGGTCATTGCCAACTGTTGCAGTTTCTGTTCGTCCTGAGATGTCCTTAGTTCACTGTGAATTTTGTCTTCTTTCTTTTCTCTGAGATTACAATTTAATGGCAACATCTCTCCTTTCCATTTTCTTCCTCCAAACCTTTTACTATGCTTCTCCCGCATCTTCTTCAAATTAATAGTCCTTTTCTGTACTAATCGTTGTTTCTTGCATGTACATATTTTTCCACACACATGCACATGCATTACTAAGTTTAACCAGTTAAGTACATATGAAGTTGCCTGTATCTGTATTTTCAGAGTTGTCACTGTACAGTTTCTCTGTATGTGAATCACTGGTTTATGGTTATCTCCTTTCAGGCTTTGATCATATGGCTCCTCACTCTCTTGGCTTTGGACTTGTGGATGAGAGACATGGTATCACTCTGGGGCTTTCTTTTGTAGCTCACTGGTGCTTTTCACTTTCAGATTTTATTGTTACTCAATTGATTTGCTTCAATAGTATGTCATGGACTGATCCATTTCAGTGACATATACGTGATTTTATGCTAGGATATGGAGACAGATTCACTAATTTTTATTGCTATATAAAATCTTAGAAACCCAAAAGATAGGAAACACAGAATGCTCATTCTCTGATGCCACTGGAGTTCGAGCAGAAGCTTTGGCATACATTTGTAATGTAATAAATGTTTGGAGAGTGATCCAAGGACATGAGTCCTGTTAAGGAATTTCCTAAGAGAATAAGAATGGCCATTAAAAATGATATCTCTCAATTTCAAGAACTTTGACATCCCAGAGTTGGTTGTATTGAAATAGCAATACAGTATGGTGAGACCAGGGAGAATGTGGCTACTGATTAATTTGAGAATCTAGAAAGAGATTTTCTAGAACTTAACATTTTAATTTTCCTTTGTCAAGGGAAAGAATATGAAAATTTTAAGTTCTTAATGTCAAACACTTTGTCTTTAATTTTATTTCATTGTTTTTAGAGAGCATCTTGCCTTGTATCCAAGGTAGCCATGAACACAGGAATATCGTGACTTGGCCTTACAAATTCTAGGATCACAGAAGTATGCCACCATATCTACCTTCAATTTTATGAACCACGCAACTGAAAGTAAAAGGAACTAAACTTTATGTTACTTCTCTGTTTTCTCTTTCACACATTTATTAAAAGTATTTTTATGTCTACAAAGGGTTGTGCTTTAGAACTATGAAAAACTTGAGTCAACTGGTGGCTTCAAAGTACTATGATTGAAAATTTGATATAAATCTACTAAAGTGGACAAAATGTTTCTTACAGAGTTTCTATGGCTCTTTCTACTGTTTCTCTGACTTGAAGTCAATATGTGCGAATTCTAACCTACTCCAGGGACTTCCTATTTCAGTCAAACTGTTTCACAAGCAGAACTTTTTTTATATAAAAGACTGAATGTGGGCCTTCCATTGTGTGTAATTGTTCAACCAAACTGACTTCCAGGACTGGAGCCATCTTAATATACTTTTAATTAGAAAATGATTTCTGGAAAGAAGGAGGAGAGAGGAAAAAGAACAGGGGAGAGAGGGGGAGGGAGGAATAGAGAGACGAGAGACAGAGAGAGAGAGAGAGAGAGAGAGAGAGAGAAGGAGAGAGAGAGAACATAAAGTTGGGTGCATAGGGAGTTGAGATCTGAGAGGAGTTGGGGGGAGAAAACATCAAAATATACTGCATGAACAGTTTTATTCAATAAAAAAAGGAAAGTTAAAAAAAGATGGTTTTATGAATTAAAAACATGCTTAAAGCTGGCCTAAAGAGACCAAGTCAATTTCTTCTCTAAGAAGCACTGAGACTACCTTGAAGATCTCTTTGAAGACTTCTTTCTCCTTTGGTGTCATGGGGCACAGTATCCACTTCTTATAGCCCTCGTGTATGGCAAAAGCTCCACCGCACTCCTTTCCAGAGAATTCTGTTAACTGACGTCTTTTGCCCCATGTTGATTGAACATTTACAAATCTTACTATATGCCAGAATCATTGTGCATTAGTGACTACGGTAGATTTATAAACAAACAGAAGCCAACAATTAAAGACAAATGCAAAGAAGCAACTATATTCCAGTAAGAGAGATCAGGTCATGAAGTCTGAGACCAGTTTTATTTACATCACAATAAAACTAGATGGAGAAGATGACAAGTAGTTGTCTTATGCAAGTAGGAGTTTTCCAGAAAGAAAACATGTGAGGGTGTATTTTGAGCTAGATGTAAAACAGGGAGCTGAGTAATTAGGCCAGTACTCCAACACATGATGACCAGTGTTATAAACTGAATCCAGTTGCTTGGTTCATTAGTTTTCTTTGTAATAATAATTATATATATAATTATATGTATATACATATATAACAAGCATGTGTATTTCTTAATCTACAGTATAAAACTTACACTTTAATATATACCATTCTAATAGGAACTTGTGATAACTGCTAATTATGTGACTTAATATAGTCATGTTTTACCAATGGCCGTATTTTACATTTACACAATAAAGCTCAACCAAAGCGTATCAGATTACTATTTCAGGTAAGAAGAGAATGTTACTGCTAAAAGGATCTTTAAATGTAGACTTCATTAAGTCCCTGATTTTATAGATAAGGGCTCTAAATAGGTCAAGTGATATTTTTTTTAAAAAAAGGAATAATGTAAAATAATGTCTCACCATGATCCTTGTCTGGAGAATCCAGGTCTTCTGATCCTAAGGCTTGAGAAATTTTTCTAAACAACCTGCCTCTCCAGGAATAGGGCTAAACTGCTTCTATTCTAAGACAGACACTTTCAAGGGCATATGACAGCAGGTGAACAAAGTAAATGCTGCCTGGTGTCTTATCATCCACTCTTATTTGGAAAAATTGAAGAGAGTGGAGCACAGGAAGCCAGCTCAGCAGTACCCCTGCCCTGCAGTGTCTATTGCCATCAGGCTTTTATGACCAACCCTCCTCTTCTGCCATTGCAGCTGCAGAGTAGTCAGACAGGAAACTACTTCATTTAAATTATGTTCTCATCTCACTGAGGATGGAACACAATTCTCTTGTATTTTCTGATAAGGCTGATAATGAAGTGATCAGTCCATGAAGATTTCTAAGTGGCACTGAGCCAGCATTTGCATAATGATATTATAGCGTCTGTCGAACTCACTAGCCGTGATCCATCCATATGAGAGAAATATAGGTCAGTGAAGATGGAGCAGCAATGAGGGAGGCAGGGCTATTCACTTATTAGAGTAAGAAAGTGCTCTTTCCTTTAGCTCAGCATGACAGGAATAAATGGAATGGATTGGATCACCAGCTTCTATTGGCTTCTGAACAATAAAGGAGGCACATCAATTCTGTTTCATGGTTTAAATTCAATTCAAAGCCTACTTAACCCTTTCATTTCCATGGACAGAAAATCTTTCCTACACTTCCTTACCTGACTGGAAAGTTGCAATGCATATTGACAATGTTATGCTAAGAAGGATCAGGAGTCCTCTTCCCCATGTGACTGCGAAATAGCTACTTCTCCCCGGAGTTCCTGGCTTCTCTCCCTTGTCTCAAAGATCTATGAGGCGTTTATATCATCCATTTGGTCTTTCTATTACTCTACTATATCTATTCATATTATCACAAATTATTGTTTTTTATCATTTAAAAACATTTAGATTGTTTTCTACCACTATATCACAAAAGTATAACTATCTTCTAGAAGTTTAAATTATTTTAACAAACAGAAGTTGGCATTATGCCACTGCTAAACAGATTAAAAAATATCATAGTATAAGAAAATGTCTGATTATAGGTATATACCTTAATTTAAAAATGACTTAAGTAGACATATTGTATTATTCTGAAGGAAATGTATAAATAGCCTACTCATAAATAGCCTATTCATATATATAGTATATGAATAATCACTGATAATATATTTATACAGCTTTATATCAGTTAGACTACAGTCTTGTGCATGTGTGTGTGTGACAAGCATGAGTGCATGTTTGCATGTGTTCGAGTCTGTGTGTATCTGTGTGTAGACAAAGATGTTAATACAATTGTAAGAGGAAAAGTGATGATTTCTTTTTGGGCAGACTAGCACAACTGGGAATGTTGTTTATCACTGATTTGATTCAAAGGTAAAAGCCAAGAACCTTAATTATTGACTCCAACTAGCATTAATTCTCAGCCATGGCCACTCACCTGTGATGAATGAAGTAAGGAATAGTCTAAGGAGATCCTAGGGATTCTGGAAACTAAATTAGTCCAACTGGAGGACAGACTAAAATGGATACAAAAGTTCTGCTTCTGAATTAGACTCACATGTCTGTTTTTACAGTCTCTGATCTTCTGAGCTGTCTTCCTACCAGACTCTTCATTCCCAGGCTCTTCAATGCTTCCTAGTCTACATTGTGGCCACAGAATACAGTCAAAAAAGTAAATACTTAAATCTAAGAACATCTCAAGCCAAAGTACGATAAATCACTGCCACCAAAATAGAAAAATAATGCATTTTCCCTTTGAACTATGACTGACAGTTTTATGCTGCCCAACATTACAATTAACTATGAAAACATTCATTGGGGTGAAGGTTTAAGCCTGTTTCTTGATGGTAGTCAATATACTTGTGCTGCCCTCCACTCACTTGCTGACATAAAGAGTGAGGTTATTATCTGCCTGTAGACTTTCTTCTCTATGATTCTAAATGTAATATTTTAGTTTAGATGAAGAAATGCTCAACCCCCTTTCCCATCTTACCCAAACTTTAGAAATAACATACACTAGACTATCGTGTACCTGAGAGCCCTGTGAAACCAGAACAACTATTGCCTTAGACCGGTTGCCCTATTTTAAAAAGAAAGAATGCAGAAAATGATTTGAATGTTACTGAAATCTGTTTATTGCTTACCTTAAAGATAGAAGAACTTGTCTATAACACTTAGATAAAAATAAAATTTGGAATTCTTTATTTTTATCTATTGGGTGTCATAATCACTTTAGCAACTGGAATCTCATAATTCTTGAAACAATATGTTTTTGAATAATTTGGTTTCTTTCTTCGCTGGTGATTTTTCTTGGTTTGTTTCCCACTGTTTCTGCCAATGTCTCTATCTTTCAGATAAGAACATTGCAGGGTGGTTTTGGTTTATAGGTCCTTTTTTCTTATAAGATATGGTTTACTTGGTAGATGTAACATAGAAAAAAATGATGAAGCCTGTCTTGCTTTCACTAATCATTGTGTTGATATTTTGCAAGCATGATGGCTTTCTTCAAAGGCAGAGCTGGCCAACTTTCCATGAAGGCCATTGAATGTATGCCCAGAAACTAAGAAATTTCACTGACGTCATGGCTTACTTCATTTATTCCTTGATCTCTTTGCTGTTACATCACTGCACATGTCATTGATACATTTGGACAAGAATTTTGTTACTGTTGCTATTTATGTAACCCAAGCTTACTCCATAATTTCTCTCATCACGCATCATCTGCCTCATGGTGCAGACTTTTACTTTCCATTATCTCTTTGGTTTAAATTAAAGAGTATAAACAAAGCCAGTGTTCAGAGCAGAAAATATATATTCTATAGTTTCTACAAAATGTACCTGTATTTTAGTTTCATTTTGTTTTGTTAGAAAGACAATAGTGAGGGTTGGGCAAAGTGCTACATTTAGGCTATCACCCATTTAAGGAGAGCCTACTATGATACTCATTATACACTTCAAACTAGCCATCTGATTACCTTTCACAGCCTTCAAAACTAACCAGTATGTGCAGACATTACCATGCCTACTTGCACTGTTGCCACCAGTATTTCCTCTAAAATGTAAACAGGCAAATCTTCAACCAAGTAGAATGGGTAAGTTCCTGTCAGAGCCACTTACGAGATAACAGGAACTGGGCATCTGTGAGATAATAAATGGTGAATAATATACAAAATAGAAATTAAATTCTGGGAAATAATACCCAGGCATGCAATAGGGCTCTGATTGGCAAAATAAAAGCATTTTTCATTGTTTTTATACATCTAAAGCTAAAATCAAGGCTACTATATATGATTTACATAGTTGAAGACATAAACTCACTCTCTTACTGATGTCTGAAAAGTGAAAAAAAAAAGTGAAACGTGGTGGTAGCTGCTATAATATCAGCTGCTTGTGAGATGAAATATAAGAATAGCAAGGTCAGGAGCAGCTTGGGAAACTTAGCAAGGTCCTTCATAGTTTTAAAATTCCCTTACCTATGTTTGGGTTAACATAAAAATAAATTAAATTTAAATTGAACTCTGCTGAATTTGGTTTATTAGTCAGGAAATCAGAACAAGTTGGATCAATGTTTCGATGTCACTGGAAATTCAGCAAATTAAACAAAATGTACTGCACTGAGGTCCCACATTAAAATATTTTAAATTAGCTTTATAAAAATGTAGACCATTAAATAACTTTACCAAATAAAAGTTATATTAAGCCAGAGAGCTATTGCCTAAATCAAATATTTTCCAGTACTAACACACACAGGATTCAGCAGCTTTCCTTCTTTGATGGGGCTAATTAGGAATTTCCAAGGTGTAGTTTTAGCTGCTTAAGACTCAGTTCTAGAACTTGGAATCACCAAAGCTTGGTATAACCTCCTTTCAATGGAATGTGGTCTGAAATTTTGGAATAGAGATTAATTAGTGAGGTCCTAAAACCCACCCTCTAAACCACCACCTTCCACCACCTCTCTGAAGATAGCTCACCTTTCACAGAGCCCAATGACCTCTCTCCATATGGCAGACTACTTTTTTCCTATGGAGAAATTTATCAGGATCTTCATAAAAATTTTCAACAACAAAAACATAAATATAAATCATAAGTAGATATACAAATTTTATTCACCACCAATATAACAATACAGCTGCATTAAATGTTTAGAATGCAGTGTGGAAGCCATGTATTGCTAAGGTGTCTTATTTGAAATTATATTGTTGGATGCTCTAATATTTCTAAGGTGTGCAATGAACACACCACTTGCCTTTGAGGAAGCAGTATTAATAAGTTGCTGTATTTCTCAGCTCTGCTGCTTTTGGAACATGTTACCTAATATACTTTTATAATGTGATTGACATAGCAGGATGAGACTTTTATTTTTTAAGTTGAATAGGTTTCTTCATTTCACAAAGAATATAGATTAAATTTTCATAAATTACATATGGAAATAGCTTGCGACGATAATTTATAAAGCCCCATATGCATGAGATGATTTGCCTCAACTTCATCATCAAATGAAAATGAAATACTTGTTTTGATACCGAGAAAAATAGAGCAAGATAGTTGAATTACTCACATTTGAAGGCTTCCAGTTCAAATGTCTTACAAGCTCATTTGCAGCTGGGTTGCAGCAGGCTCCATCCGCCTCCGTTTAATGAAACTCATGCTGAAAATCTCAGTTGGAAGTTCAGGGAATCAGAGCCATTCATCAAACCTCATCATAATTATTTAATAAGCAACATTAAATGTTCAGTCAAGTCTTTAACTCATCAGTTCAGTTATCACAGCTTAGTGCCTGTGAACATCATTTACAAAGTTTCCTGCTGAACTGTAGAGGATACAAATAAACCCCATAAATTAAACCAACCCACAAAATAACCTCCTGATGGCTTGCCCCCTGGCTCACCTTTTCATAGTTTAGAAAGAGTTTTTCTAATAGGTTCTCACCAGAAAGGTGAGAAGAAGTGTATTTAGCTGGCAATAGTCGTGTGTGTGTGTGTGTGTGTGTGTGTGTGTGTGTGTGTGTGTGTGTGTGTGTGTGTGTGTGTGTGTGTGTTTGGTGCTTAGTGGATCTAGGTGGAAATTTCCATGTGCGTGTGGATATGTGTAAGAATTTTGATGGATATACATGCACCATTATGTAAGAAAAAAATTCCAGACCACCAAACCTCCATTTCAGTCTTCGCTCCAGACACCTGAGAACCATAGAGAGAGCTATGTACCACCCAAAATTAGTGCTCTCCCACTCGGTCTGTGACCCCAGCTCTTGACAACTGAAGGCAATGCTCAGAACTTTGTGCTCCACCCACACTCACACCGCCTGAAGTATTATAATGAACTGTGTGCTTCCCTCATATAACAGCATCTAAACCCTTGGGATTCAACCCACCTAAGAACTATAGAGAGCAAAGAATGCATCCCACATGTGACACTATCCAATGCCGCCTTGTCTGAACCTCCACCAGCAGAGGACCACGTGAACAGCCTCATATATCTTCTACAGAACCTGACAGCTCTATTGTTTATTTGTGCAAACAGAAGATTTACCTAGCCCTAGAATGTAGCTGAAGTTTTCCTGTCCTTGTTATCCACACCCCATCCTGGCAGGTGCTTCTAAATTACCACACAGAAACTTTATATTATTTATAAATGCTCAGCTAATAGCTCAGGCTTGTTACAAGCTAACTCTTACATTCTAATTATCCCATATTTCTATTTATGCACTGTAATGAGACTCACAGCCTGTTTGCTCAGTGACTAGCTGGCATCTCCTTTGATTCTGCCTACTTATTCCCAGAATCCTGTTTCTGGCTGTTCTACCTTTCTTACTATCTGGCTACTGGTCACTCAGCTTTTAACCAATCTGAGTAATATATATTCACGGTGTACAGAAGGATTATTCCATATCACTAGATTAACTAGAAAAACTTCTGATATTCTAACACACACAACAAACATCAACACTGAATGGCCTCTAAACTGAGCCTCAAATACCATTCAGCTGTTTTTAAAGCCTGAAAAGTTGGAGTAACAGCACATAGAGATATACATTCTCAGTCAAAAAATGTGGAAGAGCTACACGTATCAAAAGACAATACTAATAACCTCAGATGCCCGGGTCTCATCACAAAGACACAAATAGCACAAAAATGAAGACAATGCAGCTCAACCATAAATTATTACTTCATAGTAATATTCCCTAGGAAATCAACTTAGATGACACAGAGGATAATGATTTTAGAATAGCAACTACAAGTATGTCAGGAAAGCACAAATAGCCGAACAAAATAAAGAAAACAATTCAATATATAAAAATAGAAATTGATAAAGAGAAGTTATAAAAAAGTGAAAAACTGAGATAGAATTTCAAAAGAAAAAATTAATGTTAGTTAAAAAAAAATCAATGAAAAGCCTTAACAGTAGAATGGATGGAGCAGAGGACAGAATATGTAGGCTAAAGGATAAGGTAGAAGAATTAGATGGTTCACTCGAAAACTTGTAAACCTACAAAGCCATACATAGAACATGAAGAGAATAAACAACTGAGCAATGGATACAGAAAATAAGAGGAAATCAAGGTCAACAGTACAAAAATATTTTCAACAAAGTCATAGCAGAAAAAAAATTCAAATCTAAGAAAAGAGATACCTATTAAGGTAGAAAAGGGACCCAAAAAAATCAAAGTTGACAAAACTGGAAAATAAATTTCTTATGTCATAAACGATCAAATGAGTAAACACAGAGATTAAAGAAACAATATTAAAAGATGTAAGAAAGACCAAGTTACACACAAAGGCAGCTATACTAGAACAACAGTTTATGTTTTAATGGAGACTTCACAAACCTGATAGGTTTGCTCAGTGTAGTAAAATTTCTGAAAGACTGTAGATGCCAGTCTAGACGATTATACGCAGTAAAGCTATCCATCAAAACTGACAGAGAAAAGCTTCTGATGATTAAAGGAATTTATCACCTCTTAGCAAGCCTTAGAATGAATATGGAAAAGAATACTTAGAACTGAAGGAAGGGTATGAATATCTAGTATGTGACAACGTAACAATGTTGGGCCAATGACTAAATGAAGCAAGACAAAAACAGATAACAAACAAAAACAACAAACACACAAAAGCTACCATAAAATCAACAAAATGGCAGGATTAATTAACATATTTTCATAATAATTTTGAACAGCAAAGGCCTCGATGGCTCAATCAAATGTCACAGACTAACAGTCTGGAATGAAAACTTTTCCCATCATTTTGTTGCCTCCAAGAGATACACTTTACCGCCTACAATAGAGTCTAGCTTAGAGTGAAATGATTAACAAAGGCATACTAAGTAGACACAACCAGAAACCAAGCAGAAGACACAATAAACTTCAAGCCTGAATTACTCAGAAGAGACAAAGAAGTCCCTTCACACTGATCAAGAGAACACTCTATCAACAGACAACAGACATTGCAGTCCTGAACATTTACGCATCAAATTTTAATCTTCACTGGGCAATGCTACTGGATATAAAGTAACAGACTTACCTCGGAGTATTAATTATTATTAGGTGACTCAAGCAATCCAGTTTCACCAATGGACTCATTGCTTAGACAAACAGAACCAATTGCACTAAATAATATCGTCGATCAAATAGATTTAGCTTACTTATACAAAAAATTCCATCCAAATGCTAGAGAGTAACTGTCCTACTTTTTTTTTTAATGTTAAGTTCTGTTTTATTTCAGAGTCACAATATATAGCAAGTGATTATGTGATCAACCACAAGTTAATATGGATATTGATAGGCACATATACCTTTATCTCCAGCCACAAATAAAATAGAGAACCAACCTGTCACCATATAAAGATTGTGTTGACTCTGGTACAGTCTTGAAGGCTCATAGCCCTGAAGTGTGTTAAGTACAAAACTCATAACAAGTTTTGGTGACACAAGATGTGAAGTATAGGACATAAGTGTTAGGACACTCCTGTGCCCAGGAGTCACTTGTGCCACAAGTAACAGAAAGGCCACTTTAAAGCTTTCCAGAGAGCTCTTCAATCAGGTTTGCTTTACAAAATACCACCACATGATTAGTGTCTATTAGTTACATTCTGACATAGAACTTTGGACAAAGTGGATTCTAAGTTCTGATTTAACCTATCCCTGTAATACACTACAGTTTTGTCTTCAAGAGCTGCAGAATAATAAACATGTTTAAAAGTTAAAAAACATTTAAAAGTTTAGTAATTTTTTAAATGACACTTAAGACAGCAAAAGGCAATGCATTTCCCTTATAATCTCCTTGTATTTCATAAAAGTTCTTCATAAATTAAACCTTCATGGAGTATAAAGCCAAAGCAAGCCCTATCATTGAAGGGCAATGAAGCTCACTCCGAAAGCCAAGTTATAATCTAGTGATTCACCTCCTCTGTGCTGAGCACCTAGATGAGCCCCAGTGTTCTCAGGGGTCCACATGTGTGAAAATGGGATCCGGAATCAAGGCACCAACTTTTGCTCATGAGCCTTCATTTCCTTCAAATCTCAACTCAATCCACTGTACATTGCTCAAGAGTATCTGGGTCACATTCTTGACTTTTAGTCCTTAAATCCATAGCTTAGTTTCTGCACTGCTGTATCTAACACAAAATCTTCAAGCAGCCTTGCTTCTAAGCTGCTGAGCTCCATCATTACCACTTCAAAGATGGCTATGCCCCAACCTTACAGTTACAAAAATGTTTACTTCATTTAACCACTCTTATTAAACATAGAGGGCAACAGCTGTTTTGGATTATCTGCCCCCAGAAAATTCTAGCAAACTTTGAGAGTCTGATTTCAGTTTGGTGGGTGTATGTACGCACATATTTATATCCAATTACTCAGAAAGGTTAAAAACTATTGGTAAGAAATTCACCTTTAAAGACTAGGGACGCTCCATGTGTGCATGTAGCTCATGCATTTAATCTCATCACTATGAAGACAGAGATAAGTGTATCTCTGCTAGTTCAAGATCATCCTGAAGTAGTTGGTGAGATCATCTCCAAAACCAAATCTGGAAAGGCTGCAGTGTATTGCCTAGTATGCGCAAGGTATTGTGTTCAATTCCTGGCACTACCAAGAAAGGAAGGGAAAAAAAGGAAAAGAAAAACATAATCCTACATTCTCTTGACAAATACTAGGAAGTAAGCTTAACTCTATATTTGCAGAGAGCCTTTTAAAGATTTATTATCTGCTTCTCCAGAAAGGATGCTATTTAATTTGAGTTGTGAGTCATGTTAAAATATTAACATGGTAAACGCACCCAACCCACTTTCTGATTGCTTGGTCCAGTTTGTACCAGTTAACTGCTACCATCTGAGCTCTAGAAGTCAGACATTGTTACTTAAATTGCATTCTCTAAAGTTGTTTTAGTGGTAATGATAAAGGGCATGCCTTCAATACGGAATCACTAGAATAGATGTCTTACGAGGAAACAAACCAAGTCTCAGCAAATACAGGAAAGCTGAAGTAACATCTTCTAGCTTGGCTGACCTCAGTAGACTAAGGCAGACACCACTAGCTATAAAAGTCATGAATATTAAAATAGCACAGTACCGAATAATGAATCCATCATGATAGAAATAAAAAGAGGAAATTAAAAATCTCCTACAGTTTAACTGAAATGAAAACACAACCTACCAAAATCCATCGGACATAGTGACAGCCATCTTTTGGGGAACATTTATAAGGTTAAGAGCCTACATTTAAAAAAAAATAAAAGAGAGACTCTAAATAAACAGTTTAATCAAGAACCCCGAGGTCTTGGAGGGACGAGAAGAAGCAACAACCAAAAACAGCAGGCTTGAAGAAATAATCAACTCAGAGCAGAAATTCATAAAATGGAAATGGAAAAAAAAAAAACAAAAGTGAAACAATGTAATGGAGAGTTAGTTCTTTGAACAGCTTAATAATTTTGACAAACTTTCAGCCAAATTAACCACAGGAGAGGCTTGCATTAATAAAATTACAGATGAGAACCATTTTGAAGGCATCAGTGAGGTTCAAAAGAATGCAAAGATACACTTCAAACACGAGCCCAACACATTTGAAAAACTAAATGAGATGGATGAATTTCTAAAATTAATTTTAAAAATGTATTTTACATAACCACAGCTCCCTTCCTTCTCTCTTCCCGTTCGCTCCATACCTCTCTTCTACTCTCCCCTGTTGCACAAATAAATTAAACTCAGGAATAGATCTCTGAGACAGAGATATGATAGAGACTAAACACCACAGTTAGATCTCACCCAGCTGTCTTCCAGCTTCCTCAGCCTCGCTCCTTCTGGCTTCTTCTACCTGCCCTGTCTTTCTATGCTGCCTTAAATACTGTCTTCACTCAGTTAATGCGTAGCACCACCACTGCCTGCCTGGGAGCCTGGAACTCCTCCTGTAAGCTAAAATGACCTGGAACTCAGTTTGGATTAAGGGCGTAGGTCACCACCCTCAGGATACCCTGTGCTGGGATTAAAGGTATGAATCACCACTCTCTGACCCTGCTAGACTGTCTGTGGTTAGATCCCTCTTATATCTCTGAAGCTTTTGGAGCTTTTATTAAATGCCTACATATCCCCTTTGGTGTCAATTTTTTTTTTAAAAAAAGGTTATAGCTAACATAAGAAAAACCATATACAATAGGTACAATAATTGTATATAATATATACAAACAATAAATGAGTAATGTCCAGTTCATTAACAATTGACAATTCAAAGAAAATATTTCATTAATTATTCTATTTTGATGAGTCCAAAGGATTATACCTAATTCACTTCCTTTCTGACTTGTATTACTAAAAGCTATTATTTTGATGTCTCTTAAACTTATACACTTTAACTTCAAAATTTCTTTTCCAAAACTGTGACTAGAAAACTATAATTATAACTATAACTATCTCATCTTCAACTACCTTAGAGACCCAAGAAGGAATTAATATTTACCCAAATAACCAGGAAGTGCAAGCGACTTCTAAAATCTAGAAAGGACAGAGATGACACCTTTGGGCAGTCACCCAAAGTTCCTTTATAAAGTTGGGGCATCCATCTTCAGCCTATAGGCCCAGAGTCTCTTTTCATTTCAGTGAAGCAGGAAATCTGCTCTGCCCATTCTGGTATAGTTCAGTCACTTCTCCTTGTGTCATGAAGAATGTCTGACAGTTTTCTCTGAAAAACAGGAACCTGAAGGACCATCTCAGCTTGTTCTGTCAAAGTTCAGAGGTCACTTTCCAAGGGAACCTGCATGTCCAGTTTAAACAGCATAGTGTCATCAGTCAATACAAGGACAGGTTCTTGTCCAATGTCTGACCATTGCCACAAAGAAAGTAGACTCCATATGGAGTTTCTTCAATGCCCTTTTTTCCCTTGAAGTAGATTGGGGCTGCCAGGAGCAGACCTGTCTCACTGTCCAGAAAAGTCTAAGTTCTTAAAATACTTTAAATGCCATATTCTATGGATCTCTGAAGTGTTTGAAGAAGACCTGTTCATCTAAAATATATTTGTTTGATCTTGAAAACATATCTAACATGACTATGTCTGAATGTATTGTCTAACTATTCATTTGCATTGCTTTATATTCTAATTAATTGGTAATAAAAACTTTCATGAACTAGCAACTTGTATTACATTGTTAGATGAACTGAATAAGTATAATACCTTGAACAAGCATACGGCTATTTTTACAGTAACACAATTAATCTCAATATACCCAATTTGTATACAATATACAAAAATCCAATGCAATGTAAAATGTTTAAATCTAGTAAATCCTTTTTAAAAATTCAATAATCTATCCTTATATCCTATATATCTGTATCCCATCTTTCTTTCTATTTTTTTAAACACAAATCTTGAATCTAATCGTTCTTGTTTAACTTTTTTCTAACCATAACCACTAACAATTTTTAGCCAATTAACCTAAATAATGACATTCATCCATAACCCATTGAACAACCCCAAAACAACCCACCCCACCACTTGAGAATGTGGGTGCCATGTTCTTAAATTTACGTCCTGCTCACTGGGGGCAACGGCATCTTTTGGGGACCCTGAAAAAGAAAGTTTTGTTAAATGTCAAGTCCTGAAATAAGTAGCTGTGTCATTTGTTGTCCAGTCTCTGCATAACAGGAAAGTGCATGGCTTGTCTCAAGTCCTGGCTATAGTAGTCTGTGAAGCTGGTTCATCTCAGCAGGCTGCCTCGAAATTGTCCTGAGCAGTTTGTAGTCCAAATCTGATCTTTGGTTGGTGTTTGTCAGCCTAGTGGCTTTGTCAGAGTCCATGTGAAACTATCGTTGTGGGACCTCATCTTCCTTTTGGATATTTCAAGTTTGCAATTAGGCATTGCCATGGATCACTGCAGAAAACTGATGAGACTAAAAACCAACACAATGTACAGGAAACTAAATATATAATGATTTATTCAGCATAGGATTAGTAACAATAGAATAGTCCCTTATTTTTTGTTATTCTTCTGTCCCATATCAGGTGGCTCTTCTGATATGATACAGAGATTTTTTTTGTTTTCCTTTAACAAGTATGCTTGAGTTTAGAGAAGGAGAGAGCTACACTCAAACTCTAAAGCCAGCTTTAAATTATAATTAAACTGGGACTTCAACTAACAAAAAAGTTGTAGAGGTTAAGCAATGACGCTTTACCCTATGAAGTATACTGGTACCAATAGTTACGATATTCTTTGGCTTGTAAGTTTTTCTGGATAGCTTCCCTTTTGCTTTAGATGACTAAATGTCCAAGGTCTTTTCACTTCTTGAATATGGGTATTTCCAGTTTTCTGTAAAGACAAAAACAAAAATCTGCCCCAATCCTTTGTTTTTTCTTACAACTTAAAGAATTGTAATATGGGTAGATGAGCTATCAATTCTTAGTTTCATAAAGTTTTTCTGGTTCAAATCGAGTCTTTATTAATTTTGATTGTATCCATAACTTCTTTTTTTTACCTGTGGAAACAAAAGCAAAACTTCCCCAATGTAACACATATCCTGGCTTCCATTCAGAGGTTAGTACATCTTTGAAATAAACAGGCTGATTTAGTTCAGCTGTTTTTTCTACAGTCCAATGCCTTTCAGCAGCTGTTGTTCCTTTCTCATTAGCATTGAGAAAATTCAAAGTTAATAAAGCATTATGTAATCTATCTCTGGGGGTCTTTGTTATTCCTTTCTGTTTATTTAGCATATCCTTTAGAGTTCGATTTGATCTCTCTATGACTGCTTGCCCTGTAGGATTGTGTGGTATTCCTGTAATATGCTTTATATTATAATAAGCAAAAAATTGTTTCATTTTAGTAGAGACATATGCTGGAGCATTGTCAGTCTTAATTTGTACAGGTATTCCCATGATGGTCATAACTTCTAGCAAATGTGTGACTACAGAATCAGCCTTTTCTGAATGCAAAGCAGTTGCCCATTGAAATCCTGAAAATATATCTATTGTATGATGGACATATCTTACTTTCCCAAATTCTGTAAAATGAGATACATCCATCTGCCAGATTTCATTTCTATGTATGCCTTTAGGATTACTTCCTGCAGGTAATGGAGTTTGATTACAAAGAATAGGTGGGACACCTTTTTACAATTTCTTTGGCTTGTTGGCAAGTGATAGAGAAATCCTTTGCTAATGACATGATGCTTTTTATAAAATTCTGGGGCCTCTAGTACATTTCCTATTAATAATTTATCAATTTCATCATTACCTTGTGCTAAAGGACCTGGCAGACCAATATGGAATCAAATGGGTGTTATATAGAAGTGATGATTTCTAGTCCTGATTATTTTTTGTAACTGAATAAATAATTAAGTTATTTCTGATTTATCATTAATAAAATTAGCTGTTTCAATATGTAGTACAACTCTTTCTGCATACTGAGAGTCAGTGACTATGTTAACAGGTTCGCTAAAGTTCATTAACACCACCACAATAGCATATAACTCTGACTTTTGAACAGAATTAGGAGGGCTTTGAGCCACTTTCCTTATATGTTCTGATTTGTAACCTGCCTTTCCTGATTTGTTTGCCTTGGTGTAAAATGTAGGGGGCTCCAGAAATTGGTTTATCTTGTACAATACGAGGAAGAATCCAATTAGTTTTCTTTAGAAATTCAATTATTTTGCTTTGAGGATATCTGTTGTTAATATCTCCCAAAAAATTACTGCTCTTTGTCAAGGTTCACTTTCTACCCAAAATTGGTCAATTTCTTCATTAGTTAAAGGTACAATTTCTACTGGGTCCATTCTTGTCAACTGACAAAGTCTTAATTTTCCCTTAAAAATAAGTTTAGAAATATTTTCCACATATGTCTTTAACTTCTTACTTGGTTTATGTGGAAGAAATATCCATTCCAATGTAACATTTTCCTTTTGCATTGAAATTCCTGTAGGAGAATGCTTAGAGGGCAAGATAACTAGAATGCAATTGAGGTCTGGATCCACACAGTCCACATGTGCCTCTTGTAATTTCTTTTCCACCAAAGCCAATTCCTTCTCACCTTCAAGTGACAATTCTCTCAGAATTTTTAAGTCCTTGTCACCATTTAAGATTTTGAACAAATTATCTAGTTCATCTTTTTTAATTCCAATAGTTGGTCATAAGTTGGCATAGATAAAGGAGAAGGGGGACAAAGTTGAAAGAGATGTGATCCAGCCACCAAAAAAGCAAAATATAAAGAAATAGGTAAACCACGGGCCATGTGGCAAGGCAGATTAATGGAAACAGGTTGAAATAAGATGCAAGAGCTAGCTAGCTGGCAATATGTGTAAGCCACAGGCTAAATAGCTTGTAATTAATATAAGCCTCCTTGTGTTTCTGTGGGCCTGTGGGTATGGGGTTTGGATGATGGGCCGGACAGGCCAGAAGCCTATTATTATAAGTGGCTTCCAACAGGGGCATATCCACCCGACTGAGAAAGCTTACAAAGAGCTCTAGAACACAGAAATGGAGGCAAAAGTAGCTTTTTAGTACTACAACAACAAAGTGGGTTGTAGTACAGAGTGGCTTGGGCTACAAAATGGCTTAAGCTGTAACAAGGTAGGTTTCCAAAGACTTGCGGGATCTTTAATGTTAGCACAAGCTGCATATGACAGATTTAAGGTTTCTGTTCATATAGACAAAAAGAGAACAGAGCAGAAATTGGCTTCTTAATATCAGTGTTTTCTTGGGTCACCTCTGTTTTCTGGTGACAAGCAGATGCACAGCTCCTTTAAGAGAGGCTTCCTGACTTAGCCTTGGAGGCAGGGGTGGCTGTATGGCCCTTTAAAAGACCCTGCTGCAAATACTTAGATGGAGTTTGTAAGCAGTGTTCTACTTGATAGCAGTGTGAACCCTAAGATCCCCCAAAATTGGGATGGTAAAAAAAAAAAAAAAACTTCACAATATTTAATACTGCTTCCCAGAATTGGAAAGATAAGTAAGGCTCTGGCACCTCCACCATGTTGAAAAGCAGAGAAGGGTGGAGTCACAGTCAAAGCAGTGCTTCACAGTCTAGCATGTTAAAAGCTCCTCTGGTTAGAAAATGATTAAGGATGCGCAATAAAACAGATTCAGATGGAGGAAATCTCAAAATGGGTTACAATGCATGTGAAAAAGAATACATAGGTTGGGAGAGAAAAGAAGGAGGGCAGAGGATGTCATTTAAAATGAGAAATAGAGTACTAAAAATATAAAAAGCCACATAAAGATGGAAAATACACAAAAAAGTCTGGATTACGATTATTATTGTGATTTCTTTTCATCTTTAACTGCTAATGAGCTAACTGCAGAAAGACATTCAATTGCAAAGGCAATTAACTTAAACCAACATATATATTTTAAAGGCATCTTGATTTTAAAATTTGGTTCTAAGGAAAAGAGGTTGCTTTGGAAGAGAGGTTCTGTTTATACTTCCATAGAACATGAGAACCTGTGGATGGTTTCCAGGCTAATATGGTTTGATCAAGGAAGACTACTGAAAAATCTCTGACTGGAAGAGATAGATAGACACATCAGCTTCAAGGCTGCCAACTAAGATGACCCAGCCTCAGACTCCCATAAAATTTCTAGTGCCTCACAATCAGCAGGAAGCAGTAATATAAAGCTACACACAAATTTCCAAAATTATGTTTATAAATATTTGTTTTCATTATAAATGGTTAATAGCTATAGCCAATCTCTTTCTAAGAAAAAAGGGAGATATGCTATAGGAATGATTAAAATAAATAAGTGAATTTACTTTAGTCCAAAAAACAGCTGTTAATCTCAAAATATTTTATATCGGTATGGATTTTGTTTTATTGTTACAAATTTGAGGTCAATTTGTTATGCTGTATATATATTTCTACTCTTGTTTAAGATATTATGTTTATGTAATTCCTTTAAAATTGTAATGTGTAATTAAGAAATGCAGATTGTCATCTATGATAAGCAAAAATATATTTCAATTAGATAGGTAATCTTCAAATACTTTAAAGACCTACAGAATATGGCATTTAAAATATTTTAAGAGTTTGGACTTTTCTGGACAGTGAGATAGGTCTGCTCCTGGCATCATGAATCTACTTCAAGAGAATGATGGGCACTGAATAAACACCATATGGAATTTACTTTCTTTGTGGAAACAATTAAGCTAGCCACTAGACAAGAAACTGTTCTTGTATTGGCTGCTTGACAATATGTTGTATAAACTGGACATGCAGGACTGGTTTTAGTATTATCTTTAAAAAATACAGAGGAGTAAAACTACTTAATCTTATACACTTGAAATGACTGCAAAGATTATTCTCTCAACAAAGTTAGTACCAGATGTCCCGTGGGGTAGCAAAAGGGTCACCTCTGAAATCCAACTCCTCTAAACTAAGAAATATAAGTGACAGAGGATCATCTATAAGTAAAACAACACCCCCAAAATACGTCTGCAGATAAGGACCAGGTATGATTGAATTAATTGGGGCTATTTTCAGACCTTTAACCTTTCATTTTTTTGTATAATTTCTGTCACAAACCTCTCATGTTATCTTTTTCTCACTTATGTTACTATTCTCTTTAAGTTTCCACCTATATTTTTAGATATTTTATATCTCTACAGTCTTTGCAAGTGAGGTGCTTTGGGAAGGTCTCAGTATTTTATGGTGAGTGAAATACAAAGTTGACATATATAAAAAACTTAAAAAGGGGAAGAAAATGGTTTTCCAACCAACCAACCAAAATCAACAAAGTTCTTAGTACAAGTAGATTTTCTGCAGTTTTGCAGTCTTTTCAAACTATTTTACAGGATAGAACAAAAAAGAATTCTTTCACATTATTTTTACAAATTTAGAATCTCAATTGTAGACTAGACAAAGACATGAGAAGAAATTTAAAGGAAATTAAAATATATGTCAAACTAGCTAATAATCATAGATGAAAAAATTTTCAATAAAATGCTTAAAAATTGAATTCAAGGACACACCACAAATCATCTACTACCATCAAGTCAGTTTTATGCAAATCAGTAAGTATAATTCCCCAATAAATAGATTAAAGATCAGAAACTACATAGTTATCTCATCAGATTCATAAAAGATCTTTGAAAAATGCACCATAAGTCAAAAGTCCCAGAGAGTCTAGGTATGCAGAAGGTAAATCTCATCATAATAAGACTGATATACCACAAGCCCACATAAAACATCAATCAAAAAGGAGAAAAATTCTAATTACTTCCACCAAAATAAGGAACAAGAAGTGGCTGTTTATTCTCTCCATTCCTGGTCAATATAGAACTTGAGCTCTTGACTAGAGGAGTCAGATGAGAGAAGGAGATAAAGGGGATAGAGATAGAAGGGATGAAGTCAAACTAGTCATGTATATATACAATATAATTCTATACAGAAAGATCATCACAGATTCCATCAAAAACTCCTACAATAGTTAAACACATCTGTACATTGGAAAGACACAAAATTAACACACATACACACACAGACACACACATACACACACAGACACACACACACACACACACACACACACACACACACACACACACTAACCCAAAAGCCTTCTGATATACCAATGACAAACCAACTGAGAATAAACTCGGGGAGAAAATCTAATTCCCAATAACCAAATGATATCTAGAAATAAGCCTCAGCAAATGAAGCAAAATAGCTATAGAATGAAAACTTTAATACTCTGAAGAAAGAAACTGAAAAAGACACCAGACGATTAAAATATCTCCAACGCTCATGAATTGTGGGACTAATATTACTGAAATAATGTCCTCCCTTAAACAAGATACATAATAAAGACAATTGTTCCTTAAATCTCAATGCAATTCTTTATAAAAATTGAAAAAGCTCTTAAAATTTATATGAAAACACAGAAGACCCGGGATAGACAGGACAAACCTAAACAATTAAAATACTGTTGGAGGTTCCACCGTCACCAATTTCAAGCCACACTAAAGAGCTACAGTAATAAAAACATCGTGGTAGTTCCATAAAAAGAAACATTGCTGGAATAGAATTGAGACCCCATTTATAACAAAGACAACAGGTTTTGACAATGTGGCCAAAAGTACTGAAGAGAAGACAGCCTCTTCAGCAAATGGTGTTGGACAAGCAGAACCACATTTAGAAAAATAAAATGAGATCCATATTCCAAATCCCATTTATAACTCAACTACAAATAGATCTGTAGCCAGAAGTATTTTGTCCTGCCCAGCCCATGGCCCCACAACCACTTATAAAATAATCACTCAGAAGCTTAATATTATTACAAACTATTTGGCCCATGTCTCAAGCTCATTACTAACTAGCTCTTACAACTTGATTCGACCCATTCCTATTGATTTATGAATTGCCATGTGTCTTCATGACATTACCTGTTCTTTTACATCTTGTTTCCCTGGTGGAGGCTTACAGCATCTGCTCTGACCTTGACTTTCTTCTTCCTATATCTTTCTTCAATTTCTTACCTAGCTGTCTCCTGTCTTGCTATGGGGCAGAACATCTTTTTGTTGTTGTTTTTATTAACCAATCGTAGAAACATATATTCACAGTGTACAGAAAGACCATCCCACAGCATAGAATCTATTAGAAGAGACTCTATTAGAATCTATTCAGAATCTATTAGAAAAGAAAGTGGGGGAATGTTCTACTTACAGCCACAGATAAAGATATTTAGAACAGAACTTTGATAGTGCAGCCATTAAAACCAACTATTGACAAATGGAATCTCAGGAAACCACAAAGCTTCTGTAAATCAAAGTAGGCCACCAATCAAGTGAAGAGGCAGCCTGCATAATGACAAAGCAACCTTTTATCAGTCATGCATCTGACAGATGTGTTTTTATATTAAACACACAAAGAGAGGTATGAAACAAAACAGAAAATTTCATGAAGAAGCAATATAAATGACTAAGAATTTTTTTTATGTTCAACAATCTTACAAAAAATCAAAATTTAAAGTACTTTATAAGCATATCTTTTATTATCTATTGTCAGAATGTTTAACAACAATAACCAAAGACTATGGATATGGGAGAAACAAATATTCACTGTTATAGAAACTGTGAACTGATACCATTCATTAGGGAAATTAGTGGAAGTTCCTTTAAAAAGACAGAAATAGATCTACCATATGATCTTGCTATACCACTTCTAGACATGCACCCAAAGGACTCTAAATGGTGCTATAGATACTTGCTCAGATGAATATAGGTTCATTACAGCTCTAGTCATAATTCTCAAAAAAATTAAAACAGCTTAGATGTCTTTTTATTAATGGATAATAAAAAGAAAAATGCTACATTTACACAATGAAATAGTTATAATAATAACCATCTGTATAGAAAAATAAAAATTTTCAATTAAATGCGTGGAGTTGGGAGTAATCATTCTAAATTCTAAGTGAGATACTCAGGCCTAGAAAATATCACAGGTTCTCCCACATAGAAGGCTGCTGACTTTGAAATCATGGCAACAGGTAAAAGAACAGTACAGATGTTATAAGATTAGTCAAGTACTTCTTTTTTCCTTTTCATTAAAAAATCCTTTTACTATAAAAATAACTTTAAAATCCGCATTCTGAATGGACTTAAGAGCCACTCAATGAGAGAAAACTCATGCCTGGTAATATTAACTAGTTCAAAGACTTGTAGTTGGTAGGTCATATATTTAAGATGAAAACTTACTATTATTTTTCCTGTGATACTGAGATAATATTGAAACTACCTACTAAGTACTTATCTTTCTACTAACAAAATGAGCATCCCTCAAATCTCAAACAAGAAACATCTTTTTTTTTTCAGATGTCCACTAATACAAAGAATCAATTTGTAGAGAATAAGAGACCATGGAGTACTTTATCTTACATGTAACAAACGTATCCCCATCTCCCTTTCAATTCCCCGCTTCAAAAGACTTAGGGATTGTCATGGATGAGGGCATGGAAATCTCATTTAAAAAAACAGAGGCAGTTAATGACTGTTGCAAATAAAGCTTTCAACTTTTTTTCTTTGTATCTGCTGGCATCTCACCATGGTGTCTCTGTGATGTCTCTCTGTCTTCTCTGATCTGCTTTTCCTGTTTCCAGAGTTTTCTTAGTCTGGTAGTCCCGCCCACACTTCCTTTCTGCCTTCAGCAAATCAAAATTTTTATTAAACTAGTAGGTGGGACAGTTATTTACAATGTAACATAATCCTACTAAAAATCCTAGCCAAGGAATTTACACTAGCCTATAAGATAAAGAGACACAAAGTCTATTTTATGATAAAATGTTGACTATCTTATCTTAAAAAGGAACAAATCCAAGACTTTGGGTACTTGCTTTTATAAAATTGTCTACCTGGCTCCTATCGACCTATGAGATAGGAAGGCATTTTTGTGGACATTTAGAACTTTCTTACTTTCCCCCATGGTACTCAGGACACAAAAACCAGTAGACAGAACTTTTTGTAGGGTCAGATCATGAGACAGAAAAACAGGAAACTAAGAGGACAAAAGATAAAAGAGAAAGTGAGAGCAGAGTTTAAATCTTCCAATGGAGCTTGAAGAACACAGTAATGTGTTGGCACAGATGAAGTGCATCACAGGTGACTCATCACTCATAACTATGGATTTCTTAAGATTTAGTTTATTTACTTAATAATAAAATATCTCCTAATGATGAAACACTATACCCATGTATTAGTACACTGCTCAACCTTTATCAGAGAAACTTTGTCTTGAAGTATAGGAGGATTAACACGGAAACTGACAGCAGGACAGGGTGCAGAAAACGAGAGAGACCTTTGGTACACTCAGGCTTACATAGGGTGTCTTTATCCCACTTCTGTGTTCTTTAAGCTCAAGCATCCCCTCAAGGCTCAGGCATCTATTGAGAAGAAAAGTTAGTATATAGTCATTTATCTAAACAGGTGTATAACCCCAGCATGGGGGAGCTGAAGGAAGACATCAGATGTCCTGTTATCTCTCACTTCATAAAGTTCCATTTCTACAAGGGTCTCTCACTAAACCTCAGGTTAGTCTAGTTAACAATAAACCCCAGTGAGCTGACTGCCTCTTCTCTACCACAACACTGGGATTCTAGGCTCACCCAGCCACTCCTAGGTTCTCATGTGGTTGCTGTGGATCTGAACTCTATTCCTGGGGCTTTTACAGCAACTCCTCATCCTTAACCCTCCTTTACATCATTAAAATTTAACTTCTATATCATATATTAATAAAGGTATATGTATTTATATGCCTCTGAGATACAAACTAGAAACTACGACATATAAATTTGTAATTTTAAGAAGTCCTTGTGGTCCATAATACTGGGATGAGGAACTCGGATGTACCCCAGCTAGATATGATAGACTGAACTGACCCACCTTGGGACTCTTTGCCCTCCTTGGGGAATGGATGGGGGGATGGGGTGAGGGGAGGATGAGGGAGGACTGGTAGGCGGGAAGTGAGGGGGAGCAGCAGTATATATGGGTAAAATCCTTAAAGTGAACTGAAATATAAGTTTCTGGCCTGTCCAGCCTTTGGTTCAGACCTATAGTCCCACAAAAGCACACAGAAGCTTATATTACAAATGATGTCTAATGTGGGGCCACTTTCATCCACATTGAGAAAGTTTAAAAGCAGTTTGAGATCACAGAAACAGAGCCAAAAGTAACATCTGAATGGGGTCCTTCAAGGGGCCTGTAGTACAGAGACTGAGTGGTGTATGGGCTCGAATTACAAAGTTATGGGTTTGTTGCATGCAGCTGAAGCAACAAGGACAGTTCCTGAAGTCTCACAGGAGTCTTGATGTAAGCAACAAACTGCTTATGACAAATTTAAGTTACTGCTCTTACAAGCAAAAAAGGAACAGATTCAAAGATGGCTTCTTCGTAGCAGCATTTTCTTGGGTCAGCTGTATTTGCTGGTGGTAAGCAGATGTGCAGATCCTTTAAGAGAGACTTCTTGACTAAGCCTTAGTGGCAAAAAATGTGTGGCTCCTTTAAGAGGCCTATAAATACTTAAATGGAGTTTGCAAGAGGTGGGTAGTTTGCTCTACTTGGTGGCAATGTGGACCCTAAGATTTCTCAGAGTTTGGATGGTAAATAGCTCCACAATGTTTAATCCTGCTTCACAGAATTAGGAAGATAAATGTGGCTGTGGTACCTCCACCATGTTGAAAAGTCAAGTGGAGCAAAGTCAGCAGTCAAAGAAATACTTCATAGCCTAGCATTTAAAAAGCTCTTCTGGTTAGAAAATGATTAAGATATGCAATAAAACAGATTCAGGTGAAGAAAAGCTTTATATGGGTTACAATGTGTGTGTGTGTGTGTGTGTGTGTGTGTGTGTGTGTGTTTGTGTGTGTGTAAAATAATACATACGATGGGAGAAAAAAGATAATGAGTAGAGAAGTTCCTATAAAAAGAGAAAGGAAGTAATAAAAACACAATAATCCATGTAAAGATGGAAAGTACAGGAGTCTGGATTATGTTTATTATTGTATTTTATTTTAATTTTTTAACTGTTAATGGGCTAACTGCAGAAAGACATTTAATTGTAAAGGCTGCTAAGTTAAACAAACATATTTTAAAGGTATCTTGACTTTGAAATTTGCATCTAAGAATAGTTTTCTTTGGAAACAGGTTCTGCTCTTGTTTCTACAGAAGATGAGAACCTCTGGATAGCCTCCAGGCTAATATAGTTTGATCAAGGAAGACCCCCTGAAAAAGATTTCTGACAGGAAGAGATAGCCACATCAGCTTCATGGCTGCCAACTAAGATGATCCAGTCTCAGGATCCCCATAAGATTGTTAGCACCCCTCAATAAGCAGGAAGTAGTAATGGAAAGCTACATCCAAATTCCCAAAATATTGTTTATAGATGTTTGTTTTCATTAAAAATGGTTAATGGACTTGGTCAATATCTTTCTCAGGAAAAAAGGGGGATATGATATAAGAATGATTAAAAACAATAAATTGTTGAATCTACTTTAATGCAAAAAACAGCTGTTAATATCAAAATATTTTTCATTGCTATGGATTTTGGTTAATTGATAAATTTAAAGTCAATTTTTATACATATATACATATATATACATATATATTTATACTCTTGTTTAAGATATTTTATGCAATTCCTTTAATTAATTAAGAAATGCAGATTAATAGTCATTTATAATAACCAAACTTATAGTCATGTTAGCTAGGTTTCTTTTAGGTATACAAAGATATATTTCAATTAGATAGCTAATCTTCAAACACTTCAAAGACATACAGAATATGGCATTTAAAATATTTAAAGCTACTCTGGACAGTGAGACAGGTCTGCTCCTAGCAGCACCAATCTACTTCAAGAGAATGATGGGCAGTGAAGAATCTCTATATGGAATTTATTTTCTTTGTGGCAAAGGTTAGCCACTGGACAAGAAACTGTTCTTACATTGACTGTCTGACAGTATGCGATATAAACTGAACATGCAGGATTCATAGGAAAGTGACCTCTGAACTTTGGCAGAACAGGTCGAGATGGTCCTTTCTCTACTTTGCAGAGAAAACTACTAAGCATTCTTCAGAACACAAGGAGAAGTGACCAATGAACTAAGCCAGAATGGGTAGAATAGTCCTTCAAATTTCCTGCTTCACTAAAAAGTCTTCCAGACACTCTAGGCCTGTAGACTGAAGATGGATGCCCCACCATTTTACAAAGAAATTTTGGGTGACTGTCAAGGCGCCAGATAGCATCTCTGTCACTTCTAGATTTTGAAAGTTGCTTGCAGTTCCTGTTTATTTCGGTAATATTATATCCTTCTGTGGTCTTTGATGTAGTTGAAGATTAGATAGTTATAAATATAGTTTTCTTTAATTACTATAAAAGGTATATTAGATATAAGCCTTTAGACTCACAAGAATAAGGTATATGATAGAATATCTTCTTTAATTTTGCTAAATAAAAATACACTAGATATTATAACTATAATTCTTTCTTGATAGCTGTTTTGATATATGTAAGTTCGCTGTGTTAAAATTGAAACCTTCCATTTTGATTAGACAGAAACAGGAAAATGGTGTGGGATGTCTTTCTGTATGCTGTGAATATCATTCATTAATAAAGGGAATGTTTGGACTTATGGAGGGTATCTTAGAAGGAGGCAGGAAATCTGAGCATAAATACAGAACAAGGAGGGCAGAATTAAGAGAGACTCGATCTAGCTGCCCAAGAAGCAAGATGTAAAGAAATAGGTAAGCCATGGACCACATGACAAGACAGATTAATGCAAATGGGTTGAATTCTGATGCAAGAGCTAGCTAGCAATATGCCTGAGCCATAGTCTAAGCAGCATGTAATTAACATAAGCAGTTGAGTCATTTTTGGAGGGTGAAGCAGCAGCGGGCAGGACTGGACTGTAGGGCTAGGCCAAGCCAGAAACTTTTATTACAGTGAAATTTAATAAATAAAAAAATGACTAAAAGAATTAGAAAGTAGAAGTATCATGCAAGAAACCCCACCTTTAGTGTTAGATATCCCTTCCTATAGTCTATTCTCTATCGTGTCCTACCATGTCCTGCTGCATTTAACCCTTTGTTTCATTATTTGCTTTTGCCCCTCATGTAACTCTTTAAATGTATTTTCTAATGATCTTGAATATAGAATTGCTGATCTAGGTGGATATCAATTAAATCTAAAATTATATATATTTTATAAATATAATATATATACATACATATATATATATATATATTTCAAGTGTTAGTTCACCTCCATAACTCTGCCCCTCCATAACACTTCCTGTCTCAATCTTTCTCATGATTAAAGGCATGAGATCCCAAGTGCTGAGATTAAAGGTGTGTGCCACTTACTGCCTGACTCTGTTTCTCTTTTTGGACTGCATTAATCTCATGGAGTCCAGGCTGGCCTTGAACTCACAGAGATCTGAGTGCTAAAATTAAAGGCGTTTGTGACCACTGCCTGACTTCTATGGCTAACTCTGTAGCTGGCTCTGTCTCCCTGATCTTCATGCAAGCTCTATTTCTTTTGATCACAGACAATATGTCAGCGCAGCAGACAGGAACAAATACAGAGACCCACAGCAGGATATTACACACACACACCTGCACACATACACACACACACACACACATACATACACATACACAGAGAGAGAGGGGGACACACACAAGCAAAGAGAGAGAAAGGAAGGGAGAGAGAGAGAGAGAGAGAGAGAGAGAGAGAGAGAGAGAGAGAGAGAGAGAGATCTCAGAATGCAGCTCTAAATGGAATGTCTCCATCAAATCCTTCCCCTCAGAGCTCAGGATATGCTGCAGGAGAAGGGCAGAGGAGGGGGTCAACCGGAAAAGATAGAGGACACAGGAGAGCAAGGCGCTCTAAGTAAACTGAGCAAGGCTCGCATGAATTTGGAGACCAAACAGCAAGCACAGGGCCTCCACAGATCTGCACCAGGCCCTCTACGTATATATTATAGATCCTGAGTGTGTGACTGGGTTGGTTGTTAATTCTTGTACCCTCTCTTGGGATTCCTTTCCTTCTGTCGGCTTGCCTCTTACAAACGTGTTGTGATGGTTTTGTTTTATCTTATATATTGTATATCACGTGCTAATACTATTAGTGCTGGTCTTCAGGGAGGAGGCTTTCAGGCCAGCTCCAGCTCATACCATGCCTTGAGTCTGAACTGTGTGGTGTTTTTAGCAATATGGTCTTACCCTCAGGTTCTAGCAGGCAACAAGGGAAGCTTTTCTGGCACTAGGTTTTTATTATTTTATGCTTAATATATATGAAATTGGATCATTTAAGGTTATAATGTTTCCTTCAGAGACATAGACTATCATTTTTTCATTTTCTATGCTTTATTTTTCATTTGCATTTCCAGTGTTTATCACATTTTAAAAGCATCCATATGCTTTCATTTCTAGTATAAATATCAATCATAGTGATCTAATTAAACCAAGATTTTTGGAATATACTTTTTCTTTTCTATTTTAAACACAGCATTGGATAACTAAGGCAAGACAGTTCCAGATAAGACGGCTCCACTTTTGCTGTCTTCACGGGAATAACTTATGGAATCCCCATTACTTACAACGGACTTTGTCTGGAAATAGTGGTCCTTCTAGCGTGAGAAGCTGGATTTGTATGACGTACAACCTTAGTAAGAGTTAATTTGTTCTTCTCACAGTGTTTCACTTATTTTGTCATATTTTCTTCAACCTACTTTTTTATATTTTTATTCCCTTAAATTATTCAAAATAAGGCTTTTAGAGAACATGAACTTTTTTTTTCTACTGCTCAATATTTCCCCATTTTTAATTTGTTAGCCTTCTTTTTTGCCTTTATTATTATTTTTTATCTCAGATATTTTTCTTGTTATTTTAAGCTTGTATTTGCTTATCTTATTTTTGTCTGGTATTGTATTTTCATGCTATTACAGTGATTAGCTCATCACATGGGCTCTGGGCTTGAATTCTTTAGAAGTAATGTGGAACAGTTTCTCCTTAGATTTCCAAGTTTTGAGTTGATATTGGAACACACTTCTTCCATGGCCAGAAGGAAGTCCAATATCTTGCATGGGCCTTTGGCTATTTTTGTAGAGGAGTACATGCTTACTGGCAACCACTGGCTCCTCAAAGCCACTGGAAAAGCTAATATCACAAAGTTGACTTTGTCCCTAGCCAAAAAAAAAAAAATGCTTCCCTTAAGGTGAGATAATGTTATGTATTAAAAATGGGAAGATATCCAAGATTCAGTTAGCCAGAAATAATACAAGATAATAATTATCCACTTATTCTTGAAATGAAAACTCACACTACAACAAGTAATTTTTACAAGTATACAATCTGCAGAATTTGAATTTATGCATGACTATAATAACAATAACCATCATAGAATGACACCACTGGAAAGTTTGTTTTTTTTCTCCTCATCCATAGACAACTGTGTTTCACGTAAACCAGAAAGAACAAATGAAGATTGAGGAAGTGTGGAGACAAGCTAGGCTTATGTAGAGGTCAACACAGGCTTTGAAAAAAACCAAGAATTCAGAGTCAAGCCAAGATCCCCAAATTTTGCATGATACATTAAGATATGCTCGAGATGACTAAACCATTATTCTGAGACCTTACCTGTAAGTGCTTTCATTCAGAACTATCTGTTTCCCATACTTAATGCCCAACATTCATTAATTTCCAACACTAAGTATCTGATTTTATTTTTTCATATATTTTGATCATGTTCTTCCCTCCCAATCCTCTTAAATCCCCTCTACCTCCATACCCAAGTAACTACATATCCTTTCTTTCTAAAAACAAGAAAATACAATAATTTAAATAAATTAAAATAAACGAACAGCAAAGCAACAACATCCCAATAAGACCAAAATAAAAAACAAAAACAAAACTAAACTAAATAAAGAAAAAGTCCCTAAAACAACAACAAAAATTTGGAGTCAGTTTTGTACTGGCCAATTAAATCTGGATTTGAGCCTTGCTCTGGAGTGTGGCTGTCTCAGTCAGGGTTTCTATTGTTGTCAAGTGACACCGTGATTATAGCAACTCTTATGAAACAGAACATTTAATTAGAGCTTGCCTACAGTTTCAGAGATTTTGTCCATTTTTGTCAAGGTGGTGAGCATGGTGGCACTCAGGCAAATGTGATGCTGGGGAAGTAGATGAGAGTTCTATATCTGGATCAACATGCAGGAGAGAGAGAGTCTATGCTTGGCATGGGCTTCTGAAACCTCAAAGCCCACCTTCAATGACACATTTCCTCCAGTGAGATCACATCTCCTAATCCCTTCAAATAGTGCCACTTCTTGTGACCAAGTATTCAAAGCTATAATTCTCTGATGGTCATTTTTATTCAAACCACCAAACACATATAATTTTAAGATTTTTAATACTCTAGAAGTGTCGGGTATAGGTTCTATCTCATGGAGAGGATGTTTAATCCATAAAAAAAAAAATCAATGGATTGGATAGCCCTATAACATTTCTATTTACGTTGAATCAACTAGTTGAATTTTTGAGTATTTTATGCATGATTCAAAAATAGTACAAGGAGACAAGAAATCATATTACAAATAAGAAGTTAAATCATAATGGCTTCTGAGCACCTAATATACCTACCATTTTATGAACTTGTTTGGAAAGAAAGCCTACTACGCCTTGCACCATATAACAAGTATTGCCCTCACTACTGCAACACCACAAGCATCAGTAGGAACACTTTCAAAGCTTATGAAATGCCCAGGATATATCATCTAAAAGAAACTTAATCTAGACTGGGAGACTCATATAGGTTCATAATTTGCAGATTTTGTCCTCTGGACAAACTCCCAACAATTAAACTAGGGCTAAAATCCACAGATGAAGGTTCTTCTTCATTTGTTCTTCAGGTAAGTTAAACACAATTGCTATGGATCTAAAATCAGTGTAGAGGCAATCAAACAGAACCAGGCAGTGATTGTGGATGCCAATAATCCTAACACTTTGGAGACTACTACACAATTCTATTTAGTAACATAATAAAAATCTGGAGCCAAGTATTGGAGGGGAAGCTGGAACATCAGAGAGACAGGGAACAAACTATAGCCAATTCTTACCCAGTGACCTTCTCAGGTCAAAGAAAGTAGGTCTTGTCTCCATGACTCCTCAGACTGACTGGGCACACAGGCAAAAAAGCAGAACTTCTGCCTTCTCCTGCCTTATATTTCTTTCCCTGCCCATATATTTTACTTTCTCATTAAACATCCGTAGAGCTAGAGGTGGGTGCCATCAGAGCCTAGCTTTGTTTAGTCTTGAACTCACAGAGATACAGGAATTTGAGATTAAAGGCATAGGTCACCACTCTCTGACCATCATGTCTTGGCTCTATCCTCTGATATTTCAGACTATTTTTATTAATTATGCAGTATACCAATACAATGTTGGGAGTCAGAAAAAGTAATGAGATTCTGGTTACTCAGGTAGCTTATGGAGTTATTTAACTGTGTGGTCAGAATTTTTGCCTTCATAATCTAACAGTTGGGGTTTTCCATTGTGGGATTTGCCTTTATAACAATGCTGTGGAGAAGTCTAAGAAGTCATATGATAGATTTGCCATACTACCATGCTGAGTGAGTCCCTAAAAAAAGTTCTGAAGTAAGCATCAGCAGGTTAAATAGAGTTGAATAAAAGGATACTTGGAAGACTGTCTGGTTATTTTTGATGAGTTGAAAAGTACCCATGAACACATCAGGGTATAGATAACTCATTCAGTCATGTGACTTTTCTTGGTTGTCTATTTGATTACTAAACCCCAAGTAGTTTGGCACACCTGAGGAGATTTGTTCTTTATTGGATCATTTGAAGTGTGAAGACCCTCGCAAAATCTGGATCACACTTTTTGGTTGCAGCCTATATAAAGATCATGCCAGAAGGGAGCTTTCATCTTTTACATGCTTGCCTGTCTTCTCACTAACAATTTCATTTCTTTGCTGGTATTAGAACACACTTCTTTGGGATTCTGCTGTACACTAAAGATTAGTGAAGATATCTTTACAGAGTGAACAACTTGAATTTTTGGACTTTCCATTGGGAGACTACCATTGATGGACTAGGTAGACTACAGCCTGTAAGTCGTTCTAATAAATCCCATATTTCATTTATATAATGCATATACAATCATTATATACACATGCATATATATAGCATATATTCATTCACATATTCATATATTTATTCATCGTATATTGTGGTTTGATTAGGAGTGGCTCCTACAGACTCATGTGTCTGAACGCTTTGCCCATAGAAAATGGCACTATTAGGAATGATGGCCATGTTGGATTGGGTGTGTTCTTGTTGGAGGAAGAATGTCACTGTTGGGGTGGACTTTGAATTCTTATACGCTTAAGCTATGCTCACTGTGGCACACAGCCTCCTTCTGTTACCTGCAGATGAGAATCTAGAACTCTCAGTTCCTCTCCATCATCATGTCGGCTTGTGTGCAGTCATGCTTCCCACCAGGACCTCTGAAACTGTAAGACAGTCTCTGTTAAATGTTTTCCTTCTTTTATAAGAGTTCTAGTGATCAGGATGCCTCTTCACAACAATAATACCCTAACTAAGACACGTATGTTTATATAAACACAGACATACCTAGAGATTTGTTTTATGAGTTCATAGACAATTCTCAATCCAGTTAAGTAAATGATGAAATAGATTCTCATTTTTACTTCACTTAATTGATATTAACATCCATTGAAGAAAAAAAGAGGAGATGGTTGATTTAATTTGTACTTTACATGATTCTCAGTGCTTATGGAATACTCGTAAGTCTGGAATGAGGAAAGAAGTTCATCAGTGACAAGAATGTAAGCAGACACCATTTATAATAATCTTCAATGGTGTAGGCAATACTATATAATGGGATGGCTTATAATATTAATAATGTATTTTATATTCAGTTATAGTATAAAATTGGGGACAGCAGGATTAATTGATGAATTGCTTTGAACGGTAAAGTCAAAGATAACTACAGTATTTTAGCTATGAGTTGAAATGCAGGAGAATAAAAACTGCTCATGCAACAGCAAGTTTGGAAAGTTGGTTGAGGATTTTCTTTTTTTTGTTTCAATATAATAAAATACACAAGCCTTAAGTGAACAATCATTAAGTTTTGACGATTGAAAACATCTGGGCATTTAAAATCTTATTAAACAATGCATGTGACTTTGGCTTCAGAGCATGTCCTTGTATCTCTTTCTGGTCTATCTATACCTACCTGGAGAACAACCACTCTGGATTTATTTCCAATTCTATATTTCTTTTACATGTTTAAAGATTTTTACATGAATAGGGCTTTACATTTAAAAGACTGGTAAATTACTGAAATAAGTTCAGCATCTATTAGATGTGAAGATGCCACAAAGACAGCATTAAGTGAAGACACTCTGAAAGAGGGCTACAGAGCACAGCAGTAGATAAGATGTAGACAAAGAGGCCTGCTAAGGGTAAGTTCTGAACCTGGTACTTCTGGGTACTACTGCTTTTGAATTATGACAGTCTTTGTGGACTCTGAGAATAGCTACTATTTTGCAGGAATCCACTTTAAGTGGAGCAAAACAACTGGGCAAGACTTTCAGTCACAGATCTATAAAGGAATCAGCGAGACTGACTCAAGTCTGGCCCACAATGTCAGCAGGTTAACAAATACCGTGTGGTATAATTATTACTCCACTTTCCATTTCAGTATTGACTTGATTTCAGATTAGTGGTGGTGAACCAAAACCATGGTAGGGATAAAGCATGCCAGCACTTTGAGATGGGAGAGAAATTACAGCTTTTAATAACTTGCCTTGGGTGCAGCCATGGATAACAGACTCAGAAGATGCAGCTATTTACTGCGGCTTGTAGATGCTCTGCCTGCCTGCTTTGATAAGTCTTACTGAAGCTCCTGAAACAAGCCAGAAGAAAGTTCTCTTGTTTTTCTTCTTTCCAGTGAACATTGGAGCGTGGACCCTAATTCTGGGGCTAAAATAATTGAGGTGTCAGGGTCACAATTCTTCCTAATAAATATCTGAAACTGCATAGAAAGCTTATCTAAGAATATGTTTTCTAACTCAAATATCTGTAAGGACTAGAAAGCACCGTACAGTCTGGTTTTGTTTGTCAACTTGGCACAAAGTAGAGTCATAGGAAGGAGGCTCAGTTGAGAAAAGGACTTTATGAGATCCAGATGTAGGCATTTTTTTTCAATTAGTGATCAGTGAGAGAGGGCTGAGCCCATAGTGGGTGGTGCCATCCCTGGGCTGGTGGTCCTGGGCTCTATAAGAAAGCAGGCTGAGCTATCCAAGGGAAGCAAGCCAGTAGACAGCATTCCTCCATGGCTTCTGCATCAGCTCCTGCCTTTAAGTTCTAATTCTGCTTGAGTTCCTGTCCTAACTTCCTTCAGTGATGAACAGCAGTACTGAAGTGTAAGCCAAATAAACCCTTTCTTCCCCAACAGGCTTTCTGTCATAGTGTTTTATTGTAGCAATAGAAACCTTAAGACACACTTCATGACAAAATATCTCCTTTTCTTGTCTCTTGTGTTTTACTTCACAGTATGAAGGCCTTCGGGATTCCAAACATCTTAAACTCTCATTAGCTGGGAATTGGTTTCCTCTTTCTGAGGCTCTGGCCTTGTGGAACAGTATGTAGGAGGGAGGCGGTGGTGCTAATGTGGCAGAGAGGAGAGTCTCAAAACTCGGGAAAATTGGAGGGACCATCTCAGAGAAATACCATTGATTGTGGCATTTCTCCAAGACCTAATTATAAATCACCATCCTGGGTAGGTCTTAGGAAGCCCTCCTCCTCCTCTCTCTCCTCCCCCTCTCCTCCTCATCCTTCTCCTCATCCTCCCCTTCTTCCCCTCTCCTCCTCCCCATAATGTGCTGCAGACTGTACCTCTTAGCCATTATCCAGACCACTTATGTAGTCTCATCCATCATAAAGCATCCTGTCTCTCTTGCTTGCCCTTTCTTAGTCCTTTTGGCTCGGCTTCTTTCTGCTTCATTTAGAAACGTTGACAAGGCATTGTTATGTGCTGACTGCTTTGGTTTTTAAGTTTAGTTATTAAATGGCCCTTTTGTTGTTATTGTTGCTTCCTCCAGCGCTAGGTCTTAATAACCACTGAACTGCAAATAATAGAAAAGGAAAACAGAAAAAGAATGTTGAGAAGCAATATTTACCGAATAATGATGCTCAAGGTTGGCAGAGAAAGGGACATTTTACTAACCTGGGTTGCAGAATAGATAAAGTTATGGTCTTAGAGGCTGAAATTCTATTAGTTTCAGATGGGAGAATTAGAGAGTTTATGTGTCTGCTATTTTTAGTAGAGAATCTTAAGAGGCACTAATAGCACAGGCCTGCTGCAGGTTGAAGGTATGCACTTTGTGGAGTAGAGAGGAGAGTGGAAATGAAGAGTGATATTCTAAAAGAGGACATGTGTGTAGTTTGTATTTTGGGGGTATTGGGCTCATTAGAAAAGTGATGGCCATTGAGTTCATAACCATAGTGATGAGGGGTGTAGTACATCACCTCTGACCTATGTCCCCATCACACCCATTACCCCATGGTTACAGAAAAATAACTGACTATAGAGAATAAAAAGGTTTTCTTGGTTTAAGGCTCTTTTGTTATTCATGCTTTTTCTCTCAAGCTTTACTTTTTAGAATTTGAATAATGATCCCTTTTAAATTCTTAAAGGCATATACTTCATAGGGAACAGTTCTGGCCAGCTTGAGTTATTCACTTCCTACAACTTGTCATGGAGCAGGTGAAAATCTGCTGAGCTGTACCACATAGTCTTGTTAAATTTCAATGTCCAGAATTTGGAATTGGGTGAGTCTAGCTATGATCTCCAGGTGCGTGACAATAGTGAGACATCCCTAAAGTATTTACATTACATTATTTATAGAAGGAGGTTTCTGGCCCAGACTTCCGGGCCTAGCCTCAAAGTTTAGACCCACAGACCCACAGACCTGCAGAGACACGCAGACGCTTATAATAGTTTTAAGTTGATCGGCCTAAGGCCCAAGCATGTAACTTGCTAACTCTTTACCCTTAATCTAACCCTTGATTCTTATCCTGTTCAGCCATGCAGCTCGGTACCTTTTCTCAGAGCAGCATAGTTGTCCTCTGCATCTTCTGGCTTGTCTGGCAACTCTAGAGTCACTGGGGCATTTCTGCTCTGTTCTTCTTGTTCCCAGAGTTTTCTTAGTCTGGTAGCCCTGCCCACACTTCTTGTCTGCCTTTGTCCAATCAGCACTTTTTATTTAAAATGGAACAACATAATCCAGCACTTTTTATTTAAAATGGAACAATATAATCCCCCTACAATTATTGTTACCATGGTAACTGGCACTAACCACAATTCTGTTCTCTTTGTCTTATTTTATAGAAAGGAATATCTGGAAGCCACAGGATTGTGTAGCATGTCCTTCATGATGAGTCTAGGTGTCCACATTGCCTAGAGTAAGAGACAGAAATCATCCTAATTCTCATTTTTACAAGTCCAGATCCTATAAAATTTCTGGTTTAGCAGGAATGTTTTCTAGGCTGACTAATTAAACCAATATTACCTTAAGAGTAGTGATTCTTAATCTGTGAGTTGTGACTCCTTTGTGGGTCAAATAACTCTTTAACAAAGATCATATGTCAAATATCCTGCATATCAGATATTTACATTATAATTCATAGGAGTAGTAAAATTAAAGTTATGAAGTAGCAATTGAATGGGGTGGGCCACTCCCCCTTCTGGAGCCCGGGACCCTGGATAAGCATCTTCGGACCTTATCAGCTGACACCTGAATCCCACCACAAGCAATGGAAATACTTTTATGGTTTACCATAACATGAGAAACTATATTAAAGGGTCTCAGCATTAGGAAGGTTGCGAGCCGTTAGCTTAGAGCATTTCGTTGAAGTGAAGAATCTTGGGAGAGAGTGAAACAAATTCTGATGGGGAAAATTGTGGAAAGCAGGGATTGTAGCTAGTCACCAAGTGTTGAGTTATTAGAACTCATTTTACATGCTATACGTACATGTTCTCACTTCACCATCACATATAGTGTATCAAATAGACAGTAACACTCCTCTTTTCATGGGAAGGAAGCTACATTTATTGAGGTTGGACAACTTGTCCACTTTGAACAGTCTATGATAATCAAAACAAGATGAGTCCTGTGATTCTGGCCTAAAAGGCCATATGATTAACATCACAGTTGTCTTTCATCAATCAGAAGCATAACCTCAACATTTGTTTTAATCTTTTGAATCCAGACCAACATATTTAAAAAATAAATTACACTACAAAACTGTGCTCTAATTGTATGCCTTGAACATTTTATGCAATTTTAGCCAGCTATAATTCAATTCATCAATCATAATCTTTCCTGGGGGAAAGAGGAAGGGGGTTTGGTGTGGGAAATCACTCATTTAAGATTAATTTGTGTAAAAAGATTCAATTTAAAATGTCTAGAAAATTGGATTAAATTGAGAAAGGTTGTAAGAGTCTATCAGTTCAGGTCATCATTACAGCCATAAAGAAAGTAGTTAAAAGACTGATATTGTATTAGCTGGCAAGCCAACCAGATCACTGTTAAAATTCCAGAGAAGGCTGATTTCTGGTACTTCTCAATATGACAATTAAATATAATGTGTAATTTCCTTCACTACCTATTACACAGGTAGGAACCACTATAAAAGAAAGGTGCAGGGATATTTAATACTTTACAGTATGACAGGCCTTTGGCGAGGCCACAATTATGTGCAATATATTGATCTTTATTATTTTCCTCTTTTTAGGATTAGCCTTCAGCTATAAGCTTGGTCCATATACACTTATTGGATATTAAGGCACATATATATATATATATATATATATATATATATAATCAGCAACTATGGCTGATTTATCTATTTCCACATAGTGATATGACATCCAGTACTTCATTTCTCAAGAGCATCATTAATAAGATTCTTTATTTAATTGTTTATAATTTTATATGCATTCATTTTTATCTCAAGCAAACACATGGACATGCTTGTGGGAGCTGTCATTGCTAATGGTCACTGGCTTACCTTCATCCATTGGCTTGACATGAAGTCCTGAGCTTATGTCCTTCTTTTTTGCTGAGTGGCTCACTAGCTGAGCATGTGGGAACAATCACATCTCTCTCTCTCTCTCACTTAAGTATTTACTTTGATATTTCTAAGAAGTGATGCTTCCCTGATTAATAGCAAAAACCTCTTTTGAGTAAGCAACTGATGTCTTTTTGAGGCCAATACACAAGAATATAATTAAGGCAATTCTAGTGTAAGAGCCAAAAATTTTATCCTAAAAGCAAAACTAAATGATGAAATGGCATAAATTAGTTTCTAAATTTTACACTGTAGTAGGAAATGTGGAACTATTTTAGAGGACATATAATTATGCTCATGAATTTATATTTTTGCTAATAACAAACATGGGTAAATTATTTTACACATTTTATAGATAATATATTATTAACCAACCTATACATAAATATATTAAAATAATCATAAAAATAATTTGTTTCACTTGAAAAAGAAAGACAAATCATAGGCATTAAATATAGCAAAAATGGAGGATCAATAATGTGTTTCTTACAAATGTTCTGCAGTTATTGATGATTTCAAGTGTGAAATATGCCATATTTTTGAAACAGTATATGTCATGACTATTCAGTGACCCAACTCATTTTGAGTGAAATAAAAATAATCAAAATCTGAGGGAAACTGCTGTTCCCAAAATTTATAAAAACAGGCAAGTTGGACAAAAGCAGTGGCAACTTACCAAACTGGAAATTTACCAGCAGGGACCTCCATGGGATGTAGACATATGCCAGGGGGATTGAGGAAGTAACTGATGGCTAATTACTGCTAGTCAAGAGGGATGTGTCAGAAGGATCAAAGATCTGGGACCACACAACCAGGTAAAGGTCGCTTATAAGTTCCATCATCTCCTCTCTGAAAGCAGAAGTACCTTCTCTCCTGTTTCTCCAAAGGGGAATATGGAAAGATTCATTTTTAGAAATACTAGAGCATCTTTTTTTAAAAGGACTTTCTCAACAGAAACTACGTTTCCACAGTAAAAGTAGTGTTTTTGTTCATTTTTTTCCTTAATCCAATCAACTTAAGAGGATAAAGTGCTGATTCTATGCAGTTTTACCTCAAGAAAGGGAGAGACACCCAAGAAACAGAAGTGAAGCTAAGAGTCTTAAGATACAGTCTCACTAGAAATTTGAGGTTTAATTATAGGACTGTATAACATGCCCTGTCCACCCAATGCTTATTGCAACATTGCTGTTTATACAGTGTGTCTATCAACTATCACAAACAAATCTCAATTCACAGTCAAAAGTCCTGAAGGAAACCAAATGAAAAAGTTTGTTAAATAATCATAGGGATAACAGTCAGATAAGATATGGATGTAGCAGATATAATAGCTATGGTTAGCATCCTATGAATAAGATATTAAAGATTTTATCAGGTAAAATGAACAAGATGAGAGAGCGAATGGGCAATGAATATGCAAGGAAACTCTATGAATTGGGAAAAAAATTGCCAAAGAAAGGGAATTCTGTAACACAAATAAAGTCTCTGGCAGCCTTATTAGTAGGTTAGGTATGGCTGAAAAGAGAATGTGTGACTTTGTGAGCTTTTCAATAGAAAATTCCAAAGCAGAAAGGCAAAGTACAAAAAGAGAAAAATACAGAAAAACAACATGCAATTAAGGGGGATGACTACCCCAAAATAAAATTAACTATGAAAAATGAGAATAAACAAAGAAGAACATGGAATATATATTTGGAAAGATAATGGCTGCATGTTGAATGATTGGGCCTCCAGTCACACATCGAAGCCTTATCAATCTTACTCATGAAGGTGAAGCTCAAGTTAATGGGATTGTGTGTGTCTAAGAAGAGACACAAGAGAACCTGCCCCTCTGCTCTCCTCCATATAACAAACGTATAGTCATGTTGTTTGCATGACAATGAAAAGCCTCTCTTCCTGGTAGCACCAATCTACTTGTGAGAAAATGATGTGCATTGAAGAAACACCATATAGAGTTTGCTTTCTTTGTGGAAAAAGTTAGCCACTGAACAAAAAGAGGGTTCTTGCCTTGATTGCTGAAACTATGCTGTTCAAGATGGACAAACAGGATGCAAAAACTTCTGACTACACCTCTATCTAGAAAAAAAAAAGAATAAAAGGGTGAGCAGGTCAGTAAATTATACCAGAAATTAGAGTAGATATTAATACATATCTCATAGGCATTTAAATCACAGTATATCTATATTATGACTGTCTATAACTGATGAAGTGGTAAACTCTTTGAAAGACACTGTTAGTTCTCATCAAGGATGGAACACAGAATCTAAGTAGATTAATAAGTCAAATGAATAATTAATAATCTTATAAAACAGAAGTAATTGGTTCCAAATGGTTTGGTTTGAATTCTACCAAACATTTCAGGATAAATATGGAGTCATTCATCAGAATTTTTTTGTAGAAAGTAGAAAAAGAGGAACTTTTCTTAATCTAACGAGGAGCAATCCCCTGTAATAAGGAGTTTCTGGCCCATCCTAGCCCTGAAATCTGAACCAGCAGTTCCAAATAATCATACAAAGTCTTATACTAACTACATGCAGTTTGGCCTATGACTCAGGCATATTACTTGCTAACTCTTACACTTAAATTAAACATGATTAACAAAGTGGCTTAGTGCCTTTCTTAGAGCAACATTTTCACCTTTCCTATGCTTCTGCCTGGCATCTCTTTTTCTCCTCCTAGAATTTTCTTAGTCTGGTAGCCCCGCCCACACTTCCTTTACGCCTTCTGGCCAATCAGCATTTTATAAAACCAGTAGAAGGGACAAATATTTACAATGTACAAGAGTGTAATTCCACAGCAATACCTAACATTACTAGTAGAGTAATATATCACAAAACAGAATATAAGATATTAATACATCTCATGAACTACCTGTAAATTGTTCAAATAATATCAAATGAAATTCAACAATATATAACATTATTTATGTAGTTTAAATGAATAGGATTAATTTCACAATTCAATATTGACACATTTAAAAATTTATATAATTCATTAGCCCAATAAACTAAAGATAACAACTCACATAATAATATAAATTGTTGAAGAAAAATCATAATAATAACGCATGATAAAACTTGGCAATCTTAATTCATTATAATGAAAGTCCTATACTTGGAAGATTTTTTAAAAGAAAGCGCGTGCACACACATACACACACACACACAGACACACAAGCATTCATGTATGAACACAGAGGAAATCAATAGAGCATATTCTTAGGTTCCAGGTTCAATCTTGAGCACCAACAAAATGATGGGCCCTGCTTTTCCCTGTTCAACAGACTCTCTTACTCTTCAGGGACTACTGTTGCCCCTCCTTTAGATAGGTACTGTTGCAATGGGGTTTCTTGGTCCCGGGCGGCCAGAGGCCCCGACCCTGACGTGCCAGACCCCTTAGTTGCTGCTGCTCAGGCCCCCAGAAATGACTCAGATGCTTATATTTATTTATTCTGTTTGGCCTATGGCTCAGGCACATTGCTAGCTTGCTCTTACATCTTAAATCAACCCATTTCTATTAATCTGTCTGCCACGTGGCCTGTGGCTCACCTGTATTTCTTACATGTTGCTCCTTTCGGCTTCAGCTCGGTCTGCTCTGACTCCACCCTTCCTTTCCTACCTATTCTGATTTCTCTGCCTACCTTTTCTATGGTGCCTGTCAAGGGCCAAAACAGCTCCTTTATTTAAAGATTGAGATTCACAGCATACAGAAAGGCATTCCCACATCAAGGTACTATTTCTTCCTACCCACTGGGCACTGCATCCATGTCATCTGCTTTTTCTGAGGTGTCAAAAGAGAAATGAATGGTCTGTTTCACCTAATAGACCTCCTGATACATACAGGATTTAACTTTTCCATGTTATCTGTCAGACTGGCTGTATCCTCTGGGATCAGCCATCCTTGTGTTGGACCAAGCCTGCTTTTTCCTATCATATATCATGAGTTGCCCGAGCTTACTCAAGGTATGGCAGCTAGGCTTGGAGAGCCACACCAGAAGGCAGCAGAGGATAGTATTAGCATGGGGCAGGCTCAGCTTAGATCCTTTCTGTTAGATAATAGACTCTCAATAAATAAATAAATAAATAAATAAATAAATAATAAATAAATAAATAAATAAATAAATAAATGAGTAGGTGAATGAATGAATGGATGAATGAATAGATAGATAGATAAATAGATAGATAGATAGATAGATAGATAGATAGATAGATAGATAGATAGATAGATAAAGGAAGGAAGGAAGGAAGGAAGGAAGGAAGAAAGAAAGAAAGAAAGAAAGAAAGAAAGAAAGAAAGAAAGAAAGAAAGAAAGAAAGAAAGAAAGAAAGAAAGAAAGAAAGAAAGAAAGCTAGAACTTTGAACCCACAGAGGGAAAAATAACATTCCAGTTTTCTTAAAGCTCTATCCTCTCCTGAACACTGTTCGTGCAGTGAAAAAAGAAAGATGCCTTGAACATAAAGACTCAAGTAACAATCTATCTCAGATGCAGAAGCCCAGTAACAGAAACAAAATTAATACAGAATGTTAAGACAATGTGTCCTTCCCAATAAATCTCTGAGCAATGAGCCCCAATAAGGATGACCTGGAAGACCTGTCAGACAAAGAAGTCCCAGGAAAGATTACAGATGTGGGAAAACAAACAAAAAACCCAAAAATCAAAAACAGAGACAACTTTAAAAGAGCATATATTTGTCACAAGAGCAGAACATTATGTCACACAATATGTAAACTGTTCTTGTCTATAATAAGATGGACAACTCAGAAAATAAAGGAACAAGAAAGTTAGACAGTATGTCAAAGACAGCTGAGGGGCAAGTAAATGTCATAGTACTGTAGTTCATTGGTCAGCAGAAAAATGAAATTAAAATTAAGGTTACCTGCACATTGCTATATGCTCTGTAAAGAAAAGTTTATATAGTCTTCTAAATTTTAGCATACAAGTTTCTTTTGATCAAACTTTTATGTGGATGTACACTTAGGCACACAGCCAACACAACAGTGTACACAGGATATGTAGCCATACAGAAATGTAATTTGATTCATATATGCACAGTCTTTACATTGTAAGACTGGAGCTATTTTCTATGTCTGTCAAGATGGCAAGCTAGAGTATTGAGCAGGTCAAACATAACTAACTGATCCTTGAGTAGAATTATAAATGAAAGATATTGCCACATGAAAAAGTCAATCTCTTTATCTATTAAAATGCCTGAGAACTAGGAAGAGTTGACCCTCACACAGTGAGGAAAAGCTTCGAATGGAGAATCAGAAAGTGAACTCTATATAGTGATCAATTGCTCAAGTTTTTGTTTTTTTTTAATCTCACTGTTAATTTTGCCTTGTGTTAGTTCACTGGGCATTTATACATGAGCCGTAACTGTCTTTGTATGTTATACTTCAACTGAAAATGTTAATAAAAAAGTCATTTTTTGAAAAGTTTGACCAAGTAGTGAATGACTGACACCCTGTCCTTCTGCCAATGTCATCCTAAGCTGACTGACACCCTGTCCTTCTGCCAATGTCGTTCTAAGCATCACTCAAAGGGTTAATGGGTGGTAGCAATGCTCCATCTGAAAATAAGTAATTGAAAATGTTTTGTTTTGAGTATTATGACTGGCAGTTAAATTGTAACTCAATTTAACAACTTTATATTCAATTCTTACCACCTTCAAACTTCAACTGTTACACAAGCACTGCATTGCAGATAACCATCCCCACCTCTCTTCAACTTCCCATCTTCCCAACAGCACTGGCCTCCCAGTTGTGTTCTTTTTATTCTTCTTCTCAGAGTGCAGTTCATTCAGAAATCTGGACATCATTCATTCATTCATTCATTCATTCATTCATTCATTCATTCATCCACATCTCTGCTCCAATATCATTGAAGAACAGTGGTGGTGGTTGCTGTACACAAAGCAACACTCTTTTCTCATCCTCTTAACCCACTACGTTTTTCTTTTCTTTTTTTTTTTAAAGGATATTTATTTTTTTTATTTTATATATCAACCACAGTTCTTCTTACCTCCCCTCCTCCCATTCTCTGCTCAACCTCACCCCTCCCCAGACCTTTTTCCACTCCTCAGAGAGAGTAAGGCCTCCCATGGGGAGTTAACACAGTCTAATTTATTAAGTTGTGGCAGGACAAAGCTCCTCTTCCCCCACCCCCCGTCCCCCCTCCCTGTGTCAAGGCTGAACAGTGTATCCCTCTGTAGGGACTGGGCTCCAAAAAGCCAGTTCATGTACTAGAGCTAAATCTTGATCCCATTGCCAGAGGCCACACAACTGTCAGAGGGCCTAGTTTATGTTTTTTGTAATAACATAACTACCTACCATTTTCTCATGTATTTATATGCTGTGCTCTGTAGTCCATTTTTTTAAAACTAAAGGAGGGATTTTTATCTATTCATGGCAATTGATTCAGCATAAATAATAATGTCTAGTACATACTTGATGTTCAATAATTGCTAAAATATGGATGAATGAATGTTTATGTTGATACTCAATAACACACCACATAGAAAATTGTTTTGTTACTTGTTGATAACTTACTTGAATTAACACCACCATACACGAGATAAGATTGTGAATAATCTAAGTTTACTTCACTTGAATAATCTTAAGCCTTTCAGATATGAATTTGACCATTTTCTCCTTCATCCTTGTGTGCATATTATACTGAGTTAGATAGTCCCTGGCGTGCAAACATTAAGCAAACAGAGCACAGGGTTGCTATATTGTTCAAGTCAGAAGAACATCATTTATTATGGGAATAAAATACTGAGAGATAAAATAGCCACAGAATGATGGGAGTTTTACACTCTCTGTTCCATTTCACTCCCTCTCTATTTTACTTAAATTACAAAATGATGCTCCCGCCGCTGGTTGATAAATGTTGATTAATCTGATGGAGAGTTGGATTTGTTAGTGGGCAGAAGCAATGTAAATAAATCGAGCAGGTGAACTGGAGTTCACAGCATCATTTCTGAGATTAAAGAGCCTGTCTAGCCCTCCAAGCTCACTTATTACAATCAGGATGAATGCGCTCTTCTCATAAATAGACCAAGGGAGCCCTGTTGAGCAGCTCAGCAGGGCAGGCCTCCTTTTGTGTTGCTAGTGGCTGCTCTTCAGTGAATTTTATCTTATGGGAATTGCGGACTCTGTCAAGTTCTGTTTCTCTTCCAGGAGTGGAATGAAGAGAGGGGCTGTGTAAGCTTTTCTTCTTTGAAAACTCAGGGAACACTGAACAATATGCTAGACTCTGGACAAAGTGCTTCTAGATGAATAGCAATAAAGATGACAATGAAAACAGCAATATAATCAACACACAAAAATTTACTGATCACGAAATTCTAACTCCCATCATATTGCTTACTAAGGGTACAGTAAATAGATCATATTTATCTGTGTCACATAGGTGTCTTTTAATCACATTTCTGTGAAAATGCACTTATATACTCTTATACTAGTGATCAACTTAAAGGCCCTTATGAGATTCAGTGCCTTTTTCAATATTTGTTGCGTTCCCGTGGAACTTATGGCCTTCTTGTCTGGGACTCTCGATACTGGCTCTACTAAGGAGTCACTCTGCCCCTTATCTATTTCTGTTGCCATCCCCATGGCACTTGATTCCATACTGGCTCAGATACAAAAAAATCAGACCTGTTTCTGTGATTGCCTTCCAGGTAGGAAAAAATAGCCTTTGAATGCAGCTCCAGAGTATATGGTATGGTTCATGCCATACCTTTGAAGATTGATTCCCATTCACTGTGAAGACTCTACTGGTTTCAAAAATGAGTTTTGTTAATCCTGAGGCTAGAGGAGTGATCCCTCTGTTATAGAGGAAGGCACATGCAGCTGTCAAAGGCACCATTACCACATCACACTATGAGAGAGGGCTAACTTCTAACATATACATGAGTGCAGATTTCCAGAATTTACTGAATGTGAACAGCATTAAAAATTACAGACAGGGGACTGGAATATGCCTTGGAGGTAGTAAGCATTTGCCTAGTCTGGAAAAGCCATGTATGCAAACTCTTGCTTTATATAAAACAGAAAACATGTTTTAAATCATGGCACTCTTAAGTATAATTTGCCGTTTGCCAGTTTCAATGTCTTTTTTGCCTTTTGTTTGTTTGGCCCAAATAATATTCTCTGGAAGTGTATCTCACTTTAGAATGGTTATTGAAGTTTCTTGGATGAGGCTGATTCTGATGTCTAACACTTGACGCATTGCTTTGCTTCACTGGCCACTAGCTGTGTGGATCAGTTTCTCATGTATGGTTGGCCAGGTTGTATTCTGCCCAGTGGCTCCAGCCAAGGTTTCCTAGGAACACTTAAGGACACCCTTAATTCTGATCATCTTGGATATTGAACTGACTCAGGAAAGGGGAAGCCTGGCACTCTTCGAACTTAAACAAAAGCACCCATTGTAAGCATAGACTATTTTCCTTAGGAAGTTACCTGTGCCTCTTCCTTTGTGTGTAAAAAGTGGTCATTGTGAGGTACAAAATGCAAAGCACAACACTGATGTCCAGCAGCAGGATGGGAGATTGCCTGGTGCTTTGTAAGGGGGACGGGCTCTTGATTTGATTGCTCTTCCCTTTGACCTACTTCTTCTAGTCTAGAAAATAAATTTAACAGAGAAGCAGTATGTGTGCTCTGCTTTGGTGAGTGAAAACGTTATGCTGGACTGGCAGATGGAAAGTAGCTATGCTTGAACTATACCACCAAGGCTGGGCAGACAGAGGACACCTAGAATCCTAAATCGAGATCCAAGACCACGCCTAGAGTCCTTCTGGGCAGTGCACATGCTGCCCATGTTAGCCATTTAAGCCTTGTTTCTGTTACTCAGCCCTAAAGTACATCTGTCTAGTATAGCTATTGCTCCTGCTATTATCGCTTCCTCAGAAGAGGGAAGTAAGATCTTGGTAAGCAACTACCAAAAACTGGGGAAGGTGGCTTGGTTTCCTGGTTACAGCAGCTACACTCTTGAAGAAGATAAGTCATATTGGTCAAGTTCACAGCCTCTGAACAATATAGAGGGTTCATACTCCTGTCCCCTGTCAACAGATTTTCTGTCATTTAGTTCAACTCCAATCTATGACCATAGTTTAAAAATGTCATCATTGTAGCCCTTGAAACTTAAGCTCCTTTCATATCATCGGATCTGTTTGCAAAGAGTTGGGCTTGATCATATATCTCACTTTAAGTACAAGCCTTCATGTAAGTTCTGAAAATAAAGTCTATGAGTATTTCTATACTGTCACTAAGGATATAAAAACCATTGCTATATGCTGTTAAGTGCAGATATGAGTATAAGTTCTATAACCCCAATAGCTAATAGATACACATTTTCCGTTGTAAAATGTCTTTTATCTTGAATCTATTTTTTCAAGTGTATTTGTTGTTCATAAGGCTGCTCAGTTTCCCTTTCAGCTACTATATCTCTAATTTGTGACTTTTCTTTACTACCCAGCTACATTTCTTTTGGATCCAAATGTCTTTTATTAACAATATGCACTCAAGCCAAGTCCAGTTCTAATTTATTTTAGACATTCTGGCAATATTCTGCCCTTTAACTGGTTAAAAACCCTATATACATCTAATACTATTGTTATTATTACTACTATTATTATAGCTGACTGTAACATGAGGTTTCTGGTCGGAAATAGCCCCACAGTTGGGACCTGACCGCCACTGCTTATCTGGATCAACAGTCCCAAAATCCCACAGAAACCCACAGGTGCTTATATGAATTTTATGCTTATTGACCTGGGACCCAGGCACTAACTTGCTATCTCTTCACCTTTAAACCAACCCATGATTCTTATCCTGTTCAGCCGTGAGGTTCAGTACCTTTCTCAGAGCTACATAGTTGTCCTCTGCATCTGCATGCTTCTCTGGCATCTCTGCAGCATCTCTGCTATGCTCTTCCTGTTTCCAGAGATTTCTTAGTCTGGTAGCCACACCCACACTTCCTGTCTGCCTTCGGACAATCAGTAGGCAGGACAATTATTTACAATGTAACGATATAATCCCACTATAGCTAATCTTGTCTTGCATGTTTTATCTTCATGGTCTCATATCTGGTTTTGTTCCATTGTTTCTCGATCACTTAGTAAACATTTGCTAATGTTTCCTTTTATTCCTTTTTGTAATTACTTCTCAGGTTTACATCATTGGTGGATCAGGGCTCACCATACACACCTTAACTTATAAGAAACAGCTTTGGACTTGTACTAACATATATTTTATTGGGACATAGACATATCATTCCTCTGTTACACTAGCCTTTTTCTCCATTTCCATAATGTCATCTGTAGATAAACATTTATTCTTTCTGTAATATTATGTTCTGCAGTACATTTGTTAAAATACTGCTGTATATAAATTTTGATAGTTAAAGAAATGAGGGAAAAAGCAGATTTGCTTTAGTGCTTTTGTACGAGCTTTCCACTCAATCCTATTTCATCTTCTCTATGATCATGGATAAAATCTGGATTCATATCCTTGCTATAAAAAGGTTTGCTTCCAGTTGCCATTTTTTCTGATATTGACACATATTGTAATGTGTCATAGACTCTACATGATTATACATATTTTTACAGTTGTTTTTCAATTACTGAAAAGAAGAAAAGTAATAAATATTCTATAATTACATAGTTCCTTTTAGAAATGACCTCTCTTTTCTTCAAGTTACTGATTGGAGTCGTTTACTTTTAGCCTGGGCAATTTCTTTTAGAATTACTATATGGCAATTCAACTTTCATATTTGAAAGGTAGTTTTACTATATAGAGAACTTTTGAACTTGAAGTTGGATGATGACTTTTTGCATTTTGATAATCTTTTCTTATTATTTCATTTTCATTGTTTTTAATGTCACTAGTGATTGTACTGAGACATCGTGTAAGTGCTAATTTGCCATTCTTTCAGTAGGTTTCAGCATTGCATATGTGTTCAAGGGTCATTTTTGTTCATAATTCTTCAGTTAATTTTTTTTCACTTGAAATGTTCTTATTAAAATGTTTAGGTTTTGAACATTATTGAAAGGTATGTGCATTTTCTTTTCTCCTGACACCTTTCCTCTCTACTTGGTTCCATGTGAATTGGTGCTCCCTGTCTCCACCTACATGTCCTCACATTCTGAGAAATGCCCACATGCTCTCACTGCTGCCCACTTTCTGAAGACAGATGCTGTTTGTTTTCCATTCATCTGTGTTCATTGAGGTGAATACTTTGTCATGCCACTCTCAAGTCTGTAATTATTTCTTAGCCAATTTGCATCAGTTCCCTGAATTTTTATTTCAGTTTTTATATGTTTCAGCTCTAGAGTTTCTATTGATTTCCTCTGATATCTATTTCCTTGCTGATATGATATTTTATGCCAAGTTGTCATTATATTTCCTTTAATTTCTATAGACAAGTTGCTTCATATCTCTGTATGTGTTGGAATGGCTGCTCTGCATTGGCCACTTTCACAGGAATGAGCATTGCCTTCTTTCCACCCCTCCAGGGCATACCTCATGTTTCTTTTGCATGTTTTTAAGTTCTGTTGAGTTTTGAACATTTCCAATAAAATTGCATCATCTACAGATACTATAATCCTCTTCTGGAGCATCCTTTTCTTATTTCTTGTTTGTTTAGTAAGTGGCTGGATAATTTCGATAAAGTTAGTTTCATCCAGTAATGAAAGTTTTGCACTGTTTCCTGGGACAACATCCCAGCCGTGTCCACAGCTGCTTTGGGATCACAGCACTTTCCAGGATGCTTTATTCTGGTACTTCATGATTTTTTGACTTGTTCAACGCCATGAATTGTTCATCAGTTATGTATTATTTTTAATAATCCTCCAAGTAATACATTGCTATATTGGATTCTTCAAAATAGGGAAGCTGATCAGAGCTTCTATATTTTCTTCCCAGGTCATGAGTGAACCTGAGCTTGGTCTCATTTAGGATTGTGTTCTCCAGTGGGTACACGAGGATAGGAAGAAGAATGCTGAGATTCTGTTCTTTGGGGGAAAGTAGCCTCCAAGTTGAAAGCTGAGGGAAACAAGTGCCCTGTACTGATTACTGTTCTTGCCTGTAATAACATTCCATTTCACTAAGCTAAGGTGAAGGACAGAAGGATGGAGTTCTAGTGCCACAGACACACAGTTTCTTTTATTTTTTATTTATTTTATTTATAAAAGTGTCCTACAGAGTTTGTAACTGGATTTTAGTGCATCTTAATGGATAGTATGAATATGAATAGCTTCATTTTCTGTATCCTCCTAGGACCACTAACAGAGACATTAAGTAGCTATTTATGTAATTTTAATAGAATTATTTGTGAAACATCCACTGGTTTCTTTGAGAGCTACTCATGTTACCATGATAAATTTTTATTCTCTTTTCTGTCATTCATTTTCTATTGAATTAATCATTATTGTTAATCAATACAACATATTTTCCTCTAGAAAAAGAATGGCCTTTCCTCAGTTTTCCTAAAGCTATTATCATGTTTAATATTTTGCTCAACGCGCGGTTCCATAAACTTGTGACTGAGTCACATCATGATCCATAGAGAAGATGAAAAGTGTGCAGTAGTGACTGAGGCAATGACATCTGGAGAGGTGCCATCACACTCCATTGGGAAGGCAACGAGGCAGTGGTAACTGTGGAAGTGACAATTGTGTTGGTGACAAGACACTGCTGTACCAAAATCACCTACAACACCCAAACAGAGAGTATGCGGATGTGGTGGATATGATATCTGATTCTGGAATTCAGAGAACAAGGTGAGATAGTTAAGAGGTACTATATTTAGCTTATATTTAAAACATGAAATAACCAAAATGGCTGCCTCATATGTTTTCAGTATAATACTTGCAAGTTTAATTCAAGAACATATCTCACAAATCATCCACCACATTCAAGGAATCTTTGTTACAGAAACACAGAGGAGGTTTAGTGTATGTAAATCAATAAATGTAATCTATCACAAATGGACTCAAGGACAGAAACCACATGGTCATCTCATTAAATGCAAAAAAAAAAAAATAGCCTCTAAAAAAACCCAACTTTCTTCATAACAAAAGTGAATATAAGAACACAGAGGAAATATCTCAACACACTAAAGGCAATAAATAACAAGCCTACAACAGAATCGTGCAAAGCAGAGAAAAACTGGAAGCACTGTCACAAATACCAGGAACAAGACGAGCATGTCCACTCTATCCACTCCTGTTCATCATGACTGAAGTCTTGGTAACAGCTAACACAGAATGGGAGGCTGAAGGAGTTATAAGTAGGAAAGGAAGAACTCAAAGTACCTAAATATTATATATAAAAGGACCCTAAAGTCCACCAAAATCTCATAAGGCTGACAAACACATTTATTTAAAAACCAGAATACAAATTTAACACATAATTTCAGTAGCCTTTAAATATGCATAAATACATATTATATTATATATATATGTATGTTTATATATATGTATCCATAACAAACTTACCAGAACCAAGATCATGGAAACAGCTCCATTCACATTAATTTAAGGACTTGCACATTGAAACCTTAAAAAAAAACTGAAGAAAGAAATTGAAGAAAATACTAAAAGACAGAAAGACTTCTCATGCTTATGGGGTTATAGAATTTATATTGTAAAAATTGCCATCCTACCAAAAACTGTCTACAAACTCAGTACAATGTTCATCCCAATTAAATTCTTCACAGAAATTGAAAAAAAATACTAAATTTTATATGGGAACACAGAAGACCAAGGACAGCCAAAAAATTTCTGAATAATAATTGCTAGAGGTGCTACCATCCCTGACTTCAAGTTATTCTAAAATTATAGTAGTAATAAACAGTATAGTACTGCCATAAACATGAAAAATTGACAACTGTAACAGAATTGAGGACCTACATATAAGTTCATGCAACTATAGCCACCTTTTTTTTTTTTCTTTTTACGATGAGGCAAAACTTATATATTGGAGAAGACAGCAGCAACAAATGGTACGTGCAGGACAACCTGAATAACTAAAATGAAACAGACCCTCATCTCCCACCCAGCACAGAACTCAGCTCCAAATGGACCAAGTCCTTCAACATAAGACCCAGGGCTCTGAATCCGTTATAGAAGAAACCAGGGCGTATACCTCAACTTATAGGCAGAGAAAGACCTTTCTGAACGGGACTCAAGTAGCACAGAACTATCAAATCCAATAATTAACAAATGAGAATGTTTAAAAGAAAAAGTTTCTGTAAGAAAAAGAACACCATCATTTAAGTTAAGTGACAGCCTACAAAAGGGGGAAAATAGCTTTGCCCAGTATATAGCTGGCAAAGCATTAGTGTCTAGAATAGACAAAGAACTCAAAATTAGCTTCAAGGAAATGAACAACCCAATTAAGGTTTTGTACATGGAACTAAGCAGAGTTCTCAAAGGAAGAAAAAATGGCTAAGAAATATGTTTTCAAATGTTAGTTATCAGGGAAATATAATATAGTAAAAATGGCTAAGGGTTAAAAAAAAACATCCCAGTGTGGTTGTGCAGTGTTTTGGTTTAAATGAAAATGGCCACCACTGTAGGCTCCTGTACTTGAAAGCTTAGTCTGCAGTTGAAAGACTGAAAAGGATTAGAACGTGTGGCTTTGTTGGGAGAGGTGTGTCACTGGGAACAGGATTTGAGGTTTCAAAAGTCCATAGCAGGCCGAGTATTTATTACTCTCTGTGCCCGTGAATCAGAATGTAAAACTACTGAGCCATGATTATCTGTTGTTTCCCACTATGATGATAATGGACTAAACCAGCCCCAATTTAATGCTTTCTTTTATAAGAATTACTTTGGTCAGTGACTAAGACATGGGGAGACAGAAGCAGCAATTTATTAGTGTTAAGAATGCAAATTTGTGCAGGTACTATAGAAATTAGGGTGGAGTTTCCTCACAAAGCTGTAAGTAGATCTTCGTAAGATCCAGCTATACAACTCCTGGCTGTATTCGCAAAGAACTATGTTCTTCTACACAGAGATCCTTGCTTATTCATGTTTATTGCTGTTCTACTCACAATAGCCAGGACATGAATTAACAAAGAAGTCTGTAAGCAGACGAATGAATAATAAAAATGTGGTTCGTATGCACAGTGGAACATTATTCAGCTGTAAAGGAAAATAAATTATGAAATTCACTAGCAAATGGATAGAGTCAGAAAGTATTCTGCATGAGTTCATTCATTCCCAGAGGGGGGAAAAATGCCGCATGTTCTATTTTACATGTGGATGCCATATTTTAATTTTTAGTATGCGTATTTAAATTGGAGTACCTAAAGATGCCAGGAAACTAGGAATGTTCCCTGTGGGACATTAAAGGAAAAGAGACAGAACACAGGGAGTGTGGAAGTGAAAGTGTGAATAATAGGAAACGGGAGGATCAAATGGGATGGAAGATGGGGAAGAAGACAGAGAAGGGAATGTGGGGAAAGATAACTAATAGAACTAATAGGAAAGACTTCTTAAAATGCAATGTAGAAAGGATCTACTATGGAAGATTCTTAAAATATACATATTTATAAAGTATACGTGTGTGTGTGTGTATGTGTGTGTGTGTGTGTGTGTAATAGTTTCAAAAGAAGTTTCCCGTCCTTGGGAAGAAGACATAATGCCTTCCCTCTTCCCTAGACATCATAGACAATCAAATAAAAAGGTCAGTGTCAGGTATAAGTATATTGAGGTGCTTGTCAGTGGAGTATATATACCTCCCCAAATTATAGGCTATTGCTATTGTTCTTGATTGCCCCCTAGAACTTAATGTTAATGCTCTAATCCTGAGGAAACCAAGTTAAAGGGCACTGAGAAATCAAGCTGTTATTAACCTGGAAGCTTGACCTCTTCTGGATCCTTTTGTAGTGGTGAGGATGTCAGAAAGTTCTGTGAATGGTATTGTTTGGGAGGTCGTATAGCTTTAACCAACTCTGAGTTCAGTTATGTACAATGATGATTGGCCTGGCATAATATGCTCACTGGCACAATAACGACAGAAATATTGAAGGAACTAATTAATTTCTGGTTGGATTTCAAGCCATCTTTACAAGATGGAACCCATGCCTGATACTGTCAACTAGGCCAAAAACCTGTGACTGGCTAGGTTATAGGCACCATGGGAAAACCTAGTACGGCTGTTCTTCTAAATGAACATAGCAATATACTGTTCCTTAGTTCTTATCTGTATACTCTTCATTTTTACAGTTGACAATTATCAGAGAAGCTGCCTTTTATAATTGATGGTAATTAATACATAGGCCAAAACTTAGTCAATATGCAGAAAATAAGAGACTATAGAGTGCTCAGTTTTCAATGGGACATCTGCATTTACCCTCTGCCCCCAGAGAACAATGGGTATCATAAAAAGAGGATATGGAAATCTTATAAAGTCAGAGGGAATAGATGTCTTCATTATTTGCTGAATTTAAGAGCATGATTGTACATATACACTCAAAACAGCTGGGAATCTATACACAAGGTATGCACAAGATCAAGCCAAGCAAACTCTCCATGGATGGTGTAGGGGTTCATGATGTTACAATCATATCTGAGAAACTACTGTCAGCTGATGTCCACTGAGGGAGAGTCAGTTCTCTTGGGGATGTGACCTCTGAGAGGCTGGATATGTTCCAGTAGATAGTCCAGCATCCATGTAAATACAGGTTAGCAAGTGGAATTGAGTGAGTGTGTGTGTGTGTGTGTGTGTGTGTGTGTGTGTGTGTAAGAGAGAGAGAGAGAGAGAGAGAGAGAGAGAGAGAGAGAGAGAGAGAGAGAGGGAGGGAGGGAGGGAGAGAGGGAGGGAGAGAATGAAATTGAGTGGCAGATGAAGAATTTACGGGTAAGAAATTAGAAGTAGATATTTTTAGAAATAGATTTGATTCAAACACATTGCATGTGTGTATAGATATTAAATAAAACATTTAAAATGATATTATATAAATTAATAGCACAGAGTGATATATTCTGAAGTTGTGATTTCATATTGTGCCTTTAGGATTGTGAGGATGCTGAGTAACTTGAAATTCTATTATAGTAATTTCTTGTCACAATGACAATATTTTATTTAAAATGTCACAGACACAAGTGATTGAAAAAGGAAGAAAATATACCAATAACATGTAAAAATATGTGTATGTTGAAGTTAGTTTAATGAATATAAACCTTTAGTATTCCTATGAAAACTTCCTATACTATTTAGACTTTGGAAGCAAAACCCAAAGTTATATTAAATAATTAATATAGATGCATCAAAATTAAATTATAGAAAAATTCAATTTCACTAGTTGTGTCTTTAAATCTGAAACTCTGATTTACTTGTACAAAAATCATGACCTGAACATTCAGATATTTTGATAGGGGATTATTGAAGTATAAATTGAAGAGGAGAATAAACTCTCTCAGTTAACTGCTTGCACTACATAGTCAATGCATTAGTTGTCATTAGAGAATACGTTTACCTCACAGATGTAAATATGGAGATTGGCAATTATAATGTCCAATAGAAACTCACTCCAAGACATCTTTAAATATAGATTAAAACTCCACCAATTAAAATAAACAGTCAAGTTAAATCTATAATATATTTACTCAACCACACAGTAAAAGGAATAAAAACACAGAGGGGGGCAAAGTCAACATGAGTGACTCCCTGTCAGTGTGAAGAGAAGTATCAGACACCTCTATTGTAGAGCCCTTACCTAGCATGTGTCAGGCCTTAGCTTGGATTCCCAGGACTGCCGCCTGTACCCCTGGAAAAAATAAGTTAAAGAAATATAAAATAAACCTGAGAAGAAAAAGTCAAGAAAGCATACTATAACCATTGATCGGGTACAGCTGCAGATATTTTTCATATTTCTTCAAGCCTAAGATTCCCATAATTTTAGAATTTCATGACTATTCTGGAAATGTATTTTAAAATAATGACACGGCAGCTGTAGATGGAAGCTGAAATTTTAATATTCAGTATATCTCTTTCCTTAAAATTGATTCTAGTAATTTTATTGTACTTCATATAAAGGAATTCATTTGTATACTTTTACAAATAAGAAAACTTTTGAAATTAGATGATTTAGGCTTAATAATAATTTTTTAAAAACCTTCAAAATTAGATGATTTAGGCTATGTGAATGGTGATGCTGAGGTGAAACTTCCCTGGCAGACATACCTTCTTTAAGGGAATACTAGGTGATTTCTTGTGTTTTAAATCTCTTAGCAGTACACTGTTGCATGTAATTTCAGCTTTGCTTAATGTAACAGGGGAAGTTCCATAAGCCCTTTATGCAGACTTCCTGGAGTGCAAGCAAACATTTCCTGTCACAACTGCTCAGTCCCAAATAACTGACTCAAAGGCTGAATATGAATTTTAAATGCTTGGCCTAAAGCTCAGGCTTGTTGCTAACTCTTATACTTAAATTAACCTATATTTCTATTCATATCTTACCCTATGGCTCATAGTTTATTACCTCAGTTTCTACAAGTCCTACTTGCTTGGTGTCTGGCTGCCATCTCTCCCAATTAACCTCCTGCCTCACATCATTTTCAGCTTAACTTTTCCACATAACTTCCTGCCCAACTACAAGCCCATCACCTTTTTATTAACTAATGAGAAAAATACATATTCATAATGTAGAAAAGAATTGTTCCACAGCATTTCCCCCATTAGTCTAATTAAAAAGGAAGGTTTTAACCTTAATATAGTAAAGTTATGCACAACAAAAGTTATTAAGAATTACAGTTACAGTATCTAATTTATTTGCATTTGGAAAAATTAGAGAAAAATACTTATCTATCTTATGTTGGTGAGTTTAAAGTCTTGTATCTAATTTAATTTCTATTATTATTAAGGAAAGCTACAATTGTAACTATTTAGTCTTCAATTCCATCAAAAAGGGCAAAATGTTATCTAGTGACAGGGACATCAAGATTCCTGAATATTCACTCAAAGTTTTTTTTGTAACATTGGGATGTCTAACTCTGTTTTACAAGCCTAGAATATCTTACAGACTTTTCTGTGAAACAAGGAATTTTAAAGGACTCTCCTACCTTGTCTTGCCAAAGTTTAGCAGTCACCTTTCTTGTGTCTTGCTGGTCCAATTTGGACAGTAATTGTCAGCAATTGAAGCAAGGGCAGTTTCTTTGCACACATAGTTAGCTTTTGCCATAAAGAAAGAAAACTGTGTATGGAGTTTCTTCAATGCCTATCATCCTCTTTGAAGTAATTGGTACTGCCAGGAGTAGCCATATCTCACTGTCAAGAAAAGTCTGTTATTAAATATAAATAAGTGTCACTTTCTGTATATCTTTGGGATATTTGAAGATTGCCTATCTATCTGAAATATAGCTCTGTAATGACCTGGAAAACCAAACTAATGTGGCTTTATATATGCTATTATAAATGACTATTAGTCTTCATATCTTAATTATATATTACATTTTTAAATTAGCTTCATAAACATAATACCTTAAATGAGATTAGAAATATGCATACAGTATAATAAAATTAACTTTTAATTTGTATCAATAAACCAAAATCCACATAAATATATAACATATAAGATCAATAGCTGTTTTTTAGATTAAAGTAGATTCAATTATCTGCTCTTTTATTCCACCATTTCTATATCCCTTATTTTTCTTTTCAGAATGAGATCCCTATATCTAATCTCCTTTGTTCAGATTCTTTTCCCTGACCAATACTAATAACAACTTGTAACCAACTCCCTAAAGGATGACAAACATTTATATTTTGGGTAATGTGGTTGTAATTCTCTAGACAACTTTGTGATTACTGAGGTCACCGGTAATCTTTGAAGGATGCTGAGAAAATTTTGAATTATGGTCAAGTCCTGAATGGAGTATTCTGCAAGAGGCTGGATCATCTCAGTCAACAGCCTTGAGACTGTTTTGGATGCAGAGTTCAGAGGAAATTACTACAGAGGTGCTCTAAAACATTGGATCAACTGGACCATCTCTTCCCACTGGAGATTTTTCAGGGGTTCTTTCTCAATAAAACTTGATTTTTCTTAACCAAGAAAGAATCCATAGTCTCTCATTTCTGGTGTAAATAAAATAAAAAGCCCTTTTCCAAAGAAACATATCTTTTGATTTAGATTTTGAAGTCAAAATATTAAAAATATATAGGTTGGTTTAATGCAGCAGCTTTCATAATCAAATGTCTCTTAGCAATTATCATTTGTTCATTAGTAGTCAAAAAGTTTAAAGACAACACAATAACATAAGTATCCAGCCTCTGGATTTTCCATCTTCATGTGGCTTATTATACTTTTTATTACTCTACTCCTCTTAAGAACTTACTTTAACTTATAACTATATTTTTTAATATGAGACTGTATATATTCTTTCCCTCTCTCTCCCAAGCTTATGCATACTTTTTAAACACAGTGTGACTTGTTTACAGTTTTTTCCATGTCAATCTGTCCTTATTCCATATCTGTAAAACAAAACTGTTGTGTAACTTAGATCATGGCATGCTGGTGTTGTCTCCCCTCTCTCATGGCAGAGGCATGTTTACCACTAGCTCTAAAAGCCACGTTTACTGCCCCAACTCTGGCAAGTTTCTAGGTCCATAAGCCACCAAGTAGCATGCTGCCAGCTGCTCATAAACACAATAAAAGTGTTTGGTGGCAAGGTCTCCAAAAGAGCTGCCTGTTACTGCTGTTATCACTAATCCAGCAGGTGTCTCTAAAGAAGCCATGCCTCTTCCCACAGCCAGCAAACAGAGCCCACTGGAGAAAAAGAAGCTACCAAGAGGCTGTGCTTGACTATGTTCTGTATCTCTAGAATTCCTTTTTAAGCTTTGTCATGTTTTGTGGAAATTTCATCCATATATAGAAATGCCATATATAAGTGGACATTTCATGTCACAATTGCCTTGTCCCAAATAACATTTATACGTACTTCTTCTGGGTATAATTTTATATTATTATTATCTTTATAGAATAATGTCCAGTATAATCAAGATCTTTTCATTATTCTCTCCCAAACTATAACTAAAACTATAACTGAGGGGTCCAATAAATTAAAATGGGCCATTTAACATTTATGCATATGTATAAAATTTAGTTAGAAAATGAAAAAAAAATGGGGAAAGCCAGATACTATAGAAAGGCATAGCTTATAACTTCAGAAATTTCCTTGACAATGTGTAGTTCTGTTACTTTTCAATATTGTTCTGTAGGATTCTTGGATCACCAACAACCGTATTGAGAGTGAGATGGAATCTGAGGTGTCTATATCACCACATGGCTAAAGGGCATTATGTGGTTTTGACATAACACCTAGACTTATTGATTCTTCATTATTATCTTACATTTCATCAAATTTCAGTGTCAGTCAGGTGTGTATTTGTAAGATCATATACATTTCTCAATTAGCTTTCCATCTAACAATTTGCAAGACACGTGCTATTGTGTGAGTAGGGTTTTATCTCAGCAAAATTGAATTTAGAGGTACTTGGACCTGCTTCACCTCCACTTTCTGATTCATGCCTTCAGATAGCATTCTTCCCATGGTCTCTCGGTGTTTGGAATCCTGTCTATTTTTCCTCATGAACCTGAGTCCTGCCTAACTATCATATCATTTTGATACAGGGGAGTGAAGAATGACAAAAATTAGAAACATAAGAATAGATTGAGCTAGAAAAATAGAGTCAGAAGGGTTCTCAGTCAGTAACAAAGCAACCCCAAGTTTATTTCTTGGGACCTTTTTATACAGACTGCAAGGAAGGCAATGGGACTTTATTATCATTGGTTCACAGAACAAACAAACAGCAACACCTCCTTAATTCTCAAAACATCTAGTGACCAAGGCCTTAGGCCAAGTATCCTGTAGTTGGGCTTTGCCGGGCAAGACATCTTGTAATAATGCCTTTGGTCAAACATCCTGTTATTTGGCCTTAGGGAGCAAAACAAACTCGAAATCTCTTTGACCTTGAATCAGGCCACACAATGGAATCACTGTGGGCTCCCACAAGTTTTAGCAAGTATTTTTCCTCCTTACCCTTGACACTAATTAGACAGCTTAAACGTTTTAGACAAAAAGTGTAAAATTGACCCCACGCTCTGACTCTCCTTCCCCTTCCATTGTCACACTTTTCCAGTGTACCTAAAAATGGTGAAATGGAGTTCCTGCACTTGCAGGAGCCCTGCCTATAAAATAATTTTGAGGTCAGCTTTCTGCTTGAAAGTTTCCAAAGATAACCAGGAAATATTGCTGCTCCTTTGACACATTTTCAATAACCTTTAAGCTCTTTATAGCTCTATTCTAAAACCCTAATACAGTCTATATCTTCTGTCATATCAAACGTCTTAAAGTGAAGCTTTATTTTATCACTTTGGTTTGGTGAGTTCTTCAATAACTCTCTACTGCTCATTATATTAAATTTGAAGTTTAAGGCTATCTATAACCTCTCTGTCCAGATTCATCATCCATTACTGTCCTCCATTTATTGGAAGTGCCATTCAGGCTAGGCCCACTCCAACATTGTTGAGTGTGCGGCCCCAGTCTTATTTGGGTTTCCTCATTTAATTCTCTTTCTTCACGGTTTCATATGGCAAGACACTGTTTTATCCGGGTGCATCTCAGCTTTTACTAGCATAGAATCAGGTGCAATAATATAACTTAACAAACCTGTTGATGCATGAGAGTAGGCAAAGATGGAATATACTTCTGAGTTATAGTGCCATCACTGTCATTCTTATCAGCATCAGCATCCTGATCACTGTTACTGTCGAGATGCTGCCCTGGTCTATGTGAGATTATATACTTTCTATGAGTAGTTGTCATGCATTTTAGAACTTTCTCTACCCCATATAATAAATGTACTCCATATTGCAATGAATTCAGATTTTGTGTCTTTTATATATTTTCTTGAATTATGTCTGCTTAGTTTCTTCAGAGCAACACTGTTATTTATATCTTTCCCTCCATTAGATCTATATATGAATAAATCCTTTGTTGTTCATAAAGTCATTTTCAGTGGTTCAGGCTATACTTTTAGCAAAGTGTCTTCCAAGGCTTCCTAACTGCCTATGTGCTATCAACCAAAGACCTCTCTTCTTGTGGGTTGTTGGTTTTCTGGAATGTCCTTGCTTACAAAACTTCCTCACAATTGTTCTCATTGGCTTTTTGTTATGACTACCCATAGTACTTATATCCAAGCTGGACATTATATCATTTTCAAGACTCTTTAGCTTCATCTCAACACCCAGTGATCTCCATTTCCCAGAGTCATTCCTTACTAATTTAATAGTAAACATATTGTCCACATGAAAATAATAATTAAGTTCAAAAAGCAAAAATAATGGCTAAGTACTAGCAAGAATTTTTTAAATGCACATACTTGTTATGTACTGTGTTGTAAATTTTATTGAAGCTTCACAGCATTAGTTTGCTATCACTCAAGAAACTTCAACTCAAAGGTCAAATAAATTAAACACATTTCCTTGACTATCTAATTGGTGACTGAGTTGAGTTCTCACCTTCTCCAAAACATTGTACTTCCTGTAGTTTGCCTCCTGCCTCTCAAGAAAAGACACCTGGGATAAGGTGAAAATTATGCTTAAAAATCTGTGTTCCAAATGCTTCTGACTTAACTCCTGTATTTAGGGGAACACTTGTTGAAAGAAACCTAGGATTATATTTGTGATTGTTCCTATGACTCTTGGATTTTTTGTGCAGTCTTTACTTGAGGGCTGAATGAAATGCAAGTGTCTCTTTAATAATGTGTCATTTTCCCCCTCAGACTGAATCCCATTGTCTATAATCATGGGTTCTACTTGTATATGTAGTTTCCAGTCTTCAATTTTCCTAAAGTGCTCTGTAGATGTAAATGTAAGATTCCATTCTTGGCTCTAGTTTTGTGACTTGATGGACAGTTGTACAGGGGAGGCTTAGAATGTTCAGTGTTGGGTTTCTACCCAATTTTGTGGGTATTTTGTGTAAATAAGAACCAAAGTATATTTTTGGTAATGTTTTGTTTTTCAAATATAAATATCCTCAGGGAAACTGGAAATGAAAAGAAAAACAGTGAACCCTATAGTTCAAAGCAGAAACACATTATCTCACAGTGAAAGCCTGCCTCGGTTACAGAAAATGACTGAATTATGCTTTAAAATAGATTAATATCAGTGTTGACGAAAGGAATGCTGTGCCTTCAAGACACAAAAGCTCAGACTGGAAAAGCATATTGACAGCTTTGAAAACCTCACCTTAAAGCACAATCTTGCATTCAGGAGGCCATATTGTACTCACACCTCAGCAGGGTAATTAGCAAATTACTAAGGAGCAGCTTCTAGTACAGATGTCCCCCCTACTGGGTCACAGCATCACGGTCATGCGGTCATGCTTCAGAGACCAAAACCTTTCATTTAAAGACCTAACCCACACTCCCAAATCCACTACTACTATGGGCCAAAGCCCAGGACTAAAAAGCATGAAGATTTTGAGATTCACTATTATTTAGTTAAAAAAAAAATAGCTTCTCAGACCTATGGAGAATGCATCTCTTGGAAGAAGAAAGAAGCCTCTGTGAAACCCTGGTTTGTGTTTAAATGTAAGCATCAAGATGAACGTAAATCTGGCTTGAACAATCCTACTGTCACTGAAAGGACCAGTGTTTCTAGGAGTGTGGTAAGATTGTAGCCAGAGATGTGCTGAGAAGAGAATAGTAGATTTCATTTAGAATGCACTTGGGGCAACTCTGGAAGACTCGACTGCCTTGATTACTACACTGGTAGAGGTCTTCCTTCCTCCGAGACCTTGAAAAATAAATTGCAATCTTCATGCCTTGAAAGACTTAGTGGTTTTGGTACCTGGTGTAGTGGTTCCTCTCCTGCTCAAGCATTGTGACCAGTTATTAACTAATGGACTACAGACTATACAGATTCTCAACACAACAATAGAGACCTTATAGTGTGTGTTAGTTTGTTTGTTTGTTTGTTTTTGTTTTTTTCCTCTCCTACAGTTATTACCTGTGTGATGATTAAAAATGAAATATAGTACTAGGACATATTTTCAAAGTTGCTTTTCTGTTGCACGAATAAATGAAACCCAGGGATAGTTCTCTGAGAAAGTCAGAGATATGAGAGAGAGAGAGTGAACACCACAGTCAGATCTTACCCAGCTGTCTTCCAGTTTCCTCAGCCCAGCTTGTCTTGACTTCCTCTCTTCTGCCTTTCTATGTCTGCCTTAAATACTCTAGTGGTAAGTTAAGGTCTGGCCCCACCACTGCCTGCATGAGAGCCTGGAACTCCTTTGTAAGATAAAATGACCTGGAACTCAGTTTGGATTAAGGGCATGGGTCACCACTTCCAGGGTACTCCCTGTGCTGGGATTAAAGGTGTGAATCACCACTCTCTGATCCTCCTAAATTGACTGTGGTTAGATCCCTCTTATATCTCCAAAAACTTCTGGAGCTTTTATTAAATCCCCACACTTTTCCATTGTTTTTCATTTGATTAAGACTTACATATTGCTTATCTTCCCTGGATTTGGATCTTGGATACATCTTTCTACAAAGTGGGCTGTTTCCTATGTGGTCACTCTACATAATTCTGTTACTATACCAGTAATTTATACAGGAAATAGATAGGCACTTTAGTCTTCTTTTCCTGTCTTCAGAAACTTAAAATATAACAAAAATTAGTATGTAAATAGTTGGAGGTTATAAGTTCTCAGAAAACTTCTTTTAATACACTTATTTTGTTTTTAATTTGAGGTAAAGGTATCAACAAAAGATATGATTCTGATTGGAAGAGATAACAGAAGCAGTGTTCTGACTTCAATGGTATCACATGGCTTTTCACAGGGCTAAACAGAAAAGCAATGCAAACTGTTATTAATAGTCCTGAAAAGCATCATTCAGTGGCCTTAGAAGTCTAGAATCCATTAAAAGGCAGCTTCTCTATCCATGCCCATGTTTCAAACTCATAAGAAACAATGGGATTTATCTAACATAAAAGGCTATTTAGAGGTAAGAAATGGAGCCCATTGCAGATATTTTACCCAAAGTTCTATGACACAGCCCAGACATCTCAACCTCTATTATAACTAAGCTGACAATTAAGTAGTCTCTTGAGAATCCTTTGAAATACAACCAACCAAAAGCTAGAGAAGTCCACCACAATCTAAGTGGAGGTAAAGCATTTCGAATGTATGCATTATGTGAGCAGCAACAGAAATCCCAGGCAATTGGAACCCTACTTCCATCAAGAATTGAGCCTTTAATGGGGGACTGGAAACATGGCTCAGGAGGCAAGAGCACTGGTTATTCTTCCAGAGGACCTGCATTCTATTCTCAGCCCCCAGATGGTGGTGCATAAATGTCTGCAACTCCAGTTCCAGGGCATCCAACACACATGATATACGGACAACATACACATATATAGACATACATGTGGACAGAACACCATTTACATAACAAAAAAATAATAAAATAATAATAATAATAAAGAATTGAGCCTGTGTCCATGCAAACTGGCTGAAACCTAATGCTTTCTAAGTAAAACATTTTATTTAGTTAAAACCAAAAAGGGAGTGCAGATTTCTCAGATAATGAGACACGTAAGTCAGGAAGACTTGGCTTTTGCTCCAGCTCTGAAACACTAAGTGACAACAGAAAAATCACGTCTTTCTTCTGGCCTCAAGTTTTCTTATATGTAAATTAGACATGATATAACGTCTTCTTTGTTTACTACACATGTTTAGCAACAAGATAAACCATAAGAATATATCAAAGGAATATTATAACAGACAAACAAGGGTGTGAATACTTCAATAACTTTACTTCCCACAATGTCTTCTAGCCTGAACCAGTTTTCCTTTCCGTAAGAGTGAACACAGAAGATCTATTCTCTTTTTATCCAGTTACCCGGTTCCTATCAAGCAGCTCAGTGATGTCCAGTGGGCTTTCAATTACTTCGTTATTTTGTTCTAGTCTCAGATTAGCAAAAGAAGATGTTTGTCCTGAGGAATCCCCATCGAGTTTTAGATAATATATCTATTGACTTGACTGCAGACAGCCATCTTGTCTAAGGCTAGTCAGAGTGGGGGAATGGAAAAGGCTTTGCAACTTCCGCCTAACAAGAAATAACCTTGATGTATCATTACAGCTTTGCACCTTCTCAAGAGTTTTGTCAAGACTGTCAGAAGTATTACTTCATGGATTTATTTTTCCTTTTATACAAACCCATTTCTTCACCTTCCTTCCAGTGGTGTTACTGACTGGTAAGAGCACCCATAATAAATCTTGTCTTGGTATCTGCCTCCTGAGTAGCTAATCGGAAACATCTATGTTAAGCACTTTTCTTCCCTGTATTTTTTTTTTTTTTCTTAGAAGGAGGGTCAGTCTGAGATTCAAGACCTGGTTGACTGTGACTATATAGTGGAAAAAATGATAGCCAGGCTGAATGTCCCTCTCCTGCTAGTAATCCTTTTCTATACATCATTGACTCCTCCTTTATATAATAGTCTCAGTTTTTAAACTTTGAATAATAAAATCAAAGCCCATCATAAAAACTAAATTTATTGCTTCCAGTAGTGCTCAATAGATTGTGTTTGATCTACAGTTTTATTGTTCATGCAAGCCATTAGGATATAATTAACTTTTTAAGTTCATAGTAATAAATGCCACTTAAGATTACCAAATGAATTAGGAAAAAAAGTTTAAATGATTACTGATCCTTATTTAATTTTATTCATGGTATAGGTAAAACATTTTTTGGATGATAAAATTATTGACCCATCTCTCAATCAACTCACTTCCCACTCTCAATAATTTCTACCCATATAATAATCAAAAGATCTTTTTTTATTCATTGGAGGTATTTTCAGAGTCTAAATAATGTCTTCTTTATACATTAGATATATAAGTTAGGAAGGGTACTCAAATAATTGATCAGCTTCTTTTTCTGGAAGTGTTAACAGAAGGGATGCTGGTAAAACTCTCTCATAGTATCTGAGGAACCATACTTATCTGCCATGTGACTTTCTAAGACACCTACTCATATAAAGAAGGAAAGTCTAACTTGGTTTTCACTGTCAAAGAATATGAAGCATGACCAGTGTAGAATGAGGTAAAACTTTTGTTTAGAGTGTGAGTAGCACTTTGCATTGGGCAAGGGACACCAGTTTGTGATCTGATCCCAAAGAGATGAAGTTTCAATGATCATTTGATGGGATTCATCTATTGTCCTCTCAAATTCAAACCTGTAGTGTAAACCTTTATGTTCTGTGTTTTTATTCCATCATGAGAAATCATGTTTTCATTTTTTTTAAGCTCTCCCCTTCTGTGTGTGTGTGTGTGTGTGTGTGTGTGTGTGTGTGTGTGTGTGTATGTTATATATTCAAATATTCAGCCTAGTGCCATCTACTATGAAAGAGTAAGAGAAAGTGATAGACAAAAACATTGTTACCTACTAGTATTCTTTAGGTGACAGGTATGTAGAATAATGCTAATTACATAATAATATTAACAGTATCAACTTGGTATAATGGAAAGACATATCACAACACCATTTACTATTCCTTGACCTCAAAGTCTTCTTTTGTTCTGTGTATTCTTATTGGTTTCTACTCACTTCAGTCAGTGTATTTTCTGCTTTACAGAACCTCCTCTGACTCAGTAGCAGCTTAGCTTCCTCTCTCCTCCTCTATTTCTCTCTAGGTGGTAGTGTTTGGTTGTAGAGCACTGTAATCATACATGTGACTTTGATACTCACATACATTAATCTGTCCTATTGCCTTGTGAATTCTATGATTGATTATTCTCTTCTCGTGCAGGGGGATATAATAAAACATTTGGAGATATCAGAGGGATCTGCCCCTAGTCAGTCTAGGAGGGTCAGAGAATGGTGATCCATACCTTTAATCACAGTACAGGAATGTGGTGACCTACGCCCTTAATGCAAACTGAGTTCAAGGTCATCTTAGTTTACAGAAGGAGTTCCAGGCTCCCAGGAAGGCAGTGGTGGGACCTCGCCTTAGCTGAGTGAGAAGAGTATTTAAGGCAGGTGTATAAAGACTGAAGGGCAGAAGAAGCCAGGAGGAGCCAGGCTGAGGAAGCTGGAAAACAGCTGGGTGAGATCTGACTGTGGTGTTTACTCTCTCTAATATCTCCGACTTTCCCAGAGACCTGGCCCTGAGTTTGCTTTATTCATGCAACACTTGTGTGATAAGATTTATAAGATTCTTATGTTTCCAGAACCTTGGTAAAACAGCAGCATCCTGTTGGTCTGTCTTTAGACAGGTGTTTAATTTTGTTTGTCGCTGTCTCTTGGAAAGACAGAAATTCTATTAGGACTGTCAAACACAGGAGCATATGTAAAAGATAAGAGACAACATTAAATGTGGATTAGAGGTAGCTCTACTATGTTCTAAAGTGACCATGTGCTTGGAGTTCTAAAAGTTCTGAGCAGCGAACATCTTTCTGTGGGTAAATATGAATCTAGAGTGGCATGTTACACATAGTGCTCCTAACCTCACAAGAGGCTCCCATAGGAAGTGCTCCAAGTTGAGGTACTTTCGGGAACTGTGCCTACTTTCCCCTCTTTTGAACATCATCATGCATTTCAGCTACTAAATGTTCTGCCAAGTTTTGTAGTAAAATAGCCTGTTAAACTTTGTTTAACCTTGCTCTTTCTGAACTAATTTGATCTCAGAATCCATTTGGTGCATATTACAAATTATAATTATAAAGACCTAGAATTCTGTGGAAACAGTTTGGCAAAGACTGGTCTGGGCTCTTTCTTGGAGCTTTTGACCATGACACTGAACCCACATGGGAGTCAATATTTCTTCTCACTTTAACCATCTTCTATCCCAAGAACTATATAAAAAAGAATGAAGAAACTGGCATGGTTTCCAGATTCAACTTTGAGTTTTGGCTGCCATCAAAATTTCCCAAGTTCCTTTTCATAAACAACAAAACAATCTCAAAGGTTTTATGAGCGATAAAAAGAAATAGAAAAAATAATGTTTATTTTTAAAGAAAGCTTTAGTTTTGTAGACAATGGTAAGGAACAAAGATTCAATGATATAGATGTTACAATTAATTGGATTGAAGACAAAGAACTGGGAAGAATAAGATAGGCAGGTGAAATCTATGAGATGAATTTGAAAGGAGTAATTGAAACACTTAGAAAAATGAGAGAGTCAAAACCAAACATGTTAATCTAGATTCAACATATAAATGATTCCAGGCTTAAAGCATAATGATAACTCTAGTTTTGATGTAGTTTGAGACTGCACAATTAGGCATATATTTTTTATTTAGCATTTTCTGTTTGAGACATTTTAAAATTCCTATTATATACCAACAACCACAGATCTCCCTCTCATTTCTGCTTTCACTCCTTTCTAGCCTTACTACCTTGGACCCATGCCCCATTCCCTCCTCAAAAAAGGTAATGCCTCCCATAGGGAGTCAGCAAAGCCTGGTTCATTCTGTTAAAACAGGTCTAGCCTGTCCCCTCTGCATTATGGCTATGCAAAGTGTCCACTATAGTTAATGGGCTCCCAAAAGTCAGCTCCAGGGATACATCCTGATCCCACTGCTGGGGCCCCTTAAACAGACTAAGCTATACAACTGTCTCCTACATGCAGAGGGCCTAGTCCAGTCCCACTGAGGCTCCACAGCTGCCGGTCTAAAGTTCGTGAGTTCCTACTAGCTTGGTTCAGTTGTCTGTAGATTTCTCCCTTATGATCTTGACCCCCTCATGCTCATACAATCCCCCTTTTCACCCTTTGACTGGTCTCCCAGAGCTTGGCCTAGTGCTTGACTGTGGATTTCTGTATCTGCTTCTATCAGTTACTGGATGAAGGCTCTATGAATACAGTAACTAGGTACATTTGTGACAAATAGTTTACTTAGCCAGAAGTTAAAGCAGTATGAAGTATAAGAGATCAGACAATACATGTGTTTCCATGTCTGAACTAACCTTTAGCAGGCCTGAGAAACTCAAAACTCTAGCTTTGCTTTTTATTAGACTTTGGAGAGGCTACATCAGTGACTAAGTCTTCCCTTACTACTTCGTGATTCCTTAGCAGACTACCCTCTTGAGACTCTATATCCTGGTTCTGACAACACCACATAATTCTTGAGACTTCACAAATACCATGCCTGACAACACCAGAGCTTGGACAACAGGTTTACTAAGTTACTCATGGAGTCGGGGGAGAGAATTTGCAATGATAATAATAAAAGCATGGTAAAATTCAGAAACAATGAAGCGAGCATTAACAAGGTCAAGAACTCTTTAGTGTTCTGTGGTTTAGAATACTCTGTATATGTAAATGTGTTTATTGAACACTTTACTTAAAACCAAAAAGAAAATTACCTCCCTGTAGATTTGGATACAGAAAGGGGAAAATTGCCTTTAGCTCTTCCATAGTCTTAGATAGAGCAATCATATCTGGGTTTCAACTTCCCAGATTCTCTTGCCAGCAGGGGACTGTTGGATAAAATAAAATGTTCCCATTAAATCTTTATAAGTTAAAAGGGGATTTGGTGTATTATCAAAGCCTCATCAGTGGCTTTTTAAATGGTAGATGAGGTTATCCTTTGCATGTTTTATAAAGTTACCTCCTTTGCATTAAATATGTATTGTGTGTATTTTGTTATTTCACACTAACTACTTGATGGTGCCAGTAATTTTGCCTTTGCTCCCTTGGGCCCCATCTTCTGTCCCTCCCGAACAGTACACAGCTCCCTTTGGGTTCCAGAGAAAATTGGGCAGATCTACACTTAAAATGATGTTTTTCCCCAAGTCTCATATTTAAGGAGGCTTTATCAGGTTTAATTAGACAGCTACCATCTCCTGTGGCTTGCCGTCTATATTTAAGGAGAGAAACATGAGTCGTCCTTAGTGAAATGAAAAACAATGTCATCAAAGCTGTCTCTCTAGTGCTCTGTTGGCCCTTTACCCATAGTCTAGATACATTTTCAAACTCCTTCCAGGGCTCAGTGGAGAGTTTCTCAGCAAAGATGCACAAATTATGTTAGCTTTGATGGCTGTGTTTTCATAACAAAGTGTATAAAATGGATTGAAAACTTTAGAAAGAAAATATCTTGGTACAGAGAAGACTAATTAATGAGCTATGAAATATGAGAGAAATGTAACCTCCCCCCTCCAAAGGACGATGTAGATCTACTTCACATTCTCCATTCAGTTCTGATCTTGAATACTGTCCTAGGATTCTGGTTCTTTAAGAAAAGGGGATGAGTATGAGATATAGAGAGAAATGACAAAGACCAAAGAGTAAAGTTACTCATGGACTAAAAACTGAGCATTCAGTAGCCAGCCATGGACAGTGATGGCTCTTCTCCTGCTCAGCTTCATGACTCATTGCCTATTCTTTCTTGTTCTTCCATGTTGTCCGTCATGTTTGTGAACTGCTTCTAATAATCTTTGTTTCCTGAGTCTGTGATAAAAATGCCATGACTGAAGCAACTTTAGAAAGGAAAGGTTTATTTGGCTCCAAGTTCCAGGTTGTGATCTCATCTGTACGGATGTCCAGGTGGGAGAAATGCAAGGCAGCCAGTCACATCCAGTTAAGAACATAGAGAAAAATGCATGTGCGTTTAGTCTCAGTCCCATTTCTCTATCTCTCTTTTCAGCCCAGAACTGAAATGATTTCAGCCCAACTCAGTCCTTAATGCGGTGAGGAGAGGGAGTAGACCATCTCACCTTAGTAAACCTAAGAAGAAAATCCTTCACAGGCATATTTGCCTGGAAGCAATTCACAGGTTCTCATCTTCTGTGGAAACAAAAGCAGAACTCTTCCAAAGCAATAAATCCTTAGACACAAATTTCAAAATCAAAATACCTTTAAATATATATATTCTTGTTTAACTTAGTAGCCTTTGCAATCCATTGTCTTTGTGCAGTTAGCTCATTCTTCAGGACTCAAGGAGAAGCAACGGATGAACTGTGCCAGAATGGGCAGAGCAGATTTCCTGCTTCACTGAAATGATAAAAGACTCTGGGCCTGTAGGCTGAAGATGGATGCCCCAACTTTATAAAGGAACTTTGGGTGACTGTCCAGGCAGATAGGTGTCATCTCTGTCCTTTCTAGATTTTAGAAGTCGCTTGCACTTCTGGTTTACTTGGGTAAATATATCCTTCTGTGGTCTTTGATGTAGTTGAAGATTAGGTAGTTATAGGTATAGTTTTTCTTAGTCATTTGAAAGGTATATTGCATATGAAACTTTAGATTCATAAAGATAAGGTAGATGATAGAGTATTTTCTTTAATTTTGCTAAATACAAATAGACTAGATATTGTAACTGTAATTCTTACTTGATAGCTATTTTGTTATATGTAATTTTGCTATGTTAGAATTAAAACCTTCCTTTTTGATTAGACAGAAAGGGGGAAGTGATGTGGGAATGCGTTTATGTATGCTGTGAATCTCAATCTTTAAATAAAGGAGCTGTTTTGGGCCATGACAGGCACCATAGAAGAAGTAGGAGGAGAAATCAAAGCATAGGTAGGAGAAGCAGGGCGGAGTCAGAGGCAGATCGAGCCAGCCGCCCAAGAAGAAACATGTAAGGAGCACAGGTGAGCCACGGGCCACGTGGCAGACAGATTAATAGAAATGGGTTGATTTAAGATATAAGAGCTAGCTATCAATGTGCCTGAGCCATAGGCCAAACAGCATGAAGTTAATATAAGCATCTGAGTCATTTCTGGGGGTCTGAGCAGTGGGTGGCTAAGCGGTTTCGGTGGCAGGTCTGTGGGTCTCTGACCTCTGGCCGCCCGGGACCGAGAACCCCACTACTACACTGAATCTGCCCAGTTCCCCCCTCTAAAGCAGAACAAATCCTCTCCAGCACTTCAGAATACAGTTGTGACTTAGTTTTCCTTTCATCATTTTACTAGATCTTGATTTTCTTCTTCATCCAATTACAGGAAATATTGTGTATCCATAGAGGCAGGAAGTAGCAATTAGGATATTTGTAAGTGTTCAGGCCTTGAATATACTCAAAACCCAAATAATTGAACTGTGTGCAGTAACAGAGTATGTGGTGATATATATTTAATAAAACCAGTCTGGAATATCAGAGAAAAGATCCACCAATAGTCAAGCAAGGAGGGTCAGAGATGCCTTTAATCCAAACATGGGGGAAAGACGAGGAGTGGTAACCTATGCATTTAATCCCATAACTCTGTGACCGAGATGTTTCTGTGTTTCTGTGAGTTCAAGTCCTAGCTACCAAACAGTAGTATCTCACACCTTTAATCTTAACTCTAGAATATGATGCAGAGTTGAACCTGGAAGTTAAACAACTGGGCGAAGAAGGTATTTAAGGCAGGTGTAGGAAGACAGACATTTATTTTGTAGAAGCAATGAGGAGTCAGGCTGAGGAAGCTGGAAGATAGCTTTAACACTGAGAAGTTGGCTGGGTGAGATTTGACTGTGGTCTGTTTCCTCTCTCTGATATCCTAGCTTTTCCTGATATATGGCTCTGAGTTTTCATTTAATAACAACTAGAATTTGTGTTACAGGAGTGGAATCTAGAATGTATTTGACTTAAGATAAATGAGAAATAACAAGCAGAAAATTATCAGTAAGTGTATACAGGTAGTAATTTGTGTAAATCTGATATGTCATTCAGGATAGTAAATTCTCCATGTAAACACCACATTTAATCATTCACATTTCCTGAGGACTTGTGCTACATATGAAGACATGTGACTATAGGTTCAATATTTCATTAGCAAATATTTTATTATTCTACAGCTCACTGGTTTATTGTTTCTTTTAATACCAGGAATGTGAATTGGCCAACCATTTGATCATACTGCTTTGATCTCCCTTGCTCAGAATAAGTAATCAGTTGTTTCTTCAGAAACATAAATGTGTTTAATTTTGTTGCTCAGAGGAGAAAGAGAACTGATATCTGTAAACAGAACATAGCAGTGATAGCTAGCATATAGGAACCAGTCAGTACGTGGGAACTTTTCTCTTATCCTGTAACTGACTTAGTATTGATTGGGATAATAGTGTGCAATTTACAATTGAAGATATGTAGTTGTGTATAACTGTAATAAAAAGTTTTTATCCAAGACTAGCCCCAAGATCTGGACCAACAGTCCCAAAGTTCCAAAGAAACCCACAGAAGCTTATATTAATTTTGTGCTGATTGACCTATGGCTCAGACATATTGCTATCTAGCTCTTTCATTTTAACTCAATCTACTTCCATTGATCTGTTTAGCCATGTGGCTTAGTACCTTTTCTCAGAGCAGCATGGCTGTCTTCTTTCCTCTGCATCTTCTGGCACTGCTGTTGGTGTCTCTCTGGCATCTCTTCTTTTTTCTTCCTGTTCCCAGAGTTTTCTTAATCTGGTCATCCGGCTCACACTTCTGTTTGCCTTTTGGCCAATGTTTTTATTAAACCAATAAGAGGAACAAATATTTGCAATGTAACAACATAATCCCACTACAGATAACTTCTGATACTCATCAGACAAATATTCTGGAGCACCATTAATTATCATAATTTTGATGTGCAACACCAAAACAAACTTTCTATCTACCAGGAGTTATTTCCTAAATTAAGAGAAAGAGTTGCATTGTTAGTTAGTAATGTAAAACTAACATTCACAAATAAAAGGCACGAGGAGTCCTGTTTTGTTTTTTTTTTTTTTTTCAAAAAATATTTAATTTACCAAACTAAACTTCTCTGAGTCTACTGAGACTGTGCATGAATTTAAATAACTGTGCATATGCAAAAGTGTTTGTAAAAAAATTGTATAACAGGATGACATCGGAGAGTCTGAGATTTGCAGCATTCATACCTCCTTATGTCCACAGGATGACATCTGATGGTCTGAAATTTGCAAGCATACCTCCTTCGGTCCACAGGATGACATCTGATGGTCTGAGATTTGCAGGCATACCTCTCTGGGTCTACAGGATGACATCTGATGGTCTGAGATTTGCAGGCACACGTCCCTGGGTCCACAGGATGACATCTGATGGTCTGAGATTTGCAGGCATACCTCCTTGGGTCCACAAGATGACATCTGATGGTCTGAAATTTGCAGGCATACCTCCTTAGGTCCACAGGATGACATCTGAGGGTCTAAGATTTACAGGAATACCTCCCTGGGTCCACAGAATGACATCTGATGGTCTGAGATTTGCAAGCATACCTCCTTGGATCCACAGGATGACTTCTGATGGTCTGAGATTGGCAGTCATACCTCCTTATGTCCACAGGATGACACAGAATGGATACCCCTGGGTAATTAAATGGTTGCAACGATACCACAAGAATCACACAAACTACAGCATTGTAAATGCTAATGAGGAATACATAAGTGACAGGAAGAATCAGTAGATTTCAGACTAGCAAGAAAAATCACTGCTTTCATGACAATCCTGGCAGTGGCTTAAATTTTGAAAAATAAAACAGTAACAAGAGATTACAAAAGAATGAATGACTTAATTGAATGGGAAACAGCTTAGTTAGCAGCTGAGAAAGAGGCAGGAAAGTCCTGAGTTATCATAATGCCATTTCTCCATATTCAACATATAAGGGTGAGTCACATAGAAACACTTTACAAAGGCAATATAAATATATAGGCATTTGTTAAAAAAAAAAAAACAAAAAAAACCCAAAAACCAAAACCAAAACCCAAACTAGTGAAACTAAAAACAACATACATATTTTTTAATTTCATTACTTATCCCCGGATGCTAAATAATTAATGCCAGTACTGCAATTCTGGGAGAATGGAGACCCACCAAAGCTTTTCACCTGTGGGAAGCAAGTGTCTAACACAAGACTCAGGGTGAGAGCAAGTTCATGGCGGAAGCAGGCAGATGGTGGAGGGTTGTGTTTGTTTAATAAGGATTTAAACAACTGTCAGTAAATTACTGCAGACGATTTAAGGGGGTATTTTAAACGTGGAGAAGGAGGAATCTCAGAAGTGGGGTATGAGTGTAGCTTCACGGTTTATCTGGACTCAGTGGGGTCAGTGCTTCTCTGACTCTGTCCTTGAGACTCTGGTCTCCATCAAAAACAGAATAGGACAATACTGAACATTTTCTTACAGCATTGTTCGCTTTTATGCGTCTCAATTCCATCAGCTCTGTCATTTCTATGTTTATTAAATTATTTTTCCTGGTTATGGAAATGGTTTTTGCTACCTAACATCTGCTAATTCTAATTTACAGGCATTTATTAGGTTATTGACTGCTGAATAATATACATTCCTAGACTCATTTCCCTGTGTGGCTTTCTTCTAGTGTCGTACCTCCATAATTTCTTTATTTTCATGTTGTTTTATATTTACTTATTTTATCTCATTTTTTGACTTTTTTTCTTGTATGCATGCATGTGCACCCCATGCATTTCTGCTATTTTCTCCTTAAGCTGTGGTTATGAATGGTTGTGAGCCACTATGTGAGGTCTGGTAATCAAACCCTAATCCTCTATAAGAGAAACAAGTACTCCTAAATGCAAAGCCATCTCTCCAGTCCCATCTCCACAATATTTATATTCATTTGGATTTTGGTATGGTTCAATATTTGTTTTTATTTTCACAAAAAATAAAAACATTACTTGAAATCATAATGGACACGGCTCATGTGTTAGTTAAAGATGATTACTAAATAACCAAAAGAATAGAACTGTTAAAAGTAGCCAACTGAAAATATAATGATGATAAATTACAGAAAAGGAAGCAAAAGAGTAGAACAAACCTAAAGCCTTTAAGTAGCAAGCACACATGAGGAGTTATATTACGAGCTAAACTCACCAGGTAAAAATATATTCAACCAGTTACTGCTTTCTTATATAAAAACAAAAATTTAGAAAATTCAAATGTTGAGAATTAGAAAGAATGTATCATACAAATTATAAAACTGAAGGTAACATCAAGGAAAATAATATTTTGTATGTATTCTATAATATGAATGTTTTGACAAGTGCATGTTTGCAATTTTCTGGCTAAAAATTTAACCAAAAAAAGTATTATGAGATGAATATGATCACAAGCCATAGTTCTGAAACAGGAGAGAAAATTAATAAAGATAACTTTAAACAGTAATAAAATAAAACAAGGGTGGGAAAAGAAGCCAAAACAAAAAAAAAAAAAAACAAATTAACAAAACAAAATAAGAAATGAAATATGTTCGGTTTAAGGCATGATATAAATCCAAATATTAAAATTAACTCAGAAAATAGCTCAGGAACTGGTTTGTTTAAAGCTAAAATACTAAAACAGCTTCTAGACTTGTAAAACTTCTAATCTAAGAAATAATAAATAGGGGAAAGGAAGTGGAGACCATATACCAAATGCCAAGTGGGAATTACTTAAACAGTAAAAGACCTGAAATCCTAATCTCAACCTTTTTACCATAAATTTTTATTGCCTTAGGGTCACTATTGCTGTGATGAAACACCGTAATCAAAGTAAGTTGTGGAAGAAAAAATTGTTTGGCGCCTTACACTTCCACATCACTGTCCATCATTGGAGAAAGTGAGAACAGGAACTCAAACAGAGCAGGAACCTGGAGACAGGAGCTGAGGCAGAGGCCACGGAGGATGCTGCCTTCTGTCTTTCTTCCCATGGCTTTCTCAGCCTGCTTTCTTATAGAACCCAGCAACACCAGCCCAGAAATGAGCCCACATCCTACATCAATCACTAAATAAGAAAATTGGGACTGGAGAGATGGCTCACAGGTTAAGGCTTCTTTTTCAGGGGTCCTGAGTTCAATTCCCAGTAACAACAGGGTGGCTTACAACCATCTACAATAAGATCTTGTGCCGTCTTCTGAAATGCAGGCTGAACAATATATACATAATAAGTAAATAATAAATCTTCTTTTAAAAAAAGAAAAAGAAATGATCCACATGAAGGCAGGAGTTCTTTTAAAATACCAATCCAAGATTAATATTTATTAAGATATAAGCCAACACTCACAATACAGGTAACAGCTTATATAGGTGCCTGATAGACTGGATTATCCACGTGATGGATGATGGATGCCAGATGTCTATCCAGCAGTCAGGAACCAGGAAATGGGCTTCCCAGGATCCCAGCAGCCCCTTATGAATAGGGTTGGCCACTCCCCGTTCAGGAGCCGGGGACTCTGGATAAGCATCTTCAGACCTTATCAACTGACACCTGAATCCCACCACACTCACAAATCTGCCCATAGCCCAACCTTATGAAAGCATTTTCTCAATTGATGTTACATCCTCTCTTATAACTCCAGCTTGTTTCGTTGACGTAAAGCTAGCCACAATGCCAATATAAGTACAAATGGAAAATATATTGTATATTTAATAAAAATAGTCTGGAATATCAGAGGACAGAGGCACCATAGAGCCAAGACATGAAGGTCAGGAAGTGGTGGCCCATGCCTTTAATCCCCTTTCTGGAAGGCAGAGATCCATCTGGATCTCTGTAAGTTCAAGGCCTAACAGAGCCAGGCAGTGGTGGCACACATCTTTAATCCTAACTCTAGAAAAGTTGAAACAGAAAGCTATCTGGGTGAAGAGGGAAAAGAGAGGTAGTCAGCTTCCCCTGCCACTGAGAATGGAGAGGTGGGAGTCAGAGAATTTAGAAAGACAGGTTTAAAAAGTTGGCTGGGTGAGAATTGGCTGCGATTTGTTCCCCCCTCTCTCTCTCTCTCTGATATTTCAGCTTTTCCCCAATATTGGCTCGGTGTTTTTTATTATAATACCAAATAAAATTTGTGCAGTTCTATTAATTAATGTGCATTGTGCAATGTGTATAAATTGATTTAGCTAGGTACCCCTAAGCATGCAGAAGCTTTGCTCCTCTAGAAAAAGGAGCCACAAATCTTGTGAATAAGAGAAATCTCCCTGTATTTCCTTGAGGAAGGCATTTGCATATGCCTAGATTGTCTCCTTGGAAGAATCTGAGTCTCTGGGATTTCTCCTTGCATGCTGCTCTGGGGCTGGGGGTGACAGAAGACTCAATTCACATTGCTGCTTGTTTAGTAAGTATTTGGAACTATTTTGATCAAAGACTTTTTGCCCCTATTTCAAACCCAGTCTACTAAACTGGCGTAAGAGTGAATTTCTTCTTTTTCCTGTCATTTGCAAATGTTATGAGACTGTGAAATCCCTCAGGCTCTGAGATGCCCTCATTGTGCATATTCTAGCATATTCTATGTTCCCTTATTTACTACTTTAACTTTTGCTAGTGATAATATCTTCTTTAAACTTTTTATTTTCATATGAAATAGGTAAATAGTAATAGCGTGTTTATTGTATACAGATAGTCACCCTTGAAAGTAATTTATGAAAAATAGAATTTAAATATGTTTTATATGCCCTTTCATCTGACTCAAAGAATATATGTTAAGAGAATCATTCAAAAAAAAAAAAAAAAACACAGATTCCATAGATAGACTGATGTGGGAATGCTTTTGTGTGTGCTGTATCTTTAAATAAAGGAGCTGGTTTGGGCCATGGCGGGTACCGTAGAATAGGTAGGAGGAGAAATCAGAGCTTAGGTGGGAGAAGCAGGGTGGAGTCAGGCAGATCGAGCCAGCCGCCCAAGGAACAGCATGTAAGGAGGCACGGGTGAGCCACACGGGCCACGTGGCCCGCGGATTAATAGAAATGGGTTGATTTAAGATATAAGAGCTAGCTAGCAATGTGCCTGAGCCATAGGCCAAACAGCATAAAGTTAATAGAAGCATCTGAGTCGTTTCTGGGGACCCGGGCGGCGGGCGGATAAGCAGTCCCGGCGACAGGTCTGTGGGTCCAGGACCTCTGGCGTCCGGGACCCGAGAAACCCACTACTACAATAGACTATGTTATTTATAACTGCAAAGAATTAATAAATGGTAAGTTTTGATATTGTGAGCTGTCATGTGCATTTCCCCAGTTTGTTGTAAGTTTAACTCAGAAGGTACTAAAAGCAAAACAACAAACCCTACAACTTCAATATTCTACCATAATAAAAATAAGAACATTTGAAATATCTAAAAATATTAATATTAGATTAAAATATCTTAGCACAAATCTATACTATTCTAATTCTCACAATAATGTCTGTTTAAATTATGATATTTAAAATATCATCACTAACATTTTTCTAAGCTTGTTTGAATGTGAATCAAGCTGATGTATATATGTTTCTTTTCAAGGCCATTTAATTTCAATTACTAGGTACAGTTGGACAGATCAGTGGGTAAAGGATCTTGCTGCACCTAAATTCTGGAATCCATTTAAAGTTGGATAAAGAGTGTCCACTTATAATCTCCATGTGAATACAGTGGCACACATAGCCTCCATTTAAATATACATCTTCATCTTAATACAATTAAAAATAAATGGAAATCTAGAACATGTCTTGTGTTGCTTAATAGTTTCCTTCTAGACTGAAACATTCTATCCTGGAAGGAAGCTTCTTAAGCAGAAAAGTAACAACTCAAAATACTTTTGGAAGCTTCTAAATGATCAGATTCATTCCTTAGGCCCCTCCCTACAATAAAAGAGAGACCCAGTTACAAATAAAGCCTGAGACCAAACCAGCTACCCAATAAAAACAGAAACCAGCTAAGATGCTGTAAGAGGTTTAGGTCAATTGTGGCACCTGGAAATGACACTTGAAAGTGTTGAGTTAGTGCTGTTTGTGCAGAATGTTCCATATTTCCCAGAATTTGTGAGCTGACTTCCACAGTATAATGGATTTTGGTCATGTAAATATCATGGACATGGTAGAATCAAGAGACACTCTAAAGGATACCCTGCACTTTAGACATAATCGTTTTTGTATTCCTTATGGAGAAGCAACCCAACTTCTCATCGATAATAGGATCAAGCACACACCTCCTGTTATTTCTTTTTTAGCCTGTTGGCTTAAGGGTATCAGAAGCCCAAAGTGTCCAGGACAAAATCTGAGCTTCTAGTTTAATGGAATATGTTGTGTCTCCTGGCATGAGTGTTACTTCCTCTGGAACCAAAACTTGCAGGCCAGAAGAATTTAAGGTCATTGGAACAAAAGCATTTTTTTTTCCTAGTGGGTCACTAGGGGTAATTGTGCATCAGACTATTTCTTTTTCCCCATCTTTTACCTGGATTTGTTAGGTGTTGGAGAAACCATACCATATATTGGAAGATGATTCAAAGCATATTCTGCCTTCTGCTGAACCCTGCCCCAGCCCTCTCAGAAGCTGCCATCCAAATGGTACTGTAACTGTTTCTTCAAAAGGCTATTTCATTTTTCTCTCAGACCAACTGCTGCTTCATGATGGCAATTAACATTGAGCAGTTGACTCCATGGTCATGGGCCAGTTGTCCCACTTCTCTGTCTATGAAGTAAGTTCCTTGGTCAGAAGGAATACTACGGATAAGGCATTCTGTAAGTACATAGATGGTGGTCTTGGCAGATCCATTGCATGCAGAAAGGCAAATGCATAAACGGAGTAACTATCTACTCTGGTAAGGACAAGCCATTGTCTGTCCCATGGAAGAAGTGGTTTAATATAGTCAACCTAACACCAGGGTAGATCTACTCTGGTAAGGACAAGCCATTGTCTGTCCCATGGAAGAAGTGGTTTAATATAGTCAACCTAACACCAGGATGGTAGCTGATCGCAGTGGGGAATGTCGTTATATATCTCGTGCTCAATATTGATCGAGCCTATATGTACCCTATGATTCCAAAGCGGTTGCTACCTTTTGATCGTGTTGTCTAATCAGAGTAATGTCATTAGTACAGTGGAACAATTTGCTGTTTTGTAGAAGCAACTGTCAATAAAGATCCCTTCAAACCAAGTTACGACACAGGCTGTAGAGTTTAATATATCCTTGAGGTAAAACTGTAAATATATACTACTGGCCTTGCCAGCTGAAAGCAAATTGCTTCTGTTGGTCTTTATAGGCAGGTTCTAAGAAAAGGGCATTTGCTAGACCGGTAGCTGCATAGCATGTACCAGGAGATTTGGTAACCTACTCAAGTGAGAACACCACATCTGGTACACGAGCTGCAATTGCAATCACTGCCTGAGTTTTCAATAGTTAACTGTTATTCTCCACAATTCATCTGTCTTCTGCACTAGACAGATAGGAGAGTTAAACGAAGATATGGCGGGAACCACCACCCATGCATCTTACAAGTCTTTGATGGTGGCGCTAATGTCTGCAATTCTTCCAGGGATGCAAAACTGTTTTGGATTCACTGTTTTCCCTGACAGAGGTAACTCTAAGGGCTTGCATTTAGGCTTTCTAACTACAGTAGTCCTCACTCCACAGGTCAGAGATGAAAAGGCAACATTTCAAGGGGTGTGGCTGGGAGCATCTTGTGCTTGGGGTGAAGCATCTTCTTCCTAAGGTGAGATTAAACCCCTGTGAATTTGATGTGCCATGGTTCTGTTTTCCTACGGTCCTCCCACACAGCTTCATCCCAAGTTACAGAATCCTGTTTCTTAACAATTACTGCCCATACTTAAACCTCCAACAGTCAACACCAAGACTGGGCTTGAATTTTCTTTATAGATCAGCCAAACTGATAATGAGGACTCTGGTTTGATTTTCTGCAACTTGAGTTTTGTGGATACTGGAGAAAAGATTCTCTTCCAGGGTGTGCAGAGAAACGTTCGCTGTCTCGCACATCTGTAGCCCGTCAGTTATATCACTGTTGTTCTTCGCCATATTCTGACATGATAGAAATTAGATAATTGTGTCACAGAACTCATTCTTTCATCAATTTATCCAGAGATGCTAGGAGCATCTTACTGCATCATTTTCATTTATTTATTTCACAAATTGTCAAAAGTTGTATATACAGAATCATCAAATCCATTGCCTCTCCCAACTGGTGAGTTAGGAGGCGTGTCTCTGGAATACTGGAAGCCTAATGGGGCGTGGCCAGACCCCACTGAGACACTGGGAGACTGACCTTCCTTCCGGTTTGTTTCTGCATTCTCGGGGAGTGGATTGAACCATCCATCGTGGGACATTTCCACTCTCCAAGAATTGTCGTAAGGTTCAATTTGTATCAGTGAGTGTTTATATAATCCCTTAAAAACATTAATCCTTTATATAATATGTTGCTAGTGAATTTTCCATGGTATATATCTGTATGTATATGAAATACTTTGAAGAAACTTATTTTACAAAAATGGTATATAAATCGAGCAGAGATTATTAAAGGGTTGAATACTAAATAGCAAATTATCTCCTTTTTACTAAGTTTAGGACATAAAAGAAAAGTAGAAGCTTCCCTCTACGTTTTAAGTGATAGCAATTTCTAATTTTTTATGAATTTTTCCTAATTGTCTAAGTCTAAAATTTTATAATTACATTTCTTCTTTTAAAAACAATTATACAGGCCTATCTAAGACCATTTTCTTGCAAATGTTTGATGTGCCTCGAGATCTCCCTTCATACCAAAATAGTCTTCTCTCTGCTGTATCCCTTCGTATTTCAACTTTGCTTCTGCTTTGCTATCATGGGTGTTCCTATAATTTTACATATCTATAATGATAAATAAGAAAGAATGTGATATTAGTCTAAGATTGGCTTGATTTGCTTAATAAGATTATCTCCAGCTAAATACATTTCCTATAAATGCCAATGACTTTATTTTTATGGTTGAAGGTTACGATGTGTACATAAATCATGCTTTGTCTATTCCTCTATTCTTGGACATTTGGGATGTTTCTATAACTTCACCCACCATGTTAATGAGTCCTTCTAAAAACATTGGTGTACAATTATCTCTGCAATATGTTGTTTTGGCGTCTCTGAAGGAAGCAGTAGAAAATTGTTAGCTTGGCCATAAAGTAGCACTGCATTTAGTCTTGAGAGGAATATCCATCAGGATTTCCATAGCCTCACAGCCGCTGTAGTTCTGCTAACAGAATAGTAACAAAGCTATCTTCTCTCCACATCCTCACCAACGTTAGCTATTACTTGCTTTCATTATGTCTTCCATGCTGACTGTACTGAGGTGCAGTCACGGTGTGTCTTTATTTATTCTTATTTCTTGAGACAGTCATTCTTCTGCATGAGGTTATCCTATTTTGGGTGTGACTATCTGTTGAAGACCCTGTCTTTTCCACTATACACTTTTTTGGCATCTCTGTCAAAAACCAAGTGCCTTTGGCTGCAAAAGATTGTTTCTGGGTACCTACTGTCTGTGCTGGCACCAGGTTACTTTTCTTGCCTTGGCTCTGTAGAATAACTGAAATCTGGTCTGCCATTGACTGATGCTTTGTTTCTGTTTGTGATTTGTTTTGTTGCTTAATGTTGTTTTGACATTCCAGAGTTTTCTATGCTTTCCTATACATTTTAAAAATATTTTTCCAATTTCTATAAAGAGTGATATTGAAATTTTGGTGGGGATTCCATTGATTTGGTAGGTTGTCTGAGTATTATAGCCATTTTCACAGCTGGTAATTCTTCTAGCCCATGATCATGAACCCAGGGATTATTCTGTCTTTTATCTTCTCCATTTCTGCTATTCAGTGTTTTAAAGTTTTCGCTGTAAAGGTCTGTAACTTCCTTGATTAGGTTTATTCTTACTTATTTATTTTTTCTTTTAACTATTGTTAATGGGGTTTTAAATTTTCTTTCTCAGCATGTTACATGTATTAGTGATTTATATTTATTATCAATTTGGAAGCTTGTCAATAAAGCAAACATATGAACATGCATGTGAGGAATTTTCTGTATTAAGTTATGGAGGAGGAAGGCCCAATTTATTGCAAGACTGAATAAGGAGAGAGATAAGCACCAGTAGTCACCTCTCTCCTTCCAGATTGTGAATACTGTGTCATCTGTTTCTACAAGTCCCTGTTGTCATGCTTGTCCCAACCTAATGCACTATCCTCTGGAACTGAGAAACAAAATATACCTTTTTTTTTTCTTTAAGATTTTTGGGGTTATTTATTTTGCCATAGCAATTAAGAAAATGATAATGTATGCTATATAGGAAAATTGAAAAAAAAACTAGTAACTGCAGATTACCCATATTATTTATAATTTTCTGTATTACACTTTAAAAATCTGAATGATCAACTTTTATTATATTTAAACTGTTTTGCTTGGGCTATTTTATCACATGCTATTGAGTCTAATTGGAACTGACACACTCAGGCTTTATAATTCCTGTTCCTCCAGTAGATGTCTTATTTTACTAAGGTTCAGCAATTACTTCTCATTTAGTTAAATTTCTAGTCCTGTTCCTGGAAGTATTTGTTGCTTTTTGGCAATAGAAACTCTCTTAGTGTGGAATGTGACTGATTCTTTCAGCTTTCTTTTTCTTTTATACTACTTGTGTTGAATTCTTGGATTGAAAGTCTGCCTCATTTCTACTTCTCTGCCTGATATTTATCCACATTCTATTGAATTTGTAACATGTACCAACAAGTACTTTGTGTACTCATGAATTTTATTGTTATTTCTGGTTTTTTTGTTTGTTTGTTTGTTTGTTTTTTATCTTTTAGGCAGGATCTTATGTGGTAGTGCATAGTTGCCTTAATCTCAGGATCATTACATCTTAGTCTTTCAAATACTGGGATTACATGCTGGTCATATGCACATACTGAGCCCAACATTTCTTAAATGCATTTCCAAAACTTCAATTCTTTATACTTCTAGGGTCTAATGTTGATTTTCTAATTTAGGTTTTCAGTACTCATTTCTTAGTGTTATTAGCAATTTTTTTCAATTACTGTGTGCAATTAGTGTGATCCATACTTGGTATCCTTGATACATTCGGAAAAAAACCTCTGAGTATCTTAATTTGCATACATCTTATACAGTAACCTGCACATGACAATTTAATCTTTCTTAATGCATCTGGCAAATGCCCTTTAGAATTAGAAGGAGAAAGCTTTCATCTAATTATAATAGTTTACATATGCAAATGTTATCAGATTTAATAATCATGTTTCCCTAGAAATGATGAACAAAGCCACATGTAAATGGCTCATAAATACTGCTGATTAAGTTACTGTCTTCAGCCATTTACTTTAAAAAATCATTGTCAATTGACTTCTAGTCTATACTTTAGCATACATCTGAAATAGATATTCCTATATTTAAGATTTTATGTGGCTTATAACGAATAAGTCAACTCAAGGACATTTAAAAAATAATCAGCTATCCCCTGACTCCTGTTGTCACTTTATTATAAATTACCTTGTTGGCACGAACTTATCTATTTTAAAATAATTTCTAATATAACATGAATTATGAACAAGATATTACACATCACAGAACAAATTATGTAATGTGTTCTGTGATAGGTAAACCTCTAGGAAGTGAGAAAATTCTTCAGTTTGTCAGTGAACTTGTAAAACTCGACCAATCAGCAGCATTAAGCAGAGCAGTGGCATCTGGAAAGAAGTTGACTTCAGCACTATTGCTAGTTACTGAGGAAAAGCCTACACGTATAAGAACAATGGATGTTAGATTCCCAAGAGATGGATTACTCTGCTGTGCGTGTCAGAGTGGAAGGAATGAATTCGCAAACATGTTCTCCCACATAATCCACACAAAACCCAAGGAAATGTTGAACTCGGTCACTCTTACCTCTCTGGCAATGATTTGGAGCCTAAGGCTCAAAGGAGTGAGGGATTTGTCATCCAGATGTAGTAACTGAACCTGAAGAATTGGACCCATCTTCCCCACCTTCAGACTGGAGCACCAATAATCTTTCTTCTACACAAAAGAGGTCAGATTGCTCCAACACAGGGATGTTACTGGAAGTGGATGGGGTAAACAGAGTAGCATTTGATTCTGAAGTGCACTAGAAAGAGAACAGAAAAAGGATCAGTTGGTGGATACTGCCCAGTGGGTGACTTTGCCCCAAATTGAGGAAAACATTTCTAATAATTAAGCTTCCTAACCAAGTAGAAATCGAAAAGTGTATTGCTAAAGGCATTTGAGCTGAAGATCAGTTCTAAGACATGCAAGGAAACACTGCTGAGTGAGTGATGCTGATCACACCTACAGCTTTATCCAATTTGAAGAGGCTTGAACCGAGAACAGATGAGACAATTCATATCCTTGGACTTATGTATCTGCAAGTCGCATCTATTTAACACTGTTATGCTGTGGAAGTGGGTGAGTGGATTCAAGGCTGACATTTGCAAAAGTTACTTTGATATGGGATGTCTTTTTGCACACTGTAAACTAGTATTTATCATTGGATAATAAAGGAACTGTTTTGGCCTATGGACAAGGCATCTTAGAAGCAGGCAGGAAATCAAAACACAGATAAAGAAAAAAAAGAGGGCATAGCCAGACAGAGATGTTGTGAGCTGCCACCCAACAGAATAAGATGTAATAAAACACAAATAAAACCACCACTAGTCACATGGCAAGACATGGATTATTAAAAATGGGTTAAGTGGTAAGAGCTAGCTGATAATGAGCCTAAACATTATAAGCTTTTGTGTGATTATTGGGGCTAAGCAGCTATGGGACTATAGGTCCAGACCTTGGGCCAGACAGGCTACAAACTTCTTACTACATTACTTTTAAGGGGAATTCTAGCTTATTGTCATATTAAGAATGGTAGGCAATGATGACCTAGAGCTCTGCTAAATTAAACTTCCTTTATGCTTAAGATTTGTTTACTATTAGTGATGCTTTTGAAAATATCATTTCCTCTGGAAAACAAAAAAAAAATGAAGATATTTGTTTTCCTCAAATAACACCTTGACCAATACATTTTCATTTATTTGGAAGATTTCTCAGTTCTCATTAGGTATGCCAAAATGCTGGTGTAGGATTTAGAGTGAGATGAAATAATTAGAATGTTCTTTACAACTGATATATAATTAAATTTAAGCAAATGATTATGCACCTGCTAAAAGAGATCCGCATTTCTTCTATCTTAAAGAATTTCTCATCTCTTTTCCTTTTGTCCTTTTGTGAAACACAAAAGTTTCCCCACTCATCTGTGATTTCCATGAACAAAACTATTTTCTAATGAAATTTTATATCCTGTAACAAATTCAATCCCATCTATGAGCATCTGACTTTAAAAGCTGTTTCTGGGAGATTCCAATGGGTGTTTAGGTATCCATGCAAACTAATATAAACTCTTCTAACATTTCATCTCGGGCCCTACCTCAGGCCATAAAATACTCAGCAACTCATGCAACAGCAGATTCAGATGGTTCCCAGGGGCTCATTCCCACCTCATTTCCCTTTATATTTGGAGAGGAAGTGAGTGCCTTAGCAAACATTGAACTTTCATAAGAGTACAAAGATAGCGAATACTAGCATCCAAATAACAATGGTAGCCACGATTTGGTCCTCTCAAACATTTTTTCAAAGTATGTATATGACCTTCATCTTACTTTTATACTCATACATAACAACTTGAGTTGCCATTAACAACAATACTTCAGGACATTGTATTTCAAGAAAGTGAAGCCCTATGTGATATTAAAAGAAAATAATAATAAAACAAAAAACTTCTACTCTTCAAAAATTTCTTTCAATGTATTTTGGTCAAAATTATTGCCACTCCTTCCCACAACCCTCCCCATATACACTTCCCCACCTCACCCCTGGTTCCATTTATTTTTAAATAACCTAAAAAGTTTAATTTGAGCTGTCCATGCACTCAGCCTGCTTAATCTATTGGAATTATACTATTAAAGAAACTTCTCTCTGCTTCAGATGTCATCAATTGTCTGTGGGGATTTAATAAAGTTGCAGAAGTTTTGGAGATATCAGAGGGAATCTACCCACAGTCTATGTGGGGGGTTAGTAAAAGTTCCAGAAGTCCCAGAGCTCTAACCACAGTCAGTCTAGGAAAATCAGAGGACAGATCCACCTCCTCCTGCCTTTTTTTTTTTTTTTTTTTTACCAGACAGAGTTTTCTGGGACTTCCGGAGCTTTTACTAACCCCCCACATAGACTGTGGGTAGATTCCCTCTGATATCTCCAAAACTTATGAAACTTTATTAAATCCCCACAATTGTCAATAAAACCTGAGTTAGGGGTAAAGACTTACAAGTCTTCTCCTCTATGCTGAAATATTGAATTGCTTGATACTGTGCATGTCCTCTGCAGGCAACCTTATTTGTTACTAGTTCATGAGTGTAGCTCTCTTGCCAAGTCCACAAAATGGTGGTTCACTCAGTATTCCATGGCCTCTGGCTCTTACAGTCTTTCCATCCCCTCTTTTGCAATGGCCCCTGAATCTTGTGTGGTAAGGATGAGGAGGGTGATATAAGTACGTCATTTGTGGGTGAGTAGTGCACTGACACTTATTATCTGCACTTTTATCAGATGTGGGTTTTTACATTAATCACCATCTACCATATGAGGAAACTTTTCTTGTGAGGTCTGAGAACTATGCCAATCCATGGATAGTCGTAAATTTAGAAGGCAGCTTGATATTATGTCAACCTAATAGGTTAACTAACATATGCTACACATAGGTTCACCCTGAGGCCTGTGAGCTTCCAAAACATCTGCCCTTGTCCTTTAGCAGGTCTATAGTATCAAATATATCTTTCCTCTTGTGGATGAGGTCTTAGCTCCAATGAGAAAGTGGTTGGTTGCCAAGTAACATTCATGTCACTATTGCCCATATGAGAATATCATATCACACTGTCAGTATTTTAGTTCACAGAGCTCACTTTTTACTAAGACTATTGATGACACCCCCCCCCAACAACCTTCAAGCATAAAAAAAAAAAAACTTTCTGACTAGGACTCCGTTTGCCCAAGAACTGAGGCCAGCAAATGAGAAGTGAGGCTATAAAAATTCAAATCGTGCATAACTAAAGCAACTAAAAAACAATTAATTGTTGTGTGAAGAGAAAATGCACAGAATGAGAATCTTTACCAACTATACACTTGACAGAGAATAAATTTCCTCAATATACATAGAACTCAGCAAATAATAATCAATAAATGATAACAAACTGACTCATAAAAAATGTGCCTGGGAACTGAGCACAAAATTCTTAAAAGAAGAAAAACTGGTTAAGAAATATCTAAGAATTATTAACTGTCCATGCTGATTAAGAAATAAATTCAGAACAGCTTTGAGATTCTTTTTACCAAGGCAGAATGGCAAAGATCAATGAAACAACCAACCAAAAAAGATTCTGGAGGGGACTACAGGAAAAAGATAACCATCATGCACTGCTGGGAGTGCCAGCCAGCAACTATTAAAACGAGTATGGAAATTTTTCAAAAAGGTAAAAATAAATCTACCTTATGACACAGGTATATTACTTCTTAGTATTTGCCCAAATGTATCACATCCTAAGACACAGATCCTTGCTCAGCCATGTTCATTGGTGGTCAGTTCATATTAGTTAGGAAGTAGAAACAACCTAAATGTCTTACAACAAATACATAATGAAAATATGATGCATTTACAGTGTAGAATACTATACAGCTATATGTAAAAATAAAATCATGAGCTTTACTGGTAAATGAATGGAACTAAAAGAGATCATATTGAGTAAGGTAACCTAGAGACAGAACAACAAATGCCCAGTGTTCTCTCATCTGAGGCTCCTAGCTCCAAACTATCAAGTGTGAATCTTATCCTAGAGTAACTGAAGAAAAAGTGTGGGATCTCAGAAACCCCACCACAGTAGGCTTTGAGAAATAGACAAACATCACTGAAGCATAGGACAAAGTCTTTAAAATAGCCTTTATGAAGTCCTCTAAAATGAAATTAATAAACCCTTAAAGAAGTCCATGAGTACACAAACAGTGGAAGGAAATTTATAAAAATACTCAAGATATAAAAGTAGAAAAAAGCTTAATAAAGAAATGCTAAACACAGGGAAAGCTGGGTGTAAAAACTTAGAATCTTCAACAGAAACCTCAGAAGCAAGACTTACCAATAGAACACAAGAGATGGAAGAGGCATTAGAAAATGGATACCTCAGTGAAAGAAAACGTTAATTTTTTTTTTAAAAAAAAATCCAAGTAGAAACCATCTAGGAAATTTGGAACACTATTAAAACAGCAAATCTCTGAATAATAGGAATATAATAAGGAGAAGAAACCCAGTCAAAAGCTCATAAACTATTTTAAACATAATCATTGAAGAAAATATTCCTAATCTGAGTAAAAATGTTTTCAACCAAGGTACTAGAAAGATACAGAATATCGATTATACTGTAGCAGAAATTAAATTCCCTTTGGCACATAATAATCAAAACATTAAACATACAGAACAAATTAAGACCTTAAAAGCTGCAAAAGCCTAAGTAACATATAAAAGCATATCTGTTATATCACATGATATCTAAATGAAGACTCTGAAATCCAGAAAACCCAGGACAGATATTCAATAAACTCTAAGACACTCCAAATGCCAGTGTAGACTACTATACCCAGAAAAACTTTCAATCACAATAAATGGAGAAAGAAAGATATTTCATGGTAAAACCACAAAAACAAAATAAATTTAAGCAGTATCTATAGAAATCCAACCCCTACAGAGGGATCTAGAGGGAAAAGTTTAACCAGAAAAGGTTAATCACACCCAATAAAATACATAGAATAAATAAACCCAGACCAGAAAGTCAAAAAATGGGGTAAATCCCAGAATAAGAACAAACTAACAGGAATCAACAATGATTATTGATCTATCTCAATACCAGCGGTCTCAATTCCCCAATAAAAAGACACAAACTAATATAATGGATATGAAAACAGTGTCCATCCTTCTGGTGCATCCATGAAATATACTTTAACATCAAAAATAGACATTAACGTAGGGTAAAGGGACAAAAAAAGGTATTTCAAGTAAATGGATACAAGAAGCAAGCTGATGCAGTCACTTAGACTTCAAACTAAAACTAACCAGAAGAGATAGGTGCATATATTACATATCAAATAAAAAAACCACCAAGAGGACATAGCAATTATTAACATCATTGTACCAAACACAAAAGCACCTCAGTTCACAAAAGAAATACTACTTTTTAAATCACATGTTGACCCCCACACACTGATAGTGACTTCAGTAGTAAACTCTTGCAATTGTCAGGTCGTCTAGAAAAATAAAACTAAACAAAATTCTGGAGCTAGCTGAAATTATAAACCAAATGGACCTAATAGATAGTTACAGAACATCTCACCAATATTGAGATATTGAATATTCAGACGAATATTTCTTGTTTACTTTTTCCAAAATTGAGCAAATACTTGGGCATAAAGTAAGCGACAGCAGATACAAGAAAATTGAAATAACACCGTGCATCCTAACTGACCACCACAAATTATGCCTGGATATCAATAACAGAAAGAATAGAAAGCTTACAAGCTCATGAAAACTGACCAATTCACTCTTGAATGAAAAGTGGGTTAAGGCAGATATCAAATACTTTCAATAATCAAATGAAAATAGAACACAACATATCCAGACTGACAGGGTTCAGCGAAATTCTAAGAAAGTTCTAACAGAATAAAAGCAATACAAAAACAAAATCAGTGAAACAAAGATGATTATTTAAGAAAATCGTAAGATTGACAAGCTTATTTAAATGAACTAAAATGTGGAGAGTGACTATCCAAATTAAAAAAATAAACAGAAATGAAACAGTGGGGGTGGGGGATACAAAAATGGGAATATGAGAAGGGACAGCTATAATAAAAAGAGAAATTTTGACTTATAATTATGAAAGGAATTGGGATATAAATACAGAAGGAAAAGAGAGAGGAAGAATAAATAAGATTAAAAATGTTGGGGAAAACCGTAAGGAGTCACACTATTAGCTATTTCCAGAATAATTCCATAATACATATAAGTTTGTATATATAGTTTAAATTTTTCTTATCTGGGCTGATAAAACTACCTATAAGAGCCAAGACCACATAACAAAATCCCCAAGACAAAGCAAAAGAAGTCCTCGTTTGAGGAGGTAGTCATGGCTGTCCAAGAGACTTTCCAAACATTATGAGCTATTGGTAATGACCTTGGCTGCATCCTAAATGTAACAGATAATATGGGGAAGAAGTTATTATTATTAATGAAGACACTATGAACTTCAGAAACAGGATAGAGGCTTCAGAGCCTAAAATTACCTTAATGCCTCCTCTCTGAGGACTCGGCTAGGACATGGTTCTAGGAGGCACCATGCAAATTCCAAAGGTTGGAAGCCACCAACAATACTAATTGGATTTACAACATACTCAATAAGAGGAAAGCATACTTGGTACTACAAACCTATCCAAATATCCAGGCTTAGTGTAGTAGTCGTGGATCTTGGAGGAGAACCTACAACACCACTTTACTAAACCAGCATAAACCCCAACTACATTTTAAATATTTGTCCTTATAATCCACATCCCTCATGAAGGGAATTTTTGTTTGCAACAGAAAGAAACCATAACAGAAAAACATATCCAAGCAAAGTAGCGAGCTGCGGGAGACAGACCCAATCAATGCATCTGCCGAACACTGCTCACTCCTAAAGATCAGGGGGACACTGAAGAAGAGGGGCTGGAAAGATGATAAGAGCAAGATAATCATGGAGTTTTCTGTGAGACCATTTCTCCTAGTCATGACCATGACCTTAACAAGGACAACAGGCACACCTAAGTGCATGAGACAGCCCCCAAGTTCTCAACCCTACACAACAGGGTGCAGGCAACTCCTAAATTCTGAGTGTGAGAGCGACAGTCTTCCCCAAGGAAGAGCACACCCATTGATTATCAAACAACAAAAGTCCCTGAAAACACACACACAAGTAACATTGTACATACTGAAAAGGTTAGGAGTGTATAACTATATACATACATGCATGTAACAATAATTAGCGAAGAAAGAGGCCATACATTTTTAAGACAGTAAGGAGGGTTATATTGGAGGGCTTCAAGAGAAGAAAGGGAAGGGGGTGACCATGTAAATATATCATCTCAAAACTATAAAAGAGGTAATAAACATTTTAATTTTTCTTCATTAAAATATCTGGTGTTTTTGCAGTTACTAGCTTATAATGTTTATTCCACTTTCTAATTATGTATTATCAGTATATTGCTGGTTAATATTTGTGTATTAACCTTGTAAACTCTGATATAAAAATTCACTTAATTATCCATGTTATATGAGTGCGGTATGTGGTGTCTTCAGCTACATGGTCTTATCAAGGTGTGGAGAACAGTCAAAGACAATGGTAATAGCCTCTAATGTTTCGGTGGGGTCTATAATGCCTCAGTGGCCAACAACTCCAAAAGAAAACTTTATTCCTAGGATCAGGGATTTTCCATGTTAAACTGTGGTATTTAGTGGGGGCACTTTACTGTATTATAGGGTTAACTCCATCTAAGCTCCTTGTATGTGTACATGTGTATGTACTCATTATATATGATGTATGTGTGTGTGGATATATAATATATTACATATTTTGTCAAAAAAACTTTTGACAGTTGGCTCATGTCCAACAACTCTATACAAGATGAGAAAAATTGGAGTTCTCAAATGGAAAAAATAAAATAATAAGTGATGATAAAGGAGAAAGCGAGAGACACAGAGAGATTTGATAGAGTATAAGAAAGGAAGAGGAAGGAAGAGGAAGATAAGTTTTCCATCAAATCTCTTGTTTCCAGCACTATGTTCTATACCTTAATCTATCAGTGTTCCCTTCCAGACAAACCTGAAGCCAACTCCTCTGACTTCCTTCCATTGCCAACATCTCAGTCTGTTCTGTATTACTCTGGCTCCCTATCTAGTCAATCACAACTTCCTCGATATTTTTCACATCAACTCTTGTTTTTATGCTCAAGGTAAACAGCTGGTCAACAGGTCTGACAGTCTGTAATAATTCCTCACCTCACCACTTCACTGTTACTCTTAGAGTCTACAATCACCCTTGTGTAGAGATGTTCATGGTATCAGTTACATTATTCCCCAGTCTGATCAAGGTCATTTTACTCAGCGCAGCATAAAAACAAAACAAACAAAAAAAAATCACAGATTTGATTCTCCAAACTCAGAAACATCTTCTTTCTCCCTACATTTACCCTCCTCTCATACTAATTTTCACATTTTCCCAGATACACCAGGTTGCTCTGCATTTTGTCTCTTGCACCTATTTTCTGGAGTTTCATTGTATCTTTCTCTACATCAAGCCCATTATGTGTACATTTCTTTCATGGTGTCAAATGTGACTTGTATTCATTACAAATATGTCATCTTTTATACTTGCTCATCTTAACAAATAGATGGGTGCTTTCTGTATTTCTGAACCACATAGTTCTATAGAATCTTCTGAGTATGCATAGTGACCTTAAGAGTAATAAGCACCACATAGTACCACATAAAACCTCATGGTGCTAAGTAATGCCTATTGGTAAAATCACATTGCTGCTAGAGTTTTCAAGTGTGTATGTTTGTGCAGAACAATATGATTCTGAATTGAGAAGGTCCATAGATGTTTTAGAGGAAAATGGAGAAAAGAATCAGTACTATATGTCAGAAATGGAGAAAGAAGACTCCAGGTACTGATCAGGGAGAAATGTTTGACAGTATTCTCAGCCTGAACCATCTCTGGGAAGTCACAATTATTGGTGTGAGTCAGAAAATAATATCACTCCATGGGCTACAGGTCTCTGGGCTGTAACACAGCTGAGATTTTCTGATTCCAATGGGGCAAAGAGAAAACCACCCCAGGCTTCCTCTGCAAGGGTCAATTAGAGACAAACCATTTGACTCATAAAAAGGTATTTACCCACTCTGAGAAACTCTGAACATTTCCACACTCTTGAGGCTCTCATGTTCAGTACAGCAGAGAGCGAAGCTTTAAACCTTTATTTGCTGTTAACACACACTGCCCAAGAAATCAAACAATCTCTAAGTATGATTTCTGTGTATAAACTCCTTGAAGCTATTATTGAGCTCACAATAGGTTCTCCAAACTTCTATTAAAATATCAATAGTATTTTTCAGAGCTTAAATTGAGCGGTGATTTTATTTCAGGCTGATCCTATAAAACACTTTTCTTCGAAGATTCTCTTGTTGTTGCTAAAAATGAAAGCCATTCAAACGAGCAGTGATTGAAACAGTAAGAAAGAAGGGGTGAATCAATACTGCATTTTCCAGGGCACTATCTCTGCTTTTGAAAAGAGTTCATTAATAATGCCCTTTTGGGAGAGGTAGCCAGCAACTTGCTCACAGTGCATTCAGGGGTGAGCTGAACGGATGGATTTCTGGAAGGCCTCTTGAGAGAGTGACTGCTGAGGAGGTAAAAATCACTGGTGGAAGGTACATGTGCCAAGCAGTCATCCAGCATTCTCAGGGGCTGTGGATGAAATGTATCTTCAAGGCTTGCAAGCATTTTCCTCTGCACCTCGTTTGAGCATCATTTGAGACAGAGCTTGAGGGAAAAGCAAGAAGAGAACCATCAATGTCAGTGATATCTGAGCTGTGCTCTCCATCTGGTTCATTAGATCAAGACTAACTCATCAGAGAATCCTATTCCTTAGCCACTGGTGGTCACTAAATTTATATTCAACTTTTACTTTTTCCCACTGTTTGTTTTTTGCTTCAGACATTTCACTGAGGACAAGAAAATTTATCCGTGCTTTTGAAATCTAGGAGGTTTAGAGCAAAAAATTCTAATTTCCATTACATTTTCCTTCATTCAAATGAAGGAATTAGAACTATGCTATTGTTGGAATGTCTTCTTAAGGAACAGGAGGATTCTCATACATAACAGAAAATGTCAAGAAAGAATGGTAAAAAGACAAAAGATTTAGGGTGGATAAATAGATCAAAGGCAAGATTGGGAAGGGTTAAAACCTTTCACATGGAGGAAAATGATTAGTTCAAGTTTACAGCCAGAGGAGATTCAACACTGAATGCAAGGAGTGGGTTAAAAGATGTCAAAGCATTACAGAGTCTGCTGGTGACCCGGAGCAGTGTACACTGGACATGGGCATTTCTTCATGAAGGTTAGTAATGCTTCTAATACAGGAAAATGAGAGGTGAGCATGCTGTCTTTCCAAGCATAAAATGGACCCATAAGGGGTCTCTAGAAACTATTCACCCAACCAATGCTATATATTTTAGTTACTTTAAATGCAAGAATTATATCTAAGATTATAGATAATTAGTAGCAGCCCTTATTAATACAGATGATTATGTCAGTCCTTTAACCAGACCTTAGGAAGAAAATGTCCTTGAATGCAAATCCCAGAGTAATTGTTGTCTGGCTCTACTAATACACATTTTGTACTTACTTAATGCCTTATCATTTCAAAATTAAAATGAATATGAAATTGAAAAAGACTGTAGAATTATAAGGAGTGAATGATGTAGCATAGCCTCATGTTTCCAGCCACTAATCAATCTGATTTAAGATTTGTTAGTTATGGCTTCTACCTGTCCATAAACTCACAGTTTTTCCTGTAATTTTGTCTATTTCACTCAGCAGTATCACCTCACTTTTGACTAGTCAAGGAAGAACCATAGTCACAGACAGCACAAAAGTATAATTGACTATCTAAAAACAGTCCTGCTCTGACTCTCATGCAAGCCTTTGCTACCTTTAATGAGTATTTCTGCAAGCTCTCATTGCCCGACTTCGGCTCTTGTCCTTCATGCTAGCTGAACTCAACAGAGCAGCCAAAACGACCCTGTTGAAAGTTGTGAAGTCATGTTGCTTTTCTCAACAGTCTCTGGGGGCTTGACATTTCTACTTCAGTAAAAGGAAAAATTCCTTCTTACATTTCCAACTGTGTCTTTACATGTCTTAAAATACGCCTTTGGAGCCAGGTGGATGATCAACGCCAGAAATTCCAGAACTCAGGAAGCTGAGTCGATTGATGTAGGTTTTGAGAACAACCAACATTACATAATAAGCTTCAGGTGAGCCTGAGTTACATAGCCAGGCCTTATGTCAAGAAATCCTTATACATACATACATATATACATACATACATACATACACACACACACACACACACACACACACACACACACACACACACACACACACACACACATGCATGCTTTTTGGACTTTTACTGAATATTCCATAATAAAGAATCCAAATAATTTGCAAATGCTGATTAAATAGTTGTAGTATTTTATTATATTTGTATGACTGATATATTCTAGTGTTTTGTGACATGGGATGTCTGTCTATACGCTGTGAATACCACTGGCTAATAAAGAGACTGTTTTGGTCTATGACAAGACAGCTTGGAGGCAGACGGGAATTCCAAGCAGAGATAATGATGGAGAAGGTCAGAGTCAAAGAGATGTTGCAGGTTGGTGCCAGATAAAGCCAAGGAGCCACATAGCAATACACAGATTAATGAAAATGGGTTGCGTTAAGTTGTGAAAGCAGTTGGTAATGAGTCTGAGCCATAGGTCAAATCCTTTGTAATTAATTTAAGCCTTGTGTAATTATTTTATAAGCAGTTTCTGGCCCATGGGTGGGATCATGGGCTAAATGAACCAGAAACTTCTGGCTACAGTTTCGTCTTAGGGTCATGTCTATCAAATAATGACATCGTGTCAAGCCTTTTTCAGGTTTCTGTGTCCACTGACCCTTTTTGCATTAGCTTCTCACCTGGTTTGTCATCAACTGTCCATATACTTTGAAACCAAGCTAATAGCAAGTGCAATGCAGACAGATGCTTGTCTGTCTTTCATTTGGAAGGTAGTGATTTACAAGTGAAAGGACTTGGGTAAAGCACACAGCTAGCAACACAGAACTGTTCTGGGTTCTTATTTCCACTGGGCAGAGCTGGTCCATCTGAGAGCAGAGGAGGAGAGTCTATACGAGCAGGGGGATAGGGATTATGAGAAAAATTCCCACAGTAATGGCTGGCTGGAGCTCTGGGGACCTCACTGAATTGGGAATTGCCACTGGAGATCCATTGGGAGGGGGAGCTGGGCCTTCCAGGGGTGGACGGCTTTCGACTGGCATGAGCAGTGTGTAGAGCCATGAAGGCTGGGATCACACTGTGTTCCTGTTCAGGGACTGGCACCTTGGAGCCCATTCCCTATAGAGGAACACCAAACCCAGCATTGACTTTGGGATGAGTGAATCGGACTTGCCTGGAGTGGATGTGGAGTGCTGGGCTGGCCTACCACCTTGGGACTTCTTACCCTTTATGGAGAGGGGATGGGTGGATGGGGAGGGGGAGGCTGAAAGTTGACTGGGAGGGATTGGGAGGAGGGAAGGGAGGGGGATCAGGAGATACATGGTTAAAAAAAGACTTTTATTTAAAAAATAAAATGAACATACCAAAAAAAAAAAATACGAAGAAAACAAAGAAAGAAAAGGCAGTGGGCAATCTGTAAAGACTAAAAAGGTGGAGTGTGACAGAAATCTAGCTTATCTGACTTTTGCACAAATGTATCAACAACTTACACTGAAATTTGAAGATGAAGAAGACAGAGGATGTTGACTACACAAAGAGGGAAGAGTCATGGTCATTAACATCTTCAGTTTTCCCAAGTCTAGAAGTACAGAAAAAAGGGAAAGGAAATTTCAGAGAAATAATTAGTTGTTTCCATGGATGTGACAGTGTAGATAATGAAGTAGGGGAAAATAATTAGTAGTTCACAACTGTAACATTTTAGGAAAAGGGGAAAAAAAATGGCCTTATGAACCTACATAAATTAGACTCTATATATCCTCCTCATGGGCTTAAAATAGTAAAAAGGAAACAAATTTAAGAGAAATAATGAGGAATAATCAAATGCAAGTTCATCGACTTGGTCTTCACCTTAGAAGAGAAGGATAATGGGAAAGAAAAGCATACAAGCAAATTCACTGCTAGAAAGACCCTTGGCCACCCACACTCTTCATGATGTATTTGCAGGGAAGACCATGACGGATTCTCCGTAGAGGCGTAGATGAGTGTGGCAGTAGATGGTTCCCATACTCAGATGTTCGGTGGAATGACTGCTAGTCACCTTCCTGACAACCCTAGCTCCTCCCCGCCAGGGTGGGGCTGAAAAAGCCACAAGAATACGTACTGCCACCGTGAAATCAATTTTGGCTAAACAGGAAGAACTGGTTGGTGAAGCAGACATGGCAGGCCCTCAGGGAAAAGTGGCCGTATCACCTCGGAGATCGTAGTAATCCAAGAAGGGAAAGTCAAGTTAGAAGCCCTGGACATAGAGATTGCAAAATATTTTATCAGGATGCTATCTGGAAGAGACACTAAATGACTCTACACATGAGAGTGCGAGAGAAAAACACTAACTTCAGCTCAGAAAGTCATATGTTAAATATATGAACTGTGTGTGTGTGTGTGTGTGTGTGTGTGTGTGTGTGTGTGTGTGTTTCATAAGCATACATACAGATGCTATTTTAACCCTGGTCTAGAGATATTTTCCCTAATGAAATAAGCATTTTGTTATTGGGCCTATAAAATACAACTTGTACAACAGAAAATGATTCCTTGTGTCTACTATCACGGTTCTCTAAATTGTACAATTGTATGTTAGCGTAGAGACAGAGATTCTAAATTTTGTTCCAAATATAGAAAAGGTGTTTATACACAAAGACATCTCTATCCTGATTTTGTGTAGTATTGTAATAGTGGTTGGATCCTTTACACATTACTTTTATTTACTTCTCTGTCATAGCGTATCAGCCTTCTCAGGCACAGGTTTGGAAGAGCACTTTACTAAGTTCCTATCTAGAATTGTTAGTGAGGCTAACCATCAAAAGTCCATGTTCATGTGTTCCCAATCGCATCGTGACTATGCTCTTTATGAAACGATAAACAAGCCCTAACACCTGGAACTCCTGAGTATGTCTCTTACCAGATAAACGTCATTGGATACTGGTCCCTGTCCTTGTCCCATTGCTGTGGCTGTGATAAAATGCCCTGAGAAAAAGCAATGTACGGGGGGGGGGTTATTTTACTTCACAGACCCAGGTTATAGTTCATCACTGTAGGGTAGTCGCGGAAGGAGACGTATGAAACATCTGGTCATGTCACATCCACAGTCAAAAGAAGTGAATGCATGTGTGCTTTCTTGCTTGAGTTCAGCTCCGTGTCTCCACTCTTGCACATTCACCCACATCTGGCTAGAGCAGTGGTCCTCAAACTTCCTAATGCTGCAGCACTTCAGTACAGTTCCTTAGGCTGTGCTGACCCAAAACCATAAAATTATTTCCATTGCTATTTCATAAGTGTAATTTTGCTACTGTTATGAAGCATAATGTAGACTTTTTTGGAGATACAGATTTTCCAAAGGGATTGAGAACCTCTAGCCTATAGGAATAGCCCACTACAGTAGGCTGAGTCTTTCCATATTAATAAGCTTACTTTAGACAATCTGCCACATATATGCCCATAGACCGGTACAATGTAGATAACCCTCACTATGACTTCCAGGTGACTTAGATATATGTCAAATTGACAGTTAAAACTAACAGTGCAGCCATCTAAGAAGTACAAATATAGAAAGAACTTACTTTTTCAGACAAGTTAGGGTTATTTTTATTTTTAAGTTGTATGTGCCTTTATTCTAAGTAGCATGAACACAACCATGTGGAGGGTAAAGGACAGATGTCATCTTTCTCCTTCCATCATGTGGGTTCTGGAATCTGGTTTAGACCATCAGACTTGGCAGTGGGTTCTCTTACCTGCTGAGTCATCTCATTCGCCCCAAACTAGCTTACTCTCAGTGGTACTTGGGTTGGCTGTCATTTTGTAAAGTTTTCTTCCCATTATCTATATACTTCATATTATAATTTCCAACCACAGAACCTGGGCTGCATTTTTGAGATAATAGAACACCACAGTATTAGAGGGTAAAGAGAGATGCCTGATAACTCTGACTTGAGGGCACTCTTTTTACACATATTAGTTGCATAAAATTGCCTCTAAAGATTTTTTTGGCAGTCAATGCTCAGCATCTTTTATTTACTCTCCCCACCCCAAACCAGGAGATCAGATCATACCAACCAACACAGATCTTAACCTAGGAAAGAGGAACTACCAGATAGTTAATCTGAACTGTATCCAGAAAATATCATTTAGAGACATCCCTTGGGGAACCGAAAAGTTTTCTAAATCAAAATGAAGTCATATTTGGTATTGTAATGGCTGTTGACCTCCAATCGCCAGTCCTTTCAAAGATTAAATAGAACAGTATTAGCTTAAAGACAGCATAGGCTTCATAGTAAGATACTTGGAACTAAGTATTTTATAACCCTGGTTCTACTCTTATTCTGTGTATGATATTGTTTCATGCAACTTTATAGACTTATTTTAAATAGGCATATTCTGCCTCAAGATTGAGGTATATAAATAGAGAGTGGAGAGAGGTAACTATTTTGGAATGGAGGAGGTGTTTGTGTAAGAGAGAGAGAGAGATATTCCTGTGAGGGTGTGCACAGTCACATGATGTACATCTAGACATCAGAGGAAAATGCCAGCTTTCCTGCTCTATCATTTTTTATTTCGTTCTCCTGAGACAAGTTTTCAACTTGGTTAGTTTGATAGAACAAAATCTGGGTTACATATCTAAATGTCCAAACTCAGTTTTTCAATAACTGTAGAGGTCCAAAGTCAAATCCTGTGTTTACATGGCAATCAGTCTTACCCACTAACCCATCTCCCTAGTCCTGAATAAACATATTTTCAACAGACACTTGTGACACTTACATTGACTATTATCACTGCTGAGACAATGAACTCAGAAAACTGGAATTTCTCCAGGATTCTCATGACTGAAGAAATACGACACTGAGGGCTTAGTACCGGTCAGAGCAGGGTCTTATTTCCAGAAACAGAATTCACATAGTTCTAAAAACTGGTCTTGTCTCTTTGAAGGAAGACTGGAGCCAGGACAATGGCACCCCAATAATAATCTCAAGTGGAGCTGCCTAGTTACACGTGTCTCTGATCTCTATTTAAACTTAAGATTCATATTTGGACTCAAAATCTAGACTTCTGGTACATTGGACCCCTTCATTCTTCTTCCTAGTGTGGACACATTATTAGCTTTATTTTCTACAATTAATTAAAAAATTAATGATGAAATAAAGAAGTAAACTCTGACTAAGCATTGAATCAGGATCATAGAGCAGCAAAGTTGACTCTCATAACTCTATATTTCATTTTTGAAAAAGTTTTCACTCTTCTGTGAGTAATATTGCCTCTTAGCTATAATTTTATTTTATCCAAAGATGTATCAGAAACAGGAGACTTTAGAAAATAACATAAAATAATAGTAAATTTTCATAAAGACAAAATTGGATTGGATTTGGCTTTATTCCAAGAATAACTAAGAGGGAATTGCAGCTTTAAATTCTAAATAGAACAAGACAGAGAGCTTATGCATCAAGTCTACTGCTTAAGAACAGATCACATTACCAAATACCAGAGCCAGTAAGACTGTTCAATTTTACTTACTCTGAGCTCCATCCAGGAAGAGGGTTTTGTCATAGAGTATATAGCACGATTGACTTAACAACCAAGAAATTATTTAATACCATATGAATGCAAGTTTATAGCTCAACTAGAGTAAATCTTAGATTATTGAAACAATTTTAAGTTGAAATTACAAAAGCATTATGGAAGATCCCTAAATAATAGTGGAGAATAGAATTCACATTAAGAAACCCATTGTGACAAAAACATCTGTATATCAAAAGTTTGTGTATGTTGAATGGCTGTAGTTTGCAAAATAAAAACTGGGAAGCAAAGTAAGTTTGAGTTTTAGCATGGTCTTGTGCTGAATCCTGACAGATTATCACGAGCAGTTAGGAAATTGAGGCAGGAGTCTTCATAAATTCCCCCAAATTACAGTGATGGGTGCCAGTTAAAATCATCTGATACAGTTTTCTGATTGAGAAGTAAGGAACTATTTTCTTTGTTTCCATATATTTAAGATGGTAAAGAAGAATTATTAGAAATGAGTATAAAAATAACTCCCCTATCCATCCATCTCATATATAAAATGGACTCAGCCTCAGGGCTATACTGGAAACTTGCAAGTTTACAAATACTACTCTCAACTTTTTCCAGTGAAAGTTTTGGAATCTTGAATGATGGTCCCCATAAGAAGAACCTTCACTTGTTTTTAAGTTGATTAAAATATAACTTAAAGAAAAGTTTCTATCTGTTTCAAAGAGAAGCTTCCTGTGTAAGTGGTGAAGGCTACATTTCTGTGAATATAAGGACAAATATTTTTATATTGTTCTTAGGGAGTATGCTGGTTATTAAATTAGTGATTGTAGGCTCTCTTCCAATAACCATGAGTTCTTTAGTACTGATGAGTCCCAATGGGTACATCTTCTGTCACTGGAGGTAGAAGGAACATGTTTAAAGATGGGGCAGAAGTCTTTAAGAGACAGAGGAGTTTGATGTGAAATTGTGCATTCTAGTAACATTAGAAGTTGCACCCACAAAATCTCATTAACATGGCTGCCCAAATATGAGCTGAATGACACCAACAAACATTCCAAACTGCATAGACAAAGCCCTTGAAGCCTTAAACCTACACAGAGAACTAGAGGCAAGAGTAGAGACAGGTATAGAGGAGCTGGTACTCCTCAGGTGAAAGCATACCACACCAATTGCTTGTCTACTGCTAAGTGATCAACCCTGAAAGCATATAAGTATAAAGAACATTATATTGACTCAATAAGTTCTATTTAGAATTGTGTGTGTGTATATACCCATGTATGTATGTATGTATGTATGTATATATATGTGTGTGTGTTATGTATGTATGTATATGCATTACAGTTAATACAAATGAAGCCATAAATTTGAAGGGTAAGGGTGAGTATGTGATAAGATTAGGAAGGAGGATAGAGGATGGAGAAATGTTGTAATTAAATTACAATCTTAAAAATAAACACACCAAAAAATCCAGAAAGATTTTTCCAAATTATGTATAAGTGTATAAATTAGTTTTCTAAAATTAAGTACATTTCTCTAATTAGGAAGTCCTTATTCTTTCCCTTCTCCAGAGGATTAATAACCCAATTAAAAACAACATGAACAAGTATTTTTACAATTTTGAACTTAACATAAATATAATAAATGCAAGTATTCCTTCACCCATCTTGACTTATGAGACTATGTTGTTCCATAGAATGAAAGTTGTTCTGCCTTCCTGGGATATAGTATTCTCTCATAGGATTATGCCATAATTTATATTGCTCTTATCAGAATGAACAGTGAATTGAATTGATTTCAAGCTAGCATGAACTTTATAGTTATGAGCATATGTGTGTACAAACTATTAATTCACATACAAGGCAAAATATATAACCTCAGTAGTTTGTTAAGAGTGAATTGATGATTCCAAAATGTTTTTGAGAAAGATAAGGTTGCTGTGAAGACCTTCTGATACTTCCTTAAAGTTATAAATGAGCCTCTAAAAAAATAGGTATCACTATACTCTCAGGTTGTGTTACCAAGAATTTGTCTTAAACTTCCATGCTAGTTTGAACACATATTCATACATTCTTTAGGAGACAAAGTTGTATTTCCTCTGGTTGGCAGAGGATTGGAAGTGACTTGCTTCTAATGAATATACGTGCAAAGAGAAAGTGAAAAGAGTTGAAAAACCACTTGAGGTTCCTCAACTGGATATGCCAGACTGAACCAACCCACCTTGGGACTCATTAGCGTCCTTGGGTAATGGATGGGGGAGGGGGGAGGGGAGGCTGAAGGGGGACTGGGAGGAGGGAAGGAAAGGGAGCGGTGGTAGATATGGAAAAAAAATCTTTTCTATTAAAAAATGGGGGGAGGTTGGAAGAAAATAAAAAAATAGTAGCTTTAACCCAGAAAAACAAAAAATCAAAAAGAGTAGAAAAACCTAGCTGGGCTCATCCTAACTAGCTTACCAAGTTATTTATCTCCAGAAGCAACATCTAGCCACGGGCATAAAGCCCCAACAACACAATGAATATCATATCCTTAAGCAAAAATGTGAGTCTCGCGGTAAGACAAGTACAAGCTTGGAGTCACTTTTCAAAATGTCGCTTTAAATGCAACCAGGTCATGAGAATAAAGAGATGATCAGCAAAGCAATAACCCAGTAGTGTCTAGGATCAGATCTCAGAGCCGGTGAGCAAAGTCTAAATAAAGCCTACAGTTTGGTTATAGGTCTTGTGCAAACATCAATATCTCACTTTTGGTATTGTGTAGATATTGCCACTGGATGAAGCAGTATAAAAGAATTCTGTATTAGAAATAATAATGGATATAACCAATAATAAATTCAAAGAGGAGTGACTAACCTCTAACTGTGTGGACTGATTATGACCAATGAGACTAATTCTTATTTCCAAAAGAGTCATAAAGCCTCACGCTAGGAGTGGCACTCACCCAGATACACCATCTAAAGATAAAGTTTCCTATGAGCAGACTCTTCAGTAAAATTTTAGTAGAGGATTATTTGCTGGAGATGGAGATACTTAGGGGATAATTTTGAGAATAGCGTGACAATTAGTAGTGGGAGTTTTCCTGGTGGACATCCATGTATTATTATTCAGTTATAAATACCCCCCCTGGTGTTTAGAGAGATATAACATTGAGTGTAAAACATTGTTCTACATACTGCATATATCCATCCTGTTTATCCTATGATTATGCTGTTGGGGAAATGAATGAATGCCTTGGGAAATATGCAACTGTTAAATGACTGAGCCAGAGTTTGGAACCAAGTAGTTATATACTCAAGACCTGTTCCCCAATTCCCTGAGCATCCTACATCTGAGGAGATCCTCATTTCTCCCTCAGAGACACACACTATTGGTAATCTTTATCTTCAGTAGATATTGTTCATATGAGGGCCTCACTTTTCAAATATCTCTTTGCCTCAATAGCCTATTGAGAAAGATAATTTTCTCATAATGGATGTGGCCTTTGTACCACAACGCTGAGAGACTGTTAAGAGAATGAGATGAAGAATAGCCAAACGCTCTATAAATCCTAAAGTATCAGCTACTATTAAGATGTAATTTTATTCTAGCAAGGGAGCATCCTTGAGATGTCTAGAGGGAGGGTTAATGTGAGTAAGCAGTTTTCTAAGTATAAATAGAGCTTCAAGAAAAGTGTGACAACCTTTAGATCAAGGGAATGACTAAAGCAAGGGAAGCCTCATGGTATTAGAGGTTCTTATGTGTTAAAAAGAATTTACTCACATGAAAAATCTACTGACTGATCTGTTAGAAGTTCTTTGTTTCTTTTAGAATCACAAAGGACTACCATATAAATGGAGAGTTTGATTTTTATCTTCTACTACATAGGCTGTTAAAATTTACAACTCCTTTATGAGCTATAGGCCTCCAAAAATCTTACATTAGTACCAAGTAATTAAAATATACAACTAAACCTAAATTATGTGAGCTGAGCTGAATTAGAGTCAGTGCCTTTGGATTAATTATCAGTGATGTTCAGGAATGGACTAATGAATACACCGACTAGAGAGTACCACTAACAGCTGATTGTGGTAGCAATCTTGCAATTTAACACTCAAAGACAGAAATTTGAATATCCATGGGGCTAATAATTTTTATAATTGTTTTATAAGTGTCTACCCTATTTTTCAAAGATGTTTTAGAAACAGACGGCGATGAACACATGTTTCCATGCCCCCAGCACATACTCTAAGACCATGAGAAAGAGAGTAAAAGCCCATCTTAATTGATTCACATTTTGAGGAAGATAGAGAACATGTCTAAAGACACCTTTGAATCTTTCTGCATGAATAAATACTTTAAAACATTAAAATTATAAGAGTAATTGTTTTATCAGTCAGCCAAACATATAAATACATTATTTATGGGGGCTTTCATTTTCCTTAGTAGCAAACGTTTATTTATTTCAGTTAACAGGCTCTAATATCTTCTTTCTCCATTTTTCCCTATAATCCCCATATTCAGAAAATCACTGAAACCTATAAATTACCTTCTTGGATTACCTATAAAGTATATCTCCTTACATCCTCTACTAAAGCTACTACCTCTGCTGTGATGATATATTGTACATTTAATAAAACACTCTGGAATGTCAGAGGACAAGCCACCCACAGAGCCAAGACATGAAGGTCAGGGAATGATGACCCATGCCTTTAATCTCATCACTCAGGAGACAGATCCATCCACCTGGATCTCTGTGAGTTCAAGGCCTAACGCCAGGCAGTAGTAGTGCACACCTTTAATCCTAGCTCTAACAGAGTTGAGTCAGACATAAAGTATCAGGGCAGGGAAAGAAATATAAAGCAGGAGAGTTCAGCATTCTATCTGAGCAACCAGTCAGTATGATGACCTGTAAAGATAGGACTTGCCCTGTTCAGACTGGGGAACTTGCTGGGTAAGAATCAGGTGTGGTTTGTTCTCAATCTCTGATATTCCAGCTTTTTCCCAATACCTGGCTCCAGGTTTTTATTTATAATTCTAAATAGAATTCGTACAACACTTACTTGTAAGGACCATCTTCAGTCAGTAATTTCTCATTAACCTTAATCTTTCCACCATCTCCTGACTTACATCCATGCCGCTAAGCTGCACTCCAGTCTAGAACAGTTGATGACTATCATCCTCTGGAAGGGAAAGGAGTGGTCCTTCTCTCTCCAGCACCATGCCATTCGATAAACAGCATCCTGAACTCTCAACTACGATGTGATGCTTCTTAACTTTATATTTACTCCTCTAGTTCTTACTAGTTTATATTATTCTTCCATTTCCTGAATATTTTACAACCCAGACTTCATATCTGCAGCAGGTCAGTTGTTCAGTTTTCATAATTAGACAATCTCTCAAAGCTCACTATCAGCCAATGCTAATTCCTATGCAAGATGCTTAAATCCACTTTCCTATATGGGTATCAAGAACTCTCTTCCTTCGGGTCCATAGTATTTTGCATCTCATGGGATTTGATGAATCTTTATTATATTTATATTTTGTACCATTTTCTATATCTGGTTACAAAATACTGAGCAAAGTAACTGTAACCCATGATTCATCATTGAATAGATAGAGTGACCAAATAGAATTTTTCAAATAGGAAATCTCTGTAAATATGCATTGAATTAAAATGGCTTTGAGTGAGCAACAAAGGAAAATAAGATTACATCCTCTTGATACCATTTCTTATGCTATCATGAGGACCTCTGATCGCATATAAAACAGAAGAGTTTAATCATCCTTGCAATCTTTAACTCGGTAATGTAATGAAGCCCACACATTAATATTTTTAAGTAAAATTAAAGAATACAGAATGGATTGCAGATAAAAACATCCTGAACATATTTCCAGGAAACAATATTCTTGACACCAAAACATGACTTTATGTGATTCGGTTGTTTATACCTTTCTAGGGCAGTTTCTTATTTCATGTTCCAGATAGCATTTCCCTAAATAAAGCTGCATGAAACAAATGCCATTATGATTTCTAGCATTCATTTCCAGTGAAGTTCCTGTTAGGCTAGAGCCATAACTATGATGGAAAGGGTTTGGAAAATCCCGCCGTAGCAATAACTGTGTCTTCATACATCAAGCTAGAGAATTAAAGTAGCATCTACACAGAACAGGAAACTTTCTGGATGGGTAACACAGTCTAGGTGGACTTTAAAGCATAATGGGAAATGATCAGAAGCAGACAATTCCAAGGCCCGAACAGTTAGAGACAAGATAGGTCACTTCTAAGCAGGATATCTATCTATTTGTTCCCCTTATAAATAGATACGTGTGGTAGGCAATGTGTTTACAGATGATGTCAGCAGCATGGAAAAGTGAATTTCTCATATAATGGCTGGGCAAATGAAAATGCTCTGAAACTTCTGGCAGTAATTAGACCAATCTTTCTCTTTGTTATTAACCTCATTTGATGGTTAAATCATAAAAAGCAAATTTTCTGAAAGACTCTTGTCAGTACCTGCTTCTTACTACTTATTTTGTTCATGCAGTCACTGTTTATCCTAGACTACATTCACTTTCTAACTCCAATATTAACATCCTGGAATATCACTGCTGTATTTTAAAATGTCCATAGGCTCGCCCATTCCTTGACTTAAAGACTTTTACACAAATTGATATACAGAAAATATTAAATGTTCGTATAATACATTGTATTTTATAATATATTATATTGTAGACCAAGGACCATCTGCACAGAGGAGTCACTGCCTACAGTGAACTGGGTCCTTCCACATCAACCATCAGCCAAGAAAATGAACTACAGGCTAACTCAGGGGAGGAAGTTTTCCAAATAGAGGATCTCTCTTCCAGTTGACATAAAACCAGCCAGCACACTTGGGGATAAACATCTCAGTTTCCTTAGTATCCAGAAACCTTAGGTACCCTTATCTTTATGTCTTACATTCTCAAAAAATACTATTCTGTGGAAGCAAGAAATTCTTGCTTTTTTCTAAACTGATACATTTTACTGACTTTTTGTTAGAACATAAGAGATAAGAAACAAGCCAATTGTGAACATTACAAAGTAGTCTGTATTTTGATGTTGTATTTTATGGGACGGCAATTCAAGAACCAACTGACAGTCAGTGTACTCACTGAATAACGACCTTCACCCCAGAAAACACCAACTCTTATGCTCAGGCTTTTCCCATTTCCGAAATCGAGTGTTACATTACCAAATTGTGAGATTAATTTTGTTAGGATTGAGAAATCATGAAAAATAAATAATGCTGAGGAGGGCATCCGGAAGTTATGGACTTCAAAAATAACTGACAGGGATGGTTACTGGTTTTACCTGTATGGATGATAATTCCAGGGAAAAGTCATTAATTAAGAAAGGCTTAGCAAGGAACGTGCCTTCAGGAAAGCAGTTGATGAAAACCCTCACTGTGCAGGTTGCTCTTTTAGAGGAAAGCAACCTTTCAAAATATTTAGATTTGGATTTGGTAGTAAGGATCAGTAGATGGAAGGATTTCAAGGAAAAAGAAAATGTTTTCTAAAGAAATATTGCTTTAAAAGTCATATGCTTCTGTGCTTCATCCTTAGAAAACAAATGCTAATTTTGTGTTTAAACTGCCAGTTCACAGGGAAGTGATCTGAATCCCCTGTACCCCTGAGAGATTTTTATCCTTTACATATTCCAAGCCAACTTAAAATACTGTGCAATTGCCAAACCTCATATTTAAAATATGTGCTTATCATTCAACTCAGGGTAACATCAGCACACTGGAAACTGCATTCTAATTAATAAATCAGAGACTTAACCACTGAAACATCACTCACACATATGAGATGGCAACAGTGAGAACTATTAAAAATAGTAGCACGCCTGTCACTCTTCTAGGAAATGTGGAAATAGGCCTTTTCGGGTTTATTGGCCTACATTATTTATCAGTGTTTGGCTTTAATATATGGATTTACTCAACACTGAATGAATATAATATTTCTCCTAGAACAGACAGCATTAATTTGTATCTCGGACAAACTGTCAATAGGATAACGAGCCCACGAGGGGGCATGCAATCAATGATTTGTACCTAGTGACTTCTTGCCTTGGGTTGTTTTAGGAAAATATTGCTTTTTCACTTTCGTTCTTGCTCATAAGCACAAAGCAAGCAGAGATAGCAGGGGACAAAACAACCTTCTCCCCAGCTTGATATGATTTCAGAAAGCAAGCTGCAACTCCTACAGATATATTAGAAGCTGGCAGACACTCTTGTTCCAACATACAGGCGACAACAAGAAGCGGAAAAGGCACAAAATAGAATTAAGGGAAATTTAAAGAATGAAAAGACGGATTTACAGACAAAGAAGCTCTTGGGGAAAATAGGAAGCTTACAAAGCCACTTGGTTACGGTAGAAGAGCACAGAGAAGGTCTGTGGATCCTGCTTCTGTCCTCATTCACATCTTCCCACACATCTAGGCTGTGATACAGGTTCCTAACACTTGTCTACAATTCATTCACCTGGGTTTCATTTTCCTCCAGCTTATGCTCCTGTTGCAGCTGAACTCTTAAACCTGGGCACCCCAACTGGGTTGGAAAGTTTAGCCTGGTGGTTAATGTTCATGCTACCTTTCTTCTATGTACCGGTATTCCTTACATGAAGCTGTACTCTTGGATCCAAGATGACTCCTACCTTCACTCTCCGTATTTGCCAGCCTAACTCTACCACTCCAATAACCTGCTCACACCCTCAGATGTTTCTTTAATGAGATTTATCTTTTCACCTGGAGCTCAAAGAAATTCAATCATATGTACGAAGAAAGAAGTCATAGGGATTATAGCCTCTAATTGAAACAGTCACAGTTTAGAATATGTTTTGGAGTTAAATTAAAAAGGAAAAAACCTGTGGGTGTCCCACATTCTTCGGCTTGATGCCGCATGTATCTGGACTGACAGCAGAGTGGCTGATTTTGTAGTTAAGCAACATTATACTTCCTGCAACCCACTCCCAGGAGAGATATCAAACAAACAGGAGCAGAAGATAATGCTTAGTAACTACACAACACATTACTTCTAATTTTGTGCAATTGATGTACCAAATAGAGAACTGTGTAATACTAAGCGTCACCTGCATACCATTTGGAATACAATCAGTAATGGCAGAAGCCACTTCTCAAATGATTACCCTAGAGGGCAAGAAGAGCTGGGGAGAAATCCTTGTTTCATAGATTAAGGGATAAAGACAATGATTAAATAAGAATGATAGCCTTAAATTTGCGCAGCTGTAGACAAATTTACCTGATCACTCTTTCTCTGCCTTAACATAAATGTGTTTTTTTTTACCTCCCACTGAATCACTTTTAACTTGAATTTGATCACAAAAAGACTGACAAAAGCATAATCAGAAGAGGCAAAACCGGTAGGCAAAGAACAACACATTTTTCCACCAGATTATGAAGACAAACAGGATTGAGATAAGGCAATAGGTATCTGTTGTGTGAAGGGCAAAGGAAGTAGGGGCACACACAAAAGAGTTTACCCAACATTTGGGTGGAATCCTTCAAAAAGCTTACAAATAGCTAAGTCATAATACACCAGAATGTCAGACCAGAATCTAGCAAAACATCAGCCCTGTTCAATATTCAAAAACCGGCCTCTTCATTTCTTGTGAGCACCCTATAAATAATTTATCTATCCAGCACAAGATTGCTTTATAATGGATAAGAAGCAATTGAAAACTGTTCCTACCAACAAGTACTACCTAAAAAAATCAGTGGAAAAATGAAGGGATAAAGCCTGGGTATAGACTATCAGAACTTACAGGGTCAATTCCAGAACACATTATGTTGCGAAAATGACTGCCATCTATTTTATGTCAGATTTAAGTCACTGTTTACAAAGTGAGAGTGTATTTGCCCTCTATTCACCCAAAATAGGATACTCATGACAGACAAAAGAAATGATTCTTCCCAAGTCTAGCTCAGTGGGCCACTGAGCTCCTGGACAACAGTATGGGTGAAAGGTTACTTACAGGAGCATATTTGGCTCAAAGGCAGCTGCATCACTGAAAATCCCACACTAGCATGTGTGATGACTCATGAAAGTTGCCAGCCCCCCAGGCCTAGAGCTGTGCAGAAGAATTTCAGGCAGTTCAGCTAGCTGGAAAGTCTCCATGAATAACAGATAGACAGTATAGGAATGATAGGCATGGGAGAAGCAGTATTTATTGCTCAGTTCACTGAGTGGGATAGAATTGTGTTCACAGAAGGATTAAGAAAGAGGTTGATTCAACATAAACCTTGGGACTGATGCAGGGGTTTAGTGGGTTGGCTGAGTCCCATGGTGAGACATGATTTTTATGTGATAGGAAAGTCTTTAGCAGATCAGAACGACTTAAGCCAGCATGTCTATCAAGTTTATATGCTGTTAAAGCAAACAAGAGGAGAGGTGAGAATTGCAAGGCAGATAAAGGGCAAAACAGACATGATTTTGGTCCAGCTGAGATCTCTCAGAAAAAAAGAAAAAAAAAAACCAGAAAGTCAAATGCTGTGCTAGTGAGATTTAGAATAATTTGAAGCCTGGACATCACTTCACAAAAAAAGACATAAATGATCAAACAACACTGATGGGAAAAAAATGTTATACTTATCCTTAGGACGGAAAGCATGCTGAGTATTCTGTGTACACTGGAGGTGTGTTATTCATGCAACTTTGGCCCATATCAGAAGCCAGATAAGGCTGACAGAATACAAAGAGCCATGGTATTAGCTTAGAATCTCAGAAACGGGGTGCTTGCTCAAGAAGCAAGCGTGACAAGCAAAAGCGTGTTCCTTTACCTACTTGAACCTAATCAGAATCAACATCACAAAGCAGTCACACTAAGACTACCAGGGGTGAGGATATATATATTTAGTGACCTCAGGAAACAGTAGCATCCAAGGACAGTAAAATAGCTCATGGAAGATGCTTTGGGGGATTAGATGTGACATTGTTTCCTATGCTTGCCATTGGACATGGCATCACTCTAGTGACAAAAAAGCAGATAGAGTGATAAGTTACTTTTTATATTAAAGTTTACATTTCTTTTCTAATATTCCCTTAGCTAATTGGTACTTATATGGACTGGATGATGGTTGTCCTTCGGCGATGCTGCCAAAGCTGTATATAAAGGTTTCATTACCTACTATTAGCTCTTAAGTATCTTACAGATTTGAAAAAACAAACAAACAAACAAACAAGAACAAAAAACTGGACAATCAGGAAAGATAGTGGTTAAAGGTTTTTTAAAAAAACCAACCTGGATAAGTAAAAAGAGGCTCTCCATGGACCTATAAGTCACAGAACTGGGGAGGGCTACCTTCCTGTGAGGTATTGGCCAGAGAAGAGTCAGTAACTCCATATGCCATAAAAGGTCTTGTCACTGCTGTCAATTTCAAGGCAGAATTTTAGTGAGTCCCCTTTCCATGAAGACAGGGCACACTTTCACTGTAGAAAAGACCTGGAGAAATCAGACTGTGTAGGAGGCTACTTCCCTGCTGACTAGTTTTGTGGTACTGCTAAGGGAATTGTTTCAATGGTCTTACTACGCTATGGACCTCTTGCGCTACAGTCCCATAGGCCAGAGAAGGTGTGGCCACTGATACAATAGTGGAACCACTGTTATGGAGATCATCAAATTTAAACTATGCTCCATAGAGGGTGAGTCACAACCTGACAACCGGTATTGCCAGCCTGTGTCAATGCTCATGTCTTGGAAACCTGTAGACTCTCATATAGAGGCAGAGTCGTTGACAAGCCTTGCAGACTCCTGGAGTCCTCTGCTTCTTCTCATGTCAGCCTGTTGGTCCCAAAAGCAAACTTATAAGTAGTGGGAGGCAAACTGCAAAGAATTGTAACTGATCAAAGTCCTAAAACCAAGTGACTAGATGGGGCAAATAATCAAACACCTATAACGCTTCTTCTAAGGACCTAGGATAGTGAAGAAAAGAATGTAAAAGCCAGAAGAGAGAGTCTCATAAAACCTAGGTGGCCTCTTGCCTCCTCCCCCAAATGACAAAAGCACCAACAATTTCTGGGGAGAGGGGACCCTCTAAGCACTCAAGCCACTTTCTGATCATGCAGGCAGTTCTGGGGTGCAGTTTCTATGAATTGTCTCCCATGTTGTGGTGGACAATTTGATGATACATCTGACTTTGAGTTTCTGTAAGTAACTCCTCAATCAGGCTACTGTAAGAAAACCCAATAAACTCACTGGATCACTAAACTTGACTCAATTGGAAGAATTTCCTAGATCTGCCATCATCACCTGAAGTGAATAGACACTTGCTCATTCTTCCCATGAAAAGTCACACAATACAACCTGTAACCTATTTTTCATTAGTCTAATTTAATTTAAGAGAGCATATCTTATTTAAATTAAAAATCAAAGGCAAATTTTATTATAATTTTCTGATCAAATATTCTCCTTTATGTAGCTGTTGTGCTACTGTGTAATCATATTTTTAAAAGGCTTACTACAGAGAAGGCAAAGGTGTTCAGATAGCACATGTTGATAGAAGTGATGATTTGGTGCAGTTATCACTTAAGTGCTCCCTAAGTGCCAAATGTGGCTGAGAAAATTTGTGAATGTTATTATTCATCCTCATTAGTGCACCTTCTGGTACTGTTAATTTTGATACTGTTATATTGGTCATCTGCTGTAAATAGCTACTGGTTTGTATATCTGGCAGCTTTCCTTACCTGTATATTTGTACTGGGCCCCTGCCAAATGCCAAACACTTCTTGGGGTTCTACTCAAATGCAAATAATATGAGGCAATATTACCTGCCAATAGCAATGATGCAAAGTACAAAAGTATTGGAAATTACCTGAATAGCTGTGGGGCCAGGGGTCAGGAAGAGTCTTTGAAAAGGTGAGATGTACTTAAAGTCAGATAAGAACTAAGTAAAAAAGATGAACCACCTATGCAATGGAGAGGAACTCTTCTGAGAGAGACAGACAGTAGATAAGTAACCCCAAAGTTAAAGCATAATGGATGCCAAGGTCTCTACACAATGCAAATTAGATACAGTTTAAGAATATTTTTTCAGCTTATGACTAAATCTTTAAAAGGAAGCAGTATCATCACTACTTAAAGACAGTTCATCCCGGATGCTGAAGTATTAATAACTACCATTTCTTCAGTCACTACGATTTTGTCAAGTCACTTAGCTTTTTCTCCGAGACTATCTCTGAAATCCATTTCTCAGCTCTACTATAAACACTTCATACACGATAGACCTAAAATAATAATCCAGATGTCCTATGGCTTACACAGTTTACAAATTATATTTCATTCATCCTATGAAATAATACTCAGCAAAAAATTAGCAAATTATTCATTCACACGACCTCAATGATTCTCCAGTGAATTACACTGAATGGAGAAACCAGCATGAAATAAATGACTGAAACTATCTTATACCCTAAGCAATCTGAAGAAATATGAAGCATGTAAATTCCTGAGTTTGATTTATATTGACTTTAGTCTCTGTATTCAGCTTACAAACAAACATAGGAGATTTACAAAAACAAATAAATAAAATCGTCATTATTAAGAAACAAAGCAATCCACAGAGTGACAGTAAAAATTACTTAGATGTTGGAATTATAATATGGACTTCAAATTTTACACAATCTGGTTCCAAACAGGACATGACTGAACAGATGAGAAATTGTAGTCAAGAGATAGAAATTATAATAGGCAACAAGAAATTGTAGAAATCTAGAAAATACGCTAATAGAGATGAATTCTTCTGTTGAGTTCATCCATGGATTTTGTTAAGGTGAAAGATTTAAGAAGCTTTATCACACTTTGATAGAAATGGAAAACAGCACCAAAGAGCAGATGTACTGAATTGCCAATGTTATAATATGTATTAACTTCACAGAATCAGAACTCTGGGAATCTTTCATCTATAAATCTCTCCTTCCTCCAATGGATGATGGGAACTTTAAATTGTACGTATATCAAGCAATACACCCTCTGTAGACTTGGGAAGCTTTAGGTTTCCTTCATTTTCCTCCTTCTTTCAAAGTTATGGCCCAAATATTCTAGTTTCTCTTACTTTGATAATCTTTTATCTCTAACTCCTTAACTCATTGAACAAATAGGACTTAATCTGAATTTCTCTCACTTTTAGGGAAAATATAGTCCCTAGGTTCCTCAAGTCTGATAATGCTTGTTACCACTACCTAATCTTTCAAGGCTTTGCTTTGTTTCTTCTTGGTGCTGATAGGTCAACTCTAATCCTCACGACTCTAAATTTGCAGGAATATATGGCAATATTGTACATTTTGGTTGGATTTATGTCACTAGAGCCTTATATTTCTACTAGAGTTTAATTTAGCACTAGAATCAAGGGCATTAGCAAAGAAATCAGGGTCCTTGGAGGTAGTCATTACTTCCCACTTTCCCATAGCTCCATCAATGTGAGCGAATGTGATGTCCTCCTGACCGCTCGGCTCCCTTATTTGGAGGTTTATTGTCCAGTAATTATTGCTTCCTGATCTTCTGTCAACATTCTGTTCCTAGGGCAGAGTACCAAAGACAAATCGTTTTATATTTAATTGGAAACTTATTTTTTCCTTTCATTTGAAAGAGCAAAATGATGACTATATTCCCAACCTGTTCTCCCATTTTTGTAGCTCCTGCCCACACAGTTAAAATTACATGCAATCAACTCAGATCTAATGGTGTTCTTATTTTTTTATGAACCATGGCAGACATTGAGGGAATGGTTGGCTTATGGTAAACACCCAGAATTTCACCCCAAAATTAGTAAGGATCAGGTCCAAATCCTTCTAGTACTTTCCCCATCCTTCTCAAAACACCAATGAAATCCATCTCTCTTTTTCTCTTAGGCACATATTTCCTGAGAGCAGCGTTAAGATCCAAATAAAAGTGCCCTCAATATGAGATAACACTAGAAACAATATCTACAATGTTAATAACCTTCCTCTCTGCTTTCAGATTTCTCATGATCAGATAGTTGCAGATTAAAATACTCCACTCTGTCTTTCCAAAATATAACAAAAGCATTCAAATGTATTCTGTTGTTCCTCAGAGCAGGAGCCTCAGAAAAAATGATATCTAATGTGGGCTGTTTTCAGATTGCACTTCCTGGCACCTTGGATAACTAAACAGTTTTAGATTTGTCATCTCTTCAATGATTCTGCTAAGTGCATCTGAGTTCTTTCAAGCCACCAGACCATCCCAGGAGCTGCAGGCCAGTTACTGAGGCAGTATTTTAAATAGAACTTCCATGACAATATTGTTTCTAATGTGGTATTAATGGAGGATGTGTTTGAGTTTCTATATATAATCTGTTGATGGGGAAAAAAATCACAAAACATTTGCTAGAGAAGAACTTCAGAGATATTTTTTTTCTACTGTTATCACTTTCAAAATTAAAGTGAATTGTTGGGGGTAGCACTTCTATTCCTAAGTGGGGGAGCACGCTCAACCACATTTTAAACAGTAAGAGTGATCTTTATTTTATTTAAGCCTGGGTTGCTCAAGCACAAAATTTGATTAATGGGACTTCTTTTTCTTCCCACGTCATTCTAGATGAATTTACTTTAACTGACTGTAAAAACATAGAAAAGTCTCCAGGGAGTTTCTATTCCAATGTTAGACATACAGAGAGGTATTACAGGGTGAGATGAAGGAATGGAAGGCCATGAGTGTGCATGAATAAGCTATGAGTTTCACCTAGAAGGAGTCATTAGCTCTCTACCATCATGGCAAAAGCAGTCAAGTCTGAGATTCTTTACACAGGAGATGTTCCTACTTTGGTTGACTGGAGTGAATGAATACAGTTGAGTTATTCTGGATACTTTAAAAGGAATCAAAAGACCCCAGAGAATCCTTAAGGACAAAAACTGACAACACTTTGCTTTCCTCTCCAATCTAAGCGAAACTGTAGTTAAGATGATTTGTATATACAAACTAAGGTAGGGATTATGCAGAGTCTATCATTTGTCTGTATCCTTGAGTTTAGATCAGGTTTACATACTTTTCTGAAAGCCTTCTAGTGTTCTTCATTTCCGAACAAAATGTATTCATTTTCCTATAGACTACTGGCTATGTAAAAAATGTTTTTTAAGTTTATACTCCAATAGAACAGTAGAAAAATAAACAATACAAAACCTTTTTTAAACTGGAAATTCTATGTGGATAAAGCTCTAAATTTACTCTACTCTGAAAATGCAGATTAATAATAGAGAAGATGATAATGCCATTGGGCACAATTCAATCCGTGGCAAGTTAGCAAATTATTTACTTCTTTAATTAAATAATTACAGAAATCCACTGGGCTACAAATTGTTGTTATTTTATTTGGCCAAGAAGTTCATTTACTTGTTCTATGTGAAAAACTATTACATGTTTGACCCATGGTTCTAGGATTTGAACCTAGAACCAATATATGGAGAAGCCCTAATAGGAGGCTTGTCTTCTGATAGTTTGGGGCAGGATTCTGTTGAAAGTCAGAGTAGACCAAACCTATTCTGTCTCATCTGTACCTTGATTTTATATAACATTAAGTGCTGATTTTAGAGAAGTTACTACTGTACTCATATGCATGTTCTTCCTTCAGACAGCCAACGGATTGTAAAGTTTTCAAAAGTGTCATCTCTAAAAACACATCTCCGAGGTTAAGATTTGGCATTTAAAATTTCTGGCTAAACTATACAATCTTTCAAATTTCCCTGTCAGAAAGTCCCATTTACTGTTATAGCTCTAAAGTATAAATTAATTCAGTGCCTGCAGTAAATTACTCTACACACTTTGTCATTCCTGGATGGTTGATTTTAATAGTTATATAAAAAAAATTCTATACATTTGGTAATATCTCCTCAATTATGACCTGAAAAGGCCTTTACCTGGTGTTCTTCAAGATAAATATTTAACTCAGATTCTAGCCATAAAATGTCCTTCAAACAATACTTCAATAAGATCTTGCCTGCTATGCAAAGTTTCTTTAAAAAAATTTCCATTAGTAAGAAAATGTTCATCTATAAGAGAATTTCCATGTTCTCTTCGTGCCACAAAGTGGCCTTAGCTACCTCTTTTCTTGCTCATTCCCTTTCCTTGACTATTTATGCCTCTTCTGCTTACTGATTTGAGAGAAGCATATGGAAATTGATTGGCAGCTTAGATAAAGAACTGATGGAAGAATTTACTCCAATGAGGAGGACACAACTGTGCCCAGATGATTATGCATATGTAGTGAAGAGGTGCTAAAATTCGTTCTATGCTACCAGTTCTCAATAGTGTTGATGTTGTCAGCACATAGGGAAGAACTTCCTCCACCCTAAGGCCAAAACCAAAAGATGTTCAGTATTCTCAGGACAGCTGGACATGCTGTGATGAGATACTAATGTTAAGACAGAGGGCTCTATGAAAGTCTCCTAACATTGACTCAATGGAGGTGTTTCCAGTATTTAACTGTTTATTGTCTGGATTGACAGGCTTAGCATGGAACTAATATGGAGTGTTGTACAGAAATCTTTATTTAGCATGAAGAAAGTGGTTCTTTCTGCTATAGAAAACGTGCTTGTTCAATCTCTACTTCCTGTCCCCACTCAACCTTTTCTCATATGTATTTGAAACACAGTTAACAATGTTTTTTGTTCACGAAATTAATTTTGGTGGTGTTGTCTTCTTAATGTTATTACACAGAACCTGGGGAAATATTTCATCTCACTGTCTACTCTTCCAGGGGACCTCTGCTCAAACCCTACTAGGAGATCTATCACCTTTTCCTGACCATAGTTGGCACTGCCTACAAATGGTGAATGTACATACATGCAGGCAAAATACTCATACACAGTCAACAAAATTAGATATGTCTTTATCAGTTTTATTATACAGGATTAGAAAAGGTCTTTTTCATGTGAGAGGACAGTGCTTTTAGCATCTTTCCTCTTAAAACCATCCAACTTCACGCGTCTTCTCATGCCATTAGTCCTGTTTCCTAATTGTGCTTCTAATTTCATGTCATCAGAAAATATATTTTATGGATCTGTAATATCTTAAACCCACAAGTGAAAGCAAACTTGTGATAGTTAACCTTCAGAACCAACTTCACTATTTTGATGCGATTATCTCCAGTTTCATCTATTTTTCTCCAAATTAGAGGGAACTTCATTTTTCTATGTTGGATGAAAAAAAAAATTATGCTGTTCATCTAAATCACATTTCCTACATACTCCTTTCATGTTGGACACCTAGGTTGAATCCATAAGTCATTTATTGTGAATAGTGTTATAATAAGCATTTGTGATATGTTGACTTGGAGTGGTACAGCTTGGTTCATTTTTAGTCTAATCTTTCTTAAATCATGCCACATGTTATTTGTTTGCATATGTATTTGATTTATGGGCTCTTCTAATTTTTCCAAACTACCATTGAGGGCAGGTTTAAAATGTGATTTGGTTCTATATTCTTTTTATGTTAATAAACATTTATTTTAATTAAAATATAGTTACATTAATTTTACCGTTTCTTTGCTTTCTCCAACCCCCACCATGGACCCACACTCCCTCTCAAATTGATGGCCTCTCTTTCTTCGAATATTACTGTTTTAAAGACACATATGCATGTATCTATACATACACATAAATATATGATCTGTTTAGTGTTACTTGTGTATGTCTGATTTTAAGGCCCACCTTGCTATATTGGATAAACTGTTAAGGAGACCATATCGTCATATTTATTGCCATAGTGGTAGGGCTAGTCCATGGTCCCACATAATAATGTGTGAGGATTTCTTCATCAGCGTTCTTGCTAGATGTTTTCTCGATGACTCTCTTTTTTACTGGGATGACATGAATTCTTACTGTAGTTTTTATTTATGCTTCTTTGATTCTTAGTGATGCTGAACATTTTTCATATATTTATCTGTACTTCATCTTTTGAGAACTGCTGCTCATTTTATTATGCTATTTATTGATTACCACTTTTGCTTTGTATTTTTTAATGATTTTTTTTAGTTTTTCATATATTTTACATATTAATCACCTATCAGATGTAGAGCTGGCTAAACTTTCCTCCCTTTCAAGAGTCTGTGTCTTTACCTGATTGTTCCCATTGCCTTTCAAGTTCATAAATTCCAGGTTGCCAATTGTTTGCACCGTCTCCTATGTGACTAGATTTCTATTCAGAAGCTTGACTATGTCGATATCACAAATCAAGGTTATAAATACATTTAAATTTTATGCTTATACATTGTGAGAAATAGAAATCTAAGTTGTATTCTTCTTCATGGAATATCCAGTTTTGCTATCATTCTTTATTGAAGAGATTATTATTTCTCTAGTGGGACTTGGGGGCATCTTTATCAAATATCAGATAGCTGAGCTGGGCATAGTGGCTCATAACTTTAATCTTAGTATGTAGGAGGCAAAAGCAGTTAGTTTATTTGAGCTCAAAGCCAGCTTTGGCAACATAGTGTGATCTGTCTGAAAAAAAAAAAAAAAAAAAAAAAAACAGAAACAAATGTAGATGGCTAAATGGTCTAAATGAAGAGGTTTATTTCTTGTTCTGTTCTAGTCCATTGAGCTCCCTGTCTGAATTTATGCAAATGCCATGTTATCTTTATAATATTATTTGGAAATTGACATATTCCTTTAACTCAAATTTGCTTTATCTCTCTCATAGCTTTTATGTTTGTGTATAAACTTGAAGTTTGTTTTCTCTGTTTCAGGGAAGAGCGGCATTGAAATTGGGATCATGATGACTGTTTTATACACTGTGAAACTTTAAGGCTAATTGGTGGAATTGCAAACAAATATTCTAAGTAAGATAGCCCAGACTAATAAAGTCAAAACTGCATTTCCTTCATATGTAGATGCTACTTTTGAATTATTGGACATGGGTGGTTAAATTAGAATAACCATAAAGGCTAGGAAACTAGTAAGTAGCTGTAGGCTCTCAAGAGATTGAATAAGAACAGAGAAAAACTAAAGGGGACATGGAAAATAATGGAGAAAAGAAGAATGAGCTGTGCATTGGAAGGCAGAGTAAAGGAAGGAATATGAGAAGAGTAGGTAACACTGGAAACTTCTCATGTGAAAACCTGCTATGGTAAAAGCTTCTTATAATATATGCATAGGAATATATATAGAGTTTAAGTTGAGTTACCCTATAACAGGATAACACCACTCTTAGATGGCAAAGGCTATATAATAAAATTTCCATTGCCAGAAGTATGCTACTTCTTTTAGTTATCACTTAATGGAGGCCCTTAAATGCCCCAACCCCAAACATTACAGGCTACTGCCACTGTTCTTGATTGTTCTCTAGAACTTGATGGTAAAATCAAGACATATGCATTGAGTCGTCAGACAATAAGTAATCAAGCTTGTACTGACCTCGAATTTTAATCCAGACTGACTAGCTTTCAAAGCGATGGAAGGTTGATGAAGCTAATGGAGGGGAAAAGAAGAAACTCGTGACCTGGCATTGCTATTGAGGTCAAGAACATGTAGATATATAGGTCTTAGGTCCTAAGACTAAATGGACAGTTTTAAAATGACTCCTAATGACTTATCTGTTAAGATACACAGATTAGTGTATCTCTCAGCCCTCATCAGTATGATTTTTTTTTTCAGATAGAAACTGAATAAGACCAAGACCCATGTAGCAGGCTTTCTTCTAAGCCAATAACTAGCTCCTAAATGATACCATGACATGGATATTTACTATTAGTATGACTGCTGGTCTTTAGCTTAGCTATTATTTTAATCTGTTTCTATTTATGTTTTGCCTCAAGACTTTTTAGCTTTCTCTATTTCTTTCTTTCCTTCCTTCCTTCCTTTCTGTCTATCTTTCTCTCTCTTTCTTTCTTTCTTTCCTTCTTTCTTTTTTCTTTCTTTCTTTCTTCCTTTCTTTCTTTCTTCCTGTTCTACTATCCTGCTTCTTATGTCTGACTAGCTGGCAGCTGCCTGTGTCCCTCTCTCTCTTCCTCATTCTCTATAGATTTCTCTTCCTATTTATTCTCTCTGGCCACTATCCCCACACATCTGTCTCCCAACTAGTTGTTGGCCATTAAGCTTTTTATTAGATCAATAAAGTACCTTAAGCAGTCAAAGTGAAAAGGCAACACATCTTTACATAATTCAACAAACACAGCAGAAACAAATGTAGTATACCTTCACATTAGTTAAAGTAATATTCCAAAGAATAAAAAAAAAAAAAAAAGTCACACATATTTTCCTAGTTAAAATAGAAAGATCCTTAACTGGTCAATATAAAACTAAAAAAATTTGAGTAATCAAACTTAAATATTCATCTGTATCACACACACACACACACACACACACACCCTCCAAAGGCTCAACAATCATTAAGAAAGTGTTGACAAAAATATTTTAAATACTAGAAGCTGTGGATGAGTAAAACAAAGCAAGCAATGTTTTCCATGCATAGTGAAGCAATTGCATGTGTGACGTCATAGCCATTGTAATGCACACAGAGAACCAGAACAAGATCAAAACAGACACAATCTTAGCATGAAAATTGGATATTGGCATATAAACAGAAGAATATCACGCCAAAGACATAAAATGTGTTTTCAATAAATAGAAAAAAGTTATCTAAGCCTACAAAGAGGTGTCAGTCCATGAATGAGAGTCCTACAGAACACCAACTAGACAAGAATTAAAAAGAAACTCCCATTGACATATTATAGGAAAAACTTTAAAAGCACAGGCCAAAATATGGGCACTAAAATCTGTAAAAGAAAAAGGTTGAGTCACTTATAAAAGTAAGCCCATCAAAATGGCACCTAATTATCCAACAGAGACTTCTAAGGCCAAGGGGCTTAGAAAGATGTATTCTAAGTTATAAAAGACAAATGTCAACTCAGACTATTATACCAAACAAAACTATCTATTCAAATTGAAGAAAATAAAGTTATCACTATATAAACAATAAAAGAAATTTATGATCAATAAACCAACTCTACACAGGATATTGAAAGGAGTACTTCAGTCTAAAAATAATTACAAGTGAGTTAATCACAGTGAAAAATGTGCCTAAGGTTCACGGAACATCAGGAATAAAATGGCAGAAAGAAGAAAAGACCAAGATAACAGGAAGATGGCTAGGAAATGCTATTCTCTGTAATATGGCTCTCACACATTTTCACAACAGCTGTGGTTAACTACACAAAATCTGTGTAAGATTAAACCATCCAAAGAGACCACATGGATTAAAGATAGGATCTGAATCCCTCACACTTAGCTCGGGAGCTATTAGCTATTGATGGTTACTAGAGCATTGAAAGGCACTTCCTTTTAGTTGTGTAGTCATTGGTAGTTGATAGTTGCCCTAAACACACGCACACATGGGCAGCAGCCATTAGGATATTGTAAATTAACACTAACTAGACGTGTGAATATGAACAAAATGAAGGTGGTAGAGACATGTCATAGAGGCTGCTGGTTGGAGAGACTGAAAAGAATGTGTGGTGACTACTGTCAAGACACACTTGATATATGTATAAAATGTTCATTTGGTAATAAAAATAAAAAAAGGCAAGACTAAGCAGACATAAAAATAAAAATAATTGAAGTAAAATAAAATATAAATATTTAAAATGGCTTAATGTCTTGAGTGGGATTTTTGTCTGATCCATGGCCATTTGTAGTAATTTCTCTGGAATGTATAAATGGGGTTATCTTGGTTTTCCATGGTTGTTCTTATTCTGTGTTGAGGTTTATTCATTCAGAGATATTTAGTTGATGGGATTTCATCTGATTTATTCTTTTAAATGATTCATTTATAATATTCAAACATGCTAAGTCATTGTAAAAGTGAAGTTAACAGTACAGAATTTAAACCACTGTCATATCTTCAGGGCACCTGATATAACCCCTAGACTGCTTGCATAGAATATTGGCTGAGGAAGCAATCACAGTGTTGAGGAGAGCTGCAATGTGCACATCACATGAGCTAGTTTAAAACTGTCTCCTTAACTTCAGTAATAGCTGGAGAATCAGTGAGCAAGGAAAGCATAGGGAGGTACTTACTCGTCCTCCCAAAGTCACACCCTATCTTACTCTCTATATACACAAATATGTAGGGTCCTTGGACTTACATGGATGTGATGGTGGTGGAGGAGGAGGTGCTTGCAGTGGTGGTGGAGGTGAAGGAGGAGGAGAAGTTGGTGGTGGAGGTGGTAGAGGTTGTTGTGATGGTGATGATGGTGATGGTGGTGGTGGTGGAGGTGGTGGAGGTAGAGGAGGAGGTGGTTGTGGTGGTGGTGGTGGAGGTGGTGGTGATGGAGATGGTAGAGGTGGAGGTGGAGTTGGAGGTGGTGGAAGTGCATTAGAAATGTAAGGGTACCAGCTTTACTGATGCTTCCCTCTTGCCTTGGTAAAAGCCATAAGAAAAAGACTCCCTCTGCCTCCCAGAGTCACTCTTTCTCTCTTACACACATAGACTGGGAAAGGACAGAAATGAGGTTATTTGAAGAGGACACACAATAAACAGAATGACTACTTACAGAGAAGAAAGAATAAGAAATAAACTAATAAAGATTCAGGACTTTAGTCACTGACCATGTTGAGGAGGGGCAGGTACAGTTTCTGATGTAGGAACAACCCAGCAGGAGCCATGTATATGGTGCTTCAGTTGTTTTATAGAAATATTGTTTCCACCTTAAACTCCTATCCTGTTGTTAGCTCGTCTTGGGAAAGAACCATCTCTTCTCTCTTCCATTTGTTTTGCCAATGTGCAACAATTCTAGAAAATTCTTTAAGAATGAAAAGTCATAATTATTTTATGTCTACTAAGGACATTTAACTTTTCCCTCTCTCCTTACTACCTCAGGGACAGTTCTTTCACTGTATACTACCTGATAACATAATGCTGGGATGCCTCACACATGGCAAGTCCCTTATAGGAGTTGATAAACTGAAAATGGTGTCAAGTGTACAAAAAACGTGCTTGATAAATTCTACTGCTGAAGAGAGTTTACACTTTAATATAGGACACAAGGTAATCGAACTTCAAAAGAACTGACAGCTTCCCTTCTGCCGGCTACTCTTTAGAGTGTCATAATGTATTATGCTGGCTGTCAAAGAGAAAAGTAATCAATGGTCTTGTAGCAATGAGGTTTCTGGTCCTGGGCTGCCAGAGGTCCAGACCCACAGACCTGCAGCCCAAGACCCTTTAGCTGCCCGCAGCTGATCAGGCCCCCAGAAATGATTCAGATGCTTATATTAACTTCATGCTGTTTGGCCTATGACTTAGGCACATTGCTAGCTTGCTCTTACATCTTAACTCAACCCATTCTCATTGAAATGTCTGCCACATGGGCCGTGGCTCACCTGTCTTCCTTATATGTTTCTTCTTTTGCTTTGCGGCTGGCTCGGTCTCTGACTCCGCCCTGCTTCTCCTACCTATGTTGTGATTTCCCCTGCTACTTTTTCTAGGGTGCCTGTCATGGGCCAAAACATCTCCTTTGTTTAAAGATTGATATTCATAGCATACAGAAAGACATTCCCACATCATGGTCTTATGTAGGCAGAGGTTTCCTATCCTGTCAAGGCTCCCAAATAACCACTCAAAGGCTTAATATTAATTGTAAATGCTTGGCCAATAGCTCACGATTGTTACTAGCTAACTCTCACAACTTAAATTAACCCATTTTTTTTATCTACATGTTGCAGTGTCTCATGACTTGTTACCTCATTTTTTACACACCCTGGTTCCTTTGTGTCTGGTAGTACCTCTTCTGACTCGATACTTCTTCATCCCAGCATCCTTAGTTGGGTTGTCCCACCTATATTTCCTGCCTGACTATCAGCCAATCATCATTTTATTAAACCAATTTGAGTGACTAATCCTTACAGGGTAAAAAAAGAAGTCTTACCTAGCTGTGGACCTTGCATGTTTCAACACCATCCTGTCAGACAAGATCAACCCACCAGTTAAATACATGTACGGCAATTATGGGAGTAACACTTTACTGACCGGATGGATATGTGACTTATTCCACAAAAGGGGATTTATATCCTTAGGTCAATGTGATCAAGTGTAGTGGATTTATGTTGTTACATTGTAAACAATTATCCTGTCTACTGATCAAGTGTAGTGGATTTATGTTGTTACATTGTAAACAATTATCCTGTCTACTGATCAAGTGTAGTGGATTTATGTTGTTACATTGGCCAAAGGCAGACAGGAAGTGTGGGCGGGGCTACCAAACTAAGAAAACTCTGGGAACAGGAAGAACAGAGCAGAAATGCCACAGAGAAGGCAGAGGAAGCAGAGGACAACTATGCTGCTCTGAGAAAAGGTACCAAGCCCCATGGCTGAACAGGATAAGAGTCATGGGTTAAATTAAGAGTGAGAGCTAGCAAGTTATATGCCCAGACCTTAGGCTAAACAGCATAAAATTAATGTAAGCATCTGTGTGTCTCTGTGGGACTGTGGGTCTGCGGGTCTGTGGATCCAAACCTTGAGGGTAGGCTGGAAAGTCTGGGCCAGAAACCTCATACAACAAATGGCAGCCCAACATGGGTGAAATACACCCACATAAAGCCAAAGAAAGCTTAAAACAGTCTAGAGCACAATAAAACGAAGCCAAAACCAGTTTTTAAGTTGTGTTTCTCAAGTGGGCCGTGGTAAGGAGACTGAGTGGTGTATTCAATTTAATTACAAAATGGTGTGCTTGCTGAATGCAGCTTAAGCTGACCAAGGCCAGTTCCTGAGCCTCAATATAAGCAGGAAGCTGTATATGGTGTATTTAAGGTTTCTGTTAATAAGGACAAAAAGGAAACAGAGTCAAATATGGCTACTTAGTAGTAGCAGCATTTTCTTGGGCAAATTCTGTTTGCTGGAGGTAAGCAGCAAAGGCATGACTTTCTGAAAAACCGCTTCCTGATTCAGCCTTAGAGGCAAAACACTTGTGAGTCTTTTAAGAGGCCCTGCTGCCAAATACTTAAATAGAGTTAATGAGCAGCAGATGGCAGTGATTTTCTTGGTGATTATATGGACTTTAAAATTCCCCAGAGTGGTAATTGTAGGTTCCACCAGTACCTCTGCTAAAAAGATAAATCCTATGAAGCTAGACTAGGAGCTGGTTGGAGCCTGTCGGCCACCCTATTAAGACAATGTTCTTCAGAAAACTCATTTCTGCCGCATCTGTAGACAGAGATGATCACTTATGAGCAGACAGACTTAGCGATGCTGTCCTAAGAAATCTTCTTTAATTCTAAAAACAACACCTTTCATTTATTATGATTTCCTTTCTTGCCATACCAGGGATTTAGGTACAGCTCTTGTTGGTAAACATGCTTCCTTCTACAGTTGTATAGAAAATAACCTGGCTTTTCTTGGATGTATAAAAGGTAAGGTCTGGAACCAGTGCCATTAGGAGTTTGAGGTATGGGCTTCATGGCAAATAACTACTTATGAAAATATTTGTTCATGAATGTTTTACACTTGTATTTGAAGTTATTTAGCAGTATTTATGCATGATCCAATGACGTAGACATAAGTTTATTTGCATATTTTATTTCTCAGCAGATATCAGCCCACAAAACAAAATTTAGTTATAGACTTGTCAAGTGTCCTCATTCGCTGAGTTGACTTATAAGGCTATCTTATAGATGAGAAATGATCTTTGTATTCAGAATCATTCTTCCATTTAAGGTAAATGATAGCTAAGATGACATATATTTAAACTATGCAATATAATTTGTAACTTCCCTGTGTTATGACTAAGTGATTGCTATATGCTATTTAGCACAGCTGAATCTCACATGTCTACATTGGATTGTGTGAAAATGCTTATGATCTATTCTGCACGGATTATAAAGACACAATTCAGTATTTTTAACAAGCTGTACATTATCTCGTCAGAATTTATTCATATTCTAGAGAAGTTTACCAGGAATGTTCTTTTTTTAATTCTGTCTTTCCCAATGGTACGAGTATTTTCTTTAGATTTACGCTGGCCTTGGCTATCCATCATAATCTAAAGAACTTTTAAAAAGGATGAATATTTAATGTTCAAAGCAGAATCTAATGTGGGTATAGATACAATACTTCTCTTATTTTGCAGTCATGCTAAAATGTAATGTCATTACCCACTCTGTAATGCACTTCCTGCTTTCTAGTCATTTTGTGAAGTATTTAATTCATGACCATAACTGTCATAATCTAGTTTATACCTTAAGAAATCTGAAGCTCAGATAAATAGAAGACAGTATGTCTAAGTCACACAGATGATCAGTGATTAAGATTAAGTCTGAACCATGACCTTGATATATGTGATACTTAATCTTAAGGGTCAACTCAACACAACCAAGAACCACCAAGAAAGAAATTCTTAATGAAGCTGGTCTATGGGCACATCTGTGAGAACTGTCTTTTGAAAATTAAAATAATATTAATTCTTTGAAAATCTCATACAATAATTCTTGATAATATTTAGCCACACTTCTCTCTTTACAATTCAAACTTCTAAATCTACTTTATTTTTTCTTAGAAGAGCAAACTCAATGGCCAAGGATCCTGCTCCTCTAGCCCTGGGGTTGCTCATGTAAACCACCATGCCTAGCTTTTCACAGGAGTACTGGGATTTTTCACACTGTAGGCAGTTTATAGGCTAATCCAAATCCTGGCCTTATTTGAGAATTTTAAATCTCACAGGGCAATAATGCCTCCTCATTTCCCACTTATACTTTTGGTTTTAATACATATTCTCTCTCTTTCTCTCCCCCTCTCTCTTTTTCTCATTCTGGATGGACTGTATGAAGTACGATGGTAGTAACAGAAAATGAGGAGGGGAGAAAAAGGAACATATTAGAATAAATCACAAAACACCACATAGCCTTAGGGAAAATGTAGGTGACAAATTCTATGAACCTACTATATTATTCTTTCCTCTGTGACTCTCCCTTATTAATATGTATATAGGATAATGTGTATATAGGAGTATATAGTAGCAAGTGATATAACTGTGCTTTAGTCTTGGAGAACTTTTGTGGTCATATATATTTAATAAAATTAACCTAGAATATCAGAGTTAACCACAGAATTAAGCCAGGTCAGGGAGGGGTAACCCACACCTTTCATCCTAGCTTTAGAAATGTGGAAAGAGGAAGTTAAGAGAGCCGGACAGAGCAAGAGAAGAGGGTTTTTCAACTTTCCTAGAAACTCCCTTTTCCTTTAGGCTGAGGACTCAGAGGCATTTGGCTTGAGTTGTTGGCTGGATGTCTGTGCTTTGTTTCTGATATTCCAGCTTTTCCCAGAATCTTGGCCCTGGTTTTCATTATATGCTAACTAGAGTTCATGCAGTGAACCTTTATATCAATTTCATAAAGTGTCCACTGTGAGTCTGACTGATAAGAACTTACAAGGTTCTCACTGACACAATCGGTATCTTTTTTAAATAGAAGACATTGGGCAAACCAAAAATATTTTTTGAATCAAGAGCAAAGACCATTTGCTGGTAGGTCACTGACATCAAGATCATTTGTAGGAAGGATATCTGTGGCCTGAGGGCCAGAATGCCTGGCTTCTTTACTGTATTCATGTGTTGAAGTTTAATGCACAGACTTTAGGCAAAGTACAAAATAAAGAAGATAGAGAAAGAATGTAAAAAAGAAGAAGAAGGAAAAGAGAATCTCTTACATCTTGGCTTGTGCGGGCTGGAAGGTTTTCCAATATTCGCAGGCAAGCCATTTTGTCAGCATTGGCAATTGAGGTCTGCACACAATCTATAACCAATAAAATCACTTCTGCTTTTGGGCATGGTCTAGTGCATCCCAATCTGGCATCAAATCCACTGAGGGTGACCTTCAGTTTAAAATTGTTCTGTCTATATTTCCAAAGTGCCAGGATTATAGGCATATTCCACAATGGCTGGGTGTTGTGGTCCTGGGGATCAAACCCAGAGTTTTGTAGATAGGAAGCAAGTGTCCCTTCAATTAACACATACCTCCAACTCCTGGAATCATTAATGTTTGTAAGCAGTCCTGAGATGCTGAAAGGTCTTGGAATTCTTCACTTTAGGATAGAAGGTGACCTGTTCTGAACCATTATATTCCAGGTACACTATTTATTAGTTAGATGCACTTAAATATGTTATTACTTATTTTTTTTATTCTTATGTTTTGAGCCACTATATTGTATGAGACAATCTGTGTACTGTGGAGTTACATTTTATAAGCATTAGATTCTTTATCCTGGATCAGCAGCAAACAATAAAATTTCATCTTTCTTTAGAGTCCTTTGGGAATATATTAACAAGTGATATAACTGTGTCATACAGTAGTTCCATTTTTAGGTTTTGGAGGAAGCACCATACTCATTTCCATAGTGGGTAGAGCAATTTGCATTCCCAATAGAAGAGTATATGGGTTCCAAACCAGATTTTTTTGTTTTGTTTTCACTTTCCTAATGATAATCATTCTGACTTGCATGAGATTAAAGCTCAGTGTGATTTTGATGGCATCTGTGAGAGCTCAGGATGTTGAGCACTTTTCATTTATAGATTGGCTAGCTATCTGTATTTACCCTTTTGTGAACTGTTTGTACATTTCGTTAACTTATTTATTAATTGTAAGAACATCCACATGGATATCCATTAAGAAATAACTTAATGAAAAATATGCTATATACACAGTGTAGGGTTTTTCTTGCATGAAGAACAATATTATGTCGTTTGCAGGAAAATGGGCAGAACTAAATTATCACTCTAAGAAAAATAAAGCAAATTCAGAGACAAATATCACATTATTTTCTGCCATATGAGGAATCTAAATTTAAAATATGTATTAAGGTTGGTGAGATGTTGTATCAGGTAAAAGTGCTCACTGTGTAAGACTGACAACTTGAGTTTTTCCCTGAAACCCACTCAAATGTGGAGACAATGTCTCCACCATGTTGTACTCTGACATTTCCATATGTGCCATGGCCTGTATGCCTTCACACATCCATTTCGTATACATACACACATATCACACACACATGCAAACTTTACACACATAATACACACACATCACACAGACATATATCATACACATACATGTCACACAAACATATATCAAAACTTTCATATCACATTCATATATACACAAATAAAATAATGTAAATAAAATTACATATACATATAATTTTTGTGTATGACATAAAGGTAGAAAAAAAGGAACTAGGCATAAATGTAGTAGGATAACAAGAGATTGTAATTGGGAGGAATATAAGTAAAATATTTGACATACATGTATGAAAATATTTTAATGTAACAATAATTTTATACAATCAGTATATACTATTGAAAGGGGATAAAGTAGCTGAAAGTCTCACCCAAAACACAAATGATTATAAAAAATACCTTTTCCTTAAGATAATAAATGTGAAGCCAATGTAAAATAAGTCACTAATTTTACAAAATTGCTTCTCTCTCTTTGGGAGGACAGTGTAGTAACCCTCTGGGAAGATGATTAGTGCTTGTGAAGGAATGCTTTCTTCCTCAAGGAGTTCTCTGTACTGGGAAGGAAAATAAGGCAGTCTCCCAAAGTCGTGTCTGGAGACAAGCATGTAGGTCGGAGACAGTACAGTTTCCAGAAGTCCAAAGAAGTTTTCACTGAAATGAATCTGCTTTTTTTTGTAACACAACACAACCGACTTCTCTTCAACATATGAAGTTATTTCCCAAGCCAGGAAAATACTCTTAGATAATTGAATGACCTGAGTTAAAATAGTACATAGACAAACAATATCTTTTAATGAAAGCCTTTAACATAAAATTGAGCCAAGGCACAGTGTCTGTGAATGAGCATGTATTAAGTGAAGCCAACACATATTTGCCTTTGCAGACATTGATACTGGAGCAGATACAAGTGTAATCAAAGCCAGAAGTTCTTCATTTTTTCAACTCAATCTATGCATCCTAATTAAAGCCATATGTATGAACTTCAGCTATTGGTTTTACATAACGCATATATATATATGCACTGTTAAATAAACCTGTGGTCCTTTAACCAAATTAAAGAATTTAACTGTAATTGATGTATTAATTAGATGGGGTAATAAATGCTTTACTTAAACAAATATTAGAGTTGAAACTAATATATATTTCAAACCACATACATCTTTCCAGAGCATCTTATTGTATATAAATAGATGCATATTCATCTTCAGCATTTCATATTCATGAAAAACCAATGACTTAACCACATTCAGCAGATGTGGCAGAATAAGTGCTCTACCTTCTATTTCCTTCCTTTCCATTTCTGAACATAAGGCTTACAAAAAGCGCTTCAGTGAGAACAGCAGCTTGGGCTTGAACAGAGACTTGCTATCTGTTGGGGCAACTAGGCTGGGATTCAGTGGCTACTGATTCTGATGCAGATTTGCAATCAATTTTCATGTTTTGGAATAAATCACTCAAGGGAGCTTCATTTTCCTCATTTGTAGAAATGGAGATGATACTTTCTCAAAGTTCAGCAATGCTTAAAGGATGTAAGGAGATACATATGTCAACTTGGAAGTGTTCTGTCAATCCTTATATGGATAATAAGCATTGTTGTTTCCAGGTCCCATGTCTTCAGATAAATAAATAGCTGTCAGTAGCCCCAATTTACTAATAATTTAAAGACAGTCATACTTAATACCATTGTAAGATTTCCTTCTTCTGTAGCAGTCTAAGGCTAGGATGACATTGTGAAAGGCCATTGATTCTACTGTGTTTACTGCACATTAAGCCACATTGCACATTTCTTTGGCCTTTTCAGCAGATAAGTGTTGCAAAGCCAAAGTGGAAGAACAGCAGATGCAGACTGCATATTATCTGTCACTCTTTATGAACCTTAAATGAGTGAGAAAATGTCGTAGGATTTTTTTTTTCCCCTGAGCAAGTAAAAACATAAAGAGCATGTATCTCAGCAAGCCCTGAATAAATAATGGGTGTGTTCTCGAAAAGAAAATAAAAATTGGCTCATTAATTTGGTGCAAGATCTGATTTTAAAATAATAATAAGAGTAAGAAAATAGTGCTAATCTTGTACACACATTGTAAGGCTAGAGAAATGATTACTAAATTGCCCAGTTCCGTGTAGAGAATCAATATCTAGAGGTGTCAAATGTTTTAGTCCCTGAACTTTAATGACACTTTATAATGTTACTTACAAAATAAATGAAATTACCGTTTGGGACACATAAATTTCTAGGATTTGGCAAACACACAAAACTATTTTTTTTCTCATTTTTTTTATAATGGCACCAGAAATCTAGTTGTGGTGACACATGACTCTAATCTTGACATTTGGGAAGCTGACATAAGGAAATCTGCAAGTTGTTTCTGACTGGCCTGTACAGTGACCTTGTCCCCCCAAATACAAACAAAAGTGAACTAGAAATGGGTTATGGGGAGGGACGTACCTCAGTGGCAGAGCCTGGCCTAAATGTGCAAGGTCGTATGTTTGATCCTTCACTCAGCAAAGTAATACCAATCATAAAATACCACCACCAACAAAAGATACAAAACAAAACAGAAAGATGTGTTTTTCTATGCCTGGACTCTGAACAGTTCTGAGTGCAAATCAGAAATATGTTGTGCATTTTAGGATCTCCCAAAGGACCCATGTTATCATGGGAATAACTCTTGTGGTTGCCCAGATCCTCATAGGAGCAAAGCGTGAATCATGTATTAGACTTTTAAGTAATACCGACACCACCATCAGTATATACAGAATCTTGAAATTAGCTTGATCTTAGAATATTACATAATTCAACACATGGGTTTTTCTAAATGAGAAAACCAAAATATAGAGGAAATGAAAATAAGCACCAAGTTGGGAAGAACAGTTTTATATTTCTAATTTGCATGGTGCTTTATCTAGTAACACGAAGAATGAACTGGTTTTTGGTTTTTGGTTGAAGTATGTGATATCACCGCTCTGTGGCTTTCGGCACAGTGATTTAGTTTTGGCTGTGTGGGTTAGTGAATTAGGTTCAGATTGCATGAGCTTCAGGATTTGGCTTTTAGTCAGTCCAATGGAAAGAATGGGTCATGTGCTCCAGATCCTCACACAAGTTGGCCAGAGCTGTTTATCCAGAAGTCTGACAGTCTCCGTAGAAATTGGGATAGTTTTTGAGGCAATTTTCTGAGGAACAGAACTGACACGATATTCTCTGCATACAAAAGTATAAGGCCAGAATAGAGAGAAGTGACATGAATCTCACATCCTGATGAAGGAACTTCAAGCAATATTTCAAAAGTGTAGAGAAGTTGGGTTGCCAGTGCAATCTATTATAAGTGTTAATTATAACGGACTTATATATTTTCTGAGTGTTTTATTTTATATTACATTAAATGATTTTTAAAATGATTTTAAATTTAATTTTCATTTCTGTTCTGACTCAGTTTCATTCAGTATTTATTCAGTAGGAAGTTGCTCAGCTTCAATGAGTTTATATAGTTTCTGTTGCTGCTGATGATGATACCCGGCTTTAACCTGTGGTGGTCAGATGGGATGCAGGGTGCTATTTCATTTTACTGTATCTGTTGACATTAGCTTTCTGTCCCAATATGTAGTCAACTTTCGAGAATGTTCCATGGGCTGTGAGAAGAAAGTGTGTTATTTAGTGTTTAGAGGAGCGTTTAGTAGTTGCCTTCTGGGTCCATTTGATCGTGACATTAAGGAGTAAGAGCATTTCTCTTTGAGTTTTGTCTGGATGACAGATCTGTTATGTGAGTGGGGTATTGAAGTTGTCACTATCTCTGTGTGAGGATTAATATGTGATCTCAGCTATAGCAGTGTTTCTTTTATGAACCTCGGTGCCCTTGTGTTTGGTGCATAAATATTTACGATTTGCAATATTTTCTTAGTAGATTTTTTCTTTAATAAATATATACTATTCTTACTTATCTCTTCTTATTTGAAGTTCATTTTGTCATTAAAATGGCTATATCTTCTTACTGTCCAGTTTCATTTGCTTGGAATATGTTTTTCACCCTTTAACCTTACGGTGTCTGTTATTAATGGTGAGTGTGTTTCTTAGATCGAGCAGAAAGATGGATTCTCTTTTCTAGCTCAATCTGTTAGCTTATAACTTTTCATTGGAGAATTGAGACCACTGATATTGAGAACTATTAAAGTATTTACTGATTTGGGGGCTTTGTTGTTGTAGCCCTACCCCCTACTGATATACTGATGAACCCCCTAGAGATTCCACAGCCTTTCTAAATGGTACCACAAACAGGGGCCAAGTGTCCAAATGCATTGTAATTTGGGGGTGAATTATCATGCACTACCACAATACCCATCATCTTTCTCTATATCAATATGATAAAATGACCATCAATGAAGTTCAGTTCCAGTGTACAGTTTCTAAATGTCAGAGCTGTGAACTCCTTGACTGAATTACACGTGGTGTAAAAAGTCATGGTATAGCACTTTTTTTACCATCATATTAAACTTCTCTATTACTGAGACACTAAGCAAGGCTCAGAAATATTAAGGTTGACCATAATCAATTGTTTTATGACTATAAAGCTATAAGAATTTCTGGTGTGATTTACTAGATATTGGTTTAGATTTTATAAGCATGGAGAAAATCTCTTCTATCTCACCAGCTTGTGTAAGAGTAAAGAAGTCAAATGATTTATCTAAAATGATTTCAGAACCTTGAAAATTAATGTCAATTTTATTTGAAGTAATCCTTCAGTATCAATAAGTTATATTTTTCTGTGAGTCTTTACCATCATGACAGGCACAGAGGGATAATTTCTGGTATTATTGCTTTGTGATTTTTCCTGAAGGCAAGATCAGTTTGTCTACTTCCTTAAGATGAATGCTTCATTCTTTTCTAACTTAGGTTTAATGCTAGGGTCTCATCTTAAGAGTTGATATACCAGACCTTGTTGACTTTCTATGGGATGCCTTTCCCTTTCTGAGAAGTGGATCGGGGTAGGATGAGGGAGAAGTGTGGAGGACGTGGACGGAAGGGAATAAAGGGACTGTGGTTGGTATGTAAAATGAAAAAAAAAAACTGTTAAATAAAAAAGTTTCTATTTGTAACTCATTAACCAAGACCTATATAAATCAATCCATTTTTTTTTCTAAAGGAAACCTAGAAGATGTGGGTGTTGGGGAAGGCAGAATGTTTTCTAGATTATTTGAGTGGTCCTAACCATTAGCACAGTGTTTTTCTAAGTGGTAGTGCAATGGAAGATTGACTATAAAATAAGCAGTCAGACCACTCCCACAGACACTGTGCTGCAAGCTTTGAAGATGAAAAACCAAGAGCCATGTGCACTGTTCTGAATGAGAATGAGTGGTTGACCTCCGTAAGCTAATGTGTTTTGAGGCTTGGCCTCAAGTTGTTAGCACTATTTGGGAAGGTTATGGAACCTTTGTTTGCTTTTGCTCTGGATATTTTATCACAGTAACTGAAAAGAAACTAATTTGCCAAGGAATGTGAAGAAAGTAGTTCAGGAGAGAAGACTGGGATTGTGGGGAACATGTCCTGTCAGCATCTTGCGTTCATCTTAGTTAAATTAATTCTAAACTTCTAGCCTCTAAAACTACACAAAAGGAATATATTTCAAGATGTATGTATATGATATGTGCGTGATGTCATATATTTTTAAGATGACAAATTCGTGGTACTCTGTTACAGTAGCAATAGAAAATACATAAGCTGCCCTCGTTTGGTGGCACACGCTTTTAATCCCAGCACTCAGAAGCAGATACAGACAGCTCTCTGTGAGTTTAAGGCCATTCTGCTCTACAGAATGAGTTCTAGGACAGCCAGAACTGTTACACAGAAAAGTCCTATCAACAAACAAACACAGAAAAAGAAGAAAGAAAAGAATAAATAAGTTTTTATGAATACATAAGCAATGACATTATAAAATTTAAGTGTTGTTGAACTACTCTATCTTATATTCACTGTCCAACCCTATCCCTGCTAATCAAGGCTATCACACCACAGGATCATCTGGATGCCAGGCAGGAAAGGGTGAGGAATGTGTCCCCTGTTCTGTGATGTAGTCCTCATTAGGTTAACAATATAAAACTATTTGTATTCATTCCATTGTATAATTTATGTTAAACCATTTGTTTTCCCTTTAAAGCATATATAAAAAAATTACCTAATTTTATATATCAGTCAATCCTCCAACAAAAATTAAAGCCCAGTTCAAGTGAAATCTTGAGAGAGTAACACAGGAAGTACTTAAGAGGTCTGGGAAGAATTAAGTGAATTGACAGAGAACATGACAGTGATCAGAGATTAGGAAAAATGAAAACCTATTGACTGACATACTTGGGCCTCAGGGAGAAAGGAAAGATGATTATGTTAGTACGCAGAAGCAACCAAGCTATGAAGGACAGTTTATGTGACAGACCTCTCTGTTCAATATGTGACTATTTACAGTGAACATGGTCCAGAGGAGCCAGAGATACACCGAAGCTTACTTCTCTCCCTTTCTCCGAGTCCTGCTGAGGTATTTCATTGACAAAACTTCACAAAAGGCAGGCATGGGAATGAAGTTGGTAAAATTTTGATTTTGGTGAAAAAAAAAATCAAAACAAGATGATGGTGTGCATGCATCTGCAGTCAGTGGATAAGAAAAACTCAGTGGCTACCATATACACAGAAGAAGGATTCAAAAAAAAAAAAGGTAGTTGAATCCAACTCCTTTGTTTTATCCACAGGAATTCAAGGGTAAGAGGGTCATCTAAGAACCTGGAGACACTCTCTGGAATGAGGCATAATATACTTCTTGTCCTTGTCCACCAGAGATTTAGGACTATCCCCACACATGGAGCCAGTTTGCTAGCTTTGATCTGACATCTTAGCACAAGCAGCTAAAATCTGCCTTCATTTGTCATTTAGTCTATTATTCTTCTGAGAATCTTGGAGGCTTTGAGGTTTCTGAGGTCTACGGAATCAATGAGATGGCGTTTCACAGAGTTATGTAAGAGGCTTTCAAGCTTTGGGGTCTGAAGTTTTTACTAACTTCATATAAAGGGAAAAGAAATGTTCAGTGCAAGAATTTGAAGATGTACATTAGAAATGAATCACTAGCAAGGATTACACAGAAATTGGAACACACAATGTACAGTATAAGATGCTGAGATTAACCTGACCCCAGTGATTTAGGGAGACTTGGTAAATTTTGGTTTATACTGACCTGCTACCCACTAGAGGTATTAGAAGGTTTGGTAAGCTATAGATAATATTCCTTTAGACTACAGTCAGATGTTTCTTACAGAAAACAATTAGAGATTTGTATTTTGCAGATATGAGGATACAAGCTACTTGATTTCTCCTCATCAAATACAAATATTTCTGATCCATGTCAGAATGTAGGTCTCTCACTTGTGTGCTTGTGAGGATGGACTCAGGGAAGAAAGGCTGAGCACTGCGGTGGGATTAAGAAAGCCTGCATTTGGGGAGCTGGAGGGGAGGCTCAGCAGTTAAGAGCACTCGTTGCTCTTACAGAGAACCCAAGTTCAGTTCATATCACTCAAGCCAATCCATTCATTATTTACTATAACTTCAGCTCCAGGGATCTAGTGCCTCTGGCCTCTGGAGCCACCTATACAGAAGTAAACACACACACACACACACACACACACACACACACACACACACACACACACACACGTGAATAATAGAAATAATTATAAGAAAGCCTACATTTTACAAGGTTATAGGAGAGATGCATAGCATTTGCAAAATCAGAATGCAGACAAATAAGGTGAAGGGGAAAATATGTGGTAGTCAGAAACAGACTAGCAAGGAAAGGTTGGGGCTGGATAGAAAGAAAAATAACACAAGAAGCCTTGTCTGAGGATGGAAAGTAAAGTGGTCTCGCAAAAGAAAGTGGGGAGGGAGGGGAAGAAGAAAAATGGGAGGGAAGGTGATGTGGGAATGTCTTTCTGTATGCTGTGAATATCAATCTTTAAATAAAGGAGCTGTTTTGGACCATGACAGGCAACATAGAAAAAGTAGGTGGGGAATCAGAATAGGTAGGAAATGAAGGACAGAGTCAGAGACAGATCGAGCCAGTTGCCCAAGAAGAAACATGTAAGGAACACAGGTGAGCCATGGGCCACGTGGCAGACAGATTAATGAGAATGGGTTGAGTTAAGATTAAAGAGCAAGCTAGCAATGTGCCTGAGCCATAGGCCAAACAGCATGAAGTTAATATAAGAATCTGAGTCATTTGGGGGGGACTAAGCAGCAGTGGGCACTAAAGGGTCTGGGGCAGCAGGTCTGTGGGTCTGGACCTCTGGCCACCCGGGGCCAGGAAGCCTTATTGTAACAGGAAAGAGAGAGGGAGGGAGGGAAGGAGGGAGGGAGAATATTTGATAATTTGGACAGTGATGTGAAAAAGCACTGTTTGTGGAGGTTAGTTCATGAATTGTCTGATAGGCACATGCCAGTAGGAAAGACAGCAGCGGAGAGCAACCCCACAGCAACCACAGCTCCAGGCTCACATATAGGCTCATATAAATTGTCCAGTGCCGAGTTCATGCTGTTTTACATCTCAACTGACTTTACTCGGTTCAAAGCAGCAAAAGGCTCCATAATGGATGTTCCTCCATACTAAACATATATACTTCTCTAAGCTTTGCTCAAGAGCAGAGTCATCTGCATACACAGGTCCAGGCATCCTTTGTGGTTTCTTGATTTATATATATATATATATATATATATATATATATATATATATATATATATATATATATATTGTGATTCTCATTGCTACTTTCTAGAATATTCCTCAAGAAGGCATTGCTGCTGCTCCTGCTTTTAACTGTGGTGGAAACATGCTCTTTTCCTTTTCTTCGTATCTACATATTTTGACAGGAAAAAGTCATATATACTATTGTAGCTTCATAGAGTATCAAAGAATACAAAGGATATAATCCAAAGGATATAATCACCTGCAGCCAAGTTTGCAAAGACCAGAGGCTCAAATGCTGGCATGCGTAAGGTCTCCATATCTTGGTACCTAGTTGGTCATCTAGTTGTCCAGTCATCTTTAAATGTGTCCCAATGTGTCCGTTTACATTGTTGGGCTAGTATCTTATGTCCCCCTGAAAAAGAAACCTCCCTGAGTTAAAGTCTCAATAGGTGCTTGAGGAATTTCACTTAGTTCTAATATGTTGGCCAATGGTCAGTTATGCTTTTTCAATATTAGTTACCAGTTATGTGTTTATTGGTCTAAGAAATGTCCTGTAATTTTTGGCTAGGGTAGACAAAATTACTAAGGATCCATAAGAAGCTATGTCTTCACACACTTGAATAGAACACACAGAGGAATAAAATGAATTTCTGAAGTGTAACAATGGGGCTTTTATATACTTCCTCTAGTTATCTTGAGAAATTGAAACTGCAGCAGAAGTTAAAGATCACCAGTGACCAGCAGACCCACAGATATGGGCAATTTAAAGCAAGCCTGCAGTGAGATTGGGCATCAGGAATGTAATTTAGATGTTCCCACTGAGAAGTGTGTCAAGATAAGTGAACTACTATTCACTGAACTCGGTATCATGGAAGATGAGGAAGACAAGACAAAAAAACAAAGAAAGGCTAGATCTTACATATCGTGGCAGCTAAAGAGAGCAAAAATGAAATATAAAGTTCAAAACCATGCGGAACATAAATGGATTAATGAATTAAATGGCGAGGTCAGAAGAGTAAATAATAGCAAAGAGTTATTCCTCTTTAACCAATCATCTATCTTATCTATCTGTCTGTCTTTCCATCAATCTGCCTACTTACTTACCCTACAAGCCATCTGTCTCTCAAGAGAGAATACCAAGCAATCTAGAAGGAGACTCTTGAGGGAAGGCGAGTCTCTGCCACTGCTTACTCTTGGCAGTTCCAAAGTCCTTTTTAATTTGAGAGGTCCAAGATTGTTCACATAATCAACCCCCATTGCTCAGTGCTTCACACATTATAGATACTTAATAAGTACTACCTAATTATTAAAAAATGGAAAAAAGTCAGAACACTCCTCAATATTAAACCACATAGCTAATAACAGCATATAGTAAGTGCCTACCAGCCGTCTTGTGAGTGTGTGTGTGTGTGTGTGTGTGTCAGGAGTTCAGCCTTTTAATTTTGATGTCTGTCTGAGGGAATATATGCACACAAGGCCATGTTTAGAAAGGTTAATGCAGTATTAAAGAAGACACGCATATGAAAAAGTCTTGTAAAAGTAAAATCCTGTATGTACAATGTTAACACTATAAATGTGCAGTGGGTAGTGAGGCCTATGGGCGTCAGAGTTTTGTAACAGGGAATCACTGTTGGTCAGTGAGTAGAATTTCCTAGGCTGCTGCCATTGCATTACAGGAGAGAAGTCACTGCATTGTCACACTCCAGGCCCATTTTCTGATAACAATGTTACAGAACTTTGAACTAGCACTCACTGATGTCAATTGAAAAGACCTCAAAAGTTTCAGCGTTTGATTTCACTGTGTCATGGAGCACAAGGAGCGTCGCGATACCAGAAACTAAGGAGAAAAAATAAGGAGTGGACAGTATGGGAATAAGTAAGATAGAGTGTGCAAACTGCCTGGGACAGTTGCCCGAGGTCCTAATTAGCTTCTCTGTTGCTATGATAAAACACTGATCAAAATAAACTTGGGGAGGAAAAAGGTTATTTATCCCACCCATAATGTCATAGCATCTCATGAAGGAAGTCAGAGCAGAAGCTCAAGGCAGGAACTCAAGGCAGGGAGTTTTACCATAGTCTGCCCACCATGGATTGTTCAGCCTGCTTTCTTACACGGCTTAGGACCACCTGTCCAGGAATGACACCACCCAAAGTGTGCCGGGCCTTCCCACATCAATCTTTAATCAAGAAAATGCCCTGAAGACTTGCCTATAGGAAATATAACGGAGACAATTACTCCAATTAAGGTTCCACTTTACCAAGTGACTTGCCTGTGTCAAGTTCACAAAGTAATAATAATAATCAGCACAGCTGGAAAAAATAATTTGTCTGGGAAGTAACATGGACAATCACCCAACATTAGTGGAAGTATTTATTATTTTAAATTAAAAGGAAGCCTAAAGAAAAATATCAAACAGCAAAGTTATTAAAAACTAGAAACCTACTGTCCCTAGTCTGTTTGCTAAATGTTTGACTTTCTGGTAGTCTCACCTTTTTCTGTCTTCATTCTTGCTGTGCAGAGTCCATTTCCTGCCAGAACATTGGTCCCTTCAGATTTACTCCAATGCTTTATATCATCCCTCCAGTCACATTTCTTTTTGATATATTAAATCCCCTGGTTTTTTCTTCCCGAGACCTCCCACATCTAAGCCAAAAGACTCTAGTAATTTGGTTTGGAATCACCTTAAATTCTTCCACTCTTTCCTCACCGAGTTTTCTGCCAGAAACAGGCTGGAAGGGAGCCAAGCTTCTTGTGCTCCAACATTGCCCCACTGCCAAAGAAGCCCTGCCCAGAGTGCCCCCCTGCAAGAAACAGGCTGTCCCCCAGTGGTGCTCAGTGTTCAACTTTAGCCAGCTTTAGCCAGCTGTCACCGGTCCAGGCACTTAGATGCAGACAGGTACTTTTCTCTGAGGAACTCTTGACTGGAAGGAACAGGAGGCCCAGTAAGTGACTCATTTGTTCCACATGTTTCTGACAGTGACATAACTGCCTCCTTCCTTAGCCTGATTCACAGAAAGGAATTCCATTTTAGAGACACGTAGAACACACACGCACACACACACACACACACGCACACGCACACGCACACGCACACGCACACACACATTTAAACTGCCTCTCTTCCTAACAGAGCGCTCACAAACCCAGGCTTTAGACCTTTGGGCACTTTTTTTTTTTTCCTGAATCTCACTACTTCATAACTTATCCAGTATTGAAGAAGCATCTCACCTCTAAAGAACTTAGTTTCTCTGTGTAGTTAAAATTTCTGTGTTACCTTCCCAGTGCTTTAGATGCATGGGCTGTGTTACTGGGGGCGAAAAGTGCTCTACAGACTGTGAAAAGCTCTATGTTGATGTTTTTAAAATGCAAATTGCTCCCTAGGTAGAAAAGACCAAGTGGCCTGTAGAATTAGTCATGTCATATTTGTGGTGCCTCAAAGACTGCAACTATGAAATGAGTATAATATTAAAATATCTTTGGCTTTTTCTATTTTACAAATATTTAATAAATTTATTTTCACCAGCAGGAATAGCATGTTCATACATAATATGGGATCCAGGATATTTTCTGATTGTCCTGTTACTTCTCTTGAATGCTGACTTTTCTGAGAAAAATGTTAAATTTCTGTGTGACGTTATGCAAAAAGTGTGATGGCTAATAATAAGACACACACAGACCCTTCCATTACACATTAGACCTGTGGTGAGAAATTCTGTTGTAAACTCTTTCTTGTACTCTCCTTGACTCAAACAAGCCATCATAGATGCAACTGATCTGTGAATCAGGTAAACACCCTAACACAGCTTTGTAAATGCCAGACTCTCTGCAAACAGATAACTCAGAGAGAATGTGGGCAGAGTTGAATGCCAATGGCATGTAAATTGTGTAGCTCTAATGTGTTATTTAAGTTTGATTGTAGAGCTAATTAGTTTGTATGACTGTCCTGTTCGTAGGAATTATATTGTAGATGCACATTTGCTTTTATGAAATCGGCAGCCAAGAAAGTCACTGAAATGAAAAGAAACTAATTGAAAGTAAGAGAAAATTACCTGAACATACATTGCCAGTAAATTAAATTAATTGAAGGTAATTGATAGTGACTGGAATTAATAAAAGTAATAGAAACAAATTGTACTTAATTGAAATTTATTGAAATTGAATTAAACTCAATAACTCAAAGTCTATTAAAGTTAATAGATTCTAATTGATATTAATTAGAGACAATGCTTAGCAATAACAGACCATTCTTAAAGACCTTCCATAGCGTTTGTAACATATGATTGCCTTTAATGTTAAAAAAAAAAAAGTTAAATTCTACAAATGGGGGAAAAGACATTCACGGGAAAAAACTACTGCTTTGGAATTTTTTCTGTGGAAGAGCTGAATTAGAAAAATCTGATTCTGAAGGTGGAGCTTCCCCTGAAGACTTGGGAAGATAAAAATGGCTCCAGTTCCTTCAAGGGGTCTTTTCTTAGCATTCAATGAGAATATATTGCCTGCTAAAACATTAGGTGTGATTTGACAATACTCTCAAGGTTCATGTTTCGTTCAGTATCTGCTATCTTTATAGCTGCCATGGTGGACTCTTTTACATTTGCCCGCTTGGGTTATGAAGTATCAAGGGTTATGAAGTATCAAGAATGAGAGAATGAGAATTCCTGGAAAGAAGCTGTGAACGTGCTGATTGATTACAACTTCTGTGAGCTGGAGAGGTTGGAAGGCTGCTAGTCTAGAGCCAAATTGTCTCAGGGCATCCTAATATCTGTTTATTGCCTGCCTCTGTATGTGACCCGATATCTCTTCTGATCATTAGGTAGATCCTTTGGAGTCTATGAGCAGACCTCTAGTTTCTACAAACAAAAATGCTAATCATGCTATTACATAGCATCTAAAGCCTAAAGGATTTAAAGTTTCAGCATCATCCTCTTTGGCTTTGAGGCTCTGGGGACATGCCTGATTTTATGATGTGGAGGACAGAATTTGGCAGGCTTGCCCTTCACCTCAGCAACAGCCAGGGATACATCTGGAGGTGTTCCTGCCTTTCTCATGTTCAGCTGCATTGCTGCTTACAAACTGGTTATGCTTTATGAGAAATGGTAATTTTCTCTCAGAAGAACTGCAGCTTTTTTTCTGTATGGAAAATGTACTAAAAAGTTGTATTTCTGTAGGTGAGGGTCACCAAGTGGGGTAAGAATATGTGCTATGTCATTCTACCTACATTAGAAGTTGGTATCCAGTGTACAATCAGCAATTCTCACACCCCAGTGTGATAGTCAAGGTTTTCTAAAGTATCAGAACTTATAGAATGAATATGTGAGTGTGAGTGTGTGTGTGTGTGTGTGTGTGTGTGTGTGTGTGTGTGTGAATTTATTAGAAGAACTTACAGTGATAAGACAACAATGGTTGACTACAAACAGGTCTGAGAATTCAGTACTTGTTTGGTCCATGAAGCTGGAAGTCTCAGCTGGCCTCAGGGTACCCAGAATCCCAAAGAAGTAGGTTCTGATGCCAGTGAAGGAATGGACCAGCTAGTGAGAGCAAGCAGATAAAGAGCAAAGGCTTCCTTCTTCCGTGTCCTCTGTATAGACTGCCAGCAGATGATGTAGGCCATATTAAAGTTGGCTCTTTCTATCTCAACTGGACTAGACATGTGTCTTTCTACTTCAAATTATTTAATCAAGACAAAAAATCCCTCACAGGTACACACAGTCACTTGGGTTTTAGTTAATTCCAGATGTAATCATGTTGACAACCAAGAACAGCCATCCAAAGTCGCTTAACTGAACTTATTGAAATTGAACTTATAATCAGACCACTTTATGTTTCCTATTTGAAGCACTCATCATGAGACATCAGAAGTGGGTTTTTTTTTTTTAATTTCTGAGTCATTCTTAAGCAGAGTGTGAGAGAACAATGTGCTGCTGTGTACAGAAAGTTGCTTGTCTGAGGATCACGCCGTCTTTTCTTTCTATTCATGTGGTTTCCTCCCCTCAAACCTGCAACTATTGGGTCACTTCTTCACCTGTCTTTGCTATAAAAATACTAGTTAGAGTTGATGAGATAGCTTGGTATGAGCCATGTTTCACACATGTTTATGACAACAGAACTTACTAAACTGCATTGTAACCCCACATCCCACAAGGTGGCAGGGGAAAAATGACTCCTGAGAGTCATGGCAGACCTGGAACTGTGTGCATGCACACACAGACACACACACTGACACACAGACACACACACATATACATAGGCACACACAGGCACAAACACACACAGACACACACATACATATATACACACAGAAACACACAGAGATACACACTTAATGAACTAAAAATTATATAAATTACTTGCAAACACTGATTTTTGGATTCCACAAATTTTATTTAATATTATAATAAAACCCAGAGAAAGATATTGGAGAAAAGCTGAAATATCAAAAATATATATATAGAGAGAGAGAACAAACCAACCCAATCTCACCAAGTGAACTCCTCAGGCTGAACAAGGTAGATCCCGTCTCCATGAGTCCTCAGACTGACTGGGCACAGAGGCAAAAGGCACAACTACTGCCTTCTCCTTATTTGTTCTTCCCCTGCCCAGCTATCTTACCTCTTTGTTCAACTTTCCGTAGCTAGGATTAAAGGCGGGTGCCATCATTGCCTGGCACTGTTTGATCTTGAGCTCTCAGAGATCCAGAGAATCTCTGCCTTCCAAGTGCTGGGATTAAAGGTGTGGGCCACCGCCCCTGACTTTCAGGCTTGACTCTGTCCTCTGATACCTCAGGGTATCTTTATTGAATATATCACCAGTTTTGTTAAAAATATAAGAAATCCACTAAAATTTAAGCAACTTTACTTTTCCCCCAAACAGAGTACACATCTGTGTGATGAGAATTTTAGCTGTGAGCAATAAGATAGAACGGAGTTTTCATCTCTGAGAGATGGTCTTGACTGGGTGCATTAGGCTTTCCTGGCTAGGATATTAATTCTCTCCTGAAGACATATTCAACCAGGCTGGATCCTGCTATCTTTTCTTATGGAAAACAAAAGTACCATCACTTATATCAGGGGAACAGCAATATTTCCACTATTTTAATGAATATTTTTTATTATTTTTCTCTAAATCATTAGTATTAAAAATCTTTAACCCCTCAAGGTGAATGCGCACATTTTTCAATTATTTATTTATTTATTATTTATTTATTTATTTATTTATTTATTTATTTACTTTATGTGTATGTATGTGTGCCTACATAAGTATATAAGCATTTTACACTTGGAGATGCTCTTGTAAGCCAGCAAAGAGTGATAGATTCCCTGGAATTGCAGTTACAGGCTAATGGGGAGCTGTCTACTGTGGGTGCAAGGAACCAATACCATCTAGTTTGAAAAAATAATCTATTTTAAATTTTAAAAATCTGAAATTTTAAGGCAAAAACTCATTAAACCAATGTAACTCTGAAAAAATAACTATTCATTGGCCATTAATCATCTCTCTAGTCCCATAAATGACTCTATGTATGTGTGTGTGTGTGTGTGTGCATGCGCATTTTAAAATAAATAATTTTTTGAAACTTCAGGTAAAAAATTCTAATAAACTTTGCCCTTGCGTACTTGGTTAAATTTCATACACAAGAAAGTCCACATGATGGCTTTTAGCTTTCAGTTTAATGTGAAACTTTAAAACTCCAACAGAAATATCCAGATTTTTCCATATACTTATAATAAGATAAAAGAATAGATTTTCCACATCAAATAGGATGTAGTGAATAAAGTAGTCCAACTGGAAAGAAATGTAGTAATGTACTTATTGCAGAATTATTCACTTACAATATATCATAATTCTGTAATACATATTCAAATGTTCTAAAAAAAAATTTGTCCTGCGTACATCTTAGTCCAAAAAAAGGCAACAAAGCCAAGAGAACCAATATACAGAAGCCGGAGAACATGAATGTCCCCAGAACAGGAAAGGGGAGTACAGTTCCATTTCTCTGTGTTTGCTGTTTGCCTGGTTCCTCAACAGATTGATGATGGTTACCCTCATGGGTGAGGGGAATTTTCCATGTTCGGCACAATATTTCAAATATTAGTCTTTTCATGAAATACCTTCAGAGAAACACCCAGAAAGAATGTCTTCCAGGCCATTTGGGTATTCTGGAGTTCAGTTAAGTGGAAACATGAGGCAAATCACCCAAACTTCCTACCACAATAAACATGTATTTACAGATTCCCACTGTGTGTTTCATATATGTTTATGACAACAGCTACACCAACTTAGCTATCATTTGAATTCTAACAGTTTCTTTTGCAAACAAAGTAGTGTGTGCATGGTTTGCATATACTTTCACATTTGTATAAACAACATTCAAAGCTCCTGTTCTGTTTGTGAGTAGTGTAGCAATGGGCATATAAGTTAACATTTTCTTCCTCAATTTCTTTGTACTTAAAATGAGATTAACAACACTTATTCTTAAAGCTATTGTAGCAACTGAATTAATTCATACATATAAATAACCAAGCAAACAGTAAATTAAAATACCTAAGAGAAGTAGGCTGTCAATCTTCTTGAGGCACCCAGTATCCGATTGCCTATTGTCTTTTTAGCACATATGTTACAACATTATAACACCCCAAAATGAGATTTTCTACTGCATGAAACTTCTGCATAACAACAATGCATGGTCTTTGGGTCCTTGTGCTCCAAATCCTTAATTTTCTTTTCAACTAAGTCTGCGCTTTGCACAAAATAAATATGATTTTGTGTGACCTAACACCAAATCTAGTGTGCATTGGAATAACACTAAAATAATGTGATTCAATACAACTTATGGATTTCTGTATGGTTGTAGACAAAGAATGTTTTGTAAATGACCTCAATAATACTGTATAAAAATGCATATCTCCTACATAGGTGTTAAGTGCCATAGGACCATGCTCAGCAGTTAGTTATGAGTGTTTGCTGATCCTGCAGAAGAGCCAGGTTCTCTTACAAACACCTAGATGTCAGTTTACATCCTGCTGAAACTCCAGTTCTAGAGGGTTCAATGCCTCTGACCTCTATGGGTTCCTGGACCGTTTTGGCTCTTGCACATACATCATACACATACTCAGACAGACATACACATAAAATAAAATAAATATACGTACATTTAAATTTTAAAGAAAGATTTTTTTGTTAGCTGAGCCCTTTTTTAAGGTCAGATTTTCCAAATTTATTCTAGTAATTTTCCTTTGACCTTTTTATTTCATCTTCAAATGCTAAATATCTTCTTGGGGAAATCTCTGCAGAGTGTGTATGGAAAGTTTACTTTTGGGTTCTTTATAGATCAAAAATTTCTTGAATTGGTTTAGTTATAAATGAGATGGCCAAATCTGTAGCTTAATGACCATGACCTAGTCATCTTTTTTTCCTTCCTTCCTCCTTTTCTTCCTTCCTTCTTCCTTTCCTTCTTTCCATCTCTCCTTCCTTCCTGTTTTCTGTGAACACCCATGGACAGCAGCTTTGTAGAAAGGAAAACTGAAGGACTAGGCTCTCCTGTAGTACGAAGTTTCTGGCTTTGACTTTTGGGCCTAACCTCAAGGTCTAGACCCACAGTCCCGCAGTCCCACAGAGACACACAGAAGCTTCCAACAGTTTTTGGCTGATCAGCCTCAGGCCCAGGCATATCACTTGTTAGCTCTCTACCCTTCATCTAACCCATGTCTCTTGTTCAGCCATGTGGCTCGGTACCTTTCTTTAAAGCTGCATGGTTGTCCTCTGCTTCCTGTGGCTTCTCTCTGGTGCTCTGTCTGGCACTCTGCTCTCAGAGATTTTTTCTAGTCTGGTAGTCCCGCCTACACTTCCTGCCTGCCTTTGGCCAATCAGCTCTTTTTATTAAACCAGTGGGTGGGACAATTATTTAAAATGAAACAACACAACCTCCCACACTCTCCCTTTTTACCGTGTAGGTTCCTGGGATTGGGCTTGGTTTGTAGGGGAGAGTATCTTTACCTGTTGAGACATTTCAGTCACCTGCTCTACTTTTCTGTGAACAAGAAAATTTAATTTAGCACAACAAGTATTATTTCCTCTGATATAAGAGGAGAATTCACAGACATATTTTACTTTTCTAGTTTTACTCACGAAGCAACTGTCACTCATGATTACCGACTTGATAACCTTTGTGGTATCTTCTCAGAGGTAGCTCCAAACTGGAAAAACCCTCCATTTGTTAAAAATGGCCAGTATACTAGGATTGGAGCTTTGCTAACACTTAGCAAATTTCTGCATCAGTCTGGGTGTGCAAAGTGGTTTAGAGTGGCTTATTTATTTTCTAAAGAGATGAGTTATCTTTTAAGAATAAATTGTCTCATTTCAAACTGCTGTTCAAATATTCTAAATTGTCCTATCACATCTTCAAATGAAATGTACTTTTACCCTTTTCGATAAATTTTGTATAACAGAATACAACATTATCCACTGAGTCTCTCTCTCTTTCTCTCTTCTTGAGATAATCACATCCTTGGGGCATTATAAGGGAAGACATGTATCCAAGCCACTATAATCCCCAGGAGTGTGATTTGCCTTGTGGTAATTATACTTTCTTTCAAGATGCCTTATGCTATTATTATGGTGCCTTTTTGCTCAAATACCACAGAGATATCACATAATGTAATTACCTTACCTTATCATGCTTTAATAAATAATTTAGGAAGGATGGTTTCTGCAGAAATCCTGTTGATAGAAGCCATGTATTCAGGGGAGAAGGGGTTTGTGGTATAGTTGGTGGTAATTTCAAGAACTGAAGGAAAACAACTGAAACATTGATATCAGATGTGACATCACTGTCAACGATTAAACAAATGTGGTGCGGGAAGCAGGGTATATCCAAGTATAGCCTGCTTTCTGGACTCTTCCAAGTGTGAACATTTGGCATTTACATGTCTTTTGTGGGATGAAATGTTTGATATGTGTTGTCCGCTCCTGGACCTTCCTATGCCTTTTCATCTAGTGTAATTGTTATAAAAGAGAATCAATATGTGTTTGAAGCATGAGCTATTATGTAAAGAATAAGTCTCCCATAGTCATCGACTTAATAACATTTAATGATTGTTTTTCTCACTTGCATTATTGGAGATGCTGCATTTCCCTCTAGGTTATTAAATATGTAACTACTATATTGATCGGTGATCTAGCAGAGAATTCTGAGTTTCATTAAAAAACACTGTGTAGATGGAAAATGACCACCAACTGTGTAATAAACTGAATATTATTTACTTAAGCCCTCAAAATATAGCTATGATAAAGACTTGAATTAAGTAAAGGATGATGCAAGCAAGTTTTACCTCTACCAACTCAAAGAAATAGAAAAGGCATACTTGTATTAAAAATGTCATGACCATGCAGGTTTCAGAAGCCTTCATGCATGGAGCAGAACATTGTGCTAGGTGCAGTGTCCTCCAAACAAAGGCCAGTGTTTTCACAGAAATACTGTATTCAAGGAATGGAATAAATGGGTAAATTACTCCAGGTGCCAAATCATTTAGAAATTTAAATACTCAGTGTGTTAATCATCCACAGAGACATGCAAAACGCAAACATCACATGTTTTTAAAATGTTAGATGGTGTTTGATTAAAATGTTATTTAATTGCTCAGTCATTGTGTCATGAATGACTAGGCATGCTTGCAATAAAAAATAAAGATAAAATCCAAAAATCAAAATCAAAATGGGAAAACGAGAGTGAGACAGAAGGAAGAATGGGGAAGGTGTGGCCGAGCACCGTGTAGCCAAGAGTATTCATAACATACCTTGGCTATCCTGCTTTTGAATTCTCTCCTGTGATTTATAGGTTGGCATATATCACACTGAAAGTGATTATGGAGCAGGAATTGTGACAGATATTTATGTAAAAGCTCTTTATGCCTGTTGTAAAGTATGTCCAATTTAGTAATTTTTGTGCATGGATGTATATGGAGACAGGGGTTGAGAATTCCTAAATGAACAGTGTATTAATTTTATCAGTGCAATAAACTTCTACAACGTAAGTGGCTTAACACGATGTAAGTTTATTTGCTGCATCAGATAAGAAATATAGAGTGGTTCTTACCAGGCTTAAATTCTTGAGTAGGCATGTGGTTCTTCTTGGGAACTCTGAGGAGAATTTATTTCACCAATTTCAGCTTCCGGGAGAGGGTCCCACCACTTGCCTGGATGCCTCCTTCCTCCACACTTCAAGCTATCAACTACAAGTGTGGGTTGTAACAGAGATAGTGGGTTAGGTTTCTGTCACAAACCACTCTTGATAGATTATTTTCTCTCTTTTTTTTTCTATTTTGGGAAACTTCTGATTGATTATATTTTGGGAACTTGGATAATTCCACATAATCTCCCTCGTATTAATGAGCTGAGAAGGATGAATTCACCCTGAAAAGCTCAATTCCCCTCATTGACCAATATTTTTTGATGATTAAGCAAAGGCTTTTTTGGAGGGAGAAACATTATTCAAAGCTTAATGGATGTGGGGAGAGGAAGCTTGTTATAAAAAATAATTCTATCTTTGCCTTTTGGCTGCTGTGATGTGAGCAGATTCCTTCTGGCAAGCACCTCCTCCAGGGGATAATGTTTCACTACACTCCTCAGACAACAGAACAAATTGAAAGCTCCCAAACTGTAACACTGTTTCCTTTATTTTGTTACATTTCTTTATTTTTGTTTCTCTGTTATTTTGTTACATTTTGTTATAGCGGCGGGAAGGTAACAACTGTTGACATTCTATAGTACAACTAAATTAAATGTTTTAATGAAAACAAAAATAAGTAAACCATTCAGAATCAGTCAGGGTTCTAGCTCTGTTCTAGATGCTATAACCCTTTTTATAAAAAATAAAGTAAGACAGCCCATGTGATAGCTTAGTAAATAAAGGCCCTTCTTCCAAGCCAAATGATCTAAGTTTGATTCCATATGGTAGAAGGAGATAACCAACTCCTAAGGTTGTTCTCTGACCGTCACATATGTAATATGATGTACATCCCCCCACTAAATAAATAAAAATAATGGCCCCTAAAATAATTCTAATAAATGTTTTAAGAATTTAAATGCACATAAGAAAATCCTTAGTAAGTATAGTTAGACTAGTAACTTTGACATTAAAGCCACTGTATTCTCTGACTCATCAGCATCAAACTCAACAAGGTATTTATTTTATTCTATATGGCAGGATCTTCTGAATTTACATGTATGTACTCTTGAGCTTCACTGCTTGATGGGAAGTGGCTGTACCATTCACGTGCGTCCATGGATTTCTCTGGGAAATCATGGTTTTGACAGATTAGTTTTCTTTTACGTAGGAAAAAAAATAGTTTTGGAGAAATTGCAGTTCTGTGTGTACTTTTAGTTTTCAAAGAGAACATAAGTTATCCTAAAGGAGATTTTTTTTTAAAGCCTCAAATGTCTTTGTACTCTTTAATCATATTAGGGATTCACAGAGTCAGTGCTTGCATAGTTATCATGGGTACATGAGCATCTGCACTCAAGACTCCCTGCAGAGGAAAGCTTAGGTCATGACCTCTGAGAAGATACATCATATTTGATATCCTTACAGTAAACAATCAAATTATAATCTGGCAGATCATTTCCCAACAGACTACAATTACTGTACCTGCTTCCATGATTCATGGAAGTTCCTTTGTAATCATTGAATTCACTGTGAAGAATGAATAACCTTCTGCCTCAGGAAATCAAAAAATTGGGGGGGGGGGAAGCAGAAGAACTAGTCACTAGAGAAAAAAATAAAAGAAAATATTTATGATAGTAACAACAGACAGCTTCAGATTCAAACTAGAAATATGAGGCATTAATGGTAGTTCACATTGGAAATAAAACTAACTAGAAGCCTTGAAAGAGTATAGAGTTGATGGTCTATGTTAAAGATACAGTATGTATCTATTTAAGGAAAAAAATGGTCAGTGTCAAGGCTGGGGCTAATTGTGTGTATTACTCCCCACAGCCCTGCTTTCCTTCCATAACATGTGACTTGCCACACACATTTGCACTTCTTAATATTTACTTTCCCATTCCTAATTCCTAGAATCTAAGTTAACTGTTACCTTGCATTGGCCAGTGGGATGAGCAGCATGGAGATTTGATAGTTCAGGGACAGCATTTCAATAAGTACAGTTGTTTGTAATTGTTTACTTGTGCAGTCTTCATTACAGGAACCCTCCCTGTAGGAAAATGCAACATATAGATTAACACTGAGCCACACTCAGTAATTCTAGCCAAGACCATTCTAGATCAGCTCAGTCAACACAGACATAAGACAAGTGTTAGTGAGAACAGAAGAAAGCTCAGGTAAGACCACATAGTGCAAACCGCACAGATTGTGTGTAAAGCAACTAGAGTCGTTTGATTGACTATTTGATTGACTTGTTCATTATAGAGCATTCAATTTCTGTGTATAACTCATGTGAGATGTGAAAGAGAAACTTAGAAGATCAAATGGAAGGGGATAAATGCAAAATGATAGGGACATGAGGAAGATTCAAGCTGCGGAGAAGGCAGATATATGGGGACTCTAATATTCTAGCCAGAGAAAAGTCTAGTATTAAAAATAGAAGAGGTGCTATTTACATAACAGAAAGCAGTGTTAAATATGAAATAGAACTTAATTGTGAACACAACAGGAAAGACTAAGAAGTATACCATAGCATATTTTCCCAGAATTCTGAGTTCAATTAGAAAGAAATAATTTTTGCTAAATTCTTTATTTTCTGATGGTGCTGGTTACTGAACCCAGGTCTAGTACATGCTGGGTCAATACTCTACCTCTGAGCTACATACCCATTATAAAAACATTGTAATCAATAAATTAATTGTGAAAATATTAAAGCAGAGGTTCATAAATTTGCTTCATGTGGTTAAATCCAGTGTAGTGCCATGTTTTGGTCAAAATATCATTAATTTTCATATTGCTATAATTGCATTTATGCTACAACTGCAGAGTTGAGTGGCATTGAAAATTCCCAGAACTTGCACCATGGTAAAAGTGCCTGTTTCAAAAAATATGTTTTTATTGCTAGAATGAAACAGGCAACATCATCTTCATCAGCAGTCCACTGAATAAAGTTCTCCAACGCGAATCCTCTTCCCATACAAAATATCCTGTATCTACCATGTTAAAATGTGAGTCATATATATTAACAATATAACTAATGAATGTAGACTTGTGAAGTAGAAATGACACACTGAGAGGAAAACCACAATAATAACATAGTTATAGAAACACTAAAATATTTCAGCAACATTCAGAAATCATAAAGCGTCGGGAAGAGACAGAAAAATAAAAGTACAGTTAAGCAGCCTGCAGGGGGAGAGGGAAGACCCTTACAGGAAAAAGAAAAGGCGCCGGTAAATAGGATACAGATATTTATGTATTAGCATGCAGAAAATTGAGGAAAATAAGCATGGAAATGAGAGTACTTAATCATACCTCATAGCTAATAAGGAAATATAGTAGTATTAATATTTCAAAAAGCAAAAGGGGAAATTAAAATGACTACGTAACAAAATAAATTAATAGTACACATAAGAGAGTGTGATACTTGTTCCCGTGCAGCATTACCGAAGGCAGAACTCAAAGGCTGGGGAGAGTAGTAACCTTTAGCTTCATTACTTAGTGTGTTGAGGGAAAAGCCGAAGTGTTGGGAGATGGCTCATTCGGTGAGTGCTTGCCTGCAAGCGTGAGTTCCTGAGTCTATTTCCACAGAATTTATGTAGAAAAGCATGCATCCTTAAGCCTAGAGTTCTAAGGCAGAACAGGAGATCCCTGAGGCTTGCTGAGTGACAGTCTAGCCAAAATGATGAGGTCCAGCTTCTGCAAGAGATCCCAACTCCAAAAATGAGGAACATTCGACATGTGACCTCCATGTATGTGCACACATTTGTGCCTATGCACGTACATACATGTTAATATGTACATATACACACAGCTACATAAAGCAAAACCTTTAATGTTTGAAAGTAAAAGATGAAATAAAGGCACTAAAATCCAACTGAAATAACAGGAATGTGATTTGCAGTATTAGACAAAGTGAGATGAAATGCTCCAAGGACCGAGGAGGACACTGAAGGACTTTACACAATGACACAAAGACAAATTTATGAAGAAGATATAAAAGTCGTAAAGTTGGATGCACCAGGAAGATAGCAGCTAAAAATATAAAGCAAAATATTCAAAATGTACATTGACCTTGATAAAATGCAATTATGGGGAAGGATTTTTATTGGATCACATTCAAGAATTGCACAGATATAAGAAACAAGAAATAAGCAACGGTGCAGAGACAGAATAATACGTCCAATAAACTAGACTTTATGGGTGGATACACACTGCCATGCAGTATTATTATAAAGCTGCGTTTATGGTAAGAAGAAAACATTTTTCCTATATCTATGATGTATTTATAATAATTACTGATATCCCGCCCATAAATAAATATTGTTGAGGAAAACCTTTGTCCACAATCTCTTATCACCATACAATGTAATTTTTTATATATAATATACTTTTAACATTAAGTTTATATAAAATAATGTGTTCAAGTACTCCTTTTGGGCTGAAGAAAGTGCAAGCTGAAATTATCAGAAGTCTGAAAAGTAAGGACAAGTAAATGTGCCTTTAACGGTTAAAATTTGGAGAAGCTATTTGAGAGTCCAGAATAATATTTCTTCATTTTTAGACTCACCTAATGAGGAGCCCTGGAATCAGACACTTCCAGGTTATGCCAGTTCCTCCACTATCTCAGAATTTTCTGCCCTGGCATGTCATACTGACCTCAGTTTATCAGGTTTGTCTGTCTCAGCCTCCACCTACGCCCTCTAATTGCTTTGTCTCCAGGAGCCACATTCAGATTTCCTAGCAAGCACTAGATAAAGAGCTCAATCGCATAAACCTTTATTTTCATCTCTACATGGAAAAATTTAAAAACCAGTTATAATAAACAATACTCTAGGAGAATATGATTTACTATAAGTGATAAAGTTTCTCACAATAATCTGTTGATTAGGAAAAGTGGCATTTGTTCCGAGAAGGTAGTTAAGTCATGACTGTTTCAGAGAGAAGTGATAAAGGGAGGAACAAACATTGTTGGATTCTCAAATCAAGTTCCAAATTCACATAACATAAAATAGGACCCTAGAAGTGGGAACCTGAAATTGGGCAAAGGTCATAATTACACAGTATGTAAGCTATATAAGAAACGTTCAACACAATGAGATGAGGGTACAAAGAGAAGCCCTGTTCAATAAACTGGACTTTATTAAGCAAACTTTTAGGACAGGCAAATAGCCCACTGTTTATGAAAAGAGCTGAAGAGCTGAAGTGAGCACACGCGTAAGATGAGCTTCTGTAATATCCTCAAACTAACAGCAAAGTTGTTTGATTGACAGCCTTATCTTTCTGGGCAAGAATTTTCTGGAAACAATAGTAAAGCAATGTTGATATAAGAGGTTTGGATTGTCATTTCTGGTAATAAATGATGTCAGATGTAGGTGTTTTTGTTTTCAACCTGAAAATATCCCAGGTGAGATAAAATAATCTTATGTCTTTTCCAATATGATCCAATACCTGAGGGCTGGAGGGAGGTAGGATCTTCCTCAGTTTTCACATTTAAGGAAAGGATGAATCAGTTTTGCAGAAAATATTTCAGAACATGTGATAGAGAAAGTAAAACTATTCAGTTTCTATTTCCTGTTTTGAATCTCAAACAGTAGCACTAACTCCTACAACTCAAAATTTTCCAAAGTCCTTCATACCCACAGCTGCTTTTTTTTCTATGTAAAATCTCAATTATAATACTGAAAAGCAGAACCTAGTAAAACAAGTCTTAAACAAGAAATGTTGATTCTAAGAAAGTAGACTGTATCGATATGGCATATCTATAAGTACTATTGCAAAGAAAAGGTAATGATTATCATCAAAAATGCGAAGAACACATGTGACACCAAAATTTCATATTAAAATTTTCAGTGTCGTAGCAAGAGGTGAGTAATGACCTAAATTTAGCATCTCATCATCAAAGCCAGTTGTATTTAATGAGGGAAAATACTATATTTATGAAACTATTAAACACATAGCCACTATATAATCCAAACAGTCTGTTCCTAGGTATTCGCCCAAGAGAAATGAAAACATTTGCCCATTCAGGACGACTCACAGCCTCTATATTTGTAATAAGCCCAAGCTGGAAAACATTCAATAGTCCACCCTGGAGACACAAAAGTATTGTTGTGTGTCCAATCACTAGTGAAGAAGACAGTCACAGAAATAAGCAAATAAGCTACTGATACAAATAAAAATGTGAATGAATTTCAAAATAATTATGGTTGTTGAAATAAGAGAAGCTTCAAACCTACAAGAATGGTAACTAAAAAGTACACAGTATTTTATTCTGTTTTCATTAAGTCATATATTGAGAACTGATTTAAAATTCCAGCAGGTTAATGGTTATGTGTGCAAGAAGTGATGGAGATGTATTAAATTGAGCATGAGGGTATGATTGTGGAGAATGGATATACTCATAATCATGACTTTAGCAATGATTTCACATGTAGACACAAACACCTCAAGTTACTAAATTCTATGCTTTTATCCTGTACATATGATATTGGCTATAATTAAATCTTTTCCAATATTATGTTCACAAGTAGCTAATGCTTACTGTCTATCTGATGGCATAATTCTTGGGGTTGTAGTGACGAAATAGATGTAGCTAAGAATTGTAAGTAGCCAATCAGAATAAAATCAAATGAACTGTATTTTCCATTGGCTTACTCTCCATATCTCTGTTCATATTGCTAATGGTAGAAAAGAAAAACTAGCATGGGTGCTTTAACACTACGAACCTAGGAGAAGCTTACATTCTAATGGGGATGCCATACTACAAAATGACACTTTGAAAAAACATGCAAGTAAATGGTCAACAAGAGAGGAATCAGCATTGACATCTCATGGTAAAGTGCTAGTCAATTTCAGTGCCCTAAGTAGTACCTGAGTTTATTTTAAAATGTTTGGCAAGTTTGATGAGACACAACTAGATCTGGAGCAAGGAATAGTGTATCAGTCAAAGCTTCACAGGATGCTATAGATACCCATGAAAAGGGAGGTTGAATATCAACCTTGTATAAATGTCTCTGAACCTTCTCTTCACTGTCTCTCCTCTACAAGGAAACCCGGTCTCCTTTATAAACTGCAGGTAAAGCAAACACCGAGTTAGAAGTTGGGATGCCTCTGCTTGTAGCTGTTTTCTCTGGTTAGCTATGTCTTTGAGAAAGTAGGTGCTCTTAACTCTTCAGCTCTGGTGGTTGAAAATGCATGCATGTAAGGAACACCTGCCCTACTTATTTTATAGGTCTGCTGTGAATAGGAAGTGCGATCATGAATACAAAAGCGCTTTTGAAATTGCCGAGTGCTTTACTGAGAAAGGGATTATTCTTTGCCTTTATAGTAGAAAAGATTTTATTTCTGAAAGCACTTAGAGCAATTTGGATATTTACATAATGGCTCAGAGAGTGTTCTTGTAGCAGTAAGGCATGGGGAAAGTATAGATTCCCACTTGTATATACCTTTATATCATCCGCAGCCTGTGTTTCATTGTCCTACACAAAGTAAGTACTAAGTAATTTCTGATCACATAATTTTGATTCGACATTTGATTACTGAATGCCCTACTTACGAAGCATTTTCCCTAAATTACTGTAGAGTGCTGAGACTCTCTTCATGTGAATGTGTTAACTTCTAAATTTGGTGGAAAATTCTTGAAGAAGAGGAACCATGCTATGTCTAAATTTAAAAAAAAAAATCCAGCACAATTTCTATCAAGTAATATACCTTCTATAAATTAGTGAATTTGAAGCATTTCGACTTCACATTGTACCATTTCTTTAATAAGTAAGATTTATGATGTATAATTTTCCCCTTGAAGAGACACATGCTTACTATATTCACAACAGATAAAATGTGAAATCTGGAATGCTGTCCAGCAGCTTCTGGTGGAACTGGGGATGCAGCAGCTTCTGTTTTACTTTTCCTGCACGAAAGGCCCAATTAAGTTTACCTAGAGGCAAAAAGGGGTTGAGGCACAGCAGACACTTAGAAAATTTGTTCCAGGACTTTAGGTGAGGTGTGATTAGAAACTTGAATTTCTGTTTCCTAGATCTCAGCTGTGAAGCATAAGTGGTATATGAAATGGAATTTAGGGCATTTGGTGTTCAGTTCTTAGCACTAACCATTTCATGACCCATATTCATCACACTATTCAACATGAGACATTCAATTAAGTGTGCTCAGATTTTAATACTGCACTAGATTGGCTATAAACCCAGGACTGTGTGCATATCGTATTGTACTTTTTTCTGTTATCCTTTGCACTATACATTACTTTTCATGTGAGGCCATAACTGCATGTTCCTTTATGAGCTGTTCCTCTGGAAACCCAGGCAGTATCATTCCACAACCACAGCAGGATGCTTGCTGCGATCATATGAGAAGACTCAGCTTCTGGCATCCTGTTAGTATTGTGTGAAACTGAATTGGTGGAGTTCGCTGTCGGCATTCCCCTCTTGTCCTTCCTAATCTATAATTTTATTTAAAACACTTTGTCTTTTAAAATGCACATTCTCAATGTCCCACTCACTTGAACTTAGAGTAACATTCATTGTTTGAGAAGGAATTCCACTACCTTTTAGTATCATATTAAGGGGCTGGTCTTGACCATTTGTCGTAGAGGGGGCCTCCTCCCCTTTTATTATTTCCATTTATTTGATTTGACATAAATAAAATGTGACTATGTTTGTTTCAATTCTGACTGCTCATGAAGTGAAACCATTGAGGTTAATTCTTCCATTCTAGCTAGTTACTGCAGCATCAGAGGGTGTGGTCTTTGTTTCCATACCACCCTGAAAAGCAGATATGGCTCATGGACTGCCTCACACTGAACTACATATTACCATGTCGGTAGGGATGATAGAAGTGAAGCTAGTAAGGAACAGGCCTTCTTTCTGATACAAAAAGAAGGCACCACATTCAAATAGATCCAACAAACCCCTGAACATAACTACTCACAAATGCCCAACAATATGCGACTATAAAACCAGAGTGAGACAAGTAACAGTGTGGTATTGTAAGGTGACAGAGTTCCCTCAGGGATGGATGGCTGTAGTTCAAGTTACAATCCATAGAGCCACAAAGGCGAGGTACAGAGTAAGGGACTTGGGCAGGAGCATATTCATCCCCTTAGGAAATGTTAAATAGAGTAGATAGTTATAAATGGATAAGGGGCGTAGAACAGGAAAATCCAATGAGGAAGAAGAGGGAAGGGGGGGGATAAAGGAGGTAAAGAGGAATGCTGGGAGGGATAGATAAAATTAAGAGACATTTGTGGGATAGTATGGAAATCTAAATCAGTAAATGCTTCCAAAAATGTAAACATATTTAAAGATACCCTAAATAAAATTGCCAAATAATGGGGGAGATTGAGACCCAGATGGATATCTTTTCTTACCCAATGATATTTCCAGTAACAGGAAAGGGTTACACATAATTGAGTTGTTGACCAAAGAGAACCCCTGAAAAACCCAGGATGTAGGTTTCTCTCTAAAAACTGATGGTAAAACCCCATTGCTAAAGGTGACACCTGTATAACTCACTGAGCATAGAAAAATAAGCTGGAGCCATCATCCGTAAGATATGCTTTTTTGGTATTTGAGAGAAAGGTACTCTGGAGGACACCATAGGGAAATGTAAACACAAACCCCCAGGCACAAACTTTCTGATTTCCAATGGTGTCCGGCCTGCAACATATGCACGGAATGGTGGTACAAAGCTTGTGGGAGTGACCAATCATTGATTTGATTTAAGGTCTCTTTCATGAGATGGAATCCATACCTAACACCGATAGGGTAACTAAGAACCCAAAACTAGGTAGCCCATGGACTTAGCGTAAAACCAAATACTACTGCTCTACTAAAAGATTATAAAACAAAAATGAGCCCTAATTATATTCTGCTATACTCATAGATCAATGCTGTGCTCAGCCACCATCAGAGAAACTTCCTCCTGTAGCATATGGGACCAGATAGAGAGAACCACGCCTAGACAATATGCAGAGAATGGTAGACCTTGGAACACTGCCCTAAATGAGGTGTCTCCATTAAGTCTCTCTCCTCATGGCTCATGAAACCCTGAGGAAGTGGAGACAGAAAGAATGTAAGTCCAGAGAACCCTAAAAGCAAGATTCTCTAAATCAACAGGATCAAATTACATTTGAGCTCACAGACATCGAGGCAGCATTCACAGGGCCTGCACAGATCTGCATTAGATGGGGCCCTGAAGAAGTAGACATGTGCCCCCATCACAAATTCAGAAAGATTCTTCTGTTGATAACCACTTGCAAATGAAAACTAAGTAATTCAAGTTGTGGGTGTCATTTGACAATGAAATGCATCTTTTAAAAAATTACTGTCCTTAATATTAAGAAATTCAATTCAAATTACAAAGTTGTCTTTTCCAGCAAGCTGGAGAGGGACTGGATATTTAAATATAGAGGTAAAGAGTTTATCCATGCCTGTTATCTCTGCACACACATTAGGCTAAATCTGGCTCAGAATGAGTTAGTTTGTCTATTCACAAACAAAATCATTACAGCTTCTGAGAAACTGGTGTCTTTGTCCCTCCTGTGATCAATCTCAATAGCTTGAGGGGATGAAAATCCACCACATGGTTGTATAATCATTAGACATGACACATGCATAAAGCAAGATATTCATTTGCTGAAATATATTGAACAAGAAAATCTCAGTACGTGTAACATAACTGATTGGATACATTTGCAAGAATCGAGGTCACCCTAAGCAAAACAATTTATGAACTTGGCAATAGCACAGTGACCAAAATAGAAACAAGTTAGTTGTTGAATGCCGTGCTCTAAACACCACTAGAATAAGCTGTTGCTAAAATGAAGCTGAATGTTTTCTAGTTTGGATGATTTTATGTTAACTCTCTGTGTCTATGTGGGGTTACACCTATGAGTATAGCCCCACAGCATCCAGAAGAGGGTATGGAGTTTCCTGAAACTGGAGTTACAGTTTTGAGCCCCCTGACATGGTTCTGGAAACCTACCTTGGGTCCTCCTCAGGAGCAATATACACTCCGAGCCACTAAAGTTATTACTTACCTAGATAAGTGTGCTACCTCCTTCAAAAGCAGGAAGAGCAGTCATGGTGGTTTCTGATACTTTTCACTCTGCTTGAAACTGCAAAGAACTTATTGTGCATCATTGTATAATACAGGGCAGGGTAAGGGCCAATGCATAACTGAGATGGGGTAAGGATCATTGATGTGGAAATGTCTTTCTGTATGCTATACAAAACAAAACCCCAAAACCTTATCATAACAGATCATGGATATTAGTTTAGGATTCTTTGACATTGAAAGTACGAAGTTTAGAGTCCTGACTGCTGGTGAGCAGCTAAATTACTTACAACCTTCATCTTCTGGCAAGTCAAGAAGTTATGCTAGTAGAAAGAGAAAGATGAACCAGTTGTGTTTTTTTTTCCCTTGGTGGTAAATCATGTGACACACAATTTAAACTTTTGATTATTCTAATTCTCAGTAATCTATAAAGGCTACCATTACTAGAAAATTAGTTTTTAAATGTGGCCTGAAGTATTATTATAATGTTGTAATGTTACAATAAGGTATTGTAATAAATGTTAACTGAGTGTTAGAAGATGAAATGGTTGATGGGTATCAGCAGCTAAGGGTAAATATAAATTAATTAATATTAGAATGTTGGTGACTTGATCAAAGGCCTTTTTGTCGTTAGAACTGGTAGAATGATTTGAAGGTTTGACAAAAGAACAAGAATAAGAAAGAAAGAAGGGGAGAAAAATTTACATTTGCATTTCTTAGCTTCACTAATTTTTCAGGGACTTTTGCCTAAGCCCCAGTGAGATTCAAAAGGCCACCAGAAGCCAGTGATGGCAAGATATCCTTGGATATGTCTTCAGATCACTGATGCTGCTTCTCTGGGCTTCAGACTTTACTCCAAGGAAGGAGAATGAGAGGCCCTGGGGTTCTTTCCAGGCCTATGTGAGGGAGACTCTTAAGACCAAGGGTTGTGTTTTCCCCTCTGATCACCAAAGGATCCCCTAAGAAAATTTGGATATCTTTGAAGTTCCTCTGACCATTGTATTTCTCACTTTCGATGTTTACAAACAGTGATTTTCACCTTTCTAAACTAAAGGTTGAGGATCAGATTTTATTCAGATATAATCCAAATAGTGAGCCCCAATTGCAGAATCCTGTGTATACTCTTTAAATTAACGCTTCTAGGTAAATGAGTTTGGAAGTAGACGTATTCTCCACTCTAGGCTTTGCATTTTCAATCTCTTTTTGAGATTATAGTGATAACTAGAGGAGGAGAGAGATGCTTTGCTTCCAGGTTTTGTGTTTAAGTAAATGTCACAGGACTAGAAACAGGTTAGGATTTGAGTCAGTTCCAAGTATAGACCAGATTCTTTTTTAATAATATATATTTTGTAAATATTTTGAAATTAAGATAAATCATACTCCCTCACTTTCTTCCATCCAGTCCATTGTAGACAAGATTATTTTAGCACTGCTTACGCCTGAGAGATGAAGACATTTTAGAAATATACCTGTGTAACTCAGAAACATCACAAGTGAATGGAATGTATCTCTCTCTAGTCTTTCCTATCGGGTAGACTGGAGATCAAATTACTTTCTTGCATGTAGAAACTAGGGAACTGGAACATACATGGACCACTGAATAAGCCACCTCAGCTTTATATTTGAGGGTCCAATATCTCCATACTCCTAGCTGTGATTTTTCACATACTATGCAGTCTATTTATGTGCCTGAAGACCTCATAAATACAAGGCTTCCCTTCAGACCTGTTTTCCGAACAGCATTAGCCTTCCTCTAGCTGCACCAGAAAATGAATTGTCTTTGAGTGTAGGATTACTGGGAGTCAGCGGCCAACATACCTTACTTCAGACTATTTTTTCAATAAATAAATTTTTGAATAACTTTAGGTCCTGTGCTAGACTTGTCCGGAGCCCTTTCTGAAGTCGTGTCTGAGAATTAATGGATAGACTCTTAGATTTGATCAGGGACCATGAAACTACTCTGTGTAAGAACTGGGCACGCACACTTGACTGCATGTGCACATGGACACAACTACTTTCCTGATCTCACAGACACTGAAAGCAGAATCACTATTAAGAAAGGGGAGGGATGAGAAAGTGGTCAGTAGTTAGATGGACGTGACGTTCTCGTGTTCTATTTCACGACTTCTCTACTTCGCAGCGTGACAAACGGAAACAATAAATGTTATGTTCATTTCATAGACATAAAATAAAGATCTTTGTGAATTTTCATCATAAATATATTATAAATGTTTGAAAACATAGGTGTGTTTAGCCTGATTTAAACATTAAATGATCTTTGAATGTACTTAAACATCATATGATCTTATTAGTATGTACAACTTTCTGTTTATATGTTAGTTAAACTTGATTTAAACCAAGATGATAAGCCAAAAAAGAATTTACAATTCAAAGTTGATAATCCTGACCAATATGAAAACATGTTTTTTGAGGTATAGAAGGATAGGAGAAGGTTATTTAATTATACAACTTAACTCAAAATTTAAAAATATTTATATATAATGCATGTGGGTTACTGTTTCTGCTATATTTTTATACCTTCTTGAGGTTAGCATGCTGGTTAGTACTAATGTTGATTTGATACAAGTTAGAGTGATCTGGGAAGAAGGAATCTCAACTTGGACAATGCATCAATCAAATTGGTCTATGGGCAATATATGTGTGTATATGTGTGTGTGTGTCTGTTTGTGTGTGTATGTGTGTGTATGCATGTGTGTGTGGTATGTGTATGTATTGTGTATGTGCATATGTGTGTGGTGTATGTGTGTGTATGTGTATGTGGTGTATATGTAGTATGTGTGTATATGTGTGTGTATATGAATGTGTGTATGATGTGTGTGTGTGTGTGTGTGTGTGTGCATATGTATACTGTGAAGACTGACTGGTAGTTTTAATAAGACTCTGTGTGAGATAAATAAAGTCAATATTAGTAGAGATATTTCCATGAAAATCTTATATTATTAGCCATTCTTAAACTTTTTTATCTTCATTGTGAAAAAACAAAAGCAAGACATTGAATTAAACCTATTGGGAGGTAATGCTGGTGGAAAAAACCCCACTCTTGACAAAAATGGTGGTTCAGTGTTAACTCAAATTAGTCTCAGAGGAGAAGCTATGTCTTTGGCAGAAGACGATGGTTATTGTGCCTGGTATATAGCTCAGTGTAGAGCACTTGCCAGCATGTCAAGGCCTTGATCTAATCCCTAGTGTTGAAAAAGGTGGTCAAAGAAGCTGAACTCATAACAGTTCTCATTCACCTTTGACTACGGAAAGTTATTGGAAAAGAGACGTCAAGATATCGACAGCTAGAGGTACTTCTAGCTGAATTATCTCTGCTGAAAAAATAGATATAGATCAAATAATGCATAAAATATATAAATATGAATTATAATATTTAATGTTTAAAATTCTACATAATATATGAGTTAGATATATGTTCACATATAGTTTATAGAGAGAGGGAGAAGGAATGTCCATAACTTCTATAACCATTTTCTATTTTTCTAAGAAAACTTATCTTCTTAAATTATGCAGATATTGACATTTGGGGGGAAGCTATTGCTTTTGGTGACTAGTAAATCATGGTCTAGGGCATAAGCTATAAACGAGATAGGTTGATACTAACAATAATGGCTAATTCTGCTTGGATCATAGCAGGTGTGAGCAAATATGTGGCCAACTCTTGGGAGAATAGTCTTACTATTAAGGAAGTATTCTTTCTACCCTGCGATCATGAGTATTCTGACTCAGGATGTTTCACACTGACTCCAGATTCAGGATATCTTAACTAACTGCTAAGATGTGTGGTTAGTAGTTCTATACAAGATACTTTATCCTATTTCAAAAACAGATACAAGGAACATCAAAAATACAGAAAGAAAAACCAGAACTCTCTCTTTCCTGCACAGTGTGCACAGGTAGAAAGTGAAACAGCTGTTGTGGTCCATGACACCTCACTACCCTCCCAACTTCATGTTCTCTCTTTTAGAAAAAAAAGAAAGAAAGAAAAAAGAAAAAAAACAGGCAAAACCCTGGAGACTATTTGGTTTTGACCAACTATAACTGGGCATTATGCATGCCCTGGAGTGTGGTTGATAGATTCAGTGACATGCTATTGCAGAAAAATAATTGTCCCTCTTCCCTAGTAGGTATCAGTTACAAATAGTTTCTTGGTAAAGAGTGGGACTTTGTGTCTACTTCTCTTTTGAAGTAGTGGAATGAAGTAGTAATGAAAAGTATTTTTAAAAAAACAATGTTTTATGAAAAACATGTGATGCTATAAAGAATTATAAGAAGTAAATGAGGCCATTTGAAACTGCTAGTTAATATAATTAGCTATGTAGAAGCCATAGTCAAAACATAAGTTCATGGTTACTTAGATTTCTTAGCTGGCTCACAATGAAATTAACTTTTCAGATAATAAACTTTGGTTTCTATAAAAGCAAGAGATTCTTATAATGATGAGATGAAATAACTTAGTCATTGTTGGGGCATAGTATGTAAATTGACTAATCGTCTTCTAGTGATGAGTGGCCTTCTATTGGCTACTTAGTTCAGTGTCTGACTCGTAAGTCTAGGTACACATTTCCCCTTTTCACCATTAGAAAGAGAACCTCGGGAGCTATGGTGTGTGTCATCACCCTGTTCAACAGCTGGCTTTCCCTGTGCATTTGAAAAGTCAGTTTTGTGAGCTCCATGGAATATCACCTACACCATGAACTCTTCAGGGCATAAACAAAATGCGGGACATCATCCCACCTCAGCAAAGCTTGACATTGGTAACTGTAAGTAAGAATTTTACCAGTTCCCACATGTGTCACTTCCTCACTCTCTCCTACCACTTTTTTTTCTAACGTTTTAAAATATGAGAGTCATCGTGTGTAGGTGTATGTACCCGACTTACTCATGTGGAGGCAAACAGAAGATACTGGGAGTTTTTCTACCACTCTGTCTTGTGTTTTGAGATGTTCACCAAACATTGAAGCTTGCCTTCAGCTATGCCAGTTAGCTAGCAAGCCTCCCTACTGTCTCTCTCACACACACCTATGTTTTAAGCATGAATGCCATGGCTGACATTTACTTTGATGTAGGAAATTTGAACCTACGTCCCCATGTTTTTCACAACAGACATTCTTAAACACTGAGTAATCTTCCCATCCTAAGCAGTTACTTTTTTTAACAGAAAACATATGTGCCAAAGACACATATTGAAGTGAGAAGGCCAGTTCCTATATTTTTTTTTCTTGCTCTCCTTATCTTGATACAGGGGGAGATATACATTTCCAATTTTGGGATGTTATTTATATGCTCATTTATTGAACTTTCCATCAACTCAGTAGTCATCCCATGACAGTCTCTGAGTCATTCTAAGGACCCACTTTGAATAGTACTCAAAGAATACAGAAAGAGCTCATAGGATGCAGGGTGGGTTAGTGGAAGATGACCTGTCACATGACTTAGAAAATAATATTAACATGTGACCCAGGAAGAATATTTGGAGTCTAGATTGAACATAGTAAAGACTTAAGTTAAAATAAAGAAATACTCTAGAAGGCAAAATAAAAATGTTCATTGACATTTTCCATTTCTCAAGAGTGCTGTGACTGCCAACATGGATTTGAGACACATCACTCCCAGCCTGAGACCATTCTGATCAGACTGAGCAGAGTACTCCACTATGCCAGTACAACACCATTATTTCTCTGCCCCGCTCTTAATTATAACTAATATTCTGGACTATGTGTCTGAGCTTCCTGGCATCCCATTTATAAACTGTAAGCTTAGGATCCATGAAATGGCTCTGAGATAAAGGTAGCAGTCACCAAGACTAATGACAGAGGTTTATCCTTGGTACAACACAGAAGAAAGGAGGTACTTGACTCCTGAAACTTTTACTCTGGCCTCCACATGCATGCCATGGTGTATACACACAAACACATACAAAAAAAAAAACCCAAAGCACATGTGCACACACACATATACAATAAATAAAAATACAAGAAAAATTAAAGTAAAATTAAACTGACCTTTTCAGAGAACAGTTTGTCTTATAAACTGTAGATATTCTCTACATTAGTTAGCCAAAATGTATTCTATTTTATAGATTGTCCTCTCTCCAGTGACCTCATAGAAGAAAGCACAATTCCAGATTTTACTTATTTTATGTGACAGTTTCCCTGATAACCTTCTGTTCGCTATTTCAAATCTTTCTCTGGTGACCTGATTTATTCCACAAATAGAATCTGCTCCATCATGTCCTCTTGTATTTGTCCAGTGAAGAGGACAATGGGAGATCTGGGTTTATTCACTAGTGAGCTCCAGATGGGGTGAGTGTTGCCAAATGGAGGGGACACTTTATGGGCTTCTTTGTCTTTGTGTCTGTCAAATGTGTCTTCTCTTGGAATCCTCTTTGTGAGAGAAGTATCTAACTAACCTTGGTGTGTGTGTTATTTTTACAATTGCTCCTTGCTTATTATTTAAATGCCACAAAATGCACACTTATTAATTTCTGAATTAAACTAGTTAGAATGCCTCAGTTGTTATTGAGATACTGATACAATGGAGAGAATGAGTCAGTGTTCTTGGCCAGGAATTTCTTAGAAAGGCAAAGCATCTGCATTGCCATTGCAGCAGAATTGCAAATAATAAAATTTTTGACCAAAGATCACTTACTGTATGACACTGGCCTACTTATTTAATCATTCTGTGCTTGACTTTCCTTGTCAGTAATATGAGTAAATCATTTTTGTGTTTCCTATGAATATGTAATTTAGAGCAATCCGTAGGCCTAATAACTAGGACAAAGATATCCTCATTATGATATAAAATAATCAGTCTACTCATTCTTGTGTTAATGTAGCCAATAATGTATTTTATCTTTTGCCCAATCCTGCTGCAATATCTGCTTTCTCACACATAATCCTACATATACTTAAAGCTTTGCTTCCCCAAATAACTTGGTATTAAGAGTGTTAGAGATTTATAATAAGGTATAGTCTTAGTTACTTTTCTACTGCTGTAATAAAACACCATAGCCCAGGAAACTTATAAAAGAAAAGGTTTATTTTGGGGTTCATGGAAGCAGAGGTAAATGGCCATCATGATGAGGAGTATGGACACACGCAGGCAGGAATGGCACTGGAGTAGAAGATGAGAGTTTCCATCAAGGCATACAATCATGAAGCCAAGAAAGGAAACTGGGAATAGCAGGAGCTGTTGAAATCTCAAAACCTGCCCCAGTGAAATACTTCCTCCAACAAGACTCCAACAAGAGATCTCTTAATCCTTCCCAGATAGCCTTGTCAACTAAGGATCTCGTTCAAACCACTACAGTCTCTTATTTTTTTTTTTTCCAAGAAGCTGACATTCTAAATGGAAGATAGAGACAAAGGAAAAAAGTACCACTGTGTTCTGTGAGGTTTGAGCTTTTGTCATGGAGCTTAAAATATTCTCATTCAGGAAGCAAAGATTGGGATAAATGATGTTAATGGGACAAATATGCAGTCAAGAACTGTATATTCTCACTTTTCATTTTTCTTTACCTAGTATCCACCTTTTTACTAAATTACCTTTGCCTTGACTAGACAAATCATGTTTTGAAAAAGTCATCCTATTTTATTACTCAGATGTGAGACTTTTCTTGATGAAATGTGAACAGCATTTATTCACCTGAGATAGACCCAGTGAATCAGTGGGGTTCTTGTGGCTCCTTACAGGATCCCAGATGACAAATGACCATCATGAGTAATAACTCAGAAAGCTTCATCCCAGAACTCTCTGCCTGCCTTACAGATGTCAACCCTTCTAACTTTCCTCCTCCACCCCATAATAACTGTTTTTCTAAACTTGTGGAAGAAACTGGATTTGGGGACTTTCTGAGCTCCATGAGCCTTGTGACTTTTGTTAAAATGAGTCTTGCCTCCCTTTTAATTTTAACAGTAAATGCTTCAATTAGGAGGGAATAATTGCACAACATTCCTCCTTCCTCCAGATCTCATTTATTTCTACCCTCTCTTTATGATGCTCCATAGTCACATGTGGTAAAAACTGTCTGATTACTTTATTCTATTTATAATTGAGCATTACACTATTATGCCATAGGAACAGTTACCCATCCTCGGGAGCTTGGCTTGTTATAAATCCCTCCATTAACCATTGACCCTTTTCAAAAAAGCTTCTCTCAATGACCAGCTAAGATTGATAAATCTATAAGTTAGGCACACATGTTTAGAAAGACATTTGATGAGCATCTGACATTCACTTTATAAAATGATAGCAGTGTCCTATGACCTCCTCAGCCACAGTTCTTTGTCCCAGGCTGTGTAGTAGCAAATGTTAGTTCTTTCCTGTGGAATCTGCCTTAGTTAGGATGCTCTTTGTTGCACCTGTAACAGCTCTGTAATTATTATACCTGTAGCTTCATTTTACTTCACATGTTGACATTGCAGTATTCTGATATTGCAGTATTCTCATCCTACAATGAAACACTACTCTTTGTGACACTTGTCTCCCAGCAGCTTGGAGGCTCCTTTCATTACTACGAATGCCAGTCATCATGTGCCACAATGGAAGGACCTGGGTGTATACTATATGGGGTGAGGGCACAGGAAAGATCATAACCAGCCATGACCTACTAACAGCATATTGACTTTAATTATTACTGACCCAGCTGTGAGAGGAAAGGTGAGTTCTGTTGGATTTTGTCATTCTAATGAAAGTGAGGGACGTCTAAACACCATTTGTTGCCTAAGAATTTTATGTACTTCTGGTTAACTAGAAAGCTCTAGTAAACTATACAGTGTGTTTCAGATATACCACTGTTGGTATTTTAAACCTACCCATCCAGGTATAATTCTCAGAAGAGGGTCCTAGCCACCATCAGCGAAAGGTCACACCATTTCCACCTCTGTGCTTGCCCCTACCACAATGAAAAATAATAAAGGGGGCAAAAGCAGATGTAGATATGAAAACTTATCTGAAAAGAGAGCTGGTGTTTATAGAGGATCGGCAAGACTATGCACAAATGACCAAGTGCTAGGGATCTGGTGAGGGGAAGCCATGTCACGTAATGGTAACAGCAGGCTATGCAAAACAGAAGAAACTTAAGAAAAAGTTTGGATAAATGCCTCAGACATTCTACTAACTGGTCGGAAATCAGTGAAACAAACATTTGGTTCTGAAAGATGGTGATGAAGCCCTGCTGGATGGTCCTGGAAATGAGAATGAAGACATTGACGGTATCTAAAATGAACTAAACTGATACATTCCAAGGTTTGAGGAGATAGCTCCTCCGTTGTAATCTTGACCTTCAGCTTTTAAAAGTAATTGGTCATTGAGTGTATCCCTTGTTAAAAGTAAGTTGGCATAGTTTTAAGTATCATATTTCTTTGAAAACTGAAGTTGAATCATCTCAAGTGACATGTTCCCATTTTGTTCTTATAGATATAAGTGAATGTATGGGTAAAACATAGTATCAACTGTTAAAATAAAGAAACCTGTCTCTCCATTTGTGATACTTGAGTTCTAGAAAATGAATATTTTTGCATCAGTACTTTTGCATTATAATCATCATGGGTTGTAGTAATCCATATTTTCAATACTTCTATTTAACATCTCTGTGGTTATAATTATCGGAATGTTCTTTGGAGACTTCTATCAATCTTAAAAGTAACAAAAATCTGCATCGGGAATCAGAGGGATTTCAAAAAGCCAGCAATAATGAAAGAATATTTTTGGTTCAGACATTGCAATTTTTCTCTGCCTTGTAGCTAAAATATGGAGTATCTTCAACAAAGATGCTTATCATGTAGATCTAGCATGAACCAACACCAGTGACCATAGCTTTTGTGGTTCCTAAGTTCTTGGAGGGCCTCCCTGGCCAAAAGATCATATCTACCACCAAGATATGTACTCAAGCAAACTGAGTCCCAGGGAGTACCTTTTTCCACTCCCACATAATGACTTTGCTCACATCCTCCAATGGCTATTTTTACTATTCTTCTAAATGTCTTTACAAATCAAGATTTCAACTAAATATAAGAACTACATAACTAACAATTTTCAAAAATTTTATTATTTTTAATTATGTAGGGTATGGGATAGGGAAGGAGTTATGTGAACATGGGTGTGAGTACCTGCAGAAGAAAGAGGGGTCATGTCCCCATGCCTCTAGAATTACAGGGATTCTGAGCTACTTATTATAGGTATTGGGAATAGAACTTGGGTTCTGAGGAAAATTAGTACAGGCTCTTAAGTCCTGAGCCATCCCTCCTACTCAATAATAAAAATGTTTTATAGAAGGAAGACATTATTTTGGAAAACCTACTGATAATTTACACCAAGAAAGTACCAAATGAGTTTGTAAGGCTAAAAGAAAAAGTCAGTAATAAACCTCATTTTTATACGAAGAGCAATGCTCAGTATAGTAACCACAGGTGGAAGCCACTTCTCCGTCTAGGCTCCTGAAGGTCAGTCATTTTTCGTGAACCATCCTGCCTGTTCATTTAAGGATGCTGCTGCCACATTGGTCATGAGTATCTCTTTACTGTGATGGTGAGGATTGTTTGCCATACGTGCCACTGACAAACTTCAGCTCAGCACCAAAGCCTTTGCCTTGCCATAGGCAACATGTTGCTTCTGATAAAAACTATGTGAAAAAAATCTCCATGTTCTATACACATTTGTACAAGAGAGATGTATCTACAAGGTGGTTATATATTTTGTATTTAATAAAATTAGTCTAGAACATCAGAGAACAGAATTACTCACAGCCAAGCCACGAAGGTGAGGGAATGGTGATCCATGCCTTTAAACCCATCACTTTGGAGACAGTGATCTCTGTGCATCGCTGTGAGTTAAAGACCTAAAAGCCAGGCAGTGATAGCTCATACCTTTAATCATATCTCTAGCAGGGTTCAATTAGAAAATAAAATAGTGGGAGGGGAAAGAAATATGAGGCAGGAGAAGACAGAAGTTCAGCATTCTATCTTAGACCAGATAGTTTGAGTACTCACAAACACAGGACTTACCCTGCTCAGCCTGAGGATTTTGCTGGATGAAATTTGACTGTGGTCTGCTCCCTATCTCTCTGATATTCCAGCCTTTCCTCATATCTGGCTCTGGTTTTTATTTAAATACAAAATAGAATTTGTACAATAATACATAATATGCTAGAGAAATAGCTGCCCTCCTCTAGGAAAAGTTTCACATTTTTTGTACGTTTGTTTCATTATATTTTTATTTTAAAAACAAGTCTTTTTTAATTCATGTATCCCCTGCTCACTCACCCTTCCCTCCTCCCAATCCCTCTGAGTCAGCCTTCAGCCTCCTCCTCCTCCCCATCCTCTCATCCCTTCCCCCAAAAGGGCAAGAAGTCCCAAGTGGGTCAGCTCAGCATAGCACATCCACTCCAGGCAAAATCTGATTTCCTCATCCCAAAGTCAAGACTGGATTAGGTGTTCCTCTGCAGGGAATGGGCTCCAAGGTGCCAGACCACGCACAGGAACACAGTCTGATCCCTACCCTTCGAGTCTCCACATACTGTCCATGCCAATCGACAGTTGCCTACCCTTGAAGAGCCTAGCTCCTTTTCCTGGTGATCCCCCAGTGACTGTTCTTCTTTCAGTGGGTTCCCCAGAGCTCCAGCCAGCCATGACTGTGGAAATTTTCCTCATAATCCCTATCCCCTCACCTGCTCTCAGCTGGAACAGCAGCTCTGCCCAGTGCTCAGCCATGGATCTCAGCCTCCATCTCTATTTGTTGTTGGATGTAGATTCTGTGATGACACTTAGGGCGGTTATCCATTTGATTATAGCAGAGGTCCTGTTTAGGCACCCCCTCCACTATTGGTTGGAGACCTAGCCAGGGACATCCTGTGAGTTCTTGTAGGTTTCCCTAGCACCTGGTCTCTTTCAACCCCACATTGGCTTCATTTATCAACATATCCATCTCTTTTTTTCTCCCTCTTTGTTGCTCTTCTCACTCAACCATCCCCTTATTTCATGATTTGTTCCCACCTCTTCTTGGTTGCAACCTGTTATGATCCCAATTTGCTAAGGTGATCTTCTCTATTTTCTCTTCCTAGGGGAATCTCTGGATGTCCCTCTTAAGTTCCTTCTGATCCCAAGCTGTTCGGGAATTGCGATATTCAGCTCAAGTATTCTTTTCTTTTTTGTCTAAAATCTACTTATGAGTGAGTAAATTCCAGTCTGTCTTTCTGGGATTGTGATATCTTGACCTGGAGGATATTCTCCAAATCCATGTATTTGCCTGCAAATTTTAGGATGTCATTTTTTTCTGTTGAGTAGTACTCCATTGTGTAGGTGAACCACAGTTTGTTAATCCATTCTTCAGTTGAGGGGCATCTAGGTTGTTTCCAGGTTCTTGCTAGTATGAATAATGCTGCTATGAACATAGTTGAGCTAATGCCTTTGGGATACAAATGCATCCTTTAGGTATATGCCCAATAGTGGTTTTGCTGTATTATTGGGGAGATTGATTCCCAGTTTTCTGAGGAGCTGTCATACTGCATTCCAGAGTGGCTTACAAGTTTACACTCCCACCAACAATGAAGGAGTGTTCCCCTTGCTCTGCATCTTCCCTAGCATAGGCTGTCATCTGTGTTTTTGATCTTAGCCATTCTGAGAAGTGTAAGTGTAATCGAAGTTGTTTTGATTTCCATTTCTCTGATGGCTGAAGATGTTGAACAACTTTTTAAGTGCCTTTCAACCATTTGTAATTAATTCTTCTATTGAGAATTCCTTCTTTAGCTCTAAACCCCATTTTTTAATTGAATTATTTAGGTTTTTGGGCCCTAGTTTCTTGAGTTCTCTATATATTTCAGAGTTCAGTCTTCTGTCAGATATAGGGTTGGTGAAGATCTTTTCCCATTCTGTAGGCTGTTGTTTTCTCTTATCAACTGTGTCCTTTGCCAAAGAGAAGCTTCTCAGTTGCAGGAGAGCCCACTTATTGATTGCTGTTCTAACATCTATGCTACTGATGTTAAATTTAGGAAGTAGTCACCTGTGCCAATGCATTGGAGGGTATTTCCCACTTTTTTTCAGTGTAACTGGGTTTGTGTTGAGATCTTTGATCCACTTGGGTTTGAGTTTTGATAGATATGGATCTATTTGCATTCTTCTACATACTACCATCCACTTATGCCAACACCATTTGTTGAAGATGCTATCTTTTTTCCATAGAATATTTTTGGTCTCTTTGTCAAAAATCAAGTGTTCATAGGTGTGTGGGTTAATGTCAGGGTCTCGAACAATGGTTCGATTCCACTGCTCCACAAGTCTGTTTTTATGCCAGTGTCAGGCTGTTTTTATTACTGTAGCTCTATAGTAAAGCTTGAAGTCAGGGGTGGTGATGGATCCTGAAGTTCTTTTATTGAAGTTTCACATTTTTCCTTGAATTGTTCTAGCATTTATGCTCTGTGGACTATTTTAGAGCCTTGAAAAGGCCATTGTCACAGCATTTTCTTCTCTTAAATTTTTTTCTTTAGGAACTACAGCTTGCCAAAAATATTGCTAAGTTTGCCTTTGAATGATCCAATGAATTCCTTTCACCTAATTCCCTCCTACATGGCCCATGAGTTTGTTTATTTATTTTAACTTTTGCATCTCATAAAGCTGATTTAAGAGCTACCCAAAGTTATTCAGATCTTCCAGATTCTCTTCTAATTCATAAATATCACATGACACAGGGCTCATCAAATGCATTAATGCCCCATACCAGTCCAGTGATCTTTACTGAACCAACCACATACATTATTTTTACTTTTAAATACTTTAGTATATGTAGATATAGATATGCACTTTTCTCACAAGTATGTGAATGTACCATGTGCATACAGTGACCTTAAAGGCCAGGAGAGGATGTTGTATCCTCTGAAACTAGAATTACAGATGCTTGGGAAGTGACATGTGGGTGCTGAGAATGGAACTCTGCCCCTAAGAAGCATAGGCAATACTCTTAATCACTGAGCATCTCTATACCTGTCAACCTCATTCGTAACTCTCCTATAAACATAAGCCATTAGAAATATTTGATTATTTCTATCTGAGTTCCCATGAATGTCACAATCTGTAGGACAAGAAAAGAGAGAAACAGAAACAGAGCCCAGACCTGAACTGGTACTGATCTGAATGCCCCCTTCCTGAGGACTATCTGACCCAATGGAATGAGTTATCCGACACACAGAACAGCTTCCTCAGTAATGCTTCTCTCTCCTTTGCTGCCCTTCAGGTTGTGGCATCCATGGGGATCTCAGCTGACAATAATCAAGTCTCCCTAATGACTTGTGTTATCCAGTTTCTCAAGGGCTAATTTCTTTCATGTGTCTTATGTTATGCAGCCTTTGTCTCAAGAGGAAAAGGTAGTCATACTAACCAATGTGTCTGCTTTCCTGGTTCTCAGAATGACCCCATTTATACCATTGTTTTACAGAAGCCAGATTGTGAGGAGCTATTTCATTCCTTAAGATGCTTTGGGTTCCTTTTGTTTTGTTTTTAATATTTGGAAGCATATAGATAGTTAATTTTGAGGGATAATTACCACATGTTTTCTTTCTCTTTCCTCCCTCAACATCCTCTTATATACCCCTCCCACTCTCCTTCAAATTCATGGCCTTTTTGTGCTAGTTGTCACTGTATGTGTATATTCATACAGTTATCCCTCAGAGGTGGAAAGGAATTCCCTACTGTCGGAGAAACCACAAACTCTAGAAATAGAGTCCAGACCCAAGCTCAACTAGCCAGAAGGCCCCTTCTTGAGGACTAGCTTTCATGGTACCAGAAGGCACTGTGAATGCTTCCAAAGGAAGGAGATGAGTAACAGTCCGGTTGAGTTATGATGCCTATGAGCCACATCAGTGCCCACCATGGCACAGTCACCCTAAAAATGCAGTGGTGGCACACACACCCTGGTAGAAGCCAATTCTTCTATAATTGCACTCAACAAGAGGGAAACTATACCTGGTACTGGAAACCTAGTTAAATATTCATTCATGGTAAGGTCATTGTGATTTGAGGAGAATCTGAACCTTCTAATTTACTAAACTAGCATGCCCTGTTTTAAGAAAACAACAAATCTTTCTCTATTTCAAGTTCAGGTGTTGAGTAGTAATGTTGTCATAGTCCCTTCTACAATGTTGTTATTAACCTTCCCACTCCATTTTCATCCTAAATCATGGATTGGTCCTAGAGGTATCTTCTATCACTTTTGTCCTTTATTCATGTTCTCTCCCTATTTCCCTCCTTTCTTCCTACACCCCCTCCCCAATCTCTGTCTCTCCAGTATTCATCTCTTCCCACTGGTTTCTGAGTTTAAAGTCAAAGAAGGTTCTTATCACCCAAAACAAAGGCCACACTACCACAATAACCTTCTTAAAAATAGATTCTCCACATGATAATTTCAAATATTAAAACATATTACTTAACTCATCAGCCATTTGGGAGGCATTCTTGCACTCCTATAGCTAAGTCTACCATCAAGGAGCATGCCTCCCTCAAACATGAAGACCCTAAGGTGTGTTCAACTCTAACCATGGCCCATAGGCTATACGGTCAAGAATACCTATTAATGTCGCCTACACAAAATTATAAATTATGTAAGACATTATCAGGTTTGTTGTGTGATTTTTTTTTCTATTTTGTGGATGATTATGTTACTCTCAAGCATGAATTTTATAAGTTACATCAGGTTACAATGCCCAAAGATTGGACTTGTCAAAAAAGATGATGCCACACTGGGATTACTCCCAAGGATGCTTCACCTTCAGACATTATTTGCATGTTTTACTACTACAGCAAAGAAGCACAGCATCTCACACCGTGTCAGGAAAGGCAGCCATATCAGGATTGCTGTGTGAACACTCTACCTTCAGGTGGATGAGTCCTCAATGCATGCCTTATTTTTCATCACAGAGCAATTTCAGTTCCCCAAATATTTTTTAGTACTGTGTCCCTTGATCATGCATCAATAATGTTGTATAACTTTTCCTGGGAAGAACTGGACAAACGTCTCTTTATTTAAGATAAGGCACCAGTTAAACACCAAAGAAATTATTTCATCTAAGTCTTGATTGGTGAGGCAATGAGTTTGTTGTGGTTTAGAGGTGCATGAATGATAGGTTACTTACAGAAATATAGGCATCTCAAAGGCAACTGCATCACCAAAAAGCCCAAGTCTGCATGGGTAACAGCTTACAAAGTGGTTATTGGAGCTGTCAGCCAAAGTTGCTTCAGTGGAAAAGTTTTATTCCCAATCGTTCTTACCTGCATTCCTAACCCTGTGAGAGATCTTCTGAATCCTGCAAGCTTCAGAGCTTCCTGAGCCTTGTACATGTCTTTAGTTTCCTGTCTTGTGAATCTTCTTCCTTCACCAGGGAACATTCTTCAACTCAGAGAAAATAAATATACAACATAAATGACCCAAGTTGAGAAGTCAATGTTTCATTTAATCAGGTATTAAGAATTGTCTGTTTTGTAAATGCAAACTTCATATCTCTGTTATATTTGTCCATATAACTTAAATAAATTTATTTTACCAATGAGTTTATAGATCTAAGAGTTTGGATTGCACATCTAGCAAGAGAGTAAGCAGTTGACTTAGCCAAGATTTCAATTTATCTTCATTAACATGAAAATCTTGATTTATTCACAGATAATTTCAAATTTCATTTTAAGTCTAAGCTCTTAAGGATAGAATGCTGTCCTATAAGTCAAGTTTGTTATTCATTTGTCTGATCTAGAAAAATAAAAAATTAAAAGTTCATTGTCAAGTTCATTGCTTCTAATTCAAGAGAAGCAAGTGGTCTTTGTTTCTCTCTACCCCAAAATACATTAATGATAATATTCATAATTTAGTTTTAGAATTTTCAAGCCTTTAGATTCTTCTGAACTTTTGGAAGTATTTATATATAAGAAAATAAAAGTAATGAGTCTCGGTTATAAACATTATGTATTGAAGAAATCTGCCTATGGGAATTAAATAGAAACAATAGTTTTGGGTTTATTTATTTGTTTAATATGTACATAAAATTTTCCTTGTGGCTAGAGTTGGATTCATGGACACCATTTGTCACTTGAAACTTTTTTACTATGCTTCATTGTATGACTTGAATATTAAAAGTATATCACATAGCTATTAGGCAGATTAACTAGTTACCTCACTACCTAACAACTAGGCCCCAGTATATCTTTAACACCACATGAACTTTGCCATGTATAACATGTTCATTATTACCAAAGGCAGGCCATATGATTCCTAAAGACAGTATATTTTGAAATTCAGACAACTTCATAGACATCTAGGCAGAGACACAAATACATATCTACACAAAAAGGACAAACTCAAGCATACACACAAAAAATATGGTATCTTTCCATTTCTCAAAATATTTGCTAGACATCATACTTTGATAGAAAGTTATTGCATGAATTCTATTTAGTATTATAATAAAATCTAGAGTCAGATATTGAGGAACAGTGGAAAAATTATAGAAACAGGGAAAAAACCACAGCCAATTCTCACCTAACCAACTCTTCAGGACGAACAGGGTAGGCCCTTTCTTCATGAGTTCCCAGACTGTCTGGGTGCCCAGGCAAAAGGGCAGACCTTCTGCCTTCTCCTCCTTATATTTCTTTTTGCACTCAGATATCTTACTTCCCAGTTCAACATTTCTATTTTTAGGATTAAAGATGGGTGCCATCTCAGCCTGGCTCTATTTGGCCTTAAACTCACAAAGATCCAGAGGATCTCTACCTCTCAAGTGCTCAGATTAAAGGTGTGGGTCATCACTCTCTTACCTTCATGGTGTGACTCTATCCTCTGATATTTCAGGCTATTTTTTATTGAATATGCTACCACAAAAAAGTCTTGTGCAATATGAAACACCAAAGGTAGCAGATCACAAGGCCTGTTAACTGAGATTTCATTACACATACCAGTCTATGGAGAGCCTGGACTGTCATACAGTACCACAGAAGACTTGACTTGAGTATTACTTTTCTGGTCAGTAGAAATTAAGAAAATTTACACCTAGTTAAATATTTTCTTTATTCTATGTTCCTACAGAAAAAGCATATTGGTTCATCTCTCAATTGTAATGCTCTGAATAACCCAATTTATATTTTAGAGCTAGTCATATTTAAATAGGGTCTTTGAAACTGCTTCCATTCATCATGGAAAGAGATGAAGCCTTGTGTTCCTTTATGTGCTCCTTTTCTTGTGTGCCACTAAAGGCAGAACTATCATTTTGCAGAAATGAAATCTTGGAATCTTACAGAAGAATGCAATTTTAGATATCACTTTTCTTTTACAAGGGAACTTAATCTCTTCTAGATGCAGGGGCCCTTAATGGTCACAGTATCATCACTATAACACTTTTTTATTTTAGAACATGACGTTGTCCCCCACCTTGAGATATGTTAACAAATGCTGAGTACCATGGTAGAGACATTACAATATATAATATCATTTTCTTAATTATCACAATAATATTATGTGGTGTACATAATCTTATTTTACAACTTAAAAGTTACTGAGTTGTCAATACAGAGGTATGGATTGGATCCTTGGTCTCTGTACTACCTTGCTAGTGATGGACCCTTGCCAAATCTGTCTCTTTAGAATCATTGATTAAAATGCAAATACACCTGTGAATTAAAGTCTTAGAAGCTAAGATCTTAGCTACTAATCCTGCTTTAGGGAGGATTAGTCTACAACTCAGTAAGAGTAAGAATTGAATTCTGAAGTTGTGCTGGAGGGCTGGTTTTGATGATGAAATGACAAAGTATAAAATACCTATTTCATAGCTTTGCCTTGAGCTACTACTGTTCCATTTACTCATAAACTACATGGTTGTCTGGTAAAAACAGATGGGAGACCCGTTGCCAGATAAGGAAGGGGGTCTGTCATTCCCAGAGAAAATAAGCCTGCCTCTAATCCATCCTTTCCTATGCGAGTTCTATCTAGGCTCATGATTGCCTGGAAATTCCAAGTTCATTTTTCTGGTGTACAGAATAAGGCTCCTTGAGGCAGCTGCATCAGTTTGTGGCTTCTAAGACTATGACATATTTGTGCCTAATCTATAATTAACTTGGAAGAGCATAGTATTAATTATTTTCCTCAACTGTTAACCAGTGGGGTATTTCCCTCCCCATTTCTCTGCTCACACACTAACCTGTCAGGTTCTAGTAATTGTTGCATGAACAGGTTTGGCTAAGTCTCCAAGGAGTGCCGATTCTCTTGTTCCATTAGTGAGAACACATATAGATCATTTTCAGCACTAATCTAGGGCTAAAATCAATTATGTCTCTTGTATTTAAAAATTAAATTGATTCACCATGGGAGCAGAGTGAAGGCAAAATACATTCCTCCTATTATGTGTAATTACAATTGTAAAACATTTGCCTTTGGAATGTGATTTCTGCCTGCAGAGGCTGAAGTGGGTAAGTCTGAAGTGTTTCATGGAAATGTTGGGATTTCTCTCCAATCTTTCCTAGGGCCTTTGTTTTCCTCACCTCCCAGACCTCTTTCTTTCTTTTTATTATAATGCTGTTATTAAACTGTTAGGTCCTCTAAGGATTCTCAACTTTCAAAGACTTTCAAATGCAGTTTAGACAACAGGAAAAAAATTTAGACTAGGAAGAGAGATACACAAACAGAAAGAAAGACAGAGACAAGGACAAGGACAGAGAAATAGAAAGACAGACAGACATGGAGAACTAATTATAGATGTAACCTACATGATGAACATTTCGATCTTCCTTCTGTTGGTGTGGATGTTCATAGCCTGGCCAGGACTGGGGTAGACACTATGAAAAGCCCATACATATAGTGAAAGTCTTACATTTTGACAAGTGTCTACGTTAAAATATAATAAACATTTCTTTTGAAAATGAAGATACTATGTGGCTTTGAGAGGTCAGTATGTTGTGGAATCACAGAATCCACTGGATCTTTACTACTCTGTTTTCAGACTTCCTAATTCTCTCCTCAGAAATGTCATTTTTTTTATAACCCAGTAAAATCACATTGGGAGTACTTTGTTTACAAAATAGTTATCAACATTCAAATATACAATTGCTAGACTAAAACATAGTCAAACAAAACTATGTATGTAGCTAAATAATGACGCTTAAAAACCCAAGCCATGCTAAGTATTTTAGGGTGTTTAGACAGTAAAATAATGTACCCATTGTTTATCTAGCATTCACATTTATTTGGAAGCTCTGTAATTTTGTTTGCTAAGTCAAGCAAACATTTATAAAAGAAATCATTTATTATTGGGATACAAGATGTTTCTAGTAACTAAATGAGTGGAACGGCATCTTGACTTCATCTTAATTTCAATGAGTTTTCAAGACAAATTATCCATCAATCAGGGAAGAGAAAAAAATAAAGTTAGTTTGCCAATACCCCTTTGACTCTTATGTAAAGGTACTGTTATAAGTTGTACCAAGGGCTATTTAATAAAATACAGAATAAATTATTTTGTGCTAAAAATAAAATATTCCAACAACACCTACTAATAATGAATCTTATTTTTGCAATAAACTGGATTACTCCATGTTTATTGACCTTACAAAAATATCCACAAAACAATTGTTTATAAAACTGTCACACTTCAAGTGACATACTATTATGATAAAAATACTAATGGTAAAGTTAAATAAGTAACAGTTACACTACACAAAGTAGTAATTATTATGCTTATCACTATGAAATAATAAGTGCCATTTGTTCTACTATCATAAGTGGAATAACTTCTCCACCTGCTTTCATTCAAATTGAGTGAAATTAGCCCAATCTCTACAGTTCAGGACCTGTTAATGTCAAGCACTCTGGGACATTCCATGTCTCCTGTGGCAGTCAGTATGTAACAGTCCTCCTTCGGTCATCAAAATAATCAATGAACATCAGCAATACTTAATGATCTCTAGAAACATTTCACATGTGGGTGTTTGATGAACTCTTTCCACAGCCATTATAAATGATTGAAAACAGCAAGTGGATTTATTTCTTCAGCCAACCACTTGGTGACCATTACATTGAGGACAAGCTAACATTGAGATGATGGCATAGGCATTGCCAAAATTTCAGAGAAAAGGAACCAAAACCCTGAAGCAACTTAATCAGAACCTAATAAATCATGTACTTTCTACCAATATGAGCACGTATATATAGTGCATACATATAAGTGTATTTATAAGCATATATATTTACAAACATACATATATAACCTTTTGTTTAATTACTTTGATGAGGTTTATTATTGCCCTCCATGAAAGATAGAAACAATAAAATATCATATAAATAAGCCACTTTAGTTTTTATAATTAACTTTAATAATGTTGTTCCCTGTTTGATCAGACACAGAAATCTGTTATATATATATATATATATATATATATATATATATATATATATATATATATATATATAAACATATATATTATATATAAAACATATAATAACATATATATTATATATAATATATTCACATAGTATTGTTAGATTTATATAATTTGGGGTCTGAATAATTTTTCTAGCAAATGCAGTTAGTTTCTTTCTTTGTTTAGATTGCCTAGTGGTTATTCTCTCCTTTTATATTCTTTGGCAACATGATATGAGCATATAATTAATTCATTGAATCCCATGTTACCTTCTCTCAACCTTCACCCATTGAAACTCTTCTTCCCATGTACTAATTTTGTGCCTTTTGAGATGTACAGATGACTTATTAATTTAATTATGATGTCTTATAAGGGCATGAGTAGTGGGTTTTTGCTAGGTCTTGACCAACTTAACAATGGTAACACCATTAAAGAGAACAATACCCATTCTTTCAGCAATGACTAACTGCCCCTAGTTCTCAGTGAGGGGTAAGGTTCATGAGTCCCTTATTCATGCATGATGATATGGAGATGTATCCAGTTTGGGGAGTGGAGGATGCAGGTAACTCTTCTTCATCTCTGGCTGATACAGACTTTCTATAGCCTCTTTCACAATATCCCCTCTGTTTTGAGGGGTGATATCAATTGTCTGTTTAGAGATGATCACTCCATAGTCCTTATTCTTAGCATTTTAAGTTTTGAGTCTCTGCATTAACTGCCCCACCACACTTAAAAAACAAGTTTCTCAATCAAGGCCGAGAGTAGCACTGATCTATGGGTATAAATGTAACTCTTTAGAAGGCAGTTGATACCAAGTTTGCTTACCACTACAACAGTGGTATGTTTAGCCCTAGGACCTATCAACTCCCTAGTCACGAACTCCTGACCAATTTATTTATACCAGGTTCCTTCTTGTAGAGTGAAGCAAAAATCTAATCAGAAAGCTGCTAGTTACTCCCATAACAGAAATGCTTATAAGTGCACTATTAAAATCTCACCTCAAGTTGTTAATGTAGTTCCGAGTGCACAGTTGTATAAATATTGTGGATGACTTTTCTCTAAGTAGTCTGTAGAACACTTCCCAAGACTGTGAATATTGGCCAGCAGTGAAGAAGCTCACATACTCCATGTTTTTGTGTACCTCAGCCTCTGACGGTGGTGTGTCAGCAACAGGGTCTTGCAATTTATCTTGTTCTGGTTGACAACTACTAGCAAGGACAAGCACATATTATTTTGGGGGTGGCCTCCCTGATTAATACCATGGGGAGTATACCACACCTAACGCTGCGATTTTGTTTAATGAATTTTGGGTTCTAGGTACATGCAAAATAATTATAATCAATTTTTTTATTTTTTATTGTGGATTTTATAGATTTAGAGCATTTATTTTCATATAGCCTTTTCAGAATCTATAGTTCTGGTTAATTTCTTCCCCTTGTATTTCATATAATATGTCTTCTATTATCCATTCACCACCACTCTCAAAGCCTTTCTTTTTCCCTCTCTCCGGGATCCTTTTTTGCTTTCTGACCTCTACAAATGCTCAAAATTAAATATAAAAGACTAAAATTTGAAGCTAAGATCTTTATATGAGAGAAGGTGCACAGTGCTTATCTTTCTGAAGCTGAGGTGTATCAGTCAGTATATTTTCTAGTTCCACTCATTTTCTTGTAAATTGTATAACTTGATTGCTGAATAAAATTCCATTATATGTGTGTGCCATATTTGCAGAATATTAGTTAGTCAGGTTCTCATGCATAACGTCCCTGATTTGACTAGTGGCAGCATTGTTGAGACCATTTAAAGTACAAGGCAACTTTTTTCTTCCTTCCTTTCTTCCTTTCTTTGGTGGATGGGGGGAGGGGACAGACGGACATGACCGAGTTGCTCAGTCCCTTTAAGCAAGAATGAATAAAACACACGTAAAGGAAAGGAAAAAGACTGATGTCATTCAGCAGTCCTCTGCGAGGTTTTAAGATGTCTAGGATAAATCCTATCTTTGTCCCTAATATGTGCCTTTCTTACATATTTTAAGTAACACATGGATGTCTTACATTTTCCCAAATGATCAAGGACTTTCTGTTAGTGCTCTTTCCTGTCAAGAAGAAAGTCTTAGATTAAACTCATTAACTCCAAAGTATTAGCAGCTTAATTAAAATGCAAATCCTCTCCAAAAGATTTGCATTTCAATGAAAAAGAATGGAGAGGATAATTCTTGATTTAGGAGCATAAGGAAGGACTTGTATTTCAAGCCTTGGAAATACTATTTAAGGGCAAGGATGTTTTAATATCAACGTTACAAACCACCCTATCAGACACTGACTTTGAAACTCTTCATTAGTGGCAAAATGGCAGACTTGAAGCTAATGTTGGAATGAGTCACTGATTAGAGTTTGAGGGATAAAGAGAACTGGGAGGTTTTATCATTCCACCTGCTATTTCTCCAGTCCCAGAAAAGACTCTATCAACACATCAATAACTGTCTCCTAATGTCAGATACACAGACTTTCTCTAGAATCAGACTCACTGCTGTGACCGTAACCAATGCCACAGTATTTTACCCTAGACAAACTGGGCTTAGACTTCTAGTATGGAATCCACATAAGCAGTGCTGGTGAGGGTTTCACAGATGCTCCCAACCACTACTGTCAGGGGCACAATCCATGCCAACAAGGAAAGGCAAAGCTATAAGAGCCAAGCACACACCTATACAGCCCATTGGGTACCACACAGCCACCATCACTCCTCACTTGAGGAACACAGAAACCTTGGCTAGGTGCTGTTTGCCTCAGGTATCCCCTGCTCACGGAACATAGTCAAGATACTTCTTAAAAGGGGGAAGTTGAGAAACCACAGGAGAAAACAGGACTGATAAAAATTAGCAAAGAGTGCAGTCTGAAAGAGGATGGAGAGACAAAGCAGGGTCTACCAGGAGGCCAAACCAATACTCATCCCAATGACTTTATTTCTTCTGTTTCTACCTCTTTCCCATTCCCCACTATACTTTTTCTTATCTGACAGTGACTCCAGGGTCTTAGATCTCCACAGTTTTCTCCTTCTCCTACATTTATTGCAAATATATAAAACAGTACAGGGAAACATTGTAGCAGGCCAACTGTTCTCTCTCTCTGAGTCTTTGTGTATCTCTGTCTCTTTCTACCTCCACACCTTCCTTTATACCTCTTTTCTCTTTCTAATAAGTAACTGTTTCTCTCACTACTCTACCTCCCAAAGCTCAAAGGCCAACCCACATTATGATGTCTGATTATATAGTTTTAATTCATTTTTTAATCTATCATTAACCAGAAACTACTACATACCCACCTTACTTCCCTCTTTATCTTAAACATTCCTACCCCTATGTAGACCCTGCCCTCTATTTCCTCTCTAACAACATATTTTTTATCACTAGTTCATCATGACTGCTTAGCTCTTCCTTTCCACTCACACTAACAATAGTATATACGGTGTCGTGGGTTCCTCTATCTGTAAACTGATTGGTACATATCCAGTGTCTTATTTATGGTCATCTGATACTCTATTATCAGAGTGGGAGTACTGGATAATGACTCTTGCTACAGACAGTATTAAACCAACAGTGGCAGGTTATAGACAGATCAGGAAATGTGAAACACTAGTCTGGCAGTTGGAAGCATCACCAGACCTGTACTGCAGCTTAATCTTTCCTGAACACTGCAAATACATCCATTCACTGAAAGAAGAGAGGCAAAGTGAATTAGGAGAAAAAGCAAAAAGAACAAACGTTAACTGATCATCTCAGCCCAGGCGGTACCATCCCAGTGCAAAAACACAGAGAACATGAGAAGTAAAGTAAGACAACTTGTCACTATCCCAAAGTGCAAAATTGTACCACACCAGTGACTCCAACTGAAATGACTTACATGAAATTACAGACACAAGTTTCAAAAGGATGACCATAAATGTGGTAAATACGATATGAAGAAGACTCTAAAACTTTCCAAGGGGGAAAAAACAGCTAGGTGAATCAAAAAAGAAGTTAATCTGTAAAATCAAGATAGAATTTAATAGATAGAAATACTGAAGTGTAGGGGGATTATGTTGTTCCATTATAAATAATTGTCCCCACCTATGAGTTTAATAAAAAGGGCTGATTGGCCAAAGGCAGACAGGAAGTGTGGGCAGGGCTACCAGACTAAGAAAACGGGCAGAACAGAGCAGAATGCCTGGAAGAAGCCAGAAGAAACAGAGGACAACTATGCTGCTCTGAGAAAAGGTGCCGAGCTGCATGGCTGAACAGGATAAGAGTTATGGGTTAGATTAAAGGTAAAGCGTTAGCAAGTTACATGCCTGCACCTTAGGCCAATCAGCCTAAAACCATTGTAAGCATCTGTGTGTCTCTGAGGGTTTGTGGATCTGCGGGCCTAAACCTTGAGGCTAGGCCAGATAGTCCAGGCCAGAAACCTCGTACTACACTGAAGAAAACCCAAACTAAAATTTAAAAAAAAATAGGTCAAATAAAACATTCAGTGGAAAGTATCAAAATTAGAATGATTCATATAGAAGAGGTATGAAGACAAAATAGAATAATTAGATGATAATTAGATAATTCATTAAAAGTTACAAATTTTCTAAGTGTCTGAATAAAACTTAAAAACTCTAGGACTTCATGAAAAGGAAAATAAAATTATATGCTAAAGACATACATGAAGAAGAATCCATGCAAATTTTTTTTTAAATATTTTTAATCAAACTGTGAGAGAAAAAAAATCCTAAAATCTATATAAAGAAAAGCCCATCCCTATAACAGAAGCACACCAGACAGGACCAGAAAAGGAGCTCTCTATGTTATAGTAATGGCATCCAATAAACATTGTAGTATGAGGTTTCTGGCCCAGACTTTCGGGCCTAACCTCAAAGTTTAGACCCGCAGTCCCGCAGTCCCACAGTCCTACAGAGACACACAGACGCTTTCATTGGTTTTTGTCTGATCAGCGTCAGGCCCAGGCATATCACTTGCTAGCTCTCTACCCTTTATCTAACCCATGACTCTTGTTTAGCCATGCGGCTCGGTACCTTTTCTTAGGGCATCATAGTTGTCCTCGCTTCTTCCAGGCCTCTCTCTGGAATTCCCTCTGGTGCTCTTCTGGCACTCTGCTTTCAGAGATTCTCTTAGTCTGGTAGCCCCACCTACACTTCCTGCCTACCTTTGGCCAATCAGCTCTTTTTATTAAACCAGTGGGTGGGACAATTATTTACCATGAGACAACACAATACCCCTACAAAACATAGCTAAGAAAATATACTGAAACCAACAAAATGAATGTTATTTTTTAATCCAAACTCTGAAAATGAAAGAGCTGAACTGATGTGTTTCAAAATCTGAAAGTTCACCATTACCAACTCACTCTCATGTCCTAAGCAAAAATGTCAGTCATGGTTGGCAGTAAGATATGATAAGAGCTGGCTAGAAAATTCATGAAAACCAAACTACCTAAAGAGGATTTTGGAAAGAATATTTCAAAACACACAAAATGCACTATGGGAGGAAAAGAAAATAAGAGATGCCATGGCACCGATTAAACAAACGAAGACTAAGACATTTCCCAAACACTACAAAGTCTACTAAATGGCAGGCAGTAATAAAGACTTTTCAAGCATAACTTGTGATTAGTAATCCCAATCCACCAACCTAAAACACAGACAATCAGATTAGAAAACAGAGAATTTCTTTTTACTAACTCCAAAACTCATCCCCCCCCCCCAAAAAAAAATACAATCTTAGGTGAAAGAAGAGAAAAATGTATTCCAAGAAAATGGGACGATCAAACAAGTAGTTGCTCCTATATTAATAACTGACAAAATAAACTCAACATAAGTTATTTTCAGAAGACATACTTATCAAGAAAACATCCCATCAGGAAGAAATTACAATTCTAAATATATATGTACCCAATATAGGCTCATCCAATTTCATGACGCAAACACTAACAGATTTTAAACCACAGCTACATGCTAAAACAGGACTAGCAGGTGACTTTGATAATCTACTCTCAACTATTAGATGGATCAACTGGATGCCAATCAGTAAAGACACATTGACATTAAAGAGGTTTGTAGGTGAGGTCAACCTGAAGTGGATTTATATTAGACACAAATAGTTCCCAACAAATACAGGAAAACTGAACTATAGTCTTTTATACTATCTGACCAAATGGGATAAAATTGAAATCAACAGCAGGGGACGAACTACAGAAAATATTACAAAGAAATTATAGAGACTAAATTACACATTATTAAATGATAAATGGTACACTGCAGAAACAAAGAAGAAAATAAGAATTTTAAATCCTGAAGTTATTGAAAAGACACTGGGGGGAAAAAATAAAGACCAAAGAAATAGAAGGGGGGACATAATAAGGATTGGGCTGAAATAAATAAAATGAGAATAAAAAAATCAATAAAACCAAGAATAGGTTCTTTGAAAAGATAAAAAATATAGCAAACTCTTTGTCAAGGTAACCAAAAGGAAGAAAAGACCCAAATTAATAAAGCTAAAGATTAAAAAGATGCTGGAAAATTTCAGATAGTCGTGAAGACTTGATCAAAATCTTCTAAACCCTTTTAAATTTGTTCCGCTATCTTAAACCTGGGCATCATGTATTTGTATTATTGCTTTAAACTACATACTCATCTGTATGAAGATCTCCTATGATAATCCTGTGTATTACAGACACTGCAGATTCTCACCTTGAGAAATAATCTAATGCTCTATTTTTGATAGGGTTTACCAAAATTATCATATTTTAAATTACTTGATAATTGTATAAAATGCATCCTGATTGTATTTGCTGCTCCAGTTTTCCCCTAATTCTTTCCAGAAAACCCACCACCTCCCAACTCTATGTCCCCATTCTTTTCCAATAACTCATTGGGTATAATTTTCAATCCATACACTCATGAGAGTGTAAAGGGGGCAATATTGGAGAGACAACTAACATTAAAGGCCTTTTGAAAAGCTGTAGAAAACCAATTAACATATAAGAATTTACATGGAGTCACCATATAATAGGGGGAGAAATTACTCAAATTAGACATCTTATGCCACCAAGTAAAACCTCCTATGCTAGTTATAGGATACATTTTGTTGAGTCATTGGCAAAAGAGGCAATGTCAAACCCTGAAACATCATAAGCTTTTCACAAGACTGTTGGTTACTCTCCATAACATGGAGATAAGACCCTATTGTGGAAGGCAAAACTTACTTATGTCACCAAACATGAAAAAATTGAGCTGATGGCCAACTAGAAGCTGATTAGTATTCATGGTGATAGAAGATATTTTTCACACTACTGGAAGAGAAAAGGGATCATCAATATCACCCAACTATTAACTCTGAAACTATAAAAATACCCAATCCAAGATATAATGGTTAAATAGTGGCACAAATGTCAGAAGAGTAACCAACAACTTTCTTATTTGATTTAAAGTCTACTCCAGAAGAATGAACCCATACCTGACACTGCTAAGGTGGTCAAGAACCTGAAGCTAGAGAGGTTATAAGCAATAGGTTACGCCTGCTATTATTATTCTGTTCAAGTAACACAGCAATAAAAAGATGTTCTCACCTATAGATATAACTGTATATATATATATATATATACAAAACTATAAAATATATAGATATACATTATACAATATCTATAGTTATATCTATAGGTGAGAACAACAGCCCAACCTCATCTGAATGTTTCTTCTTGAAGTAGATGTAACTAACTCACAACTGTACAATGTTAACAGAGAGAGAGACTTGGAAGCAAATAGCCCTAAATATGATGTCTGTATAATAAACTTTATCAAGGCTCAGAAATATTTTCATGGAGGAAGCAGAAAGATTGTAAGAGTCAGACATGGCGAATGACACCAAGGAAACAGCATCATCCAGACACAACACGTGAACACACAAGGAACTGTTACAGCATGCATAAGACTTTCACAAGTTCAAACCTGGCAAAATCCTTGCATAGGGAAGGGAAAGTAAACACTTCTAAAACAAAGAAGCTATTTGCCATTGTTAAGTGCTAAGAAAGAGAAAAAGTTCCGTTTTCTCCATCAAGTGCCATGTTAATTGCACTCCAGGGTATGCCTAGTGCCCACATTTGGCCAACACAAAATGAATTCCATGTTTTGTTTTTGTAACATCTTTTTTTTGTTGTTGTTAGTTTTGGTGCTTTTGGTTTTGATTTTGAGAGAGAGAGCATGAAGTTTTGTTGTAGGAAGGTGAGGTGGATCTAGAAGGAGTTAGGGAATTAGGTGTGGAGAAAGATATGATCAAAATATATTGAATAAAAAAGTAAGTAAAAATATTTAATGAGTCCTTCAGCTTTTTAAAAGTATGATAAACTTTTAACAAATTTGTCCCATTGGGGAAGAGTTACCTGAAGTAGAGGGGTATCAGTTCTCAGGCTATGTGGCACATTATAGCAAATGTACTTCTTTATTTAAATGAGGCTAATGGCGTTATGCTAGTTCTTATTATAAAAATATGATATTGATATTAACAATTAAATAAAAATGCATTTAATTACCTGGAACCCCATGCAATAATGATTTAGCATTATGTAATAAACTCTCAATTTGTCTTATATGTACAAAATTTAAAATGCGGTGTCACGGGTGATATGCTATCTCCATGCTTTGATAATTCATTTAAAATATGGAAATAGCACTGCATAAAGATTCTCTTTATAGATTAAATAATGATTCAGTAATATCTCTAGACATTTGACACACTGAATATTCATCTCAGTTCTATATATGCCTTTCCAATGAAATCTGCTCAAATTAATAAAGGTCAAGCCAAAATATATAGAGGTATAACAAAAATGAAATCTAAAACTTTACAGTTTATAGCTGTGACTTGAGTCTCTCCACTCAGGTGCCTATCTCACATTTTTACTCTGACCAGACTGAGGTGATGCTGAAGCACCAAGAACAATAAGTATGAAGGGATTTAGTCACTTAATTCAATATGAAGTTAATTATACTAAATTTATGACCTCCTTACACTTCCTGTTTCTCATGGGACCTGGAAAGCCACGTTATGCATACTAGCCCACCTTACTTAGAAACTGTCACCTTACAATACTTATGTAGGGAAAAAAGTCTTGGCATTTGCAACTCATATTCCTAGCCATAATTTGAAGTACTACCCACAATGGATTCACAAAACAAGACTCTGTATTTTGACCTGCAAGACTTGATGATTATAGAACTGGCCAAAACCTGAGGCATTATTAGCTTCAACAGTGGCTTCAAAATTACCACGTTGTGCTACTTTACCTAGACTCACCATGATGGATTAAAGGGTTTCGCTTCTCCGTCTGCTAGATACTGCTTTCATGTTATATACTTCCATGTAATGTTTAACCTCTGGAAAACATGCATTATGGTTGAATGAGCAACTGTTTCATGACTACCTTGATCTTCTAAGCTGCAGAAAGAACTCCCAAAGTCAAATGTATTGCAAATGGCTATTGATGACTTCACTCTACTCTCTGACATTTTTTTCAGTAGCTATCTGTTAAAGTAGTTCATTCAGCTCTTAGTATTGTTGGATTTTTGAGGAGTACCTTTGACATGGGCTGAACTGGATTTTAATATTTCCAAAAGAGAACAAGAGAACGGCAGTTCTGTTTCTAAGGTGAGGGGTTTATCCTATTATAAGAAGAGGAAAAGAAAGCATCTTCACAATGAAAACTGACCTTCTTTCTGCTATTAGCCACACTCACGTGGAAAACCACACTTCTAAGAGTATATAGACAACAAAGTTAAGTTGCTAGGGAACAAGAAGAGGAGGGGGAAGGAGAGGACATAAGGCTGGGTGAGTGGGGAAGGAAGATAGGATCTGGGGGAGTTTGTGGAGGAAAGTGAATAGGATTAAGATGCGATGTAAGAAACTGTAAAATAAATAATAAAAAAGAGAAGACCTTAAATGACAAACTGTGACATTAAAACAAAAGTTATTGATAAAGTCAAACTCAGACATCAAGTTTAAGACTATTGTGGTCACACTGAACAAGTCTGATAAGAGCAAAAAGTGGGTACCTGTAGGGATATATTGTGTATCTAATAAAGCTTGCCTAGAGATCAGCGGACAGAGCCAGCCACAGAGTCAGCCATAGAGCAGGCGATGATGCCACCTGCCTCTAGTTCTAGCACTCAAGAGGCAGAGATTCATCGGATTGCTCTGAGTTCAAGGCCACACTGGGCTACAGGACATTGATCCAGTCCAGGAGATAAAGAGCCGAGAGTGGTGGCACGCCCTTTACTATCAGCACTTGGGATCTCCCGCCTCTGCTCTTAGTGCCTGGGAAGCGCACATGACTTTAATCCCAGCACTAGGAAGGTTGGAAAGAAGAAGTGATATGGCTGAGCAGAGAAAGATAAGAATTGGGGCTTTGAGTTTCAGCCTGTGCTTCCCTTCACGTTCCCATTTATACTGAGGACTCGTGACCGGATCATCCCTTTTGACTGAGAAGTTGGCAAAGTGGGAAGTGGCTATGGCTTCCACCCCTCCTCACCTCTCTCTCTCATCTTTTAGCATTTGCCCCAACATCTGGCTCTAGGTTTTTATTATAATATCAAATAGCATTTGTGCAATAGGATGCCTGGTCTCTATGTAGGATATAAAAAGACTTGAAGGTCTGGGGGGACGTTCAATCTCTCAAATGCTTGCCATTCAAGAATGGGGACTTAAATTTGATCCCTAATGCAGATGTGAAGCTCAAGTCTGGTGGTGTTATACTTGTAAAGATAGCTCTAAAGAGTTCGAGATGGGCAGTAGAATCTGTAGGGCTTGCTATCTAGGAAACCTAGATAATGTGGCAAGAGAGAGGGGGGGAGGGAGAGGGGGGGAGAGAGAGGGAGAGAGTGAGTCAGTCTTGGTAGAAGCAGAATTACAGAAAGGGACCTTTAACAAATAAGAGCTGGGACAGGAGAAAATAAGACAGTAATAAGACTATAGGCAGGATTTTTTGTCACTGTTTTGATTTTATTCTGTGTTATCGTTCTAGAGACAAGTTGGACATGTCTGAGACACTGTCCATGGATAAGCCAATAGCAAACTGAACAAATTTAGAAATACTCCTATTACAGGTTTTCAGTAAGAAACAAAATAAGAAAGCCTAAATTTACTGCCACCAAAGGGATTTTAAACATCTACCGCACACATTGTCTTCACCTACAGTGTTTTTTAATGCTGATTTGCAGTCCCACCTCAATAAATTCTGATTTAATTGTCTGGTGTATGGACAGAGAAGTAGTGTTTGTGAATATCTTGCCATATAATTGTAATATACAGTAAAGCTTGGCATTTCCAACTCTGTGTTTGAGGTCAGCCCTACTACCTGAACGAACATAAGGCATTCTAAGGAAAAACACTAATGTTATGAATGGGGCTGTGTGTTTCATATATAGAGATAATAGCAGGTTTTCCACTAAGTCAAATGGGCTTCAAGCTCTCGATTATTTTTAATTTAACAGATATATTTCAGTCAGGGTTCGGTAGATCAATATTCTATCTTGGTTCAACTAACTGGATAATTATTCAATTGTTCAATTCATAAGGCGGAAATTTAAGCCATAAAGAGGAGATGATATGCAAAATGATGAGAGAAAAGTTATCAGGGTTTCTTATTGTAATTGATTGATACGACACAATAATGAACCACGTTAAAAAATACTTCTACCTTGTTACTGTATCTTGGAGATATTTCAACCTAGAACAATTCAGTGGTTTGAACAGCTCAATAATGAAAGACAGTGAAGTAAAGGCAGCATCCAATGTAGCTCATTCATCTTGATATGTTTTTGGAAGATTGAGATAATCATAATAAAGGCTTCACATTTTTTCCTGGCTGTAATGCATGAATCTCGCCTTCACTCAATTCCGTTTTAAAGAGCCATGGTTGTCAGAGAGTCATGGCTTTGTTTTACTTTCTTCATCTGCCAACTGCTCCTTTCCGGTCTTCCATCCCCTTCCGTCTTCTCCTACCACCCCAGCCTTCTCCCCCACACTCTGTCCCTCCCTCACTCCCTCTGGTGTACACATATGTGCCATTACACTCTTTGGTATGGGTATTTTTTGAGGGCAGGGTTTGACATTGCTCTACCTCCCTCAATCAATAATCTATCTTATCTTTTGACACAGTCAATGAGTATGAAACACGCTGTTTTACCTACACTGAGTGTCCAGCAAGTCAGGGATCTACCTGTCTCTATTACCCATATGTGTCCTACCTCATCTGCCTTTTATGTGGGTGTGTAAATCAACTCATGTTCATGCTTGTACAGCAGAATCTTTACCCAACGAGATATATTCCCTGTGCTGCTACTAATTTTTAAAATCTGGTCATTTTAGGTTCAGTAACTCATCACCAATTTAGGAAACACCGTATGGAAGAGCTACTTAGAGTCCAGAGACGGAATCCTAAAACTGTCTTCTGTGACTAACGTGACTTCATCTTATCCCAGTATTGTATTTTCTTTATTAGCATGTTTGCATAATTCGGACAAATTCTAGCACATTCCCATCAACAACTAAGTCACAGAGCTGCAGTCTCTAACCATCTTGATCTATAACTCAATTGGTCTCATCACCTCCTGAGTTCCACTGCTGTGGTCATCATACTGGTTTCTGAACTTGGAAATGTATAGGCAAATATTCTGCAATGTATTTTTGGAAAACTTTGCATAATCATTATGGAAGAATAAGATATTAACTATGCCTTGAAAAAGAGTAACATGATCTACAGTCTGACCTTCATGTAATCCTAATATCAGCCTAACCACGACAGACAAATAAGCAAATAAAGGCCTAGAATTAATCTCAGTAGCTATGGGTAGCTTCTACCCAGCAAATCTTGAGTGAGGTCCTCTGCCTTCAGTTTACTAAGTATATTCTAATCCTTAATCTCAACTACATAATCCAAGATTCTGAAATGAAATTTTCTCTCCTGTTTTATGCCCCCTGGCAAGATATAAATATGGCACAATGATCCAGCCCCATACATGACAGAGAAAATTAATAATTGGACTAACATTTAGTCGGTCATTAGTCCTAAAATTGGGGGCTCACTGGAACTAGGAAAAACTGGAGATATGGAATTTGTTCATCAAAAGTTATAAGGAAAATAAATACGGGCATCGTTAAGAATTAAACCCAGTGCTGAGCCCTTTAGGTACAAAGCCTAATGGCAAGCTGTAAACTCAACATTTCCTGGATCATATAACCTAGACACCATCTCAGATGTGTTAAAAAAAAAAAAAAAGACTCTGAAAATAGAGCCTATCCAGCTAGTCGAAGTCCAGTATGTTCACATACATACTAGACATTCCCTTTCTCTTGTTTTCTTCTTTCCATTTACTGAAAGAACTCAAATGTTTACACACCCGATGATTTGTTCCTATTTGTATTGTATTGAGTTGTGCTGCGCTGTAACAGGCAGTGGGTTCTGTGAACACCTTACTATTAGGCTTTGTTATAACTGATCATTTTTTTGTTACTGTTCTGCTGCTTCATTGCTATTCTGCTTTAATGTTGAGTTTTGGAAAAGTAACTTAATGCTTATTTTATTTTTTCTATTGCTTTTACCTGTGATCATTCTTATTCATTCATCAAAGTGACCTGGTGTGGCCATTATGAGACAGCACTCTATTTCTTTCCAAAACAGATAGGTATTAATTGTCTACTGTTATGATGGCTCTCATAATATTTGAGATTGCTTTGTATACACCTCAAAAGTGTGTATGTGTTTATATCTTCAAATTATTGGAGACAATTGGATATCTTAAATTTAAATTGACACCCAACTCCACCAATGTTCTCAGTTTATACTGGTGAATCTTGACTATATAATATAAATGACAAGTTTACTTCCCTTATTTTCAAAAGAGCTCATTTCAGTGGCAGCCAGGGGATTTCAGAATGTCTGAATTTGGGAAATATGACTTATTCTAGTTGCTTTGAAATTTTGTAATACTAATTTACCTAAGAACTTCTAAAATAAGAATCTCATCATATAAACTTTAGATGACAGTCTAATGATGTTCTAGATTCAATGGAGTGTGGCAGGATTAAGGTGTGAGCCGATAAGGTCAGAAGACACTTCCGGGACCCTGGAGGGGGTGTGGCCAACCCTATTGATAAGTGGCTGTTGGGACACGAGGAGCTCTCTCTTCCTGGTTCCTGGCATTGTCCTTCCATCGCGCGTCCATCACTCATCCATCGCTTGGATACGCCAGTCCTTGTTCAGGTGCCACCATAAGCTGTTACTAATATTGTGAGTGTTAATTTATATTCTAATAAATATTAATTTTGGACTGGTGCCTTGAAAGTAAAACTCCATCTACAATGGAGTCTGCTGTAATAATATCCTTTTGTCATTAATTTATTAATTTGGGTCTTCTTTCTTTTTGTTTTCATGACAAAGGATTTAATCCATATTATTGGATTTTTAAAATAGCCATCGCTTTAGTTAATTTTGCACATGGTTCATTATTTTATAAATTTCTTGCCTAACTATCACTTCCTGACATCTAGTGGGTTTAGAACGGGTTTCTTCTTATTGTTGTTTTGCTGTTTGTGGTTTTGTTGTTGTGTTTTGTTTTTAGAGTCTTGGAGGTTGTTTATTTGAAGTCAGTCTAGTTTTCGCTATAAAATTCCCTCTTAGAATTGCATTAGCTGTATCCCAGAGGTGGTAGAAGATTGCATTCTGATTTTTATTGGACTCCAGTAAAATTTTTTAATTTCCTCTCTGACTTCTTCAAAGGCTCACTGTTCAATCAAAAGCGTATTGCTTGGTCTTCAATTATTTTGTTTCTGTACTTTCTCTTATTGTAGCTGATTGTTTTTACTTTTATTCCACTGTCATCTAATAAGATATAAGTCTCTCTCTCCCTCCCTCCCTCCCTCCCTCCCTCCCTCCCTCCCTCCCTCCCTCCCTTTCGTTCTTTATCTCTTTACCCCTCTTTCTGTCTCTCTCTCTCATTGGCTAAGGCTCAATTTGTTCAGGTGTTATCAGTAGTAGAGTTTCATTTGCCACTGAGAAGAAGGACTATTATTTCTTATCTGTTATGTAAACCCTAAGTATTTTGTATATATCTGTTAAATACAGTTGATCAATGACGTACTTTACCTCTGATGACTCTTTGCTTACATTTAATTTGGAAAACTTATCTAAATACGAGAGTGGGTGACTGGCATCACATGCTAATTTTTTATGTCAGCATCTATGCAGCCTTTTATGAACTTTGATGTTAATTTTGAAAAATTAGTGGCCCCAATGTTTTGCATATAAATGAACTCAGTTTCTATGTCTTTTTGATAGACAATTCCCTTTATTAATATGCAGTGCCCTACTTTGTTTTTTCTAATTAGTTTTGATTTGAAGTCTGCTTAGCTACAATCACTCGTTTACAGCTTCCATGTGTTCAGTAGATTGCTTCCCATCCTTTGATAGTCAGTTTTCCTATGCCTATGCTAAGCGTATCTCTTAGAGATGATATATATTTGGATTTCTTCTTTTTTTTAAGTCCAAGATGTTAGTTTGCATCATTTTAGTGATGAATTGATAGCATTTGCATTTTATTATGAAAAAAGCTCTAGTTTCTTTTCTGTGGCTATGATGAATTTTTTCTGACTGAAAACAGCTCAAGGAAAGATAAGGTCATTTTACATCCATCACTGATAAAGTCAGAACACAAATCATGCAGAACTTTAAGGAGAAATCATGGAGGAATGCTGCTGTCTAGTTTGTTCAAAGACCCATGCTTGGCCAGCTTTCCTAGATGTCCCAGGACCACTTTGGAAATGTTGCCCCTCATAGTGAGATGGACTCTACTATATTAATAATTATGACATTTTCCAATACCCACAGGCAATTTGACCTGGATAAACTTCAATCACCTTCTCATATGATTTTAAATTAATTTAAGTTGACCATTAAAAATAACTAAGATTAATGATGTTTTCTTTCACTGGGTTAGTTGATATTTCTTTTCCTTCTTTCTTGAGTTTTGTGGGGTTTGCTGGTTTGCTCTATTTTACAGTTGTTGCCCAACTCTATTTTATTTATTCCTTTTAAGGAGTGTGTCTATCCGTGATTCTCATGCAAGGGACAATCTTTCTTCTTCCTTCCTGAATAGTATTCCTTTAAGAATTTTTAAAATGATTGCTTGATCGTCATGATATTTATCTTGAAATCTCCTTATTTGTCCATCAATTTTTAAAAGATATCACAATTTGACATAGCATTCCTGGTTCACAATTCTTAACGTTTAGAGATTGCAATAAGTTACCTCATTCTTTTTTGACTTTTATGGTTGCTGATAAAAGGTCTGGGACAGTTGTTCTTATATACTTGCCTTTGCATGTGTGTTTACATTTTCTTATGTAATTTTAGAAATTTATTTTCTTATAAATATTCTACATTTTTGTAGATTTTTACACTTATATTATGACTCATTATAGAAAGATTTTTTTATTTATTTAATTTTTTTTTTTTTTTTTGCCAGTCATGTCCACTTGGTGTTCTAAATGCCTCATGAGTTTGGACACCCATTTTGTTCTCTGAGTTTGGAAAGTTTTTATGAAACTGTCTATTCCATTTGGTTTTAATTCTGCTTCTTCTTGTATGCCATGAGTTCTCAGGTTTGGTATTTTGGTCGTATCCCAGACTATTAGGAGCCACTGCCCATGGCCCTATTTATTTTTCTCATGTGTGTCTCTTTGTGATATGTTTTCCATTTTAGTCCTCATTTCTGAAATTTGTTTTTCTTGATAATGCTTTCTGGTGTGGATTTATTTAATTGACCATTTATTTAATTTCAGGTATTTCTGGTATTTGTTTGTTTTTCAGTGTTCCCGTTTCTTGCTGGATATTCTTCTTCATATCTTAAACTTTCTCCTTCAATTTAGTAACCCTTTCTTTCTATAAAAACTGTCCTGTTGCAGTCCTGAATATGCTCCCTTGTTTTATGTATCTGTTTGCTTGAATCTTCTATGGATGATTTGTTCTTCTAAAATGTAAGACTCCAGAGCTGGGGAGATGACTCACTAGCTAAGAGCACTGACTATTCCTCCCCAGGACAGGAGTTTGGTTCGCATTACCCACAACCAACTGTAACTCCAGCTCCAGGCTTCCAATCCCTTTCTGTCTCTGCAGCTTCTGAACATACATGTGCTACGTATATGCAGACAAATCACTTGTAAACATATGATGAAAAAAATAGATAAATCTTTTAAAATAGTAAGACAATTTTGTTTCTCATATATCTCAGCTACCTCTGTGATTTATTTAGAATCCCATTATATAGGATTTGGGAGGTTGGGGGTGAATCATGGCCGTAATCGTGTCATATTTTCTGTTTTCATTCATCATGTGTTTCACATGTGTTGGAGTGGAATTATCTTTCAGTTTTGGCTTTTCCATTCTTCTGAGTCTATTTGGATATTTTAGGTTTTGTGTATCCTCTTAGTGTGCATGAAGCTCACCTCTTGGGACTGGTGAAATCTGATGAAATTATGATGTGGGAGTCACTGATATGATCCTATCTGGATCAAAAACCATATGACACCATATGACAATGGAGTCAAATTCAAGGTCATGCTGAATGTCACAAAACCTTCTGGGAACACAAATGCATCTGTGTGTCCCGTTGGGCTTCACTAAATGGCTGAGGGCTATAGTCAAAACGTCAGGCCCAAGGCATCCTCTGGGGCACTAGAACTGTACATTCTTGGTACTGCAATTTCTAGGACATCGGAAATAAAAATGTGCTTCACATTGACCATTTGGGCACAAATCTCTCAAGTAACTCTGGTCCCACTGGAGCCTAATCCCTAGGTCTGCACGGATACCTGGCCCCACTGGGGGAAAAAAAAAAAAAAAGTTGTTTTTTTTTTTTTTCCTTATCATGAGGTTCACCTTTTAAAGAATTTAATAAGAATGAAAACAGCATGTTTATTTAAGAGCAATGATGAAAATTTATGTTCAAGATTTTCTTTATAGCCAATAGTAAATAAGATGATGCTATTGTTGAAGATCGAAGCTTTTAGTGATGCATGGCTACCCAAGTCACTGAGAATAAGAGGTGATTGGGTGTTTAAACCTGAGGAGGACATCTACATCCCTCCAATACACAGAGAACACCAAGTAAGAACAGATAGAAACAATATAAGAGCAGAGCCAGGCGACAGGAAGAATGGGTGTAAAAGGCTACCTTCCAGATATGACAGCCAACAAAATTCCAAACTTCCGACAGATAGGGCTGGTCTTAATGGTCTGCAATGGAACTGAGTAAGACTGGCTACAATTATTTATGGATGAAGCAAAGAGGCTCACAGGGCTCTACCCCATTCTAATGAGCTATGGTTACTGATGGATTCCAGGAGATGGACAGACATTATCTTGAGTTACATACCCTACTGATGATCCCATCAGGTTTCAGTGGATAGCTCTCTATACCCAATGTCATAATGAATGTTCCAGGCTAAACTCTGTGTCACAAAACAACAGAAAGATATGAAGGGGGTGACAGAAATTGTAGAAAGGTTAGAGGGTACTAAAGGGGTTGAGAGAGGCTGAGAGAATGAAGGTGGTAGTAATCAGAAGGCATTCTATACATGTTTGAAACTGTCAATGGACACAGTTAATAAAAGTTTTTGTTTGTTTGTTTTAAGATAAAAATCTCAAGTAATCTGGGGCAGTTTTTAGTAAATTAATTTATCTAGTACGGTCTTCATTTCATACATACCATCACGAGGACTGATTTTAACTTTTCTTTTGACTGCATCAAATCAATTGGTACTTGTGATAGTTTCAATATAGTTGGCCTGCATAAACTCATAGGGCACTACTAGAAAGTGTGGCCTTGTTGGAGGAAGTATGTCTTTGTTGGAGTGAACTTAGGGATCTCCTATGCTCAAGATATTCTTAGGTAGTAGTCACAGACTACTTTGCTGCCTGAAGGATCAAGATGTAACTCCTCAACTCTCATGCTTTCTTCTCCAACACCATATGTGCCTGCATGCTACTGTGTCCCACCATGAGGATGGTAAACTAAATTTCTGAAGTGTAAGTCAGCTCGTTTAAATGTTGCTGTGGTCATGGTGTCTCTTCACAGCAATAGAAACCTTAGGTAGTACTCAAGACACTGCACTTCAGACTCCGTAAGTGATATGTTCATAGCATGTTACCCTTCATCAGAACGATTTAAACAGATGTGCTGAAACCTTTCTAGAGCTGCCTCACCCTCCAGCTTCGGATTCTTTCTGTCTTTGATCTCACTAACCAATGTTTCAGAAACAAAGAGGTAATGAATGCAGATTCTTCATGAGAGCTACAAGCTGGGGATTTTTGTTATCTTTGTTTATTTCTGTTTACCTCTTTGGTTTTTGTGGGCACCTCTCCTGGCCCCTCTGTCTACTTCCTCCCCACAGCCTCTGGCTTTTACACTTTAATTTCAGTCATTGTTGAAAGTACTTTAGACATGTTTTGTTCTGACATGACAGACTGAAGAAATCTCAATTTCAAAGTGTAATCCTCCCCAGAAAGGAACTTCACCAAAGCAGGCAACTTTTTTTTTTTTTCTGAAAATTCCACATTTACATTATGTATCAGATTCTTGATCATGTAATCTCATGGTTGCACGAGATTCCATTTGAAACCAGTCATACTTGAAAATCAAGAAACATGCTTTTAGCACCCAGGAAATATTAAAAAGTAAAAATTCCAAATTTATACAAAAATTAAGTTTTAAGTCCCTTTGAAATGATTGAGTAAATTTTAAGGATACAATTTCTTGCTTTTATTTATATTCTGTGAGCAATATAACATTTTGGCAAAGAGCATAGATTATTAAGTGTGGCTGGATCAGAATCGCAAGCCTGCAGATTGCATCACTGCTCCCTGGTTGCCTCAATATACAATCAAAATTGTAATAATTTATATCTCTTATGAATGTTTTGAGGATGAAATGAATTTCTATACATGGAGCTTTTAGATGAGTAACTGATAGAGTGAGGTGCCAGATAAATGTTAGCCATTAGCCCTGAATTTTCCATTAACTATGTGTCTTGATAAATAACTGGAATATTTTTAAATTTTTGTAGTCTCTGACTTCTCATCTGTACAGTAATGTAATTTTATGTTTGCAAGTAGATTTCATCTTAAATGCCAACTTTGATTGATTAGTATTAAGTACTTTAAACATAGTACACTTAAAAAAAAACACTTCCTTTGCTTAAAAAGAAAAAAATATTTCACCAACTATCTCTGCTACTATGTCAGAATGACAACATGCAAACGTGGGTATAAGCACACACATATGCTGTTTTAATTATATATCATATAAATTACTCAACGATACATACATATCCTTTGTCATCACAGTTGGGTTTTGCTTACTGTCAAAAATACTATTTTTCTAGTTCTGCAAAAATAACATAAGAACTCTGATGATGATTGCATTTAATCTGTAGATTTATTCAAGTAACAGGAGCATTAGCATAGTATTAGCTCCATCTGTGTGAGGTCTTTTTATCTTTTTGTGTCTTCTTCAACATTTCTTCAATATCTTAGTTTACTTATAGAGTCCTTCCATATATTTGGCTAGATTTCTTCTCTACACTTTTTTACAACTATTCTGAATGTGAGTTAGGCTTCCCACTGGGACCCCAGGATGTGCCTCTCTCTGTATCGAAGGTGCTGGAATTACACAACTGTTCTACTGTATCCATCACTTCCATGGATACTGAGGATGCAAACAAAGGCACTCATTCTTACACGGAAAGCACTTTGACCACAGATACATCTCCTAGGCTCTATAATACTTTCATTGTAATTGAGATATTTCTCACTATGTAGACCAGGCTAGCCTTGAACTCACTTTTATAATGTTTTCAAATAATTTATAAATTTAAATATAATTGGTCAAATTCTTCTCCTCTCCAATTCCTTGCATATCCTCTCTTCCTCTCTACCCACCCAACTTTAAGTTGTTTCTCAAAAGAGCCCAAAACCCAATATAACAATAAACTACTCCTCCAATCCAAGAAAACAATATAAAATCAGAAAAAAAAAACAAAACAGTAACCAAATAAAAGCACACATAAAACTGTGTAGTGCGTTACATGTTGATTAACTACTCCTGAACGTAAGGCCTGCCCTGCAGTGGTTGATACACCCAGTATTGCCTTGTTGGAGAAAACTGAATTTCCCTCTCAGAGAAGATATAAATGACAGTTTAGTTGTTAACCTTGATCCTAGTGGCTAGGATTTTGTTCACTTATCCATTCATTCTTTGTTTTAAATTTAATCAAATAAAAATACATTTTAACTGCCAAAGTCCACCTTCAAGGAAAACTCTTTGCCCATAATGACATCTGTTTTACAAAAGCATTTTCATTTCACTTGCCCGTATAATGCTAATAACACAACTCATTGTTACTATTCTTGTTCTAAATATTTTATCTTAGGTAAGTAAAGATCAATAGAAAAGATTCTTATTTGAACTTCATTTATTATTTATCCAATAGTCATCCTTTCTTTATGTAAATGTTTCTTCTACCTGAGGAATGACTGTTACCGTTATTTTAAATAATTGGAGTATTTTCTTTTACTGGTACCCTATATAATACTCACATGGATACATATTTATGGAAATAGCACAGAAGTAGAGGTAAGCTGAAAACTGTAAGCAATAATCTCCTTTCTTTCACAGTCTGAGGGACCAAAATGTCATAATGTAATCCACTTATAATTGTTCTACCACTTTTATATATTGTGTTTTTATCTTCTTTTTTACATTCTGAGTTTCTTGGCAATGGCTTTATACTACGATGTCTTCAAATCCATTCAATCTTTTGTTAGGTTGTCCTGCTGCTGACAACACCACCACAAAGCATTCCTCATTTCTAGCACATGCTTTTCCATCTTTCCATCTGCACACTTCATCTCTGTGTTCCTGTGAATTGTATTTTCAGTTGAACCCTCAACATTATTAGTCATAGTAATTTTAAATTCTCTTCTTGGTGGCTTCCAAATCTATACCATAACGAAATCTACTCTGATTCTTGATTTGGTTCTTTAAACTTTATTTTTCTTGTGATTTTATTTTATTATTGAAAACTGGATTAGATGCTTACTTTGCTAATAATTAACGAGGTAAAGAAGCATTTAGTGTGATGTTTCAGGTTGATTTGTCTAGAAATTGGACTAGTTAATATTTCCTGTACCTGTTGAAGACGTTGACTTCAGATTTGTCTCAAACATTTGAGACTAGCTGTCTTGGACCTTCCAATAACTGCAGCTTAATTAAAACCTTTTCAGCTGCCATCACTGCTCATACGTCAGTTTGCCAGTGTGTAGGTAAAATGATTATTAGGGTTATTATAAAACTGTGGTCTTACTATTTCCCCTTTTCTACTTATACGTGCCTCCTGATTTTTACAAAGTCTCTACAGGAATACAAATGCTCACTTTCTGCCTCCTTCTCTCTTTACTAAATTTCCTTCTAAAACATATCTTTGAAATATGGCCCATACTGGCTTGACAGTACCCCAGCTAGCAAAAAGACTAGGTAAGACAGAATGAGAAGCAGAGGATGACTTAATGACAATTGAAGTCAAGTTCTGGTACTTTCTCCAGGGTAGATGTTGTTTATGTAGAGTAAGGTGATCATGAAGCTTTTCTGCTCATGACCCCTTTACACCCAATAAATCTTAACAGGACTCCAGTGTATAGATATATAAAATAAGTATAAGCAAAATATTTGCTGGGAAAATTATATAATGTTTAGTTAAAAAATATATTTAATGAAATTCCTTGATATGTATATAATATTATCATTTATTTAATGTTATGTCAGAGTTACATATTAATAAGATAGAATTTCCATTTATTTTTACAGAAAACATAAAATGTTGACTAAATATTTACCACTGTAGAACATAGGGCGTCTTTAGGGTTTTAACAAGCAAAACGAAGTTTTGGTTTTTTAGTTATCAAAAATGATAATGTAACTTTGCATAAATATCTATATAAAATAAATGTAGATTAGGTCATTTCTGAAATTGCTGGTAATTCTATCTAACCCTAAACCAAAACTCATTTATTATTGTTAAAATAAAACAACAACTCAGATCAGCAACTCAAACAGCATTGTATTTATTTTTTGAATTTTCTCTGGGCTTGGGCTTCATGTACCTCAGACTAACCCTGGACTCAGTATGTAGCTAAGGATTTCCATGATTACATTAAACTTTTAATCCTACGTACTCAACCTAGGATCGTAGATGTCCTACCATCTGTGTGGAGACTCAAACTAAGGGCTTGATGCTAAGCTAACATTCTGCCAACGTCACCAAAACCTCCAAACAGAGATTTCTTTAAATAGAACTGTTTGTGGCTGGGGAAATGACGCATTCCATAAAGTACCTAGTCCACAGGTGTGAGGAACAAGAGTTCCTAGCACCCACATAAAACTCCAGGCATGGTAGCCTGTGCCTGTAATCCCGGAATTGGGAATCAGAGCTGGGCAGTTGGTAGAGGCTTGCTAGCTAGCTAGGCTAGTCCAAACCAAGCATGCATGTACACATATGAGCACACTTACATATAAGAAACACACAAGAACTAAACATTTCAGCAAAATGCAACCTAAACTCTTTTGATTAGTCTTTCTCTGTCTTCCTAACAATGCTGCAACCTTGTAACACGTAAGTTTCCCAGGTTGTGAACCCAACCATAAAATTATTTGTTGCTACCTCATAATTATAATTTTGCTACTGTTGTGAGTTGTAATGTAAACATCTGTATTTCCCAATGGTCTTAGATGACTCCTGTGAACTAAACCAGCCTTTTGACCTCCAAAAATTGATAACCTACAGACTGAGACATGCTGCTTTTGATGCTTAAGTGTGGAAAACTGAGAGTAGAAAAATATTAAAAGTTTGTGTTTTCTGTAGTTGATCACTATGTCTGTGTGAAAGATGAGAACTTTACATATGCATTAAAAACACTAAAGTTCAATTTGTCTCCAGAAAGAACAAAAATGGTTCAGATCAGTTCAGGTGGCATTTGTTGGTAGTGGGTGGTGGGAGAGGCTGGGCAGCACACAGCGTGCACACTGCATGATTAGAATCAATGCAACAGTGAACTCATGATTAGTCAAGTTCTACCAGAAACACATTGAATTCATTATGCATTTGATTTGAATTATTTTTTGTTGTTTGTATTCAGAATGATTCCATTTTCCAAGCTCATATGTGGCAATGACCCACAGTTTAAGAAATTGTGGTGTAGAAGACTCTGGATATCCACCCCCTCCCGTTTTCTGCTTTCTATCAGAGACATGTAAGTTCTTCCTAGGATCTTTTTCTTCTAAATCTGGTGGGTTCCTAGTGGTAAATAAAAGGGTACATTTTCCAAGACTATGAACCCAGAAGTTTCTCCTTTAATTGTGGCCTCAAGCAACTTTCCAAAACTACCATTAAGTGTTTCAGATTCTTACTATTTCTATCAAATTAAGCTGGTCTCAGCTTCCCTCTCTCTGTGTCTCTCTCTCTGGCTCTCCTTCCCTCTCTCCCCCTTCATTCCTTCCTCCCCTTTCCCTACTTTGCTGCAATTTTCCCTACAACTTCTCATTTCTCGTATGTCTATAAACTCATCAGTTTTCATTATAACCAGCTTGCTTTCTTGTTATAAAGAAAGAGGCAATGGGTTTTTTTTTAACCTCTTTACATTTAAAACTGAGATTTAGTGTCCCAAAATAATATTTCCTAATTGAATACACATAGAGTTCTCACACATTTTGGATGTCCACATGGATCTGGACAGGATGACCAGCATCACGGATGACCTAAAGGGAAATGGTAAATTAACTCAAGTTTTCCTCTGACCACTGTAAGTTAAAGACACTAATGAATGTTAGTATTGCATCTGGATTTCTTTACTGAATTCACTAGAACTTTGGAGTCATCTTCCCAGTGGTTTGTTCTCACTGATAGAATTTTCTGATAAGCTGGGACCTAGGTGAACATTGCCTCCACGATAAACCGACAGTTTCATTTTCTTTTCATAGGTGAAGTCTTGAGCATTAATTATCCTGTTTGGGCCGTGGGCAAATGAAGTTTGGGACTCCTCTGGAAAACTTCTTTATCATACAGAACAAAAGTTGAAAAGTTCAGCAAACAATAAAGATGGTTGGAAGTTACAGCCAGATGTCTCTGGGTTCTTACAACTACTATTTCCCAAAGAATTATTTCCCAATGTTAACGGACTTTCTGTCAGTAAAAACAATTTTCAATATTAAATGAAGCATATTATACATTTCTGTTTGCAATCAGGCAACAGATTCTCATATTAAAGTTCTGAGAATCATGACATTTAATTGACCGCAGAGTTGTTTTTATTCATTTGCAATTGGTTTTGTTTTAAGTTTTCTCATAGCTCTTACTGGTATCTTAGAAATTGTTTTGTGGAATGCAACTTAAGAAATGTGAGCTGCGGGCTGGCAAAACAGCCTGGTTGGTGAAGGTACTTGCTGCCAAGCCTGGTGACCTGAATTAAATTTTAGTAACAGATACAGTAGAAACAATTCCTGCATATTGTCCTATAACTTTTATATGCCTACACACACACACACACACACACACACACACACACACACACACACACACACACACACACACACAATAAATTAATACATATGCAAAGCTTAAAAACATGGAATTAACTCTTTCTAAGCCTCTGGTTTCTGTTCCTACTCTGGTCTCTCTCTCTCTTGAAGTGTTTGGTGTCTCCCCTTTCCCTTATTCTTACTTTTGTTTGTTTTCTGAGGTTAATCTTTCTCACTGTTAGAAACTAGAAACCCATTCTTTTCCCCATCCCATACTCTGGACTTCCATTTCTCACTTTCTCTCATTTCCTAGAACAAAAGTGAGCATAAAGGAGTTGGTACACATGTCAGTCTCCTTGATGGACATTGGACCATTCGGATTGTGTTTGATTTTGTCTTTCAAAACCCCAGGGTTTTCAATGAAGACTTTGCATTACTGACTTCACTGTGGTTTTTCTTCCTGTGCTTTTCCTTTATCAGTGCTTTTCACTTTTCTCCTGTTTTCTATATTTTAAAGATGTGTGTGTGTGTGTGTGTGTGTGTGTGTGTGTGTGTGTGTGTGTGTGTGTGTGTGTGTTAATATACCTGCCTAAAGAGGCCATTAAGAACATGTCCTGAAACTGGAGTTACAAACATTTGGGAAACATTCAACCTAGATTCTGGAAACAAAACTCTAGCCACTGATAAAGAGCAGCGGGAGTTTGTCCACTACTGAGCCACCTTGCCAGACCCTTTTCTTTCTTCATAAGCAATACCCTTTCTCTCTCATCTCAGATGCCATGTAGAGCATGCACTCCTTGTCAAAAACCTGGAGAGCACATGACTTTTTAGTCTACTTTCTGAAAATTGGACCACTGATGAGGAAGCGTTCCTGACAGTAGCATGCCATTCTCTGTCATTTTCACTGACGACTCTGTCCACACTTGAGTGTCTTTTAGCAAAATGGCTAGAGTAAGTGGCGCATCATTTTCTGGGACACTTTCTTCTATCTTGTGCATCAGCAGAAAATCACAGCAGTGGTCTCAATGGACAATGCAGCAAACAAGACAGAAACTGCTATTATAAATGGGAAGAGTCAATTTGAGCGTCAGTGCCTGAGGTGGGGAAGCAAGCTGAAAGAAGCCGTGGTTTGAGTGAAGGGACCTGCCCTGCTCAGATTTCTAGTCTTATACTCAAGGCACATTTAAGCATATTAGAGTAAGTGATTTTCATTGTGCTTGACTCTGGGGCTCCCTGGCTTCCTGCAGGGACCACACGCTTGTGTCTGGGAGTATAAACTGCCTGGGAATACAGGTTTCTGAAGCACAGAATTAATTACTGAAGCCAACCTGGAAAGTGTCATTTGTTCTCAGAATCTGATTACTCTTGAATCCAAAGGCTTGATCCCAATGCTTGATGAGAGCGATGCTTAGCAACGTGACATCTGCGGAGACCCCTTTCCTCTCTAAGTGTTCTCCGACCATGAGCACTGTTTTCTCAATAGTTTTTACAAAAAAAAATAATTATTGACATAATAATGGGAGTGACTTGATTAAGGTGTGCAGCCTTCACATAATATAGGACATCCCTTAAGCACTTACATGTAGTAATTACCCTGTAAATTTGATAAAGGGAAATACTCTATAAAGTATATATAAAAGGTATACAGACTGAATAGAAAACAATGTTTGAATGTGAGATACATATATTTTTAATTTATTTAATTTTGTTGTGTCACACAATATAGCATTTTGTGGAATAATAAGTAAGATTGTGTTTAAAATATCCCATCTCCTGTAACACCTGTCTTCCTCCGGGAATAACCTCTGTTACAAATTTGACATAGTTCCTTCCAAGTTCTGCTTTTCTTTTAGTGCTGACAAACTACCCTAAAGGAGCTTTTTCTGTCTTGGTCAATGATTGCTGGACCTGTCCCCTGCCTTGCAGTAATGCTGATAATCCCAGGGACACTCAGTGGAGAGACCTGATTTCCTCTCTTCCAGCCATTCAGTCACCAGCTCTATAACACGGAATGTGTTTCCCTTTGTCACTAGTATCCCAATGTCACTAATTATCCACACTCTCAACAATCTTAAAGGAAAAATAAAAAGTTTTAGCTGGCTATGTGTCAAAACTATTTTTGGTACAAAATTATTTTATTGTATCATATTATTTTATAATACCACATTACAGGGAACCCATATCAATAAAGCAATATTTAATTAGGTTGCATCTTTGGAAAACATAAAAGATTTACATGTGCTAGTATAAAAAACACTTCCATGACCAAACATAAAAGATAAAATATAGGCAAATTACTGTTTTCCTTTTATAATAAAAGACATGCCATCACCACAAGTGTTTATTCTCCGTGATGTGAGCATACATTTGTACATACATTGATTCATAGGTAAATATGCAGGGGACTGAGTCTTATCACAAACGCTTTCTGTGAGCAGTCACTTTAAGGAAAGAAATCCAGAGCCTGCTATTTTGTATGGACATAGGTTTTGCTGCTGTTGTTATCATTAAAGTCACATGAAATAGGAAACTAAGATTTTTATTTTTATGTCTTAGTTTTCAATTTTTATTAAAACATTGACATAAGCATTTCTTGCTCCATAATTTTGTTTTATAAACTCTGTTCCTTTCCCTATGGACTATTTTTCATTTTGTAAGATGTTGTTCTTGGATGTACACACTTTCAGAAATTACTGTTTGAATCATGCTGCTATGTTTCTTGTGGTTCTTGAATTGTGTGTGTAATAGTACACTTATTTTACACATCCTAATTATACTGTACTCCAGAAACACCGATTATACATAATTGAAATTTTTTTCATTTTGTTCAGACCTGGTTTATGCTTTTGGATAACTATGGAATCACAGTCTACTTTGGATGGCTTTTTATGATGATGTGAGAAAGGAGAGTCACTTATTAGTGTCTTTCTTTGTTTCTGCTTCTCTTTGGCTATCCATAAGAATAATTACTTTTCCCTCATTTTGTTTTTCAAAAATTTAAGAAACACTGTGCAAGCATCTAGTGACTTAGAATTTAAGGCTCTGATCCATGTATGCTCTGCATCAAAATGCCAATTTTATCCAGAGAAATGGTTATAAACTTCAGAGTGACATACTGCATTCGTACATAAGTCTCTAAAACATTACAAATTTGAATTTACAAGCCAGGATTCTTGATTCAACACTAAGGACCACTCTGTCACTGCATCAGCCATTCTGTCACCCTTTAAAGAGTCAGACCTTCTTCATACTTGAGTAAATACCATGAAGATGAAGTCTGATGTATCGCCACACACGTATTTCCACTAGCATAGAAACATACTGATTTTTACCAATGTACTTTGTCAGAGTTGATCATACTTTGAATAATGTAATGGAAGATTCTGTCTATCTTCACAATAATACTTAACAAAGTCAGTATTTAAACACAAGGTAATTATCTATTTTTACAAAAGTTGGGAATAAAACAAGGATGTGCACTTTCTCCATACTTATTATATATAATAAACAAAGTCTTATTTAGAGCAATGAGACAACTGAAGGATCAAAAGGTTAAAAATAGGAGAGGAAAAAGTCAAATATATCCTTTCCATGACGCCCAAAAGACCCATTAGGACATTTCAACAGCTGATAAATGCTTTCAGCAAAAGAGCAAGAAACAAAATTAACACGGACAAATTAATAGATTTCCTATACACATGACAAACCTACTAAGAAAGAAATTAGTAAAACAGTATTCATAATAGCTTCAAACAAAACATCTTGGGTTAACTCTAAACACAAAAGTGAAATGCTTATCTAATACAAGTTTTAAAACTGAAGAATTTGAAGAAAACACCAGAAAATGGAAAGATTACCTGTGCTCACGGATAAGTAGTATTATTGTGAAAATGATTATCAATCAAAAGCAATCTATGAATTCAATACAATCCTCATAAAAAACTAACATAATTTTCACAGAAATAAAAAAAATCTTAAACTTCATATAAGAACAGCGCACACACATACAAACCAATCATGAAAATCCTGAATAATTAACAAAAACATACAGAAGCATATAGAGATATCTGTTTTTTGACAAAAAAAAAAAAAAAAGCCAGAAATAAACACAGGGAGAAATCCAGAATTTTTCACAAATGATGCTGGTCAAACTGGATGTATATATAGAAGAATGCAAGCTGATATACATAATTGCCTGCACAGATGACTGTGGGAGATTGTGTTGTTATACTGTAAATAATTGTCCCACCCACTGGTTTAATAAAAAGCTCTGATTGGCCAAAGGCAGACAGGAAGTGTGGGCGGGGCTACCAGATATGCCTGGGCCCTAGGCCAAACAGCCTAAAACTATCCTATGTATCTGTGTGTCTCTGTGGGTCTGTGGGTCTGTGGGCCTAAACCTAGAGGCTAGGCCTGAAATTCTGGGCCAGAAACCTCTTACTATAAATGGCAGCCCAACGTGGGTGATATACACAATATACACCCACATAAAGCCAGAGAAAGCTTACAAAATGGTCTAGAGCCCAAAGCAGCCTCTGAATTGTGTCCCCCACATGAGCCGTAGTACAGAGACGCCCTGGTGAGGCACATGGGCTTGAGCTACAATGGTGGGCTTTTGGAGTGCAGCTTAAGGTGTAAAATGGCTTATTCCTGAAGTCTCACAGGACCCTCAATATAAGCAAAAAGTTGAGAATGATGTATTTAAGGTTTCTGTTCATAAGGACAAAAAGAGAATAGAGTCAAAGATGGCTTCTTAGTGGTGATATTTTCTTGGATAAGCTCTGATTGCTAGAGGCAAACTGAGGCTTGACTTTTTGAAGAGAAGCTTCCTGATTCAGCCTTAGAGGCAAAACACTTGTGAGTTTTTTTAAGAGGCCCTACTGCCCAATACTTAAATGGAGTTAATGAGCAGCAGATGGCAAAGCTTGGTAATTATATGGACCCTAAAATTCCCCAGAGTACCTGGGCTAAAAAGATAAATTCTATAAAATTAGACTAGGAGCTGGGTGGAGCCATCCACCCATCCTACCAACCTTGAATTTTGGCAGATTAAAGGTTTATTCAGAAATTGAAAGAAATAGAAGAATCCTTGGCAAATTAAAGGTGTGTTCAGAAACAGAAAGAAATAGAAGAATCTGGGTGGAGTCAATCACCCTAGCCAAGCAAAGGTGTGGTCAGAGAAAGAAATAGTTAAGAAATAAATATACAGTAAAGACAGTTTAAAAAAAAAAGTCTAAGTGGTTTAGAGTGTGTTGAAAATATAGATACATAGGCTTAGAGAAAGAAAAGAAAAAGGTAGAGAAAGCCTTTAAAAAAGAAATAAAGTAAAATAAATAAATAAGCCACATAAAGATGGAAAATACAAAGAATGTCTGGATACTGTATATTATTGTCTTCTCTTTAAGCTTCTTGACTGAAAATAAATGACTTAATAAAAGCTGCTAAAAGACAGTTGATTATAAATATTGTTGGATTAAGTCAATCTATATATTTTGTAAATGAATTTACTTTAAAATTGAAATGCAAAGATACGCTTCTTTAGGGAAGAGGTTTTCCTTTTATTTTCACAGAAAATGAGAAACTGTGGATTTATTCTTGGCTAAAGAACATAAAGTTTGATAGAGGAAGACCCCCTGAAAAATCTCCAATGGAAATGGATGGACCAGATGATTCAGCATTTCAGTACACCTCTGTTGAAGTTTCCCGAGCTCAGTATTCAGAACTGTTTCAAAGAGACTGGCTAAGATGACTTAGTCTTACAGACTATTCCACTAAAGACTTGTGCATAATCCTACATTTTTCTTTGGATTCCCATGAAATTGCCAACGCCCCCATTCAGCAGGAAGTAGCCTAGAGAACAATGCCCACATTCCCAAAACATGGATTATGGATGTTGGTGTTTATTTACAGTGTTGTTTATAAGCTGTTATACATAAAGGGGGGGGGGAAGAATATTAGATTTGGAGTTCTTTTTGTTTTAAGAAGAGAAAGGGGATATGTGGGAGACTGTGTTGTTACACTGTAAATAATTGTCCCACCCACTGGTTTAATAAGAAGCACTAATTGGCCAAAGTCAGGCAGGAAGTGTGAGCGGGGCTACCAGACTAAGAAAACTCTGAGAACAGGAAGCACAGAGCAGAATACCAGAGAGAAGCCGGAAGAAGCAGAGGACAACCATGCTGCTGTGAAAAAAGGTACCGAGCCCCATGGCTGAACAGGATAAGAGTCATGGGTTAGAATAAGGGTAGACAGCTAGCAAGTGATATGCCTGGGCCCTAGTCCAAACAGCCTAAAACTATTGAAAGCATCTGTGTGTCTCTGTGGGTCTGCAGGTCTGTGGGTCTGCAGGCCTAAACCTTGAGGCAAGGCCTGAAAGTCCCGGCCAGAAACCACTTACTACAGATGCCCACTCCACATATATCAAGAACTTCAACGTAAGACAAGATATGCTGAATCTGACAGAAGGGAAAGTGAAGATAGTCTTGAACTTAGTGATATAGGAAATGGCTATGCACCAATATCACAGGCACTAAGATCGACAATTGCTAAATGGAACTTTATGAGACTGAAAAGTTTCTGTATGGCAAAGGACACTGTCATTCAGGCAAAGCAGCAGCCTATAGAATGGGAAACGATATTCACCAATTATTCATCTAACAGAGAGTTGGAATCTAAAATACATAGAGAATTAAAATATTCTGAACTTTGTGAAAACAAATAACCAATTTAGAAACCGAGTTTCTTAAGGACTAGAGAAAGAGTTCTCAAAAGATAAAACACAAATGTCTGAAAAACACTTAAGGAAATTGTCAACTTCCTTAACTGTCAAGAAAATAAAAATAATTACTACTATGATATTCATCTTATGCTTGTCAGAATGACCAAGAACAGTTTTTAAAATGCTGACAAAGATTCAGGGAAAGGGGAACATTTATTCATTGCTGGTGGGAGTACATACAGCCACTGTGAAAATTATTGTGGAAATTATTGTGGTTGTTCCTTAGGAAGCCGAGGAACAGTCTACCTCAAGATCCAGCGATAGCACTCATGTGCGTATTTTCAAAGGACTCTACATCTTACTACAGAGATACTTCTCACCTATAACAGCCCAGACATCCCTCAGTTTATATAAATCATGAAAATGAGGTACATTTACATAGTGGAATATTATTTAACTGTCAAAAATGAAATTATAAAAATTTTCAAGTAAGTTTATAGAAGTAAAAAAATTATCCTGAGTGATATCTTTTGACAAATATAATTATTTGTCAAAAGACAAATAAATGTATATTTTCTCATATATGTGCATATAAACTTATTAGCTTCTTTTTTGCTTTTTTTAAATTTTTTTTCATATATACCTCTACTCCTCCTCCCTTCCCTCCTCCAGTCCTCCTTCAGCCTACCACCACCCCATCCCCCCATCCATTCCTCAAAGAGGGCAAGCAGTTCAAGTTAAGTCTGGCATATCCAGTTGAGGTAGGTCCGAGTCCTTCATCCCAGTATTAAGGCTGGGTTACGTGTTCCTCTGTAGGTGATGGGTTCTGAGATGTCAGTTCATGCACAGGAACATAGTCTGATCCTACTTCAAGAGGCTTCTAAACTTGCCACGCTATTTGACAGTTGTCTACCTTTGGATGCTTTAGTTCCTTTCCCTGAAGGTTCCTCAGCAATTGTTTCTGAGTCAGTGATCTCTCAATAGCTCCAGTCAGTTGTCTTAATCTATACTACAGAGCTACAGTAATAAAAACCAGCCTGGTACTGGTATAAAAATAGACTTGGAGACCACTGGAATAGAATCAAAGAGCCCAACCTTAGTCAACACATCCATAAACACCTGATTTCTGACAAAGAGACCAAAAATATACAATGGAAAAAAGATAGTATCTTCAACAGATGGTGTTGGCATAACTGGATGGTGGTATGTAGAAGAATGCAAATAGATACATATCTATCACCCTGCACAAAACTCAAATCCATGTGGATCAAAGACCTCAACATAAACCCAACTACACTGAACTAGATAGAAAATAAAGTGGGAAATAGCTTTGAACACACTGGCACAGGGGATCACTTCCTAAATATAACCAGTAGTAGCACTAAGAACAACAATCAATAAGTGGAGCCTTCTGAAACTAAGAAGCTTCTGTACGGAAAAGGACACAGTCAATAAGACAAAACGACAGCCTACAAAATGGGAAAAGATCTTCACCAACCCTACATCTGACAGAGGACTGATCTCTAAAATATATAGCGAATTAAAAAAAAAAAAAAAAAAAAAAAAAAACTAGTGACCCAAAACCTAAATAATCCAATTTAAAAATGCGCTTCAGAACTAAAAAGAGAATTCTCAACAGAAGAATTACAACTGCCTGAAAGAATTAAAGAATTCTTTAAGAATTGCTCAACATCTTTACCCATCAGAGAAATGCAAATCAAAACAACTTTGAGATAGCATCTTACACCTGTCAGAATGGCTAAGATCAAAAACACAGATGACAGCCTATGCTGGAGGGGACGCAGAGCAAGGGGAACACTCCTCCATTGCTGGTGGGAGTGTAAACTTGTACAGGCACTTTGGAAAACAGTATGGTGGTTCCTCAGAAAACTGGGAATCATTCTCCCCAAGGATCCAGCAATACCACTAGTGGGCACATATCCAAAGGATGCACATTCATACCCCAAGAGTACCAACTTATAAGCTTTCAATATGTGTGCCAAAATCTAAACAGACACAGAGCTTGCATACCTAGTAAGGGGCCAGAGAGGAGAATAGGATTTCCAAAAAAAAAGTAGAAACAGAATATGGTATTGTGAGGAAACAAAGAATTAACTTGAAATAGTGTGATTAGATTGGAAACAGGATGGAAGAAATGGCTCAGTGAGTAAATATGGAAAGGATCTAGGAACACTAAGTGCCTTTAGAGCACACATGGAGGCCCATTACTGTAGAAGATTCTTAAAATGTTTATATATAAAAAAATAAATGTGAAGAAATTCACCACAGAATGGGGAAGACAATGCCACAACTTAATATCTTATATTACCAAGTAAAACTTCCAGTGCCAAGAACGGGTTACATGTTGGTGAGTCATTGGCTAAATGATCCCTATCAAAAACATCACAAGCCATTGCCCAAACTCCTGGCTTCTTCCCACAACCTGATGGTAAGCCCCTACTCTTGAAGATAATACTTACTCATGTCACTAAATATGGAGAAAGTAAAGCCAGTGCCTGTGTGGAACCATGGAGTTGACCTGGCCTAGCTGCCTTGGGAGGCATGCATCACGGGGGGGGGGGGGGGGGGGGGGGGATTGGGGGGGGTGGGTGTTGATTTTTTGGGTTTTTTTGTTTGTTTTTTGTTTTTTGTTTTTTACAAGTTGGAGTCAGTAGGTCCTGAGGTACAATGTGCCTTCCAGTTCCAGAGAAACAGATGCCCCCCTCAGGCAGTGTTTCTCTGTATGTTCCCTTAGTAGACAAGGTACATGGAAAATTGATAGAACAATTGGTCTAAGACATCAATCTTGTATACCCTGTATAACTTACAACTGTATCCTGGCAAATACAACTGTATTGGTCCTGGCAATTGCCATTATATTTTTGTTTCTGATAAAGGTATTAAAAGTCTGATTGTTCTCAGTAAAATTGTCACAGCCTCAGTTGTCCTGTGGTCCCTCCAACCTGGCTTGATTTCATTCCTTATGGCCGTATCAGGTGACCTTGGCCTGGTAAGTAAATGTGGACGATTACAAATGATAAACTAGAAGCGTAGCCCCTACTGACTAATGTTTATGGCTCTGAAAGGTACTTTTCATACTACAAGAAGAAAAGGAAATTATCAGTATCACCTAGCTACAAATCCCAAACTACAATAGTGATCTTCCTCCAAGATGCATTGATGCAATAGTGATACAAATACTGTGAAAGTAGCCAACCACTTTCTGAGTGGATTTAAGGTATGTTTCATGCTATATAACTCATGCTTGACACTGCTAGAGTAGCTGAGAACCCAAGACTAGATATGTATCCAAAGACAAAACCTACTACTATCATTGATAAATGAACATAACAATAAAATGGCTCCCAATGACATTAATACCCGTAGATCAGTGTCTCTCAACTGTCATTAGAGAAGCTTCTTCATGTAGTAGATGAGAATTAACATAGAGATTCACAGCTGTACAATGTACAGGCATTGAGATTCTGGAGCACTCAGTACTAAATGGAATTTCTCCACTCAACCCCTACCCTCAAGGATCAGGGATCTACGAGGGAGAGGAGGCAGAAAGATAATGAACTAGAAGCAGTATGTAACTCAGAGAAGACTATCTTCCAGATACAGCAGGACTGATGCACATAGGAACTCACAGGAACTGTGTCGACATGCAGGAGACATGTACAGAATCAAGTTAGAAGGGTACCATATGAACTCACAGGAACTGTGTCAGCATGCAGGAGACATGTACAGAATCAAGTTAGAAGAGTATCAGCACTGGGAGAAGGGACTTAACGTGGTTTCCCGCCCCTAAACAAGAAGCTGTTTGTAGCTGAAATCTGCGGACAAAAGGAAAGTTAGTTCTCTCCAATAGAGTGTCACTGGGTATATCAACCACATTCCAGGGAAGGCCCTCTACCCAGAAGTAACTGGGCCAACATAAAACAAACTCCACGTTTTTTGATGGTTTTTGTTTTATTTTGCTTTAGCATTTTTTATCTTAATTGCTTTTATTGGTTTGTTTTGATTTTAGTTTTTAGTGGTTGTTTCTTTTTGTAGAGAAGAACATAAAGTTGCGTGGGGGGGAGTGGGGGGGAGGATCTGGGAGGACCTGGGAAGAACCACAGATAAAATATATTGTACAAATCAAGCATGACCTGTACTCGCTCGTAAGTGGATACCAGATGTAAAGCGAAGGATAAGCAGGCTACAACTCACAGCTCCAGAGATGCTAGGTAACAAGGAGGAGCGACCCTAAGAGGGACACACGAATCGCACCGGGAAAGGGGAACAGACAAGATCTCCAGAGTAAACAGGGGAGGGGAAGGAGAGCATGAGAGAACTGGAAGCTTGAGCTGGGGAAGGGATGAAGAGGGAGGTATCTTGATAGAAGGAGGCATTTTGAGGCTAGGGAGAAAGCTGGAGCTGGGAAAATCCCGGGATCTACAAAGATGACTCCAGCTTAAAATACTAGCAGTGAGGAAGGTGACTGAAAAAAAATCAAATAAAAGAAAAAATAACCCCACTCCCGAGGGGACTCGTCTGAGAAGTAACTTTAGCTCCATTATCTTCCTCTAACATTTTCAGGGCTTTTTGCAAACCTTTAATCTTTTGACATTTTTCCTCCGTCCTTTTCCACTAACAATTACCTCTGTTTCTCTATGACTTACTAGAATCATATTGATAGACATATATGTATATATGTGCTATATTGAAAACAGAATTGTCATCATTGCCCAACAGTTACTGAGGAGTGTGTGTATATGGTTAACAGCTATTAAAGAAAAAGAAGCAAGCAAGTTCAAGGGCGTGGACTGGGGGGGGGGCACATGGAAAGGTTAGAGGAAGAAAGGAAAGGAGGAAATAACAAAATTATATCTTAACCTCAGAAAACAAATCCACAAATAAAATTAAAACGAAATCACAAGCTATTTATCAGCTCACGCATCTTGCTGATACTTGTCCCATTGGCCATGCTCACCAGTCACACAGTTCCTGCTATCACTGTGCTGTGGTGGGCTGCCTTTCCTAAGGAGAGCACTTTCCAGAGTATTACTATCCAAACTCACTAAGCCAGAGAGCGGAACTGCTGCAGAACCCTTTGAGAAGGAAGCGGCATAGGCTTATCCATGATCTGTCTGTTTACTACTTGGTGATATTTGGAAGTTGATCTCTACCTATACCTCTGCCTCTCGGCACTGAAAATCTACATTTGCCTTTGGACAGAGAGACTGATTTTCAACTGCAACCACTCGCTCACAAGTTTAATAATACTTCATATGTGAATATGCCCTTGTCAATTTTTGTGCTACTATGAAAGTTTAGTTTCATTCATACACACACACACACACACACACACACACACACACACACACACACACACACACATATACTCACACACAAGGCACATGTGTGTTTGGACCAAAAGAGAGACCCTAGAAGAACATGGGAGGACTGGCATTAGGACCTTGGAGAACAGGACACGTGGGGACCACTTTCAAAGAATTAAACTAAAGGATACAGAAGACCAACAGACAAATGTGCTTAACATTTTCATTAATAGCAGCTTAATTGCAATGCATAGAAACAATTACACAGCCGTGTTTGAAATTGTGCGGGTAGGGTGGAAGTAAAAGCAGTTTCATTACTTTGCTTTGGGGAAAATAGATATGTTTTTAAAGCCTTCCAGTCAACCACACACATTCCCTGCCTTAATACTATCTTCCCTGGGAAGACTTTAAGTTCCTTAATGTCACCATGGCTCTAAGAAAAGTGACCCCTAAAGGTGGGGAGAAACTCTTTCAAATCCAAGTGGTGTCTTGCGTGGGAATAGAGAGAAATAAGACTGGAAAAATAAGCTAGGGTGAGTCTCAGTACCATTGTGTCTTCTTCCCGCTAACATGTAATTAGAGCTGGCAGGCATGTGGCAGACGCTTTTTCAGTGTACTATCTGCACACAAAGCTCAAAACCGTTTCCAAATGGTAATTTTTGGTCTTTCCTCTTTGGCCCATTAGTAGGCTGTGTTGTGTGGGTGTGCTGTGTAATTGTGACCCCTAGTGGCTGATGGGGTGACTCCTCAACAGACCCAAACTACTCTGTGACAATGGTCAATTATTTTTCAACTTAAATTCTCTGTCAAGTCTTACTTGAAATCTGCTTTCTTCCACTATTTCGTTGTGAGGTGTGTCTGTAACTCCACCTTCTTATATATATATGAATATAAAATCAAAATGTGCCTCTATTCTGGGTTGATAAGGGTTGAAATATATGTTTTAATACATTAGAAAATGCTGTCGATTATATACACATCAAGAGGGCATTTCTTTCTTTAAAATACTGAAAGTGAGGCTGAGTATATGGTTCAGTCAGAAAAGTGCCGGTTATGCAACCATGAGGAACTAAATGATTTCCAGAACCCACATAAAAAGATGAGTGTGGACACGGGCATTGAGAACCCCAGTGTTGTAGAAGTGGAGACAGGTGGGTCACCAGGGCTTACTGGCCAGCCAGCATAGCCTACTCAGTGAGCTCCAGGCCCATAAGAGACCACATATCACAAACTAAGAGAAGAACAGCTGGGAAGCCAGACTTGGTCATCTCTGCCCTCCATATGCATGTGCATACATGTGCATGTACAGCTGCACATGCATGTCTGCACACACACATGCCCACATGCACGCGTGTGGACACACACACTAAGAGACTAAAACTATAAACTAAGTGGTGATGCCACAGGCCCCACTTGTTTCCCAAATACATTTCCCCTGATTTTCCTGTTTAAGCCCCTAAAGAAATATTTTCCTTTGATCTATTTTTTATAGTTACATTGTATACTTTGAAACTTTCAATCGAAGTACACACATTTTAGGTATATTATATAAATATCTACAATAAAGTGAGTACAAATACTTATAAATATTTCATGAAATACATAAAATAATCTAGATATTGAAGAGTTGCACATTGAACTGGGTCAATATGAAAGCAAGCTAGTTAGTCACAAAGGTGTAATCTAGAATGTCATAGAATGTCGAACATTCACACAACACGTATATTGAGTGCATTTTCATATACAAACAAAAAGTTCTTTTGTGACTACATAAACTGGTGCATAGGTAGGCAACTGGTCTCCTTTAGAGTCACGGTACTAGTTTATCATAGCTTACAGGAAGCCCTGCTACCTGATTTTGTGAGCAGCAACTTGTTGATACTGATAGAGGAGAATGGCCCCTTCTGCAGGGCTCACCCACAGCCTCATCATTCTGCTCGGAAGGCAGGAGAGGGAGCAGGAACCTGGAAGGTAAAATGAGAAAGCATGACATGAACTGAGCTGCGTCATCATTTATCCAGTAGTTAGAGACTCAGACTAGACCATGCTGAACTCAGAAGCAAAGAAAGAAACTTCTGAGAATTGGAACAACAAGTATTTTGAGCTAATGCAGTTCAGATTAAGAAGCAGAATCTTAATGTCTTTAAATTCTATTATCAGCAAGCCATTGGCTTCTTAATTAATCTATGTATTGTGCGAGTTAGTAAAAATGATAAAATTGGAGATGTGACTGCTTTAAATTACATTGTATCACTTTTTGATAAAACTGAAAGGTAAATATTACTTATTTTCTATAAATGAAGTCTGAGGTGGCATTGTCAATCAAATTGTCCAGGGCCTTCAGCTTCAACACAGCTCACTTCATTCCGTGTTCTTTATTGCAGGGCACAGGTATATGTCACGGAGTTCCTGCTTCCTACTAGGGGCTTCTCAAAGCTCACACAGAAACACAAACTGACCCACACAGCCCTGCAAGACAGGGGGAGATAGTCAATGCAATGGAAATACATTTCAAACTAGAGTAAAATTAAACAAATTTCAGTGCATAATAAAATTAAGTATCAAAAAATGAAAATCAGTAAAAGAGGAGAAACTTCGTTGTGCAAATTAAGCATAGATTAAGATGATTTTTAGAATAACTTTTAAAAAACAAGTGAAAATATATTTAAAAATTGCCTGTAATTTATGTGAGATACTCGGAAAATCTCCTCACGGTATGGCTTCCTCATTCTCTTAGACAGGAAAATGCTTCCTATGGCCTCTGTGGGGTATGGACAGAGGCTGCTATTTCTCAAGGAGAAATGAGGAGGAGGAGGAGTTCTGGGCAATAAAGACAAAAAGAGGCAGGTGTGGAGGCACAGGCCTGCCTTCCCAGCATCCGGAAAGCAGAGGTTAAGGCCAGAGGATCATGAAAGTTGGAGGGCAGAATGAGGTATGTGCAGACTTTAGCTTGAGTTATTTCTCAAGATTTTGCTTCAACAAAAAATAAGGCCTGTGTATGAATAATTTTCTTGACATATATGATGCTCTGGCTTGGATCCCCAACATCGAAGAAAAAATGACATGGTGATGGTCAAAGAGGGCAAGAGTTCACCATGACTATTTTGAAGGAGACAACATATAAAGACTGTTAAACAAACAAAATCAGAATGTAAAACAGCCACCCTTGTCTAAGATTATAGTTATGTAAATATTATATTTACATATATATTAAGATTAGAGCTTTGCTTGGGAGTCTGCTGCATTGTCAAGATCCAGGAATAGCATCAAAGAGAGTTTTCCATACTTGAGCGGGACATATGACAGATTCTTCCTTCTTTATGTATTTGAATTTGGCCAAATTATCTGTTCTCTAAATAAGGAGTATCTTGTCTATAATAAGATTAGAGCATTAGGAAGCCCTTGAATGCCATTTACAGATACATAATAATACATCCCCTCAGTGGAGTGCTTCCCAGGCAGTGCTGAAAGTCAGAAATGTAATCAAAATTAGATATTTAAATTAACTTAACATCTTGAACTTCATATTCATGATTCATACTGAATGCGTTTCTTGATTACTTGGAGGCTTCATCTCCTCATTTGTTAGCTGGAATGAGTTCCTTCAGGAAGGTCTGGATGAGGAATAAATGAAATAAATGTGAAAAATTCCCAGAACTCAAATACTAGTTGACTCATCTATTATGCACGACCCTTCCAATCCCCTTTGCAGATCCAGAGCTATGCAGTATTGGTTGTTCCACACTAACAGTCTTCTTCCAATTACAAGAATTTTATTTTAATTGTATTGTAATTCCAAGTAAAGTGTTTATCATTTTTGACATTCCTATCTCTATTGGAAACTAATTTTTCTGTTCACTCCTTCCCTTACCATGAATTCTACTCACTTCTACTATGAACAAAGTTACAAACATATCCTTGTCTGGGTTGCTATTGAACTACTGACTATACTTCAAAAGTCTCAGGGCATCTGTAGGTTCCAGTGACTCACTCTGGAGTTTTTTTTTTTTTTTATCTCTATTTGTATTAATTTTAGCTCATTGCTTTGTGGTGTTGTAAACTGAGTCCCAGGGTCTTACACATAATAAACCCTCAACCACCAAACTACACCGCCAGTTAATCAAACTTTCTCTGTGCTGCATCCTTTTTTTTGTAATTTTTTTAAATGTTTTAATTTTAAAAGGTTTTGTTTCATATCTACCACTGCTCCCCCTCCCTTCCTTCCTCCCAGTCCCTCTCAGTCCTTCCTGAACCCCCCCCCCATCCCTCCATCTGTTCCCCAAGGAGGGTAAGGAGTCCCGAGGTGGGTCAGTCAATCTGGTATATCCAGGTGAGATAGGTCCGAGTCCCGAGTCCCTGCATTAAGGCTGGGTTTGGTTTTCCTCTGTAGGAAGAGCTCCGAGGTGTCAGTTCATGCACTAGGAACATAATCTGATCCTACTGCAAGAGGTTCCACAAACTGCCCACGCCATTTGACAGTCATCTACCTTTGGTGGGTTTAGTTCCTTTCCCTGAAGGTTCCTCAGTGGTTGTTTCTGATTCAGTGAGCTCCCAATAGCTCCAGTCAGCCATCTGTGAGTCTCCTCCTCATGATCCTGATCCCTTTTTCAGATTCTCTCCCTCCCCCCTCCCCCTCCCTCTCCCCCTCCCCCTCCCCCTCCCTCTCCCTCTCCCTCTCTTAAGCTGGACCAGGAGCTTGACCTGGTGCTTAGCTATGGATCTCTGCTTCTGCCTCTATCCATTGCTGATGAAGGTTCCATAATGACACTTAGGGTGGTCATTCATTTGATTATAGAAGTCCTGTTTAGGTACCCCCTCCACTATTGCTTAGAGTCCTAGCTAAGGACATCTTGTGGGTTCTTGGAGGTTTCCTTAGCACCAGGTTTCTTTCTAACCCCACACCCTACAGTGGCTGCCTCTATCAAGATATTCTGGGCCACACTTTAAGAAGGGTTTTGTTACATGTCTTCATTTTTTTCTTCCACATTTTTATGAATATGTCCTGTAAAATTTTAGGATATTTTTGTTTCGTTTCCTGCATCTCCAGTGCCACACTAGACATCAGCATATTTAATATACCCAAACAGCAGAAATTGAGCTGTAGACTGAGTTCTCCCTGCTAGTTGGACATGCCATCCCCAACTGACCAGGATCGTCTCAACTATGAGTAGATTTTCCTTCCTTACCTAGGTTCACAGTTGCACATTCCTAACTCAGCAATTCAGAGAAAAACAATAAAATGTAAATAAGAACAAAACAAAGTAAAATTATGTGTGAAAACTATTTCCATAGTCAATGAATCTCTCTTGATATGCCTCTTGCAAGTGCTCTGACATTTATTCAGATAAAAAGCCGAAAGCTCACTCCTAATTCTTTATAGTGAATGCGTTTCTGAAAACAATGTTCAGAGGTACTGATAGACGTGAAGTAAGAAGCCAGGAGGAAGACTGGCACAGTAATGTCCTAACCCGAAGAACAAGATCTTAGTGTGCTGGAATAGTCCTAACAAGTCCAGGCTCACAGCTCCAGTTATAGCAGAAGAAAGCTAGACCAAGAGAAAGGAAAGTTCTAGCTGAAGATAAGTGTCCAACTTAAAGAGAACTCGTGATGGATGCTTCCTAGGTAGAAAGAATGTGTTCCCAAAAGCTTTGAATTTCCAAGCACTGCATCTGAAGGTGCTCTATAGTGTATTCTTAAATGTCTGCTTTATAAGTACCAAGGGTCAGAAGTTTTTGACTGAATGCATCTTCACTGCCTCTCTGGTTGACGTTCTTGAATAAATTCCTATCAAAAGTGAAAGACTGTCAAGCAACGTGTACTAAGGGGAATGCACAAGGTAAATTGTCAAAATAGACTGAAATACAATATGAACTGAATGTTCTTCCTGTTAAAAGTACATTTTGAGATGTATGCAGGTTTTAAGAGAGAATGCAAGATAGGTCATTTAAGGCTGGAGGGGATGCTAAGTCGCTCAGGCAAATGATCTTTACATACTTTCTAGTATCTGAAAGTGACAAGTAATTAAAACAGAAACTTAGGAACAACATTTAATAACCAGGGTTGAAGTCAAGTGAGGGGCCATTGTACCCCATGCCCCACATCTTTCTTCTTCACCCTACATTAATCATAACACATCTCTGTGGTGCCGCGGAGGAAATAAAAGTTAAAAATGCATTCGTTATAACTAATGTCAGAACTGGTCAAAGAAATAATAAGAAAGAACTGTTTTGTCTCCTTCCCAAAAAACTTCATATATTGTCAGAACTGGCTGTGATATCACCATTAATACTAGCAGTGCAAGGTACTATTGTTTTGGTTTTTTCTTTTTTTACAATGAATATATTTTAATTTTTTTTTGCCATTAAGATGTGGCTGCAGTGGTTCCAAGTATGGCAGCTGCCTTTAAGACAAGAGTAAAGTGACTGGGCAGCAGGAAAGATCCACTAAGAGAAAGTTATTGACTTCGGGTGTAAAGGACAGTGTCTGGCCAGGGTGGGGACACAACATTCCAGTTGGGCAGGTCACTGACCTGGTTAAGAACCTTCTTTTTGGAAGGTGAGACCACCGTAGGAAGGAAACTTACTTTAAGCCAAGCGAAAGATAGAGAATAGTTATCCTTTTAACAGGATAATATGCTTTTCCTTCCTACAGTTCCTGCTCTAGCACAGCGGCCATGCACTTTCAGAAGTCCGAGTACCTCTCTGCATTACTCAAAAAAGCTTGATCTTCATTCTCCCCCCCCTCCCCCTCCCCCTCCCCCCCTCCTCTTTCTCTCCCTCTTTCTCTCTCTGAAGCGGGGGCCTCCTTTCTCTTTCTCTAAAGCTCTCCCCCCCCTCCTGTGTTTGCTAACCCTTCCTGGCTGACTGCCTCCTTGCTGACTTCACTCTAGCAAAGTGGCTTTCACTTCCGGTCTCCACCCTCCTTCTCCTCCAGGCTGCTGCGGCTGCAATTTACAGTCTTGAGGATTTTTGTTTGTTTTGTTTTGGGTTTTTTTTTTTTTCTAATAAAATAATTAGAAGAAAATAATATTGAAGTCTTTTAATTTTTTTTTCTGTAACTGTTATTGATTCTTTGTGGATTTCTTATGCTTCCCGATCCCACTCATCTCCCTGCCCCTTACATTCACGCTCTGCCCTGGCCAACCTCCCGACCGCTCAGCCAACAAAACCAAATTTAAAATAAAACCCCAAAACTGAACAAAGCAAACAGACACACACACACAGGAGAATCTGTCATGGATGCTGTAGTGTGGTATTGAGTCACACAATTTATCCTTTGGTCCGTTCATCTTGACTTGCAAGTGTTCAGTGCCAGGTATGACTGGCCAGGCTCGAGGCTTGTGGCTTCTACTATGCCACTGATGGCGGGCTCTCCCTGGGGCTCCTCTTGGGTAGCCTTGTTTGTTATCCTGTGTCGTCGGAACTGTAGGGTCGTCGCCCTCACCTGCTCCAACAGTTCATAGATGAGGTGGACCTCGGGGCTGACCAACTCACAGCCCTGCCTCTGGGCCTGGATGTAGCTGGGTTGATCGATCACCCTGCCAGCTTTCTGTTCTCACTACCTGGGTGAGCTCTCCTGCGATCTTTTGGCTAGCTCACCGAATGCAGCCTGCAGCAGAGAGCAATTTTGCTCTCAGGTCCTCAGATCTGGGTCACCCACACTCCTGACACCAGCGCCAGCTCTACTGTTTTGTCCAGGCAAGGTGCAGTGTCTCCCAGTTGCTGTAGGAAGCATGGGGGGGGGGGGTCAGCTCTCTTGCTCTTATGCTTAATTTTTTTTTTAAGACTAAAATTCCTGGCGGGACTTAATTTCCCCGGTATCATTTGATGGGCACAAAGAGACTCCCACAAATCTCTAACTACGGTTGGAACTTCAGTTAACAGCGTTTTCTCTTCAACAAGAAGTGACTTTTCTGGAATCCCCAGGAAATGTTTGCTCATATTTCCATGGCCACCACTGTCCTCTAGTTCATATTTTTGATCAAAGCAGCTGGTGGAAAGTGAACTCTTTTGTTCCTGGACGTATTTGTGCAGCCATGAACAAAAGCAGGGTTCTGTATTCTAAGAACAAGGAGAAGTAGTCGTTCAACTGACCAGTTCCGCCGGTTCACCCGAAGCCACAAACAATCAACCCGTAATTATTCCACAATCTTCCCAGAGTCGGTGTTACCAGGAAATCGATAGCAACTCCTATATCTGTAATCTCAATCTGGACTTTGATGATAGTGACAATTAAATTCAGAAAAGTAGGAAAAAAGAGACTATTTCTAGGGGAAACACGGGAGGAGCAGGCCAAATGTATGGAGATGGATATCAAATTCCCAATATGCCACATCTGATGGCTTACTTTGGTTCTCAAGTTTCTTTTTTAAAAAAATCATCTACTCAGTCTATATTCTGTTAATATATGAAAATATTAATATTTGAAAAGTCACATACTCTGAATTACTCGGTTAAAATTGTCCCTTCCTCAGTAGTGATGTTGGTAATTTGCTGATTTCAATACTAAATTAACAAAATTGGAGAATTTTGATTAACGTCTGACTTCCGCACGCAAATTCCAGTTTGTAGTCGTAGTGATACAAGCACCGGTTCCACACTGCCTGTACTGTCTTTCTGTTGTTGGGTTGGAGGGCATCATGCCTGAGATGTGGAAGGGCAGTCACAGTGGCAGCACTCTGAAGCAACTCATTATACCACATCCAAAATCATGAAGCAGAGACACATGAACGCATGCAGCTTGGCGCGGCTTCCTTTTTCCAGCTATGCAGCCTCAGATTCAACCCAGGGATACCACCCACAGTGGGTGGATCTTCTCAATTAAATTAGGGGAGCAATATTATGATTCACAGGAACGTCCAAGGCCACATCCCAAGTAGTTATAGATTCTGTTGTGATGATAATTAACACTAACCATCGCAGTGACCTTCCAGTATAGTAGGGATTCTATTTCTGAATGTCTTTTGATAAAACTGTGTGTTGTTATTGGTATGAGTTATTGATCCTGGGGATTTGGAGTCCTTTTTTAAGTTTCTAGCCTCATTACTAGAACTTAAGATTCAGAAGAAAGCTTGACGCTGTTGCAGTAGAGCTCGAAACAAAAACAGATGAGGAAAGCTTTAGACAATAGCAGCTGCGAGGTGGGAGGAGAATGAGGGGACAGATCTTGTGTTTAAAGTCCAAGGACACTGGCGTGTCCATCTTCATGGAGCAGTGGAGAGGAGTAGTTATGGAAAAAGAGTGAAGACGTTCAGAATGTCAGAGAAAGCATACCACGGCTTTTTGGTCTGTATCCAAAGAAGGAGGGAAAAAGAAAGAGAAAAATATTCCTTCTGAGATATAACTCAGAAAAATGGACAGGCCAGGCAGTGATGTGCATCAGAAGCCCTACGAGCAGCTACGCCAAGGGAGGGACTTCTAGATAAGTACTACCTCATCCAAGGACCAATTATTCCCCCGCCTCTTTTGCATGTCACCTGAGAAGTGGTCTCCAGGCCAGGTGACTGACGGGCTCAAAGACAGGTAAGTCTGAAGGAAGAACACAGTAGGATGTACTGGTTTAATCTTTGAAGCATGACAGAATGTCACACCCAGCACCAGAGGCAAAACTCAGATTCAAGGTGTTTGAACAGGGGGAGTAGCTTTGTTTAATGAGCCTCAACACAGTACTCATGCTATCATCATTTTATGCAATATCTTAAATCCCAAGAAGGGGCAGCAGTGATGTTTGCCTTAGAATATTAGCTGGGAAGTAGGACATGAAGTCCAAGGCTACGGATGAAGGAAGGCACATCATGAATGATGCCCAAAGCTGTTAATCCCTATCTAGGTATGTAACAATATTCCAGGTTTAAAGTCTGTACTGAGGGAAGATACACTGAATAAAACTACATCTATTGTATATCTAAATCATATTCTTCTGTTAGACAAGCTAACCTGTTTTCCTGGGAGTTTTTTAGTTAAAAAAAAAAGTCCATGTATAAATTGATTTTATAAGTTTAGTCACATTTTTTACTTAAGTAGATGGTAGAAAGTGGTATATATTTATATAAAAAATAATTATCAACAGAAAAATTTCATGTAATAGAAAAATGCAGGGTGAAATTGAATTAATGTACTTTAAATCTCTATTATTTAAATTTTATATGTTAACTATATATTCAAATAAAGAGAACATATTTTCTGTCTTTTATTTAAAGTTTTTTTTCCATATTTACCTCTGCTTCTCCTCCCTTCCCTACTTCCAGTCCTCCTTCAACCTCTCCTACCCCATCCCCCATCCATACCCCAAGGAGGCAAGGAACCCCAAGGTTCTGTCTGGCATATCCAGTTGAAGTAGGTCTGAGTCCCTCACCTCAGTATCATGGCTCTGGTCCTACTGCCAAGAGTCTCTACAAACTGCCCACACTGTTCGACTGTTATTTATATTCAGAAGGTTCAGTTCCTTTCCATGAAGGTTTCTCCGCTGTCATTTCAGAGTCAATGAGCACCCAATAGCTATGATCAGCCATCTCTGTGGGTCTCCTCCTCGTGATCCTGACTGCTCACATACTCTAAAGATAACTCTTCAAATATTTTAATTATACCATAAAAATGAAATAGGAACAAATATAAGTAACTTCACAAAGCAAGGTTAGTAAATACTTACATGTTTGTTTTTAAGATGAATAAAGTAGAAAGCCATTTTCCAGAATTGAGACTCCTGCTCATTTATACTAAGAACACAGGTGTATTTTATTCCATGCAAACATGATTTCCTGCCTAGCCTCTTTTAAACCTCTATTATTAAGGATTTTTGAGAAGAGGCCAGGACAAGGGCATCAGAAGCCTGCTGGTATCACTTGAATAATGATAAATTCGGGCAAGAAAAAATCTCATTTTGTTTTCAGCAAAAATCAAACTATACACCATATAATAGTTGCTAGAAGATGCCAACATTCTTGCAATATTTTATCCTGGTTCAAGTGCTTAGTGTCTCCAAACCCCACAGAATTATGCTTCACGTTATTAACTGGATTGGCCAGAAGAGAAAGTTGCTTTAAATGGCCCAGAACAGAGGCTGTGTCTATTCTTGAAGTCCAGAGTAGGCCAGGACACTTTGCAGTTTTATATGCCTTGTAGATGTGTGGACAGAAGCAGGAAACAGGTCCCCTGACCCATCATTGAGCTTGTACACATCTGTCCCAGCTAGTTTATGTCAACTCAACACAAACAAGAGGAGGGAGCTTCAATTGAGAAAATGTCACCCTAAAATAGGGCGTTTTGTTAATTTGTGATTTGTGGTGGGGCACTCACTGAGAAGTACCAACCCTGGGCTGTTTGTCCTGGGTTCTATGGGAGATCGGCCATGGAGAGTGAGCAAACCAGTAAGTAGCACTCCTCTGTGGTTTCTGCATCAGCTCCTGCCTCCAGGGTCCTGTCTTGCTGGAATTCTTGGCCTCACTATTTTTTATTATAAACTGTTATTTGGAACTGTAAGTAAAATAACCCCTTTTCTACCCACATTTCTTTAGGTCATAGTGTTTCATCAGAGCAATGATAACCGTAGCTATAATTACCTCTGTGAGAGAAGGGCCCTTACAAAGGTACCACATTTCTTCAAATCCTCTTCGAAAGAGAGTTGTAGGTTGGAGATGTGGAGAGGCCTCCATGAATGCTAGAAAGAGACATATAGGCAGATTCCATTCATCCTGGCCACCATTTATTTTGCATTCATCTTTCTTCCTAACTGCCAGCTCTGTGACTTAAAGCTCAGAGCCAGAAGCAGAAGTAGAAGAAATATCCAAGCCAATGGTGTTATACCAGCTCCTGCATTTGTGTAGTCAGGTCTCTGTACCAAATGCTTTATTTGAACTGTCTCTAATGACTCTATTTCTCTTAGTACACTTTGATCCTTACTGCTAATACCTTTTTTCCTGGCAAGAATAGTTCAAAACCTCCCCTATTCCATGTTCTTCTCTTATAAAACTTTTGCACCTGAGTGGTCATGCTTGGTGATATATTGTATATTTGATAAAATTTGTCTGGAATATCAGAGGGCAGAATCACCCACAGCAATGCCGTGGAGGTCTGGGAGTGGTGACCCACACCTTTAATCCTATCATTCAGGAGGCAGAAATCTGTCTGGATCTCTGTGAGTTCAAGGCCTAACCATCCAAGCCGTCATGGCATACTCCCTTAGTCTCAGCACTTGGGAGGCAAAAGCAGGGGGATCTCTGTGAGCTTGAGGCCAGCCTGGTCTACAAAGCAAGCTCCAAGGCAACCAGGACTGTTACACAGAAAACCCTGTCTCAAGAAATCAACAGAACAAAAGGCTGGAGAGATGACTCTGTCCTAGGATATTCCAGACTAATTTTATTAAATATATAATATATTACCATGGTCAGGCTTTGTGTTTAAGCAAGTTTTTTATTTTCAACTTGTATTTCTTCCCCCATATTTCTCATTTTGACAGATTCTTATCATTCTGTGTTCCCACTTTCATCTTCAGCGACATTCCAGGTAACCATTCCTAGCTAGTTGTTCTTTATAAATGGTTAGGGGAAATTCACAAGTTTGCAAACTTGGTTGACATGGTGATGGATGTTGCTGTTATCTGAAGCTACAGAACATCCTGGCTTCTAATTTCTGAGAGCTGTGCAGACCTAAAACAATTGTTGAAGGTCAAGAATGAACTACTGAGGGCATTGTTATTTACACAGTATATTACCTTCAGACCTCTAGAAGGTCTGGCTATTCTTCAAGCATTTAATTAAGCTCAATAGTAAATAGATGACAAGAAAGGGAGGGAGTCAAACTATAAGGCAAAAGCTAGCAAATGCTCGTCTCCAGGTATACAACCAGGAAGGTGAGCAATGAATCCCAAGGGAACGTAATAAGAAGTGTGAAGTCCAAGTGGCAGGCTGGAGAAATTCACAGATGAGAAGTTTTTATCATCATTTATGTGTACAATAAAATATTCACTGTGATTTAAACAAAAGGCATGCGATGCCTTACCATATATTTGAATATCATTGCATTAATTTTCTTCCCCAGGAGCACTTATTTGCTTTGAAATCTTCCAGGGTCCCTTCTGACATTGTCTTGTGACTGTTCCCATGAACATTTCTCACTGAATTCCATTATTTCTTATCCTATCACTGATGATTTTTTTTTCAGTTAGTATTGATAATGGCAGATATCAAAACCTAGTAGGTACTTATTATGATTCCAGTTCTTGTCTTCCAGAACAAGAAATTGAGTTACGTATTAATTACTTTTCTGTTATTGTGATAAAATACTATGACTATTGGTGTGAATAAGAATGGCCTCCATAGTCTCATATATTTTAATGCTTGGTTCACAGTTCATAGAAATGTTTGGGAAGGATTAGGAGATGTGACCTTGCTGGAGGTGCTGTGTCACTATGGTTGAGATTTGAGGTTTCAAAAGCCTATAGCATTCCCAGTTAGCTCTCTCTGCCTTGTGGTTGTGTCTCCATGTTTCAGTACCATGGTTGCTTTTCTGTTGTCATCTCCCACCATGATGGTGATAGACTCTACACTCCGGACCTTGAGCTCCAAATTATATGCCTCATTTAATTAGTTTATTTGGCCATAGTGTTTTGTTGCAGCAATAAAAAAGCAAACAACACAATGGCCAAGGCAATTTATAGAAGAAATTGATTTATTTTGGCTTAGTGTTATAGAGGGTTAGAGTTCATAATGGCTGTCCCAGCATGGCAGCCAACAGCAGGCATGGTGACTAGAGCAAGAAGCAGAGATTTCACATTTAGAACTGCAAGCAGGAAACAGAAAACAATGGGGAAGTAGGCCAAAGTGCTTTATTTTCAAACCCTGTCTCTAGTGACAGACTCCTTCCAGCAAGGCCAAATCATTTAACCTTCTACAACTAGCACCACCAACTGGAGACCATGTATCCAAATGCCCAAGACTAGAGAGGACACATATAAAGTCTAAGTTCCGATGATTTAAGAAAATGTTCTACAATATCTAAGGGTCTTAGGATATAAAAAAAATCAAATAAATTGTATGGGTCTCAAAAACAATTTAATATATATTCATACAAACTATAATGATGCATTGTTACACCGACTTAACATGGACAAATAGAGTTCTGATAAACTGATGGAGTACTGAACACTTACTATGCAGTCATGAACCCAAGATTGTAGTGGATGTTTCTCTCCTACCCATCTAGTCTATGTTTAGCCATGTGGCTGGCTACCTTTTCTCTGTAAAACATTCCCATCTTGCTTTCTCTGCATCTGGCTGGAAACTCCTGACCTGCCCTTCCTCTTTCCAGAATTTTCCTAGTCTTGTTGCTTTGCCTTTATTTCCTACCTGGCTATCAGTCCGCCAGCGTTTTATTAAACCAACTGAAGTGAGAAATCTTTACAATGTACAAGACCATTATCCCCCTTTTTTTCTAATCAAAAAAAGCTTTTAACTTTAACATAGTAAAACTGCATTCAACAAAACAGTTATCAAGCAAAAAGTACTGCTCTGCTACAATATATACTCTATTTATGTTTGACAAAATCAGATGAAACACTTTGTTCTCTATCTTATCTTGGTGAATTCAAAGTTTTATATCTAATTTATTCTTTCATTGTAAGTAAGAAAAATTATGACTATGACTATCTAGTCTTCAACTCTGTCAAAGACTTTTGAAGGATGAAGTGTTACCTAGTGAGAGGGACTTCAAACTGTCTGGACAGTTATCCAAAGTTTTTCTGTAATGCTAGGGCATCCATCTTTGGCCCATTGGCCTAGGTATCTGACAGAATATTCTGAAGGGCTATCCTACCTTGTCTTGGCCAAGTTTGTTAGTTTTTTTTTGTGTTCTGCTTGTGCAATTTGGACAGAATACAGTCAACTATGGAGGCAAGGATACTTTTTGTCCAGTGGCTAACTTTTGTCACAAAGAAAGTAAACCCCATAAGGAGTTTCTTTGATGCCCATCACCTTCTCTGATGTAAAATATATAAGATTAACTTATTTTTTGATTAAAATAGATTTATTAACCTATGCTTTTCCCATCATAATAATTTATCCCTTTTTCCCATGATTACCAATTCAGTCAGCAGAATATAGTCTAGAAAACTATGCCCACATTCACACACACACACCCAAAAAAATGGATTACGAATGTTATCTTTGCTTATGAGATTTGGTTACAAATTGTTATTGGTCATAGTCAATCTTTTTCTAGAAGAAGAAAGAGGGTATAGTATATAAATGATACCATCTTACTTCTAATTAAAGAGAAACCATAAAATAATTCTGTGTTAGTAATACCTGATCAAAGATATTCATTCCTTTATAGAAAATTATTTTATAGAGAAATTACATTTGTTTTTTTAGTAGTATATTCCCAAGAGTAGTAGGGTGCATTATTTTCTGAAGATATTACCAAACGCATTTCAAGTAAGTAAATAAGCAAATGGTAGTTTTTAAATGTAACTCAGAAAGAAGTTTCAAAGATTATTTACAGGATCAGAATTTCTAAATTTAGTTTCTTTGTTATCTTGACCTTTGTCTAAGATATCTTTCTTTCTACCTTTCACAATAAAGTCTGGAATAAACACAAAACAATTGCTGATTAAATAAAAGGTCACAAGGATGAAGGAGGAAAGGATAGTATAATTTTGAAGGAATAAACAATTTTTTTGTTTTAATTAAACTCTTCAGAAATGTGTGTCACCCTGAGTTTATATGTCAGAAATGAAGCAAAACTACACTGCAAATATACCTTTTATTAGCCGAATGCATAACTAATGATTAGTACTTGGAAGGTGGCTTAACATCCAGGGTTTTGTTGATTTTTGTTGTCGTTTTGCCATTACGTGATGATAGTTTACTGAATAGTTTCACTTGAGACATAGTCCACTGGATAAAGCAGGGCAAAGTACCAAATGGTGGGCATTACAATCTCAGTATAGTAAGTATATTTGCATTTCATTGTAATGGGCACTGAAGTCTATTGAGAACAGAGATACAAAATTGGAAGGGATAAGATGTAGGGACAGCAGGAGGAAAATGGCAAACACATCTCTGGTGAGTTGGATCCTGGCAGTATCAATGCTTCTTAACAGCATATACTTCCATAAATGCTGAACAATGGTGGCTTATTTTGTTGCCGAAAATACAGTTATTGACTTAATTGGCTGATTAGTTGGTTCCTTCTGCTCAGAGGGCACTTGGCTTTGGCTCTTAGATGAGACCCTTCACTCTCCAACTTCTATATCCATATTATGTTTTCCTACTCATGAATCTGGCAAAAGTTAACCATAACCCTTCTGGGTGTTAACTTTGTGACACTGAAATGTTGATACGTTTACTCAAAATCAAGTTCAATCCTGCATAAAAACAAAAGCCGAGCACTTTTCATTATGAGATTATTGGGTGGCTAATTTTCTGCAGAATAATATGGAAACCATTCCTTTGTTTTCTTTTTTAAAACTGAGACAAAATGTTATCACTTAGTGGGGGGAAACAGCTACCCCAGTGGACTGAAAATTCTATTAGTTCACCATAGGAACTGCTGCTTCTCACACTGCTAGGATGGCACCAAGTTCTCAAAGGTAACAAAAATGAAGAGAAGAAAATATTGAAGACCTCCTTATGGAACTGCTGTTTCCTTTGAGTACAGCACGATGCTCAATGACCCGCTATCACTGGCTGGGATTGTTTGGAGGAACCTCCATGATGCTCTGATACTGTGGTCATAGCGATATAAATAAAAGAACGCAGTGGTGATGAGTTCTATGGCAATAGAATTAACAGTCCCTCACAGAGGGCTGAGAAGTAATGAAACTTCTCTGAGATTCTACCTACAAATGTGCCACACCTTGATAATACCAGAATAAGTGGAGAGATATAATGACAACCCTCCCAGACAAGGTTTTTCCCTTCATAAATTGATATATGTCAAGATGTAAGCCTATCAAAATAATAACCCTGAGAGGGCTTTTCTTTTTTATGGAAGAAATTTTTTATGGAAGAAAAGTATCAAATAGATAATGTGGAAAATAAAAATTGTTACCTTCAGAATGTAATATGTAGGTATACATTTACTTCAAAATCACTTATGTTTTCCAGTAGATTAAACTTCTCAATAATAAAATATTGGAAAAAATAAATGTTTTCAAACAATCATAAAACACCTGAAGAAGAAAATATAGGTATTAAATATTAAAATAAACAGCAATAAAAAGTCAAAGTTGACTCAATTGAAAGCAATAATCATTGAGAATTGAGGGAATTCAAAATGAAAAGTACCAAAATAAATACCCTGAGCACAGAATAATTGAACTTATATGTCAAATATGCAATCTCATCTTCAAAAATGTTTGAATCCCCAGACACATTTTAATAAATTCCTTAGGTATTCCAGAATAAACGTAAATCAGCAACAAGTCATCCACAAAATTGCCTTTCTTCATAGCGCCTACAAATCTAGAGAACAGTGTACTTATATTTATAGTAAAAAAATACTGTACTATGTACTATGCAAATGTCTTCACATATTAAAATAAGGGAACTCAATGCCTATCATAGTGCCACAGTTTTGACAGCTTGACACAACCTAGACATTCCTTGAGAAAAAAGATCTTAATTGAGATCTGCCTCCTTCAGCTTGGCCTGTAGACAAGTCTTCGGGAATTTTCTTGATTGATTTATGTGGAAGGGCCAATGTCATTGTGGGCAGAACTATCTCTGGGGAGAGGGCTCAGAGGTGTATAAGAAAGGTAAAGGGAAATCCAGGGGAACAAGCAGGAGACAGTATCCACTGCTGTCTTTGCCTCAGTTCTGGTCTCTACGTTCCTGCCTTGACTTTCTACCTCAGATTGCCTTAAAGACAGACTGCGATATGGTAGTGTAAGTTGAGATACACCCGTCATTCCCAACATTGGTTTTAGTCAGTGTTTTAGCATAGCAACAGAGAAGCAAGCCAGAACAGTACCCTCATACTTCATGGAAAATATACTAATGGGAACCAACAGGAAAAATAAATCAACAGAGTAAATCAACTCATGATGTGAAGAAATTGTGAATGTAAAATATAATGTCAAAGAAATTAGATGCAGGAAAGAGAATAGAGTTAATGAGTCTTACCTCGACTGGATACATCAGACTGAACTGACCCACCTTGGGACTCCTTTCCCTCCTTGGAGACTGGATGGGGGGATGGGGTGGGGGAGACTGAGAGAGGACTGGGAGGGGCTGGGGGAAAGGAAGGGAGGGGGAGCAAGGGTAGATATGGAAAAAATGTTTTAAAATAAATTTTAAAACGAAAACAGAACATCAAAAATAAACAAAGAACTAATGAGTCATATCAGGGATCTAGAAAAGTATTTAAACAACTAAATAATAATTAGTTGCTAGTTGATAGTATGAAGGTAAAACAAGAAATTCAATAGAAAAGCAATTCTTGTGTTTATAAGTAAAATCAGCAGCTTGATTTAAGTAATATCTGTATGTACAGGGAATCTTAAATATTTGACAGCCTCAGAAAAAAAGTTTCAAAAATATTTTCTGAAGTTGCTGTCATGGCCTTCTCACTGTCACTTGGTCACATTCCTCTGTGATGGCTTTAGTCCCGAGACCTTCTCTATAAACCAGGCATGGTGTGCTCTCTAGGAAAAACAAAAGCAGCAATAAAGTAAAGTTCTGGCCCAGCCTAGACCCAATATCTGGACCAGCAGTCCCAAATAAACTGCCCTCAGCTGCTTGATCCCAAAATAACAAAGACTTATATTAATTGCATCCTGTTTGCCCTATGGCTCAGGCTCATTATCAGCTAGTTCTTTCAACTTAAGCCAGTTCTATTAATCTATGTCTTGTCACGTGGCTCCTGACTTACCTGTACCTTTACATCTTCCTCTCTCACAGCAGCTCACATCGTCTCCACTGACTTCATCCTCCTTCCACTTTATTTATGCTCAAATTTCCTGTCTATGTCCATAGGCCAAAATAGTTTCCTTATTATCCAATGGTATTTCACGGCATACAAAAAGACATCCCACATTAGACTGGTTATTAAGAAATAACTGCCAGATTTTATTTTGTATAACTCTACTGATTTCCTACTAATTTTCTCTTCTGTGAAATGAATTCACAGGAACAAATTTCTTCTGAGTTTAAAATTGTGTTTTTGATTCGGGTACTTTTTTTTAAGATTTATTAATTCAAAAATGTGTGTGTGTCTGTATGACTGTATATTTTCTACATGTGTGTGTGCACATGCCTAAAGAGGCCATAAGAAGATATAAGATCCCTTGGAGCTTGAGTAACAGATATTTGCGAATGCCCTCCCCCACCAGTGTGGGTTCTAGGATCTAAACCCCAGTTCTCAATATAGACAGCAAAAACTTTTAACTACTGAGCTACCTCTCAAATCTGTAACTCAAGTTCTTCTTATAAGGAAAATCCATCCCCAGATAGAAAGTAGAAAGTAAGGGGAAAGACAGATTTCATTTTATTGTAGTTAAGCATTCTCTTTCCTCCTGTACAATAGTAAACAACTGGATAACTAACAGAGAAACTTGGACATCCATGATGATAGCCGCATGATTCACAATCCTGGGGAAATGGAAACAGCCTAGGTGTCTAGGACAGATGTATGGTTTAAGAAAATGTGGTACATGTATACAATGGGATTCCGTGCAACCATAAAGAAAAATGAACTAATCTGACTAGTTTTTAGTAGGTTAATCTGACCAATTTTTAAATGCATTAAAGATACAATGTATCTAATAACTACTTACCTATACTCTTCATAGTCAATTATTCCTAACTTCATTTACCCATAATTAGTTTTAATGATTAACATTTTTTAAATTTTTACTAAGCTTAATATTAAGACAAATGCACTATACTAGTGTATGATTTTCTGTGTGTGTCTTCTGAGCAGTTTTTCTGTCATGGTTATATCAGACCCTGTTAATAAGTATTTTGCATTACCTCTACTTATGCTATTAATAAAATTTTGTGCATAACTATGTTCAAATATTTGCAAAAACATATCATTTACAGGAAATACATTTTATAATGGAGTTTCTGGGTCATGTGATAAGAATATATCTTCATTGCATATAAGTTGGTGGTTTCTGGATTTATTACTTTAATTAGATCAATGGTGTTTTGTGATCTTCAAAAAACTTTTCTCATAAGGCCAGTGTTAATGTCATCTTATGAAATTTTAAATTTTATTTGTGCACTGTGTGTCTGTGTGTGTGTGTGTGTGTGTGTGAGAGAGAGAGAGAGAGAGAGAGAGAGAGAGAGAGAGAGAGAGAAAGTACATGATACACTATGACTGCAGTGAATTCACAAGTACAACAACTATGTCATACTCAAACAATGAGAAATTGTATTCAGAGATGATATTCTAGGTGTCATCATTTAAATCAATAAATATTATTTTGCCACTAGCTACCTAATTAACACCTGTGTTTTATCTATGTTGTTTCCAAATGGCACACAATAGGGGTACTTTCAGTCATTTATTATACAAATTTACAACCCTAAACTATAACTTAAAATTTTATCAAATTAAATATGTCTATATGTGTGTTAGAGTCTGTTTTGATTAGCAAATTTCCATTTTGCATTTTGCTTCTCAGTAACTTATTGAAGAATATACTGAAGATTTGTATCTTTCCATTAAAGTCTCTATTTCCCACAGATTTGTGGAAATGTGGATATATCATATAAGTGTATCTGCAAATATGTATTTCCAGATATACATATATGCATACATACATATGTGCATACATATGTGCATACAAATGATATGACTCACTTTTCAAAGAATACTTGTTTTGAGATTAATTTTTATTATTGTATTTTATCATTGCATTTTATCATTTTATCATGTATCCATTGATACATGCAATAATAAAATGCAATGATAAAATGCATTTTATCACTCTCACAATGGAAAGGAAAATTCCTCTAAGGGGATATTTATGTGTTCATTCATTACAGACATTTAGATCATTTCTAAAAGTCAGCTATTTGGCTATTATCATGCCCCTACCATACTTGTAAAAGTTATAGAATCTTTACAGAATCATGAACCTTCATTTCTCTTGATCTGTTAAGATTGCAATTGTGGGCAACTGGAAATATAACAACTTTATTTTTCATAGTCATAAAACTCTTTCCAAAGTGGGAATAGCACTTTACTCTCCCACCAACAGTGTGTTAATAACCAGTACTTTGTAGCCTGTACAGCATGTGGGGCAGTCTTTCAACTGAGTTATCTAGTTGGTAATTCCATAATAACTAATGATATCAAGTTCTTTTCAGTTGCTTATTTTACAGAATTATACTTATTTTTCTTTATTAGTATGCAGTTCAAATACTTTATATTCTCTAATTTTCTGGAAGTTATTTATTTATACATTTCAGATATGATTTTTTAGTATGTTCATTTTCAAATATTTTTGAAACATTTTCTTCCATTTGAAGTGAGACCTTTGGCCATATAAAGTGTCTTTGGGCAAGAAGAAGCTTTGCAATTTGATAAATTATGTTAAAGAAAGTGCTCTCAGTGAGTGATTGTTCATCTAAGACAGTTTTGAAAAATACAAATTCACAAAGATATTGGTTCTTGTTTTCTTCCTAAAGTTTTAGGGTTTGGGGTTTTACATGACACTATATGGTTCAGTGTAATTTCTTTATATCACACAAACAAGAGCATAAATAATTTTTACATGTAGATATATATATATATATATAATTGGTTACTAGTATTTAAAAGTATTTCTTACAATTTTCCTTAAATTTTTCCAAAATCAGTGTCCATATCTTGAGGTGTCTGTGCTTTAAATAAATCTCTGCGTTCTTTATCCTGTTCTTTCATCTGTTTGTGTATACTACTGTGCCAACAACAGCACCTTGCTGATGGTTGCATCTTAAAGATTATCTTAGTACTTTAACACCATAGGTCTCCATCCAGCTATGTGGTTATTTGTAATAGAATTACCTCATCAATTTTGGAACCAGCCCATCAATTCCAAAGAAGATAAAGTTACTAATATTTATAGTGAGATGAAATTTATGAAGAACCATCTCAAGATATTGAGTGTTATAAAACACAACACTCTTTACGACTGAATTTTTTATTTTTACTACTTTGTCAAACTTCTCCCTAAGCATGTCATATTTTGATAAATGCAAAAAGACTGAAAGATTTAAAAATTGTTATGTTAGGATACTAGGCACAAAATGAGCATTTATAGTTCATGATGAAGTACATACAACATTATTTCTTAGATTTAATTTGTTAAGTAGTAATAACCCTAAGGGACATTAGTCTAGAATTTTATATTGACCAGAGGCAGAATTCTTCACATGTAAATTTAAATTATTTTAAACATACTCCTTTTAGCTGAATGGTAGCTGAGGACTTGTAGTCTACTTTTAAACTTTTTCTTGATAATTGGCTTTCTGAGTTCTTTATGTATTCTAAACACTAATCTGCATTCACATGTATTGCTGGCAGATTTCCTTCCATTCTGTGAACAGCTTCATCACTTTCTTGACACTTTCCTAGTTGAGCAGAAACTTTTCATTTTCAGAAGAAAATGATTGTTCCTATTTCCCACACTAATAGCATTGTATTCAGAAAGTCCACATCTGTACCCATAAGCTGAGTCACAACCCCTATTTTTTCATCTAGCAGAGTCAAGGTATCGGGTTCTGTGTTGAGGTATTTGATCCATCTGGCATTGAATTTTGTGCAAGATGACAGATGAGGATTGAGTTCCAGCTTTTGCATGTAGATATCCGTAACATTTTCCTAAGATACTATCTTTTCTCTAGTGTTGATTTTGGAATATTTCTAAAAATTTGGGTTGAAGTAGTTTCATAGACTTAGAAATATGACTTTTATTGTGCTCCAATTACCTCTATCTGTTTTTGTGCCCATGTCATGCTGTTTTTAATGCTATGGCTTTGTATGATAGGTTGAAAACAGCTGAGTTGAATCTCTTACAGTATAATTTTGGAGGTTGGCTATCATTGGTCTTTTGTCCCTACATATATATCTTGGAATTTTTCTCTGTCTGTGAAGGCTTTCCCTGAGATCTTGACTGAGGTTGGAAGATCGCCTCTGGCAGGATAGCCATTTTCACAATATTAATTTTTGTGATCTATAGGCAGTGGAGTTTTTTTCATATTTTAATGACCTCAATCTGTTTCTTAAGTGTCTTAATGTCTTTATTTTAGAGGTCTTTAATTTAGATTTCTTTCTGGTACTAAGGTGAGGATTCCAACAGTGGGTAGAATTGTCTCACTGATTTCATATTTGTCAGTGTTTAGGAAGAATACTAATGTTTTTGTGTTGGTTTATACTCTGTTCAAAATGTTTATTAGCTCTAATGGTTTTTGGTACAGTCTACAGGGTCTTTTATGTGTGGAACAGAATAATCTGTAAAGAGTGACACTTGCCTTCCTGTTTTCCTACTTACATATTTATTTCCATCTCTTTTATTTCCATCTCCTTGATAATGGAATGACGTCAGCTTAAGTAATAGTATGATGAGTGATCTTGGATTTAGTTTTCTAGAATTTCATTAAAAATATTTGCATCTGTGCTCAACAGGAAAGCCAGTCTATAATTTTTTTTATCATTTGTCTTTATCTGTATAATACTTCCTTCATAAATAGAGTTTGAAAGTGTCTTAGGGTTTCTATTGCTGTGAACTTTTGTGAAGAAACATCATGATCACTACAACTCTTATAAAGGAAAACATTTCATTGAGGTAGCAGCTTACATTTTCAGAGATTTAATCCATTATTATTATTATAGCAGGGAGCATGGTAGCTGGGAGTATGGCAGCATGCAGGCAGAAATGGTGCTAGAGAAGTAGCTGAGAGTTCTATACCTTACACAGGCAAGAGGAAGTGGTCTGTCTCACTGGGAGTGGCTTGAGCATATATGAGACCTCAAAGTCCACCTCCACAGTGACACACTTAATTCCCACAAGACCACATCTACTCTAGCAAGTCCACACCTCCTAATAGTCACTCCCTTTGGGGTGGGGGCATTTTCTTTCAAACCATCACAGGAAGCATACATTCTCTTTCTACTTTATGGGAAGGGGAAATAATGGTGATGTAAGCTGTGCTAGAGCTCTGCAATGAAACCTGGTCCTGTGCTTTATTTGGTTGACATTTTATTATTGCTTCAATCTCACTGCTGGATATGGGTATCTTTAAAATATGTATTATGTCTTTGCTTAATCTTGGTATTACCTGACCATCTAAAATTTGTGTGTTTCCTTTACATTTTCTGACTTAATATAATGTAAAATTTAAAGTATGACCTTTATTATCTGACTTTCACTGGCATCTGTTATAATGCCTCCCATTCATTTACAGTTTTATTAATTTGGGTCTTCTGTGTATATTACTTTAGGTTAGTTTAAGCAATTTTTTCAAGATGATTAATATTTTCAACTGTCCATCTCTTCACTTAATTGGCCCTTTTATTTTTGTTTATGTTTCTTTAATTTCTTCACTGATTTTAATTATTTTCCCAATATAAGCTTTGAAATTTGGATTGTTCTTGTTGCTTCAAAGCCTTGGGGTTCATAATTAAGGATTTAATTTGACATATCTCATTTGGCGCTCAGGGCTGTATGTTTTCCTCTTAAAGCTGCCTTCATTTAATCCCATAAATTTCAGTATGCCATGTTTTCATTTCCATTTGATTCAGGGAGTGGTTTAGACTTCACCTTAGTTTCATTTTTTCCCTTTTTACTAAGAAATGTGTATTTTATTAGATTAACATAACAACCTTGTAGTCAGTTCTCTTTTGTAAAAAAAAAAAAAAAAAAAAAAAAGCTACTAAGCTTAAAGCTATAGTATATATATATATATATATATACTCATAACACCTGGTGAAGACCCAGGTAGGCCCTATACTGGCTGCTGTAGTCTCTATGAGTTCATAGGAGCTTTGAGGGCCTTATTCTCTGGGTGTCCTCTGTCTTCTCTGGCTTCCACAGTTTTTCTTCCTCTTCCACAGAGTTCCATGAGCTCTGAGCAAAGGTATTTGATCAAGACTTCTTATTTAGAGTTGTTGGGTCTAAGGTCTCTCTTTCTGTGTAATGTCTGTCTGTGGGTCTGTATTTATTCCCATCGGCTGCAGGAGGAAGCTTCTCTGGTGATGGATGAATAATGCACCAATCTATAGGCAGAGCAGAATATCATGAAGCATCATTTTATGGTTATTATTTTTTCTAGACAAATAGTATTTAGTTTTACCCTAGGTCTCTGAGATAGCTATTCTCTGGTGCTTTGTCACCCAAGCAATGATGAGTAAGGGTTCTATCTCATAGAGTAGGCTTTAAGTCAACTCAGACATTGGTTAGTTACTCCCATACGCTTTTTTCCACCATTGCCCTAGCATAGTATTGGCACAATAACAGATATATCAATCAATGGAATCTATGAAGACCCAGACTTAAATCCACACTCCTATGAATGCTTAATTTTAGATAGAGAAGTCAGAAATACACACTTGATAAAAGACAGCATCTCTAACAAATAGTCCTTGTCAAATGGATATCTGCACGTAGAAGAATGCAGATAGATCCATACTTATCACTTTTCACAAAACTCAACTCCAAATGTATCAAAGACCTCAAAACAAAACCCAAAACACTAAACTTTTTAGAAAAGGAAATGAGAAATAGCCTTGAACTCATTGATGTAACAGGACTTTTCCAGAACTGCCTGCGGCCATCTCCCCCCACCCCCCCCCCCACACACACAAAAATTACTCAGAAGCTTATATCAACTTTATGCTGTTTGGCCTGTGGCTCAGGCACATTGCTAGCTAGTTATTTCATATTAATTCAACCCATATCCATTAATCTGTCTGACCATGTGCCCTGTAGTTTGCCTGTACTCCTTACATGTTGCTTCCTTGGTCAGCTGGATCAATCTCTGTCTGATTCTGCCCTCCTTCTCCTACCTATGCTCTGATTTTCTCACCTACTTTTTCCATGGTGCTGGCCATGGCAAAAACAGTCCTTTATTCACAATATATACTTTAGGATGAGTGGATTGGACTTGCCTAGAGTGGATGTGCCCCACTGAGCTGACCCACCTTGGGACTTCTTGCTTTTTGGGGGGAAGGGATGGGGGTGGGGAGGGGCAAGGCTGAAGACTGACTGGGAGAAGGATTGGGAGCAGGGAAGGGAGAGGGATCTGAGGAATAAATAAATAAAAATGTTATTTTTTAATAAAATAAATAAATATATAAATAATAAAATAAAAAAGAAAGACATTCCACATCACATTGGCATGGGAAAAGACTTTCTGAAGGAAACACCATTAGCACAGAGCAACAACTAATAAAAGGGACCTCATGGAACCCAAAAGCTTTCATAAAACAAATGACAATGTCATTCATACAAAGTGACAGCTTAAAGAATGGGAAAAGAGTTTTACCAACTCCACATCTGACAGAAAACTAATGTCCAAAAGATAAAAAGAACTCAATAAACTAGATATCAAAATACCAAATAATTTAATTAATATTAGGTTATAGAGCTAAACAGAATTCTCAATAGAGGAATCTCAAATAGCTGAGAAGCACATAAACTCTTAGCTATTAGAAAAATACAAATTAAGATACATTGAGATTTCCTCTTACATCTGTTAGAATTGCTAAGAAATAAAACAAGTGACAGTCCAATCTGGTAAAGATGTGGAAACAGGGAAAAGACTCCTTCTTGGAGGAGTTCAATCTTGTAGAGCCACAATGGAAAACAGTATGGTGAGCTGACAATTTGAATGTGGCTGGCTTCTATAAACTCATTAGGAGTGACACTGTTAGGAGGTGTGGCTTTGTTAGAGTAGGTGGGGCTTTATTGGAGGAAGTGTGTCACTGTAGAGATGGGCTCTGAGGTCTCATATATGTTCAAGCCGTGCTCATTGTCTCAGACCATTCCCTGTGGTCAGTTAGTAGAGATGTAAGAACTTGCAGCTACTTCTCCAGAACCATGTGCCTGCATCCTGCCTCTCTTCCAACCATGAAAATAATGGGCTAAACCTTTGAACTATAAAGTAAGTCACCACAATTAAATATTTTTATTTATAAGTATGGACATGCACTGTGTCTCTTCAGAGCAATAGAAACCCTAAGAGAGGATGTTTATAAGGAAAATAGGAATTAATCTACCTCAAGACCCAGCTATGCTGCTCCTGGGCATATATGCAAAGGACCCTTCATCCTGCCACCAGGAAACTTGCTGCTATTATATTCACAATAGTCAGAAATTGGAAACCACCTAGATGTCCTTCAACAGAAAAATAAATAAAAAATATGTAGTACATTTATATGTGGAGTATTTTTCAGATGTTAAAAAATAAAATCATGAAATTCACAGGTAAATGAATGAAACCAGAAAAATCATCCCGAGGTAACCCAGATCCGAAGGACAGATATAATCAGTGTCTTGCTCAACCATTATCAGAATAGAATCCTCCTGCAGCAGATGGGAACAAATACAGAGACTCACAGCTAGACATATGCAGAGAGCGAGAAGGCTTCGGAATTATGAGCCTTCAGTGGGATGTCTCCGTCAAACCCCTGTTCTCAAGGATCCCGGAATGGAATGCTATGGGGAAGAGGAAGCAAACAAATGTAAGATCCAGAGGGGATGGAGGGTAGCAAGAGAAAAAGGCCTCTACATCAACAGGATCAATGCATATATCAGTTCTCAGAGACTGAGGTAGCATACGCAGGCTCTGCACAGGTCGGTTCCAGTTGGGACTCTAGAACTGAAAGAAGTGGACACACACCCCCATCCTTAATGATATCCACTTACAAATGAAAGTTTGGGTTTTTTCCAAGGGTCTTTATTGAGGTAGCAAGCTAGACTTAAGTGTAGGCTGCATTCCCAGCAGTAGATGGCCAATAAAAAATGAACTTAGAGGCATCTGTGGAGTTTCCTTGTCTCATAATGTCATGTCAGGGCTTTAAAAATTATCCTTTATGCTTTTATTCTTTTATTTATATACTATAAATGTAAAAACATTCTCTCTTTCTTTTTTAAAACCCTATCGGTCCTTTGCAAATACATTATGGCCTCCCGTTTAGTATTTTTATGGAACTGGATGTCTGAATGAGTAGGACTCTATGTCTGTATTTGCTTCCTGGGCATATTTTGGAATCTTTTTCTCCTGCTTGTTTATTTGTTTTCTGATGTGCTAGTCTGTTTTAGTATTATCAGTTAGAAGCCTGTTTGCTTTCCCGTGAGAGAAAATGTATATGTACATGGATAACAGGGGAGTTAGGGAGGAGCTGGGAGGGGAAACTGTAAGCAGTGTATATTGTATTTTCAATAAAAGGAAAAAATATAAACAAAGTAAAGGATCATGTTTGCCTGGCAAGCAATTTACACAATGAACTATTGCTCCAGCCCTACACTTTATTCTTTAATTCTCGGTGTACCTTCATTGCCCGTAATCTATAACCTGCCATCTACAGGGTCCAAAAGGTGCTGATACGTGTGCTCCATATCCAAACAAAAGCTACGTCATAAAAGTAATTCCAAAGTTAAACAAAATCTTTTGCATCACATATTCAGTGGTTATTTCTTATGGTCCCTCCTTTCATATGACTCCATTATGGTCTCTCACAGCTTTCAAAACTTTTTTTCAGTTCTATGTTTTTAGTGTTTTACATGTAGCATGCATGTCACGGGAATTTCGTTTTTTAGTCCTGTATATTTGGTATTTCGTAGGCTTCTTATGATCTAGATTTTTGAAATTTTCTTTGGTTAATTCATTGTAAATATTACCTTTTTCTTTGGGAGTTCTCCTGCCTCGATGTCCATAATTCATGGATTTGAACTTCTCAAGGTGTCTCGAAATTCCTCCACATTCTGCTTCTTTTTAAATCACCTTCTTTGGTTGAGTGATAGTTTACTCACTTTGTCTTCAAGCCCTGACACTGCATAAGCTAATCATTAATTCTACCAGTAAGTCTTTCCACTGAGTTAAACATTCTGAATTTGTCTCTTTAATTATATTTTCATATCTTGAATTATAATTATTTCAACTATTTGTGTATTCTTTGGTTTCAATCATTTTTTCTCATGCTCTTAAAATCATTTAAGTATTTGTATCCTCTTTTAATACCCTGAACTTACTAAATATGTTTATAATAGTTATTTTAAATTCTGTTTTTCATTTCATCTACCTCCTCTTGAGGAATATTATGGAGCTGCTGACGTTTGGAGTTTGCATACTTTTTGTTTTCATATATTTTGTGGTTTTATAATTGATTTGGGAATCTGAATCTAGGATATTTGTTTTCTTATGATAAGAATTTTTAGTACACTCAGACAGAATCCCAAAGCAAGCTGGTGGGTCTAGGCTGTCTGAGAGAGTCTACAGAGGCAGAATGGGACAGGAGGCCTTGGATTGGGTTTGGGGCCAGGTCATAGCGATTTCAAAAAGTTGATGTGATGTGAAGGTCCAGAGTTGGAGAGGCAGTGGGGAATAGTGTGGAGTATCTGGTTAGGAATAGAAAATCTGTATAGAGATGCTGTGACTTGGGGCTTGTATGGAAGAAGCCCAGTCCAGAACCCAGGGTGAGTGGTGTTCTCTTAATAATTATTCAGTCAAATTGGAGTGACTACCATGTGGGTTGATTGTGGCAGGTGGGTCTAGAAGTACAGGGCACCAGGCTTGGGACCAAGGGACACACTGAGCCTCTGCAGTGTGCTAGACCAAAGATGTCATCAATTAGGGGTTCTTGGCAGTGATGGGTGATGTAGGAAGGTTTTTCAGTCCTGGGTGGCCAGAGGTCCAGACCCACAGACCTGCAGTCAGCCCCAGACCCCTTAGCTGCCTGCCACTGCTCAGGCCCCCAAAATGATTCAGACACTTATATTAATTTCATGTTGTTTGGCCTATAGCTCAGGCACATTGCTAGCTTGCTCTTTCATCTTAACCCATTTCCATTAATCTGTCTGCCACGTGGCCCATGGCTCATTTGTGTTCCTTACATGCTGCTCTTTTGGGCTTCTGGCTCAGTCTGTCTCTGTCTCTGCCCTGCTTCTCCTATCTATGCTCTGATTTCTCCTCCTACTTTTTCTATGGTGCCTGTCATGGGCCAAAACAGCTCCTTTATTTAAAGATTGATATTCACAACATACAGAAAGGCATTCCCACATCAGATGGGTTACTCACGAGAATCTGCATGGAGCATCTGTGGAGGTCCAAAGAAAGCAGGCTTGGGGCCACATCAGGACTGGGGTTCGTTTTCTAGAACCTGTGTTCTATGTGAAGCAGTTCTTAGATAGTTGTGAGTGTAGAGTGAGCAAGGGTCCCAAGTGTGGAGTGGGGGGTCTTCTGCCTGCCTCAGAGCCAGACGGCCTTCTGGAGCCACTGTGGTGGACAGCAGATGCCCCTGACTTTTGTGATGTGTGAATAGGCATAACTTGATTATGGCCCCTTTTCTATTAATTACTGAGAGAAGAACATTAATATACAAGCATGGTTATAAATGTTTGCATCTTCTTAGTTCTATTTTTTTTAATGAACTTGACTTCATTTATTTGATAGACATATATGTGTGCTTGTGCATGTGCATGACTAGAATATTGAGGGAGTTGATTTTCTATCATTCTCTTACACATTCCATATGGACCTCAGTTTCTCTTCCTCGTTCTCCCCACCACATCCTCTCTCCCACAAATCCACTCTTCCTCCATCTCTCTTGCAGTGAGTGTTCTCATCTCTTCTTAGGAAATATATTTATAGCTTACTCCAAAGTCTACTTTGTCTGATATGACTATAACTATGTCAAGCAAATGAGCAACATATGATGAAAAAGACAAAACAACCAAGTATTAATTGACCAATCATCTTCAAAAATATTATATATAGTATGGCATTTTTATAAACTCAGAACTATCTAAGGTAAGTATAAGCTATAAATTTTTTTAAAAGAAATATAAAATGAAAAAGCAAATGATAACATGAAAGAGTATCTGCTGCATGAAGGAAAGAAAGAAACCCAGTGGTTAAGGAGGGTAATGGATTATGTGTCTTAATTGTCAAGATAATACATAGTTTAAATAGTAAGATAATGTTATTTAAGCTGGAGTTTATTATATCATTACACTAATTGGCCAAGTTAACAAATTATGAATTCAGTTATGGACAACTGCTGAGTTACGTGAATGTATAATGGCGAGGGCATGATATGAATGGTAAGGTCTGTAATATGTGAGCCAGCACTGCATAGGAAAGAAACATTATTACCTCATTCCCAAATTCAACTTTCACTTGATTGCTTTATATATTAGGAAAAGGAAATGTAGACATAGATTGCAACTGCCTTATGATTATTAAGTATGTAATTTTATATTTATTTGTTGTCTCTTTTAATGGCTTACAACTGATAAAGTTATTGGTCACAGGAATGTCAGCCACCTGCCAATCACCCACTTAGTCCCAAATACTAAACCTTTACTTTTATATATATATATATTAGACTTTATAATGTGTCATTATTTTTTAATTAAAAAATGTTTTTTATACAATACATTTGGATTATGGTCCCTTCCACCAACTCCTCCCAAGTCCCACCCAAATATATACCCTTTCCTTTTCTCTTATTAGAAAGCAGACATCTTTTAAAAAGAAAACTGTAATATTAAAATAAAAAAAACCAAGCCTGAATAGAGCAAAACAATTGGACATGAAAAAAAGAGGCAATGAAAAAGTACATATGTGTACATATGTGTGTATACACACACACTCACTCACAGACACAGAAACCCTACACAGACACAAATCAGAAACCATAAATATATAAACGGAAGTCCTACAGGGTTGAGAAAACATGTCCAGACAAAGAATTATCAGACAAAAATTTCAACAGACATGTTGATCAATGGAATCGAATTGAAGACCCATTGTTTTCTTTTTAAAAACCTCTTGTAGTAAATGTATTCTTTGTTCACATAAATTAATGAATACTAAGTACAGGTAGGTGTTTGACACTGCACAGACCTTCAGGAATGAAAAGCTGATGTTTGATAAATTCTGGTCTGTCCTGAAGTAACTAGGGTACAAGAATTTGACATTTAAGCTACTATCTTTTGCTTGGTGGCTTGGTGAACTTAGAGATCTGCAAATAATAAGAATCTGCTATTCCTTTTACATTACCAAGTGATTACAGACTTCAAATGTGTTTTCTTTATTTGTGTTCCATAAGAGAGTTGCTTCCAATTGCCGCTTTGCTCTGTAGATTTTCAGTAATTGAAAGTAACTGGAATAGTTCAAGATACTACAGCAGTGACGCTTTGCTATTGCAGGCTTAATGTTCAACTGTATCAAAATGTCTCCCGTCAGTAGCACGAACCTAGTAGTGGCCTGTTATCAGTATTTTCATAGACTCCGTTCTAGTGTAGCATTGTCAAACTGCCACTTGTGCTTTGTGAGGGCTAAAGGCACGAAGAATGCTGTGCTGAGTAAATTTACTGGAATTCCTTTCCTAAAATCTCTGATGGACATTAGCGCTTTTAACAAAAAAAAAGTATTCTCACATTAATATACACATATTGTTGTCTGGTGCATCTTTCTGGACTACTGCAGAGTGTAAACACAACTTGATATGCACTGGGAAATCAAATGAGTCAATGAGAAATCTAATATCATTGTAAATTAATTTCTCCCTTTATGGGGTCTTAATCACTTCTATAAATTATGTATGAGTTAATATTTCCAAAAATTTATTGTGCACCTGATATATCTCTGATTTGAAAAATTAGTAAAACTTGCTGCCTAACTAACAATGTACAGCACAATGCAGAATGAACAGAATGAAGAGTAAATCTATGAACCCTGGTCTTGACTGTGCTTGGTCTGTTTGACGGTCATATTTCTCCCGACTACATCTACTCACAGCCACCTGTGCCCTGAATTAGAGCCCTGGGGTTTGAACACAGCCAGCACCTGATCTTTTATATGAAGACTCTGTTTCTCTATGACTTTTCAGACCCTGCTCTCTAGCTACTATTTTCTTGCTTCTATCAATCACAGCTGGGAGCAACCACAGCTCTCCACTTGATGAAATCTGAACGCATGAGGTGATTTCTTTTCTACAAGAGCAGACCATTATGAGTAATTTAGACTTTGAGTTGGGCAGAAGAGAATACTAGGCTGTGAGGAATTTAATCTCCTTTCAAATCTTCAGGCCAGGACACAGTCATAGAGTTTGGGGGCGGGGCGGGGGGGTCTTCCTGGTAATATGATTTCAAGGCTTCAGGGAAAGCCCTTCTATGGACAAATTCTCCTCATCACATGTATATAATCTTTCTAGGGAGGCCAGGACCCTTCCTTTATAAAAGAGAAAAATGACAATCTAAGTCTCTCTGGGGAAAGTAACCCTTGCCATGTATGTATTTTGATAACTTGTGCCTTATCCATTTTCCAAAGACTCTTTTAATTATATTATTATCATCATTATTATTTTATTACCACTACTACTTTCTCAGAAGCTCTCTGGCATAGGCTTTATTATTGTCCTCATGTTACAGATGGAGAAACAAGTAGTGAGACACTTGATTAACTTGTCCTAAGTCGGTTCCATCAGCCAGTGCACAAACTAAGATGCAAATCTAAACAATTTTTATTCTGTTTTTAGTGTAACACTGCACTGTGTTGGCTTTACGTTACAGGATGAAAAGCACAACAAAAGAAGAGAAAACATGATTCTTGTCCTCAAGAAAATATGGGCTCCACAAGAGAAAAGAAATCAGTAACAGTACATAACAGTAATAAAGAGGCATAAGGTTCCGTGAGATTCAGAATAGGCACAGGTTTTCCAAGAAGAAAGTGTACATGGTCATATCAGCTGGGAATCACAATTCCAGGGAGGAGATGGGAGATTAACTGAGAATGTTCAGTGTCTGGTGTATGGAGAAAGCTAAGTAAGTAACTAGTATTTGTCTGTAATGTTTCCAAACCCCAGTCCTCCTTTCTAAATATATTCGAAAATACATATTAGGTTTTGGAACCATTTTAAGTTCATAGTGAAATTAAGCAGAAAGCACATGAATTTTCAATCTATCCCATTCAACTTGCCCACGATGAACGTTCCACAACAAACTGCTAATTATTATCAGCAAACCTATACTGACACTCCATTGTCAGCCCTAGTTTAGCATTGGCCTTTATGGTTTGGAAATGTATGCTGATGTCTACTGACTATTAATGGCAGCACACAGGATGGTTTCACTACTCCACACGCTTATCTGCTCTACCTTCACATCCTTCCCCAATTCTGTAATCCTTAGAAACCAGCAAACAATCTACTCTTTCCATATCTGGGCTCTCTTTCAGAATGTCAAAAAGTTTGAACCGTACCTTTTCCAGATTGGCTCATCTTACCTTAGTTGTATGCTTTTAAAGCTCTTTCATGTGTTTTCATGGTTTGGTATTGTGTTCTCTTCCAGCACTAAGTACTGTCTGTGTGTGCCCCATCTTATACACTGACTTAAAGAAAAATGTCTTCATTGCTTCCAAGTGCAGGTGGTTATGAATAATACTGCCATAAACATTTGTAGGCAAACTTTTAAAAAATCTCCTCTCTTTGTGTACATACCTGTGTGTGTGAGCATGTGTGTGTGTGCGTGTGTGTGTGTGTGTGTGTGTGTGTGTGTGTGTGTGTGTGTGTGTGTGTGTGTGTTATGTTTCTATGCCAAGGTAAATTGTGGAGTTCACAGAAAACTTCAGATGTTGATCCTTGTATCCTACCTTGCTTGAAGCAGGATCTTTCACTGTTCACTCCTCCATACTCTAGACTTGCTGCCTGCAAAGCACCCAGCGATTCTCACTGTTATAATTAGAGATATATAAAATTGCCACCAGCTCTCTATGTGTTTTGGGGTCCACCTTCAGGTTCTCACACATGTGCCCCAACTGCTTGATTAGATGAATCATCCCCTCAGCTCTCTGTGTGTCAATCCCTGTGCTGTGTGACTTTCCAACCCATTTGTATAACTGCCAAGCAGGTTGATTCCTCAATCCATCGGCAATCATAAGTTTTAAGAAAGAACCATACAGCCTTCTAAGAAGTCTGTACTGTGGGAGATTATGTTGTTACATTGTAAATAATTGTCCCACCCACTGGTTTAATAAAAAGCACTGATTGGCCAAAGGCGGGCAGGAAGTATAGGTGGGGCTACCAGACTAAGAAAACTCTGAGAACAGGAAGCACAGAGCAGGGCACCAGAGAGAAGCCGGAAGAAGCAGAGGACAACTATGCTGCTCTAAGAAAAGGTACCAAGCGAACAGGATAAGAGTCATGGGTTAGATAAAGGGTAGAGAGTAAGCAAGTGATATGCCTGGACCTGAGGCCGATCAGCCTAAAACTATTGTAAGCATCTGTGTGTCTCTGCTGGTCTGTGGGCCTGTGGGTCTAAACCTTGAGGATAGTCCCAAAAGTCTGGGCCAGAAACCTTGCACTACACTGTACCATTTGCATTTAATCAAGCAATGAAACTGGATTCTTATTGTCTCTCTCCTTTGCCATCATTTGCTGCTGTGTTTTAGATAGTTGCCGATTATGATATGTCTGTATCTACTGCCGGTCTGAGTTTCCCTAGCACTGTTTGATGTTGAAGATCTTTCAGGTTTATATTTTTTTTCTATCTTTAATGGAAAATTCTTTATAAGGACTTTTCTCCTTTCATTTGGCTGCAGTGTTTTCTACCGTTGAACTGTATGAATTGTTTTGTAGTTAGATAGCACTTACTATCTATGACTTTGATGAACATTTTTCTGTCTTATTCTGTATCTTCAGCTGACATTATCTTTGACAGAGCAGAAAACTTGACATTTTAATGGGTCCCATTTTATCAGCTCTTCCTTTAATGGGCTGAGCTTTTGATATTAAACAAATATAAGTTTTCATCATATCTAAAGAAGTCTGAACTGCACCCTGTGCATCATCTTGGGGTTGTGTAATTTTGCTGTGAAGCATTTTGTAAGAAGTACAAGCTCTGTATTGGTTATTCACCATGTCTTGTCTTCCCTTCTAGTACCAGTTGTTTACATGTGTGTTTGACATCTGGGGCTCTTTCTTCTGAACTACTGATGGACCTCTCTAGCGTGTGTCAGGCCTACTGGCTTCATGTCTGTAGCTTATTCTCAGTACAAAGGTTGATTGATGCCCCTCCTCCCACGTTGATATCTCTCCACATCATTTCTATCAGTCTGTGTCTTCTGTTTTCTTATGCGGAGCTTAGATTAATTTTGTTGATAGACATAAAAGCATTTATTGCTCTAAAACTGCAGATTACACTAGGGAAAACTGAAATCTTAACAAGTTGAGTCTTTCTCCTACAAACAAGCAAAAAACTCCTCATTTATCTAAGTTGTTTATTTCTTCTATTAGGCTTGTGTAGTCTTCCCAATTTATTTTGTACAACTTTTGAAGTGTTTACACATGAGTATTTAATTTGAAGATTTTTTTTTATTATTTTGCTATTATTGTTGCTTGGAGATCTATGTCACATGATATCTGCTGTGTGTTCAGAGTTGGAGTTTGAGGTCTGAGAGTAAGTGAATAAATTCCCAGTCATTGTTTTCCAAATTCCTCTCCCTTTACCCTACCTCTCTTTGCTCAGTATTTGTCAATCAACGAATACTTAATAGTTGTTCAACAGCTCCAAGACTCTGTGTATTTTATTCATTGGGTTTTCAAGTTCTTTTTTTCTGTTTTGAAAGTATCTGTTCACAAATCTAAATCTTATTTATTCTCTTAAAGGTCATGTCTTACCTGTTAATAAGTCAATCAAAGGCCATATTATATTAAAAGTTCTTAATTATTAGGAATTCCATACATGTAAATAATAAAACATGACCACATCAACCATTCTTCCCCTGCAAGTCCTCACTAAACATGGTCCTTTCCCGATGCTATGAACTCATATTTTTTGGTTGGAGAACTTAATTTTTACTTTTTTTAAAAATAACATTTTAAATAAATAATAATTGTAAATAACAACAATGAATAGTAATTAAACTACTCCTCCCCTTTCCTTCTTCCATCCTCTCCCATGTACCTCTCCACCCCTCCCCTTGCTCACTCTCAAAATCATAGCATCTCTTTGTTAATTGTTATCACTTTTTTTTTTTGATAAACCACTTACACTAGTTAGCTCTACCTATATTTGTGTTGGTGTGGATAGTCTATATTTGTTATAGTGTTTTTTTGTCTCTAGTCCTCTATTTTTCCTTGGAATTTTTGTATCTGCCTCCAATGCCTACATTAGTTATTTTTCTCTTATAGTTGCTGGAACACTAATTATTTTTTAAGCTCCAATATAATAATTATAATATTACTACCACATTTGAGTATGGTTCTCATGCTTACAATATCTATAAAATGTATGTATATCGTCTTTATTTGCTGTAGGACCTTTTTGCTTATCTCTGAGACAGGATCTTACTCTGTATCCCAGGCAGACTTAAAGCTCAATACACAGCCCAGACTACCCTTCAACTCATGACAATACTTCTGCCTCAGGTTTCCAAGTGTTAGATAATTCATCTATTATATACATTTGTATAAAATCAATGTATGGATCATGTCTGTCTTTCTGTCTGTCTGATCTTTTGTGTGTCTTAAAATATTTTGTTGGAAACCAAACATGACACATTATATAAAAGGAACTTCAGTAAATGGATCTTTTATTAATGCAGGAGACACATGGAATAGGGAACCATTAGTCCTGTGACTAAGTCATATTGATGAGCTTTTGTCCAGACTAGAAACGCCATACATATTCCTTTTTTATTACTCCTTAAGTGGGACATGGTAGCAAGATACTTTGAGTACTTTTATTCCACATAAAAGGCTAGAGAATGCTTACCTTGGATACTTCTTTTTTCTAGGCCACTTTGATTCTTATAAAAAACTCAAACTGAGTAACCAGTTAAATTGGTTTCTCTTAAGAGTCATACAAAGTGCCCCATGAAAATATTCCAAATTAGTTCATTTTCCCCTCTTCGTTGTGATCCTAGGGAGAACTTTCTCAAACGCAAACTCTGAGAGCTTGGAAGAGTTATGGGATAAAGCTCAGAAAAGTGTTGGAAGGCTTCCTTGAAATTCCACCCTAGAGGTGGGGATAAAAAGGCTAATAACATGAAGATCGGGGAGTGTCCTATGACACTGAATCATCTCAGAACATGAGAAGTTACACCCAGATAGTCTCACCACAATGACCACCCAAATGAGATGAGCAAGAAGGACACCAACAAACGTGCCAACCTGGACTGCAGAGAGCCCATGGGCCTTGACCCTACACAAAAATTAACAAGCAACTGAATAAAGCTCAGAGTGAGTGGGAGAGGTGCTCTTCCGCAGGGAAAAATATACCATTTGGTAATCCAGTACAAATGAATCAGCTCTGAAAACACATATACAAGTAACATTATGAAACCAACTGGTTATATTTAGAAATATATTACATATGCAAATACATATAAGCATGTGATAATGTTACTGAAAAGAAAGGCTGTAGTGGGATTATGTTCTTTTACATTGTAAATAATTGTCCCGCCTACTGGTTTAATAAAACCCTGATTGGCAGAAGGCAGACAGGAAACACGGATGGGGCTACCAAACTAAGAAAACTCTAGGAACAGGAAGTGCAGAAAGGAGATGCCAAAGACATGCCAGCAGAAAGGGTTGAGTAGAGATGTTAAGAGAGATGCCAGAAGAGACACCAGCAGATGCAGAGAAAAGAAGACAGCCATGCTGCCCTGAAAACGGTACCAAGCCACATGGCTAAACAGATTAATGAAAATAGATTGAGCTAAGATGAAAGAGCTAGCTAGAAATATGTCTGAGCCATATTCAATCAGCATGAAATTAATATAAAGCTTTGTGTGATTGTTTGGGACTAAACAGCAGTATGGCTCTGAATGAGTCCAAACCTTGGGGCTAGACCCAAAAGTCTGGGCCAGAAACATATTATCACAAAAGGCTGTGGATCTAAAGAAAAGCAGGAAGAGGTTTATGGGAAGGTTTGAAGGATGAAAGGGAGGAGAGAAACACTGTAATTAAATGACAATCTCAAAAATAAAAATAAAATTAAGTAAAAAAAAAAAAATCCCCACTTTAGAGCACTCAAGTCCCAGACTTATTTTGCACTGAGCCCGCATGAGTTTTGTCAGATAATATTTTAGTTTTTCTAAGTGCTTACTGTTTCTGTTGGAGCCTTGTGTGTGGTCTCTGCTATGGCATATTTGACCTTCTGTACATGCCTATCTCTTCCATTTTGAGACTGGCTATTTTCCTTGTGACCTCCCTTCTTTGGTCTCTCTATATTTTAATTGTTAGGTCAGCATTAGGACTTTGTACTCTGACCTCTGAACACAAATAAAAGTTTTGAAAAACTAATAATTCTGTTATTTATGCTGAAACACTCTGGTCAATGCTTCGATCTACTGTATACATCTCAGAGACAGCTCAGAGAAAGCGCTAGGACACCGACAATGCTGGTACCAAAGTTGTCATATTCTAAAATGAGAAAACAAATGAATGAGTTCTTTTTGATGAATCACAAACTCCTTCTGCACAGAATCATATAAATCATAATGAAAAATGGACTGTGAGATCCATTTCATAAATCCAGGTCCGGTTTCCAAAGGTAGTGTCTTGTAGTCTCAAAATAAGCACCCAGTGTTTCAGATGCAAACCTGAAATCCTACTCCTGCAGGAGTTAATGTGTTAGCATTTTAACAAATTGAACCACTTCAGTAGCCTATTTATCAGTTCAAGCTATTTGGAAATGTTGCAACCATATGTCGTCCATTGAAATGAATACTAAACACTGCATTTATAAATAGTAATTTATGACTCATAAATGCCTTTGCCATTAAAACCATTCTGCCACTGTGAATAGAATTGATAGCAGGTTCTGAGCTCTGTGGTAAGTCTATGCTTTTTTCTCCTTTTTAGGAGCATTATAGACATAGCCTTAATGCTTCATGGAAATGTTATTTTTAAAAAGCTGTGCATATCAAAAAGATTGTTTTATGCTAGATTTTCATATTCATAAATTTGACAGGCAGGTTAAATATATACATGTGTATGTGTGCATATGGCAGTGGGGCATTATATACTTGTATAGGCAAAGATTATAGAATTATTCTAAAATGCAATGTCTGACTTTATTAGCCATCCAGGCCTTGGGTTTACTCGTGTACTTGCAAGGGTTTGTCATCTCCATTAATATTTCCTCACTCCTCTTTCCTTAGAGATAAAATGCCCTCCTGCCTGCCTGTCTTCAAAATGGAGATATGGAACTCTAAGAAAATGATTATGTTATTTACTTCCCTTGCATTAGGATGACGAAAATGATTAGCCAAGGAAAGCAGGAAGATTTTGTGAAAGCTTCTAAGAAGCCACATAAAGATATAGCTAGATGTGGTGCTATATTGTGTATCAAATAAAGATCGTCTGAAGGTCAGAGAGACAGAGAAACAAGCTACTGGAGAAACTTCTCACCACTACTGAATCCTCAGGCCAAAAGGAGTAAATCCTGTCTGTCTCCATGAATCCTGAGACTGAAGGGAAGCACAGGGAAGGCCCAAGTGGAAGGGCTGAACTCCTGTCTCCTCCTGCCTTATATTCCTTTCTCTGCCCAGCCATATCACTTCCTGTTTCAACCTTCAGCTTGCTGGGATTAAAGGCACGTGATCCCAAGGGCTTGGATTAAAGGAGTGTGCTACCACTGCTTGGCTGTTTCTCTTTTAGATTGGATTAATCCTACGTAGTCCAGGCTGGCCTTGAACTCACAGAGATCCAGAGGGATCTCTACCTCCTGAATGCTAAGATTAAAGGTGTGTGACACCACTGCCTGACCTCTATGACCAACTCTGTGGCTGGCTCTGTCCTCTGATCCTTAGGCAATCTTTATTTGATCCCAAATGTATCACAACAGCTAGATGGGTCTACATGTCTATCCTAGCCCTTTCTTCTTGTTGTTTACTATAAAAAAAATTTAAGTAGATGTGAAGCTGGAGGTTTAACAACCATTCAGAGCTTAGGACAGTGGACTGGGTACATTAGACTTACAATAAGCCTGCACTTGTGACAAACCCATGAAGCCATATCTTGCCCTCAAAAGCCTAACTCAGACTATTTTATATAAGAAGAAAAGTTCCCTGCTTATGTAGTCATAGTTACTGTTATAGAGAAATACAGCCATGGTTTACCTGATACTATGACAGGATATATTAACTTACCAGTATAATATCACAGACTTTGTTCTGTGGCAAAACTTTTTCTGGGCAGACACAACACAAATACGTACATACACACACACACACACACACACACACACACACACACACACACACACACACACTCCATGATAGACCAATGTGCTGATATTACCAATGTCCAAGTTGATGAACCAATAGGTTTTATTGGAGTTGCTTATATGAATGTAGGTAAGGAATTACTCACAGAAGCAGAAATGACTCAAAGACAATTGTATCACCAAAGCACACCTCAGCATGGCTGACAGCTCACAAAAGCTGGGAACCTGAAGCATACTTGACAGCAGGAAGGCAGCTCAACAGCATGGAGATTTTCCATTTAGGGGTCGCAATTGATCTAAACATCTTCCAGGCAGCTCTGCTTTCATCTGCTTTCTCAGGCAGCTGGTCTGGTCTTAGTCTTTGCAGACTGGCATGTCTGAAAGTGACTCTCAGAAATGCTTATTGTTTACTGGGGAGAGGTGAATTTGGTAAGTTTCAGGAGCTTCCTGGAGCTATTTTGAGTTGTTTGCCTTCTGGCTTAAGGATCTTCCAGGAAATATAGAATGTTTCAATCTTGGAAAAACTGCTACAAAATGCACCTCCATTTGACAGAGCAAATGCCTGTTCTCCAGGTCTTAGAATCTTGGTCACTTATGTTGTTTGGATGTATCTTGTTGCAATTTTTAACCAGGCCTGACTAGGCAGTATCAAACTTCGGAATAGCATAGGATTTCAAGCAAGAAAGCATGATCACCTAGCAAGAGAAAATACCTACCTCATGGGTAATTTTCTGGTAGCTGGAAGACAAACTTACATTAAAAAAACAGCAGTTTATTATAAATTAATGTGTAACCTATACTTGGAAATTCGTGTGGCATATAGTTATTACTTGGCTCTTTCTCATTCATCAATAGTGAATATGATTGATGTTTGTAGGTATTATATGTATACTTTCTATTTGTTTGTTGTATTATGATATCTAGAACATGTTCCACAGTGAGAATGTTCATATGAAGTTCTAGTGGCTTTAGAAATCTGTAACTTTAATATGTAGTTCTGACCATGAAATTTCTTTCCAAGGAGAATGGAGTGTTTGAGATTCTAATACCTGAGAAATAGATTCATTTATTGCACCTCTAGAACAGACAAAGTAATTACTCATCACTGAAAGCATAATGAAAAATTGTGACCTTGGAAGAGAATGATTCCATGCGTGAGAAGTAGAACAGAGTTGTCCATTTATTTGGGGAAACAAGAGTTTATTATTCACTCTGGATATCATCCCTGCTGTCCTTCAACTTTATGGAGAGGTCTAATTCTAAAGTACCCTCTCACATGCGGCAAGGAAGACTTTATCATATTAAAGGAATTAAAGTATTTATTTTTAAAGTACCTGCTACTTGGACATTACTGTTTTTAAACACTGTAACTCACAAAATATTAAATTTTTTAAAACTGTAATCTATTGGCAAGGAATAAATAAATCTCATAATTAAATATTGATCATAGTGCTATAGCTCGGCAAAGTTCATAAAGTGTCAGGCACAAAGGCTAGGTTAGATTATTCAAAATGCACATTACATTTAAAAAAAAAACCTAATGTTAGATGTAGTTATGTATGCTCTTAATCCCAGCACTGGTGAAGTGCAGAGAAGTATGTCCTGCATGATTTGCATGCCAACCAACCTATGCTACTTGGATAATTCCAAGACACAAGAGATTTTGTTTCACAAAACAAGGTAAGCACCACCTGGAGAACAGTAGTCAAAGTTGCCCCCAGGACTCCATTTACATATAAACTATATACACACATGTGCCTGTGTACATGGACATGTATACATGTACATTAACTATGTACAGCAAAAAATCAAAGTACAGTTCTTCACTTATGAGAAACAGCAGTGCTATGATGAAAAGTTAATGAAAAATGTTATAAAGTGCTTCTCTGAAAATAGGATTGAAATAAAACTTGGAGATGAGTCCATTTTCATTCAATGGGAAAACTGATACAAAAATACAAAAGAAATACACAATATATACTCATGTGCGAAATATCTAACAAAATTGAATTTTAATGAATGGTTTTCTTTACAATCTTGAAGAAAGAGAACACTTCGTGTAGACCTAAAGACAAACTATAACTTTAGAATAAATACATCTTTTCCCCTTCATTCCTGGCATGAATAATATTAATGTTGTTGACTGTCACTATATATTGCATAGAATTAAATGATGTGTCCCAATATTTTGGTACGCATACACTTTTCCAGTCTTTCAACCAAATACTAATTTAAAAGCTGTTGTGATGGGTTTTAACAATGTCAGTAAGATCCCAAATAAGCTGATGTTACTAAAGGAAACTAAACTCGAATAGAGTGATGTAACTGGAAACCAATAAATGAGTTTTAGAAAGAACTCTTCCAAGTGTGAGAGATTCACTTTGAGCAGGATTTTCAATGTTGCCCCTGAATATTGACAAAGGCTGAAGATAAAGAGTGTCTCTACAGTATCACAAAGAAGCTATAACTGCTGCAGGCTTCCAGCTAAGAGGCAGGAAAGAGGTGCCTCCGACATATGACTATGAGAAACTCAATCCTTCCTCCAGTTTTAATAAGCTCAGAAGAGAGAGAATCCCCTGTCTCAGACATCAATTTAACCTGATCTAGTTTACCCTGTAATCACTCAACAGAACATACTTCAGAACCACATACCTCTGAGAATTAGAATGATTACATTTTAAGTCCTTCTATATGTAATAATTTATTATTCAGCAACTAAAAACTAACAGGTTTTCCACATTTAAACCACATACATGCACAGTATGTCAAATGTTTTCACTTATAAATATTACGTGACACTTTCTCCTGAAATATTAAGATCTAACCATGTCCATTAATACAGCTCCACCTCTGTTTTATTTTTTATGGATAAAATAAATAAGCTGTTGGCCTTACTCTAACAGAAACTCAGTTTGCGAAAACAGAAAATGGGCCAGCTTTGGACAATGGTCAGTAGCTTTTTTTAACTCTTGAGATGAAGTTTGTGGCACAATTTACTTGTTAATTCCTCAACTGTTCATTTGCTTCTAGTTTTCTATTTTCACAAACATTAAAATTGTTCTAACTTTCTCTGCTGGCTGCTTGACATCAACCTAATACAATCTAGATTGATTCACGAAGAAACCTCATTTACTTCTGGAAAATTAGTCTATACATGAGCTACTGGGGCATTTTATTGTTGTTGTTGTGGTGGGGGTTTCTTTAATATTTAAAAGTATTTTTTTACATACCAATCACTGTCCTTCATCCCTCCTCTTCCCAGTCACCCTCCAGCTTCCCCCACTCGGTTCCCCTATCTACTCCTCAGAGAGGGTGTCTCCCAGGGAGAGTCAACAGTCTGGCACATCCAGTTGAGATGGTCCAAGCCTCCCTCCTACCATATCAAAGCTGAGCAAGGTGTTCTTCTATAGGGAATGGGCTCCAAAAAGCCAGTTCGTGCATTAGGAATAAATTTTGTTCTCACTGACAGAGGCCCCACAAACTGTCCCCACCACACAGTTGTCACCCACATTCAGAGGGCCTAGGCCAGTCACACGACATTTCCCAAGCTGTCATGTCAGAGTTAGTTAGCTCCCAATGGCTCAGGTCAGCTGTCTCATCTTGATCTTGACTCCTTTTTAATGTAATCTCTCCTCCCTCTCTTTGGTTGGACTAGGAGCTTGATCCAGAAGAGGCAGAGAGAGATTATCTAAATTAAGAAAATCAGAAACGAAAAGGGGGACATAATAACAGACACCAAAGAAATCCAGAGAATTAATAGGTCATATTTCAACCTTTACTCCACAAAATTGGAAAACCTAAAAGAAATGGACAGTTTTCTGGGTAGATACCACTTACCAAAATTAAATCAAAACCAGATAAACTACTTAAATAGACCTATAACCCCTACGGAAATAGAAGCAGTTATCAAAAGTCATCCACACTCCCCAAAAAAAGCCCAGGAACAGACTATTTAAGCACAGAATTCTACCAGAATTTCAAAGAAGAATACCAATACTCCTCAAATTGTTCCACACAGCAGAAACAAAAAGAACATTGCCAAACTCTTTTATGAGGCTACAATCACCCAGATTCCCAAACCACACAAAGATGCAACAAAGAAAGAGAATTACAGACCAATCTCCCTCATGAACATTGATGCAAATATACTCAATAAATTACTGGCAAACCAAATCCAACATCTCATCAAAAAAGCATCTACCATGATCAAGTAGGCTTCATCCCAGAGATGCAGGGATGGTTCTGCATACAAAAATCTGTCAATGTCGTCCACCATATAATCAACCTGAAAGAAAAAAAAAAAAACATAGTCATCTCATTAGATGCTAAGAAAGCCTTTGACAAAATCCAACATCTCTCCATGATAAAGATCTTGGAGAGATCATGGATACAAGAAACATATCTAAATATAATAAAGGTAATATACAGCAAGCCAACAGCCAACATCAAACCAAGTGGAGAGAAACTCAAAGTGATCCCTCTAAAATCAGGGACAAGATAAGGCTGCCCACTCTCCCTATTTCTATTCAATGTAGTACTTGGAGTTTTAGCTAGAGCAATAAAACAAATAAAGGAGATCAAGGGGATACAAATTGGGACCTTTTCTAAAGTTGGTGATTGATGTAGGAAGGCCCAACCAATTGTGGATGGTTCTACCCCTGGGCAAGAAGTCCTGAATATTAAAAAGAAGGCAGGTTGAGCAAGCAATAAGGATCAAGTCGGTAAGCATCCCTCCTCCATGGAGGCTCTCTGCTTTGTTTCCTATCTTCAAGTTCCTGTCTTGACTTCCTGCCTCAGTTTCCTTAGATGATAGACTAAGGTGGAAATATGAATCTGGCATAAACCTTTTCGTCACAGTTATTTCTGGTCTTGGTGCTTTATCACAACACGAGAAAGTGTACACTTGTTCACGTGTGCTTGAATTTCATTGTAACTTTGATGCTGATGCAATCATCGAGAACTAATATACTTGATGATCCAATGCAGCAAGTACATATGTGAGTGCTAATAGGCCAAATTGTGCAAGGTGACACTGCACATAAAGATTGACGTTCACAGTGAATGTCATACAGAATGAATTACTATCGCAATTCTGATTTCCATTTTTATCCCTTCTTACTCTGTCTTTTTTTTTTGTATTCTCAACCACTTTAGAATGACCAACAAAATATTTAAAAACCTTGGTAATTAATAAGTTCTTGATATTAAAAAGGCATAAGAGAAATATTTTTGTTTGAGTATACTTACATTATATTTTATCATGTATTATTTTTTTCCATGACGTTCCCTCCACCACATAATGAAAGTTTATTCTTACTCTAACCATATGATTATTTCTTTTTACTTTCAATTTAGAGATGTTTTCAATGAAAATCTCCATAAATAGTCAGAGATTCCCCATATGTCCCTGTGTAATTTCTTTTCCTGTTCACAAATAATATAAACCAAAGAACACCTGTTCTCTAGCAGAGACATCTATTCAAATTTTATTAGTCTTTTCTATAATATTCCTTACCACGTCTAGAATTCTACTAAGAATTCCATGCATAATTAATTGATATTTCCCCCAAGAATTTTCAAGTCTGTGGTGTTCCTTCATATTCTCTTTTCTTCTCCAATCATTTTCTTCTGGATGCTGGGAGGGTCTGATTTGATGTTATCCCTTTGTTGGTCTTTCTTCTTTGCAGGGACACTCTGCTCCTCCGGGACTCTAGCAGGAGCTCCAACTGACTATCCTAATGAGGCTTCCGTTGACAGTTTCAGCTAGATGCTCTGAGTACCCAATGATGATGCTTTGCTGTCTGCGTCATTTTCCTCATCCTCTTCCACTTGACTTTCTATAGACTTCATGAGCTTACTCATGTAAAATAAAAAGAATTGCTATTATAGATAATTCTCTATATCATACTCTTTACTTCAGCCTCCTACAAAGCTGGGATTACAGGCATTAACAATTATTATTAATTATTATTTAGTTAATATTTAACTTTATTATTAATACATTGTATTATTGTGATTATAAAAATAATTATTCATCATAAATTATTATTATTATTATTATCATCAGTAATAGTAAACAGGTAATAAGCCACTGTTCCTGGCTTATTTTCATTTTTAATGGCTTAACAAATTCTCTTTTTATCCTCTCTTGTTAGAAATACTTAGAATCAGCTATTTTATTTCTATAAGAAATTTAATGCTCAGATGATATGTGTCATATTTATGGCTTACTAAAAATTGGACTTTTAAAAATGATCAAGTTTGTGGGTATTTATTTCTTTGTTTTGTTCATACATTTGCTTGTTTTAGTAGGAATGTTTTTATTTCATTTTTTCTGAAAATGAAGTAAATATTTTTGTGTTAAATGATATGGAACAATTTTTGTAATATTCTAAATAGATCTATTTCATTCATTTTAAATCAAAATACTTCTTGTGTTCAATGGTATTGTATCGGCAATCTGAAATAAGCCATGGGAATCACCTGGCACCAGATTTTCTGTTCATAGAAAACCTCAGAGGAATTTCTTGTTTTAGCCTGAGATTTTGTGACTAATAGCAGTAAGTAAACTATTTAAAAATCACAACATTGTTAATACCATTTTATAGTTATGTTCATAAAGTGAAATCAAATTCGCCTTAGATATTAGTGATTAAATGAAAACCAATTGATTTTGAGTATACAATAAATACAGTATCAAGGTTAATCTGGAGTACAGTAGGCAATTTATTCTTACTGACTGTATAAAGAGTCTGCCTTGATATATTTACCTCCAAATTTGCCAGATCTCCATGAATAAATGCACTGATGGAAAGCTGATGTGGGAATGTCTTTCTGTATGCTGTGAATATCAATCTTTAAATAAAGGAGCTGTTTTGGCCCTTGGTGAGCACCATAGAAGAAGTAGGTGGGGAATCAGAATAGGTAGGTAAAGAAGGGTGGAGCCAGAGACAGGTTAAGCGGGATGCCAAAAGAAGAAACATGTAAGGAGCACAGGTGAGCCATGGGCCACGTGGCAGACAGATTAATGAAAATGGGTTGAGTTAAGATGAAGGAGCCAGCTAGCAATGTGCCTGAGCCATAGGCCAAACAGCATGAACTTAATATAAATGTCTGAGTCATTTGGGGAGCCTAAGCAGCAGCGGGCAGCTAGGTGCTCTAGGACGGTAGGTCCATGGGTTCAGATCTCTGGCAGCCAGAGGCGAGAAACCTTATTGTAACAGGAAAATTTTATAAGAGGACATTGCTAGTAGGGATAATGTGTCTGTTTCGTCTTCTGCAGCTGCCTTTTCCAATAAACCAATTAGGCATATACGTTATATCAGCAAACTGAGAACAGTATAAAAACAGACATCATTTTGATGAAAAGGGTCAATGTTGGTAACTATGACACATATTTAGGATAGACTATCATTTCTACCAATTTTTTGAAGGCCAGTTAATTAAATAGTTCTTAATTTACAAATAAATGAAGTAGGGCCCTGACTTAGCTACTTTTTCCTTGCTGTGAAAGAATACATAGACTAGTGCAAAGGAAGAGTTTATCTGGGCTTATGATTCCAGAGGCATAAGCAGCCATCATGGAAGCAAGGAACGGCAGCTCACAAGCAAGGCAGCAGCAGCTGGAAGCTGAGTGTTGACATCTTAACATCCAAATGAGCAAACTGGAAACAGCTTGAGTCTTAAGTCCCAAAGCCCGCCTCCAGTGACATACTTCCTCCAATAAGATTGCACTTCCGAAATCTCTGCCAAAGAGTCCCACCAACATGGATGGGACTAAGTGTCCAAATACAAGTCTATGGGGGACATTCTCATTTAAACCACCATGAGCTCCGGGAAGATTCAAAGCTGAAGAAAGACAATAGCCAGCTAGCAATTCCAGATAGGAACTTGTTTTCCCGATTCTGTGGAAACAGTATTCTTTTCAATTAGTCTGTCTCTTTTACATTGCAATGCATGGTGGACCAAACTGACTGGGAAATTGACAGTTTATCTACAGTGGGATGTAATTATAAACTGCTTTTGGTTGGGCCATTTCATAAGTGTCCCACAACGATGAAAAGAAACACTTTATAAGGTATTTGTATCCAAATCATTAGGGGCAATAAGTGATTTTTTTTTTTCAAATTCCACACAGAAAGATTCAAGGTATCAATTTAGAAGTTAGACTTCAATTGTAAGAGAAGATGGCAGCTGATGGTAATTAAAGGCAGTTGGTGTATGGAAAAGAAAGCATAGAAGAGATGTAGCAGGCCTCTTTCTTCCAGCAGAAAGAGAACGCAGTGATATTTCCAGCTTGGAAATGACACAGATAGCTTGGAATGCTTGCTAATGGGAATGTAATCAGACATCACATGGAGACAAAAACATTCTGTAACACAACTTCAGCTCTGCTGCATGGGACAGGGCTGAACACATCTTCTCCTAAGGTCCTTAATGCTTTGAGATAAGCCACAGTGCATTGCCTTTTAACTTTATTTACAAACTTTTCATGTCTAAAACACTCACTTATATGCACCCCAACTACAATAAACATTATAAATCAATAACTAACATATATAGTTAGTCAGTTTATGAGTTGTTTGAGTTCTGTGTGTCTAGTCCACATTTTTTTATCATCAAGGATAAAACCTGTTCATTTAAAAACAAATTTCACAGATATTAAAAATGGACAAAAACCTGAACAGATTTACTGGTAGGGTTTCCATTTCTGAGAAAGGGACCATAGAATAGGGTATTTTAAGTAAAAGCCCAGAAACATATCCCCTAACAACTGTGCCTTTGGACCATTGCTTTCCCCCAAGGGTGAGGGGAGTGATGTTTGTCATAAAAGCTAGATTCTTATAATCAGTGTTCATAAATTCATACCGACTTCACTGCTCTTAGAAATATTTCTATTCTCATTTCTCTTATGAAGGCAATGAGGGTTTCCTGTGTTCAGAACAAAGCCTGGAACATATCTTGGTTAGCAAAAGTAATCAGCTGTACTGTGTCATCCCGTATTCAGTTGGAAGGCTCTTGAGTCTTTGAAATCAAACTTACATTCACTTAGTGATGTTTGTCATAATAAATCTTCTCAGCCCTCTCAATGAATTCTGTGCTGCTACCTCTAAAAGAGATTATCTGATGTATAGTATACTCTTTGTGGAAGTTTAAGTACAAATTTAGGCAAAAGAAAAATAGAAACTAAAGGAAAACTGTGATGTTTAACCAAAAATATCCTAGAGAGTTAAATTGAATATTTACTAGACGGATGTAACATGCATAGAAAAATTTAAATGTAAAACTGTGCCTATAAAAGCTGTGGCAAAAATAAGAACCCATGCTTAGAAAAGAATAGAGGGGCTGGCTCACAGTGTAGCCTAGCAAAGGAACTCCATTCATAGCCCAGCTACACAGTCTTTTCTAAAACAATGTGGAGCTAGTAACTGGGGTCCTCCTGTTTGGGTTTGGGCTCTTTTGTTTTTGTTTTTTTACTGAAATGGCTACTGGTGTTATATTGCTGCATGTACTTAAACCTTCATGTCTCTTCTAAGGGCATGGTGATATTTCACTGGCCAGAAATAATTCCAATATATAATTAAATTCTGTCTTGTCCTCTCTCCTCCCTTAAATGGAATGACAAACATGGTGTCCTTCACTCAGATGCCTGTGTCAAAAAGAGCAATAGTTTGTGGCTTACTGAAAACAACAGAAAAGAATTTACTATAAATCAAAATAGAAAGGAAGAATTGTCCACCCTTCCTTAGAGGAACGTGTTCTTTATATCCAGCTGTCTTACTTTTGCATATATAAGAAGACCAAATTTTTATAAGGAACAAAATAAATCTGTGAAAAAATGGACACAATACTTGAAACACAAGTGCAGGAGAAGACAGACTCTAAATGAGCATCCCTCTCCAGACAGCTGTAGGAAAAGTATTCCAGTTAGCATGGAGAAACCCTTTTCTCACAGGAATGGTGCTGGCTTTAGGTCAAGTTACACGTGGACACACCTGTGTAATACAATTGTACTGAGGTGTAGAAGATAAGTAACCTTTCCAAATTTAAAGAACTCATGTATTGTGCCAGAGAATATTTCAAGCATCAGAATGTAGCAGTGCTAACAGCAAGGCTTATGGTGGTAATTCACACATAGCTAAAAGACAGGTACATACGGACACATTTCCCAGGCAATTGGCTGCATTATGGACCTGTGTAACACCACTAAGTATCTGGAGACATCTACCGAGCTGACAGTAGAATTCTAAATACCTTTAAAGTGAAGGTTCCTTGAGAGCCAGGCCATGTTCCGTGCAGGTGTGCAGGATACGTTTATGTCAGTGTGATGCAAGCTGACATCATCCAAGAAATGAGAACCTCAACTGAGAAAATGTCTTTGTAAGATCAGGCTGCAGTCAAGCGTATAGGGCATTTTCTTAGTTAGGACTGGTGGGAGAAGGCCCAGGCACTGTTGGTGGTAACATCCCTGGGATAGTGTTCCTGGATTCTATTTTTTTAAAAAAAACAGAATGCATAAGCCATGATGAGCAGCCAGTAAGCAGCACCCCTCCATGGCCTCTGCATCAGCTCCTGCCTCCGGGTTCCTGCTCTGTTTGAGTTCCTGTCCTGACTTCCTCAGTGATGAACAGTGCTATAGAAATGTAAAACGAATGAACCCTTTCCTCACCAACTTGCCTTGGTGCTTCATCCCAATGACAGAAATCCCAAATAAGACAGCAGTGAAACTGGTTTCTATCAACCTCCTTTTGTCCTTCTAAAATATATATTCTAAATTATATTGTTTAAAAAATATAGTGAGCTAACCAGTTGAAAGAACTCTTTAGAAACAACTTCTGGTTGTTTCTAAAATAAATTAAATACATCTTTCAAAGGCCAAAGAGTTACTATTTGCTGTGCTACTCTGAAGTTGCTGTGTTTTAAGTGAGAATGTCCCCATGAGGTTCAGATGTTTGCTCCTAGGTAGTGTTTTGGGGGAGGTTTAGGAGGTACAGCTTGTGGGATGCAGGCAGAACACTTCCTCTGCTTCTTATTTACAGTTAAGAATGTGTGTGAGCTCTCAGTCTTCTGCTCTGGTTGCCATGACTACCTGCTACCATGTTCCTCTGCAATGATGGTGGTGAACTCTCACACCTCTGTAAGTCCAAATAAACCCTTCATGGTGTTTTATCACAGCAATAATAATAATAAGGAGAAACAGGGTCATTGAAAGTGATAGAGGTTTTATCTTCTACTTCAGATGAGCATGTATTGAGATGCTAGGGTCTGGAACTAAGTGGTCAATGATCAAAAAAAAAAAAAAAAAAAAAAAGCAACCCTGAGCCAGTGAGTGTCTAAAAAACTTGACAAATCCATAGACAAATAGAAGTTAACTTTAGGAAGAGAACAATAAAAAGCAGAGCTCTGCAGTTCTTGGAAGCAAAGTACCAATGGCATCTAAGGCCAGAGGCTTCTTACAGGACTTAGATTTAGAGATTATGGGGTGAGGCATGGGGAAGTGAGGAGTTCAATTCAGTCTGCCCACCCTTGAGATGTCCAGATGCCTCTAAGTTTTGGTCAGGTATTCATGCAGTTTCCAGGAATAGATATTCACTCAGGTTGTGTCAAAAAAGACAGGAAGAAGCAACTAATCAGAAATCAGAGCTTTCTTCTAGCACTCCTGGCTCCAGTCAAGACAGAACAAAAGCTGTTTCTGGCTTCCACCCAAGAAAATAACTAGAACTGTTGCTTTTGGAATCCCTGTCCCAACAATGTCTGAATAATACCTATCTCCTGCTATCATCACTATAAGTTCTGGCCCCTATTAAAGGCCTCTAATGATAGAAATGACAACAGAAAATTTCCACAGGCTGAGAGAATTAAATTCACTTAGATATTTTTATAACTAATTTCATCAAAATAAAATATGTGCAAGAGACACTACCTTAACTAAAATATGTGTTTTGAAGTAAATCTTGAATTTATTTTTAATAACCACTAACTCCTACATATGCATAGGACTAAGTTTATGGAGATGTGTTGTATGCTCTATGCTTTATTACCAATTGAATAGTGAAATCTGTGATTCTTTTTTAGTTTTTATTTTTCAGTCTGAATGTGGGTTTATGCATCTGAGTGAAGGTACCTGCTGAGGCCAAGGGGTGTTTGAAATAGTTTGGAACTGGAGTTACAAGGAAATGTGAGCCACCCAACTTGGGTGCTAGTTACCAAACTCCTATTCTCCACAAAAGAAGCTAGTGTTTTTCACTTCTGTGCCTTATCTCTAGCCCCAAACTCTACGCGTTTTACAAATGTGCTTGACTTAAACTTATAATGAGTAATTAACAATGGTTAACACACACACACATAAACACATACACACACACCACAAAATAGTTGTTTTAATTCCTCAGTATGTACACAATGGAACTGAATTCCTTTGTTATAGCCATAGAAAGAAAAGTGCATCTCTATTTATTATTAATTTAAATTCAATGAACTGCAACATTTTTCTCTCCTTACATTTCCCACCAATAATTGTTGATTCTCTGCCTTCAGACTAATTTAATGCTTAAGATATCAAAATAGACTTGGGTTTCCATTAGGAATGGTGCTTGGCTAATATCTACTGTCTGTTTCCTAACCTTCTCCCCAGTATCAGTCAAGAGCAAAGTTGTCCATTCACTCCAAGAATGACCTTATAAATTTGGACTGTATGTTGCTCCTGCACTGTACTGTTCCCTTGAGATTCTGATTCTGTGCCCATAATGGTTCAACAGCCTGGTTTTCTTCAAAAACAACTTTATGCAGTGGTTTTGTTGGGCACAAATCTTTTTGCAACAATCTAATTGTAACCTCACACAAATTTTCAACTATACATTCTGACCAAAAACACTGCTTTCTTTTGATCTATGCCACTCGAAATATTCAGAGGAGCCTTAATTGGGTACAAGAGGCATCATGAGTCAAATCAAGTTGGATTTTAAGAATTTCTCTATGCAGACCCCTGAGCCTTGATGCTGATTTCATATACTGTTTGTCAACATAGGCTGGTCAACTTGCCTGACTTTGGCCTGCCAACACCGTAACCAATCCCTGACCTTTCCCCAGAACACATATGCTATGCCCAGGTCAAGTCTGTTGAGTTCTCTGACGTTGCTCATCCTGCACCTTTCCCAGTCCCCATACCTATGTAGGCTATTGCATCCTGTGTGATGATTTAGTCTCATCAGTGCCATCTGTGTAATAACTAAGCTTGAGGTTTGGTCCAGGTTGAATTTGCTCTGCTCACTCTGCTCATTTCTCCCAATTTAAGCCTGCCCATACAACTGTAACCTCCATATTTTGTCCACAGCATCCATACTCTGTCAAATTAAGACTTCTGAAGCTTCCAACCCACACCTGCACACACCCCATTCTCCAAACTCATCCTGAGACACATACTTTGCATTTAGCAGTCTGGTTAATATCTCCCGGGCCGCTCTGGGTCCCAGAGGTTTGGTTGTGGTTGCACATAACATGCCCAGGGCAAGGCTGAAGAGTCCCACCTGCATTGTTCCCAATCCTAAGCCTGGTGTTGGCTTCACAGCCTGTAAACTATATGAATATGGTCAGTGTCTAAGACCCCAACCCACCCATTCCACCTTCATACTTCCAGACAAACACAGGTAACATAGCCTGAAAACCACTCAAAGCAGATTCATTTGTATGTCCCATTTGTAGGTTTTCTTGCTCAACACTGAACTGGAATTGCCTCTGTTACCACAATAGAAAATCAATGCTAAGCATCTAAAGGATTGCCTGTCAATTCCAAGTACTAGCTATGAAATGAACCAAGTATGAGAAAAAAGTATAGCCTAGAATTTCCTCCTAGACACACAAACAATGAAAGAAGGCTAGATATTACATAAAAAGGAGTTTAAACTGAAACTGATCAGAAGAAATAAAGATACTATATTTTGCCCAGGGGAATAATTAACCAAGAAATTATTATAACCCTAAGCATATATGTCACAAACTCAGGTATATCTAATTTCATTAAAAATAATAGGAGTTTTCAGGACACAAATTAACATAAACTCACTAATAGTAGGTGATTTAAATACCCTACTTTCTCCAATATATAGGTCATCTGGACAAAAAAAAACCCAGAAAAATATAATTAAATGACAGAATACATTAAGTAGACCTAACATAGATCTACAGAGCATTTGTCCCAAACATTAACAATATGTGTTTACTCAGCAGCACATGGAGACCTCTCTAAAAATACCACATCCTGTAACACAAAATAAATCTTAATGAATTTAGGAAGCTTAAAATGACTTTGTGTATCATTCATAATGTAATAGAATGTAAAATAAAAAACAAATGAATCTCTATCGATTAAACAAATCCATGGAGCTTAAATAGTATATTTCTGAAGGGTGAATGGATAAAATAAATTAAGAAAAAAATTAAATCTTGAAACTAAATAAATATAAAAACACAATGTAGTAAAACATCTGAGACACATTAAAATTAGTCTATGAAAGAAATTTATAGCTCTGAGCTTTTATATCAAAAAGAAATTCAAGAAGAACACAAATGAGTTAATGATACAACCGAAGAATTGGGGATAGAGGAAGGGACAAGCCAAGCCCAGATCCTCTAGACTTCTTGAAAACAGAATGAACAGAGCAAGACATCAACGACATAGAAATAAAGATGCGTGTACAAAGGAGCAGTGATTCTAAGAGATGTTTCTTTGGGAAACTCAGCTCAGCTATAAGGGAATTACAGAGGAATTCTTTAAAAATTAGAAATCCATTAAGCCGACAACCTAAAAGAAATATATGGCCTTTTTGATTTGTGGATTATGTCAAACTTAAGAGTCATAACCTGTCTTCCAAATCAAGTTCAACCACCTGTCCGAAGAGCCGCATTAATATCAAAAACGCAAAGAAGATTGTTTTTCTGTGTGACTATATGGGAGGGACAAAAAGATCCAAAGACAGGCCTCACTCAGTCCATATCTGGGGCCCTGTAGTAAGGTTAAGGCTTAGGTACAAGGCAGAAAGCAAAGGCAGCTCTAGCAGGATGATTTAAACAATAATTATTTTATCTGATGACTGAGAAACCAGGAAACATGATTCTGGAGAATGTAGCAATTGTCTAATTATATTTTGCTTGCTTATTTTTTCCTTCTAATGTTAACACACTTTATTGTATAAAATACTGAATTCACTGATATTTTCATGCATGTATACAATGCATTTTGGTCACATCCACATCCTATCCTTAGCTTCTCTTGTCTCTCTTCCCTCAATTCCCAATGGAACATTTTTATGGGACATAAATCTTTCCAAATACTCTATCTTCCATAAATGATTCAAATCTCTCATTTACGTCACTTGTCCACTAATCATATAATCATATTTCTTCTGAACTGTTGATCATTTGGCCGATCTGTTAGCCATGCCTGTAAATTCAGTGCAAATCTGTCACCCTGGTCATGGCTACTTTCAAGTAATGAAGTTTGGCCTGTATGATTGATTTCTATGTATCACTGTTGTTCGGGGCCACATTTGAGTATGATGATGTGGTTTCCTTCAGTACAATGTTTAGGCTAGTCTCCAAAGCAAACTTGAGTTTCTTTTTCCTCAGAAAACTTGGCATTGAAAAGTAGGTCGTCATAAGGCTCTGAATCTATGAGGCAGATCTGAAAGAATGGTTGACTCCCTTGTGTAATTTACTTATACATGTGCTTGAGTTGGCTTGTGCTAAACATGACCATGAAGTGTGCCGTGCAACTAAGGAGTCCAGATTTCCAGCTTGATGGACTCTATAGCATCTGGCCCACAAAACTGAGTTTCCATATCACTTGGTTGTCATAGCCTGGTGCTCACTCTTTACTGAGGCCACCAAAAAGTAGGAATACTTTCTCTATGTGGCTATTCATAAAGCATTATGGGACCTGTAGTACTCTGAGTGCCATTTGATTGGGGTTTGAAAAGTCACAACCATTTTCATAGTAACATTTAAGGATTTGCCATGGATTTAATATTTTTATTTTTCAAAGTTTTTATGTTGAACACTAATCTCTATTGTAGGACTTTAAGGGGCAATTAGGTCCTAACTTTGGGCCCTCATAAATGCCATGGGTGCCCTTATAAAAAGAATGATTCAGTGCTGAAAACTCAGTTTCCTGTTTATATGGTTCAATATATCTATGCTCTGAAGAGATAAAAAAAAAAAAAAGAAAGAAAACAATCTCTCCAAATTTTTTAGAACTGTTAGGAATAAATTTATGTTGCTTATGCCAGGTACTCATTGGTATTTTCTTATTGAAACCCAAAGAGATGGATGTAACATTATGTATGGGTTTTCCCTGTGTTTATACTTTTACTGAAAAACGGGTCAGCCAGTTTGTAACTAATATTGTGTGATTTTTTTGGAACAGCTGGTCCAGATCTTGGGGGTAGGCTGGGCCAGAAACTTCCTACTACAGAGCACTGTCTGCTCTTCCAGAGAAAGTGGGGTGCTCTATTTCCAGAACCCACATTCTGCTTACAACCACCTGTAACAGCATTCCTAACACCAATGCCCTCTTCTGTCCTCCATGAGCATTGCACACACGGTGCACAGATCTGCAGATGGACAAATCAGAACATAAAATAAAAGTTTAATTTTTTTAACATAAAGATTATGAATAATTAGCTGATTGTATCTTACTTTCCAATTCTACAGAAATTCATATTGATTCCCAAATCATGGCTGCTTTATTTATATAATCCAGACCCAGTAACATCACCATTTCCAAAAGCCATAGAGATGTTTCAACTGCATCTGTAGAAAGTGAAGAAAACTATTTTTTTATTTATTATTCAAAATTCTAACTAGGGGACATCTCAATATACTCTTAGGGAAAAAACACTCATGTATTTTGCCATATGAAATATGAGCTTTTAATAAACCTATCTCTGTAAGTTTTCACTTGTCACCATTCAACTGCTATGGATTTATAGAGTCCAAAGTTTATTATTATAAAAAATATATTAGAACAATTTCTCCTTCCCTTGTGCATAGGTATTCTGTTCTATTATGACCATATAAACATCATTTAAAATTTAATTACCTTGCAGAGCACCACCAAAGAAAAATTAAACCTATTCTAGTGAAATTATTTCCGGAATCTTACGGAAATCTCTTTAGTACCTCTTTCTTTCAAGATAAAGTGCTTTTAATACACAAATATTACGTCAGTGACAATGGCTGGGGAGAAGTTACTGTTACCAGATTAAGCAGGATTTTATTTCTGAGTGCCACCTTATAATCAGTGAGACACAATGAAAGATTTATGCTTGTCAGAGCATTTCATATTCCCATAGATATTTCTTTACTCCCTCAGTCAGTGCATCTGTCTAAACATCAGCATCCTTCACTTTAATCTCTATCCTGCACAGGATAAACACAGTGCTTCTCACTTGTGCTAAGACAGTTCTCAGCAGTTATTTCCCATATTTCTGTGATTGGGATTCTTCTAGATGTCGTCGAAGTATGAAGTCATTCATGAGCAGCCGCAGTGGAGTTATCATTTGGAACAAGCCCGTCACGACTCCTCATCTCACTCAGTATTTGGAGTCTTTCTGACATCAAGGGGGCTCCCTCTTCCAGTTTCTTCAATGCAGAGTACCTCTTTCAGAAACAGATTTGATGAAGCCAGTGAAGCAAACTATTACCACTATTTCTAGCTTTGAAATCTGGAAGTTGTAATTTACCCATATTAATGAACTCAATGGAATATAAAATGTTTTCATTTTTATCTGTTTCTACCCTGAATTTACTATCTACATTTTATCAATATAAATTACTGTGGGAATATATTTGTGCGTACTGTATCTTTAAATAAAGGAGCTGGTTTGGACCATGGCAGGTACGTAGAAAGGTGGGAGGAGAGTCAGTTCAGGTAGGAGAAGCAGGGCGGAGTTAGAGGCAGACCGCGCTGAAGCCCCGAAAGAGCAACATGTAAACACGGGTGAGCTGCGGGCCGCCACGTGGCCCGCGGATTAATAGAAATGGGTTGATTTAAGATATGAGTGCTAGCTAGCAATGTGCCTGAGCCATAGGCCAAACAGCATAAACTTAATATAAGCCTCTGAGTTATTTTTGGGGACCCGGGCGGACGGCGGGCGGATGAGCAGTAGCGGCGACAGCTGTGGGTCCCAGATCTCCGGCTGTCTGGGACCCGCGAACTTAATACAACAGATGGCGCCCAACGTGGGGCGATTATCCACTTAGAGCCTGACAAAGATTAAAAAGAGTTCTAGATCGCAGAAATTGAGCCAGGGCAGCTTCCAAATTGTGTGTGTGGAGCGGGTCTTTGTACAAAGAAAGCATGGTCCGGGTCACATTCAAAATGGCGCCGGCGGGCTGTCGGCAGTCAGTGTAAGCTGCAGCTACAACCAGTCTCACAAAAGACTCAGTAACATGTGATCGATTTTAAATTTCTGCCTATTTTAAACAAAAAAGAAACAAAGACGGTTTCTTAATAGCAATATTTTTCGGGGTGTGCTCTGTTTACTGGCCACGAATAAATACACGGTCCGTTTAAAAAAAAAAAAAACTTAGTGATTCAGCCTAATTTGCAAAAACTGTGCTTCTTTTTGGAGAATGTATTTTAAAAGCTCTTAAGGTTAGAAGATGATTAAGGATTCACAATAAAACAGATTCAGATAAAAAGAAAACCTGTAAACGGGTTACAATGTTTGTAAAAGGTACATAGACCTCAGAGAGAAAATAAAGAGGTTAGAAAAAGTTTTTAAAGCGAGAAATAGAGTGATAAAAATATAATAAGCCACGTAAAGATGGAAAATAGACACAAAATCTGGATTTTGGTTGTTATTGTGTTTTCTTTTAATTTTTTAACTGTTAATGAGCTAACTGCAAAAAGACAATGGATTGCAAAGGCTACTAAGTTAAACAAGAATGTATATTTTAAAGGTATTTTGATCTTGAAATTTGTGTCTAAGGATTTATTGCTTTGGAAGAGTTCTGTTTCTGTTTCCACAGATGAGAACCTGTGGATTGCTTCCAGGCAAATGTGGTTTCATCAACCAAGACCCCCTGAAAAAACCTCTGATGAGAAGAGATGGCCAGATCAGCTTCACAGCTGCAGATTATGACCCAGTCTCAACAACCGTGAGATTTTCAACGCCCCTTAATCAGCAGGAAGTAGTAATGAATAACTTCGCCCAAATTCCCCAAATATTGTTTCTAAATGTTTGTTTTCATTATAAATGGTTAATGGTCATAGTCAATCTCTTTCTAAGAAAAAACGGGGGATATAGTATGTAAATGCTTTTTTAAAAAAAATTAGATTATTGAATTTACAGGTAATCAGCTGTTAATCTCAAAATGCTTTACATTGGTATAGATTTTGGTTTATTGATACAAATTTAAAGTCAATTTTATTATGCTGTATGTGTTTTTCTATTCTTGTTTAAGATATGATGTTCATGTAACTGTTTTAAAATTGTAATGTATAATTAAGAAATAAAGGTTAATAGTCACTTTTGATAATCAAACTTATAGTTAGGTTAGTTAGGATTTTTAGGTATACAAAGATATATTTCAATTAGATAGGTAATCTTCAAATACTTCTAAGACCTACAGAATATGGCATTTAAAATATTTTAAGAGCTTAGACTTTTCTGGACAGTGAGACAGGTCTATACCTGGCAACACTAATTTACTTCAACAAGAAAATGGGCATTGAAGAAACTCCATATAGAGTCTCATCTATTTGTGGTAATGGTAAGCCACTGGAGAAAAAACTGTTTTTATATTGACTGCTTGACAGTATGCTGTTTAAACTGGACATGCAGGTTCCATAAGAAGATGACCCCTGGACTTTGGCAGAGCAAGCCAAGATCATCATTCGGGTTCCTGCTTTACAGAGAAAACTGTCAGACATTCTTCAAGACTCAAGGAAAAACAACGGATGAACTGTGCCAAAATGGGCAGAGCGGATTTCCTACTTCACTGAAATGAAAAGAAACTTTGGGCCTGTAGGCTGAAGATGAATGCCCCAACTTTATAAAGGAACTTTGGGTGACTGTCCAGGCAGATAGGTGTCATCTCTGTCCTTTCTAGATTTTAGAAGTCGTTTGCACTTCTGGTTTACTTGGGTAAATATTATATCCTTCTGTGGTCTTTGATGTAGTTGAAGATTAGATAGTTATATGTACAGTTTTTCTTAGTCATTTAAAAAATATATTAGATATAAAACTTTAGATTCATAAAGATAAGATAGATGATAGAATATTTTCTTTAATTTTGCTAAATACAAATAGACTAGATATTATAACTATAATTCTTGCTTGATAGCTATTTTGTTATATGTAATTTTGCTATGTTAAAATTGAAACCTTCCTTTTTGATTAGAGAAAAAGGGGGAAATGTGGGAATATATTTGTGCGTACTGTATCTTTAAATAAAGGAGCTGGTTTGGACCATGGCAGGTACGTAGAAAGGTGGGAGGAGAGTCAGTTCAGGTAGGAGAAGCAGGGCGGAGTTAGAGGCAGACCGCGCTGAAGCCCCGAAAGAGCAACATGTAAACACGGGTGAGCTGCGGGCCGCCACGTGGCCCGCGGATTAATAGAAATGGGTTGATTTAAGATATGAGTGCTAGCTAGCAATGTGCCTGAGCCATAGGCCAAACAGCATAAACTTAATATAAGCCTCTGAGTTATTTTTGGGGACCCGGGCGGACGGCGGGCGGATGAGCAGTAGCGGCGACAGCTGTGGGTCCCAGATCTCCGGCTGTCTGGGACCCGCGAACTTAATACAACAAATTACTATTATAAATCATAAAACTTACAGTATATTTCCACGTAAGTTTATCTTTTACAACACAATTTTAGTTTCAGTCTTCCTGAAGTCTTTGATTCTTTCATGATGATAACTAAGAATGATAGAGAACAGAACATTAGACCATTTCAAATCCTTAAGAAAAAGCCAGTCTCTGCCCATCAGATGTGAGAAGGACTGTACTGTCTCTGGCAGAGACGATGAATTTGCCATAGTGTGAATCCCTTTCAATGTGTCTTTCTCATTATGACCTCTAATGTGACACAAAACTTCAACCTCCATTAGTGAGACTCACGGACCCATGTTACTCTAATGTAACAACACAGACTCCTAAGTCTACTTGTTTGGCAAACCAACCTTGTGACTTGGAACATGCAGATTTTCTTTCACTGTGACACCAGGAATTACTTCTAGCCCATTGTTTTGTATATTAACCTCCCAAGCAAAATTAAAATATGTGATTTTGCTCATAGCCTGTGTTTTCTGTAAATATAGAGCAGTGCTTTATTCTATTGTCATTACTTTGTCATCACCCTTAACCATCAAGAATGTCCTTCAGTATGCACTCCATACCAGATTAAAAGGATTGGTTAAACATCACTTTTCCCTCAGAAACTAATAGTACCCTTTTTTGGTAATAACTTTTCATTTATGCCTTCAAAATCATACATAGAAACCCAAATATCCAGTGCAGAGCATGTGTTTGTTACTCAGCCACATTCTAAACCCAAAATATATTAGTTTATGTTAAGATATATTCAGCACGGCATGTGGCTATTTTAAATTTAAAAATATATTAATGCAGACATTGAGATGTTTGTAAACTTCTAAATGATGGAAGTGTGACATCTACTTTGGGCATTTAAGAATAAATTATGGAACATATTGGTGTTGCCTTGCCAGTGTGATCATCACCACATCATCAGCCACAATCAGACATGTATGTGACAGAACGATATGACTTCAAGATCACACTGTGTTTATTGCCTGAGGTTGTGAGACTGTTGTGACAAATTGACTTGAGAAGCATGATGCATCTATTATATCTATATTAAGAAATACATGTCCCAACCTTTGCCTTTTGATACTTATCAAGCCAATGACTTCATGGCCACTAGCACCTATATCGATATTATCATAAGGAATCTTATAGATGATCTTCCTGGATGAGTATCTTCCTGGCTTTGCTTGACCATAGCAAAGACCTACTGGTCCTTGACATGGTTCTCAGTTTACTTTCATATTTCAAAATTAGGCAAGTACATTTGATCAATTAAATTCACATCATGTAAAAATATGTTGTAAATGAATCTGAAACACAGGTTTATTGACATAAGCTCCTGAATTTAAATGTAGCTAGGATAGAGTGGATGTCCTCTAACAACCCATAATGTTCGCTAATTTCTTTGATTAAGAGACATGAAAGAGTGATAAGAGAGCTTTCTACTAATGACCTTTACTTTTAGAGATCAAGTTGATGATGAGGAAGAATTGATCATACTTCATAAATAATGAACCAAAGAGATGAGGCACAATCATAATATATTTAAGCACAGTATCCATATTGGTTAAAGTAGACACAACAAAACATTTGCTGAATTTATCCAGACCATTTGTTTATTCATTCATCCATTCATTCATTCATTCATTCATTCATTCATTCATTCCTTTCATTTTTTGTGTGGGATCTTGCTTTGCAACTTTAACTTACTAAAACTCACTATGCAGACCAGGCTGGCCTCCAGCTCACAAGGATCTATCTACCTCTTCTGCCTCTCTGCATCTCTGCTTCTGTTCTATCCATACCATTTTTGAAAGAAATACTCAGATAACAAATAAGAACTTATGTTGATATGTCTTTCTGTACGCTGTGAGTAAAGAACTGTTTTGGCCCATGACAGGCACTGTAGCAATAGGCAGGAAATTGGAGCATAGGTAGGTAGAGGGCAGAGTCAGAGAGATTGATCCAGCTGCCTAAGGAAGCAACATGTAAAGGACACAGGTGAGCCATGGGCCACATAGTATGACAGATTAGTGGAATGGGCTGAATTAAGATAAAAGATCTAGTTAGCAATGTGCCCGAGACATAGGTTGAACAGCATTAATATAAGTGCCTGAGTCATTTTTTGGGGAGAAGGAGGGAAGCAGCTGTGGGTGGATCTGGACCATAGGGCTATTTTGACCAGAAACCTCATACTACAAAAAGTAATAATAGTCACCTGAATTATAGTGACCAGTATTGAACCAATGTTCAGTCTGTGATACATCTTACTCTTTCTGTGCTCAGTAAACCCAATATCAGTGTTAACTTCCAAAATCTTGAATCAATTCATGAAAGCAATGAAATATCAACAAAAGCAATTTTAAGTTAAATATGTTGTATGGATGTGTATGTAGGAAGACTCAGATGAGGAAACATATGCATATCTGTTTATTTTAAGATCCACTCTCACCTCAGGAAACATTGGTCTAAATCCCTCTGAAGTGCTGAGCTAAAAGAAGAAATTGAGTTTGTTATAAGCCCAGTACCCTCTAAATTTAGCTGTGTAAATGAATCTGTGGAGCTGCTTTGATTCTACAGACAGGCTATGAAATCTTTCTTCTCTTCCTCCATCCAAAGTAAAAAGAGCAGTTCAGTTATGGGATCAGCTTCCTCACGACATCCTAGCTCTGTGGTTCTTTTGACAAAGATAGAAATGTGAATGTCAAAATGAAGCAGGAATTGGTATCTTTAACTGATGAGTGAATGCTGCCAGCAAATGGATGTGGATCAGTTTCAGGCTGTTCAAGTGGAAAACACGGATTAAGGAGGATTTCTTAGGCATAGTTTATTCTGGTAATGGGTTCATCGTTTCTTTTAGAAATGGCATCAATCCCAAGATGAAACCCAAATAAAATCACTGAAATTTTGAGTTAGATTGGAAAGTGGAGAAGCTTGTACCAGCCCACTCAAGAAAAAAAGGCTTTTGGAACAAATTGGTACCACTTGAGATGAGATGAAAAATTCCCTTGACCATACAAAGCAGAAATCTCAGGTGCTGTATTGTGATATTTTAAAATTGAAGTTTGCCTCTTATTGTGTGGATATTGAAATATGAATATGGTTTTCCAATCTGTACATGTTCAATATTTCTTTCCTTTGTAAACAACAGATATTTTGCTATAGAGGGGATTATTCTGCCAGAATAAATATTGAAATATTTGAATGCAATGCTTAAGCTTTCAGGATCCTATGTCCTAGCCAGTTGTGTAGTAAATTCAGCATCTTCCCAGCTGCATCTATGGTTTGTGTCAGTGTTCACATCATCCTCCCTTCTGAGTAGCTACTGTTACTAACTCACTATTTTGCCGTCATAATTTTGCCTTGATAGGACTCTATATTGCCCTATCCCAGCTCTAATTCACAACATTTACTCATTGACTTCAAGTTCAACCAGCTGATTTTTTTACTTTCGTATCTCTGAGAAAGAAAATAAAATGAAAAACTAATTTTAAGGTCAGCAAACTGGGAGCAGCAGAGAGGGAGAGCAAAGAAACAGAAATCTTGATAGAGGGAACCATGGTGGGGTTAGAAAGAAACTTGGTGATACGGAAATATACCCTAGAACCCACAAGATAAGCCCAGCTTGAACTCCAAGCAATAATTGAGAGGGTGCCTAAGCAGGACTTCCCCTATTATCAATGAATGACTACCCTAATTGCCATTATAGAACCTTCATCCAGCAACTGATGGAGGCAGATTCAGTGATCCATAGCTAACCACTGGTCCAGGTGAAGAGAGGCAAGAGAGATTACAAAAGGGAAGGGATCAGGATTATGAGGAGGAAACCCACAGAGTAGGCTGTCCATTACTACTGGGAGCTTACTAACTCTGAAATAACAGCTGAGGAACCTTCATGAAATGGAATTAAGCCCACTGAATGTAGATGACAGTCAAATGGCATGGGCAGTTTGAGGAGCCTCTTGCACTCAGACCAGGTTTTATTCCTGGTGCGTGAGCTGGTCTCTTGGAGCCCAAACCCTGCTGGAGAACACCTTTCTCAGCCTTGATACTTGGGGGAGGGACTTAGTTCTTCCTCAACTGGATATGCCAGACCAAACTGACTCACCTTAGGATTCTTTGCCTCATCTAGAGAATGAATGAAGGGTTGGGATCGGGAGGGGGAGAAACAGGGGGAGGGCTGGGAGAAGGGGAGGGAGGAGAAGCAGTGGTGGGTATGAAAAAAATATAAGAAATTAATAAAAAATGGCCAGGAATTTAATTATGTGAAATTGTTCTGCTTGTAGTTTCTATACTCATACACAATGTGATGTACATAGTTTTCTATCATAATTATTAGTTTACATATAATTATATGTCCCCCCACACACTTCCTAATATCAACTAGTTTCTTCACAGAGAATGATTAATTTCTATTCACAGATGCATTGAGGACTAAGAAACAGGTTCAGAAGTGATTTAGAAGTTTGTACAGATACCTTTTTTAGAGTGCAGTATAACATACCATCTTAACACTCAGGCCTTTCCTTCATATTACTTCTTCCTCCTCCTCCTCCTCCTCCTCCTCCTCCTCCTCCTCCTCCTCCTCCTCCTCCTCCTCCTCCTTCTTTGACCATCACAGAGACAGGTCAGTAGCAGACCTCATTCAGTCTTCTCTTAGAGGAATAATTATGTCTGAATAATTTAAATTTAGTCATCAAAAACTTAGCCTCTAATGATAACATGTAACAAAGCCATGCACTAAAACATGTGACATTTAATGCTGAAGTGAAGTGTTTGGTTATTTGAACCCTGAGACACATAATTCGTTTGTAATACTGTTTTTCTTTTATATACTGCCACGTTCCTTCCTGTTTGCACCAGCCATATTACACTTGCATAAACATTTTAGTCCACATTGTAGTCTCTCCACTACCTTTAGGAAACCTTCCCGAGTATGTTCCTTTCCTATAAACTCATATCATTACCTTAGCCTAAGCACTTTCCCCACACTTGCACTTTGCACATTTCCTTTAACTTGTTTATACCCCTTGGCTTTTATGGGTGTGAAACGCACTCTTTCCACTACTATAGTACCACACTAACTGAACTGTTAGAAAGAGACAGTAACTGGTAATTACTAATTGCCAAGAATGAGTTGTTGATCACAATGACCAAGCAGTCAAGTGGGGTCTAAAGAAAAGCAGCCACATAGCTGAAAAGTTGAAGTCCTTCAAGGTTTGTTGTTCGCAATGTCTGCTCTAGAGAAGTTTTTATAATTGGTCCAAAGGTCTCATCACACTGAAGTCGAGGTCATCGTAGACTTCATTTATACCAGTGAACAGCATCAGCATTATCTGAAGCTTCAAGTTTCCATTCCATACATATGAAATCAGATATAAAGGTTTCTGTATTTCATAAGGTTCCACAAAAATCTAATACACAACTAACTTTGCTTATTTCCACTAATATATGCTGCATCAATACTGTAGAGCTATGTGTTGTTGGTATTATAAAGCCAAAAGACATACTATCTTCTAAAACTTAATTCTGATGAATAAAATTCAGACTTTTGGTTTATTTTCTCTGGATCTTACCCTGAAACTGTGGACGCCTTTTCAACTCTGGTGTATGTCACAGATCCATGACTCTAGAGCAGGATTTTTATTGATGACCATACATTAGAAATACCTATGGAGCTTTAACATATTCAGATGTCTGGCCTTCGACATGATCCCAACATAGTTGGTCTAAAGATGTTCTTTCTACCTAATCAAAAACCTTAGTCTAGAATGAAGTCTCTCATAAAAGAACGGATATGCTAATATTTAAATAAGATGAACTGGTAACTTGAAGTCATTGGTGCATGTAGGCTTTTCCATGTGGTGTGAGTGTGTGTGTGTGTGTGTGTGTGTGTGTGTGTGTGTGTGTGTGTGTGTGTGTGTAGTAGTAGTAGTAGTAGTAGTAGTAGTAGTAGTAATAATAGTAGTAGTTTGCCTGCCTGCAACCTGCAACCTGCAACCTGTCTGTCGGTCTGCATGAATACACAAATGTTGGGATATGTGATTAAGTAGATTGGTAGTGAGGTATGGAGATCCAAATGCAGCTTTCCCCGGAGTTCAAAGGAGCCTTAGCTGAGGACAAATGCACACAACTCAGGGCACTGCAAATATGTTCAAAGGGCTTTGTAAAATGGAGAGTGTGGATGAATAAAACTTTGTAGTACTTTCATTCAACTAAATTTTAAGTCCCTATTTGTACTGCTTTTGACCAATGGAATTAAAATTATTAAGAGATAATTATTTACAGATAGGTCTTTGTCTATGGAAAATCCTGGTATTTTATTTCTCTTCTGAAAAACAAAGACCTATAGCCAGATGCTAATTACTTTTATTCTCATTTTGGTGATGAATTTACTTAAATGTAGGGTTTTATGTTCTGGCTTCATTAATTCCCATTCTCTTTAATATCACCGAATCCTCCTTGAATAGATAAGTTTTTGATCCCTTCAGGACATCTATTAACAGTATATCGAACACTTTGCCTAGTGTGTCCTGACCCCAGTACTTAGCAGAGAAGTGGCTCTGGGAGAGAAATTGCTAAAATCAGCTCTCTTGGCTGTAATCAGCCTCTTTCTCCCTAAAGGAAAGATTGAAAGATGGGGGCATTTAGTTCTTCATTCAGGAAGTTGAGTTTCAATTCACCGAACCTAGAATTGAAAGCAATGACAAGCTTTTCTTGGAAGAGCTCTTTGTGTTGAATGACAGTTCCATGGAGACAATGATATAATAAGATGTTAAACTCTCTGCCATAGTCTCCTTCACCTAAGTCGAGAAGGAAATAAGCTTGTCAACAGTCCTCTGAGTGACTTTGCAAGATCTTCCAGGATTCACAACCAGCCAAGTGGCTAAAATCGAGAGTGCATTTTCCCCCTCAGGCTAAGCTGGTGAGAAACCCTGATTTATAGATTCCCTGCTGTGTCTTGCCTGGACTAGTGAAAGACAAAATTTTGAGAAAAAATGTCTCTTAACTCTCAGCGATAAAATTTCCAATCAATGATAAAACAATCACCCCAACTCCAGCGCTAAGTTACAGGCACAAACAGACATCCTCAGCTTTCATATAGGTGCCGGGGAACAATCACCCCAACTCCAGCGCTAAGTTACAGGCACAAACAGACATCCTCAGCTTTCATATAGGTGCCGGGGATTCACACTCGAATCCTCATCTTGCAAACCAAGTGCTTTTGACCACTGATCCAGCTCCATCCCTTAAATGCATTCATTCTATCTAATGAAGATATTGCTATTAGTATATACAAATGAACACACGTATTTCTTTTTATAAATGTTCCTGGTAAGGACACACATTTTTAATCAGTAAAATAGTCTTGAATTTTTCAGGCAACCTTGTATTTTTTGTTTGAACTTCTGAACATTTTAATTTGAAAAGAGGTGTGTGGGGGTGGGGCGTGGTGTGTGTGTGGTGTGTGTGTGTTCTGCTTTTCTTCTCTGCTCGCTGCTGCTAAGGTAACCCATTTTTATTTGACTTTTCTTCAGGAAAATTAAACAGAAGACAAATATCAATGCCATGACCAATATAGTTCATATGAATTCTTTCTCTCTGCTGACTACGTTATGGAGCAGGAGAAAGACTTTTCATATAAACCATCATAGATCTTTGAATTTGTATGTAAAACGGGCACTATTTCATCTCTGCTTTTACTGAGAAAAAAAAATCAAAGTCCCCTGTCCCTTCTTTAATAATGGATACTTTCAGAGGCCTTCTAAGGTCTTATTCCCCTGTCATGTTTAAAGGGCTTATTGTTTCCAGAAGAGCTTCAGTTGCTCCCTCTGGAGACTTGGCTGATCCAAAGTAATATTAATTCTGTGTGTCTCCCTCTCATCTGGACTCAGCTTCAAATGGAATATGTGAAATGAAAGGTGAAGGAGAGGTTATGTGGGCTGTCGTCCGCCATTGTGTCTGAGGCATCGACTGTGCTCAGAACAAATTAGGTGTCAGTCTGGTAAATCAGTCAGAAAGGCAAATCAGTTTATAGAAGACTTATCTGGTCTCTTGGAAGGTGCCATTATTCAGAATGCAGTTCTCTTTTCTTTCCATTTTTGGTAATTAGAAAAATAATCTGATATTTATCTGGTCACTTTTGTAGTTTCTTAGGTTCCTCTTTAATTCTTTGCTTCCCCTGAAAAGATGAAAATCTATTGCTTTAAAAGGCCTATTGCACTCTCAGGACCACTCAGATGGGATGTCTCATTAGTGTAGAGACCTTGGAAAGAGAACCAGGAAGGAGTGCGCTTTGCAAGGGGCGATGGAGAAAGAAGAGGGTGCAACTTAGCTGCTGGCTTTGAATGTGAAATATTTACAGAACAAAGAGAATACCTAGCAACAGGCAAGTGAATCTAGCTCTATGGAATTTGTTTGCATTTTTCAAAACTGTTCTATTCCGTTAGCCCTTCCTAGGTTTATATGGCAGAATATAGGGAATGTAGGCTATACCTTGGAATGTAGACATTTAAGTAGGTCTCACCTTTAGCCTTAGGTGAAAGAGGACTTGAGAATAAAGGAAGTCCTTAGAAGGAACTCCATTCGTTTTCTCTAATTTGAAGTAATATCTTCATTAGAATTTATGAAGCATGGGAAACCATAGAAAGGACTCTACTATGGAGCTTGAAGTTCAGTTACAGTAATCACAGAAATTGAGATAACTACATAATGTATTGGGTCATGTTATTCTTATCAAGAAATGGTGACTATTTCTCCTGCTAAAGCCATTAATATGTGGATAAATAAGAAGAAAGCATAACTAAATAAAACTGCAAATTAAATGCAATGTTATTCCAAAGGCCTGGTCCTTGCTCTTTCTGTTCCAGCCTTTTTCACAAATACGCATTGCTGGTTCTCAAAGTTCATTCTTCCTCGTCTGATTTGGTTTAATTCTTTCATATATTACGTCCCGACCACAGGTTCCCTTCCCTCTACTCTTCCTCATCCCTCTCCCTGACCCTCCTCTCCCCCCTATACCCACTTCTTCATTTGTCTTCAGAAAAGAGCTCAAGCCTCAAGCTCAAGGAATCTCAACCAAATATGGCATAAGTTACAATAAAACTAGATACAAACCCGTATATCAAGGCTGGATGAGGCAACCCAGTAGGAGGGGAAGAGTCCTAAAAGTATGCAGAAGAGTCTGAGACACCCCCATTCCCAGTGCTACAAGTCCCACAAGAACACCAAGCTACATATCCATGATATATAGAGGTCAGACCCATACAGGCTCCCTGGTTGTCACTTCACTCTTAATGTGTCCCTATGAGCCCTGCCTGGTGGATCTGTGGGTCATGTTCTTGTGGTGTCCTTGATTCTTCTGGTTCCTACAATTCTTTCTCCCCCTCTTCTTTAGGATTTCCTGAGCTCCACCTAATGCTCGTTGGTGTATCTACACCTGTTATTATCAGTTACAGGATAAAGATTCTGATGACAGTTATCCTAGGCTCTGGTCTATGACTATAGCAGTAGATCATCAGGAATCATGCCATTGGTTTTTTTTTTTTTTTAAAGGGGGGTCTTATTGGTTTTTGTTTGTTTGTTTATTTGTTTTTACCAGTTGTGTTTGGTTCTATTCTGGGTCTCTGGTCTATCATGCCTCTGGTTCCTGACACTCCAGGCTATGTTACATGTAGGCTCCTCTTGTGGCATGCATGGGTCTCAAGTTGGACCTGTCATTGGTTGGCCATTCCCACAGTTTCTGTGCCACCTTTACCCCAGCACATCTTGTAAGAAGGACAAATTGACAGTAAAAGGTTTTGTTGGGTTGGTGTTCTAATCCCTCCACTTATTGGAGAAGATGGCTGGTTCATGCTCCATTTCCTCCATTACTAAGAGTCTTTACTGGAGTCACCCTCTAGATTCCAGGGAGTTTCCATTACACTAGGTTTCTACCTTGCTTCAGAAATGCCCTCCACTTCCAGTTCTCTCTTTCAGTACTCTCTCTCCAGTCCCTCTCCCTGATACCTGATCCCTCCAATTCCCATCCCAACTTTCCCCTAGTATATTTCCTCTTCCCAAGGAGACCCATGTACTCCTTTGAATCCTCCTTTTTACTTAGCCTCTCTGGGTTATAAATTGTTGAATGATTATCCTTGACGTTACAGCTAATATCCATTTCTAAGGGAATATATACCATGCCTGAAGTACCTCACTTAGAATGATTTTTTCTAGTTCCATACATTTGCCTGCAAATTTCATGCTGTTGCTTTTTGACAGCTGAGTAATACTCCATTGTGTAAATGTACCACATTTTCTTTATTCTTTCAGGGAGGGAAATCTAGGTTGTTTCCAGTTTCTGCCTATTGTGAATAAATCTGCTTTGAACATAGTTGAGCGCATGTCTTTGTGGTAGGATGGAACATCTTTTGGGTATATTCCAAAAGATTATATAGTTGGGTCTTGAGGTAGATCAATTCCCAAATTTCAGCAGATCCACTATATTGATTTCCAAAGTAGCTGTACAAGTCAGTACTCCCACCAGCAATGGAGGGGTATTCCTCTTGCTCTGTATCCTCACCAGCATGAGCTGTTAGTGGTTTTGTTTGATCTTATCCATCTGACAGGTGTAAGATTGAATCTCAAAGTTGTTTTGATTTGCATTTCCCTGATGGCTAAGGATGTTGAATATCTCCTTACTCGTGTCTCAGTCTGCACAGGTTCTGACTGGCTTGGCCTACACTTGAGCAGTGGATATCTTCCAGAGGTGAGTGCAGGGTCACAGCAGTGGATGTGAACCATAGGGTGAAAAAGGCAGGCCCCTAAAGCTTTGGCTTCAGAGTGCCTCTTACTACTGCTGTGCCTTTATATGTTTGCCACTGCCATTTTTCTCTGGGATCTGGTATGGTGTGGATGGGTGTGGGGGGATCCGCACTGCCTTTAATGTTGTATCACTATCTTATGAAAATATCCCACTTTACTGAGTATTTTTACTTGTGAATTATTATGAAGGTGGTTTCCTCTTAAGCTGTAATGTGTAATTGAAGTAATAATTTTATATAATAATAGTGGTAGTTTAAATAGAATTTTGATGATTAGGGGTTTTTAACAAATATAGTAGGGGATTATTGTAAAGGTTATTTTAGTAAAACAAATAATATATAAATGTAGAAGATAACGCTATAGAATACAGTGTTGCTCCCACCTTTAATAAAGCAAGGGTAGAAAATAGGTTAGAAAATAGGACCAAGGAAGTGTCATGCAGCTAGGATTTATGAGTTTCTCCTGAGGAGCCATACATACTGTGGTTTAGGTTATTAATTAAGGAAATGATTGAGTCCCAGAAGCTGGGCTAGCTCAAGTTTGTTTGTTTTTTTTAATTCTAATGTTGGGTTGGGTGATGTGTTCATGGGTTTCAGTGTGCATCATAGCTACAAATAATGACTTAAGATTAGCTTAAGAATTTTGTTACTGGATTTGAGATAGAAATCTTGGGGAAAAATTAAAAGCTTAGAAAAGCATACTTTTAATAGCTGAATGAGGGACCCATTGAAATCAAGAAACAAAAACAATGGCAGCCTGGCTATTGCTAGCTGACGTTCCTTTCTTGCTAGGGTGTGTTGGTGATCAAAGGCTATGGTTAACTTCTTGTGCCCAATTCTGACCTCAGCTTCCTGATACAAAGAAGCTGTTGATGAGTCTGAGGACTTCAAGTAGAGCTAACCGGTTGTTTTTCATACATAGAAGATCCTTTTAAGTTTTTTTTTAATAAGATTACCTTTTGAGTTAAATAACAAAGTGATTATTCTTTCTTTAGAATCACAAAATGAAGCCTGTCAGTAAAAGAGCTGACAGATAAAAATACCTCGCCTGCTTACACTCTGTTAATCTATAACAAATTGCTTGGATATGGATGTATGTGGGTTCTTTGGATGATTTGTTCTCCACCTGTAATACCTAAGATGTGCAATCATGTAAGGGAAAGAGGAAATGTTGTTTTTTTACTTGCATTCATTGTAACCATTCACTTAAAAAATAGAATGTGACCACATTGAATTTTTATATTGATTGAAAAAATTGCTGGGGTATATAAGCTGTCAGAGAAAAAATAAAGAAGTGAGAAAGAAGACATCAGGAAAGAAAAAAAATAAACATCAGGTAGAAGAAAAGAATTTTAAAAAATTAGTGGAATAAGTAACAAAAAGAATAATATAATGAACTAAGCTTTGGCCCTCAGAAGTATCCTTGTGTGTCTGTTCCCAGCATCTCCTCTTCGGTCTCTGCCCTGCTGAAAGCTTTTCACTCGTCAGCATCGTAGGTGAGCTCCTGACGTATTGGAGTGTGCATGTGTATGTGTGCTTCCCTTTCTTGCCAGCCACAGAGGATTAAATTTTACTTCCTCAGATAGAAAAGTCAATTGAATAATTAGTCCGCTGACTTGGTGGCTCCCCTTCAATTCTTGAGCTGCTGAAGGCTGGCTCTTACAACAGGAAGTCCTTAAACTTCCCGTTTACCCCAGTAGTATTAAAACTTGCAGCATCTTCAAGCCCGAGTCACCGTACCAGGGAAATATCTTCTAACTTGGCACGGTTTTTTATTGAAATGTCCTCCTTTACCTCTGACAGGTAGCCTGAGTTAAATACAATGCAGAGGAGATATGGTTTACTGATGGGAACAGTAACATTCTCTTCTTATTATTTAGAATAGTTATATTAATTTTATGTACCAACCACATATCCCCTTCTCATACCTCCTTCTGCTAGCCCCCCAGTCTTCCCACCCCTGACCCACCCCAGGCTCCCATCTCCTCTGAAAGGGTAAAGCCTCCTGTGGGGAATCAGAAAGGCCTGCTACATTCACTCGAAGCAGGACCAAGCCTATCTCCCTGCCTCAGGCTGAGCAAAGCATCCCACTAGGTGATTAGCTCCAAAAAGCCAGCTCAGGGCAGTTACATTCTAACTAGGGAACGTAAGGTCAAATACTCGGCAGCCATCCAGATAAAACTAATTGAGGCTCCTTTATTTCTTTTCTACCTTGGCCTGAAAGGCCAAACTAGCAACCTTATCGAGAAAATTCCGTTTGAAGCCAGGTGAAAGGATGAAATCTAGACTAACGCAAAGTGTGCCTTTATGATATTAGATGCCTACGCTGCCATCTGGAAAGAGCAAGGACTATTAACACACAGCAGCTCACCTATTATATTAGCAACATATCCTAAATTTACTGTAAAGCCTTCTGTTTCCCAAATAAACCACAGTTGTCCACTGCAAGAGCCATACAAGGATATGTCTCATAGTGCCCAAGTAAGTAAGTGGGCAAGCAGGAAAAATGCAACCTTACAGATCCCTTATTCTGGCATTGCTCACTTCAATGGTAGATGATGTGTAACCTAAGTCTACACCCAGGAATAGGCGTTGACTCTAAAAACAAGAGGCACCAAAGCAGAGCACGGTTTTATATGGAAAATATAATACTATTACCCTTAGTGCCTATAATGAAAAATAATTAAGAAAATACATGGCTCATTTCACTCATGGAGAGCTACCATCTTAGAAATGGCAACTTAATTGTTCCTAGGACAGGGACTGATCATCACAGTTATTTTTTTTTAATTATGTCAGGCTCATACTATCTTTATGCAAAAGAATTCTGCCCATCTCTATCTTCTGCCAATGTTTGGACTAATCAAAAGGAGACGCACTTATCCAGGTAACGACTTTACTACTTTGTTGATGTGTGTGGATGCCTTCCCTCCTTGGAATAAAAGAGGTGTTGAAGTGGCAATGTCTTTCCTAAAGTTGTATCCCAATCTTGCTTTAAACTGATGAGTTTTCTGCTTCACTTCATCCTCTTCACCATTTGCCTACCAAAATGTATCACCACTATGTCTTTAAGAGAATTATTCCAATGTTTGTCCTCCCTTACTCTTTACAGAGGAACCATGTTTCATTCTTTATGTCACAGCTTGTCTAGTTTATGCCTAAGTCCCAGGGAAAATAAAATTTTCCCTACACACTGTTAGGAAGTCAGAGTCTTGTTAAAATTAAAAGGACAAAATAAACTATTAAGCAAACCTTAGCAAACTTTTAGCAAGAAGTATATCCACATACACATGGATAACACACACACATTCGAACTCACACAGATAAACACATATGACTAAGGCTTAATGATGTGAGAACCTATCACATTCATTGGAGTTGGAACAGATCTAAAATTTAGCACCAAGACCATTTGAGTTCTTGTATGTAGTGTGCTTCCTCGTGCTAGATATAGTCTTCGATTCTAAGGCCAATCAGAGAACCCCAAACATAATAAGTTTAGGGCAACTATAATAAATTCTAAAATGGAATAGAAATAGCATTTCAATCCACAAATATTCGGCCCCAAAGATTGCTGAGTGTGTGGACTTGGTCCCTCTAAAAACCTGGAAAGGCAAATCTCCAGAACCGTTGGGTCCTCAATGAAGGGAACTTAGAAAGTGGCTTTGAGCATCTGGAGGCTGATAAATTATTAGAAACTAACAACTAGATTCATATCCCAGAATAAAAATAGTGACCTCAAAGCAAGAGATCCCGCCAGAATACCTACAAATGAATACTCTTTTTCTCTACAAACAAAGGCAAATAATCCCCTAGTAACTGTCAGATTGCTTACACCATAGCAATCATGCTACTATTGCACAACTGGGCACATCTTGCCTGCCCATTGCTATAGTTCACAGGCTCATAGTTGAATAAGACTGATAACTTTTCTTCACCAGCCTTTCCAGCATTTGGAAACTTGACCAGCATAGAAGAAACTTTTAGCTCAGATCCAGTTTGATTCCTCTATGTCCTGAAAGAAAAATGTGTGATGTCTTCAACAATATGATCTTTCTATCTAGTTCTGGTGAGAGCCCAAGAGCAATGGTAATAGCCTGTATTGTATTGGGGGCTTCTGTGGTCTCCCTAAGCAACAACTCATAAATATAATCACACCTGGCACTGGGATTTTGTTCTATAACCTATGGTTTCTGGAATCACCTCAAAGTTTTTCTTTTTACAGTATAATTTTAAGTAACCTCAAGGCAGTAAGATCTATGTGAATTCACACATTCTTGGCTTTTACTAAACACACTGTCTCTCTTCTGATGCCTTTCATTTCACCCTCATCCCAGTTCAAACCATTTAACCTCCAGTTTTCCTCCATCTTCTTCCATATCATGTTACTCCTTTTCTTTTAAAGCCTCTTTCCCCTGTCACCTACCAAATTCACCCCTTATAGCTCTCTGTCCTTCAAAGGGACATCAGCATAAAAATCTAAAATTTTTGAAGTGAGATCTACATATGAGAAAGGATTGCAATGTGTCTTTCTGACCCTAGCTTGACTTTATCTATTGGTTTTTTAACTTCCATTTTGCTCCCAAATTTTGTAATTTTACTTTTATTTACAAATGAATAAACTTCTATTGTATATATACCACAATTTCATTATCTATTTATGAGAACATATCTCTATAGCAAGGTATCCAATCTTGTGTGTGTGTATCCAGAAGTGGTTGGTCTGACTGAATCACAACACTTCTTATATTTAGCTGAGAATTCCCATGATAAATTCCATACTAACTTTGTAAATGTACATACCTCCTACATACAATGTTCAGGAAAAATTGGTGAATAGATTATAAGTCCTAGAGATGCAGAATTCTTGCTTCTAGATAGTGTACTCTAGAAATGTAATGGAAAATGCACCCGTGAAATCTCAACTATTTGGGTCCCTGAATGAGACTGGCATAATGATAACACTGATTGATGTGCAAGTGTGGACAATGGAAATCCTATATGGTTCCACCTCTCTACATGAAAGTAGTGTATGGCTACTGAGAAAAAGAGAAACAGTTTCCTCCAAGTATGAGATCCCTCACAGGTTTTTCCATTCCTAAGTGGTCATCTCTGGATGCATGCACATACAAATAAAGATAACTAGACACAGTAGGTTTTATATACCACATAAGCATGCACATACACATATGCATATCTATATACATACGTGTGTGAGTGTCTGTGTGTATGCATGTTGCAATAATACAGATTGTGAACTTGTGAGTGTAGGGAACATGGAAAGAGCTGGAGTGGGTGGAAGTGATGTATATGGCAGTGTATGAAGTTATCAAAAATGTTCAATAGCTTTCTTTATGCTGTAGAGAAGATTATTTTATTTCATGGGGTCCCTTTTGTCAATTTTGGTCTTATTTCATGAGAAACTAGAGACCTTTTCAGAAAATACTTATTGGAGCTTATATAGTAAAAATTATTTCCTACTTTTTCCTCAAGCATTTTCAGAGTGTCAGATTTTATATTGAGGTCTTTGATCCATTTGGAGTAGATTTTTGTGAAGGGTGAAAAATAGGAATCTAGTTTTATTTTTCAACATTCGTCAAATGTCATATGTGAACCATATGTCCAGTTTCATTATATGTGTCTGTATTTGTGCCCATACCAAGCCATTTTTATTGCTCTGAAATATAACTTGAAATCAGGTATGGTGATACTTCTAATAGGATTATTTTTGATGAGGATTACTCTGGCTGGCTATAATCTTTTGCACTTTCAAATATATATTTTTAGATTTTATTTTTCTGAAAAAAAATGGCACTATAACTTTGACTGGTATTTCAATGGATTGGATGTGTACACCACTTTTGACAGAATGATCATTTTCCACAGTAACAATCCTATTAAACTGGAGCACCGGGGGTTATTCTGTCTTCTAGTATCTTCATAAATTTCTTTCTTCGCTATTTTAGTTTTTATTGTAGACTCCTCCACATCACATTTTTAGCTAGGCTATTTTCTAGGTATTTTATTTTGTTTGGGAACATTATAAGTGGACTTGCCAAGTGATTTCTTTCTCTATGTGTTTGCTATTGGTATATAGGAATACTGCTGATTTTAGAACGTTAATTTTGCATCTTATCACTTTGATGAAAGTGTTTATTAATTCAAATAGTATCCTGGTAGAATCTTTAAAGTCTTTTATGAATAAAATTATATCAAATGAGCCAGTAAGCACTGTTTTCCTGTGGTTCCTGCATCAAGCTTTGGCCTTGGGTTCATGCTTTGTCTTTCCTAGATGATGAACTATAAAGTATGGGATGAAATGAACACTCCCTTACCCAAGTTGTTTTTGGTTTATGTTTTATCACAGCATCTGAAATCAAACTAAAAAAGATCAGGTGTATTTCCTTGGTTTTTCATTGTATGCAATTTACTTTTGCACTGGAATCTACCCATCTAGGCTTAGAGCATGGGTTAACTTTTTGTTGTGCTGTAGTGTTTTATTTTTATATTATTTTTAATTTTTAAAATTTTAACTCATGTATCTGTGTTTATGTTTGAACATGTGTGCCATGTGTATGTAGTATTGAAGAATAGGGCATTGAAGTCCTTGGGACTGGAGTTACAGGTGGTTGTGAGCCCCTTGATGTGAATACTGTGATTGAAACTTCGAAAGTACTCTCAGCCGCTGAGCACTCTCCCTCCCCCTCCCCCCCTCCATGTCCATCTCCCTTTCCCTCCCCCACCCCTCCCCTCCCCATCCCCCTCTCTCCCCACCTTGTTTTAATTCAGGTTACCATTCTTCTTTCATTTGAGGTGTTTGCAATGTCATTCAAGGTAGCAGCTCTACCCTCGACCCCCACTGAGATGGAGTAGTGGTTATATCTAAGCTGCACAGTGATTGTGTTATCCATAAAATCACTAGATCCCCTGTTGCTATAATCAAGGAGACCCACAACCCATATCCTTTATAAAATGAGTCTTTTCTCCCTGCTAAGTGGAAAAATTCTAATTACTTCATCACTGTTAGTAACTGAAACTGAAGGAAAATGTTCTTCAAGTATCATAGTTTATTATGAATAGCACTTTGTACTAGAGAAAGTTAAAAGGCTTTAGAAATAGCCTCAAAATGAATGAATTTTTTGCCCCTCCCCTCAAATGTAGTTGACATTTGCTCTCCCCGTGTTTCTCTTCCTGAGGCTTGTCTAGAAGAAATATGATTACAGATGATCTATCCATGAAATCTCATTAACCAGTTTAAACCGACCCCATATTTGGATACCGAAGAATACCCAGTCTCTCATTTCATGGTCTTAATAGGAATTTAGTAGTTAATAAGATCTGGACAGGGTTTACATGGTCTAGAAAACAAAACATGTTTAAAAATGTTTTGCTGTGTAAATAAATTCCAAATAAGTGCCTCATACTTGTTTTTGTGGTCAAACTCATGAATCCCTCTATGAGCACATCTCACCCTCCAGAGTTTCATTCTTAGCAGATCATCTAATGCCTACGCCTCAATTATAAGCTACACAGACTATTGATGAAACAGAAGGGAGCAGTTTAATACTTTGCTTATCTCAGTTATAGAAAAGCCAATCTGGAGGACCTTTAATAGTGCTGCAGGAAGAAAAACCAAAAAAAAAATGTATTGAGAATTTGAAGTTTGGCAGGTTGGGTCTATAAAAGTGGGAATTTGATTAAAATTGATTACTGATACTATAATAGGGTTGGTGAAAGCAATGAGGTATGAATTCTCCTGAAGTATGAAACTTTTGTGGAAGTTGTCCTTATGAACAATTGTTTGTCTGCATAAACATCTGCTAGAGAAAATGATATTATACAAATGAAGACATTGAAGTAGTGAGGTCATGTTAATTTAGTTTCCAGTTTGGCTCAGGGCAACAGATTCAGTCTTCAGTGTCCATCCTACACAGAGGTTTACACTATTTTGTTCTCAATATTTCTCATTCCATGGACCACCAAGTTCACTTTATATGACACCATGACCCTATGCTTTCACTTAAATTTAGTCTAGAACTCTTGCTTGCCAATAAAGAATTTGGTTTTGATAGAGACGATGAATTATTTTTATGGCATAAGAGTATATAAAGTTTTAAAAAAGAAGCCTTTTATGCTAAGTTAAATGGGAATTGGCTAGGTATGATAAGGACTTTATGTCTGAATGGAATAGAAATTAATGAAAATGTGTGCCTTAGGTATTACCACTTAATTTGTATAATCCCAAGCATCTGAATGACTGCCTTCAGGTTAGATTCTTCATAACTACAAAAGAAACATTTTAGATCATTGCTTCTTCTGTCTCTAGTATGGTATGTTAATGATTGATAACTTTCCATGGAAACACTGAAACATTATTTATCTATTTATAATGGTTAGTCACAGCAGCAGCAAAGTCCCGCTAAGGGGAAACTGTCCTTTTTCTCAAAAGAATGAAAACCTTAAGGGGAGACCTCAACTTCCGGGTATGTAAGTCAATGACCTAGGCGAGGGGCTTCCTCTGAGGAAAACAGGACCACCTCTAGATAGATGTGCTCACCGTAAGCCACCCTAAAGAGAAGGGAGGCATAATTAGCCATTAAGAGAGAGAGTGTACTTTTCCTTCCTAGAATTCCTAGTCTCTAGAGCAGTCCTGCCAGGCACTCTGAGGCTGGGATAAGTCTGCCCATCTTTCAGAGTCCTGACTCAGAAAGCCATAGCTTTCCCATTTTGTTCTTTTACTGACACTCTCTCTTTCGGTGTTGCCCGAAGTTCAAGTGAGCTTTTTCTGATACCTTGAGCTTTCTAATCCATCCATGAAGCTCCTCCCAACTGTGGGGTTCTTAACTAAAGTATGAGTGAACTCCATTCTAGCTTAACATACACATGGTAATTTTTTTTTTCATTTTAACATTCTCCTCCAGAAACTTTTGAGATTACAGTTTGGCTGCCCTGAGGTTATTCTTTAAACTTGGATAAAATAATTCTAGAACCTCCGCTTGAATTCATTTTTTGAAATTAGTATACTAGCGAATCTAAAAGCCCCCAAAAAGGACTGCAATTTCTTCATTCTCATAAGGCCACTCTACTGGGATGGCCCCGAATTCATGGGAAGAGAAGTTATTCTTAAGAACAGACATGCAGTGATAATTTGTTATGAGATTATATCTTAATTATTGAAAGAATAACCAAGTAAACATCAAGGTTCCTTCATTAAATTCTGATAGTCTCTATAAACATCTGACATAGTTCATTAACACCTTAAAGAAAGAAGATTCCTTTACACTCAATTTCCAGGAAATAAATATTGCATGTGGGATTTCTATTTCTATTTTTTCCAGTTCAAAAATAATGATGTGGATAAAGTAAAATCTAATATGATGTGGCAATTGTCAATACAACAGTTGCAGCAGTAAAACTATGTAGGTGACCTTATCAGATGCATAGTGCCTACCACGTACTCTAGCTTGTCTGAATTTCAACTCATCTCTGCTTCATGCTGTCTGTCACTGTCTTGCAAATACATTTTAGAAGTCTACTATCAAAACCACAGATGTGCCATGCAGAGTTCTATCTCACTTTAGAATGCCAACTATGTACTAGGCAATTACTTTTATAGCTCACTTGTCTTGTTGCTGATTTTCATGAGATCCCTTTGCATTTTTCTTCAGTTAGGATAATGTCAGCTGTGGGTTTGTCATAGATAGATTTTATTACATTGAGATAGTGTCACTCTGGTTACTCTGGTTCTATTCTCTCTAGGACTTTTATGATGAAGTCATGTTAAATTTTGCCAACTCTCTTTCTGCATCTATTGAGTTGATCATATGATTTTCATTTTTAAGTTTATTTATATGATTGTTTTTTACATTCATCAACTTACATATGTTCAACCATCACTGGGAGAGAGACAGCATGATCATAGGTTATGATCTATTTGACATATCCTATATTTTGAGTCTATGTACATCAAGGATGTTGACCTTTATTCTCATTCTCTCTCCCTCTCCCTCTCTCTTTCCCTCACCCTATTCACCCCTCTCTTTCTCTCTCTTTCTGTGTGTGTTATGTAATTTTGATATTGAGTAATACTGGCCTCATCAAAGGAGTTTGGGAGTGTTTTGTTTATTTTCTTTCTTTTTTTTTTTTAGTAATTTAAGAAGTATTGATTGCTTCTTGGAAAGTCTGGTAAAATTCTACTGGAGTCCAGCTGTAACTTGTCTTTTTTTTTTTTTTTTTTGAAAGACACTTTATTATTGTTTGAATTGCTTTGTTTGGTATGGGTCTATTTAAATTGTTTATATATTATTTGTTTAACCTGTTAGATCCAAATCACCCTCCTTCCCAAATGACAGTGCTAGTGATAATGTCCTCAACAGAACTTTGACTGGACAGATAAATGGATTCTTATTGAGTAACAGAGTCCTAAACATGATGTTAGTTTACCAGGAACCTCCCTTAATCTGCCCTCAAAGGTCAACTGTCTTGATAAGTACATCTAGTCCCCAGTCAATCCAAACAGCCTATATCAGCTCCAAGACCCCACACCATTGAACATCATATAAAATCTGCTTGTCCTTCTACTATTGTGCTCTTCTCTGTTCTCTGACCCCAGAGACAGCCTTGTCAGGTTGATCCCCAATAAATCTTTCTTCCTATCCATGGAGTGGTCCAATTCAGTGATTTCACTTTACCTTCATCTGGTGACAAAACCCAGACAAACCCTGGACCTCACTCTCATAATGAAACTAACCTACTGATTTGGACCCTTTAATGTACCGATCATTCTCCACTGGGCTGATTTTGTGGTCATGAATTCTTTTAGCTTCTTCCTGTGATAGAAAGTTTTTCTTTTCCTCCAACTATAGCCTATAGTTCTGGGCTGAGCAGTCAATGGCCTGGCATCTTTAGTGTTTTATAACCTGCTGTACAATGACCTAGGCTCTTCTGAATTTAAATTTTCTATTGATGAATCACTTGTTAATCCGGTGGGTTTGACTCTATATGTAACTTGTGACTTTTCTCTCACAGCTTTCAAAATCCTTTGTTTTGTGTATTTTGTGTTTAAACTGTAAAATGACAGATAATTATAAAATGGAGTTTCCTTACTTGTCCTGGGCACTTGGTGTTCTCTGTGCTTCTTGTATTTCATAAGTAGCTCTTTACGTAGTTTAGGAATGTTTTCTTCTATAATCCTGTGGAAGATCTGGTCTATGCCACTGACTTGGGATTCATCTCCTTCTTTTATGCCTATAATTCATAGGTTTGGTGTTTCAAGTTCTCCCACAGTTCCTGCATAGTCCTTTCATCCTTATGTCTTATTGTTATTGTCTCTCATATTACTTGTTTGTTAGATCAATTCCTCTATTTTATCTTTACATTTTAATCATCTATTTTCTGCCTGATCCATTTTACTACTAAGGTGTTTTATGATTAAGTGATTGATTTTGTCTTTATTTGGCCTGAGTTTTCTTCAATATTTCTTTCTCTTTGTTGAATTAACTTTTCAAATTTTGAATTACATTTATTATTTTACTAAACTGTAACTTTGTATTTTCTTGGACTTCACTCAGCAATTTATTCCTATTTTCTTCAAATTTACTTAGACTTTTTTGTGTTCTCCTTAACCTCTTGGATTATTTGATCTTGATTTCAACTATTCATTTAAATTTTATGTTGTAGTTCATTTAGGTAATTCTCTTTAGAGAATATTTTTATGAGACTAGTTGTCTTTAGAAAAGAGATGTATTCTTGCATTTCATATTAGTTCTATCTTTGGCAATGGGGACTGGGCATGCAGATTTATTGTGTGTGGATCTAATATGAGATTCTATCTTGCCTCTATGGAGTGGGAGTTTTGTTATGTTTCTCCTGTTGCCCTAAATTGATTAACTTCAGATTAATTAGGAAGAGTTTGTTGGTCAGTCCTTCAAGTATTGTTCGTTGTTGGTTTTGTTTTGTTTTGTTTTGTTTTGTTTTGTTTTGTTTTGTTTTGTTTTGTTTTGTTTTGTTTTTACTGGAAAGACTAGTGTGATTCCAATTTAATGACAACTGAGAGTATGCCTGAATGCAGCTCACTGCTGGACCTGAGAAGGGAAGAGGGGCAGAGGACATGAAATACAGACAGCCTCACTGAGGAGGCACATGAAAGTGAATGTGGCTTCTGGTTGGACCCGGGTATGAAAAGAGAGCATGGTACAAGGGACCAGGTAGACTCACTAGGAAAGGATGTAAATATATCTTTCACTGCAGCCTATAGGGTATCATGTCAACAAAACTCCATTTCTTCACTACCACTTAGCTGTCCTTGTGTTCACTCAGAGGAAATACATTGAATAACTACTATGAGTCATAATAGCTACAGCCATGGTAGCACATTGCTGATTTCCAACAGAAGCTTATTCAGACTCACAGATCTTAATTCATGATGATACTTTGAGCTGTGAGTAATAAATGGCTGACTTGAAATCTGCTTGAAGCACAGTAGGCAACCTTGAGGCCATGAATATTGTTTTTAATCATTCTAACATGATATTGTTTTGAGCACTGAAAAGTGAACAAAATGTTTCTATTTCTAAGTGTTTAGCTCTCCTGTAAGAAAAGAAAACACATTTACTACTCAAGGGTCATATTTTTTTTCCTTTAGAAATTATAAAGTCAGAAATAACAAAAGACTGGCTGAAGTCACTGATTAGAATATATGATTGGCTACACATGAATTGATTTCTAATGTGTAGTATTTTATTCCATATCATTGCTGTTCTCCAGTAAAGATATTCTTACAGGAATAACCATTTATGACCGCATTTACACCAGTGTGTTATGTTACTCAAAAGGTGGGAATGTTTACAGGAGAATAAATCACCATTGGCATCATTTGCTCCTTCAAAGTGTGTACTTTGGATGAAGACAAAATCTGAGAGATAAAATTCCTGCATGGTTTTCCTATTTCTGTCATAATTCACTTTTCATCAAAATAGTGTCACTTAGTTCTCCATCATTGTAAAAATAAGATGTGTGCTGCTACTCCATGGATATGTTACTTAAATATCCTTATGATGCTCTTATCATGTGTTCCATGGATACGGTTGAATTTTAATAATTTCTCTTAATGATGCTAAAGAACCCCAAGTCACCCTATTGTCATAGAGTAACCACGTGTAAGAAAACTGAGAAATTACACACTAGCTTCATCTGAAAACCAGTAAATAATAAAGATAATTCAGAAAATAAAGTTTTTGTCATCTTGGTTACTTCATTCTCCATTCTCCAGGCCATATTGTACAAAAATGGGCTGATGAACAGGCAGCTGCTAAGTGGTGAGGAGCTAAGAGAACACAATGCTGACTGTGACCCTCCAAATTTCATTGTGCTCAGGCTTGAGATTTTTATCATCTCATTTATTACCTAAATAGCAAATCCTTTTCCTAATGGACTTCATGACAAATTATAAGGGCATATTAATCTATTTCTATAATAATTTATTACTCTTTTAAATAACAGTTAAGAAAAATAAAGTTTGAGGCTTAGGATTTAAAAAATCCAAAGTTAAATTATGGAGATAGAATTATAAATGTGTGTGGGGTGGGGGAGTGGGGGTGGGGTGGTGCACTATATATAGAAAGAGAGATAGACAAATACATAGAGTTGGTATAAGAGAATTGGTAATAATAGGGGATATAAAGCAATTTAAAACTGCTGGAGACCTCTGCATAATTTTTATTATTGCTTAGTGTGTTTATTTGATCTGTTTATTTGAATTTCTTTAGCATTATAGAAATACCTATGAATTGCCCAGTCATTTAGAGAATTTTCTCTTTACAATGGATGGATGGAAGGATGGATGGATGGATGAATGGATGGATGGACAGAAAGTTTGCTCCTTTTAAACAACAGAAAATCATTTATTCATTCACTTAACCTGTATACTGCACATTGCCAGTAACACTAAGGACCCTGGAATAAGTATATTCATGCTTATGGAGTTTTATTTCTAATTCAAAACTCATACAACATATTTAAAAATAAAAATGTATTTATAGATGGGAACATTATCACATTTCAGCTCACCTCTTTGAGAAAACTAAATTTCTTCATCATAAGTATAATATCCTCTCTTCTTCTGACATTAAGAATATTTCCCAAACACAAACTCTGCTATTCATGAGATAAGATTTCACTTTACTTTTCTTGGAAGAGACACATCAATCCCTGTTAGCTGATCCCTAAGGTTCTTAGTAAACAGAATGTAGAATAACTAATAGAATACCAAGGAAAAGCAAACAAACAAAAAACCTCATGTGTCAAAATATCTCCTGGTGGCTCAGCACCAATCCCTGAAATTTTATTATTTATCATTTGAAGACACTGTATTTAATATGTTTCATTAAAATAGTAAAGTGCAGAGCACTGTTAAATTGTTTACCTATTTCCTGTTACCCACAGGCTAATGAATATAAAATCCATGCCAAAATGACTCCAGGGTCAAGCACAGGATCAGTTTTAGGATCAAAGAGAGCGTACTGAGGAAACTCAGTGCACTGACAGTCTTCATCAACCTAGTACTTTTCCCATGAACAACTCACTTTCTAAAACAAATGTTTAATGTTAAATGAATTCTAAAGTTAATTCCCACTTTCTATTCCAAGTTTATTTGTGTTCAGATCATATTTGATGAGAACAAGAACAAACTTGAGGGAAGATAGATAGCTTACTTGACATTTTCTGCAGAACCCAGGACTGTCATGAAATTATCAGGAGCCTGAGTCAAAATAGATGACAAGCCGGGACATATCTCAAGTTGACGCTGAAGAAGAGGCCCCTTCTGATACAATAGAGTGATGTTAAACTCCACATATCAAACTAATAGTTTTGTCTATTTATAGTATGCAGTGAAATTCTTCAAGGAGACCTGACTTGACTCACTGATGATAGTTATGGCGGCTACAACTCAAGACATCTGCAGTCATGTAATGGGAAACCCATTCAGAAGCCTGATTAATCTTTGCCTTTTGGGATATGATTCTGAGGCATGAAAATAGAAATTAATGAAGAAGTTTCCAGAGATAAATGTGCCAGCGTGGCACCAGCGGAAAGACTAGCAATCCTCAGTTACATGATCTTCATTCAGTCAAGGCAGCCAAGGGAGCATAGCCTGAAAAGCTTGAGTTTTACAAACTTGGGTGAGGCAGGCACAGTGAGGATGACCCAAAAAGGTCACAGTGGACCTGTCTTACTTACTTTCCCTCTTGCCCTCTGAATCAGTCAACAGGGGACGACGGCACCAGCTCCCCTGCACGTCCCCTCAAGTAAGTCTTTCCCAAATAAACCATTTCCTTCCTTATAACCAGTCATGTGCCTTTGTATAATCTATTGTAAAGAGACACATGCTGTAGAAACTTTAGCATTGGCCCTGTAGGCTCACATCGGTACCAGCCTTGGGAACAAAGCCTGAGTTTCCCGTTGCTTATGCTATTTACATTTGCTCTCTTTAAAGCACCCTAACTTAGAAGTTAAAATAATATTGAGTTATCAGTTTGCCCCATTAAGTGCCGTCTCGTTTTTACAGCTTAGCTTAGATAGCTTAGATAGCTTACCTATGACAAATGCTTTTGGTAACATGCCCTCCTTTAGACAATGTTCCTTGTAGGTGAATGACCAAATCAGGGGAGAAAAGCCTCTTTGTCTTAAATACTTTTGATTCAAATATTTGTTAAATAATAATATATTGGAACTCAACAGGTAGTTCTCTTAATCTTAGGAACACCGACAGCCTTACCCCCATGCCTATAGGCCAGCACAGTCCAACAGTGTGTTGTAACATCTCTGTCATCTGGCTCCCCTTACTTCAGTGCTTTTAAAACTATCATATCCTTGGCAAATCCCGATCCTTCTAGTTTATAATATTCCTGGTTATGTGAATATTTCTCCTATAGCATGAACTACAATTTTTCTAACATCTTGGTCAAGTTTAAAGATATTTTTAATTGTAAAGCAGAGTTCAAATTACCACATATAAACCTCCATTGCAGATAACAGCTTTGCCCTTTACCTGGGCACTTTACACTCATCCAAATATAAATTGAAATTCAGTGCTTTTTTCTTAGACACAAAGAAATATGGATTGAATCTGTCTCTTTGCCTCTGTGTGGCCTTAGCTTCCATTGTTTGTTAAAATTCACTTGCTATCCTCATATTTGACCCTTCTGAAGTTCAGGCCAATAGATTTAGCTCATTGCTCAGACTAGAATTTTTTATTTTGTGATCTAACATAGTTGCCCTTCTTAACATCAGGACAGTCCTTGTTTTCACGAGCATATGTCTTCTTTACTGTCAGACAGTTATGATAAACACACTGCTGTTTGTGGAGTGAAGGACTATCCAGAAGGTCAGCATCAATCCAGCAATAAATACTCTTAAACCATAATTACTGAGTTATCTACAACATCTCCTTTAAAATAAGACTTGTTAATGGTGTATCAAAGGACTCTGAGACCGCTGCGAGATACATATATAAATCTGGTAATATAGTCACCATGTAAAATTAAATGAGTTTGATATGATGTGCGTTCATCGTAGATACTGATTCAAATAGTCACTGCTACTTCCTATACTCAATAATCCCTTTGAGCTCACAAATATAATTCTCCACATTAAAGCAATATAATCACTCAAAGTTTGTAGTGTTATTGAGGCTTTGTATCCTTTTAGGACAACTTGAATTGGTTTATAAATCTAATTCTGAATTGGCTCAGCAAATAGCATGGTGGGGGGGCTGTTGTGACCCAAGTGAGTGCAACGTATTTTAAGGAAAATAAATATGGAGACAAGTGTCCATGAATCCCACATAAAGGATGCTAAGAGCTAAGTATCACACGTTTCTACAATCAGTATTTCATCCTTTCTCCAATGAAAGTTGTTTCTGAGGTTCCCTGAAAAGGGCTATTCTAAGGGGTTGGTGAAAATATAGTACTGTAGGGACAGAAGGATGAGATTTGACACTTCTGAGGCTTCTATTTTCATTAGCTTCAGTCCATTAAGCACATACTCACTGATGTAATTGTACACATAAAATGGCAAAAATGTCCAATTAAATGGGAAAATGACAGAGGATGCAGCCAGCTGCTTCTCACAGTTAGCCATGCTGTAGGAAGCGAGCCCACCAGCATCTACTACTTCACATGTAAATTAATATTTTGAATTTAGTGTTCCTAAATATTTGTGTTTCATCAAAAAATGTACTTATTTTCTAATCTTCAAGTTTCTTAATTATATAATTCAATTGTAGACATACTACTTGGCTCTCATGCTTTAAGCAGAGAAATACTCCCTCTAAATCAGTATATTTTCAACATCATTTTACAGAAGAACAAAATGTAATTGAAGAAATACTGTTTATCAAACATTATAAAACATATTTTCTGGGATAAAGCAATACATATCACTTTATTCCAAATCATAATTGATGGAGAAATTACACAGACACTTACATTACTATAGAATAAGGTAAAAATAATTTAATCATAAATGAGTACTCATGGTAAAACTCAATAGGCCAATTTAAATATAGGAAAATATGGTCTGGAGAGATAATTCAGTGGTTTAGAGCATAGGCTGCTCTAGCAGAGGACTAAGGACTGTTTGTAACTCCAGATCTACATAATTTGATGCCTTCTAGATTCCATGGTACCTATACCCATGCAGTACATACACATATATTTAGGTCCACACACATACACATAAAACAAATAAATAAATATTTAAAATAGATGCTATATCTGCTGAGTAAAGCACATTTTAGGTAAAGCACAGTTTGAAAGAAGTATAAAGCATTTCGTTCCAAAGATATGGGTGAAGACTCATTATTGTGAACATTTGATATGGAATCAGAAAGCCTGGAATTATCTAAATTTTGCTATCTAGATTTTTTTATATAATAATTTTATATTATACATCAGAGTTTTTGTTTACCTAGAAATACCATCAAGGTCACAATAATGAAGGAAACATATCTCCTGTTTATTTTTGAGCTTTATAGTATTGTTGCAACATTTTCTCTATCCAAAACTTCACATCCCCTTGCTTTCTTAAATCTTTGAATTGTTCATGCATACACATGCACAGGTACACAACACAATTTATAAATCTATCCTGATCAGTTTTTATAAAGTTACCTGAATGTGTGATCTCAGGGCCAGACAGTCAGGAGTGCATAAGCAATTGAGGGGTTCATCCCTAGGAAAGACCATCTCCCCCATTCTCAACTTTCCATGTTCCCACATTCTTTAAGTAAGGTTGAAGCCCTGTGAGTCCCCTGTCCATGTTAGCATGTCCATTGGTGGTGCCATTAAGGACTTGTTTAGGAAGCCATATTTTTTGAATCTTCATGGATGCAGATTCTCTGACATTTCGAGGACACACAAATTGACAACAAGCTTCCTGTTCCTATGGTAATTACAATCATTCCTATTCCATAATGATCCCTGATGTCTCAACTTACCCAATCATGTTATATATCTGAAAAATCATTTTCAAAATATTCTAATGGTATGCTTAATATTCTACTAGCAAAGAACTGAAGTACTTTTTGCAAAGTCATAAAAGTAATAAAGATAAAATATCCATAGAAGAGCAGTAGCATCTACTTTGAGTAGACATTATTCTATAGGTAATAAATACAAATGGAAGGACAAAGCCTTTAAAAGTCCTCTGGGTACAAATAAAGACTTTGGGGTTTGTTTGTTTGTTTATCTGTTCTTGGTTTCTTGACAGGTTTCTGTCAAATTATACAAAATAAAACTCATACATTTTTGAAAATACAATTTGATTAATCTTGACAAATGTGTTAATAATTTCCCGTAAATTGTGCCATAGCTCTAGATAACTAATCAGCCTTAACTCTAAGCTACTATTGTTTCTGTGACTATGATAACCTTGTTCTAAAATCCCTAGTACATGGAATCAAACACGTCATAAAATGTGTGACTGACTTACTTACTTTCATTGCCTGTGTTGCGGCATATCCATGCCGGGTAATTAGCCACAATGATTTGTCTCCTTCATCTGCTGAGAGACAGTTGGGTTCTTTAGAGTTTGCCATCACCGCGAGTAAAGCTATAGGACAATTCACAGGTAAGACTCATCTCTATTCCATTTGGGGAAATATCTAGGATGAAATGATTGGTTTACAGAGAACGGTGTACTTCTTATTGAAGAAATTGCCCAACTCTTTCTACTGTTTATGATATCTTCATACCCAAAGAAGAGCACAAAAAAGACATGAAGTTTGACGGGAAAATGTGTGGATGGTCTAAGTTTCCAATGAGTGAAAGTAAGATTTGCTGTACATACATATATAGGAATAAAAAAAGTAAATACATTTGGGAAAAAAAGTCAATTTAATCACTTTTTCAAAATTTGACATTGCTACAATATTTAGTAGGTAGATGTTTATAATATCTGCTCAATTTTTTCAGAACTGAGTCTATTCTAAAAATAGTCTATTAAAAATAAAAATAAGATTGAAATTTTGTATTTGGTGTTTACAAAGTTATCATTATCAAGGCATTGATATAAAGGTAGACAGAATAGAGCCCAGAGATGATTTTTTTTCTATAATGAATCACAGATCTATTATTAATGAGTCAAGATTGTTAAATGTCTAGATAAATTATGAAAGAAAATGTTGGATTATGAAAGAAAATATATGCCCTAAATTAGACTCTATGCACATCATAAAAGGAAAAAAATGGCAAGAAAGGCTGTATAGAAACTAAGAAAATGAGCTTTAATTGAAAAAAGATGTCAAGAAAATATATAATCCAATTTAAAGTGAAGAAGAGATTTAAACAGAATTTTCAGTAGAGAAAACTTAAATGGCTGAGAAACACTTTAAAACGTTCAACATTTTTAGTCATCAGGGAAATCAGAATCAAAGTACTTTGAGATTTCATCTTGCACCCATCAGGGTGGCTAGAATGGATGAAAACAAATGGCAGCTGATGCTAGCAAGAATGCAGAGTCCATTGCTGGTGAGAGTGCAAACTTGTACTATGGAAATCAGTGTGGCAGTTCCTCAGGAAGGTGGGAAGTGAACTATCTCAAGATCCGGCTATACAACTTTTGCGCATATTAGTATATGCCCACAGGAAGGTATATGCCAAAAGGATGGAAGACACTTCATCCCACCTCAGAGATCCTTACTCAGCCATGTTTATTGCTGCTTTATTTGTAACAGCCGAATATCAGAAACAACCTAGATGCCCATTAACTAAAAAAAAAAAAAAAAAAAAAAAAAAAAAAAAAAAAAAAAAGATAGCTAAAGAAAATTTGGTACATTTACACAATAAAATATTACTCAACAATAAAAAAATTCAGATCCTGAAAGACAAATATGGTATGCATTCATTCATTTATTTGTATATATGCATTCATTTATGATATATATATTAGGTGTTAGTGATTACCAAGCTATAATCTGTAGGACCGTAGAGGTTATGTATAGAGTAAGTGACTATGAGAGGGAGGGAAGACAGTTCTTTTTAGGAAAGTGTGAAAAATAGTTATAGATGAATGCGGTCGATGGGAACAGAGGATCAGGTGAAGAAGGGGGAGGGATTGCAGAGAGAGACAGCTAAAATTAAGGGTCATTTAAGAGTTAGTCTGAAAACCTAATACAGTAGAAGCTTCCTAAAAGTGCATGCATGTGTGTGTGTGTGTGTGTGTGTGTGTGTGTGTGTGTGTGTGTGTGTGTGTGTGTGTGTGTGTGTGTGTGTGTGAAGGTTTTCTAAGTGAAATCACCAGGCAATGTGAGCCGAGCCCCAACTGGCTATCTCTTGTCACCAAATAAAGTGTCCAGGCCCAGGATTGGATTATATCTAACTGAGTAGTTGGCTAAAGGGATTTATAGGAATCTACCAACAACCCAGGCTGTTGCCAAGACAAAAGGTTGGTTTCCACAAATTAAGAGCAAGGCCCAATTGCTGAAGACACTACACAGCTCTTTCAACACAGGGAAGCTGAGCTGACTACATAAAGGCTTCACCACTACATGTGCAAAGGACAGGTACTTTACACACTGCCAAAAAAGAAATGTAAGTATCACCATGCATAATCCATTTGGTCTATAATGGTGTCCTGCTTGCAAGATATGCTAGGAAAATGGTGGTACAACGTTTATAAGAGTGATCAACAAATATCTGATTTGACATAAGGCCCACTCAACGAGATGGAAACCATACTTGACCTTACTTGGGTAACCAAGAACTAGGTACTAAATAGCCCATTGTCCTGAGGTAAAACAAATACAACTGATCTTTAAAAAGCAAAAAAGTAGCAATCAAATGACTCATAATGACACTCTGCTATACTCATAGATCAGCCATGATCAGAGAAGCTTCTTCCTGTAGCACACGAGAATAAATACAGAGGCCCACAGCCAGCACTTATGTAGAGACTGAGAGACTGTGGAACACTCAATCCTGAATGAGAGCTCCTCATCAAATCTCTCCCCTCGGGGTTTCTTGAACCCTGTGGAAGAGGAGGCTGTAAGGGTGTGCAAACCATAGGATATAAAGGACACCAGGAGACCGAGGCCTTCTAAATTAACATGAGTTGATATAAACTTACAGAGACTGGGGCGGGGCAGCACGCATAGGACCTGCAGGGTCTGTACCAAGTCCTTGCATATGTGTTGTGGCTTTTATGGGATTCCTGATTGAGTAAATGAGTGGGTGTCTGACTCTTGTGCCTTCTCTTGGGTTTCCTTCCTTCTGTTGGTTCGTCTCCAAGTGACATTTTGTTTTATCTTATTATATCTTAGTTTGTTCTATTTTATTATCTCTTGGAAGCCTGTTTGTTTTATAATAAAAGACAAAGGGGAGTAGATCTGGATGGGAGAGAGGTTGGGAGGAACAGGGAGAAGCAGAAGGAGACTGTAATCAGGACTTATGATGTGAGAAAAAATACTCTCAACAAAAGGATAAAAGGAAAATATGCAAAGATTAGTAGATGGTTGACAATCACATACTTGGAACGTTATCTCTATGCAAAAGATCTCTAAGATTCATTTAGATACAAAAATAATAATCACATAAATATTATTAAAATCTGAACAAATATGAAAAATAGAAACAAGATATAGCAAAACAGGTAAAACTAGAGACATCATAATGAGCAAGAAAATGTAAGTTAAACAACATTAAATATGTCATTTCATTGGAATGGAATGTATACCGTCTTTTCTACTGTCTGATTTCATTAGGCAACATACATTGAGGGATACTTTTCTGTAGATGTATAATTCATGCATTTTTATTATTTATTTATTTATTCTCTAACTAAAAAACCTTTGGGATGCTCCTTATTGGAGCAGGCCACAGTAACGCTTATCTGAACATACTCCATGCTTCTTTTGGTTAAGACAAGGATTTTGAATTCAATTTAAGAAACATCCAAAGTATAATTCTTGGGTTATATAGTATAACTCTGTTTGCCTTTTAATAAGCTGTGCTCCAAAATACTAGTAGCATTTGTGTTCCCACCAGCAAAAAATGAGAGGTCCTGTTTCTCTAGACTCTTGCCAAAATATACTGTTACCCATGGCACTCCTTCCAAATTTCATCACTTTAACAGTTTTGCGATGGGTAGTTTGTCATTTTAATTTGCAACTTCCGAATAGTATGTGGAGCACATTTCTGTCGCAAGAAAGAATGAGACTCAGGGATAGATCTCTGAAGAAGTTGGAGATACTAGAGGGAATAAACACCACAGTCAGATCTTACCCAGCTGTCTTCCAGCTTCCTCAGCCTGGATTCCCTTGGAACGACTTTCTCTGTGTTTGAATCCTGACTTAAGTATTCTTTCCCTAATTAAGGCATGGCCCCACCACTCCTGCTTGGGAGCCTGAAATTCCTTCTATAATCTGAAGTGACCTTGACTCAGTTAGGATTAAGGGTGTAGGTCACCACTCCCAGGATACTCCCTGTCCTGGGATTAAAAGTTTGAATCGCCACTCTGATTTTCCTAGACTGACTGTGGTTAGAGCTCTGGGATTTCTGGAGTTTTTACTAACCCCCCACATAGACTGTGGGTAGATTCCCTCTGATATCTCCAAAACTTCTGAAACTTTATTAAATCCCTACACATTTCCATGCACAATTTGTCATCTCTGTGTCTTCTTTGATTAGATGTCTCTTTATACTTATTATACTTTTGGCTGGTTTAGTATCAATGAAAATAAGTTCTCTTCAAAGCAAGAATTAGAGGAAACACAGAGACACAAATGTGCATGATCTAATAGCAATCTTTCCAATGGACCTAGACCAACTGATTCCTAACATTAACCTAATGAAAGAGCACATAAACTGAATGTAACTAAGGTAGCTCCTGAAACTACCTGCACCATCTCTTCCCGTGTTTTCCTCACACGCATGCTCTCTAGCTCTATAGCTCTCCATGATTCCATTTCCCCATTCTTCTGATATCTAATTATTTTGTTATGTAACTAATTCATAGATATATTCTATGATCCAATTCATCATCTGCATAATGTAACCAGATCATGATCCCCTGTTAAAATTGTTCATTTCCTATTAGTATTACGCCACTTGTCAGTTTGTTGGCCACTATATGATGAAATACTCATTTTAGGATGACACAGGTACTTACAGAGTTAAAAATCAAGGGGTATCAAGTAGATACTTTCTCCGTAGAGTTTCTGGAGACTCGCAATTAAGGTGGAGTCTGCATTGGGAAATCAGTAAATACTTCAACAGACATGCCTACAGCATGTAACTAAGATAAAAATTTCACGTTTGAATTATCATTGAAATCATGAAATTACCTTGAAATCAAGTAGAAGCATAAAAAGAAAATGTCTCCGATTGATGATAAGAAAAATAGCATGAATTTGTTATGACTAAAATTATCAAGGAAGGTTTATTATGGGCAAGCAAGGGTTGGAATGAAACATCCAAGGTGATTAGCTTGTCACTAGAAAAAGGAAAGAAAATTACTCAAGAAAGAATAGCATCATCAAAACCCTCATAAAGAGACTGGAAAGACTGATGACAGAGATGGTAGGGGCATAAAATTCAGATATTGCAATCAAATGAACTAATATTAATAGGGCATCAGTGAAAAACTGATGTTTAAAATAAACAGAGGCCAAAAATTAAGGAAGTATACTGCACCTGAAAGCATAAGAAAATAACGACCTTCTAAAACATTCCTGTTATTAGAATTTTCTCAGTTTCAGTCACTGACATTTACATATTTGTATACAAATCAGGTTAAACACATCCAGCGGCTGCCCCTGCCTCTCACTCTTCCTTACTTCACCTGGGGATGCATCTCCCTTTCAGCTGCAAGTCTCCCCCTTTCTCACTACAACACACTGAGACCAATTAGTGCTGCCCACATGCACATGGCTGTGATGGTTCCTTCCACGGTACCACCTCTACACCTCGCAGTTCTAATTAAGTGAGGATTTATAAGACAAACAAAATTCACAACTGTTTTATCCTGATGCTGCTTGTTATTGCCCAGTTTTTTTTTTAAATAATCGCCATGAATTATCAAATTAGACTTTCACTCCAAATAGTAAAACCTCTTATACTAGAATGAATTTAAAATACTCAAGATTGATGGCTCTGTCTCAGTCCTTCCGTTATTTGGGAGCTACATGATCTAAGCAGAAGAACTAAACACTAAGCAGAACTTTAGGATCGTTTCCTTTCCTATCTTTGAAGCGGACACATGATTCTTCATGATTCACACAATCTATAATATCAGCCCTTCACATTTTGTTCGGCCACCACTCTTCATTTGCTTTGTAAGTAAAGGCAAATGTCACTTGATTCTAAATGGCAGTGATTTAGAAGCCTTTATTCCTTCCTTTTCCCACAGAATCAATTAAAAAAAAAAATCTAAAGGTTTTATAATTAGACAGCCTTCAAGAGAAAAGGGGAAATTGTGTGTTTTTAAATTTCTTTTGTATTTCACGACTTAACCATAGACTAAGTGAACAGCCATTCAGTTGGCATCTCCTCAACCTCTTCCATGTGCCCTTTTCTATGTGTCTCAGGGTTTCTGCTGTGATGAAACACCATGACCGGAACAACGCCCTTTTCTATGTGTCTCAGGGTTTCTGCTGTGATGAAACACCATGACCGGAACAACGCCCTTTCCTATGTGTCTCAGGGTTTCTGCTGTGATGAAACACCATGACCGGAACAACTTGAAGAGAAAAGTATTTACTTGGCTCACACTTTCACGCTGTAGTCCATCATTGAAAGAAGCCAGAACAGAAACGCAAACAGGGCAGGAACCTGGAGGCAGGAGATGATGCAGAGGCCATGGAGGGGTGTTGCCTGCTGGCTTGCTCTTCATGGCTACCTCAACTTTCTTTCATCTAGAACCTGTCCCACCATACCAGGGAAGTCACCTACAATGGACTGGGCCCTCATCCATTGATCACTAATTAAGAAAATACCCGGGTTAGGTGCTCCTCTGCAGGAAATCGGACTTGCCTGGAGTGGATGTGCCACACTGAGCTGACCCACCTTGACACTTCTTGCCCTTTATAGGGAGGGTATGGAGAGGGAGGAGGCTGAAGGCTGACTGGGAGGGATTGGAGGGAGGTAAAAGAGGGAATCAGGAATATACATGGATTAAAAAGACATTTTTATTGAAAACATAATAAAATGAAAGAAAGAAAATGCCCTATAGCTGGATCTGATGGAGGAATTTTCTCATTTGAGGTCCCTTCTCTCAGAGAACTCTAGCTTGTGTCAGGCTGACATAAAATTAGCCAGGATGCAGTGACTCCAAATGTTACGGATACCATATATTATCTGAGACATGGGAGACACAGAAAGTACCTAACAATTAAAGTTCAAAGACATAAGGAATGTAAAGGTTCCATGGTGACTGAAGATGTTGGGTAAGCTGGATAGGAGCTCAATTAAGCTTATACTGGGCAGAGTCTGGAAAGCACGATGGGAAAGCATTGGGAAGAAGATTTGTTTAAGAGGTTGTAAGCTAGCTCTCTGGCCCAAGCCTGGCTCTGGTATCAGGCTGATTGCTATGTATTCCTTTCTGAAGGAATACCATTGTCCCTCAGATTTTACTACAGAAGGATGGGTGCCTATTCTGTCCCCACTCTTTTAATTTTAAAATGCATAATAAATGCATTTATGATTTACAAATCACAAAAATAAATCCCATGCCTAATTTTTATAAATAGGTATGCATAGGTTTAAGAAGGAAAATATAAATTAAATTCCTGCTTCTCTTAGAACTCTTAGTGTCATATTATTAAGAAGAATAGAGAGCAAGGTTGTAAGAAGACGAGGGTAAAGGAGGTAACATAGGAATGGAAAACTAACACTAAGGACATTTGAGGAGTCATATGGAAACCTACTACTGTTGAAACCTCTTAAATATATATATATATATATATATGTATGTATGTATATATATATATATATATATATATATGAAAAAAAACTAGAAAAACTAGATGTAGTTACCAAATAATTGGGGGAGACAATTCCCCTACTAGATATCTTTCTCCACTAAATAAAACCTCTAGTGACAGGAATTGATTACATTCAGTTTACTAATTGACCAAAGGGACTCCATGAAAACCCCAAACATCTCATGCTATAGGATACTTTCCACAAACTGACGGTAAAGCCCTGATGCTGAAGATAAGACTCACATATGACATTGAACAAAGAGCAGTTGAGTTACTGCAGGCTAGCTCTTTCATCCCTACTGACTTGTGTGCAGGTAAATCAGCATATTCCGAATGCTACCAGAAGAGGAAGACAGCCCACAATCTAACCACATACTCTGTGATCTACAACAATGACCTGCCTGTGAGATACGTTGGTGTAACAGTGAAATACTGTGGAAGTAACCAGCCACTTTCTTATTACAGTCAAGGCGCCCTCCACAAAGTAGAACCCACACCTGACAATGCTTGGGGGCGGCCGAGAACATAAAAGTACTAGAGGAAAAAAACAAATGCTATTACTCTGATAAATATTCACATCAATAAAACAAATCGTAACAACATTCTGCTATACCCATAGGTCAGTGCCTCATACACCTACCATCAGAGAAGTACCCTCTTGGAGTAGATGGGAACTAACACAGACACTCATAACTAGACAATGTGCGGACATTGAGAAATTTTGGATGTCCCAAATATGATGTCTTTAATAAAACCTTTCCCTCTGAGACAGAATGATTGTAAGTGCCAAAGAGGATACATGTGTACTGGGTGGTTTTGTGTGTCAACTTGACATAAGCTATAGAGTCATCAGAGGAAGGAGCCTCAGCTAAGGAAATGTGTTGAAGAACTTTTCTTCTTCTAAGAAAACACTCATGGAGAGCTTGATGGAAACCCTGCTATCCATCAAGGAGGAATAGGGAGGTAGAATTGGGAGAAGCTTGCTCCATGACATTTCAGAACAATCTGCATGCATTACCACACCATGTATTATCACACCTATGAAAAGTATCCTTCATCAAGCCCCAAACCACCGATTTAGAATTAAAATCAGTTAATCTGCTCTCTGTGTGCTCGTATTTGTTATCCACTTAGATTTTAATTCTCTGGTTAAAATAGTTAAACCTAGGGAGAGACGTGGAACACATGTTCTGTGGTATCTTATTATAGCAGACATGAGTGAACAAGAGAGTTTTGAACTCAACAGAAGCCACGTACTACTGCTCTCTTTCATGCTGCATATCAGAGCAGGTGCTTGTGGTTCTCCAGTGTATGGCATGATTTCTGCTCTCTCAACTTGCACATTTTATTCTCCTACCAGGAAAAGCCCTTACGCACTTTTTCTCCAGAAAAATTCAACTAACTATGCCTTAGCTGTGAAAAGTCACCATGACCAAGGCAATTTATAAAATGAAGCATTTATTTGGGGAATCCTTGTCATAATAGTGGGGAGCAAGGCAGCAGCAGGCAGGCATGGTGATGGAGCAGTAGCTGGAAAATTACATCTTCCTGCAAGCTGGAGGCACACACACAGGGGGAGAGAGAGAGAATACTGTAGACTTTCTAAATCTCAAAGTCCATCCTAGTGACACACCTCCTCCACCAAGAATGTGCATCCTTTCACACACACACACCAAAAAAAAAAAAAAAGACTGTATCAGCCATGAATTCAAATATAGGAACCTATGGGGACATCCTTATTCAAACTGTCACAAATCCTTTAAATTGTAGTTCGAGTACAAATCCTTTAGTCAAGCAGTTTTTCTCCCTCAACCGTGTGCTTATGATCTTCTCTATGAATTGTTGTTGAATTTCTTTAAGCTTGGAGAACAATTAATGATTTATGAAATTTTTCTTAGATATGAATAGAATTTTGTGAGAGAATTTTGTTTATATTATCAGACTGATAAATGTTGCGCAAATAAAGGAAACGCAGGGCCAAATCTCTGGGAAAGGCTGAGATATCAGAGAGTAAACACCACAGTCAGATCTCATCCAGCTGTCTTCCAGCTTCCTCAGCCTCGCTCCTCCTGGCTTCTTCTGCCTCTCTGTCTTTCTATGCCTGCCTTAAATACTTTCTTTGCTCAGTTAAGGTGTGGCAAGACCACTGCCTGCCTGAGAGCCTGGAACTCCTTCTGTAAACTAAGATGACCTCAAACTTGGATTGGATTAAGGGTGTAGGTCACCACTCCCAGGATTAAAGGTGTGAGTTACCACTCTCTGATCCTCCTAGACTGACTGACTGTGGGTAGATCCCTCTGACATCTCCGGCTGTTACTCCAGGTGAGATCCACAAAGAAGAGAGAAAGTGAAGTATTTGTCTTCCTGGGTTTGAGTTACCTTACTCAGTATATTTTCTAGTTCTATAAATTAATCTAAAACATTCATTTTTCTTTCAATCTGAATACTGTTCCATTGTATACACATACCATATTTTCCATTATCAATTCACCAATCAAAGAACATTTAGGTTGTTTCAATTGCCTAGCTATTGTGAGTAGAGTGACAATGAATGTGGCTAAACATCTTCAAATTCATATGGAACTGCAAAAATACCCTGGATAGACAAAGTAATTATGATTTTAAAAATGGCAAAGCTGAAGGGATCATTATACTAGATTTTAAGGTATATTACAGAACCGTTGTAATAAAAATAGCACAGTACCAGCACCAAGCCAGACATGTAGATTAATGGAACAAAATAGCAGACCCAACCATACGTGAGCACATGTAACTACAGCTGTCTGACCTGTAACAAAGAGGTAAGAATTAGAGAAAAGACAGCAAATTCAACAAATGGTTCAGGGAAAACTGAATATCCACCTGTAGAATAATAAAGGTAGACCCGTGTCTATCAAACTGCACAAAGGCCACGTCAAATGGACCACAGACTTCAGTGTGAAACCAGACATGCTGCATGGAACTGCTGGAAGAAAATACGCAGAACCTACAGAATAGAGGTGCAGAAAAGGACCTTCCAATAAGATTCCCTTCACCCAGGAATGAGGGCCAACAGCTGGCAAATGGGACCTCACAATTGGTCTTTTATTTATTTATTTAGTTAGTTAGTTAGTTAGTTAGTTAGTTAGTTAGTTATTTGTTTGTTTATTTTTTATTTATTTAAAGCTTCTATACAGCAAAGGAAATAGTAAATAGCATAAAAAGAAAGCTCACACAGTAGGAAAGAATCACTACGTCTGATGAAGGATTGTAATCTGGACTATACAAGCAAAACACAAAATGAAAACAAATGACCCAGCTCTAAAATTAGATTATGCGTCAGAACATAGAGTCCTCAAGGGAAGACGCACTGTCTTTTCTCCGGTGTGTAATTCTTACCTCTTTGTTACATGTCAGATGGTTGTAGTTACACGCGCTTATGTATGGTTGGGTCTACTAAGAAATACTTCAATACTGTTCAGTATCATTAGTAATTAAGGAAACGCAAATTAAAACGACTTCAAGATTTTATTATACTCAAATCAGAACGGTTAAAATAAAAATAAAACACCTAACAACAAATGCTGGTAAGGAATATAATAGCAGCTGTTAGTGGGATTTCAAACTCAGGCAGCCTCTCTGGAAATCAGTGCGAAGAATTCTCAAAAAGTTAAAGTAGATACACCCATAACTTAGCTATTATGCTCCTTGGCATATGCCTAAAAGACTCAGCATCAGACAGTTTTATGTAATGAAATGCAGTTTCATTACATTTACAGCCTCGTTCCTTTTTATTCTAGTTTTTTATTTGAAAATAGTATATATTGAATAGTTAACTCAATTTTTAATTCATATTTTTCTAATGTAAATTTTGATGTTTTAATTTCCACTGTTCTCATTTTCAAACAGGTTGTAGTTTCTCTGATGTACTAGCCTCTCCCCGTCCTTGCACGACTCATTTCTGCTTCTGTAAGAGAGAAGACTCAGCCTCAAGTCATGGTTTTGTATCCACTGTGCTTACTCATGTGTCTCATGACATAGTAACAATGTATCGCATGAAAGGAACAAGCACATCTTAACCAGACACTTTCCAATCAACATGTGCTGATTAGCCACATCCTAAATGCAGACATAGGTTAGCTCTAGGAAAAACCGCTAGTCACGGGTGAGCTGAAATCACAAGATTATAAACTTTTGACCTCAGAACAATTTACACCTACCGAGGCAAGCACAAGACTCAATAAATATGCTCCGAATTGAAGAAAATGTTACCACTTCTACTCTGTGGAATCGATGGACATGTAATCTTTTATGTTTCATCCGTGGTAGCATGAACCATCAGCTGAACGGTCAATTCTTCACAGCGGGAGTCCTACCTTATGAGCCCTTCTTAGCAAACTAACAAGAAAGCATTTTCACTGCTTAATTTGACCTAATTTGGGGGGGGGGGGGGTCCTTTTTTTTTTTCTTTAGATTTGTTGAAAGCAATTCCTTCATAGTGAAATGACACCTGTCAAGGTCCTTGATGGTTTCACATTTCCTGTTAAAATTGCTAGCCTCGGAAAAGCATACCAACCTAGTCCTAAGCGCTCCAGCATCGCGAGCCGCACAGCTATAATTAGGGACCTTTGCCTGGTATTAACAAATGCCAGGGGGAATCTCGATCTCCGCAGATGAGTTCTCCAGGATTTAATTAGCTCTTTCCTTTTACTCTTCGAAGAATTATGCTGCTCCCAGCGTACCTGGTGCTTGCTGCAGGCATGGGTCAAAGCATGCAGCTGTCAATTAGTTAATATTCATGACATTTTATAACAAATGAAAATGTACATGAAGCCCATCGTATTGAAGATTAGTAAAGCCAGTGCATTTATGAAATAGCCTGGTTCTTTGAATAATAATTTCAGGAACTCAGGGCCACGGGGAATTTGATTGTTACGTTTTTGGATTTGTCTTTCTTTTTTTAAAAAAAAAAATGCTTCTGTCATTAAGTGTCAGAAAACGTAGTTAAGAGTTCTTGGATTTTAATTTCTATTCTATGGTCTCAGTATATATATATATATATATATAATATATATATATATAATATATATATATATATATATATATAGCACTGTAGGCATCACTTCTTCATGTATAAAATTGAGAAGTAAACTAGTGAGTTTCCAGTTTTTAAAATATAGACAACTCTTCTGACAGGGGAATTCCATCATGCTTATGCCTGTTCTTTAAAATGTTACAGTGGAAATTCTAGATTTGTTTTATTATAAGCATGTATAGAGGGAATTAAATTTAAAGTTTTTTTAAACCAGATAAGTCTATGTCTTGAAATTTTTGAAAACAATTTTTTTATTATTTATTTATTACTTTCATGCTATTTGACCTATATCTCAGGCATATTGCTACCTAGCTCTTTCATCTTAATTCAACCCATTTCCATTATTCTGTCTTGCAAATGTCTGATATTAGAGGGACACGTGTTATACAAAAATGAATCACCAGAAGTTATATGGCAATAGAATAGAATTTTAATGTACTAACATGGGACCATTTAGTTTCTTGATCATTGTGCCTCTCTAGATTGTCACGCTAAGTGATGGCACTGGAGTGCCCAGTGTCATTGCTCATTAAAGCTGATGTCAACACTCCTTAAAAATTAGACCCTTTCACTAAATCAAGAACAGCCACTGGGGAACCATCAGGAAAAGGAGATTGGCCCTCCACGGGTAGGCAACTGTCGATTGGCATGGGCAGTATATGGAGCCTGGAGAGATGGGATCAGACTGTGTTCCTGTGCATCGGCTGGCACCTTGGAGCCCATTCCCTGCAGAGGAACACCTAACCCAGTCTTGATTTGGGGATGAGGAAATCGGACTTGCCTGGACTGGATGTGCCACACTGAGCTGACCCAACTTGGGACTCCTTGTCCTTCTTGGGGAAGGGATGGGGGAGGGGGAGAGGGGAGGCTGATTGGGAGGGATTAGGAGGAGGGAAGGGAGAGAGAGCAGGGGGATACATGGATAAAAAAGACTTTTATAAATAATAATAAGAAAAGAAAGAAAAAGATAAAAAGAAAGTAAACTAGGTATAATCCTTTGGACTCTCTAAAATAGGATAATTAATGAGATATTTTCTTTGGATTGCCAATTGTTAACAGACTGGACATTGCTCATGTAATTATTGTTTGTATAAATTGTACATAATTATTGTAAAAATGAAATATAGAAATGAATGAAGCATCTGCTTTTGTCCTCTAAGCCAGTTGAAAGATGTAGAAGTTTTTAAATGACATAAGAAGAAATATAAAGGAATTAATACCAGAAGTTTAATGTAAATTATAGTAATGTACTTTTTCTTGGAAATCTTTAAAATCTAGATAGGTAGTTTTATTGTGGAAATATACAGGAGATTTCTTTTGCTCCAAAACTTCTGTGTAGATCAGCATTTTAGAAAACTTGCAACTGCCTTGCTTTATAAAAAGCAAGCAAAATATAGACATGGAAGAAACTCTTAATGGACACCATGTTTCCCTTAAATATATTAGATTTTTACTTCAAAACAGTTAATTTGCTTTCTTCTGGCCAAGGACACCAAGATATCAGTAAGTTTACACATTCAACTCAGAATACAATTAAATTTCTAAAGCCTTAGGAGGACTGGAGCCAGAGTTTGAGTCTAGATCTGTCTCCATTGTCTTTGGTTTTCTTTGGTTGTGCTTATAACCAAGATTTAATACAACCTTCTTAAGAGAAGATGACTTTGAGAAACTAACTTTCTAATTTCAGAGGAACTTAGATCCTGCTCTTTATAAAAGTTATATTTGAGGGTTTTAAGATAATATTTTATTTGCTTTGAATATGACAGAAGAATAAAAGTGTCTTTGAATTTTACAAGCAAAATTTTAAGGATATAGTAGACTAGATTTTTGTCTGGAAAACAAATTATGTGATTTTTTTCACAGAACCACACTACTACAATAAAATACATTCAATATCTCTGAATTACGTAGAGATTTTACCCATTCATACATTTACCAGTACTGTCTCCAAAAGAATATTGTCAAAAGTGATTGCTTTAAATTTTGATGCTGTGCTAAGGTTTATTATTGAATATGTCTTTGCTAAATTCTTAACTTGTTACTTTTAAAAAGTCTGAATGTTATTTGAATCTTCAATAAAAACTTCATATTTGTCTCAAAAAAGTAGACCCTTAATGCATACTCATTTACAATCATTATGCTGTTTATGCTAGGATAGTGGAATATGAAGATATGGATATGATAGAAACGTCTTTCTTGTTTATTTGTTGCAACTGGCATATTTAAGTGTTCAAAATGACATTGACAATCATAGGTGTAGCAGAATGTCACACAGCACAGAGTGCGGCAAACACCCACTCAAATGATAATTATTTACTATTGATTCATAACTAAGAGTTATTCAATAGACATGACATTTTGTGTGCACATGTGGGGCAGAGGTGCCTGTGTTTGTAAGGAGGTCAGAAGTAGACACAGATCTCTTTGTTTTTATTCCCCCACTTTTTATTTATTTATTTGAAACAGGGTCTTCTGCTGAATGAACCTAGAGTTCAGTAACTGGTCAGAATAGTTAACTAGTAAACCCTTAGGATCTTCCCATTTCTTTCTTCTAGCAAGAGAATTACAGGCATGTGCAACCATATCTGCTTTTTACTTGGGTTCTGAGAATTCAAACACAGGCACTTATCCCACTGAACCATCACTCCTAGCCCCACAGATACATTAAACAGTTGTATTGGAATATACTAGTGATTGTCTCAGAAATGTTACACATTAGGAGTGTGTAGTTAATTGCCATGTAGGCACATACCTGTTAGATCTTCACTCCATCAGTATAATAAATGTATCATGGCCACCATTACCTCATTTTAAAAAAAAAATAAAGCAAGCTTTTTAATTCAGGAACATGGGCTGCCTCCCCCTAAGGAGGTGTGGTTTAAGAAGTCAGCATTGGATGTGAGGAAGACAGGGTTGTTATAGCTCAAGGTAAGGGGGTTTCCCAACGGGAGCTTGGCAGGAAAAAGTAGGTGAGGTTACAGAAGTGGAACATAATAAGGTGGTCATAATAAGACAGACATAACAAACTTTTGAAACAAAGGTAGAGTTGCAAGATGTTTATAACAACTTTTTGGAACAAAGGCATGGTTGTCATTTCCTGGAATGAGCAATACAGAACCATTTGCTGTTAAGGTTATAGGTGAGGCATAGGCCAATCTTTGAGAAACAGATTTAATGATAAACAGGAATGAATAGAGTTTTTCTTTGCTATAAAATAGCAGTTTGTGGGGCCTGTGACAGTGGGACCAGGATTTATTCCTAAAGCATAAACTGGCTTTTCGAAGCCCATTTCTATAGAGGGACACCTTGCTCAGCCTTGATACTGGGGGGAGGGGCTTGGTCCTGCTTCAACTTGATAGGCCAGACAGCATTGACTCACCCTAGGAGTTCTTATGCTCCCTGAGGAGTAGGTGGGGGAGTGGGGTGGGGGAAGTTATAGGGGTGGCTGGGAAGAGAGAAGGAAGGGGAAACAGTGATTGGTATGTTTAAAAAAGAAAAAAACTTAAATAAAAGAATAAATAAAAAAGTATGATCCCCAGCCAAGGTGGGGTAATCAACCACCATTGCCTCTTAACATCTCTTTGTAATTCTTTGTAAATCCTTCCTTCTTCCCATTCAAACTCCAAATGACACTTGAGACTAGCTTATGTTTTATAGATCTTTATAAAAATTTATGCATAATAGTATGAATTTTTATTTTCCACTTAACATATCCTGAGATTCATCCATGTTATTGTGTATAAAAATAACTCAGTTTTTAACTGTTGAATAGTATTTTACTTTACAAATATGCTGCAGTTCATTTATTCATTCTTGATGAGTATTTAGGTTTTTGGACTCTTCAGTTTGGGACTGTAACAAATCAGTGAGCTGTGAGTTCTTGAGCCAGTCTTTTCCTATGTGTGTGTGCATGCTTGCCATACAAATGACAGCTTTTCTCTTGAGTAACTATGAATGCCAAATTTTACAATTAATGATTCTAATAGGTACTAATGTAAGATCCATTTGGTTTCTGTATAAAGTAGATCATCTCAATATAAAGATGACTTTGCTGTCTTATTCCCAATCTGAAAGCACCTCTGATCTTGGCAGAAAATATTAAGAGTTTGACACAGATGTGATATCAGCTATAGGTGTTCACAGATATCATTACCAGGTTGAAGAAGTTCCTTCTTATTACTAATGTGTTGAGAATTCTCATCAGGAGCAGACATAAGATCTCATTAACAATGCTTTTACTGTATCAGAGGGATAACCCTTGGCTCCCCTTTATTGAACTAATATTATGAGCTGTCTTTATTAGTTTTCAAATGTTAAAGTAACCTAATATTTATATGATAAACTCTTCTTGGTTGCAATATTTTTTTTCAATATATTGTTGTTTAAACTTAACAAAAGATATTTCTTTAAAAATTAGATGTAATTGTGAATATTTATCAAGAATATTATTTTTCTTCTCTTTTTCACTTTGGCTTCCTTTTATTAAAAAATGTCTTTTATCCATGTATCCCCCTGCTCCCTCCTCCCAGTCCCTCCCGATCAGCTTTCAGCCTCCCCCTTTCCCACCCCCTCCCACAAAAGGGCAATAAGCCCCAGTAATGGTTTTTCTTAAATCCCAATCCTGGTTAAGTTATTAAATCTATCTATGCCTTAGTTTTCTTACTCAACTGCACAATGTCAATAAGAGAAAATACTCTCTTTATCTCCTGAGCAGCTGGTAGAACAAAATTAGGTAATATAATTATGAGTATGCCAAAGGGCCTGGTAGGTGATAGCTACTGAACAAGAAGCATCATATCTATTGGCTGTGGAGCAGGTTGCCAATCAAGCGAGAAGATGAGGAGTTTTGGAGTAATTACAGAAACAAGTTATCAAACACCACAAAGGCATGTCTAAACTAGTCACAGAAGGGAAGAATTGAACCTGGAGAGAGATGCATGTTGGCGTTAAAAAAAAAAAAAAAGGGGGGGAAATATTTTACTCATTTAAAAACAAGGAAGTAAAGATGCTAGTACATTTATAATATGTAGGGTAATGTGTATCAGGGCCACCAAAGCATTATGAGATGATAATGCCAAAGTCTCAATGAGACAACCCTCTTTGTCCTTTTAGAAGGACCCAGTGTGCAGCATGTATCTTAAAGAAGCTTTCAAGAACTATATTCCACTAATTACTTTCTACTCAGGTACAGCTGTAGAGATTTCTTTGAATAAATTTTAAGACATGTATAACACACATACTAACAAGTAAAAATGGTCCTGTGCCCCATACACAAACCATTAAAGGGGTTATGAGGTATTTTTGCTTCCATAAAATTCTAGCTGAAGTATCTGTGAAAATTATGCTTGAAACAGAAATAAATAGGATGGATTAGAAAAATAAACATCACATTTCATTTCTCACATTTATCACAAGAAAAATACTCGGGTATGCATTCTATATTCTATTCGAACACTACATTTCACTTTTTCTGGCCTTTCTAAAGCTGTAGTCATTATTCATGTGGCCCATGATATGAACTTTAATTTTAAAATAGGTATTTAATTTAAAATAACAATATTTTATTGTGGAAAATTTTTATTAAATGTGGATCCCAGTCTACAAATTATGTTCTGAACTTTAGTTTATTGATCGCTATTGGCTGGCTCAACAGTACAAAAGCAAAGTCCAGTACGGTGTCCTAACTGATATCTTAGAGAAAACCTCACTAACTCCTTTCTCCAGCTAATATTTTAGTTTCATTACTGTAGGGCATATGCTTCTGCCTTTTATTCCTCCTGTATATAAAACATTGCCTAATAAGATCTTTTGTCTGCTTGATTCTCCAGTCTCTCCCCGGTGCTGAGAAACAGTGTATAAAACCCAGTCAAGGCTCAGTGAACTTTTGCTTATTCACTGCATCTCCGTCACATCACTGCCAAAACTCTATGAAGCAGGTGAAGGGGGAAAAGGCATTAGCAGGAAGAGCAGCGGTAGATCAATACACAAAACACTGAAAAAGCTTTAAAGGGTCCTGATGGATGACTTCAGAATTCCAGAGGGGTTGCAAAAAAAAAAAAAAAAAAAAAAAAAAAAAAAAAAAAAAAGAAATGCCAGAAAAGAGCTCAGATTACCAAGGGATAATGAGCACAGTACATAACAAGAAAGATAGCTATAGAAATACACATTTATGATAGGAAAAAAAATAATGTTGGAAAATGTGACACCAGAGCCAGATTGAGATAGGCTCAATTGTCAGGATGAGAGCTTGGCATGAGACCACCCTTTGGATGTTGGATGTCCTGACTCAAATGCATTTGTTTACAAGCTTTGGAAAGAATGGAGGAGGTAAAGGTCACAGCTCAGCCAAGAAGATGTCAATTTGCCCTGCAGTTACTTGTGATTTGGGGCAATTCCAGAGAAAAGCAGAAAATCGAAAGATCCCATCCCCTTTATTTTCCTCTCTTCACTCTAAGAATGCCAATTACAAGTGACTGAAGGAAAGTGTTCCCATGCTATTTCCCTAGTCCTAACTATATTATACACCTAGGTCTATGCCAAAGGTTCTAACGCAGATAACATTTACGAAAAGACACAGTTTAAATTTTTTCCATATTATGCTTTTGTGTTGAGGTTATTTTTATATTTATTGTTTTTTCTCAGTGGATACAAAGTATAGTCAGATAAAGACACCCAACTTCAAACCGTGCATTCCTGTCAGTAGTTAACAGTAATAATTTGTAGTGAAGTTGGTTGTGACATCCCTGCTGTGCTCCCAGGAAATTTAAGATTTTGATGCACTCACTAGTAGACATTGTGATAAGGTAAATATAGTGGTAATAATAATAATAATAATTGTAATAATTATGAAGCATGTAAATTCAATCAAATACACCAGAAAATTAAATATGTCAAATTTGACAGTGAATAAGAAGGTATTCATGATTATTAAGCAAAATATAAGAAAATAATGACATCAAACATAAACACATTTTTTGTTTTCCAAAGTTTATATTTTCCAAAGAGTGACATTACCATAGAAGATGAGGTAGACTTTCTATGTTGCAAAGTTTTGTGGCCCTTTGAACTTTCACAATAAAAAGACAAAAGCAGCATAGTCTGGAATGTAGCAAAATTTCATGAAATGTCAGTATTAGTGTGTGTGTGTGTGTGTGTGTGTGTGTGTGTGTGTGTGCGTGCGTGTGTGTGTGTGTGTGTGTGTGTGTGTGTGTGTGTGTGTGTGTGTGTGTGTGTGTGATGTTAACTTTGGAGAGAGCAGGATTTTTAAAAATTAAATTTTCAAGAATAAGAATCTGCCATCTCTCCTAGTTGCTTTGCTTTCTTAGCAACCCAACCTTTGAACTACATTCTTTCTGGATATGCTCATAGTATCTGTACGAGTGTGTGCTTGCGTGTCTGCTTATATGTTATAACAAAAAAGATATGTATAAAATGGTCAAGAATTGAATTACGAGAATCGATATGCATCATAGAATGTCCTGATCAAACCTACAGTCCACCCTGGCCAATGAAAATCATCACCTTTCCCTCCGTTCCTCCAAATTCACTCCCTGTCTGTTAGCACCACCTGCTGTGGCCTCTGCCTCCCCTCTGTCCCAGTATCCAGAGGTAACACAAATAAGCTCCAAATTTTCCCATCTCATCCTACCACTCCGGCCTCAACTCTGACAGGTTTTCTCTAGGGACCATTCAGCTAAGCACCAGAGAACCAGTACAGCATGCAGGCAAGCTTCAGGTCTTCATCATCGCTCTTTTCCACCATAGCCAATCCCCAGCCCATCCCAGCTCCATGGATTACCTATTGTGGCCTCTCTTCACTCTCTGCCACCATTCTCATTTCCACTAGGCCAATCCTAGTGAAGAATCCTGATTTTCTCCCTCCTGTGAACCCTTTCAACCTTCCCCATCCCATCCTCATTGATAATTGTCATCTCCCAACACCTAGAAACACATTTTACCCAGAATCCCCAGTGGCAAAACCTATAGAATCCAAGAAGAATTTCCTACTAGGTAACATATAACCACCATACTCTCCCAAGAAACAGAGGGGGCACCAGAAACTGGGGAACAAACATGCACACAATGAAGACAAGACCATATGTTAGCACCTAGAATTACAGCCTTCCCAAACACAGATGCCTAGGTGCCAGCATAAAAGTACAATCAAATAACAGCCAGGTCAATATGTCTCCACTAGGTCTCAGCAAGCCCTGAGAATTGCAACAGAGCAGTAGTCTAAAACAGACCTCAAAATAACCGTTATGAATAATATAAAAGTCCTTAAAGAAAATATGAATGAACCACTTAAAATCTACGAAAACACAAACAGTGGAAGGAAATGAGTAAGTTTAAGACCTGAAAGTGGAAAGAGAATCAATAAAGAATGCCCAAACTGAAGGAAACCGGGAAGTAAAAACTGTAGGGACCTGAACAGAAGCAAGAGAAGAGAGACACTGAGGCATTGAGGACAGGTTGAAGAAACAAAAACCTCAGTCAAAGGAAGTGTTACACCTAATAAACTCCTGGCAGAAAGACATCCAGGACACTTGAGCCACTGTGAGAAGACCAAATCTACATAAGTAGGAATAAAGAAAGGGAAGGGATCCCAGATCAAAGGCACACAAAATATTTTCAAGGAAATTTCCCTAACCTAAGGTAAAAGATGCCTATCAGGCACAAGAAGCTTTCCAAATACCAAATAGACTAGACCAAAAAAGAAATTTCTTTTTGTCACGTAATAATCAAAACTAAATGCACATACTGAGGAAAAATATTAAAATTGTCAAGAGGAAAAGACCAAGAAACATATAAAGGCAGAGCTATATCAGAATAACACCTGACTTCTCAATAGAAACTATAAATGTCAGAACTCCCTGGACAGATGATATACAAACTATAACATACCACATACTATACCCAATAAAAATTTAATGATGGAGAAAATAAGACATTCAGTGATAAGGCCAAACTTCAGCAGTTTCCATCAACAAATCCAGACCTACAGAAGGCACTAACCAAACCCAAGAAAATATAGGAAATGAATAATCTGAAACGGCAAATTAAAAAAGAAGAAAATTCACACACACACCAACAATAAGATCACCATCGCTACAATATGATAGGAATCAACAAATACTTCTCACTAATATCTCTCAATATCCATGGTCTCAATTTCCCTACTAAAAGACACAGTCTAAAATAATGGATACAACAGAAGAATCTTCCTACCCTTCTGCTACAAGCAAAAATCAAGCATTACAATAGAATCTAAGAACACATTTTAAAAAAAAAAAAATCCACCATGATAAAGTAGGAATCATCCCCGAGACACAGGGATGGTTCAACATACAACAGTCTATCAATGTCATCCACAATATAAACAAACTAAAAGAGAAAAAAAAACCCACATGACAAAATCAAACATCCCTTCAAGATTAAGGTCCTGGAGAGATCAGGGATGGATACAAGGAGCACATCTAAACATAGCAAAGGCAATATTTGCATTCTTCCACATACTACTATCCACTTATGCCAACACCATTTGTTGAAGATACTTTTTTCCATTGAATATTTTTAGCCTCTTTGTCAAAAATCAAGTATTCATAGGTGTATGGGTTAAGGTTGGGGTCTTCAATTTGATTCCATTGATCCACAAGTCTGTATTTATGCCAGTACCAGGCTATTTTTATTACTGTAGCTTGAAGTCAGGGATGGTGATTCCTCCTGAAGTTCTATTATTGAACAGGATTGTTTTGGCAATCCTGGGTTTCTTGTTATTCTATATAAAGTTGAGTATTGTTCTTTCAAGGTCCTTAAAAACTTGTCTTGGGATTTTGATGGGGATTGCATTGAGTCTGTAGATTTTTTTGGCAAAATTGTCATTTTTACTATGTTGATCCTACCTATCAAGGAGCATGGGAGATCTTTCAATTTTTTGATATCTTCTTCAATTTCTTTCCTCAGTGATTTAAAGTTTTTGTCAAACGGGTCTGCATATATATATATACCCCTAAAAAGTTTTAACCAGGGAACTCCAAAGGCTAATTAAACATCTTCAGCAATGTAGAAGGACTCAAGATTAACTAAAAAAAAATCAATATTCCTCCTATACACAAATGATAAAGGGCTGAAAAAGAAATCATGGCCACATCACCCATTCCAATAGCTGCAAATAGCCTTAAACATCTCAAGGTAACTCTAACCAAAGAAGTGAAAGACTTGTATGACAAGAATTTTACGTCATTGAAGAAATAAATTGAAAAGATATCATAAGATAAAAAGATTGTCCATGCTCTTGGATAAGTAGAATCAACACAGTAAAAACGGCAATCTTACCAAAAGCAATCTATAGATCCAGTGCAATCCCAAGTGCATGTTGCATCATGAGACAGCTGTGTTTCCATTGAGACCAAAAATAGAATGATGTGGTTTAAAGACAAAATGTTCATATGTTTGAATACTTGGTTTCAAGCTGCCCATGCTGCTTTGGAAGACTGTAGAATCCATTAGAGTTGAAACTTTGCTGGAAGAAATTGACCACTGGGGTTGGCCCTGGAATTTTATAGCCCAGACATCTCTCATATTCATTCTCTGCTTCTAGAGTGCCCCCGCCTTTATGTCTTCCATCTAATACTGTCTTTTTATTACCACAATGAAATGTCCTTCTTTAGGTGTAAGCTACATTAGTTCTTCCATTAAGTTACTTCTTGTGAGACATCTTGTCACAGCAAGAAAAAGTAACCAAATGCATACATTCTAAAGTCAGGAGACAGTAGAACTAGAAATATTGCTTTAGTATTCACTTCTAACCCAAGGAAAGAACTTTAAACATTTTAAACGTTTCACCCTCTGTTTCCTCTTTTCTAGAATGGATACTATGATTCCATCAACTTAAGGAAGTTGGAAAATAAGATAGAAAACCATGAGTGAAGAAATAAACACACAAGAAGAAAGTAAGGATACAAATGAAAGACATATAAAAGATGTGATGCATTATAAATAATCCTGGTACACATATTTTGTGGCTCTGAGATCATGTTTTCTACATGGCCTCGTTAACACGTTAAACTTTCAGAAACTCATGTGACTTTAAAGACATAGTTGTATGATATTTTCAAATTTTCTTATGAGCAGTGAGTTGTAAAATATTGAATTAGAGCTAAAGGTCATTTCATTTGAGCTAGTTGAACAATATCTGTCTCAGTTTGTTAGGTGGGTCATCAATAAATCTGATGGTATGAAAAAGAAATATGAAGTGGATAGAGGAAGGAAGAAAATGTACTGGCTTCTGAACTCAGATGAAACAAATGTGCTGTAGGGATAAAACGACCTGAGAGCGAGAACTTAGAAAGATACAATAAGGAGATTTAAGTAATTTGCATTAATATTTTTAAATTTTATTTGCTAAACAACAGTATATTACATATAAATATAACAAAAATACAATAAATATTTCTACTGACTTATAATGCATATTCATTGGAAGGGTATTCATGACTATGGCAGATATGAAACTTTCGTGCATACTTACCTCATGTTCATGACAGGAATAAATGAAAGCCACTTCCCTAACCAAAAGTTTATAGTTCAAACATTTTTCAGTCAGATGGGGATATTTACGTGTTTGTGATCTCTATTTTAACTCAAGAAAATTAGATATTGATTATGATCATCTTTGAATAAAAAAAGGCTTCAGCATCCAGTTTCCTTAAAGCATCATTGATGTAATTCCCCTACCACCGATCGAACACTTCTGTAGAACTCATCTAAATGTGCTCAGTCAATGAACCCCCAGTGTGTTTCCACATCATTAGGTGTTTATATGGTGACCTCAATAGCAAGGTTTTAGCCTAATGAGTTGTCTATTCCTTAGGCTGCCTCGGGCAGCAGTTAGAGTGGGGGCTACATAACACTTAGGGAAACAGTGACAAATGAGAAATGTCACATTAACCTTCTTATGCTTGCTGCATTAAGCACAGAAAAGCTTTTTATTGGGTTAGCCTCCAAATAGCCACAACATCTTAAGCTCTATTTGGGAAATGCTCAGCTCCTACTTATTGGGAGTGAAGGATGCAGATGGTGTGGTACATGCTGCTTATATTTTAAGTCCTCATAATCCTCTATTTGAAGCCAGGCATTCTAAATACAATGCTCAGTTCTTAATGACAGTATTATTGCCATTATATGTTACACTGTCAAGGGAACCAGTATATGCCAATTTCATATTATATCTTTCTATTTATAAAAATACTCTCTCAGTCATCTATATATTTACTGCGCATTTTTGTCTAATAGTGGATCTCTGTTATATTAATGACTGAATCAATGGAATAATTCAGTGGATTGATTAAAGAAATCCATGATGACAACAAACTTCTCAAATATAGTCTCTAATATGTGGTAAAATACAATCTTAATCATGCCTACTAGTAAATATTTGTAAAAGAAAGATTTTTGACATAAGGAGAATAACAATAAATGGGATATGGTCCCAAAAGGACTGATAAACTTCTATGTGTAGATAAACCTAGTTTCAGGTTTCAGGAACTTAAGGTTTCCATCATTATTATTAATATTATTATCATCATCCTCATAATTTTTTATTTGTGTGTGTGTGTGTGTGTGTGTGTGTGTGTGTGTGTGTGTGTGTGTATGGGGGGGGGGTGTTGTATGAGGTTTCTGGCCTGGACTTTCTAGTCTAGTCTCGAAGTTTGGATTCACAGGCCCACAGACCTGCAGACCCGCAGTTTCACAGTCCCACAGAGACACACAGATGCTTACATTTATTTTATGCTGATTGGCATGATTCTTATCCTGTTCAGTCATGTGACTCGGTACCTTTTCTCAGAGCAGCACAGTTGTCCTCTGCATCTCCTGGCTTGTCTGGCAACTCTGGAGTCTCTGTGGCATTTCTGCTCTGTTCTTCCTGTTCCCAGAGTTTTCTTAGTCTGCCCACACTTCCTGACTGCCATCAGCCAATCAGCATTTTTATTAGACCAGTAGGTGGGGCAATTATTTGCAATGTAACAACACATAATCCCCCATATATTCCCTTTTCTCTTTTTAAAACAAGAACCCCAAATCTAATTTCCTTTGTACAATTTTTTTCACTATTATCTATAACAACTTGTAACCAACACTGTGAACAAAGACAAATATCCATAGTCCATTTGGGGGAATCGGGTGTTGTTCTCTTGGCTACTTCCTGGTGAATTGGAGCACTGGCAATCCCATGGGGAACCAAAGAAAAATTTAGAATTATGGACAAGTCTTTAGTGGAGTAGTCTCTAAAGCTGAGTAACATCAGTCTCCTTGAAGTAGTTTTGGATACAGAGCTCAGGAAACTTCAACAGAGGTACTCTGAGATGCTGAATCATCTGGACCATCCATTTCCATTGGAGACTTTTCAGGGGGTCTTCCTCAACCAAACTATTTTCTTTAAGCAGGAATAAATCCATAGACTCTCATTTTCTGTGAAAATAAAAAGAAAACCTCTTTGTCAAAGTAGCATGTCTTTTTATTTCAACTTTAAAGTAAACTCATTTATAAAATATATAGGTTGGATTAATCCAGGAGCATTTGTAATCAAATGGCTTTTAGAAACTTTTACTACTTCATTTTCAGTAAAAAAAAAAAAAAAAAAAAAAAAAAAAAAAAAAAAAAAAAAAAAAAAAAAAAAAAAAAAAAACTTAAAGACAAGACAATAGCATACAGTATCCAGACACTCTTTGTAATTTTCATCTTTAAGTGGCTTATTATTGTTTTTTACTCTATTTTAAGGACTTTATCTATAATTTTCCCTTTTTCTTTTTTCTCTCAAGCCTACGTATATATTTTTTTAACACGCTCTAAACCATTTAGAGTTTTTTGAATTTGTCTTTACTGTATATCTCTTACTTCTTATTTTATTCTGTTTTTTTTTTACCACACCTTTGCTTGGCTAGGGTGACTGACTCCTTTAATCCAAGGTGTGGCTAAAGATTAATAGGTGTGGCTTGGGCATCTGACCTCACCCCTTTCCCTCTATTTCATTCTGTTTCTGACCACATCTTTAATCTGCCAAGGTGTGGCTAAACTGATTAAAGGCTTCACTAGGGTGGCTGACTGCTCTACCCAGCTCCTAGTCTAGTTTCATAGGATGTATCTTTTTAGCCCAGGTACTGGTAGAACCCACAATTACCACTCTGGGGGATTTTAGGGTCCATATAACCACCAAGTAAAGCACTGTCATCTGCTGCTCATTAACGCCATTTAAGTATTTGGCAGCAGGGCCTCCTAAAAGTCTCACAAGTGTTTTACCTCTGAGGCTGAATCAGGAAGCTTCTTTTTAAAAAGCTGCACCTCTGCTTGCCTCCAACAAACAGAGCTCGCCCAAGAAAATGTTGCTACTATTATGGAGCAGTTTTTGACTCTGTTTTTTTTTTTGTCCTTATTAACAGAAACCTTAAATCCACTATATACAGTTCCTTGCTTACATTGAGGCTCAGAAACTGGCCTTGTTCAGCTTAAGTTGCATGCAGCAAACACACCATTTTGTAATTTAATCCAGTACACCACTCAGTCTCTTTACCACAGCTCACTTGAGAGACACAACTCAGAAGCTGCTTTTTGCTCTGATTCTGTGTTCTAGAACCCTTTTTAATCTCTGTCCAGTTTTATGTGGGTGTGTACCACCCACATTTGGCTCCCATTTGTTGTATGAGGTTTCTGGCCTAGAGTTTCCAGCCTAGCCTCCTGGCTCAGACTTTCTGGTCTAGTCTCGAGGTTTGGATCCACATAATTCCCCTACATGTGTGTGTGCCCAAAGTTCAGACGGTGACCTCACAGAGTTAATTCACTCCATCCACCTTTACAAAGATACAAAGGGGTTGAACTCAGGTTGCAAGATTTGCACAGCAAATGCCTTTACCTGCTGAGTCGTATCACTGACTTTGACCTCAGGTTTTACATTTTAAAATGATTAATTAAAAAATACATTATTTATCCTTATAAAGTATTCTCATAAAATAATTATTTAATTTGTATATCATGAGTCATATAGCCTAATTAACTCATTTTTCTTTTACTGCTTTATAAAGAATCAGTTTTTTGTTAATATTGCTTTCCTAATCATTTTCTACTCAACTATTAGATTTATATTATGGTTTTCTAAATATTATGATTCCAATTTAGTAAGCAGTTTCCAATATTTAATGAGTAAGTCCATTCTCCTAAAAACACACCATTAGTGTATGTTACATTGTATTTTATTTTGCATTTTTGCTGACTATTACACTCATATTAATTTATCTCTTGTTCTCAATTCTACAACTAAAAGGTTCATCTATAGATTCGGGTAGGAGAAAACTCTGGTTTCAAGATGGGAGAAAATTTATGTCTTAATCATTTCAAGAACACAGTTGAGTTTCCATTAGTCCATTTTGTTAGTGTTCAAACAAGACCTCAATTCCAGCTTCTTCAGAACTCTTTCACAAGATGAATCCCAACCACCTACTAAAGTAACCTGTAGATGTGAATTAACTCTCCACATCCAAGTGTGGTATAGCCATGGATATGAACAACTAAAAACCAAAATTACTTTTTTATTTGCATTGATTCTGAACAGGTTCAGACTTTTTGTTGATATTTCCACTACAATATAGCATAACAGTAGTTTACAATGAGCTTTGTTATATCCATTATAAGTAACCTAGAAATGACTTCAAAATAAGCATGTAGGAGATATGCATTTTATAAACAAATGTTGCTTCATTTAACATGAGGGCTTTTGCTGTGGGTTATTATGGGCATGTGATCGATTATGGGACTCACCCTCTTAGAGTACAGAGAGGTGATGTCAGAAAGGGCAGACTCAACTCTTTCAAGCTGGATAAAAAAAACTTGTCTATATAAACCTCCTCTGAATAAAATGAAACAAAAATAATGACAAGTAGTTGTTGGGTGAGATCATTGGAATGCACGAGTTTTATAAAGGGCAACATGGTGCTGGGGTTTTCTGGTGTTATATTATATAGATTTTAAATAGCTTTTAAGAAAAATGTATATTTTTAAAAGAATAACAAAGTCCTTTTACCATTTACATTTTACTTTTCTCTGTCAAATATTAGCTTTCAAACATTTTGAATAATCTTAGAATTTTTAGGTCCTACTAGATTTATAGACTCTTTTCTAAGATAAATATGCAAAATCTTTAAATGTCTATCTTATTCCAGATGCTCAACTGCAACTGACACTGTGAAGCTCATCCACAGATCTCCCAGAGCACACAGTCTATTCTCTATCACAGAATTGCTTTCTGTCATGTATAACACAATCACCAACCTATTCTTCCCGAGTCTTCAGATTTCAAATCATATGAATCAGAAATTCTCCAAAGACATTTGTGGCACATTTTCCATTATGCAATTAGAACACAGAAGATAAAAAGCCTGGAGGGAGAGGGGTCAAGTCAGCTCAATAGTCTTAAATGTTTCTACTTTAGTCTGTAGAATACTTAAGTGAAATCCTACAACATACATACAAAACACATAAAAAGTTAATGCTAATAAGCTGAAGCAAAATTTGGTATAGATGCACAAGTTAATCTGTGGAATCCTCGGGTCTCTCTTCTGGCTACTAACAGAGATCTGTAGGTCGGCCAGCAATTTGAATTGTGGGCATTACTTCATGCATATGATAAAAAATGAGAAGTCATATTTTTTGAGACATGATCTCACTATATAGCCCTGACTGGATCAGAGCTCACTGCGTGGAACACTCTCAATCTCATAGAGATCTACTTATCTTTGCCTCCTGGGATTAAAAGCATATACCGCCACATCCAGCTCATATTTTATCATATTTTTAAATTTTAGGTAGAAGCAACAACACCACAAAAATAGTGAAGAATAAGAGAAACTTATATTGCCCTGAAGAACTACATTCAGAGTGGGGAGAGATTTAAAAGTATCAGGCTTTGTGATGTGGGTATGAAATAATTTCAACATTGTTACCCAAGTATGGAAACTCATTGTGACTATTAAAAGAAAAAAAAGGTTCAATTAAAGTATGAAGTTTTAAAATTTCCATGTAGAAAATTCATAAAAGATAACTTAAATAAAGTGTTTGACTAGGGACCAAAAGGGGAAATTTTAAGCAATTTAGAGATGAGTTATTTAAAATCAAGATTAATGAGATAATTTGAACTGGAGTGAATGAGGCAGATTCCAAAGCTATTGTTTAGAAAGAATGCATGGATCTTAGGACATTTTGATATTGGCTTTGAGGAAAAAGAAAGAAAGAATAAGTGCTTTTAGCGTGATATATGTTTATAATTGTAAAATAAAATATGGGTGTAACTGGTATATGATAATTACATATACAAATATACGAAAATGTATAGGATAATATATGTAGTCTGCATATAAGTAACATATAAACTTGATTGGAAAGAAAGGTTTATTTAAAACACTATTTTGTGTATAGATAGGCCAGAAAAAAACTGCCAAATTTGGTGAATCAAAATAAACTTTTATATTTCTTTATTAATTGCTTTATTTTTTCATTTAGCAAAATTTTTGAGTGATATTATAGATGTAATTCCTATTGCATATTATAAAGAAAGGCAAACAAGGTTTTCTTAAGAAGCTTAAGTCTAAAAATTTGGAAACAATGTAATATATAATTACAGCTGAATATTTTGTTGTATATGTGGTTACTAAAGAATATTAAAGGTAGTAGATAACATTGAAATTGATATAAAATTAGTGTTGTGCACATATCTAAATCTTGCTAGTTCAGGTGTTTGAAAGTGGTAGTACTTGAAAGCATACGAGTAGGTGGTTGGTTATGGTAGGCTATGGAGACATTATTCATTTCTTTCCTAATTCCTTTGTACCATGTACCTGCTTCTCTGTCAATATTATTTTCTACTGTGTATTTGTTTCCACCACATTGTAACTTTTTTTAGAGGCAAGAAGGTGGCTCACAACACTCATGAAACTTATAAGAGAGAAAATTTATGAGACTCAGGAAACTTAAGATACATAGAACCCCTTATAAAGGTATATGAGAAATAAACAATTTCTGGGAGAAGGGAGACACCTCTGTGGTATAGTTGTCTGCAGACTGCTCAGGGAACTCAAGTGATATAGTTTTATGAGCTGTCAACAATGCTTGAGTAAACTTTAGGAGGAGTCTGGCTGCCTTTAGACACTCAAGAGCCTCTAAAATTATTATGAGTGCCTGTTGAGTCCATCTTTATCTGAGAAAATAAAAGTTGACTGCCAAAAAGAGATAACACAATTTTCAGCATCAGGACTCAGCCATTGGCCACAACCAATAGTAATTTCTACTCTAATTTGGGATGTTCATTACTCTGATTCTTGCCTTTTATTTCTCTCTCAAATATATAATTTTAACACAAATCTTTTTCTCTTTGTTTGTTTGTTTAATAGGGGGTTTCTCTGTGAGTAGTCTTGGCTGTCCTGACACTCACTTTATAGATCAGGTTGACCTTGAACTCAAAGAGACCTAACTTTCTTCTGCCTCCTGAGTTCTGGGTCACACTAAAGACATGTGCCACCATACACAGCCACAAATCTTACTTAGTCATTTTTTATTTATAATATAAGAAAATTATCATGCAGTTATCAAAGAGAATTAAGAATATTAATGAATGTAAAATACCCTTTTATATCATTAAATTTAGGCCACTTTGGAAAGATGTTTGGGGTTTCCTGAAGAACATATCTCTGAAAAATTATTTTGACAATACCTTATAATTTTGCTAAAATATATTTAGATTCTACTTTAACTAAAAGACAGTGCTTCTCAAAATACACACCCGTAGCAATGGAACACTGATACATTCCACTGTAGGAAAGATCTCTAAGTCCAGGCTCTCATCTATTCTAAGGTCCATTCCATGTATTCACACATTAATAAAAATAAATTTTCTTCAAGAGAAAATGAGGGATTTATCTAATATGTTTAAAAGCAAGTTAGCACATTAGAATGTATTTGATCTTCTTAATATTTTCTCAAACACACTTTCATAGCTCTTTTCTGGATCTCAGTTGAGATAGAAAAAAAGGAAGAAGAGTAGAAAACAGTAAATGATGTTCATGGGTCAACTGCTAGGTCATCTAAGGAATAAATCAGAATGGCCGAAGGGAAGCCCGTCTCTAAAGATAGTTTGCCTGGGGTTGGGGTTAAAGGTCTCCCCTTTCAGATTAACAGAGAATTTTCTTTCTCTTCTTTCTTCTCAATCTCTACTTTTATTTGGAATTACCGGTTTGCTCTCCACCTCCTCCTCCTCCTCCTCCTCCTCCTCTTCCTCCTCCTCTTCCTCTTCTTCCTCCTCTTCCTCTTTCTCATTATTCTTCTCCTATTTTTCTTCCCTCTTCTTCAAACTATTATTTCTCTTATTTACTCCATTGTTCTAATAATAATTATTCATCTTATTATGTTTATTTTCCTTTATTCCTGTCTTCAGTAACTAATATGTTAGTGTACATAGTACTATGTTTGTTACTATGCCCCCCAAAGTTATTTGGGTTGAGAGGTTGGTTGTTCATAATTGACTGTTACTATGTTTTCTTATATGTACTATATTTTCATATAAGCATATCTATAGAAAGAAAGTATAGATAGATAGATAGATAGATAGATAGATAGATAGATAGATCAGTTTAATATGATTAGTACTCTGCTCTTGGAACTTGAATGGTGCTGGTAATCCTGTCCAATGTATTATTGAGGGTATGTAGACTTTGCTAATGAGTTACACCTCCAGTTCAATGACCATAAACTTTCTCAATCCTTCTATAACCTAATTATTCTTAAACATAGCAAATACTTCAACTGAAAGAATATGGATAATATTATTTTAAAAATTCAACTAGTCGTAAATTACCATAGACAAATAAAATCCCATATTTTATTTAAATCAATGAACATCAAAGTATCATAATTTGTCCCCAAACTACCAGTTCCACAGATATGAGTTCCCATAAGACTAAGTAGATGAAAACCCAAACAAAGAATTTAAAAGGACGATTCTAAAATTCTCAACAAAATAAAAGAGGATATAAATAAGCTCCTGAATGACTGAAAAACAATTTTTAAAAGAGGTGAATGGAATAAGAACAATGTAGTATATAGAAGACAAATCCAATAAACAGCAATACAAAAATAATTAAATTTATATTCTTAAAAATGAAAATTTACTAAAACTTTTGAGTAGAGTATCCATCAAATAGAATGAATCAAGTGGAAAATACATCAAGTCTTAAAGACAAAAGAGATGAGTTAGAACATTCAGATAATACTAAAGATAAAATAACAAGAAGTTTACACGCAGAACATATGAGATCCATAGGACCTCGTTAAAACAACTAAAAAAGAGAAAAAAATATAAGCTAAAGTCACATAGAATACACTTAATTAACATGATATAAAAGGAAAATTTATAGCTATAAGTAAAAATAAATTATAAGACCCTATTGCTGAAGGCACAACATACTTTCATAATAAGATACAAAGAAATGTTGTGATTGACTACGAAGCTTCCTCCATGGTGTTTATCTTTCACTATACCATAAAGTTACATGAAGTCTTCTGGTTATAGTAGGGAAAGTCATTAACTCAACAGTCATCCAGCTGTTAATTCTATGAGATGTAGAAATGACAAGAATTGCAGGATATGCACATGGTTGCAGTAGTAGCACAAATGTTATGGGCATAACCACTTTCTGGTTGGACTAAAGGACAGCCCCACAGGATTTTCTGGAGATAGAGTTACAAGCAGCTATGAACCTTTATAACATAGCTGTTGTGAACCAAACCTGCATCCTCTGGAGCAGCAGTAGGTGTTTTTAATCTGTCCAGCCATATTCAAGATGATTTAAGAAAAAAAAATTATGTCTAAATGCTTAGAAAAAAACAAGAGACATCTAAAATTAGTGATTAATAATATGCTTCTGGATTTCATGAAAATAATAACATAAAATCCAAATAAAGATATGAAAAATAATAAAGATAAGGAGAGAAATCAATGAAATAGAAACCATAAAATAGCCTAAAACAACAAAGAAGATGGTGGATGTTTGAAAGGCTGAAGAAGATAAGACTGGAAGATTCCTAATTAAATTAAAACCATCAAAAAAGGAAAATAAATTAATAAAATAAGACAGAAAAAGTGAGATGTAACAACAGATAGTACCAAAGTCCAAACATAGTCAGACAAGTTTTCAAAAATAAATTAGAAAGTCTGTGAGGAATGGTTAAATTTGAATATCTTTATGATCTGCAAAATTAAAGCAAAAAGTTTCAAAGAACTTATACAGACTCATACAAACTATGAGACTTGTGCACTAATAGTCTCCCAACCAGCCCTCCCCCACCAAAAAAAGGTCAGGGGTCAGGTATAGCACAGAAGTCTAAGGTCTACCTACATAGGAGTCCAGGCCAGCCAGAGCTACACGGAGAGGGCAGGGGAATTCACAGTTTAATTCTACAAGACATTCAAGACTTCAAAGAGTTCTCTTGTTCCTTAAAATATGGTCTTTCATTTGTGAATGAAACAGAAAGAGCAATAAGTGTTCCAAACTCAGTTTGTGAAGCCAGAGCTACCCTGATACTGAAACCAGGTAGGAGCAAATAAAACAACAGGAAATCTCCCTACGGAAGAGAACTGAAGAACTGTTAGTAAAATAATTTTGAATAAAATGCAATATCCCATTTAAATATTATTCACCATGACAAAGCTGATTTTCTTTATAAATGATGGTTCAACACACACAAATTAGTAGATAGAAATAGTGAGGTCATTTCAATAGATGAAGAAAGGGCCATTGACAATGTCTGACCTCCCTTCATGATAAAATATCCGAAGATACAAGAGTAATAGAAGTATATCTCTATTGCATGAATTCTATTTGGTAGTATAATTAAAACACATAGCCAGATATTGGGGAAAATCTGAAAAATCAGAGAGACAGAGGAACAAGCCACAGCCACTTCTCACCCAGTCAACTCCTCAGGCCTGTCTCCAGGAATCCTCATACAGAATGCTGGAGTCCTCAGCTGAAAGGGAAATGGGAGCAGAGACATGCGGTCCCAAATGCTGGCATTAAAGGTGTTTGCCACCACTTCCTGACCTCCATGACTACATCTGTGGCTGACTCTGTTTCTGCTCTTCAGACAAACATCATTAAATACACAATATATCACCACATATCTCTGACATATTAAAGGCTATATAAACAAATTCATAACAGATATTATCAAAAAAGGAGAAAAATAATTTTACATTTACACTAAAATCATGAAAAAGACAAGCATGTTTGTTGTTTCCATTAAGATTATCTTTTAACGAATATTTGTTTATATGTTTGTATGTGGCTCTTCAGGTGTCCACTATGGTGTTCACGTTATGCTCAGCGTGGGGAGGTCAGTTTTCTCCTTGCAGCACGCGGGCTCCAAGGACTGAACTCAGAATGTCAGAAGCGCAGGATACTGTCTTTACCCACTGAGGGTTCTCACTGACACATGTCATTCTGTTCTTACTCAGAATGGTATCTGAAGCAATAAGACAAGTAAGTCTGATGAATAAAGGGAAGGGAAACGTCAGGTTATCCCTTTCAGACGACATTGTCTTCCATGTGAGGGACCCTCAAGATTTGATCATAAAATTCACCATCAAAACAACAAAATCAACCCACACAACTGTCATCCGCATTCAGTTTGTGCCGCCTCTGACAATGAGACCAGGATTTATCCCTAGTGCATAAACTGGCTTTTTGGGGCCCGCTCCCTGTGGAGGGACAGCTTTCTCAGCCTTGATACAGGGGGGAGGGGCTTGGTCCTGCCTCAGCTTGATATGCCAGAATTTGCTGATTTTTCATGGGAAGCCTTACCCTCTCTGAGGAGTGCATGGGGATGTGTCGAGGGAAGTTGGGAGGAGGGAGAGAGGGGGAACTGTGGTTGGTATGTAATATGAAAAACAATTAAATAATAAAAATTAAAAATCATAAAAGTCATTAGCTGCTCTTTTAACAATAATGTTCACATACCCCACTACCACTGCCTTTCTCCCCTGCCCCACCTCAGCTAGTTTCTCCCACACCCCAGAAAGTGCCTCCCTTGGCTTTTATGACACTTGAGTTCCATAGGAAAGCAAGGACTTTCTAAAAAGTCACTCAGTTATCTCGGGCGGGAAACAACAAGGATTGACAAATGGGATTTCATAAGATTAAAAAGCTTCTACCCAACAAAAAAACAACTAATCAAGTGAAAAGACAGCCCACGCATAGGGAGAAAAAAAAAAACTCTGCTCACTCTACATCTGACAGATAATTTACGTCTAGCACACATAAAGAACTCAAAATACTGGCAAACAATCCAACCAAATGAAAAAATGAAATAAACTGACAGTTCTCAAAAGATGACATGCGAACAGTCAATAAACATGACAAAGTGTTTAGCATGCTTAGATACAAGGGAGATGCAGATCAAAATACACTGATGTTCCATTTCATGTTAGTCAGAATGCCTATCATTGTAAAAACAGAACAAACAAAAAATAGTGGCATAGATTTAGCGGATGAGAACCCCCTTTATTTGCTGCTGGGGGGAATGTAAATTAGCCTGGCCAATGTAGAATATAAAGTTTCCTCAAAAAAAAAAAAAAAAGGCCAGAAAAATAGAACTGTCACATGATCCAGATGATCTCAATATACCCAAAGGCATCTAAATGAGTAATCTATAGAGTTTCTTGCACACCCATATCTATTACTACACTATTTGCAATAGCCAATCTCTTGGCATTCCTATTATCATAAAAACCACAATGACCAAAGGCAACTTGGGGAGGAAAAGGTTTATTTGGCTTTTATATCCTTAATCACAGTCTATTGAGGGAAGCCAAGGTAAGAACTCAAACAGGGAAGTAACCTGGAGACAGGAGCTAGTGTAGAGGCCATAGATGGGTACTGCTTACTGACTTTCTCCATGTGGTTGTTTTCATAGCCAGGACCATCAGCCTAAGGACAGCACCACCCAGAGTAGGCTGGACCCTCCTCCATTAATCAGTTAAGAAAAGGTCATACAGGCTTCTCTTCCTACAGCCTAATCTTACAGAAGCATTTTCTAAAGTGAGATTCCCTCCTCTCCAATGAATTTAGCTTGTGACAAGTTGACATAAAACAATCCAAAAAAGCCAAGTAATAGGACCAAACTAAATTCATGGGTAAAGAGGTATGACATTTATATCAATGAAGTTTTATATAGCCATGAAAATTAATGAAAAAGATGCCATTGCAGGAAAATGGATAGAACTGAGGATTATCTTATTAAGATAAATTAAGTCAATCTCAGAAAGATGAATATCACATTATCTGTCATGTGTTTGTCATGGATTACATGCATGTGCTTGCATAGATAAAAGCGCATACACTGACACATATATCTCTACCAAATAATAAATTATTTATATTTGGAAAAAAACATGAGGTGCTAAAGAAAGAGGAAGTCAAGAAGAAAGGAGAAGTGTATGTGGGTAAAATAGACAAAACACATGATATATTAGAGTGAAAATATGCTGATATAATAACCCATCACTGTGCAAAAGGAATACACATCATTAAAAAGGCCAAACAGAACAAAGGGGACTGTGAATGAGAATGGATAAATACAAATATACTTTATTTCTATCTCCTCATTGCTATAATATGTAGGCCGAGAAGTGTTTGTAAGCCAGTTCTCTCCCTCTCACTCTATGCCTATATGCATACATGTATATATTTAATTTATAAAGTCTACATGGGGTCAAGGCATTTTAATTAATGCAATTGTCTTTTAACAGATGACAGCTTTTGTTAATGTCTTCCTGCTCCTCCATTTATCATTCTCTCTCTGAATGGATGGGTGGTTTTCCAGAAATAATATGGACTATAGTTGTTTTTTGTTCTTCTCCTGTGCAATATCAAATGTCCGTGTTTTAGGATGTCCTGCGTGTTGATCCAATGCTTAACAGAAGACGGTAAAGAGAGACAGCACACACTTGGAGCCAATGTTAATTTGCATGTTATTAGCTTCTAACATTCCATTTGAATCCTTACTAGGAATGACCTAACTAACTCTTCAGTGACAAGTCTGCTTTATATACAATGCAATAAAACACTTCCTATAAGATGCACAGCATACTCATAACCACGATTTTTTCCCGTTATATTAAATTTACTCCACTTTTAAATATCCATTAATTCCAATTTAACATGCTTCTTCACTGGCCTGAGGAATATATTGATATAGAAAGACTAGAGGAATGATAGATGATAGAAGATAGATAGTATAGACAGATAGACAGATAAACAGATAGACAGATAGACAGAGAGAGAGACAGACAGACAGACAGACAGACAGACAACAAACAGATAGATAGATAGATAGATAGATAGATAGATAGATAGATAGATAGATAGATAGATGACAGGTAGATAGATGATATGATGAGATGATGTGATGTGAAGTAAAGGGGGCTGCTGCTGGAGAAAAGGCTTCTCCATTCTCAATTTTCTCAGAGCATTTCTTACTATATAATGTACAGTGGTATATTGACATAATAACCCATACTTCAAGCAATTATTCCTGGAAAAAAGTAGGAATAACAGGCACAATAGTATGGTTTCAAGACATAATTGAAATGTAGTGCAAGTGTTTCTATATAAGAATAAAACTTATATATTGCTATACAATGACAAAACTTTACTATTTTCAGTAGCAGGATTTTTACAGGAAAAGAGCCTTACAAATTAGCTAACGGGCTGGAGAAATGGCTTAGCAGTTAAGAAAAGAAACTGTTCTTGCCAAGGACCCAGGCTCAACCACCTATTGAACAGCTCATGGCTGCTGGTTTCTCCAGCTCCAGGAGTTCCAACGCCCTCTTCTGGCCTCCATGGTAACCTGAACTCTCATGCACATACTGACACAGAGACATGGTCACACAGACAGACAGACAGACAGACAGACAGACAGGCAGGCAGGCAGGCAGGCAGACAGACAGACAGAGACACTTGATATAAAATTGATACTCACAGCTCCATGGAGTGTCCGGCTATGAATGGTTAGTTATTTGTGAGCTTGTTAAAGTTGTTTTTCTAAAATATCTACCTTCTTGACTTGGACAAGAGTCACCTATTAATTGTTTATACCCAAGCACTAGAGTATACTTCAAACCATAATTCATAAAATGCTAAAATTAGCTGTTTATAATTGGAAAGAATAATGGTTTGCCTTTGTGAATGATAGCCAACATTTCTTAATCTTTTACTGGTCAGACATTTATCTTGTAAAAGAACTCAAAGAGAATGGATGGCTGACTGAACTACGCTTTTCATTAATTTAACCAGTTATTGTATGTAAATATCCTTATTGTGTGAAGCCAATGCATTGTTATTGCAGTGGGCTGAAATCCAACCACATCCATTTTCTAACCATGCTTAATGTAGAAGACATTATGTTATACATGAAAGAGCATATGAACAAGAATAAAGAACCAATGATATGTTAATACACTTATATCAAACCATGGGATAAATAGCAGTAACTTCGAATATAGCTAAAATATTAATTTTAAAACAAACTTTTTTCATTAGGTAGATGAAATATTAGTACCAAAATATTTCTTCTTTAATAAGTAGTCCAAAATAAAGATGAGCTATCACTATTGCTATAATATGGAAAAATTACTAATATTTTCTGGGCTTCGAGGGGGCATGGTTTGAAGAGCTTCATAGAATGAAATTTGTGGCCTGAACATTTGTGATGAATAATTCATGCTGAATCCAAATTTCTAACATGCTGGTATTAGTGGGAGTGAAATTTATAGACTTTCTTTAGAGTATTTCCTATGTCTATCACTTTTATTTATACTACTGATGGTATAGTTTTATATAGTAGATGATAGTCCTTGACTTTCATGAGCACTGTTCTGGAATGTATTTGTCATCTAGCATAAGACTTTCTAAGTCTTGGCATGGTTATCATATGGTAAGGCAGAGCAAACGAGCAGTAAAGAGCTCACTTTCATAATGCATTATCTCCTACAATGATGCATGAATTCATAAGTAAGTGAATGTATTTATGAGGGCAGAACCTCATGGCCCAAGCATTTCTTAAATGCTGTAACTATTAACACTTTACAGTAGCAGTTAACTTTCAACATGATTTTTAATGGGAAATTCAGACCATAGCAAACGATCACTAGGTTAGGAGGCTAACATTAGTGACCTGTTAAAATATATCCCAAGAAATACCTTAGCATGTGAGAACATGGCAAAATAAAGACAATCTATGAATCTGAAGCATAACATAGAATCTTCCAGAAAAGAATTCATTCATATAAGAATAGGAAAGCTAGAAGACAGGGAGATGCACAGCAAAAGCTGTCTTCTGGACATGACATTACATTCATGAGCTCACTATAGATGTGGTTATTCATATGAGATTGGACCTACTCAAGAATCATCCTGTCAATATTTCATCATGGCAGAGAGAGTCTAACCCTTCCCTAGTGGACTAATGGCAACTAATGGTTGTTGGGATACGAGGTATTATTTTCTTCAGTGGTGTAGCTACTGAGAAGTTGGCCATGCTCTAGCAAAAAACCTTTCTCCCATGATTGTGCAAGTGATTCTACTAAGCACAAAAATAAGAAATAAGAGCAGGAGAGGAGCCTTGTTGGAAAAGAGTTTCAGTGGAAGACTGAGGGAAGACAGAAGGGAAGTGGTATATGAATGACTTTTAAAAAACTAGATTATTGAATTTACTTAGATCAGGAAATCAGCTGTTAATATCAAAATGTTTTACATTGGTATGGATTTTGGTTTATTGATACAAACTTAAGGTCAATTCTCTTATGCTGTGTGTATTTTTCTACTCTTGTTTAAGATATGATGTTTATGTAACTGATTTAAAATTGTAATGTATAATTAAGAAATACATGTTAGTTAAATTTTTAGGTATACAAAAATATAATTCAATTAGATAGGTAATCTTCAAAGACTTCTAAGACCTACAGAATATGATATTTAAAACGTCTTAAGAACTTAGACTTTTCTAGACAGTGAGACAGGTCTGCTCCTGGCAGCACCAATTTACTTCAAGAGAAAAATGTGCATCGAAGAAACTCTATATGGAGATTAGTTTCTTTGTGACATCAGTTAGCCACTGGACATGAACCTGTTCTTATATTGACTGCTTGACAATATGCTATTTAAACTGGACATGCAGGTTCTATAGGAAGGTGACCTCTGAACTTTGGCAGAACAAGCCAAAATGGTCATTCAGGTTCCTGCTTTGCAGAGAAAACTGTCAGACAATCTTCAGGACTCAAGGAGAAGCAACTGATGAACTGTATCAGAATGGGCAGAGCAGATTTCCTGCTTCACTGAAATGAAAAGAGACTCTGGGCCTGTAGGCTGAAGATGGATGCCCCAACTTTGTAAAGGAACTTTGGGTGACTGTCCAGGCAGATAGGTGTTATCACTGTCATTTTTAGATTTTGGAAGTTGCTTGCACTTCCTGTTTACTTGGGTAAATATATCCTTCTGTGGTCTTTGATGTAGTGGAAGATTAGATAGTTATAGGTATAGTTTTCATTTGAAACGTATATTGGATATGAAACTTTAGATTCATAAGGATAAGGTAGATGATAGAGTATTTTCTTTAATTTTGCTAAATACAAATAGACTAGATATTGTAACTGTAATTCTTGCTTGATGGCTATTTTTTTATATGTAATTTTGCTATGTTAAAATTGAAACCTTCCTTTTTGATTAGACAGAAAAAGGGGAGGTGATGTGGGAATGTCTTTCTGTATGCTGTGAATATCAATCTTTAAATAAAGGAGCTGTTTTGGCCCATGATAGGCACCATAGAAAAAGTAGGTGGGGAATCAGAATAGGTAGGAAAGGAAGGGCAGAGTCAGAGACAGACTGAGCCAGCCACCCAAGTAGAAGCATGTAAGGAACACAGGTGAGCCATGGGCCATGTGGCAGACAGATTAATGAGAATGGGTTGATTTAAGATGTAAGAACAAGCTAGCAATGTGCCTGAGCTATAGGCCAAACAGCATGAAGTTAATATAAGAGTCTGAGTCATTTCTGGGGCCTGAGCAACAGTGATGAGTGACTATGTATCTGGTGCAGCAGGTCTGTGGGTCTGGGCCTCTGGCCACCTGGGACTAAGAATCATTATGGGGGCATGAGCAGTGGCGGGCAGATAAGGGGTCTGGGGCTGCAGGTCTGTGGGTCCGTACCTTTAGCAGCCAGGGGCAAAGAAACCTCATTGTAACAGGGAAGGGAATGGGGGTGAAAATAACTAACTCCTACCATGTGCATTTATGAAACTGTCAAAGAAATGTTAAAATTGGATAAACTGCCACATACTTTTAGAAACTTACATTCTGAGTATAGAAAAAATAAACTAAATAGATTAATCAGTTTCTAAGTATAAACAAGTATGAATAAAAAGACATAAAGCATAAACAGAAAATATGAAGTATAGAGTTCATTGATAGGCCAACCAAAAGCCTTGATGAGAATCTTACTTCAGAGTTGAAGCCTAAAGAAAGTGGGAGAATCGTCTATGTGGTTTTCTACAGAAGGGAAGAGCACAGAAATCAAGAAGCAAAAAAGTACAAGGATTACCCATATTGGCTAAAATAACATTAAAAGAAGGAGAAGGAGGCAGTGGAAGAAGAAGAAGCAAGGCCCTAAAGGGGTCTGTCTTCTAAGTCGTACAAGAACACTGATTTTTACTTGGAGATTAAGAGCTATTGTAGTCCTTGATTTAAAACCAGCGTAAGCTGACTCAGCAAATTATTCATGTGAGTGTTGAGTCCTTTAAGATAAAGAGCTATAAAAAAAATACTGAAAACTGCACAAGGTAAAAGATTTCAAAGAATTGTTTAACTGTGTGTATACATATAAATGACTCAATTAAATGATACTAGTAACTTTTGAGATTGCTATATAGTATCCATTTTTAAACTCTAATTTATCTTTAGACCTACAGGATTACATCAAAAAGCAAAAGTATCTTCGTGGCAGTATTTTCTAGTATTTAGCAACTTTAGTTCCACATTTCTCCAAACCAAGTAGAATAACTTCAGGATCCTGAGTGAGCAGACATGGATGTTAAAACAATATAAATATCCAGCTAGTTCTATGGATTTAGATAAATCAAGTTCTATAGTTTTAGGTAAATCAATTTATTTTTAACTTGTTTTGAGAACTTTATAATGCTTATGATATTTTAGTTAAGTCGACCACATTCCTGTCCCCGCTCCAACGTTTCCCTGTTCCCATCATTATTCCTACCTGATTTTATTTGTTTAAAATAAAAACCCATAGAGTCTATTTAATGCTGCCAGTATGTACATGTCAATAGGAACATGGTACATGGATAGCCTCTCAGGGGCTGTATCCTTGAACAAAACTGACTCTCCCCCTGTCAGTATCCTACAATTGCCAAGAGGGCCTCATATCCCCACCCCTTTATCTATCTTGATCTTTTGCAGGCCTTGAGTATAAAGTCACAGACACTGTCAGTTCATAAGAGCAACTGACCTATTGTTTCCAGAAAATACTGTGATGCTGTTGCCATCCACTACCTCTGGCTCTTACAAACTTTATGTCACTTCTACTATAATGATCCTTGAGCCTTAGAAGGAGGCAGTGTGATACACTTGTCACAGTTAGAGCTGAGCACTTCACAGTCCTTTATTTCCTACACCAGCCATTGATCTCTATATTAATGGCCATTTACTGAAAGAAGTTTCTCTAAGAAAAGCTGAGAGAGGCATTTATCTATGTGTATAGCAGTCAGTCTTTAGGAGTCAGCTAAATAGTATATCCATTTAGAATAATAGCATTAGGTTCTCCCCTGGGCCTATGACACATACGGCCTCTGTTTTTGGGCCCTGTTGTTGGGTTTAAGTTCCATCCATCTTATGGAGTGGGCTTTAAACCCAATAAGAAAATAGTTGGTTGCTCCCATAACATTTATGGTGCTATTGCAGCAGAGTACATGTCTTCTACTGTTATTATAGTTCACAGAATTCAGTCTGGTAAAACCTATGAGAACTTTCTCCTCTAGTAGTATATATGACATCTTCCAGCATTATGAAAGCCATTCAGTAAGGATGAAGCTTTTGCATCAGTACCAGCTTGACTTTCCACTGTTCCGTGACCTAAGTATATGGTGTCCTCAGCAATAGTATCTTCCCATCAAGTTCTAGAGGTAACCAAGAGCAACGGCAATAGTTGCAATGTTTAGAGTCAATGGGACCTCACTGACCAACAACTCCAGAAGACACAATACATTTTTGGCACAAGCTTTTTGGTTGATTGTGTCTGGTGTCTGAGAGAGACCCACTGAGAGTTACATCATTGACACTCTTCTTGCATATTCACATATTTTAAGCAGAGTCTGTAGTCTTCTTTTGTAAATCTTTAGTGGTATTTATTCCTCCTTTACTCCCTCTTTACTCTGCCCTCCTAGTCTCAACCTTACTTAACTCCTCTTGTCCATTAGTCTCCATGACCCCTTCACACCACCCACTGGGCCAGTTCATTTCTACCCATTTCAGTTGACAATCACTAACCAGTCTGTCTTCCATTATGCCTACCTTGGTCTTTTTAAAAATTCAGGCAAAATCCCATGAAATCTCAATATGGTCACTAAAACAAGTCCAGGGAAACATGACAGCGTGGATGGGGAAATCTCACAATGTCTAACCGGATGAGAGCTACAGGCAATTAGGATGATAATAGGAGAACCACTCTTCTCCAGAGACAAGCCCTCCAGACGTTTTCAGTTCTGAGTGGTCTTCCCTAAACACATGGGCCTTCAAGTACCACTACATGAACTCAAGAGATTGTGTGTGTGTGTGTGTGTGTGTGTGTGTGTGTGTGTGTGTGTAAGAATATTTAAATAATAACTGAAGAGTAGGTCATTAGTTTGAGGGGAAAGAGTGAGGAATGAGAGAGAGGGATGTTGTAAATTATGTAAATACAGTATTGATGTATAAAAATCTCAAAAAATAAATCCTAATTTTTAATTTTTGTACAAATCCTAATTGGTTTTATAATAAAAACCCAGATCCAGATATTGGGTTAAATACTGAAAGATCAGAGAAACAGGAACAAGCCACAGTCACTTCTCACCCTGCCAGCTCCTGAGCAGAAAAGGGGAGATCTTGTCTCCATGAATCCTCAGAGATCCTGTTTCTCCTGCCTTCTATTTCTTTCTTTGTCTAGTTATATCCCTTCTTATTTCCACCTTTTTAGTGCTGAGATTAAAGGTGTGAGATTTCAAGTGCTGGATTAACCATGAGCAACTCACCACCTGGCTCTGTTTCTATTTTAGAGTAGATTAATCTAGAGTAGCCCAGGGTGGCCTTGATATTAAAGGTGTATGTTACTACTACCTGGCCTCTATGGATAACTAGTGGCTGGCTTTACCCTCTGATCTTCAGGCAAGCTTTATGTGTTAGAGCATATATAAAATATCACCACATCTCATGACTGTTTGATTAAAAAAAAAAAAAAAACCCAGAATTTCTTTGCATCTCTTTTACCATCTGAAAAGAAAAGCTTAATAATTAGGATTTGAACCAATAACATTTGAACTTAGTGGTCTTAATAATGTCCCCAGCTATTAGTGTTAAACACTACAATAAAGTTTAAGAGTTTTCTACAGTCATAAAAAAATATTTGCTATAGCTAGCATAATAAAATACATTAGAATGACAAGACTCTGAAATGTGTTTCAATGACCATAAGAACTTGAAGAAATGACAATATATAGATAAATAAGGGGATGAAAATATGAAGATATATAAAGAAGTGACAGCATGCAGGTATATAAAGGGTAATGACAATTGGTCCCTGAATCTCATAGAGAGTAGCATTATTAGGAGGTGTTGCTGGAGGAAGTGTGTCTTGTGGAGGCAGGCATTGAGGTTTCCTATGCTCAGGATACTGTCCAGTGAGTCAGCTAACTTCCTGTTCCATGAAAGATTTGGCAGTCTCAGCTCTAGCACCATATCTGCCTGCATGCCTCCATGCTCCTCATCATGATAATAATAGTCTGAGCCTCTGAAACTGTAAACAAGCCACCCCAATTAAATATTTTCTTTATGAGTTGCTATGATCATGGTGTCTCCTCACAGCAATTGAAACTTCAAGACAATAGGTTTATAAATGCACAATGTATATATGTCATGTGACTGTAAGAAGACAAAGTCGGCCAACATCGATCAGTATCTTTCAAGTGTTGCATAGGGAATGAGAGGCAATGTTATTAATTGTATCTTTGTAGTTTGCAAGCAACTTGAGCAGTATAACACAGATCATATGGAATTAACAGTAAGTTAAAACTCTAACCAAATGTCCACATACAGAGAGAAAAGGAAGTGATATGAATTTAAATGGAGGTCTACCATTGAGCTCACATTCAAGTCCTTTGTGAAGCTGTGAAATACATTAGAAACAGAGAGGTTATAACTAAGTAGTGTTTCCCATTCTTGAAACAAGACAACACTAATTTGAACAATATTTTAGGCTTGAAGTACCATACTTTCTTTCTTGCAATTTTTATGAATAAAGGCAAAGATGACAGAATTATTTCCATCCAAGCAAATGGGTTTGAATTATTAAAATATAAAAGTTCACCACATAGCCCAATTAAAAACAGCAAAGGTGGGATAGACTGGCAGGAAGACTTTGGCTTGGGAAAGGGATACATGCTGTATGGTAGGGCCATATTCATTAAAAGGAAAGGGTACTATAATAGAGTAAATGAAGCACTTGATCCATAGTCAAAGACTTAACACTTTGATCTCAGAAGTTCCAACTGCAAGTTATTGGTGTGCTACTTAAGTCTGAAATACAAAGCTCAGCACACTAACAGATTCTTGAATTAATAAAATTTATTTCATATGAGATGAAGGCTAAGGAAAGGGCTTTGTAATTTATGAGGTATATAACTATAAAAGAGACTCAAACCTTGGTGAGTACTCTCAAAATTTCAACATAAAACTTTGACAAGAATAAGAATGGTCCCTGATACTTCCATTGTTAAATTCTTACCAATAGTGCCACACCCAGAACTGAGGTCAATAATTATTTTTATTATCAAGGGTGAACAAAAATTTATTTTATTTATTTTAGAAAACAGGATGTTTGGAGTTATTATTATTAGGTTATCAGTTATGCACATTTATTGTTCATCTTAATCATGTTCTGGAAATGGCTCCTGGTCTTTGAGGTACCTGAACATACAAGTAGAAATTTTCAGAACCTTTGCATAACACAGATACTGTTAAACCAAAGTCAGGATAAAATATGTAAATTAATATAGTGCAGAAAAATTAAGCTATGTGTCCCATAGTTCTGATTTAGCTTCTAAATACTCAAGCATTAAAAGAAATTCAGATTGTCTTGCAAGGTTGTTCATTGAGCAAGGACCCTGCATGGGGCTGACATAGACACTTTGCAAGTATGTTACCATTGTATAGTTCGGTCCTCTTATGGAACTCCTAATAGTGGGGATGGGGCTGTCTCTTTTACAGGCTTTTAGGGCCCTTCTCCTCATACTGCCTAACCTTAATACACAGAGAGATATTTAGTCTTCCTGCAACTTGAAATGCTATGTTTTGTAGATACTCATGGGAGGCCTGCCACTTCCTAAGCAGAAACAGAGGAAGAGTAGATGGGAGGTGGGAATAGAGGGGGGCAGAGGGATTGGGGGAAAGAGTGAGGGAAAACTTCAGCCTGGATATAAAAGAAATAGATTTATTTTTTAAAAAGATTGTTCATCGAATTACATTAAATCATGCTTGTAAAAAGGGCCTGATTCTTAGTAGGCATAAGTAAATGAAGATTAATTAATTTTCTGCCAGGCTATAATTTCTCACTAATGATGATAAGAAAACTGGACTTAATAAAAATAGATGAGTAAATAAAAAATAATTGTGCCCTTTGAAACAAAATTATATTTTGTTACAATTATACAAAAATTATAATATGCTATTTAAATACCCTTTGTTAGAGTAAAAGTTTCAAGGAGTTATGTAAAATCAGTATGTGTATGCCATATTGTAAGATATATTCTGATCTATCTTTTTGTATTTTTGAAAGAATGATATACCTTTATTCTGTACTTTCTTAGCTTTTCTAAACGTTAGGCTGATTTCAATATTAGAATAAAATTATTAGGGTTTTGTCTTGAACAAAAACCAAATGTTAATATATCATTCAATAAAGAATTAAATTCATGAAAAGCCAACAAGCCACCACTTGTTTGTTTTTTGTTTTAAAGCACAGAATATTTTTATTGTATAATTTTGACCTACTGGTTTTCAGACTTGCCTGGACCTGATGATCTTTGGCTTAAATGAGGTAAGAATAGCTAAATTCTATAAGAACAATTAGTTTTCACATTTAAGAATTATAAAGTTTATATAAAAGGAATACAAACACATAGTTCATAATTCCCACAATCTTGTCTCTAAAAAAAACAAACTTCTTACTTTCTAAAGTGTCAGATGGCAAATATTATGGTCTATAATTATCTGTGCCAATAACTGAAGTCTGCTATTAAAGTGTGCAAGTAACCACAGAAACCAAAGTTACCACAGAGCTGAATCTCAAGAAACCTTCATAGTAAACAAGTAGTAGGCAGACTTAGGCAGGGAACAAGAGTTTGAAACCTTTTAATCAGTAAATTTGACAGATAATTTCACCATACTTAATTTTAACCATTTTATTTTGCATATAGCTCTAACCGCACATTTCTAACTGTCAACAATGGATGTAGATTTTGAAAATGAATCAGTTATTTAGCTCAATAAATAATATTAAAAGTTGCCTCAATGTCTCTAGACTGTGCTCAGTGTGCTACAGGAATGAATGCTAGTCTAGAGAGTGATACTGAAGTTCCTGGGCCCTCTTCTTTGTAATGAATCCTACAGGAATGCACTGATGGTCAGAAAGAAAAAAGGAGATGCAGAAGGACCTGGAGGTATGCTAAGCCTCCTGTGTGACCTAGTTTCAAGAAGGGAGTGAGGAATGGAAGTTAGGCCCCCAGTGACCTGACCATTTGTGAGTCAACAACAGAGTACTCACCTCTTCCAGGTTAATGCGATGCATGCTTTCTGCACGGTCCTTCCTGGCTGAAGGAAGCTCCGCTGGACTAAGGGTGGCCACTCCTTTTCCTCTTCCCAGCTTCCATATGATTCTCCTTGAAATGTCCTTCTTCAATCTTTTCCTGTCTCAGGGTGTGACAAACTGTCATCTATAACGACTTTTGTGATAATAATATAGCAAACCCTACCCAAGGAGGAACAGAAGACTCTCTCCCTGGTTTATTTATTGGTTATATATAGAGGAGGTTTTGGATTGACACTTTTAAGAGTTGGCTGAAATCATTATATAATCTAGGAGAAATAAATTTTACAAGGTCAAAATGTAAGATTTAAATAAGAGTATCATGATTATGTCAATCAATAACTTTTGTAAGAACTGAAGCTAGTAAAGTCTTTACTGTATTTGCCTCAGGAAAATCAACCTTTCTAGCCTTGTCTTTAGGAGTGTGATCACTTCGATTGTCAAAAAAATCAAACAAAACAAGCAAACCAAAAAACCCTTGTGGTTGTGGTTATATATTAAGAATGTAGTAAGACACAAAGAATAATTAGAAGAAATAAATGGTGATGGAATTGATTAAAAGCAAGCATGGACCCTGGTTAGAATCCAATCTGGTGAAGTCTCCATGTCCTCACTAAACAAGAGAACAGATGACTCACCAGAGCTACAAAAACATTATAAAAGATGTCCCAGTTTGCTGCATCAGCTGCAAGCAGCAGGGAAGAATCTTTTTCCAGCCAAATAGCCCTCTCTCTAGGGAACAGTGATTTCTGGACAGCGCAGGGCAGTTGCAAATGTCAATTCATGGCAGTTGAGGCAGCATGCACAAAACTTGTCCAAACTCAGACCAGAATAATTCCAGCATGAAAAGGATAAGCAGAAACAGAGACTCACTCCTAGCTAAGGAGCTATTGACAACTGATAGTTCCTAAGAGAGGGGGAGCCAATTTTCTTGACAGGTGCTTCACTTGGGTTGAGCACCCTCTAGTGAAGGCCACATATCTCACAGTATATCGACAGCACAATTGTATTTGATGGGTTAATAATAAAAAAAATAAAATAAAATAAAAATAAAAAAATTTTATTTGAGTGGATATGGAAGAAAGGCTGAATCTGTTCCCTTATGGTCACCTACCTCCTATGGCTCTTACCTTGTTCTATGTCCTCTTCCACAAGAATTCCTGAGTCTTTGGAGGAAGGGATGTTATATAAATATTGTATTCAGGGCTGTGCATTCTACTGCTTCTTATTTTTCTATGCCTTGATGAATTGTGAGTAGGACATTTTGTACAAAATTCATTTTTTATTTCATTACTTACTACCATAAAATTCTTGAGTTATAAAAATAATAACTACAGTTTGGAAAGTTTTTGCAAACTTTCCAATAAAATACTTGACTTCACATTTCTATTAACCCCATAAGAAAGGTATTTTCCAGTTACTATGCTCTTACTGAAGAAACAAAGCTTTATCAAATTTCATAGTATTTATCATGCTCACATATGTCTGACAGCAGAGATTCATTCTCACTTTGGATCTGAGGACTTGCATTATAGGCAACTATGTACTCTTAAGTCATGTAACAAGTTACAACTATCTCTTGGCTTTCTTTTCTTTCTTTTTTGTTTGCTTGCAAAAAGATAGAGATCATGATACACTGCAAACTTTACTGTATGATAATCAACAAAAATACATACTGTGTTCTATTGTAGCTACAGAAAATAAAATATTGGAGGCATTTCACCATGCTGTCAAAGGTATGCTGTACAGGTACAAGACCAAAGAATGCAGGTTTTCCAGTACTGCCAGTGTTGACGTCACCTACCTTTAATCTACACTGACTACGTGGTCTACCTTGTATTATTTGAAAATATAGAAATATATTTTCTTAATTTTCCTATCGTGAAAAAAGTTTATAAAAGCAACCAGTATGCAGAGTGCATCCCAGTTTTTTCTATAAGTAAATGAATCATCGCGATTACTATTGGACCAAAATCATAAAAGATAAAGAGGAGGGTCTTTTGTTAAGGCACATAGGGAACAAACCACACTACCAGTAACCCATGCTAGAGTTTATTTACGAAGCTTTCAGAAAGAGAAGATGCAGAAGAAAGGGGAAAAAGAGGACAGGCCACACAGGTCTTTTCATTATAAGCTGTGCCTGGTCATGCATATGGATGAAAGGGGCATGCCCTCCTAGTACAAGTGTTCTGGGGGCACCATATTAGACCAACACATTGATAGCTACCATGGGTGAGAAATCCTTACAGGGTCTACCAACTGAGTCATGGTATAAGGAAGCTATAAATGGAACAGAATTCAGATGAGCTTTACACTTACAATATTTTGAGAATTGATGGCTTTGTGTTTTTCTTTGAATTCCTTTAAGGGAATTTGTGCCCTATGCACTCAACAGTATGGCACCTTTCCCTGAGTTCAAACATACTACTGTAAGGATTCCTGGCGTGTAGCAGCTATGTAGTAAACGTGTTAGTCCGATAACCCAACAGGGCACAAGGCAAGATAATAATTCCTGACGCACAGCAGTCATGTGGTAAAACAATATGGTGCCATCAGAACATGCATACAGAGGGCACACCCCTAGGGGTGGCTATGTAAACCTGTGCCCACCTGTTCTCTTAAAAGGAGACACCATATGAAAGCCATTCTATTTCTTTTCTGCTTCTCTCCCAGGTATCAACTCAGCAACTCCGCTGAATAAACTCTAGTGTGGTATCTGGTGGTGTGTGTCTGATCTCACATATGAAACCAACATTTTGGTGCCATCTCCTGGACCTAGACACACATAGGCATTAGGAGAACCTGAACTGGAAGCCACCACCAGGCCACCTTCCATCTGCCTTGTCAAAGCGTGTTCAAACACCACTTGTCTCAATTGGTAAGTCTTCCCTTTCCAGTCAGCATAAACATGACCTATTGTCTCGAGAAAAGACCATTGATCATCCAATTTTCCGGTAGGACTCTAGCCTCGAGGAAGATTACCCTCTTCATTGGTCACAGATGTTCCTTCTCACCTGACACTCATTTCAGGCCTTCCCTGCTATTGAAGCCCAGCCAGGATCATTGGATCCTGTTCCCAGACTCTGTCCCCAGGACTTTGCCCTAATGCCCACCCTAGGTGCTGACAAGTGCCTAGTGATAGCTAGTGTGTTGGTTTTTATGCCCACCCTAGTGGTGGCTAGCATTGTTTCAGGCTTTATCCTAACGCCTACCCTAAGAACATACAAGTTACTTAGCGGTAGCCAGTGTCATTTCCCCCAGGACCACTTGTTGGCTGGGTGATGACCCAGATTTAGTGGCGGAAACTCTCCTCCCTGGGCTTCAATAATGGGGAACAAGCCAGCAAAAAATATCTCTCCATCCTCACCTCTAGGATATGTTCTTGAGACTCTCAAGCAGCTTAGTCTTATGGCTTATTTAGACACCACCAAGTTTATTTGTTATTGCACAAATGGCCTCAATACCCTTAGATAATAGCTCAAAATGGCCACCTAACTAACTCTAATTAGTTGCATTTGTGACATTTTCCTGAGAAGTTATGATACATGAATATTAAGTTGTCTTTGAGAGTGCTGAAGCCCTTCCTGGCCCTTGGCTGGCTCTTTTAATTCCGAAGTTAGGGTGTCAGATGCTCATGGAAATATACAACCTTCATTGAACCAGTTACCTTCAGATCCCTGTCTCAAAAATTTGAAAAATTTAACTCATGAAGAATTTAACCCCAGAAGATGAGTTTCAAAAACAAGGGTTTTATTACAGGGAGCGTAAAAGAAAGAAGAAAAAACAAACTCTGTAGGTAGGGAAAGACCTCAAGAGTGGGGTAAATACCATCAAGGTTCACAGTCTTGAATGAATAGTAGATGGGGGAGTAGTAGGGGTGTGGAGGTGAGCATCTCAGTTCTTTCTCCTCCCGAGTATCCCTGTGCCTCTCAGTTCCAGAAACACTACAGTGTGGTCCTGGAAATGGATGTTTCTTTGGGAGGAAAGAGATAAGGAAAAGCAGTAGTATCCATCCTATGAGCACAGCAGAACCAATGACATCTCTAACCTTGAGCAAGAACAAGGTTGCTGAGGGACCAAGAAAGAAACTTTTTACCCTAAAACTGCCTTTTCTTGTCATTGTGCTCTCTGCAGAGGTAACTCTAACTGCCATTAAGGAATCGTGGCAAAGACTGACTCAGCTTCTTTGAACTGAGTAGTGGCATCGGATGTGGCACTTGAGGTAGTCTTTCAGTGGGTCTATCTGAAAGATCCCGAAAGCCTATTTAACTGCAAAGTGTGGCAAGGGAAGGTAATCTTTGTCTCCTGGGTAGAGATGCTGGAAAGAACAGTAAAAGCAAAGAGGGAGTAGGGTAGTGGGGCCCTTAATGTTCTCTCATAGAGTTTCTGGCTTTGGAGGGTCATCAAGAGGACACAGGCAGATGGAGTTAGACTGTCACCAGACCTTCTGAATGTGGGCTGACAGTAAGTAAAGAGAAATAACGTTAAAAGAATAGCTGAGTGCGCGAAACTTATAGATTACTAGAATTAGGACTAAGATTATACTAGGTATAACCCTCTTCTCCATGAAGATCCAGAAGTCAATCTACAAAGCTATTTACCAAATGGCATGGTGGTGTTCAACATGATCTGAGTCCAGTTTCTTTGTAAAGCAGATGAGACATTGGCAGAATTAACAGGAATGTATACACAACATTCAATCTTGATGGTGGCATAAACCATCCTTGGCTGTTGTGAGGCTAGGTAAAGTCGTGCAACTTTATAAAACTGCCTTTCTTATTACATGTACTTCAGAAGTAAGAAAGGAAGTTCCTTGGGCTGTGTCATCTAACACTTCTTGAGTATAATTTTTAGAGTTTCAACAATCCAAATGATGTCTTCTACATCTATACATGATTTTTAAATGGAAGCTACATAAACATACTAGTGGAAAACACATTAGGTCCACTGATGTCATGGCATAAGTAACTGGCAGGGCGATCTTGAGTTTATATGTCTCTTCCCTGTATCCAAAGAAATCCTAGAGTACAATCTTCCAACCAGTCTGTGGGTAACCAGGGCCAAGGGTTAGTTCTATAGGCTAGTGAGCTCCACGGGGGCTATCCAAATCATCCTGGTTTCAAGATCCACTCACCTGCAAAGCATCCACTGGATTAAGGATGTTTAGGCAAAGTGAAGCGAGAGCCATGCTATACACCAAATACCACTGTGATATCTGATTGACTTCTTTAACCTATGGACTTAACTTCCCACAGTATAGTCACAAAGCACATCAATTTCTTCCCAGCTTATTTCTCTTTTCTTCTTAATCTCTTTCTGGTCTAGATTACAGGGGTTTCTTTAGCAGTTTTCAGGGAGATGTATAGGGTAGGCTCAAATTCTAAAGAGATATTTTTCCAATTTACAGTGATGTCTGGGCCAGCATGCATTATAAATTGATCTGTCAGGATCAAATCACAGAGGAAAAAAAATGTGTCCACATATTTAATACAAGTTTTAATTTTTTTTTAAACATAATGTGTGGTGGTTTCTCACCAGATCTTTGAGTAGCCTAAGACAATTTAGAATGATTTAAAGGCTTATAGAAAGTTCTCTGAATCTTAAGGCAGAGGATAGGAAGTGTCTGGGTGTCCAGTCCCCTGGGGGGCAGGTGCACACTTGGAATCCCAGAAGGGATCACCCTGGGGGTTGCTTGTCTTCTTCTTGGGAGCTGGTTTTCCATTTGGACTTGTACTTCACCTGATAGGGTGTTTCTATTTATGTTCAATTTCTGTATCTGGTCATCATATTACATAGCAGCTTGTACTAGTGAGTTCATTCTAATGGGGGTCTCTCTTTGAAGAGCTACATTACATTTTTTCCAATCTAGCCAATGGATTGGGTAAGGCCATTAAGCATCGGTATACTTATTAGGATCTTTTGAAAAGTTTCCAAAGTCACCTTTGAACTGTCTCAGATCTTGTAAAAATATAAGGAAGGAGACAGACCAGGGGTGATCTGTCTGGTCAGCACTGGTTACCCAACAGTCCTCTCAGTACTGATGTTTCCAATGATCTGTCCGCTAAATACTGTCATATATCTTTCCTAACTTTTTTCTTACAGAAGTTTCATCTTATAATTTGTGGAGTTTGTTCTTAGTCTATCTTCAGACAAAATGTCTTACATATACTGCCATATTTACAGATGTTTAGCTCAAACCCCAGTTTGCTTTCCATTGTTGTGATAAAACACTGGCCAAGAGCAACTTCAGAAGTAAATAGTTTATCTTGCAGCCAACAATCTGTCATGAAGGAAAGTTTAGGCAAGAGCTGATTCAGAGGCCATGGAGGAGTATTACCTGTGTGCGATCATGGCTTGCTCAGCCTGTTTTCCTAAAGAACCCAGAACCGCCTGCCAACATGCGGCACCTCTCCCAGGCAGCTGGGAACTCCCATATCAATCATTACCCAAGAAAATGCCCCACTGAATTGTCTGCAGGCCAAAGTAATAGAGGCATTTTCCAAACTAAAGCTTTTTCTTCCAACATGACACTGGCCTGTGCCATGTTGACAAAAAAAAAAATCAATCACCACAGCATAATTTTATATCTTTTGGATTCCTGTTTTGGTCAAGATAGACTTCTTTGTAAAAGTTGATTAAAATATTATTTTGTGTTTTTTTCTAAATTTATTTATACTTATTTTAGTCAACCAATCTGTCTATAGCTTACATGTGTGTGTAAATCATGAAGATATGAATATGAATATTTATCTTTTCAATAATTATTCCAGGAATATTGTTTTTTCCTTGATATAAAATGCTAATTTTATTTGAAATGTAGCACAAGTGTAATTATGTTTCTGAATATTCCATTGTTTCTTTGATGTACATATTTATTCTGGCATCAATTACATACTCTTTCCTGGATTTAATTAGTAGAGCTTTATTTTTAAAATTTTCTCCCCTGGAATGACAACACACCATTCATGATTTTTTTTCTGCCTTAGGCTATTTTCTTCTTCTAGCTATTTCTGCATTTTTTTCAAGAGGTGATTCATTTTGTTCTGAGGTTCACTTAGTAATATTTAATGACTTATTTTCCTATTGTAATCAGATCATGTAACAATTATATTCTCTATTTTGTTATATTGTATGCATCAAGAAAACTGAGTATAGTTAAGTACACATTCTCTACATCCAGACTGTCTGAGGTCCAAACTTTTTTGAATGCCCATATGTTCATGTTTCCTCCAGTAAAGTTGGATAAGAACACAAATAACTCTCCTGTATGTGTATACTATGTGTACGTGTGTGCATATACATATGTGTGTATTAATGCCTACATACTTAGACCATTCCTTTCTGTCTTAATAATATTTGTTAGTCATTATATTTTATCAAATTTTATTTTTAAAAAATTTCTCCCCTCACCCACCACTGCTCCCCCGCTTCTCCTAGTTCCTCCCCCAGCCTATCTTTCTCTCTGTCCCATCCCCTGTTCACTACCCAGGTAGGGCAGGAAATTCCAAGGTGAGCCAATTCAGTCTGGTATGTCCAGTTAAGGTAGAACCAAGTCCCTCCCCCAAGTATCAAGACTAAGAAAGGTGTTCCCCCATAAAGCATGGGTTCCAAGAAGCCAGTTCATGCACCTGGGTAAACTCTGGTTCAAGTGCAAGAGGCTCCACAAATTGCTCACAACTTTCAACTGTCATACATTCAGAGGGTCCAGATCCTCTCCATGAAGGTTCATCAGCTGTCATTTCAAAGTCTGCCAGCTCCCAACAGCATGGGAAGGCTTACTCCATGAGTCTCCCAGTCATGATCCTGATCCTTCCATTCACTGTAATCTCTCCTCCCTCCCTCCAGCTGGGCCAGTAGCTCAACCAGTGTTTAACCAGTGTTTAACAGCTTCCATCAGCTGTTGGATGAGGGTTCTATAATGGTAATTAGGGTGATCATTCATATGATAATAGGGAAAAGCCAGTTTAGAAGCCCTCTCCACTATTGCTTGGATTCCTAATTGGGCTCATCTTGTGGGTTCCTGGATGGTACATAGCATTAGGTTTCTCTCTAATCCCACTATAGTTCCCTCTATCAGGATATCCACTCCCTGTCTGTTACTCCCCTCTTAAATCCCCCCCCCCTCACTCAACCATCCCATTTTCTCATGTCTTCACCTCCCCTTGTTCCCTCCCCCATATGAACACAATTTTCTCAGGAGATCATCTCTATTTCCTCTTACTAGGGATATCTATGGATGTCTTTCTTAACTTCCTCCTGCTACTTAGCTGCAGGGCAAAGGAGGGTTGTGGACTGTAGCCTGGTTATCTTTTGTTTTCTGTCTAAAATCCACCTATGAGTGAATACATACCATGTCTGTCTTTCTAGGTCTGTGTTATGCACTCAGGTTATTACTTTCCAAATCCATCCATTTGCCTGCAAATTTCAGGAAGTCATTTTTATTACTGCTGAGTAGTACTCCATTGTGTAAATATATCACAAATTTTATAATATGATTATATTTATATTGAATGTTTACTATATTGATGATCCATTGAGATATTTTGTTTATATTCCAGTATATAATCCAAAATTGGATATTTCTTTTGTACTGTCATTTGACTTGCTTTTGCTAGTTATGTGACAGCCTTGAACACAGCTTCTGTATTAAGAATGAATTCTAAATTATTGAGGATTTTTTAATATTTGCACACACACATAAGCATACATATATGTATGTGTATAGACTTGTGCATATATGTACAGGTAATATATATACATATACATAAATGTGGGGAGAGAGAAGATAAAATTGGATAGGTAGGGAGGTGGAAAAGACCTAAAAGGAATTGAGAGAGGAGAAAATATAACCAAAATATACTGTGTGAAAACGGCTGTTGTGTGATGTTTTGATTGTGTTCTGACAAACAAAACTTGCATGGAGTTAGATGGCAGAGCTAGCCACTAGGTGACCAAAATTAACCATAGAGCTTGAAGGACTGTAGACAGATAGGAAGGAGACAGAAAGTAGTAAGGCAGGCTGAGAGAAGATCTTGGCCCATTTTGGAGGAAGAAATAGAAAAGATAGGAAGTCATTGGTGGCTGCTCCCCTGCTTCTCTAATCTTTCAGGATTTTACCCTGATATCTGACTCCCAACTTTTTATCAATAAAGAATAATTAGTTAAGACTTCAGATGGCAGTACTTTTAGATTTTTGACTATAATAAATTTCTACCAAAATAATTTTGTATATAGAAACCTAATAAATTTATAGAGAACAACTTGGAATTGTTCTCTTACCCTAGTATCTAATATTTTTGCTTTGTCCTGTCTTGTTTTTTAAGGCAGGATTCTTTGTGCAGCCCTGGATATCCTAGAAGTAACTTTGTAGACTAGGCTGGCCTCAAACTCACAAAGATCCACTTGCCTTTGTCTCTTAAGTGCTGGGATTAGAGGCATGCACAACCATGGCCCAGCTAGTGTCTAATATTTTTATCATTAATAGATGGTTCATCATATAGCTCTGTTGTCATTTTAAAACAGTCTAATCTTATGATAAAAATTTTTATACTCCAGATTTCCAGGTGAGATGGCAAACTAGAAGCTGCCTCTACATGAGGTGGTAAAGCAAAAAATCATGGTATTCTTACTATTTATACTATTTTTACTAAGGTAAAATGCATCTTATTTTAAAGAGAAAAACAGAAGAAAAGCTTTAAAAATCCATGAATTAGTGGCAAAGTATCAGGAAAAAAAATAAGAAACAACTTTTGTTGACAAAGAAACAGACCAAGTACAACCTTGCCCATGCAGTTATGTGGCAGGAAGGGAAATAGAGAAGCCACTTCCGGAAGGTAAGCCAAGTTAATACTTAGCAGTCTTGCTCAGCACAAGCACACAATTGTCAAAAGCCATAAATGCCATTGTAAGTTTTTGTGATTCCTCCAGAGGATATGTCAGCATTGGAGAGAAATCCTATTTTGTCACACTGTATGACTCAAAGGACAATGTTTTCTGCCATCTAGGCATACAATCTATTATTAAAAACTGAGATACTCTGGAGGCCCGAGATTAGGGAACAACCAGAGAAACTGGAGCTTCAAACGGGCCAAACAAAGCCACTGGGTTGGGGATAACCAGAAAAGCAGTTATGGAGGTCAAAAGGACTGAACCCTGACAAGCCAAAGAGTGAAACCTATAGAAAATCAGCTTTGGCTGAAAAATGCATAAGTAGAGATGGTCTGAACATTTCTGGTCAGTATTTGATCTATCTATTAGCCTCCTAAAATTACCAAACCCCAGCGTATCTCTCAGCTAATGTCCACAGGCTAATCTAATGGAGACAGTTTCTCAGATGAAGCTCCTTCTCCCCAGGTATATCTAGTTTGTATCAAGTTGGCAAAAATTAACCGATTCAGTGTACAAAACTCAGTATGCATTTTATAAACACATGGGTAAGATTGTTACAGATAGAATTCCTAGCAAAGGCTGTTTTTCATTTTGTTTTGTTCCAATCAAAGTGATTAGCATCTTAAAATGTTTTTTTAGATTTATGCATATGAGTGTTTCATGTATTTCTACAAGTATGCCCCATGCACTTGCCTGATGCCCACAGAGTTTAGAATAGAATAGTAGATGCTTCAGCACGGAATTTATTGGAAGGTTGTAAGGTACCATGTGAGTTCTGGGAATATATTCCTGCCCCACTGTGGGAACAAATGCTTTGAAGCACTGAGAGAGCCATCTCTCCAGCCCAAAGTGCATAACTTCTAATCTATGCAAAATTTATTGAGTTTTATCTTCTAAGTATACATGTTATCTTGTTTTAGCATATGATTTTTAAAATACTATGCTTACAGCATGAATAAATTTTAGCAAATAAGGATTGATCATATGAACATATAGACATCTGGAGGATAAAATATTGACAATTGCCTAAAGATATAGAATGTAATAAATAGAAATAAAATAGCAATATTGGCTGTAAAATGGGCTTCTTGTTTGGAGCCAAAATTCTTGGTGAATTTATGACTTCTGCATGATAACAACAAGAGTATGTGGTATAGATACTACACACACACACATACACTTTTGTATTGTATATTTATTTCTTCAATAAAACAAAATATGTATTGTGGAAATTATGTGTTAATTTCTCCAGGTATGCAATTGGAAAAGAAGTCAATAAGTTAAAAATGTGACACTTGTAAAACACCTTCAGTTGCAGCAAGAACAGGACCTTGATGCTCATTCAACCTATTATTAAAAAATAAAGTTTATGAGGTGAGTTTTTTTTTTAATATATGACCCACTATCTTCCTTTCTTATAGCACCCTCAATGTCTTTGGAAATGTCTCAGTACGATCTCCTTTCTATATACCTTTTTAAATGCCTTTTTCATTTTTAGATATTTTAATATAATTACATTATATCTACAAAATATAATTCAGCTCATAGAATGCTTGCATGTACATGGGTGTGTAGTTATTTTCTAGATCATGTGCACCTTTACTACTGAAAATAATGACTTCTTTTTCCCCAAACTCCATAATTGCCAATAACTTCTCAGCTACAGGTAAGACTCTGCGTTCCTCACCCATCCATGCTGTGATTTTGAGAGTTTCTCTCATGTGCAGGCTTTATCCAGGCAACCACTCTAAACTCTAGGCCAGAATGTTGAGTCTGACATGCCAGCTATGGGCTTTTTCTATTATTACATATATGTTTAGTATATGTTCATCACAAAATGATAGGCTTCATTCTGATGCTCCATACATCTATACAGTGTACTTTGGTCTCTCCTCCCACTTCCTACTGGTCCTCCTAAAAGATTTCTATCTCTATAGATGTATGTGCTTCCATACACTTTTTAAAGATTTGAGATTAATGTTTTTCTTATTCCTGTTCTAAGTAATAAAGAAAGTGAGATTTTTACATTCATCCAAGTAACTAGAGATGTCATCTGTAGAAATATTTTGTTCCATTACAAAGTTGTTGGTGTGGCCTCTCACTTTAAAAACTGCTTGTGGCTATCTACACACCTTGCAAGCAGATGACTCCATTTCGCCATCACTACCTCAGGCGTATACATGTTGCCAACTCAGGAATAACCACAAACGCACGTGTATTTTCTTATTTTTCACTGTGCTCACTTTACTTATGAATTTTATTGCTGTATCTGTACAATAACAACTTATTTGTTCTCAAGACTCTTTTGGGTTTTTTTTTTATTTTATTTTATAAGGCTATTATAAGTAGCTCTTTCAGAAATATATTTACTTTGTTCAAACATTTAATGATATCCATCTCATTTCTCCAGGTAAATTTTATTTCTCGTTCCTGTGGTTTTCTGACCGACACTGGAGAAATGATAGTTTCTCGTCTTCACACTCTGTGCAGCTAATGATCTGAGGAATCCCTCATCATGTTTCTCAGTTTGACATAGACTTCTATTTCTCCTACAATTACTATCTTTAAAATGTATTTGTTCTTGAAGTCCCAGCCTTAGGTGAGAAGATGAGAAGCTATTGGCAAACGATGGTAGCTTAGGGTGGGGAAATGGGTGTTCTTCAAGGATTGGAGGACTATTAGGTACCCATGCTCCCATAGATGCTCCTAAATCATGGACACATGATGCACTAAGAGGCCTTGGTGGGTTTTGCCAGAAAAAGACAGAGAGATCATGAATACCAAGTTAGAAATAAAAAGTTCATGATTGTAATTCTTTTTTAAAAAATCCATTTATTCTGCCATTGGAAGAGATTTTTGCTAAGAAATTAGATTAAAAATATTTTTTAGCCTGATCATATACTCCCACCTAAATGTCACAGAAAATCTGTGGTGAGGCTTTCAAATTGCTTTTGAACATGTGAGAAAAATAGTTGTTAATCCAGTAGAATGTGTGTGAAGAGGCCCAATGAGCCAGTGTTAAGCTAGCGTATGAAAATAGAACTGTTAGCTTCAAAATATATTTTTCTTTCACTCAGGTACTGTATCATTAAATAAATATTTGATGTAGTTACTACAGTTCTTAGGTTACCTACACTTGATGGCAAGTTGAAACTTCTTGAAGGCTTTGCTCCAACTTGTCTAAGTAACTTTGTATGGAATTCATGTCATATTTAATAGGATTTTTATAGAAGAACTTACACATTAGTGCAAATAATGAGCTTTCTTGGAGTATCACAGGCACATGGTGCATTTAAAGTGTTTTTTTGTTTTGTTTTGTTTTTTTACTTGTGTTGATTACCTGTGTAAAACGGGACATGCACTGATTAGTTTTCAATTTCCTTCTATTTTACTTTCCTTATTTGAAATATGAATATAGTACTATTTAGTTGAGGATCTTATACCCAAAATGTCTGATGAATGAGCTGCCAAGAAGAGCCTGAACATTAGACATGGACCAAAAGTTATTTGGGGTTCTTTCTTCATTATAATACTATATTAAATTAAAAGAACAGTCCAAGATCTGGGTATCATCATCCCACAGTGTAGATGGGGACACGAGCTCAGAAAGGTGAAGCATGTCTTTCTCCAAGTCCTGTGTACCATAAATGGTACAGTCTCATTTTTCAGGGAATGTTGCAGGACTTTACCTTTGTTCATTTGCTTTTTCTCCGGGGATTATTCTAACTCATGTTCGGATCTTGTTACCATGTGAGTATTTCCTTTGATCTAGCAATCTTTTCCTGCTGGAATCCCCTGAGTTTACATCTCTTTGGTGTTTCAGGCCACTGGATTTAATTAGAGAGATGGGTTTCTCTTTGTTGGAAAACCTTCAGGAAAGGAACCTAATTTTAATGATTTGGAAAATGGAGAATTAAATAAATCTGAGCCTGTAGCTGAAATCATTAGCACAAAGTTCAGGTGGTAGTTCAGATGATTGGTAGAGAAGAATAAATGTTCCATGACAGAAAAACTTATTGCAAAAAGAAAAGATTCTTTCTTCTATTTATATAAATGGAAAGTTCTAGTTTAATTTTTCTAAGTGTCAAGATGGCTATATAATCTCAATAATGTAGAAAAAACACTGCCTCAGATTTCTAAAACTAACAGTTATACAAATGATTTTCAGGAGTTTTGACTTTTATTTGTATTTGTTTTTTGTGACAGTTACTTTTCTGAGATCATCTACATGTGCACCAATAGACACACAGTCATTCTTATGCTACTATAGTGAGGTATCAAGTCTTTGTATGTACTGCTTTTACCTTAAGAAGTTATAGAATTTGTTAGAGGAGGAAGTACTTGAACTCTCTGCATAAGGAAGGAAGTGCAAAGGTTATTCCTATGGGATGTTATGTGCCCCTGTGAAGTTTCATGCTCAGTTAGTATGCAGGGTTTCTAGAGCATGGGGATGTTGCATGCCTTCACAAAGTTTAAATAATCACTTACTATCAGAGTTTGAATTTCAGACTTCTAGTCTAAGACCTATTTTAATAATGTAAAGTAACAAAAGTTTAGCAAACATGGTTGTTTTACTTTTTAAAAAGATGAACCCCACTGCTAAATGAAACTCTGAAGGAATACATCCTGGTGCCCTGGGGTTGCACAATAGTCTACCTAAGAACCTTTCACAAAGAGAGTTTCTTACTGACATGTGACAAATTATTCATCTTCCATTAACCCAGAATTTAGTTAAATTTGAATATTGTGTCATGGATATAGTACAATGTAGACAGAGTTTCACTTTCAATGCACCAGTCCAAGATTAATATTTATTAAAATATAAACCAACACTCACGATACAGGTAACAGCTATAGTGAGTGGCACCTGAACAGGGACTGGAGTATCTGAGCGATGGACAATGGATGCCAAACCGGTCTCTCCAGCAGTCAGGAACCAGGAAACCTCATTGGGTAAATGAATCCTTCTGTGGTCTTTGATGTAGTTGAAGATTAGATAGTTATAGGTATAGTTTTTCTTAGTCATTTGAAAGATATATTGGATATGAAACTTTAGATTCATAAGGATAAGGTAGATGATAGAGTATTTTCTTTAATTTTGCTAAATACAAATAGACTAGATATTGTAACTGTAATTCTTGCTTGATGGCTATTTTGTTATATGTAATTTTTCTATGTTAAAATTAAATCCTTCCTTTTTGATTAGACAGGAAGGGGAAGGTAATGTGGGAATGTCTTTCTGTATGCTGTGAATATCAATCTTTGAATAAAGGAGCTGTTTTGGCCCTTGACAGGAACCATAGAAAAAGTAGGCAGAGGAATCAGAATAGGTAGGAAAGGAAGGGTGGAGTCAGGGACAGACCGAACTGAAGCCCAAAGGAGCAACATGTAAGGAACACAGGTGAGCCACGGGCCACATGGCAGACAGATTAATAGAAATGGGTTGATTTAAGATGTAAGAGCAAGCTAGCAATGTGCCTGAGCCATAGGCCACACAGCATAAAGTTAATATAAGTGTCTGAGTCATTTCTGGGGGCCTGAGCAGCAGCAGCGGGCGGCTAAGGGGTCTGGCGCAGCAGGGTCTGGGCCTCTGGCTGCCCAGGACCAAGAAACTCCACTACTTCAGTACAATTAATGATCAAACATTTTTATTTTATTTTGAGCTTTTGCATGTTGATCCAGGATTACTAGCTGGTAGTTGAGCACATCTTAGCCATGGAACACCAAGGAATTGCAAATAGCATGGTAGTTACACATATGTAATTGGAGAGAATCAGCTGTGGTTGATACTTGACTGTGGCTGAAATGTGCTTCGTGGGAACTAAAGCATGATTCTACTAAACACATACTTAGGAGAGAAATCACAAAGTATTCAATTTCAGAGAGAGTTAGACATTAATTTTTAGGACCTTTTCACCTTACAGAAGTAGAAAGTGGGGCATAGAGACAAAATTAGCTTCCTCCCAAACTAACAAGCTCAGAAGAAGAAGAAACAAAACTCAAGTTTGTCTACGATGCTAACCATATGGGAATACTTAAGGACGTTTTCACTTATTATTTTGTGTATGAAAATAAACACATGTAAGCAGCAAACTGTCTTGAGTGGAAGTATTAACTTAGAGAAACTTTCTTCCATGTATCTATTAACATCCCAGATGTCTCTGTACTTTTTCCATCTAACTATTCCCATCACAACCATTTGCTTGATGATCAAAAGGACAGACAAATAAAAGCATATGAAGCATATGCACAATGTAGACACACAGCTTAGCCAGTGACACTCCTTATGACTTCTCACAAACAGTGAAGATTTTAAGCATAATTTTCATCAAAAGTAGAATAATGAAGCTGAGTTACCTCCTTAACGTATCTGAACACAACACCGGATGCAACTTTATAAGTAATAGTGATTGCATTTGCAGGCACTGTACACTGAGCAAACTCTCCTGTGAAAACAAAAGGCACAGAGCTTTATTTTAGACTCCCCACACTAAAATAAACAGTTCCCTCATGTTAATTATAGTTGATTTTGCTTTATAGATTAGTAACACCTAAGGTATCCATAAACACAATTAGACATAGTATAAAAAATAAAAATTAGATTCTACCATTTCAGTTATAAGGATTCTAATTCAAACTGGGTCTGATATATCTATATACCCAATATCTGACTCTGAATATATCCAATTCAGAAATTCCAACTGGGTATGTGCAACATATTACACACATGTGCACACACACACACACACACACACACACACACACACACACACACACACACACACACACGTCACTTATACCTAGACTGATGGCAGAAGAAGCCTCAGCTCCTGCATCATCCTCCACCCAATTACTTGCTACAATGAAATCATAATAGATTAGCTAATAAGCTTTCAAAGCAAGCTTTATCATAATCTCATCTACATTTTACTGTTACTTAACCATTCATTTATCATAGTTAAATAACAATGATTTTCAAAAAAATGTAGTAAAATGTAAATAAAAGGAAAATCTTTTGATATGGTAACAAATAATTCTGTACAAGTCATACTTATTAAGAAATCAACTGAAAAAAATGCTTCTTTCAAATACATTTTCTTCTCATATTTTTATAACTTTAAAAAATCTGTTAAACTTATTTCTGCAGACTCCAATTAAAGATGTGCTGGCAGAGTGTCAAGCTACTGGAGTGCATTTTAAAATATTAGTTGCCCAGTAAAACCCAAATATAATATCTTCCTGAAGAAAACATTTCCCATTAACTTTTAAGATAAACATCTTAAAAAATTACCCAATTTTTGTTGTTTGTATGTGTTCACACTACAAAGTTCCATAAAGTTTATCTCAAGCCACTGAGAAACCTGTTTCATTTCTAGTTCAGGATTCTTCCTCTCGCTTCAAATATTTATACTTGCAATAAACAAACACAGATGTGGGGCTTTGTTTGTTCCTTTTCCCCCTCTTTTCGTATGCTAACTAAAAGCTTTGCCCTGTGAAAATGGACATATGGTAAGGATTTTCAGTATGTTTGATTTGGAATATTCTAGAAATGATGCAATTGTTTAATGATTTCTGCATAACAAGTTCAAAAATTCTTTGGCTTGTGTAAATAATGAAGTTTTTACAAGTCCTCTAAACCTTGTTACAGTTAGATAAGTTATTGTATTTGGATAGATCTGGCAGACTTAGCTACAAGCCTGAAAATATCTGGCCTCACTGAACATTAATCAAATACAACCTACTGGATAAGAATCTTAAACAGATGCTTCTGCTTCTGCTGGAATGTCAGTTAAGACATCAGTGTGGATGTGCAAGTAGCGAGGTCATCGTTTACATTAATACCGTGGAGGGATTATTGTGTCTATGGCTCAAAGATTCTGTCAATTAGAGGCTATGGAGTAGCTCAGAGTGGAAATGCTTCACTATCAAGGTGCTGCTTTCCACAAGTACATACTGAAGTCATGATTACAGTCACATTCACTTAATCCTAGGTCAGGACATCTAATGCTGAGCCCTGCTGTTGAGTCACATGTCAGGAGAACACAAATGGGCAGTTCTTGTTCTCTGTAAGTGATATTCTGGACTGGTCTCAGTTGTAAAATAAATAAAATATTCTTGTTCTCTTTTATGTTCTATTTTCTGACAATACATTCAGAAACCTACCTCACAATCTTGGGGGTATGAAATACATACTGGGTGTAAAATATACCTACAAGTCTTCAGTAGTTTTTTTGTTCACTTTGAACTCTTTTTGATCTTTCTAAGCATTTTGACATTGATGCCAATGTTCCTCTCAATGTCTGTCTTAAACAGGTGATATTTCTGCTGGAACATCATGAGCTTGTTTTAGCAAAATATTGTCAAATGAAAGTATTTTTATAATGTACAGAGAATTAGAGAGATGATATTAACCAACCACTACTAAATATTATAGGAATATTAAGATTAAGAAAATAAAAGTATGATCTCTGTAATCAAATGCATGCTGAATGTATCTTAGATTTGTTATTTTTTTAGATGTGTGATTTTATGGATATATTTTTACTAATGTGGAATCTGTGTGTGTGTGTGTGTCTGTGTCTGTGTCTGTGTGTCTGTATGTCTGTGTGTCTGTGTATGTATGTATCCCACTGCATTCATGAACATGGGTTAAAGACTATTTACTTAACCATGGCTATACCACTAAAGAATGTGTTTCTCCTTACCCAGGCTGCCTCTGTCTCCACAGGAAGGGGTGGGGCCTCATGAGCACTCTTTCCATTTATGATGGAATGTTAAAAGGCCCAGTCCTATCCAGGTAGCCACTGGTGCTTCGAGTTCATTGGGGCTGGAAGTGAGCCAGCCTCATTTATTATCCCTTCCGAGGCTCAACTCCAATGCAGCTTTCCTCACTGGACTTCTACATTGTTTGCTACTTGCAGAAAGAAAATATTTTATCTTCCCTGAAAATAAAAGAAATATGGACAGCAATAATTAAGGTGGTAATACTTAATTTGGTGCTTCCAACAACAACAAAAAAGACAATAATCGGAGAGAGAGAGAGAGATTACACATTAATAAAAATAAATCCATAAAGTCACACATCTAAAAAATAACAAATCTAAGATACATTCCAACATGCATTTGATTACAGAGATCATACTTTTAATTTCTGCATCTTAATATTCATATAATATTTACTGTGTGTGTGACAATGTCTGTGCCTAAAGAGTCAATAAGGCATTAGATTCCCTCTAGCTGGAGTTCAGTTATTGTGAACCACACTGTGAGTGCTAAGAATCAAACTCTTGTACTCTGGGCGAGTAGCAAGCACTCTTAACCACTGACCATCTCTCCAGCCTTAGGTGTGTGACGTTAGAAGCATTGATTAAGTTCCCTGAGTTTTACTTCATTATCCAATGTAAATCCTCTCTTCATAAACATTAGGAGACTTAGAAATAGTACATACCTATTACATACTATATTCCAGCTAGACTTTGTCATATAAACTGGAGAATCTGTCTTTATATTCCTTCATGGGGAATTTCTGTATTTGATTTGTGCAAGGAGATTTATGGAGAAAGCCACTCTTGAGTTTCCAAAGTGTTCGCACATTAATGTTTCACTCAGTTCTAAGAAAAGGACTCTCCTTTCTGTCTGATTTTTATTTTCATGACTGCATGAAAGCCCATGATTTTAGAGAAAGCAGAAAGTTACACCTGAAATCAGAACCAAGAAGGAAAAATGAAAAAATTATGCAAATGAAATCAAAGCACATTCAAATAGTTCTTATTAAAAGTCAATCAATATATGTGACTCTCTATAACCCATGATGCATAATAAAAAATATCTGCAAGAATTAATAAAATTTTTATTTAATCTTTATTTAACTTAAAGAAAGATACTAATAGATAACAAAAATAGAAGACAAAAGTAACTTTAATATAATAATTTCAAACAAAAAAAATTAAGTGGATGCTTATAGCCTGAAGTTTCTGACCCATCTGGCCAGAGGTCCAGACCTGCATTCCCATAGTAGCTTAGCTCCAAATAATCACACAGAGATTTATATTAATTACAAGTTGTCTGGCTTATGGCTCAGGCTCTTTACTTGCTAATTCTTTCAACTTAACCCATTTTCATTAATCTGCGGATTGCCACATAGCTCTTGGCTTACCTGTGTCTTACATCTTGCTTCTTCAAGCCACTTGAAGCATCTCTGTGTGACTCTACCCTCCTTTCCCTTTATCTATGCTTGTTTTCCCACCTGCTTCTAAGATGCCTTATCATAGTCCAAAACAGTACCTTGATTAACAGATGGTATTCACAGCACACAGAAAGACATCCCACATCAGATGGTTGTTTATGAATGGAAGTTATCGTAATCATTAATCCATTTCTGTTTCACAGAATGTTTATAAGTCCTTTTCAAGTTGTTGAAAGTAGACACAAACGCAAATGAAGTGTTCCCATTATTATGACTCTAAAATGATCAATTTGATGTTGATGGAGACACTCATATATTGTTGATCGGAATGTAAAGTGACATGTTTGCTTTACATCCAACTCCTTCAGACACTTCCCTAAAACATGTCCCTTCTTCATCTCCATGTCCCCCTCACCCCTCACAGAGTGCGATAAGTTCTGTAGGCTCTAATGTTGGCTGATCTTCTTAACTTGATCCTATACAGGTTTGTGTAGGTGTCCATGGTTGCAGTGAGTTCATGGATGCATCAGCCATGTCATATCTAGAAGACGTTGTTTTCTATCACTCTTCCTCAACTTTTGATCTTACAATCTGCCTTAGTTAATTTTCTATTGCCGTGAAATGATACTGTGATCAAGGCATCTCATAGAAGGAAGTGTTTATTTGGGCCTTACAGTTTCAGAAAACTGTAGCATGGCAGCAGGCAGGCGGGAATAGCTCTGGAACAATAGCTGAGATCTCACATCTTGAGACACAATCCTGAGGCAGAAAGAGAATGAGACTGGGAACAGCTCAAGTGTTTTAATCATGCTGCCCATCGCCAGTGGTAGAGCTCCTTCAACAAAGCTACATCTCCTAATTCTTCCCAAACTGTTCCATCAACCGGAAACAAAGTATTCAAATATATGAGCCTATGGGGTCCATTCTCATTCAAACCACCACATTTCACATTTATTTATAGTAGATTTATTAAAGAGGAGTATAGGCTGTAGTCTAAATAATTCAACAATGGATGTCTCCTGGCAGAATGGCCAACAGCCTGGTATTTGTTTAGTACACAAAACTAGATACCTTTGTAGTTCCAATCTGGTGCTGAAGTCCCAAGTAAGTTCTAGAGATTTGCTAGTCTTCAGTATAAATTGGAATCCCAAACAAGCATGTGCTAGCAAAGGCATGCCTCTGAGACAGGATAGAGAAATTTGTCAGCAAAAATTTTCTTCTTCAGTGTCCTTTTATGTAGGTTCCCACCAGAAGGTATGGCTCAGATTTAGAGTGGGTCTTCTCACCTCAAATGATCCAGTCAAGAAAATTTATTATAAGCATGCCCAGCTTCATGGGTTTTAGCTGATAGTATATGTAGTCAAGTTGAAAACCAAGATTATCCATCACACATTTTTTTTCTTTTGCAATGTTCCTTGAGCCTGATGCCAGGGATTGTTTCTTATGTCCCATTTAGAACTGAAAACTCACAGGTGTTTTTTTCTCAACACTTTGGTCAATTGTGAATCATTGTATTAACAGTTCCCCACTGTACAAAGAAAGATCCTCTAGCCAAAGCTGGGATTTCATTAATCTATTAATACAAACATAAATCTTTAGAATGCAGTTTGACAGCACATCAGTTTAGGAAAACAAAAGGAAAATACTCACTACCTAGGACCTAAGACCCCCTGAGCCATGGGCTTTTGACCAAATTAATAGTACTGGACATGGGATTCCTCTTGTGGTGCAGGCCTGAAATCCAATTAGAATGCAGTTGGTTCCTCTCTAACCTTTGTGAATCTATTATACCCATGGATGCATTGTGATGACAAGTCAGTACTGCAATGTTCAGATTCACAGCCAGATAATGCCACTGATGACATTTCTCCTTCAGTAGCCTATATAGCATAACCATTGAGAGGGTTTTTACAACAATATTATGTGTCTTCAGCAATTCGATCATACTGTTTAGTTCTAGTGAGCAAACAAAGCCAATAGCAAGACAATATGTTGTTGCTAGGGGGCTCCCTAAGCAATGACTCATAGGGGAAGTGTCCTGGTACTAAGATTTTTATTTTATGACCTGTCTTTTAGAGAAAGCAATATCCACCCATATGGGACACTTGTGTTTTAACACATTTTTTAAGTTACTTTACAAAATAATTGGTTTACAGAAAAATTTTTATGTCGTTGGATTTTGTTAACATATTCTAGTTCCTTCCTCTTCTTCATCCTTCCCTTCCAATCCCCACTAAAACTTTTTACCACCCATTATTCCCTGACCTCTTAAGACTTCTTCCCATTTCTTCTCATGCGAAGAAATTCACTGATGTCTACAAATACTCCAAATTAATATACTCAAGCTATATAAATCAAATCCTAGGCTCCAGATATGAAATAACACACGTTGTTTTTCTTGTATAATTTATGTTACCATACATAGCTTATTTGTTTCCAATGCCATCTATTATTCTGCAAATTACTGGGTTTTATTTCTCTTCACAGATGAACAAATTCCATTGTGGATGCTTCACCAGGGTCTATCTAGATGAGTCAGCTTAATCCTCCCCTCCATGTGGCCTCATCAATCCTTCTGACGTAGCTCAAGTCCCACATCTGATCTCCAGCCTAGCTTGGCCACCCTTGCATGCACAATCCCAACCTTCAGTCTCTGGCCAGGACAAACACCTACCTGTGATCTACAGGTACCTCATGCACTATCATCAACTCTCTATACCCAGCAAGACAGTATCCATCTTCTTCCAGAGTCTAGTGAGTTGTTCCTTAAACACACATCCTCAACCCCCATATCTATCCCTAAAGTCCAAGAATTGTCCAGGACATGCATCCTGCATACCAACCAAGAACTTTCTGTCCACCTGTCTTCAATTCACAAAAGCTAAAACTAAGTTGTAGGCCCAACCCAGCCCACATATCCTGTGTTCTGCCCCTTGTTCTGTCCATATCAGACACTGAACTAACGAAAGTTCATGTACCCAGTTTCTTCATGAATCTTCATGAAAATACAAATAATATGAAAGGTCAATCCAGTATCATCCCCTCCCAAAACCACCTGTCCCATAGAAATTTTCACCACTAGATTACCTTAATCAACCCTAGGACCATAAATTTAAAGAGCAATCATAAACTTGATCAAAGAACTCAATAACTTTAAAGAAGACACAAAGGAACAGCTCAATGAACATAAAAAATAATTTTAAAAGAATAAATGCCTAAGTGATACCCAAGAGAACACAAACATAAGGCTAATGGAAATTACAAAGATAATGTAGGATTCAAACTAGAATTTTAAAAAAGAGATAGAAGCGTTGAAGAGAACTCAAGCTGAAGTTAAAATGAAATTTTAAAACGTATTATCTCAGCTAATAAACTCGAGGGAAAGCATGACATATAAAATGAATCAAGATAAAGATATAGTATTAGGAGTCCAACATACTGTATCTAGATGAAGTAAGAGAAACATATGAAAAAAATAAAAACAGAGGAAAATACTATGCAAAATTATAAGACGCTGTCAAAAGATCAAAAATCCTCATTATAGGTATATATTGAAGAGAATAATCCCAGAAAAATGGCATAGACTAGATCATTAAAAAGAAAACTTTTCCAAACTAAGGAAAGACACACCTACCCAGATATAAGAAGCCTACAGATCACCAAACTGAAAAGACCAGAAGAGAAACTCTCCATGGATAGCATAGTTAAAACACTAAGTGCTCAGAGGAATCCTGCTGAAGAGAGAGAGAAAGGAATGCAGGAGTGAGAGGGGGTCATGGACATCACAAGAGGATCCACAGAATTAGCTAAACTGGGCTCATGGGAGCTCACAGAGACTGGTAGCTTATGTGAGATGTGACCTAGGCCCTCTGCATACTTGTGACAGTTGTGTAGTTGATCATCTTGTGCAACTCCTACCAGGGGAACAGTCATAGGTGGGGGACCTGTTCCTCCTCATGCTGGGTTTCGTGCCCAGCCTTAATGCAGGTGAGGTACTTAATACTCCTTATAACTTGAGATGCTGTTTGTCAAAATCCAGATGAGAGATGAAGGAGGAGTGGGGGGAGGCAGATGGAGGGAGAGAAGGAGGTGCTGAGAGAATAGGAAGAGGAAACTGTGGTTGAGATATAAAATAAGTAAAAATAATAAGCAAAAGTAATAATTAATAAGTAAAAATATCAAAGAATTTTGGAAGCAGCAAGAGAACAAAGTATGATTCATATGTAAAGAAAAACCCATTAGAATAGCAGCTGATTTCTCAGTGGAAACTATAATAACAAGAAGAGCCCAGAGTGATGTATTCCACATCCTAAAAGACCATGAAGACCAACCTAGACTAGTGAATGCAATAAAACAAACTACCACAGTTTAAAGAAAAAGAAAATTTTTCCATGCCATAAAAAGCTTAGAAAGAATTTGTGATAAACAGACAAACATCCATAAATAAATGAGTAAACAAAAAGGAAACAATACTTCAGGATGAAGAGAAGGTTGTTCCAAATAGCTAAGAAACTGGAGAAAGAAAACTCTAATTACTGAAATACAAAGCACAACTGAGATAAACAACACCAAAAATGAACAGCACAGTGACTGTAATGAACATTTTCCTTCCAATAATAACTTTAAATATTAACGGCCCCAGTTATCTAATCAAAAGACACGAGCTGACTGAATGGGCCATAGAACAAATGCCTTCTATCTGTGATCTACAAGAAAGATAACTTCAGAGACAGGCACCACCTCAGAGCGCAGGGATGGACAAAAGTTCCCACCGGACAAGACCAGAAAGTGAGCAGTCCTCACTCTCTTTAAAAAATAGACTTCAAAATAACTGGAAGAGGTAAAGAAGGATGCTTCATTCTAGTTAAGGGAACAACCAACCAAAAAGATGTTACTATTCTAAATGGACATGCACCAAATTGGTTCACCCAATATCATAGAAAGTATACTACTGGACTAAAAACACAGATTAATATCTAGGGTGCCTACCATAGGCCAAAACAGTCTTTTTATTGACAGCATGAAGACATCCCACACCACCCCATCCTTGTGATATTTTGACCAAAAACAAAATATGGCTACTTTCTATTATTGTCCTAAGAATCTAACTGCAGCTAAGTTGAAAAGTATTGGATTAAATTTTTTCAGGGAGACTTCAAGACAATCTAAAATTTATTCTGTCACATGCGTATTAGTAATAATGTTTCTGCAGATGTAAAAAGAAAATGAGAAAGCAGAGCAAAAGGAAATAAGAATTGTAGTCACACTGACATCCCTGCTACAGAGTGCTTTCCAGGCACCTGTCCTCTTATCCTGCCTCGGTTCTCACGAGACTCTGCTGGAGCTTGAAGTGGACTTAGGTTCCTTCCAACCTATGAACTCTCCAGGTCATAACTTCTAAAACTTCTGTTCCTTTTGCCAGCCCCCAGTATCCAGAAATACATTTTAACCTGTGACCCCGTCCCTAGTAGCCACACCTAACAGAGGTTTAAGTAGGTGAGTGACTCAGTGTCCTTAGTATCCTCCATTACAATGTAGCAGACCTGTTTGATAAAAACTTCAAGTCATTGAAGAAGAAATTGAAGAATATATCAGAAAATAGAAAGATCTCCCATGCTCCTGGATAGGAAGGATCAACATAGCAAAAATGACAGTTTTACCAAAAGCATCTACATATTCAATGTAATCCCCATCAAAATCCCTACACAAGTTTTTACTGAGCTTGAAAGAACAATACTAACAGAAACCTCAGGATTGCCAAAACAATCCTATTCAATAAAAGAACTTCAGAAGGGATCACCATCCCTGACTTTAAGCTATACTATAAGAGTTACAGTAATAAAAACAACCTGGTACTGGCATAAGAACAGACTTGTGGATCAGTAGAATTGAATTGAAGACCCCAGCATTAATCCACACACCTATGAACGCCTGATTTTTGACAAAGAGGCCAAAAATATACAATGGAAAAAAGTATCTTCAACAAATAGTGCTGGCATAACTGGATAGTAGTATGTAGAAGAATGCAAATAGATACATACCTATCTCCCTGCACAAAACTCAAATCTAAGTGGATCAAAGACCTCAACATAAACCCAGCTACACTGAACTTGATAGAAAAGAAAGTGGGAAATACCCTCCAATGCATTGGCACAGGTGACCACTTCCTAAATATAACACCAGTAGCACAGACACTAAGAACAGCAATTAATAAACAGGACCTCCTGAATAAAATTAGAAACAAAAATGGGCACATAACAACAGACACTGAGAAAGTCCAGAGAATCATAATAACATATTTTTTAAAGAAAAACCTATACTCCACCATACTAGAAAACAGAAAAAAAGGTGTATAAATTAAATTTTTGACATATACAACTTCCTAATGTTAAATTAATATTGTTTAAGCAACTTAAACTGATCCATAACCCATAGTGAAATAAAAGCAATATATAAAAGTCTACCAACCATAAAGAGCCCAGAGCTAGACAGACTTAGTAAAGAATTCTACCACATCTTTAAAGAATAGTCAATGCCAATATACCTCAAATTATCTTTCAAAATAGAAACCAACAGAATATTTCCTAATTCTTTTTATGAAGATATGATTACCCTGATACTTAAACCATATAAATAACTAAGAAAAAAAAGTATAGTTTAGTATAAACGTAGATGCAAAAATTCTCAATATAATATTTGCAAACCAAATCCAAGAACACAGCAAAAAGAATGTCCACCATGGTCACTAGGCTTCATTCCAGAGATATAGAGATGGTCCAACATATATAAACTAATTAATGTAATCCACCATTAAATATACTGAAAGACTAAAATCCACATGATCATCTCATTAAGTGCAAAAAAGTCTTTTGACAAATCAATATTCCTTCATGATAAAAAGTCTTGAAGCAGTCAGGAGCTAAGGGTCTGTGGGCAGGCTGTTCTACCATCACTGCCACCCTTTGGATTTTGTAACATACAGGACCCACTTTGCCACCCAAACCCACCAAACCTACTGTCATCCACATGGTTAGCCATTCTCTGTAACATCAGCAGCCCCTAGAGGCACAAGCACCACCTGCACCTGTTGGAAGAAGAGCAGCCTCCCCATGAACAGCACTCCCCAGCCACATCAGCAGACCTATAGGCACAAGTGCCACTCACACCAGTTATAAGAACATACCCCATAAGCACAAGTAAAGCCCACACAAGCCAGAAGAACTGGACAATACACTGGACCTAGGCACCCAAACTCCCACAAACCCCTGCTGAGACGACCCTACTGGACCTGACAACAGCCATTTAGGTCAAAAGACAATAAAGGGAACAGACAATAAAGGAAGAAAAGACCCATCCAAGGAAGACATTACAAGAATCAACACACACACACATATAAAATAATCCCAAACCTAGATGGGTAAATAGCAATGTAAAAATGTATTAGCAACATAAAGAGCAAACTGGTACCTACTAGAACCCAGTGATCCCACAACAATAAGACCTGAACATTCCAGCACATATGCTACAATCTACAGCTCCAGAGGAATGAGGTAACAAGGCAGACTCTAACAGGGACACATGGATTTCCCTGAGAAAGGAAAATAAATGGATCTCCTGGGTAAACTGGGGTTGGAAGGTAGAAGGCAGGGGTGGGAAATGGGAACATGGGGGATCAGGATGGTCCAATTAGGGGAGGGATGGAGGAGAGCAATGAAGGAGATATCCTGATTGGGGGGGTGTATTTTAGCATTAGGGAAAAGCCTTGTGCCAGGGAAACTCCCAGGGCTATGATAACACACCAAAATTGTGCATTGGAAAAAAAAAAAAAAGAAAGCATCTTTAACAAATGGTGCTGACATAACTGGACATTGACATGTAGAAGAATGCAAATATCTATCCCAACATAAAGAAATCTTTATGTAGATTTCTCCATTACATAAAGAAAGTGGAGACATCTCACACTAGCTACTTACCAGAACAACAGCTCTAGAGTAAAAGAAGCAAACCACCAGGATGAATAGATGACAAGAAATAATCAACCAGGGCTGAGATCAATAAAACAGAAATAAAGAGAACAATACATTTAAAAGTCAATGAAACAAAGAGTTGGTTCTTTTAAAAAAATCAACAAGATATACAAACCCTTATCCAAAATAACCAAAAGGCAGAGAGAGAGAATATCCAAATTAACAAAATCAGAAATAAAAGGAGGAAATAACAACAGACACTAAGGAAATCCAGAGAATCATTAAGTCATACTTCAAAAACCTGTATTTCACAAAATTGGAAAATCAAAAAGAAATGGACAATTATCTGAGTAGGTACCACATACCAAAATTAAATCAAGATCAGATAAACAATATAAATGACCTAGAATTCTTAAGGAAATAGAAGCAGTCATCAAGAGTCTCCCAACCAAAAAAAGCCCAGGACCAGGTGGTTTCAGCACAGAACTTTACCAGAATTTCAAAGAGCTAATCCCAACACTGCTCAAATTGTTCTGAACAATAGTAACAGAAGGAACATTGTCAAACTCTTTTTACGAGGCTATAGTTACCCTGATACTCAAGAAACCAAAAAAACACAACTAGGAAAGAGAATTTCAGACCAATCTTCCTCATGAACATTGATGCGAAAATACTCAATAAAATATTGGTAAACCAAATATAAGAACACATCAAAAAAAAAAAAATCATCCATCATGATCAAGTAGGCTTGATCCCAAAGATTCAGAGCTGGTTCAACATACAAAATCTGTCATTGTAATCCACCATATAAACAAACTGAAAGGAAAAAGCACATTATCATCTAATTAGAAGCTGTAAAAAAAACTTTGACAAAATCCAATACTCCTTTATTGTAAAGGTCTTGGAGAGAGCAGGAATAAAGGAACATACCTAAAATAATAAAATCAATAAGCAATATACAGCAAGCTGACAGTCAACATCAAATTACATGGAGAAAAACTCAAAGCAATTCCACTAAAATCAAGACCAAAACAAGGCTGTCCATTCTCTTCATATAGATTCAATATAGTACTCAAAGATCTAGCTAGAGCAATAAGACAACAGAAGGCGATCAAGGAAATACAAACTGGAAAGGAAGAAGTCAAACTTTCATTATTTGCAGATAATATGATAGTATATACATAAGTGACCCCCAAATTTCTACCACAGAACTCCTACAGCTGATAAACAACTTCAGTAATGTATTATAATAAAAAATTAACTAAAAAAGCAATAGCCTTCCTATATACAAATGATAAATGGGCAGAGAAAAAAAATCAGAGAAACATCACCCTTTACCATTGCCACAAATAACATAAGATATCTTGGGGTAACTCTTACCCAAAAAGTGAAAGACCTGGATTACAGAAACTTTAAGCTTTTGAAGAAAGAAATTGAAGAATATATCATAAAATGGAAAGATTGCCCTTGCTCTTATATAAGTAGAATCAACATAGTAGAATCAACATAGTAAAAATGACAATCTTACCAAAACAATCTACATATTCAATGCAATCCCCATAAAATCCCAACACAATTCTTCACAGACCTCAAAAGAAAAATACTTTATGTGGAAAAAACAAAACCAGGATAGCTAAAAACAATCCTGTACAATAAATGAACTTCCAGGAGAGTCATTATCCTTTATTTCAAGTTATAATATAGCACTATAGTTATTTTTAAAAAAAAAAAAAAAACAGTGGTATTGACATAAAAACAGACAAGTATATCAAAGACCTTGACATAGCTCTGCACACCAATGAACAATGAATAACAAAAAAACCAAAAGTGTGCATTGGAAAAAAAAGGAAGCATCTTTTATAAATGGTTCTGACATAACTGGAAATTGACGTGTAAAAGAATGCAAATATTTCCATATATATTACTATACACAAAACTCAAGTCAAAGCAGATCAAAGACCTCAACATAAACCTGCTTACACTAAACCTGATAGAAGAAAAAGTGGAAAATAGCTCTGAATGCATTGGCACAGGAGACAACTTCCTAAATACAACCTTAGTAGCATAGGCACTGAGATCAACAATTAATAAATGGGACCTCCTGAAACTGAAATGCTTCTGTTATGCAATGGAAATGGTCAATAAGTCAAAACAACAGTCTACAGAATGGGAAAATATCTTCACCAATCCTACATCTGACAGTACATTAATCTCTAAATATGTAAATAACTCAAGAAACTAGACACCAAAATACCAAATAATTCAATTATAAAATGGAGTACAGATCTAAACGGAGAATTCTCAACTGAGGAATCAAATGGCCAAAAGACCTTTAAAGAATTGCTCAACGTCCTTAGTAACCAAGGAACCGCAAACTGAAACAACTCTGAGATACCATCTTGCACCTATCAGAATGACTAAGATCAAACACACTGATGACAGCTTCTAGTGGAGAGAATGTGGAGTAAGGGGAACACCCCTCCACTGCTGGTGGAAATGCAAACTTGCACAGCCACTTTAGAAATCAGTATGGTTGTTTCTCAGAAAACTGACAATCAATCTACCTCAAGACCAATTGATACCACTCTTGAGCATATATCCAAAGGATGCTCAATCATATCACAAGGACTCTGGTTTGACTATGTTCATAGCAGCATTATTTATTATAGCCAGAACTTGAAAACAACCCATATGCCCCTCAACCTAACAATGGATAGAAAAGGTGGTAAATTTATGCAATGAAGTATTTCTCAGCTTTAAAAACAAAAACGACATCATGAAATTTGCAGGTAAATATATGGAACTAGGAAAAATCATGCTGAATGAGGTAACTCAGACCTAAAAAGACAAGCACAGTATGTACTCACTAATAAGCAAATTTCTCTGGGAAGGGGAAATGGATGAGATCCCCTAGGTAAATTGGGGACTGTAAGGTAGAAGGCAGGGGATGGGGAATGGGAACATGGTTGATCAGGATGGTCCAATTAGTGGAGAGCAATGGAAGAGTTATCTTGATAGGGGGTGTTATTTTAGGGTTAGGGAGAAACCTTGTGCCAAGAAAACTCCCAGAAATCCACAAGGATGCTACTGAAGTTCCTTATCAAATTTTATTAATGATTGTAAAATGGGAAACTATTTTCCTGCATACACAGGAAAAGCTACATGTTTATGAAAGAAAATATACAGCCTATTGTTTGTTTATAGTCTCTATAGTTATACATCCCAAAGTGAAAAGGGGCAAAGTGTGGAGGTCTGCTAAGTGTTATAAACACTTTGTATTATATTTTATGGGTATGTGTGTATGTAGGAATGTCATTAGTAACCAACTGCCACTTGTTTTTATTACAAATATTTAAGCATGATGTTTCTCTCCTAGGGTAAATTTCCACTTGCAATAATGGTGACCATGTTAAAGAAATAGTATTTACTATTTAATGATTATTTTAATTACATTTATATAATTTATTTGTTCTGTGGAGTATAGGATATGTGTCACGACATGCATTTAAAAGTCAGAGGACAATTTTCTCAAGTCCATTTTTTTCTTGCAGAATATGGAGGTGGGATCCAACTAAGTTGCTAGCCCCTGTACTTCCTGGGCCATTTTTAGTATACTTTTAATAGTATGCTGTATATTTTTTTAAAAAAAGACAAATTAAAGAAGTAGATAATATTTTGTAGATAATATTTTAAGAATAGAGCATGAGTAGAAATATTTGTATAACCAGATGTGTTTTATAGGAATCAGAAACCTACAAAGTAAAGAGAATATTAATTTCCCCAAACAGTAATACACTGTTGAGTTTATTCTCCTCTTTAAACAGCAAAGAAAGACTGGATGAGGTGACAACCATGGTTGGTGTAGATTTCAAAATGATTGCTTCAGATAAAAGAGCTGATGCATAAAATAACCTATAGTGTGAACAAGTCAGCACTGGAAAGGCTTAACGTCCCTGTGTCAACAATCATCAGCTGCTAAACAACTTAGTGTTTTTCCAAACTGTGTGTGTAATTGTGCTGGTAATTCCGGATCAAAATCAATCTCTCTCTCTTTCTCTCTCTCTCTCTCTCTCTCTCTCTCTCTCTCTCTCTCTCTCTCTCTCTCTCTCTCTCTCTCTCTGTGTGTGTGTGTGTGTGTGTCTGTGTCTGTGTCTGTGTCTGTGTCTGTGCATCTGTGTTCTTTTATCCATTTTTATAGTGAAATAAACTCCTGGCTAAAGTAAAAGAATAATTTTTTCCTATGGTTTTATTTTGATAAAACTTCCTTTAATAGACCATGAGCAAGTAAAGAATTCAAAGCCATGAATCTGAAGGAACGTAGGGATAAGAGGAATGTGGGCAGCTTGAAGAGAGGACAAAGAAAGGAGAAGTGTTGTAATTATAATCTTCCAAATTAAAAAATATTAAGTAAAAGAATTCAAAACTATTCATCATAACTTAATCCTGTGATAACTTCATTCACCATGTTTTAAACCATAAGTAAATGTTTTGTGTAGTTATATGAAGGAACACAAAAACTATCCAGTAACTTTTTTTCTGTTTTAAAATGTCAAGAAAAGCTCTAGTGTGTATTCAAAACTAGTCCAGATACAACCCAAATACATGCCTGTCATATTTAGTGTTTCTGTTGCTCCATTGAAATACCATGACTAAAATGCAAGTTGGAGAAGAAAGGGTTATTTGGCTCACACTTCAGCATTGCTGCTCATCACTGAAGGAAGTCAGAACAGGGCAGAACTCTAGAGACAGGAGCTGATGCAGAGGCCATGGAGGGGTGCTGCATATTGACTTTCTCAGTCTGCTCTCTTATAGAACCCAGGACCACCAGCCCGTGAATGGCATCACCCACTTCTGGCTCAGCCTTCCTCCCTTGATCACTAATTTAAAAATGCCTTACAATTGGATCTCATCACAGCATTTCCTCAATTGAGGCTCCTTCCTCTGATGACTCCAGCCTGTGCCAAATGACACAAAGCCAGCCGGCGTGACACCTTTTGCTCTTTTATAAAATAAAGACCTCAGAGAGTGTCTACAGCGCTGTCTCTTATAGAGCCATGGTTCCTCTGCCACTAATCATTTCTGCAAGATCAAGCCAAGTAAGTGCATTGAGAAGCTCACAATACCACTGATCAGCAATAAAACTAGAAATCAGATTAATTGCTGAAAGAACCAATCTCATTGTGTGGCACTGATTGTTTTTAGTATAATAGACATGGGCCAATGGGAGTCTTATGTGTAGGTGTGTGTAGACTGAGATATTATTACCTTTCAGATTTGCGACTTTATTTATTTATCTGACTGTTTAATTTTTGCTTGGACTTTGAAAATGATCTTTCCTGAGCTTGAAAATACAATAAATATATATTTACCTTCAAAGCCAGCAATTGACTTTTAACATTCAAGGTTACAGTCTTAATCAATACAGCCAAATAAAAAATTAGCAAGTTATGAAATCTGACCTAGAAGCAGAAAGACATGTTCTACCTATCAAATATATTGACTCATTGAGTGTTAACACAGTTTGCCAGTTTTTCACAGAGGTTCAATTAACTGTAAGAATTATAGAAAGATACTATATATTATTTTCAATGCTGGGTTATTGAATATTAACTTGGTATATCTACTTTAAGGTTAAAAATACATACTTGACAAAAAAAAATGTGGAGAGTCATTGATGTGCATTCAGCTCTGGGATACTCATACCTGATAATGGACTATCAGAAGCCTTCAAATTCTGATGCCTGCTGGGAAATATTTGGTTCAAAGATCATCCTGGGCACTAAATCACAAGCTTTGTCATTGAAAAGAAGCTCTATGCATGGATGATTGGTTCTAGGGCTCCCTCATTACTAAACTTCAAATTGTATTTTATATGAAATGATGTGTTTCTGACACCTTTCTGTACACATCCTTCTGTATAAATCAATTCAGGTGGAGACCACTCTCTAGGGTGCTTAATTGAATAAAAATAGTCTCCATAGACGCATAGGGAGTGGCACTATTAGGAGGTGTGGCCTTGTTGAAGTAGGTGTGGGTTTGCAGGATGAAGTGTGTCACTAGGGGGAAGGCTTTGAGGTCTCAGATGCTAAAGCCTGGCCAGTGTGTCAACAGTCTCTTCCTGCTGCCTGCTGATCAGATACAGAACTCTCAGCTCCTTCTCCAGAACCATGTCTGGCTGCACACCACCATGCTTCCCACCATGATAAAAATGGACTAAAGTTCTGAAACTGTAATCTAGTCTCAAGTAAATGTTTTGCTTTATACAGTCATGGTGTCTCTCCACAGCAATAGAAACTCTAAGACACCAACACAACGGAAATGCTAGGTGAATAATTGTTAGAAGTTATTACTTAGATAATAATGGTTAAAATGTTGTGTCTGGGTTTAATTCAAATTCAACTTTTCCAAGTATTTTCCAGTTTTGATCAGTATAATCTCAAAATGAAGAACCAAGAGTTTGGGGACTGAGCAGTGGGTGGGTTAACCAAAACTAAGGATTATACAAAAAGTCTTATGGAAACCCATTAGTTGTAAGCCAATTTCAAAATATACTTTTTGCCAAAAGGGAAAAAAAAACAGGTCTAGTTGTGTTACCCTGCCTGGTTAATGTTGTTGAATGATATCACTCCCAGGAGATATGGATGATTAAATGAAAATTATAGTGCAAGGCATGAGATGTTCCCTATGAGTTATTGATCAATGTGGCTCCAAAGGTCTCCAAAAAGTGCACCCCTTTGCCATTCCTCTTGGTTAGTCACCATAACTACCTTATTTCTAAGATATCACACATGTTGGCTGTAAGACATGGAAAAATTAATAAAAAATCAACCAGAAAATTGTCTCTCAATTGGCCAAAATTCATAATGCTTGAAGGTGCTATGAATACTGTTGCAGATGAAAAGGCATCCATGGGCTTAGCTGGCATGTGATTTTACAAAATACAATTCTAAGCTGCAGAACTAGATGGGTCCAGTGGTGCAATAGTGGCATTGTTGTTATAGGGTAACCACCTGCTTTCTGATTGGATCTGTGGCCTGTTCTATGGAAATAATGTCATTCCTGGTACTGTAATTATCCCCATGGTTGGGGATATTGCAGATCCAGTGAATGGCATACTATTGTTTAATGTGGACCATGAGAGACAAGCTCCCATGATAGTAAAAGGAAAGTCTCAGAGTAGCAAGGGGATAAGAAACCTTTTTATCTGGAATAATTATGAATAAGTCTCTATCTAACTGACTGGTAAAATAAGAAACATGCATACCTTCTGATGGTAACTTTCTCTTTTACTTCTTATAAAATGGTCTCTGGCTTTTTCTGTTCTCCGTTCAGCTACATATCTTCATGTTCCTGCATTCTGTACATACAACTACCTATCATTCTTTACATATATACGGCCATACATCTTATATACAGTTACATCTACTTTCACATGTCTTCATATCTTTCTTTTACATGCATTTTTCTTCTACATCTCCTTTTTTAAACAGTTTCAGTTTGCTTGCCTCCACACAGTTACAAATCTCTACACAGCCATAGCTATTCATCTCATATACACAGCTCTCTCACTATATAACATTTTACAATGTTCTTTCACACTATCATACAGCTTTTCCCATAGTTCCTATACATAGAAACAACTCTTTCACACAGCTTTATCTCTCTCACCCACACACTCACACACATATGCTTCTTCTGCATCATTCACTCATTCCTTGCTCACTCACTGTCTTAATCATTCATTCATTCACTCTCTTTTTAGGCTTATTCTTCATCACCTCTCACTCAGCACACACACTCACATTCTCCAAAGCTCCATCCCCACACTGCTGCTCTTACATACACACTCATTCATCCTTCTCTCCTCCCCCTCCACTGCCTCTGCTCCCCCCTTTTCTTAGCCAAACTGTGGACAATTGTATGTTACATTTTCAGGGCACAACTAATTCTCATAACACATGAAGTACAGTTTTTCTCAGACTAGTAAGATAACAAAGACCAGCCAATGTAAATGCTTGGTCTTGAAAGTAACTTTCCCAAACAGAAAATGGCACTAAAATTCAGGACCAAACAATTACAGTAGCAGGTTGAACCTTGGGTGGTCAAGGTACAATTTAGTGAGAGAATTAAATCATACTTACTAGCAAGTAGACCTCAAATATGTTTTTAAAACTGTCAAATACAATAATGTTATTCAAAGTTCATAATAATAACAGCAACAAATAAAAGTATGAAATACAAAAATTCCCTAAAATAGATTTTCAGCACAGATATTTTTATAATTTTGATATCACATCCTATTATCCTTATCCAAGAGAACTTTATAAAAAACTTTATTTACAAAAGACTGAATTAACTTGATTTAATAACCAAAAAGATGGATATGTGAGTGACAGTGTTGACACTGTTCATTGCTGTTTCTTCGCTCTTATTCCCTTAACATAATAGGCTTTAACTAGGCAAATTGTGTTGCTATCCATGTAATAACAGTATCATTTATAAGCTGTGTCAATAGACTGATATAATTTGCTTTGTACTTAGTTTTAATACCACACCAAAAATCACCTACAGATCTTTATACAATGCCCGCTGTGATCATGTTTTCATTTTCACTATTTTATCACCATTGAATTTTATATTAGTCTTATTTAAAATTAGCTCTGCTTCAACATTTAAGTCATTTACCTTTAAACCTTCTTCTTATTTATTATTTTTCTGTATTACTCTATTCAAATCAAGTGCATGCCCAGTAAAACAAAATTGCAACTATGATCTTATACTGCAGAACATTTATGATTCAATTTTATTTCCAAATAAGAATCTTACATTAGATTTTAGTATTGTTATTCTTACGATTTTTATGTATTAAGCAAAGATTTAAAGAACTAATGAAAAATATTTTTGGTAGACAAAGTAGTACCCAAAACCTTTTATTGTATGTAAATGCACAATTTCTATTCATGACATTGAACACAATCAGTGTAATCTTACTTTCATATACTTCAAGGCAAATGATGAGTCAGTCATGGTATTGGCAAGTATTAGGGAATGAATATGACCCTGGGAATTATGTTTCACAAAGATAAACACTTTCTTTAGTGTATTTTCCATATGTACATTCATTAATGTTGCACAATTTATTTTGTTTTACTGAAAATAATTTTTTCTCATGTAACACATCCTGATTATCCCTGCTTTCAATTTTTAAAGCTTTAAGTGCTATACTAGACTTCTCAAATTCTGAATACTTTGGCAGAATTACATTACATACATCACTACATATTCCACTACCACTGTAAACAGAGATTATTCAGTATACCAATTAAATTCTATTTTGTTTTATTTTAAATAATGAAAAATTCCACTTTATAGCATGATGTAAAACTGCTCACCAATCAGAGACATTTTTATGTTAAACAAACAAATAAGCAATAGCATTAAAAAGATTAAAAACTAAAGCTGTGTTCATTATAAGTAAGTTACACCTTGTCATTTTTCTTTCAAATAGGAAAAAGCGTGAAACAGAGAATCTTGCCATAAATGACTTTGAGGCAGCAGGTAAAAAAGAGAACCACTTCAGCAAACACATGACCGTTGGATCTCCTGTTTATAGAGCAATCACTGGGTATTATGTGCATAGAACTTCTTGCTTTATTGACTTTTTAAATTTAGCTTTTATTCACTGGTTGTCTTTTGGACAGGTGGAACTCATTTCATTCAATATCTTTCTATAGTTCCGGACTATTGTAGCTACCACACATAGTACATCTAAGGAGTCTTTGAAAGCCTGATGAATATCTACACTTCTATTCCACTTACAGTCCTGCAGGTCATAAGAAATGGGGACATTTAAATAAGGCCATTAAATAAAACTCTAAATGCTGCCCTTCATTCAGATCCACTATGCTAAGATAATAGTCTCCATAATCTCAATGCAACATTCCATATTTGATGTTGAAGAACTTTTTCCTCTTATAAAATCATAACACTTAAGGAAAGATAAGTATATGTAATGTAAAAACAAAAATATGATGTGCTACAATTGGTATGGTAAAATACTGTTTAGGAAATCTCAGTAAAGTTTATAAAGTGAATCTTTATACTGTTTTACAACTTTTGAGAATACAAAATTGTTTCAAACTAAAGCTTTAAAATTAAAACTTATCTTAACTCAGAAAGAATAAAAGATATGCTATTAAACTGAACACTTAGCATTTATATGCAGGAGACTTGAAACTTGGAATTCAAACCCTGCTCAGCTGAGAACCACACACTCAAAGCTCTGCCAAAGGTAGCACATCCAACCCTACCATATCCCAGCCCTGAGGACCAAAGAGATTCCTACACATATCACTTAGGTAGTGTCATGCACTCCTGCCATGAACCCAGTCTTGGCCATCTTGGAACTGTGTAAATCCCAGCAATACTTCCCACAGGTAGCATTGTCCACTCATGCCTAGAGTCCACCTCCTACTGCTTGAGAACCACCAGCAGAACTGTGTGTGCCTTCCGTAGCCTTCTGACAATCTGCAGAGAAAACCTGCTAACTCCACAGAGGATGTGGTCCTACTCAGAAGCCCCACCTGTGCCTTGCTGAGCAGGAACCACTTCTGAAACCACAATCCATCATCACTGAGTGTTCCATGATTGAATCTGAAGCAACGCTCACATGATCTCAAATCTGACCAGTTAACATAACATCAAGAAGAGAATCAAACTCCAACTCAACAGAGGTGGGACAGAACAATACCAAAAGACACTAGCAATGAGCTAGCTCCCATGCTGAGGTCCCATCTCTCTCTCTCTCTCTCTCTCTCTCTCTCACACACACACACACACACACACACACACACACACAGTATTATATCTCTTCCCAAAATTAATCTTATCAGAGTAATATTAACTGAGAAAAAGAACTTAGATGACACTAGTGTTCGTGATACAGGAATGTATTCTGTGTACTACAAGGAGAAAAGTAAACACCAACCAGCCATGAACCTTTTATATGTAACAGTGTCCTACCTGTAAGATATGCTATGGCAATGGTAGCACAAAGTATGTAGGAATAGCAAACCAATATCTGATTTGACTAAAGCCCACTCCATGAGATGGAAGCTAGATCCAACTCTGCCTGGTGACAAGAACCTGAGACTAGATAGTCTTGGGACCTAAAGCAAAGCAAAACACTGTTCAAAAAAAGCGTCAATAAAATGTCTCCTATGAAGTTCTGCTATACCAATAAATCAGTGCCCTTCTCAGCCCTCATCAGAGAAGTTTGTTCCTTCAGTACAAGGGAACAGAGACCCACAGCCTAGCAATGTGCAGAGAGTGGGAAACTTCACAACACTCAGTCCTAAATGGTATGTCTCCAGCAAATCCCTTCTCTCAAGACTCAGAGAACCCTACAGAAAAAAATAAAGACTGATGGTAAAAGCCAGAGAAAATGGAACACAGGAGGAAATAAGGCCTTCTAATTACAACAGGACTAACTCGTGTATCAAATCATAGAGATTGTGGCATCATGAGCCTTCATAGATCTAAGCACGATTGCATCCCAGTACAAAGAGGGGAAGTAGACACAAACCTGCATCCCTAACCCAGAAATTATCTCCAATTAACAATCACTCACAAAGAACAAAAAATTAGTTTTCCCCAAGGGAGTCTCACTTGGTATAGAAGCCACACTTAAGGGAAGGCTCCATGCCCAGCAACTGATAGCCAACACAAAATAAAGTCAATGGTATGTTTTAGTGGGATTTTTTTTATCTCACAGTACTTTTGTCTGGGCCTTTTATATGTTTACCTTGCAGGTGTTTTGCTTATATATTATTGTTTCTCATTTTGTTCTTTCGGAGGACCTGGGTTTAGTTCCCAGCACCCACATAGTGGATGACAACTACTTGTAGCTCCAGTTCTAGGGGATCCCACTCTTTTCTGGCCTCTACAGTCATCATGTATGCAAAATATGCAAATAAACATGTAGGTAAAACACCAATAAGCAGTCAATAAATAAACAAATGACACAACAAAAATAAAATTATAGACCGATATCACTGATGGACATAGAATCAAAATTCTCAATAAAATAGTTGCAAAGCAGACTCAAGAACCAATTCATAAAATCATTTATCTCAATAAACCTTGCTTTATTCAAGAGATACAAGTATGATTCAACATATAGGAATCAATAAATGCATTCTATAACATAAATGGTCTCAAAGACAAAATTTCATGATTATCTGATTAGACACAGAAAAAAGACTGAAAAGAATCCAATCTCTTTGTGATCAAAGTGTGGGAGAAACCATCAATTCTTGAGTCATATTTCAACTTAAGAAAATATACTATGTCACATCCAACACCATGCTAAGAAGAAAGGAACTCAAAGCATTTCCACTAAAGTCAGGAACAAGACAAGAATGCCCACTCCTTCCATCCCTATTCAATATACTACTTAAAGTCTTAGAGCAATGAGACAAGAAAAGGAGATGCAATGAAGGGTATATAATTAGTGAAAGGGAAAGCTGAAGTATCACTTGCAGATTATATAATCCTGTGTACTAAAGACCATAAAGACACCACCAAAGAAAACCTCCTAGATCTAATAAACATTTTCAAAAACTTAGCACAATACAAATTAATACACAAAAATCAGAAGCCTCCCTACATACACATGACAAACATTACAAGGAAGAAATGGAAGGGAAATTTCATTCAGAATAGCCTCAAAAAATCTGGTAGTAAAACTAAGGAATTAAAAAATATATATGTAATAAGAACTTCAAGATGTAGAAGATGGCTCCCATGTTCATGGATTGGTGTGAAAATAGCCATCCTACCGAAAGCAATCTACATAATCAAGGAAATTCTCATCAAAGTTCCAACACAATTCTTCTCAGAAATTGGAATAAAAATCTTAAATCTCATTGGAAACACAAAAGAAGAATCTTAGCCAAAAAGATATTTAACAAAAGATAGATAGATGCTAGATAGGTAGATGATGGATGGATGGATAGATAGATAGACAGACAGACAGACAGACAGACAGATAGATAATAGATAGATATTCCCATCTCAGATTATATTACAGAACTACAATAATAAAAATAGCATGCTATTGGCCTAAGAATAAGCACATTAATAAAAGAAGTGGAATTGTGAAACAAATATAAGTCTACACATCTACAGCCACAAAATTTTTTACAAATAACCAAAAACTACAAAATTCAGAAAAGGCAGCATATTCAACAAATGGTCCTAGTCAAACTAGATAGAAGAATGTGGAATAATGTGGAAACAGAAATCTGTGCAAATCTCTATTTGAACTTCCATTATGAAGACCATAGACAAATACAAAATGGACTCTAAGAGAAGAAAGACACTGAGAAATAAGTGGAATTTGGTTTATGAAAGCTAGTGCTGAACTATATTTTATTCATCAAGAATAAAATAAAAATTATTCTACATGTGTTAAAAAAAGTGTTGGATTTATTATTAAAAGAATGATAGTAAGGCAAGAGTATTTACAGATGTTTTTAAAGGGAAACATGTATGATAATTATGTCCTGAAGTACTGGCCAAAAAGCTCTAGAAATAATCTCACTACAATTGAAATGATGATTCACATGATAGAGACAGAATGGTAAATTGAGATAGCAAAGAGAAATACAAGTCAGAGACATCCAGTCTTCAAAACACAGAGCCTAGAGAATATCACCACCAATGGGAACTAGAAGTGAGAAATCTCTTTACAAAAGAAAGTGGGGTCTGTTGTAACAAAAACTTTTGTGGAACCAGCCCCAGCAAGGTTTTATTTCAAGGTTCAAGAGGTATGCTCCAACCAATGAAGGAATAATTATATGTTAAAAAATATACTCACAATATTCTCTTTACTTACTTCATCTTTGTTGGCATGACCCTTATTGACTGGCAATTACAATAGTGAAGACACAGGCTTATATACTCAAGCAGGCAGTTATTCTTTGGCAAGGCAAAGTGGGGCTTGAATCACAGGGTCACAAAGAGGTGTGATAAGACTGACACACAGGCAGCTTTGATTTATGATCAGAGGTGGGAATGGCTAGTCAAGGTTTTTCTGGTGGAGGTCAGCTAAAGGTGGAAAATCATATGCTCTGACTACAGTCCTAAATGTGGCTAGGCATAAGGTTAAAAGTTTATTGATCATCAAAAAACCATGAACAATGTAAAGTCCTGTGCTGTTTATATAAGGTCTCTTTGCAGCTGCTTTTCTGATGGGCCAGGGAGTGTTCTTGGTTGCTAGGTGACCTAATTAAACAATGGAGGAAAGCCTGCAGTATGCAGCTTTTGTGCTGATACAGTACTTTCCCTAGGTTCTACCATGGGACAAAGAGACCTTAAGGCTCAATTTGCACAAGAAACCAGGACCCATCACTTTCTAGCTGCTCTGGCCTTGTGTTGCAGTACTTTAGAATAAATTTTCTTAAATACCTGCAATTAGGAGTTGGTTAATTACATCTTTTCTTATATCACAAACAATAAACCTTTAAGTTAGGATCTTGTGTAAATAGATCCAGGTCCAAGTAAGTACAGGGAGTTAAGGGCCTAACATTGGTGGTGTTAGCTCCAGATGATAGCTCTCTTATCTGAAGCTGTGGCAAACTTAAAACATACCAGTGTGTCATCTATCTGTAGCTCTCCTTGGGTGTCTGAGAAATGTTTCAAATGAAATACTTTGTACAGATGTTTATTAGTAAAGATAGTTGCAGGATAGGACAGACATTGAGTCTGCTCTAGGCAAAGAAACAAAGACCTGATTTGTAAGAAAAGAGATCTTGTCTGTGTGACTATTTTCACTCACAGTTAGGAGAAGTTATCTATATGTCCCAAGATATATGGAAGAAATTTTGTTCAATAAATGATCAAAGAAATAACAAATGGGAAAACTACAATCACACACAAGAAATCCTCTGCAGGACACATTCAAAGGCAATTAACACCAAAACGTATTGAGTTCTGGCTTTGTGTCCACCAGGAACCGTGGCTCTGATGGGTTAGCCTCGTCGGTACCAACTAAGTTCCTACTTCATATTTCTGCAGCTCCCAGCACTATTGTAGCGGCTAAGTACGAGTTGTAGTAGATGCTGATGCTTAGATCTAAGATGTGCTAGCACTGAGGGAAGAGCCCAAGCAGCTCTCCTCTCAAGTCCACTTTCAAAACCTTACCTGTCGTCACTGGTTTCTATCTTAGTGGAAAATGTTCTCTTTCTGCTTCTGTCCCATCATCTCTTCCTATAACAAAGACTGATCACAATCAATGTCTTAAAAGGATTTCGCATCCAAGTTTTTATTGAGTTATACCACATGCCTAGGTAAACATGCTGCAGTTTTCAGACTGGATGGCTGCACCTTACTGAAGTGATTAATGGACAGCATTTAGTTTGCCAAGCTTTGGGGAAATCAGACAAGAAAAAGAACCATTTGTGTATTAAATAAATGATAAAGATATTTTCTGCCAGACATTAGATCCCTAAATAGAAATGCATTAAGCTTGACTGTGATTTCCCAATCATTCTCCCAAGAGGTGGGGAGGTTCTGGGAAACAGATATCAGGGTTCCTGGAAATAGATCAGCTGAGTAGACTGTTTCTGACCAGTCACCACACAATGCTAATGAAGTCAAGGTCAGAAGTTTGATCTTTCTCCGAGCCAATTAGTTCTGTGGAATCTTAAGCCAATTGTGTCATAAAATGAAAAATCTTACAGAGAGAAAGCATGTGGATGCTGCAGCAAAGCACATCATGGCGACTAAGAAAACAAGAAAATGATACATGTGGCTGATGTCCAGCATATTATCATGGAATATAAATGTATGAGATGTAAAAATGTGTTATTATTGAGTGGTTATGGTAACAAGACTGTTTTGTGCATATTTAATCATCACATATCACATTGGTACCAATAACATTTAAAGCTTTTCATACACATAGTCTATAATTGTTGAATGATCTATTGTCCCTTGTATGCATAATAAGACCCAATTCATAATACAAGCTCTGCATATATTTTTGAATCCATGAACACAAATATTTGGACAGTTATCAATAGCTTTTATAACTAAACAATCACAGAATAACATAAATGAGTTGCTCAAAGTTCTGCAATTGAAAAGTATCAGAACCAAAATCAAATTGTATTTTCTCAATCTAAAGGCAGTATACCACATTGTCTGGTTGTATACTAAAAACTATTAAAAGAAAATAATAGCAAAAGTACACAATATGAAAATTAATAATACTTCTGAGAAAATTTAGCCCAGAGTAAAGAAATACCACTTTTATTTGAGCAAAGACTGTTCAATGGGTATTGCCTGTAGAGAGAAAATGCAGTTGGATATAAATAATTTGGAGTGTTTGATGTAGAGAGAAAGACATCAGTGGAGACACGACAAAGATGCCATGTTCAGGAAGGCACAACATAAGTTTTTTAAAACTGAATGAAGAGCGTAGCATCTATCATCACATCTCTCTACAACTCAATGCAAAACAGCTTTGCTACAAAGACTTGAAGTAGAACAGCTACATATTTTAGTTATGGTTTCTATTGCTGTGATAAAGACCATGACCAAAAGCAACTTGGAAAGTGTGGTGATTTGAATAAAAATTGCCCTTGATAGGCTATATTTGAATACTTAGTTTCCAGGAAGAGGCACTATTTGAAGGAATTTAGAAGGGTTATGAAGTGTGGCCTTCTTGGAGAAAGTGTGTCACTGGCTTTGAGTTTGAAAAGCGCAAGCCAGACCCAGTATCTCTCTTTTCTTCCTCTCTTGGCTTGTAGATGAGGATGTAGCTCATAGCTACTGCTTGTTCCTACCATGAAAACAGTCTCTAAACCTCTGGGACTGTAAGCACTCTCAATTAAATGTTTTCTTGTCTAAGCATCGCCTTGGCCACAGTTCACGGCAATAGAACAATGACTAAATTGGGAAGGAAAGGGTTTGCTTCATCTTGTAATCCAGGAAGTCGGGGCAGGAACTTGAGCAGGGCAGAAATCTTTAGGAAAGAACTGAAACAAAGTCATAGAGGAGTGTTGCTTGCTGGTTTTCTCCTCATGACTTGTTCAATCTGCTCAAAATTAGCACCCAGGACCACCTATTTTTGGGTAGTACTATAAACAGTGAGGTGAGCCCTCCCACATCAATCATCAATTTAAAAATTAACTACAGGCTTACCCACAAGACATTATGGTGAGGTTTCCTAATTGAGGTTTCCCTCTCCCAAATGGCTCTAGCTTATGTCCAGTTGACACAAACCTAGACAGTATATCATATGACTCAACAATGTCACTATTCAATTTATAGTCAAAAGGAAAAGAACAGTATATTTAAGAGATTCTGTTGTATTTAATATATGGTAACTGTTCAAGAATTTGAAAGGCTGCTTGAAATAAAGAATCAAAACTTCTTCTTAGAGAATAATTAGAAGTTTTATAAGCAGTGAAGGAGGGAGGTATTCCAAATAGAAACTAATGATACCAGGATGTTAGGAAACCACTAACATTAGCATGTTTTAGGAACTAGTAACTGTCGATTTTTCTTGCCACGGTGCTTAATCATATCTCTTCCCTCATTCTTATTGTATCACTGTTTGCCACATAAATCAATTGTAATTACTTATTCTTAAGAATTTATTCTTAGCTAGACTTGGCAGCATAGGCTTATAACCCTATATTTCCGAAGGTGGAGGCAGAAAGACGAGGAATTGTAGGCTAGTGTGGCTATACAAAGAAGCCCTGTGTCAAAACAGAAACAAAAGACATATCAAAACAAAACAAACATTTTTTTTTTACTTTTTCTTTTTTTTATTTCTTTTACTTTTATTATTCTTTGTGAATTTCACATCCTGCATTCCAATCCCACACATCTCCTTGTCCCTTGCTTTCACCCTCTGACATTGCAACCTCTCTACCAAAACAAAATGTAAAAGTAAAACCAAAAAAAAAAAAAAATTTAGAAAACTCTCAGTGTGGAAGCTATAGTATAACATATATGAGTCACACAGCGAACCCATTAGTTCATACACCTTTACTTGTAGGTGTTCATGGCAATGAGTCATTGGTCTGATTGGAGACCTTTGACTTCTGCTATACCCTTGACACTGGGCCCTCACTGGGACTCCTATTGTTGCCTTGCTGGTCTAGCCCCTTCACATAAGGTGGGCTTTAGGGTGGCCTACCTAATAGTCCTGAATAAACTTTAAGGAATTTGTCATTAAAGTAATTTATTGAGCATTGTGTGTATGTCGGACACCTAATTAGGCACTTTTCACTCATTCTCACTTAATTCTGAAATGTGTTTTTGTTGTTTTCACATGTGAGATCAGATGCACACTACTAGATGCCACACTAGAGTTTATTCAGAGGGGTTCCTGAATGGGTGCAAGGGAGAGAAGCGGAAGAGAAAGAGACCATCTTTCACGTGGTGGCTCCTTTTAAGAGAAATGGTGGTCACAGATTTACATAGCCACGCCTAGAGGCATGCCCTCCATATGTGGCATGTTCAGCATGGCCACTACATGATAGGAATTCTTACCTCACCAGGCACCATGTTGGGTTTACCATGTGCCTGCTATGTGCCAGGAATGCTTACAGATATGGTCTATCATTAATCCCATTTCACATAAGAGGGATCTGAAGCTTGAAGAGGTTTGTCAAATAATCAGGGTATGAAGGCAACACCATGCCATCAGGTCCTAAGGGTCTCATTTTGCTCTGTGGCAGTGATCAGTCTTCCATGTGTAGACCCAATACATATCTACTTATAATTGTACTTTTCTTAGTGCCTTATATCCATATACTGACACACTACCTCTGTTGTGTTTGAGTTTCAATGACAAAAGTTGAAGGGCTATAACCAAGAGTGAAGTAACTCTGGCCTACAAAGCCTGAAAATACTCATTGTTGGATCTTTAGCAGAAAAATTTGAAGCATCCTGGTATCCCACAGTTTGGGGACTCTGTAGTATGTCTTCTTGCAATTGTGAATAAGCATTTAAAAGTTTTTAAACCACAAGCGCTCTACTTGCTCTTCAAGCAAAATCAGTGAACAAAAAAAAGAAAAGGCTACTTCTGTGTACAAACTTCTTTGAACAAGTTTTATTTTAGAGTGTTGAGTATCTAGGGGAACAAGGATGAACAAGACAAGGCAACGGTGTGTGTGACACCATTGAACACTGGAAAATGCTGTCAGTGTGGGAGATCAAAGAGAGAGAGAAAGAGAGAGATGGTGGTAACAAGTTACTGTGCATGGGCTGGCTGAAGGGGCACTACCTAAAATACAAAGATCGGACATGTCTCTGTGTCCCATATCCTTCTGCTTTTATGTCACTTGTCAGCCATCTAGCGTACATGCTTTTTATTACTTAAGGAATGTCCCATGCATTTCCCTGGAAATGGGAAATAGATGACTTACCCCAAATTATCTTGAGGTAATGAAGGAGGTGAACATGAGAGACTAGGTTGGGAAGGTTGGGTGCCCAACTCAGGAGGAGGGTAATGAAAAAGGTATCTTGATAGAGAAGGCCATTGTGGGATCAGGAATAAACCTGGTGCCAGGAAAACTCCCAGGACTACACAAGGATAATTCCAGTTCAGACTCTCTACAATAGTGGAGAGGGTGCCTAAAGTCACCTTCTCCTGTAATCAGATTGGTAAATGCCTTGTTGTTATAAAGTCTTCATCCAGTAACTGATGGATCACAGAGATCCACAGGCAAGCAATGAGCTAGACTATAGGAGTCATGGTGAAGAAAAGGAAGGGTTACATGAAGGGGGGCAAGGTCATGACATAGGAACCCACATAGACAGCTGACCCAACAGCTTGGTGTAGTTCATTGACTCTAGACCGACAGCCAGGAGCCTGGTGGGTGACAGTTGTGTAGTTTGGTCTGTTTTGGGGCCCATACAGTGGGACCAGAATCTGTCCCTTGCTTTTTGGAACCTATTCTATATAGTGATATGCCTTGCTTTTTAGAGCCCATTTCCTATAGAGGCACACCTTGCTCAGCCTTGATGCAGGGGGATGTAGGCGGAGTGTACTCAGAAGGCACCAATACAGGATAGATATTTATTAAAATATAAACCAACACTCACGGTACAGGTAACAGTTTATAGTAGCACCTGAACAGGGACTGGAGTCTTGAACGGTGGAAGAGTGATGGGCGTCCGATGGATTCCGATCCTGTCTCCCCAACAGCCAGGAACCAGGAAGAGATCATCTCGTGTTCCAGAAGCCCCTTTTCAATGGGGTTGGGGGCCAGGACCCTGGATAAGTGTCTTTTGACCTTATAAGCTGACACCTGAATCCTACCACATCTCCCCCTTTTGTCTAAATAAGAAGGTTCTAAACTAATACTATGTACAATAGGAATTATTATGAGGTAGTATCTAAAAGAGGATAAAGTATAAATTCTAATCAAAACCTAACCTATATAAGGTACATCAAATAGTTCTAGAATATTGGTAAATGGTAGGGTGTAAAAATTACTTCAAAAGGTTAATCTGGGAAAGTGAAAATTCAACACCTGAGTGTTCTTATCTAAGGGATAATAGGGTGATAACCTTACATACCCATTCTTCAACCTCTTTAAGGCACAAGAAGGAAGGTGAATCACCAGAAAGTCAGAAGTACATGGAAGTAGTGGCTTCCAAAATTTGGGAGAGGACAGCGACACAGCTACCTGGACAATCACCTCTGGTTTTGTGTGCCGTTGGAGCATCTATCATATTGGCTACAGGCCTATGGTATCTGACAGATCTTTTCACAAGCAGGGCAATTTTGGAGGGACTGTCTTATCCTGTCTAGGCAGGTTTCATCAGTCTCCATCCATCAACTTGTTCATCCAGCTTGACACCATGTGTGTACTGTCAGCAATCAAGGTAAGGACAGTTCCTTACTCAACCAGCCATTCTCTGCCAAAAGGACAAACTCCAATGAAGTATCTTCGATGTTCAACATCATCTCGTGAAGGGAGCAGTAACACCAGGAGTCGTCGTGTCTCTCATGGCCGAATTTCAAATGTTAAATGCCATATTCTCTGGGTCTATGAAATGGTTGAAGATTCCTGTCTATCTATGATATTCTAACCTGTATCTGATATGACTGGGATATGATACCTTAAGTAATGTTGACTGCAGTTCTTATCATCTTAAGGAATAAACCCTGTACTAAAAATTAGAATACCTATATAAGGGGTGTACAATCCCTGAACAATGACCTTTAATAGGACTATCAAATATTAGCCAGGGGTATATTACCAGGTAAAATGGCCACAGCATTTTAGACATGTAAATACATATATATATATCATTTAAACAGAGGTATATAAAACATCTTGTGTATATATCATAACTAGCGCAATCATACATTATATCTAGTATAGTTAAATGGAGGTAGTAATTGCATAGTATACATGACAATGATGTGAAAATATTTTAAACAGAGGTAAAAGCATACATAAAATATAACAATTTCATATTCAGTTTTACATAATAGTTACAGATTCAGATTTATATCGAAATATAAGTTGCTTTGGTTATATAAAGCAATCTCAGATTAAACTTTGTACCAATGTACAAATTATCACAATTAAACATATAAAATGATTTTACATTTGTATCAATATACAAATATCTATGCCAGTGCAAATTATCTTTATCTTAGCCCATACATTCAGCTAGAATGGTGTATAGGTAGGTATAACAGTTTACCTTTATCTATCCTATCTATCTCCCCTCTCTTCTTCAAAAGAGATCCTTGATGCTATATTATATTTCTGTCCTTTACCCAGTTTTAACTTATAACTATTTAATTAGAATAATAATTACCCACAACCCTCAGAGCATAAAACTTATTGGGAAAGGGGGTGTAGTCTTTCATAAGGTTGCTTCCTGCTGACTTAAGGGCGATGGCATCTCTTTGGGATCCTGTAAAAGCTAAAACAATGGTTAGTTCTTAATAGACTGACCATATATATCTATAACCATTCTTAGAATAGTGGAGGTGGAGTGTACTCAGAAGGCATCAATACCAGATAGATATTTATTAAAATATAAACCAACACTCACGGTACAGGTAACAGTTTATAGTAGCACCTGAACAGGGACTGGAGTCTGGAATGGTGGAAGAGTGATGGACAGACGATGGATTCTGATCCTGTCTCCCCAACAGCCAGGAACCAGGAAGAGAACATCTAGTGTTCCAGAAGCCCCTTTTCAATGGGGTTTCCACGCCCCCTTCAGGGGCCCAGGACCCTGGATAAGTGTCTTTTGACCTTATCAGCTGACACCTTAATCCCACTACAGGGGGAGAAGGCTTGATCCTACCTTACTTTCATATGCCATGCTTTTTTGATTTCCATGGAAGGCCTTTCCCTTTCTGAGAAATGGGTAGGGGTGGGTTAGGAAAGAACTTGGCAGGGAACAGAAGGAAAAGAGGGAGAGGAAACTATAGTCAGTATGTAAAATAAATGAAAATCTTAATAAAAGAGAAAAAAGAATGTTCCATACATATATCATTTTTATGCGGGGTTCATCATTAACATGACTATCTCAGATTGAATTAAATTTATCTTACTATGTATGCTTCTAGAGCAGCATTGAAACTCACTTAATTGACTAATTTGATTCTCTTAGTACTCTTTACACATTCTCTGGGATTGGTGAGAATAATCCAGGCAACTCCTCAAAGCCATTTCATCACAGCACCCTCTGGACTGTAGCTTGTGATGGTTAATGTTGGTTGTCAGCTTGACTGGATCTGGAATGCAAACTGTAAAGGGAATCATTTGGGCAAATGAGAAGCTGTGAAGCTGCCTATGTAGATTGAAGTTATGGCTATCAAACACTATAAATTGCTTGGGTGAAATGAGCAGGCTGCAGAAATCATAAGAAATTATAAAGGGTAGAGATTGTTTACTAAACTCTATATCCCTTTCAAGAGCTTTGTTTGGTCTGTGAGGAATCCACATGACTCCTAGAGAACGAGTCAGCTTCAGAGATCTAAATAAGGCAATGTTTATTGTATATGCCATTGTGCAAAACATTGTTTATGTGGGGGGTGCATATGTACATCATGGTACATACATGAACATATATTATGTGAAGGTCACAGGTCAACTAATAAAAGTCATGGGATCTTCTCCTTCTAAATTTGATTTTGCAATCACTTTTCAAAAATCATCTAATTTATTGTTTGAGATCACAATATAACTACATTTTCCACTTTATCTTCCCCAAACCCTCCTATATATTCCTCTTTGCTCTCTTTCATATTGATGATTTTTCATTAATTTTTGTTTTATGTATATGTGTGAGTATAGGTATATCCCTAAATAATACATAAATACAACCTGCTTAGTCTGTATTATGTTACTTGTCTATATGTTTTAAGTGCTGACCATTTGTACTGGATAACAAATTGCTGAGTTCTTGCTTTTGAAAGGCTATTTCTCCCACTCTGACAAGCCTTAATTGCCTGTATCACTTTGTGTGGGGCTCAGGCCTCATGGGCTTTTCCTTGTCCACATTAGCATTTCTGTTGTTGTCTTTGTTGGATTCATGTTAGGGAGTCATGTTGGTGAGACTATATGTGTGTAGCTTCAGACATTACCAAGACATACAATCTTACAGCAAATTCACTACTATTCCAGCTCTTACATTCTTTCCAGCCCTCCATAGTGATCACTAAGCTTTAGGTATGGGACTGGGACCACAACTCTGCGTTGTGATTGAGACAATATCTTCTATCCAAAATGTACCAGTCTTGTTAAAATATTTGCCAGTGGTAATTACCTAGATGAACCACAGGACACAGAATTTAAAAAGAACAACCATAAATTTCATCAAATAATTCAAGGGTTTAAAGAACACAGAAGAAATGGCTCAGTGAGCTTGAGAAAGAACTTGAGAGTAAATAGAATAAATACCAAAATAAACATAACTGTAAGGTTGATGGAAATGACAAGGGCAATGTAGGAAAAAGAAGAATGGCACAGTAAAGAGAAACACTGAGGAAGACTCATGGTAAAATGAAGATAGACCTGAAAACCCAATAACCCAACAAGAAAACAAGTAGAATGAATCAGGCAGAAGACAGAATGTCTGCTCTCCAATATGAAGTAGAGAATCTAGACCAAGCAATCCCGTAATATGTAAATTTTAAAACAATTCAGAAATGGAACATATGTAAATGTGGGACACCATGAAAAGACTAAACCTTCTAATTACAGGCATAGAAGAGAGGTAAAAAGCCCAAGTCAATGGCATGGATCAGATGCATCTAAGGAAATTTCCACAAGCTAAGGAAAGACTTAAAAGATACAAGAAATACTTGCAAATACAAGAAGCATACAAAATAACAAATAGACAAGACCATAAAATTCCCATAGCATTAAATATACAAAACAAAATAAGTGAATTGAAAAAAAAAACTCTCACGTATTAATAAAATCCATCAGAATAACATCTGATTTCTCAGTGAAAAGTCTGAAAACAATAAAGGCCTGCAGCAATGCATTCCAAGCCCTAAAAGACAATGCAGCCAACCTACACTAATATATTATACCCAACTAAGCTATCTTCCATAGTTGAAGGAGAAAGAAATTTTTTATGCTCTCCACAGTTTTTTTTAAAATCACACCCAACAAACCAAGCCTAACAAAAATATATTAACTAATATTTCTGGCTGAAGAGAGGAAGGAAAATAATAGCCAAGAGACTACGGAAAGGATGTAAGAATCACTGAGAACACAAACCACAACACGGAAAAATCAACCTGATGGCCACACTTAACACACACACATTTCAATAACGAAGTTTAAATATCAGTGGCCTCAATCCTCCAATCAAAAGACACAGGCTGTCTGAGTGGATCAAGAAACAAACGCCATCCATCTGTTGTCTACAAGAAATATCTTAGTCTTAAAGATAAGCACTGATTAGAAGGGGGAAATGAGAAGATGTACACCAAGTAAGTCAACAAGGAATGAAGCAAAAGACACTGCCTTAATATCTGACAAAATAGACTTCAAACTAAAGCTAATCGGAAAAGATCAATGGTGACATGTCATTCTAATCAAGAGAACAGTTTACTAAAAAGATATTGCTATTCTAAACATATATGCACCAACTTTGGTGCATCAAATTTCATTTCAAAAATGTTCTATGCAATTAAGTACACAGATTAATGTTGATTATTAATACCAGGTAATTTCAATTCCTTACCTTTTCCAAAAAAACAAGTTTTTCAAACAAAAGTTAGAAACATCAAAATTAAGTGACATCACACATCAAATGGATTTCACATACATCTACAGAGTATTTTACCCAAACAACAAAGAACTGTACATTCTACTCAGCAATTATACAAGCTTCTCTAAATTAGACCACATACTGGGACATAAAACAAATCTTTACAAATTCAAAAAATTTAAAAAACTATATGCAACTTCAAAATATAATATTCTAAAAGTAATTTTAGCTACCAAATCTCAAAGCCAATTTGTAGTGGGCTTTATCTTCACAGTCCTATGATTTGTCATAAATGGTAGCCCACAAACCTTGCTCTGCTATTCTTCCCTCTCTTATGAAAAAGTTTCACTGTATATGTAGATATCATGCTAATCATTGACATTATACTGTTAGAAAAGCATGTTTTAAAAAAAATCAAGTGTTCTTTTTTTTTGTTCTTTTTTTAAAGGAGTGTGGATAGGAAACAGACTGCATAATGTGCAATACAAGAATCAGCTATAAAATTCTAGGCAGTATAATAGTTGAGTGAGACATATATGATACCTGACAAGTTTATTGAGAAAACTTTATAATATGGTGTGCTTATAAACGTAAAACAGTAGCAGACATTCTGAGAGTTTATGGGATATTCAATCCACTTACCCAAGCAGCTTGTCTTTTAAATAACTTTTAAAATGAGGTGCTATGTGAGAAAGAAACAAAAAATAAATAAATAAAACCTCAAGAGACTTCCAGATAGGCTAAGATCCTTATAGTTGAGCTGCATTCAGAGATTTGACTTTATTGCTGGCTCAGTGGAAAAGAAAAATTGGAAAATGTTTTATCAGCCACTATGAGTACAACAGATGTGGAAGGAAATAGGAAGCAGTGCCCTTCGATTCATATGGCAGTTCATAGCTCATTGACTCATCAAAGAAGTCAGAATACAGATTCTATTACAAAGCACAGACCATCTGCCCTCATGAGGTTGTTTACTGAATTTGTATATTATCTGAATAAAGAGTCATTCCAGCCTGGAAAATAGTAAAGGCTGCTGACATTTCTGTGAAATACTCTGATATTTTGCATGTTCTTCAATTATGTGAAGCCTGTGCAAGGGACAGCTCTAAAAGTCATGGGAGTATTATGATCAAAAAAGAACATACCATATCTGACAAGACTACCAAAAAAGCATTCAACAGCCTATACTTTCCTGATTATGGACTTGACAGACAGATTTTCTAACTGGGAAAGTTCATAAGCTAACCTGTTGTGAATGGAATAGGTAGGTAAGCTATCTGTGGCTTATACTGACAGTGTAGAATGCTAATATTTTCTCACGTTTGCATACCACCACAGGCCTCCTGAAACTTTTCCAAGCAAAAAATCAGCAGACGAAGCTACCCAAGGTCATGTTAAACAGTCTGTGCTATGTATGGATACACCCAAAGAGTCAATTGATACCAATAAAGCATTCATTTCACAAACACTTGTATGGCTTCCAGAAGTATACTCTAGACAACCAACTCTAATGGTACCTTTACTTATCTTACTTTATGGGTGTTGCCTTAATTGAAGCAAAAAATGGTTTTTAAAGAAGTAGTCGATAAATCTAATCACAGAAGTCACTTTGCATGTGGATTAAAAAAAAAAAAGTCCCAGAAAACAAAATGCTTAAATCCCAGTACAGAGCCAGCTACTTCCCTATAAATTGTTAGCCTGTGATACCCAGCAAACCCTATGAACTACAAACCCTGGCTGTAGGTGTTGGTGTGCCAAAAAATATGACAAGTCCATACTGCTTAAGACACTGCAGGCTTTTGTTGTTGGGTGTGGAGAGATAATACTGGGACTGAGCTCCCACCCTGCAAGTTGCCTTTCGTGGTGCTGGAAAGTGTTACATAGTCTACTGGGGAAGAACTTTGGTCAACATTTCTGCTCAGTTATTAACTCTGCTACCAACATGCAAGAACAGATTTGCTCACTCATATAATAATGGTACAAATGGTGCTTTTCTACTGCTTTTCTCTGGATTTCAGGCTGATCGGCAGAAGGGAGCTCACAACTAGACCTGTAGGACAGCTAACATCTCATATAGCTAGGGTGAAATAAGCCGTTGCTATTGCCTTATAAAACAAATGTGGTGTGTCTATTTCCCAAGCATTTATATTTATGCCTATAGACTATTGCTGCTGTCAGCCTCATAAGTACAGTAAACTTTTTTGTAGTGGGGTATGTTTTCTGGTGATACCAATAACTGAACAAGATTCTCAGTACAACTTACATTGCTATGACATAGTGGTTCAATGTTCTTCAATGGAAAATAAATCAGAGATATGCATCATTCCCTCCAATGCTCAAAAAATATTGTATAAGAAAGGACAGGATAGAAGAGCTGGTGGAAAAGGCAGAGAGTGCAGTAACTATTTCCTCAAACTGAAAGATTTCTCCCTAGAAGAAGGCTTATGAGATTTATGAAGCTAATTAAATGTATGAGGCTCAAGAAACTCACAAAATTTATGACTCAAGAAGACCCCACCAAGGTTATATAAACAGTGAAGAGTTGCTGGGGGAGAGAAGACTATTGTAGAGCTTCCTGTAAGTTGGACAAAGACCTCTAGTACTGGTGTCAGCCATGCTGGGGTAGATCTTTGTCCCAATGCTGCTGCCTAAGAGTTACTCACCCACTTATAAGTATCCCCAATAAACTTATTAGCTCCCCAAACTAGACTTCAATGGGATCCTTTCTTTGACTTGTTATCATTATCCCATCTGAGGTGAATATATGTTTATGTGTCTCCAAAGAAAACTCATGACAGAAGCTTCAACAACGGTAATATTGAAGCTTGGTTTCTTCTGTATTTCTAGTGTCTGCTAGCTTGCTTGATGCTTTAGAACAGGGGTTCTCAAGCTGTGGGTAACAGCCCCTTTGAGGTCACATATCAAATATCCTACATATCAGATGTTTATGCTATGATTTATAACAGCAGCCAAATTAAAGTTATGGAGTGGCAAAAAATAATTTTATGGTTGGGGGTTACCACAACATGAGGAACTGTATTAAAGCATTAGGAAGGTTGAGAACCGCTGCTTTAGAGTTGACTGGGAATGCATATCACAAGTGTACCATGTTCTTGATAATCCAATAAAAGTAGTGAGTCATCTGATTTTGGCCTTCTGCTCCCTTCTTCATCCTTTTTCCAAGAATATGCAAACAACCAATCCAGGCTTCCAACCACCATAAATATAATGTTTTCACAATTCATACCAGTATACACCTGCCCCACATACTCCTGGCATTTGTACTAAGAAAGATAGCAACATTCTCAATGCCATGAAGATTTCTTGAGCTACTCAAACTAATTAACTTTAAATCATTTAATCTGTTTTACTTGTTCCTTAATATGGAAAACACAGTAAAGGCCCTTCCCAGAGGTTACCACCTCCCTTCATTTGTGACCATCCCTAATGATCTTCTGTATGGTCCCTCAAGCCATAACAAGTATTCGTGTTCTCTGTGGATCTGTGACTATAACAAGCTATCTTTTCAACACCAGCCATCTCTTTACTTCTTGGTCTAACTGGTGGTTTGAATAAAAATGGAACCCGAGGGCCCACAGGAAGTGGCACTGTTAGGAGGTGTGGCTTTGTTGGAGTAGAGGAAGTATGTCTGTCACTAGGGGTGGGCTTTAAGGTCTGATATACTCAAGTAAGCCCAGTGTGGCAATTCTCTTCCTGCTGACTGTGAATCTAGATGTCGAGCTCTCAGCAACCTCTGCAGTACTGTCTGCCTACACACCACCCCGGCAATAATGGACTCAATCTCTGAAACTGTAAGTTAGTCCCAATTAAAGGTTGTCCTTTATAAGAGTTGCCACCGTCATGGTATCTCTTCGAAACTTTGACTAAGACAATGACCATACCTAAATAGTATTAAAAACAAGTCTGTGCTAAGAAGCCAGAAGTGTATTTAGGGCTTAGTTTATCAGTATAACATTATATATGGAATCTCCTTTGACCGTTTCATTAATCTTCTGAATGAAGTAGTTCAGCTATGACTTTTTCTCATTTGCAGAGAAAGCACTAAAACATAAAGCTGTCCAGAGTCCTCTGAATGTTTTTTGATGCCCTTATCTCTCTCATGAGTATAGATTCTCTGCCAGAAGCAGCTGTCTTGGAAGACACAAAACAAATAAGAACTTGTATAGTTGCCCTTGGAAATCAGAGCACTTTGAAGATAGCATATCTAATTATTGAAATTATAAACTAAATATAATAAATTAAATTAATTGGATAATGGCTCTCTTTATCAGGAAGCAGTGGATAAAATATTAATGAATGAATTATTAGTGAATGATAATTACTCATGCAATAAAATCATCTAGGTATATTAACTCATGATTTAAAGAAAATCCTTTCAAATTATTGTTCTCTGAAATACTTAATTTTTTCTGTGCAAGGTTATTAATTTGATTCGTGAGCAAAATCTTTATTTTTATATAATAACTGCTATGTATATATAAACCCAAGGGATGGAAGCAGAAAGATGGCTCAGTGGGTAGTGGCGCTTGATACCAAGCCTGCTAGCCTAAATTCGGTTCCTAAGACTCACACAGTGGAAGGAGAGAAAAGACTGCGCTAAGCTGTGCTCTGACCTCCATATATGTGTCACATGGAAACACACACACATATACACACATAGACACACACATACACACACATATACACATACACATATGCACACACACACACAAACACACACACTTATACACACACACATACAAACACATACACACAAACATATACAAACACACACACATACACACACATGCACACATACACACATACACATACACACACTCTCATACATACACACACCAGATACACACACACACACCACATACACACACCAAATGCAATACAAAGCACAGAAAGTAATTACTCTCTTTTAAATTAATAAAGAATTAGACACATTAGGTATACAAACATCTGATTTTTTTCCATTTTCTTTTTTCTTATATTATGATTGCATCATTTCCTCTTCCCCTTTCCTCCCTGTAACCTCTCCCATATGTTCCCCTTTACTTTCTCTCAAATTCCTGGACATTTTTTTATTATTTTTATATGCATACATATGTAAACATGACCCACTAAGTCCTTTAAGTGTTGCCTGTAATGTAGCAATAGTGCTATACACCTTCATTATATATCTGTTTCTATTGTCTTAACATTTTTTATTAATAAACAGGGTTGAACTTTTTCAAACACTGAAGTCCAGGTGTGCATGAATTCAAAAAAAACTGTCATAGTTTAAATATGTACATATAATATTTCATATGCTTCTTTGGTTGCTGTACCCCTCTAGCATCCACCATGAAATCCTGAGACATCATCCAGTGGAATGTGCCTAAGTGTGCTCACTCACCTCTGTTAACCAAGGACATAGGGCATTTGTTGATCAATGTCGTGTGGGCAAAAGTGTCAGCCTATTGTTGAGTGAATTGTCAATATCCATCAGTGTACACATTCCTGTTATTCACCATGAAAACAGAACAGGAGCATTCATTGGCCCAGGAAGAATGATAGAAAGACTCAGAAAACACATGGAAACTCCAGTCTGGAGCCAAAGGGGGAAGAATTTCCCAGAACTTGCTCAGCCTTTGACACATGTAAAAATGAGCAAAGCTAAATTGACTCAGTGGGAGATTGTGTGCGTGTGTGTGTGTGTGTGTGTGTGTGCGTGTGTGTGTGTGTGTGTGTGTGTGTGTGTGTGTGTGTGTGTGTGTACATATGGTAATAAACAAGTTATGGATTTGGAAGGGGCATGGGAATGGGTGAAGGGAGGAGAAAGAGGAACAAGGAGTATAGATGTGGTGCTCATGTATGAAGTTCTCAAAATAAAATTATTAAATAAAAGTAGTAACTTGATACAGGGCACTGAGATTTGAAATGATTTATCTTCTAAGGCATAATTGCAGAATAAGCCAACTCATAAACTTGAGCCATCGATTTTTCTGTCTTTATATTTCAAGGACTTTTATAAAAATAAGATTACCTTAAGAATTTGGTTTAGCTCTACATAATGTTTTTTTAAATGCATAAAAATTTCTTAGCAAATCTGATCTCACTGGACTCACCATAGAGTTCCTGTATGTTTCCCATGTGAACTGGGAATAACCAAAAATGTTAAAATAAAAGGGCTTTTTTTCCTGCGTCATTTTAGGAAAAAGAAGTCTGCTTATCTTTTGGCCTGCTCACTTTTTATCCTGAATAACCTAAAGTCTAACAAAGGCTCCAAATCTCCTCAATTAGGTTCTTCAAAGACTTGGTGTACATTATTCTCCATTACCACTATTTCTTCACTCAGCATTACTTTACAGTTCATTCCCTTTGTAAAAGAAAAAAAAATGTCGCTTATTAAATTACTCCTGAAAATGCACACAGTGCTTCATTATGCACATCTAAAAAAATTGTAATGCACCTCATGGAACCTCATTAGTAAATAGGGTTCGACAATTTAGTGATTCCGTATCTGTCACCTCACTTGAGTGCCCTGGGACAGAAAATTATTTTTAAGTATCACAATGTTAATTGATGAATGCAAGTATGAAAAAAATCAAAGAATGAATAAAATTCATTATTAAGTAGACTTAAATTCAATACTTCAATACAAAACAACTCAAATTCTCTCTCTTTCTCTCTCTCTCTCTCTCTCTCTCTCTCTCTCTCTCTCTCTCTCTCTCTCTCGCACACACACACACACACACACACACACACACACACACACACACCCCAATTCGAGTACAATTCAAGACTGACAATTTCTCAAAACTGATAAACTGCAAAAAAAAAAAAAATCTGCATTTTAAAGAGAGACTTTTGAACTGGCCCAGACACAGAGTATTAAAATAAAGCATAGGCTACAGATATACCAAACAACGAGCTTATGACAGCAACAACTATCACCTAGAGTTAAGAAATTTTCTGTGACAAGTGAGGTAATCAGATATTAAACAACCCAACTGCTCCTGAACAAAGTATATTTCTAAGAACTTAGCAATGCTACTCTAGCCTGTGACATCTGACAGCAAATAGGATCCTTTGAAATACGCCACCTCTGCCTGAGGGCTTACAGTGTAATTATTGCATGCTTCTCATATTCTACGTAAATACTGAAGACACTCCTACAATGTGCAATGACAGAAAAATTATTGTGACATGACACTAGGAAAATAACAATGTGCAAAAAGAAGCTCTTTCTGATGCTTTAAAACCCATGAAAACCTGAGTGAAGTGAACTTTCATGGTGGTTACATCAGACACAGTTGTGTCATGGCTACAGTGTGTTCTGTACATTTGTCTGGATCTTAAAATGGCTTCTTCCTCTGATTTTCTATATTCAGTGATTTCCAGCCAGGTTAGCAGCTGATTCACCTGGAATAAAGCCTTGCCATTTCTCAGAAAATTTTAAATTGTTTGGATTCCAGGCCAAGAAAGCTTCCTTTTAGACAATTTCAGCATCAAAGAAGTGAACAAAAATAAAATAAAATAAAGTAAAAAGCCTTTTAGAAGCTTATGTTGTAAAAGTGCACCTGATTTGAGGGAATTTTTTGCATCACTGGCCTGAAAGAACGAAACAATTGTTTTTCCTGAACTAACTTGTCTAGAAAGGTGGAAGAATCCATTTCATCGATGGATGAGCGTATTTCACCAGATATATACTGTCAGAAGATGACCATTAAGATACTCACAGGTCTGTTATCTATGTTAAGCTCAGGCCAGATTTTATCTTCTGTCCGTTTATAAATATACAGCCTGAGTGGATGGATTCTACTTAATTTAAAAAATTTTTATTTAAAAAGTATTTTTCTATATCTACCTCTGCTCCCCCTCCCTTCCCTCCTCCCAGTTCCTGTCAGTCCTCCCTCAGCCTCACCCCAACCCCATCCCAATTTGCTTCAATAGCTTCTTCTTCAACATGAGAAATGGGAATTAGAAACGACTTTCTTTTACCTTCCAAAATCTCCATCATATGATCCTTATTCTGATCAGTCTGGGGTCATTTTCTTCACATGGAACTTCATTTGTTGTAAAGGTTCAACTAACCATTCCCAACCTTGTGACCTATTTACCAGCTGAAGATGAAGGAAGAAGAGAGAAATTGTTACCACTCCCTGGTATTTGGATAGTTCTGAATGTGGGGATATGCTACATATTTAATTAAAAAAAAAAAACAGTCTGAAATATCAGAGAAATCTACCCACAGTCAATCCAGGAGGATCAGAGAGTGGTAATTTACACTTTTCATTCCAGCACAGGGAATATCCAGGAGTGGTGACCTATGCCCTTAATACCAGCAGATCTGAGTTTGAGGCCAGCTTGATTTACAGAGGGAGTTCGAGGCTCCCGGGCAGGCAGTGGTGGTGTCAGGCCTTTAATCCCATAACTCCAGAGACAGAGTTCTTTCTGTGTTTCTGTGAGTTCAAGGCTAACTACCAAATAGTAGTAGCCCACATCTTTAATCTTAACCTGGATGTGAAACATCTGGGCGAAGAGAGTATTTAAGGCAAGTGCAGGAAGACAGATTAAGGCAGTAGAAGCCACAAGGAGTGAGGCTGAGGAAGCTGGAAGACAGCTGGGTGAGATCTGGCTATGGTGTTTCTTCTCTTTGATATCTCAGTCTTTCCCTGGTATTTGGCTCTAAGTTTTCGTTAACACAACCAGAATCCGTGCAACATCTGAATGCTCACCAGCTTTGAAATGATATCATAAACTGCACACTTTGCTAAATATGATTCCACCAATAGGATGTCAACCACCAGTTTGGAATACTGGTCAATACATTTGGGAAAGCCTCCATTACATTGTCACTTCTGTTAAGTGGCTAGGCAACATGCTGTTTACAACTACCAACTACAGCTAAGAATTTAATTGAGTAAAATAATCAAAGAACTTCCATTTTTTTTTATCTCGATTGCTTCTGTCTGCTGACAGGGTGATGACTTTGTATTTCAGAGCTCTGGCTTTCTGGAGCACCATTGGTGGCCTCACTTTGCATCACCATTGTTTAGATCTTCCTTCACAACTGTTTCCGGATAAATAGTTTTTTTGTGACGTGTGATGGCTTTTGCTAGTCTCGTTAGGACTTTCCTGGAGAAGGTGGTGGGTCAGTTCTGAGACCAAACTGAAGTATCTGTTGATGTTTCTATGGGACATAGCCATGCACCAATAGGAATCATAAATTACTTGGGACCAAAACTTTGGCACTTAAGTTTTATGCATTAAAAACCATTGAGTAGGCTTCAAGTTAATCTGACTTTTCATAAACCTCACCTCCATTCTTAAGACTGTCACTCTGTAACATATGTACCTTATGACCATTCAAATAATAATTTCCTGTGGTAGGTGAAAGTTTAGCCTGTACAAAGGCACTGGCTTAAATTCTGCTATGTTATCCATACATAACATCAAGTTTTTGAACTGGGTTCCAATTCATTTTCATCCAGAGTGTCATGAGTTATTCCTCAAGGAAAATAAAAGCACCTATCATATCTTGAGCTATAGGGGAAATTAGAGATAAATGCTTCTCTATCTCTTACTGTATCTTGGCAGATAAAATCACCTTTGGTCAATTATGAAGACAATCCTTGCATGAAACTTACTGGTGCTCTTGTAACTCTGCTACAACAGGAAGTGAATCTTTCCTAGCATTTTTTTTTTCCTTAACATCAAGGAAAACATTCTCGTGGAAAAAAAGTACTTCATTAAGACTGACCTTATTCATGGTCTAATCTAGATCTGACTATCAGAGACACTCAAAATGTTCTATATCTTATATTTGACTTTTCATTTTTCATTTCCAAGTTTTTAGTGAATCTGATATTCTCAAATCCTGATCTTAACAATGGTTGTCTGGCCCGCTTCTTTATTGAGGAATGGATTTTTATGTTCATTATGTATACCAGAATTTCTGGTTCCGTTTTCAGACTCATCTTGTCATTTGAAAATTAGAAGATATTCAAACATTGTGTTTTGCTTCTATCGCACTTGACTCTCTGGTACGAGGCTATTGAAGTTTCGTGCATCTTCTGTGGGTCACAGAGACAGGTGAGTAGACAGTGAGTTTACTCTGACTCTTTGAGATTTGCACCTGCTATCAGCTGCATGAGCCCTTAAAGGGTTAGCTTAGGCTCTATACTTATAGCAAGGAACTCAGCCCAGTGTGTCAAACAGCTCAAGAGTAAATTTATTTTGTTTCTTATTATTTTCCTGCCATTCTTTTCTACTGATGGAGTTGCCACTGTGAAGCTGTCATCTCATCTGGTGCCTTGTGTGAGAATCAATTTCTGAGTGGTTTGCCATAGGGTTTTACCCAGGAGCTCCCTATTGCCGTCAAGTCTTAGCACAATGATGAGATCAACCCTACTTTCTCCTCTGCCTCAAGAGGCAATGAAAGATGAAGCATGCCCTTCTTCGATCCCACTACCAACTTTGGCAGCCTGACAAACAAGAGTCATATTAATTGGCCAGGGTGAGGACTGGAGGACTCCGTAGATAAAAATTTTTACTAAACCCTCAGATGTTTGCCCGTCAAAATCTAGTCCTGGAAACAAAGAAAGGAAAGGAGAATGAACACATAGAGACGGAAGGAGAAGAAGGAGAAGTGGAAACTCTCGGCATACAGGGTTCACTACTGCAGCCACCACCCTGGTACCTGCTTCCACACTCACAGAGCTCTCACTTGCCGCTAGTGCCAAGGTATGTCTGAAGCCAAATGTCACTCTGGAGTTATTGTACCAATTCAAGAAGGAAGATTTTAGATTTGTAGGAAATCATGCAAGTTATTCAGCTAGAAAATGTTTTACTCCAAATTTCGTGTACTTCTTTAGGTATCATATCAAAGCTGAGAGAGTAAGCAAGGAAACCATGGCATATAGAGAATATGAGCCAGGAAAAATGAAGTCTTTGGGTTATAAAGGAGCACTGGGAATAAGAAAAAAATGATATTCATTTCTACGTGTCAGTGCCTTTGGTACAAGGAAGTACACTGGAAATATAAATGCCAACCCAGCTGCAACCCTTTTCATCTACAATGCTGTCCTGCCTACAAGACTTGTTAGTGTAATGGTGGAACAAAGCCTGTGGGAGTGAGCAGCTGGTATCTGATGCAACTTACCCAATACTACTTGGGTGAACAAGAACCAGAGACTATATTGCCCAAGGATGTGGATAAAACCAAATACTGGTCTAAACATTTTTAGAGGAGAAATAAAATGACTCTAAGAACATCTGCTATGCTCATTGATCAGTGCCTTGCTCAGCCATCATGAGGGAAGCTTCCTACTACAGCAGACAGGAACAAATACAAAGACCTATAACTGAACATTATGCAGAGAGTGAGAGACCTAGGAACACTCAGCCCTAAACGGAATGTCTCCATGAAATCCCTCCACTCTGTGGAAGCAGAAGCAGAGTGTAAGACCCAGAAGGGATGAAGGACACCAAGAAAATAAGACCCTCTTAATCAGCGTGAACTCATAGAAACTGAGGCAGCATGTGCCAGGCCTGCACAGGTCTGCACCAGAAGGGTCCCCTATAGCTGAAAGGAGAGTGGACACGTCCCCCCACCCCTAACTGACAATCTCTAATTGATAACCATTGCAAATGAAAAAAATTAGTTTCCTCCAAGGGAGTCTCACTGAGGGAAAAATTATCATAAACGGCAGGCTACATGCCCAACAGTAGACGGCCAACAGAAAACGAACTCTACAGTGTCTTTGGAGGTCCCTTGTTTAATAATGTCAAATCAGAGCTCCTTTTACAGTTTCTTTATTTTTTTAATTTTACCTTATTGCTTTTCATTTTATTTTGTTTATATATTTTTCTTCTCTCTTATTACTCTACAGGGCCTTTGCATATATATTACGGCTTCAAGTTTAGTATTTTTATGGGATTCTTGAGTGTTCAAATGAGTTAGCTTACATTTCATGTTCTTTCTCTTGGTCTCTTTTCCTTCTGTTTGTTTTGTCGAATTCAGATGTGTTAATTTTTGTTTTATCTTCTTTTATTTTATTATTAGACTATAGAGGCCTGTTCATTTTCTAATGAAAGACAGAAAGGGGTGGATCCCAATGGGAGGGGGTCCAGGTTGTTTCTTTATCTCTGGAAATTCAAAGTAGTTTTCCCCCATATCTCATTGCACCTTACCCTTACAGAACAGATGTAAGCATATATATGTGTGTGTACACACACACACACACACACACACACACACACACACACACACACACACACACATTGAGAGAGAAGAGACAAGCAGTGTCTTACAAAGTCATAGTCATAACAGTGGTTTGGCCCAAGCCTCTCTACACCTGCATCTGATCAATGAAGGAGACACAGGCAATGCATTGGTCCTGTGTGTCTGGCAACTTTTCTAAAGCTGGAATTAAGTGTACAAAGAACATATTAGCCAGGGGCACAGGGATGGAATAGAGAAGTACTCCTGAAAATGTGTCTAATTCTTTTCAGATGTCTCCCATCAACTAGCTTTTGGTGTGCCTTCCTGTTTTCCATTTAGTACCATTTATATCATCCATATCTTCAAATGTGAGTGAGAATGCAGATTCTAAAAATAAGTACAAGCTATACATATTCATGTATGCCCCATATATTACTCAAACATAAACACTTATAAACTACAAATGTCTGTAAAATATAAAAAAGTATTTTAAAGAAAGAAATTGTGATTACTTTTCATTTACCTTTTATTTTTGTCACACCTATTGCTATTTATGGTGGAAAAGAATGATAAATCATTTATTAAAATGTTCCATTCCTCTTTACAGTCAATATCTTTTCTCATAAATTGTTAAGACTGTGCAAATCTCCAGTTGTTTCCTCTGATATATGTTCAAAAGAAGAAGAAAAATCAATCACGGTCTCAGGAACAGTTACATTGGGTGTTTGGGGGTGGGGTTTTCAAAAGCAAAGGGAGGTGTGCTCAGAAGATCTGAATATTTTAACATAGAATTGCCCAGGATAGTTGGTCAAATCCTTCCTAAAGAACGCAGACCCTGTGTTTAAAAAAAAAAATGAAGAAAAATTACTAGGTCATTGGATAGAAACCATGAACAAACTGCCAATGGCTGGAAGAAAATGGATAAAGAGATCGATAGACAGATGAGTGAATAAATGAATCCTCTTCCTCTCTGGGCATTGTAGATGTTTTGTTCTTATGGAGAACGTAGACTGTATTGTGCCAAATGTCCTCGGTCTCTGGAGACCTCGCTGAGAAAGTAATGGCTCCCCAGTCTTTAGCTTATGAGGAATCTCCTCTCACATAAGGGACTTCCTCTCACACAGGACTTACTCTGAACTCATTATTTAAACATGACTTTTTTCCTTTCTGAACAAATCAATTGTTCCTATTAAAAATTCAAAGAGATTGTTTTACTTACCTAAGAGAATCGGCTGCCCTAAAGGATATAAAATATTCTCATTTTAAAAGTACAAATGGTACCTATTGGTATTGTACATTTTAATTCAGAAGCCTTTCTCTTCTGTGCCATACATACTTTAACCATCAAACCAGGAAGTTTACAAGCAGGCTGTCATTACAGTAACATTGTTCCTTTCTGCTGATAATAAGGTTTGGTTCATTATATGACAACATCCACAATTTTAAGACTCTTCTAAAAACATTATACATAATAATACATTTTAAAAACTCATACTGAAAATAAAACACTGAGTTACATTAGTATGTCCCATGTTATTGAACTAATAGTGGGGGATTCATCCCATAAAATTATCATCTGTTTCTCATTATTATATAAGACAACCAAATCGCCAAAAGAAGATTACATATATTTATAATATATATATATATCCTAATAGTGAATTTTCCACTCTCATTATTACCTCCTTTGTAGCTTTCCTACAATTACTGCTTCAGAAACTATGAACATAAACTTTTTCATCTGCTGGCATCTAGGAAACTCACCTAGATTTTATTCTCATTCCTGATAAGCAAGTGCTCTTTTATTTACCGCATATTTGCCAACTACAAGCAGTATTGTTCTATTCTTACTTTTAATGTTACCATGACAGTTTGTAAAACATAAGTATCTCACTTATTGAATCATACCTATGTTCTGGTTTATACTGTACTTAGTCTGACTTATGGGTTCACACTCATATATTCTAAACTGGCACTAGAAATTTTAACTTACATAGATCTTGTGCTGAAGATATAGTAGTGAGCGGGACTCGCAAGGACAGTGGGCAATCTGCAGACATTCCCATTGTGACGGTAAAGTTGCTCATACACTAGGAGAAGGCACTAAGCATGCCCCAGGAAGAGAAGGAAAATCGTGAAAGGAATGGTTTTTGTTGTTCTTTTCTTCATGACTTGTGAATTTTAAGTGTTGCTCATCTTTAAGAATATCATTGTTTCCTCGGGAATAGATGTAATAAATATTCCTAATTTGACATTATTTGCCTTTTAATTTGGTTGTTAATTTTCTCTTGCCAAAATTTATTAATTAACCCCCACACAGTTTTGCTCCTGTTCAAACTCAGAAAAACAGTGTTTACTACATAATAAATGGGACCATCTGAAACTGATAAGCTTCTACAGAACAGTCAATAAGACAAAACAACAGTCTAGAGAATGGGAAAAGATCTTTACCAAACCTACATCTGAGAGGACTGCTCTCTAAAGGATATAAAAAACTCAAGAAAGTAGAGGTTAAAAAAAAAAAAAACCCAAAGAATCCAATTAAAAATGAGGTATAGAAATAAATAGGGAATTCTCAACAGAAGAATTACAAATGACTGAAAGACACTTAAAAAATTGCTCAATATCTTTAGCCATCAGAGAAATGCAAATCAAAACAACTTTGAGATACCATCTTACACCTGTCAAAATGGCTAAGTTCAAAAACACAGATGACAGCCTATGCTAGAGGGGATGTGGAGCAAGGGGAACACTCCTCCATTGCTAGTGGTAATATAAACTTGTACAGCCATTTTAGAAATCAGTATGATGGTTCCTCAGAAAATTGGGAATCAATCTACCCAATGATTGGGCAATACCACCATTGGGCATATAACCATGATTATTTTATTGGATATCTTCTGTGACAAACTTAAAGCACAGCACTGTGGCTTGCTGTGTAACAATCCTTTTGTGCACAATGAAGATGTGTTGGTCTTATTGTTAATAAAAAGTTGATTAGCCAATAGCTAAGCAAGATTTTCAGGTCCAAGAGAAAACTGGGAAGAAGGAGGGAAGATTCAGAGGAGTTGCCAGCCTCAGACATGGAGAAGTAGGAGGTACAAGAATGTGGCAGAATATAGATTAATATAAATTTGTTAATTTAAGTTGTAAGAGCTAGTTAGTAATGAGCCTGAGCTATTAGCCAAGCATTTATAATTAATATTCAGTCTCCATTTTGGTTATTAGGTAGCTTTCAGAGAAGAAAGAAAAGTCTCCCTACATATGGTGCTTGGATGTCCAGGACATATATCAACATAAGACCTGAGAAAGCTCTAAAAATGATTCTAAACACACAAAAATGAAGGTCAACATGGTTTCCTAGTCCTATGTAGCTCTTCCTGACAAATTTCATGGCAGCTGTCTTCAGGATGAAGCCAGCTACCAGCCACCATATACTACTAGCCATGCACTAAGATAAGCTGCACTGGCATTACAGAAACTCATTATGGAGTTTACTTTCATTTTGGTAAGGTTAGTCACTGGGCAACAAAAGCATTCTTGCCTTGCTTACAATGTGACATTCATACTGGATATACAGGACACTCAGGGGGGGAAACTGTTGAACTTTGCCCAAATAAGACATAACAGTCTTTCAAAACTCACATTTCACAGGAAAGTCTGTCAGATGATCTGCAGGACACAGAGAAATGTGACTACAGAACTTTGCCAAAAAAGGCAGGACAGATTTCATATTTCCTGCTTCACTGAGAAGTCTGCCTGATAATCTAGGCCTGCAGGCTGAAGATGGATGACCCAATGTTGCAGAAGGAACTTTGAATGACTGGCCAGGCAGTTAGATGTCTCTATCATTGATAGAATTTTGGAAGCTATTTGCAATGGAGTTTTGTTTACACAAATAATATTACCTTTCTGGGGTATTTGATGGAGTGAAAGATAAGATAGTTATAGTTTTCCTTAATTATGATAGAAAGTAAATTAGATATAAAATTTTAAATTCACTAAGATAGATGATGGAGGATTTTTTTTTAATTTTCCAGACATAAATGAACTGGAATTCATTATACTGTAAACATAACCTCAATTTATGATTGGCTTTTGTATACAGTTTTGTCATGTTAAAGTTAAAATGGTTTTTTTTGTTTAGAAAAAGGGGGGAAATGTTGTAGAATATTATTTTAAGGTATGTTACTTTTGTTTATACTCTGAAATATTTTTTTTAATGATACAAAGATGTGTTACCTTTGCTTGATTAAATAAAATTCACCTGCAACCAGGAGAATGAGTTAGCAAGTAACTGACAAAAAGTGGAGGAGCCAGGCAGAGAAGGGTTTTAAGCATGAGCAAGGAGAAACCTGCTGACTTTTTCAGAGAGATGTGAGCAAGGAAAAGAGGTGAGCAACTTGCTATTCCACCTCCGTGAGGAGCAAAATTTTACTTCAAAAAAAAAAGATTCATCTCATGATCATGATCAGAAAACAATATAAATGCTCAGCAAAGACAGATCCAAATGGGGAAAAAAATCCCTAAATGGGTTATAGTATGTTTGAAAATATACATGGGGCTTGGAAAAAAAGAGAAATGATATATACAGTCATAAATTAAAAATAATTAAAGGAATATAATAATAATAATAAATAAATAATAAAGGAATAAAATAATAAAGGAATAAAGTAGTAATAAGCCCTGTAAAAATAAGAAATATACAGAGAATCTGTATTCTCTATGTAATTGGGTTGTCTTTGATTTTTCTGATTGCTGATGAAGTAACAGCTGTTAAAACATAATGGATTATGGAAACTACTGAATTACACCAATCTATATATTTTGAAAATGTCTTGACTTTAAAATGGAAATCAAAAGACATGTTACTTTGAGGAAGAGGTTATGCCTTTATTTCCACAGGAAATAAAAGGCTGTGGATTTATTTTGGGTTGATATATATCAGGTTTGATCAAGGAAGATCCCTCCGAAAATTCTGGCTACAAGCGTAAAGAAATAAACCTAATAAACACATAATGTATATTTTACCTGCTCAAACATAAGACAAAAATAATCATCTTAGATTAACTTGTATACAATAAACAGTCTATACTTGTACTGATTCGCATATGTATGTTACCTTAAAGGTTTACATATTTTCAGAAAAAGGGGATGAGACATCAATAAAAATGAATGGCCCAGATGATCTAGCATATCAGAGCACCTCTTCTGCAGTTTCCTCAGTGTTCTGCACCAAGAACAGCTTCAAGACTGCTGACTGAGATGATCCAGCCTCACAGACTACACCAGCAAAGACTTAATCATTAACCTGATTTTCTCAACAGTCCTCTAAAGATGCCAGTTCCCCAGACAACAGAAAACAGTCTAGAGAAAATAACACCACATTCCCAAAAGATTGGCTCTGAATATTTGTCATCATTTAAGTGGAGTTGGTTACAAATTGTTATTGTTCACAGACAGAAAAAAAACTAGACAAAGAGTTAAATTTAAAGATCTCTTTCTAAAGTAAATAGGGGGAAGGATATAAAAATGATTATATAAAAGGGTAGATTATTGGATCTACTTTAATCTAAAATAAAACTATTTGTGGGAGCTCATATAGTGACTCAGTTTCCCACACTAACTCAAGAGTCTTTTCTGACTCATAGGTAAAAGAGTCGCAGTGATACAGATATGTAGCATGAATTCTGGTTGTTATTAAATGAAACTCAGAGCCAGTTATTGGAGAAAGGCTGGAATATCAAAGAGAGGAAACACCACAGTCAAATCTCACCCAACTATCTTCCAGCTTCCTCAGCCTCTCTGCTCATCACTTCTACTACTTGAGTCTGTCTTTCTATGCCTGCCTTACCTTCTTTGCCCAGTTGTTTCACATCCAGGTTAAGATTAAAGGCATGGCATACTGCTATTTGGTAGTTAGCCTTGAACTCACAGAAACACAGAAAGATCTCTGTCTCTGGGGTTATGGGATTAACGGCAAGGCACCACCACTGCCTACCTGGGAGCCTGGAACTCCCTCTGTAAACCAAGATGACCTCAAGTTCAGATCTGTTGGGATTAAAGGTGTAAGTCGCCACTTCTGGTCTTTCCCATGCTGGAATTAAAGGCATGAGTTACTACTCTCTAATCTTCCTAGATTGACTGTGGGTAGATCTCTTCTCTGATATTCCAGATTGTTTTTATTAAATATATAACATCACCACACAGTTATTCTAGAGTTCTAATGAATTTATCTTGCTCTTCACTTTAGCATTGACAGTCTGGGACTAGTCTGATTAACCCCTGAGAAAAAATGTCATACCTTACTGCTCAAGATAGCAGAAGGTACATGATGTCGTGTGAAGCTACCAGGTGCCTGATTCTGAATGACACAGGGTTTTCTCAAAATAGCGCTTGAATGTTCGTACTGTGCTTTGTTTGAATTTTGGCTTGAAAATGTATATAAGTGCTTTCAGAAATACACTCAGTGTCTTTGTGGTTTTGAACCATGGGTCCCTCTCAATTTCCTTTCTATCTCCTATCTTCTTCAGCTGTGTTCCTGCCCCTAGCAACCCCAGTACTTGTCAGCTGTATCTGACAACATTAATCTCAAAATATTTTATATGTGTATGGATTTGGGTTTATTGATACAAATTTAAAATTATTTTATATATTTACCTTCTATCAAAACTAAGAAACTTTATATTATATATGTTTCTACTATCATTTGGAGTATTCTGCTTATGCAGCTCATTTTAAATACAATGTATAATGTAAAATTTGGGTTAATAGTCATTTATAATAATCAAACTTGTAGTGATATTAGGCATGTTTTCAAGGTTAAACAATATATTTAGATAGATGTTCTTCAAATACTTCAAATACCTATAGAAAATAGCATTGAAAATGTTTTAATAACATAAGGTTTTTCCTGACCATAAACATGTCTGTTCCTGGCAGCACCAATTTACTTCAAAGAAATGGTGGGCACTGAAGAACTTCCATATGGAATTACTTTCTTTAAGACAAAAGTTAGCCATTTGGGCAAAGAAACTGCCCTTGCCTCAGTTGCTGACAGTATGCCAATCTAAATCAGCAGAATACAAAAATGTGACTGTCAAATTCTGCCAAGACAAGGTAGGATAGTCTTTCAAAATGCCCTGCTTCTCAAAAAATGTTGGTCAGATATTCCAGGCCTATAATCCAAAAATGGGTACCCCAAGACTACAGAGGAACTTTTGGTGACTGTCCAGAGCCAGATGTCTTTGTCATTAGGTAACATTACACCCTCTTGAGGGCTTTGATAAAGTTAAAGACTGAATAGTTAAAGTTGTCTTAGTTTTGATAAAAGGTAAATTAGTTATAAAACTTTAGACTTGCAAAGATAAGATAGATAATAGAGTATTTTCTCTAATTTTTCCAAATGCTTATGAACTATATATTATAACTGTGACAATTTTGCTATATATAATTTTACTATTTTAAAGTTAAAACTTTTCTTTTTAATTAGACAAAAAGAAGGAAATGATTTGGAGTAATTGTTTTGTACACTGGGAATATGAATATAAAGCTGACTGGTTAATAGCTAGGCAGGATTTTTAGAGCAGAGAGAACCCTGGGAAGAAGGAGGGCAGAGTTGGAGGAGTGTTAAGCCAGATGTGGAAGAAGCAGCATGGGAAGCTCATAGATACAGTAAAAGAGCCTTGAAGAAGCACATAGATTAATAACTATGTGTTAATTTAAGTTGTGAGAGCTTGCTGTAGGCAAGCCTAAGCTATCAACCAAGCATTTATAATTATATATATAATTATTTTCTATATAGTTGTTTGGAAAGCTGACTGCCAGGGCACAGAGAAACTCCATCTATGGTGGTTAGTTTATTTACAATAATGTATCTTTTTCAGTAGATGTGTGGAAAATAAAATATACTGATGATTGCTATTCTAATAATGATACAAAACAATATTCCTTCCACGTAATCTGACCTTAGCAGCCAAATCTTGAGTTAGAAAACTGAGTAAACATCTCACCAAAATAATATTTTAAAGAATCTATAATTACCATGTTATCCTTCTGTGTATGTTATATATCTATTGCCTCTAATTGATAAAAGATTGAGGCTATAAGACCCAGGAAACTCATAAAGTAAAAACTGCAAATGTTCCCTACTCAAGATTCTATAAACAATGATCATTTGCTGTGGGGGGAACACAGCCAGGTAGCCTGATAAAACCCAGGTGCCTTATACCAGGCCATGTGCATATCTATGCACACAGCCTGCTTCCTGCTGAGCCAATTTGTAGTCTGCTGTTGCACCTAGTGATTGGTGATGCATTACCATCAAAATGCTGGAGGCCAATGAGAAAAAGACAACACAGCTAAAAAAATCTCTGACTGCCAATGGGAAATCAGGAGTGGGTATACAGGTTTGCCCTATATCCACAATATAGTATGCTTCTCACCTGACTCCCAATGTATTTGTCATTGACTCCACATATCTTACCCCCTCCCCACAAGGAGTGCCTAGATAGAATGGCCTGTAACAAGTTGATAGGGAAGAGAAGACTCGAGTAAAGCTTTCAGCAAATTGGGCAAGATGCTCTGGCAATGAAACTTCTACAAGTCATCATTCATGCTAATGTGAACCATGAGATTCTATAGATGCCTTTGACTTCCACACTTCTGTACATGATCTCTCACTCAAGCTCCAACGACATCACTGATTTGCCAAGTGAGATACGTGTGGGTTCATTTCTTTAGCCTATTATTTTGCATCCTCTATGGGATGAATAGATATTTCATGTCTTCTCAGCAACAGTCAAACAGTGTTAAGCTAGTAGTGTTAGTTTATCAAGGGCCTGTAGAATGTTACTATGTTATCTGAACTTCTACCATTGATGGAGATCAGCATAAACATCATCTAAATAACAAGGTAGAGACAGAATTAGTTCATGTTATGAATAAATTATTAAATCAATAAATTTTGAATCTTTTACATTTCTTCATATCTAATTTCTTCCAGCTGTTTAAAACCGGTTCATGGACCATCTCATTTAAGGGTCTATCCAAGAAAGTGCAGTGACAAGAAATATGTTTTTCTAAATGACTCTAGCTCCACGTGTTTATTCCTTTCATTCTGCACCCTCTTATGTCTTACATCTGATTGCCTCCATGACCCTGTATCATGCTGGAAGACAGGGTTATTTTTTATCCCCTCTGTCTTGATTTGCATTTCATAATTCTTCTCATAGAAGTCACACAGGAGCAATAAGCCAAAAGTAGCTCAGCGTAAACTCTTCTTTAAATTATTAATCTTAAAAAATAATTGAAAAAAACTGGTTATTAAGCCAAGATGCTGAATATCAATTCACTGCCAACACTGTGCCCAGCCCCATGCGTGGTTTCTAGAGTGTGCCCAGGCACATGCAGGGGTCTATGAGTCATATAGGGGAGAAAACGATCATGATTCTTACAGCTCTCATTCAAAGTAGTTGGAGAAACCCAGTTTATATAAATAAAACTAGAGAGCTTTACGTAACCAGATGAGTGACCTTTTTAATTACATCATTGCCATTTATATTGTGGAATGAGAGTCCCTCTTTAGTTCTTAAATCTATACAATGATTCCAAACTTTAACAGCTTGAAGTGAGCAGTTTGACTGACAATAGTCACTGGAAACTCAGGGATGGAAAGAAGTTCAAAGCACTGTTATTTCAAAGAGTGGAACTGTCAAAATCTAGCTCAAACTATGGGAGAAAACCTCTCATCATGTAGACCATCCAGACAGAGGATTGAGATAAATCAACATGATTGACGTTTCAAGATGTGAAACTGGAAACTATTTGGGTGAGGTTTGAGGCTGAGGTCACTACACAAGTTAATGGCTTTGTATTTGTTAGGAACAGTTTGTCTCACCCAGAAAGAATGTCAATCTAAAGTGAATTTATGACTTAAGTCTTTCTCTAATCCTACTTTCTGAGCTCCAGTAACATTTAGCTCTTGACTTGACTGTTCTCTAAATGTGCTCTGTCAGAACCAAAAGTTCAAAAACCCCTTTATTTGCTTTTGAGGTGTTGTCAAGATTTTTTGTTTATTTACATACATATTTTCAAAATAAAAGTGTGTGAATATAAAGTCATTTGCTTATTGTGGCGTCTAATGATGCTTCATAAAGCTTTAAAAATCTGCAAAGATAAACGGCCTAAAATACTTTAATGTGTAAGAGCAAACCTAAGCAGTGAGCACTTACTTCCAAAATCTACCATAGCTTAACTTTTATTCTGAATCTGGTGGATATGAGTGTTTATGACAGCTTCTCCTTGTTTAAAAAAAAAAAAAAAAAAAAAAAGTTGCATTCTGATTGACTTCCTTTGCCTGAATGAAACAGTCTGAATAATAAATGACTACCTTACCTGTGGCACTAGTAAGCATCACTCAGAAACATATTTGTACTAGATTAAAAAATGGTCAAATTTTAGTCATCATAATGGCTCAAATTCAGAGGAAAGCTAAGAAAACTATGAATTCAACTGGCCCAGAGATGCATGTGCTCACATTGAAGAGAGCTGCTTCTATTTGAAGATGTCCTGCACTATGTTCTGGAAATCTCCCATAGCTGAAGGACAGTAGGACATTTTGCTGTTGTTTTCCTTTATTCTTAATAATGAGCAAGGCTTTGAAGCTTCCGTTATGAAATGTGTACAAAGCATAGAACCTTCATCCAGCAATGGATAGAGGTATAAGCAGAAATTCACAGCTAAGCACCAGGTCAAGTTCCTGCTCCAGTTGAAGAGAGGGAGGGGAGAGTACATGAGCAAAGGGATCAGGATCATGAGGAGGAGACCACAGAGATGGATGACTCGAGCTATTGGGAGCTCACTGACTCTGAAATAATTGTTGAGGGACCTTCATGGAAAGGAACTAAACCCATGGCATGGGTAGTTCATGGAGTCTCTTGCAGTAGGACCAGACTATGTTCCTGGTGCATGAACTGACATCTAAGAGCCCATTCCCTACAGAGGAACACCTAACCCAGCCTTGATACTGGGATGAGGGACTTGAACCTACCTCAACTGGATATGCCATACTGAACTGGCTCACCTTGGGACTCCTTCCCTCCTTGGGGAATGGATGGAAGGAGGCTGAGGGAAGACTGGGAGGGACTTGGAAAAGGGAAGGAAGGGGGAGCAATGGTAAATATGGAAAAAAATTTTAATAAAAAAGGGGGAAACATAATCTGTAGACTACTCCTGGCACTGGAACACAAAATCCTGAAGTAACTGTAGTTCACTGAGCACAAAAGTATCTGTGGATGTGTTAGTTGGTGAGAAGTTGGTGAGTTTGCTATGAGATCACTACAGACATTGGTGGTTACCCTCTACACTCCTCTGTCTGATATGGAGTTACTATGTCATCAACAGTGATACTGTAGTACATTCTATTTTTAATGTCATATATTAAATAATTTCTCTACAAAATCTAATTTTTATGAATAAATATTTTTGAAATATTGACACATTCATGTGTTTCTACCTGATAATGTTCATATATTTCAAGCAGATGGTCATAAAACATTCTTTTCTTTTTCTTCCCCTCCCTTCACCACTCACAGCTCTTCCTCATCTCCCCCGCCACCCAGATCCACCCCCTTTCTCTCTCACCAGAAAAAAAACAGGCTTCTAAGAGATGAAAACAACAAAATAAAATAAGAAAACAAAAGTAATCACATCAAAGTTGAACATGATTTTTAAAACAATCAATAGACGGCACTGCTTTAAATAAAGAAAAGTCCCACTAGTCATAGAAACAATGATGTCAAAATAGTCATTTTAAAACTTACAAATAAAATACCTGTAATTGAGTATTTACCACAAAATCAACAACCTATTTTTAAAAACTATTCATAAACATATTTATGGGTTTTTTCTTTTGTGATTATAGAATTATACTTTTTACATTTTTTTATTTTTGAGAAATTTACATGTTAGTACTATGTTTGCATCATTTTCATACCTTCCCCCACTTTTCCTTTGTCCCTGCTCAAATTTATGACCTCTTCTTTATCCGTGTGTGTGTGTGTGTGTGTGTGTGTGTGTGTGTGTGTGTGTGTGTGTGTCTGTGTGTCTGTGTGTAACTAGCTTTAGTATTGTTCATACATATATGTGTTTAGGGTCGACTACTTCAGACTGGACAGTCTATCAGGGTACTCATTTCTGGAGAAGACTAATTCTTCTTCTCTCAGAAATCATTAATTGCTTGCAACTCTTCCTCTACAGATAAATTCTAGAAGGAAAGACTTCATCCACACTAAACTGGTATTTTCCTTACTGGTGTCTTGTTTAGGCAGATATTATTGCTATTTTATGGGTGCACCTTCCCACTTATACCTATCTCACATCAGAAATCATGGTTCTATGGCTCTTACAATCTTTTCATCTCCTCATCCCTGATTCCTTTAGCCTTGGGTTTAGTGGCTATACTGCAGATGTATCAGCCAGGGTTTGGAATTCCGTGGTCATTTGTTCTTGGCATTTTGATTGGCTATAGATTTCTGTAGTAGTCTCTACCTGATGCAAAAGAAGCATTTTTGATGAGAAGTTAGAAATATAGTTATCTTTAAGTACAAAGATAACTATTTAGAATGTAGTAAGAAATTACACTGGTTTGGGGAACTTGTAGTAATACGTTCTCTTCTAGAATTCATGACCTCATCAACCACTGGGAGTTGGCTAGGTTTACAGTACCAGGCGTGATTTCCATAGTACCAAGAGGAATCGTTCAAGATATAAGTACCACTATTTCACCTTTGGAGATATCTTTCCAGACTGGTCATTATTATAGTTTGTAAGCCTTACAGCCGTATAGGACTAGTAGTGTATTCTCTGTCTTGGCAACTTGTATAGTAACTTTAGGATCTATGAGGTTTAGTCCTCAGAGATGGGGGGATGGGGGGTCTCGGATCAGCCCAGCTCAATTCCTTCACATCCTGGTCCTATGTATGTGGTATCTGTGGCAACAAGGTCTGACTTTCAAGTTCTGGAAGGTAACCAAAGGCAATGGCAATAGCCTATATTGCTTTGGGTATCTCTGGAGTTTCCCTAACCAACAACTTAGTTAGAAACGATTCTTTGGCAAATATTTTCAGATAATTAATATATTTTAATTTGTGTGTTTAAATAAATTCATAAAATGATGGTTCCCCGGAGTTTGGGGAAACAGCCTTAATGTCATTTATTTTTCCTCCCTACCCTTCTTTGTTGTCAACCCCCCACGATCCCCAGCTAATCCCCTTTTTTCTCATTCTGCCCTTTGAAGCACCTGTCCTCTCCCTTCTCTCTCTAAAGTCTCTTCTCCCCCACCATGACCTTTATACTTTGCTGTTTTCTGAGGTGATTCCAGTTTATGTCCTCCTTATGTTTAAAAGTTTAGAGATGGGGTGAGAACGTTGGCTTTGTCTTCATGAGTTTGGCTTATCCCATGCAGATATAATACTTTCCAGGTCCACCTATTTACCAGAAATTTTTTATGATTTGATTTTTCTTTTGAGTTGAATAGAATTTCATTGAATTTATGTTCTACATTTTCATTATTCGGTCATCCCTGGAAGGACATTTAAGTTGTTACAATGTGCTAGCTGTTGTGTGAATGGAGCTGGAATGAACACAGCTGAGCTGGAGTAGAATGTGCAGTCCATAGGTGTACACTAAGGATCTCTACCATATGACCCAACTATACCACACTTGAAAAGATTCTTTAAAAGCCATCTGGGCATACCAGCCTTTATACCAGTTCAGAATTTCTCAGGGAGTACAGGGGAAATAAATCCCAGGGAGCTCATCACATTGTTCTGTCTCAGAACCTTAGAGCTCTGGTCAGCCCCCATCTCCCCAGTGCTTACTCCTCCTACCAGTGTGTAATTTTATAATTACTAAAGTATTTATATTAAGTGGAAGAAGAAGGGACCCTAGGAGTGGGACCAGGATTCATCCCTGACTCATCAACTGGCTTTTTTGGAATCCATTCCTTGTGATGGGATGCCTTGCTAAGCCTTGATGCAGGAATAAGGGTTTGGTCCTGCCTCAACTTGATATGCCAGACTTTGCTGACTCCCAACGGGAAGCCTTACTCTTTCTAAGGAGTAGATGCGGTGGGTAGACAATAAATAGGGGGAGGGAACTAGAGGAGAGAAAGAGAAAACTGTGGTTGGTACGCAAAATAAATTTTAAATTTTTTTAAATTAAAAAAAGAAAACATAGGAAGCTTTGAATTTGTTTATGTGGAAATAAAACTCAAAAATGAGTAGTCCAGAAAAGGTATTTGAAGAAGAAGCTATTGTCCTGGTTTTTAAATAATGCAGAGCAGTGAGAGTCTTGGGTTTGTCACTCTGACTAATACATTAGACTTAAATAGTAGCAAACTGGAAGATAAAAGCTGGCTTTGATATAATAAAAGTTTTCAAAAATAATGTTATAATCAAGAATCTCTGAGCTCTCTGCATGCTGTGCTATATATCATTCATAATACTGCCATAGGAGGTAATATTAACGTTAATCATAATTTATTTTATACTTCAGATGGGTATAGTATCATCCCATTATAACAGAGCATAATCATTTTCCTCAGCAATTCTATTTCACCACAGACTAAAACGCATACCTACTTACCTACTTGGCCTAGCACATTAGAAGAAAGCCTGGAAACCATTTTATCCTCTGTCAAAAAAAAAGAGGAAATAACTCATAAAAAAAACTTTATGTATAATTTTTACATCATATAATATTATACAGAATTAGTTTTCTCATGAATCAAAATAAGATTTTTCATATATCCTTTACACATCTCACTCCTACTCCATCTAGTTTACTGTATATTAAGTAATGACATTTTATCACCCTTAAACTATAGCTTCACGAAGTGGAAAAGTACTGAATTATTTTATTCCTTTGAGTTCATAATAAGGCAAACTTAATAATACAGCCATTGGCAAGTCCTATGTCATCAAGTAGATTAAATTTTCCATTAGAGGAATGGCCATTTCTGGACTTCAGAAGAACTCAAAAAGCACAATATAAGAATATCAATGAATGTAGTTCTTTCATTTTACTTTGTTATTTTAACTCACATAAGGAATAAATATATGTTGCAAATGAAGTCACCAATAACCCCAACACCCACTTCTTAAAGTTTTTTTTATATAGCTGCCAAAGATTTCTTCTCTTAACCACTATCAGACTAGAGAGATTTAATACTTGATTATTTAAAGGTGAGATAAATGAAACATGGTTAATTGAATTGTTGTATTTAAATATGCTATTTTGAATGGAAATTTTGCTTACTGTATGATATGATGCAGGCAGAAAACAAGGTACCAGATATCAAGCAATTTTTGTGGGAATTTTGAGGATTAACTCCAATGAGCAAAGTACATTGTTCTCACTGGGTACTGATTTCCTACAGCATGAACCAAGAATGAACGAGTCTCACAAATTCAACAGAGGCAGTGAATAGATAAATGAATGAGAGTTAACTGTAGCAAAACACACAAGAAGAACAAAAACAGAAGAAAGGGAGGAGGAGAAAGGAGAAGAAGGAGGCATGGAGGGAGAGAGGGAAGGGAGGGGGAGGGAAGGGAGGAAGGGAGGGAAGGAGGAGGGATGGAGGGAGGGATGGAGGGAGGAAGGATATAGTTAGGGTTAGGATTGGGGTTGGGGTTGAAGTTTGGGTTATGGTTAGAACTGAAGTTGGAGTTAGGGTTAGGGTTGAGTTTGGGGTTAGGATTCAGGTTGGGGTTTGAGTTGTGGTTAGGATTGAGGTTAGCTGGAGTTAGGATTAGGATTGGGGTTGGGTTGAAGTTTGGGTTAGGGTTAGGACTGAGGTTGGAGTTAGGGTTGGGATTAGGGTTAGGGTTAGGGTTGGGGTTGGGATTAGAGTTGGACCTAGGGTTAGGGTTAGTAGATTTAGGATACTGGGAGCTGAAGCCTGGCTGTTAGATATGGCTACATTTCTACCAGCTGTCCAATGGCAGGCGTTTCTCCACTTTTCTAATAATCAATGTCCTTTTGTGTATAATTAGAAACTAAAATAACTTCATAAATGTTTACAAGGATTGAATGAACTAAAATTTATGTAGGACTGTAAAGGCAAACACTTCGTAATGCAAGGCTATAGGAGAAATTCCTTAAAAACTAGCAACTTTAACCAGTTCATTATATATGTTGTCTGATCCGGCTAGTTTTTAATATCAACTTGACACAATACAGAATCATCTGCTAATAGGGAACTGTATATGAAGAATTGCCCGAATCAGATTAGTCTGTGACCAGCTCTTTGGAGAACTGTCTTGATTGACATTACAGAAGTACAGTCCACTGTGAGTCATCATTTTAGCCTCATCTACATGGTGAGTTCTAAGCCAGCCAGCGGTACTTAACAAGTCTTTGCCAAACGGAAAAAAAAGAAAAGTTTAAAGAACTTTTCTAAATATTCTCTCTTATAGGTTATGCTTTTGTGACCTAAGAAATTTCGTCTCATCTCAAAGCTATAGAACGTTTTGTTTTCCCTTAAGATTGTAATTGATTAATCAAACATTTAGTGAGGTGGGATTGTTATCTCCATTTGAGAATTACGGAAACAATAAGCTGAGGCAGGTGGTATGAGAGCGCATTATAGCCAAGCATGTTTAGCTGTTTACATTAAAGATGAGATATAAGATAATGGCAATAACATAGAAAATAAAATTGGAATTTGTAGTCAGGCCTTTCCAGCTTAGACCCAAGGTTTGGACCCACTCTCAACCCTGCTGCTGCTTTACCCCAAATAATCACACAAAGGCTTATATTAATTTCATGCTGATTGAATATGGCCCAGATATATTGCTAGCTAGCTCTGTCATCTTAACTCAAGTTATTTCCATTATTCTGTTTAGCCATGTAGCTTGGTATCTTTCCATAGTTATCTTCTTTCTTCCACTTCTGCTGGTGTCTCTGCTGGTGTCTCTCTGGCATCTCTACTCTCCTCTTCCTGTTCCCAAAGTTTTTTTAGTCTGGGAGCCCCACTCACACTTCCTGTCTGCCTTCTGGCCAATCGGCTTTTTATTAAACCAGGAGGGACAAACATTTACAATGTAAGAGAACCTAATCTCACTACAGGAATTTCTACAGTGAAACACAGAATTTTCTGTATATGAGTTTTCTGATCCTAAATAAGTTACTACGGCACTAGGTGCAGCAACTTGTGTGGATGAGGGAAGGGCTCATGTGTTACGCCTCTAGCAATATCTGTTGATGTTGAAGGTTGCTGTGGAAGGGGGAATCAGTTTTCTTTTAGGGTGTGGCCCCAATAGCTTGCCCACATTGAGGCAGATGACCCTGAACCCATTCATACAAACACAGCAATAGGGGTCTCTGGGATTTCCAAAAAGTGTACATTAATTTTGAAAGGAAAAGTAATGAAAGAAAAATGGGAGGACTATTAGGGGAAGGAGTGTGGGTAGATTTGATCAAAATACATATATGCGTGTGTGAAATTCTCAAACAATAGAAGGGGTGAATTTGATTTAAAAACTGAAGGATTTATTTTCAAATATATTTATCATAGATTTGGATATGGATAATATTTGGATAATATTTGGATAATATTCTAGATGCTCATAGAGATAAGTTTACTAATCTGTATATTCAGTAAATACCTAATATCTTTCTTGAGAAAATGCCAAAATATATTACATTAGAAATATTTACAAAACTACAAATGTAAGAATTCATTATAATTATAATTCCTTAGTTAAAAAATTTAAAGGCTGTGAAAAATGTTTTCATTTGTGAAAAAAACACCAAAAATACACAAGTATGTATATGTACACACACATACACACACTTGTTTATTGCAAAAATATACATGTGGACAATTACTTCTAATACAGCCTAGGCAGGTTTCTGGTAGTTTGGAATGTGGCACTATTGTCCCCCCTACCACCCTCTGCTAAGTAACAGTAATTGTAGAGCTGTTTCATTTTGTCGGTTGCCTCTACTTTACTACCACTATACATCACAAACAGTTTTACTAGTTGAATAGCTCAAAAAGCCGAAAGCTTAATTGATTTCTATCTCTTTGTAAACATGGAGAAACAGGGATGTAGTGGGACTATGTTCTGTTACATTATAAATATCTGTACCTTCTGTTGGTTTAATAAAAACACTGATTGGCCAGAAGGCAGACAGGAAGTGTGGATGGGGCTACCAGACTAAGAAAACTCTGGGAACAGGAAGAGTAGAGGAGACAGATGCCAGGGAGACACCAGCAGACACAGGAAAAAAGGACAACCATGCTGCTCTGAGAAAAGGCCCTGAGCCACATGGCTAAACAAGATAAGAATCATGGGTTAGTTTAAGAGCAAGAGTTAGCTAGCAATATGTCTGGGCCATAGGTCAATCAGCATAAAATTAATATGTGCCTGTGTGTTTCTGTGGGATTGTGGGTCTGTGAGTTTGGATCACAGGCTGGATAGGCCAGAAACTTCGTATTACACATGGAGAATTTTTTTTTTAATAATTTGCTTGTCACTCACCAATCATGGAACAAAATATAGACAAGACTGAACTGACTTTAAAGGAGTTAAGAATCCTATCATCAAATAACTGTGGGGTTCTGTGGGTATTTTACTTCAGTTTTAGGTGTGAGACTGTCTTATCAAAAACTCCTTAGTTAAGAGAAAATAGATCCACAGTAATCGTTGAAATTTTGAGTTACCTTGTGTGAATTAAATTGCACAGTCTTCAGTGATTAATGATAATATGGTGGCCATTTGGTTCCCAAGGTCTGGTAAGTGTTTGCTTGGAGAGGATGACACATATGGCTCCAGTCTTGATGCCTGTGCCTGCCGGGTTGTTTTGGTTAGGGATGAGTAATTTCAGGCACTTATCAGATTCAGAGTAAGTAGCTTCAAGCACATTAAACATTTTTCAACTCATGAAAATTCAAAGCATTCTCTGCCAAGCTTTTCTTCTTAATTATTAAACCCACGTGGATATTCATGGAAATGTGGTCCATGTGTTTCTCACTGACTTGCATTTGACTCATCAAATGCTCTTTTCTAACGGCCTTTGACATTAAAGAAGCATTTGGGGCTTTTTTCAACAAGTACTTTTCTGCCAAAAAAATAAACTATAAATACAAAAGATTGTGATTCCATTTGAAATGCTGGGGCTAACTAGAACCCCAAGACTTAGAACAAATAGAACCCCAACGTCATTTCTTACATTTTAGCTCCCTTGTTTCGCTTATTTCGTTAGCAATGAACTGTACTTGTTTTCACGGTCTTGGTTCCGAGACTTTGGTTGTCATGTCATAGAGAACGAGAACTTCTGTTGTGAGTAAGATGGTTGACTTTGTGTCCATCAGTGTTCCAGAAGTGGTTAGTGAGATCTGCATTACACCCAAAAAGAAACTCTAATTGTGGGAAGGAATAACCTTGCTTTCTGATAGAACATGCTAGACTTTGGTTCTTGGATGTCTTCTAAAGACGAATATGCCACAAGCCTCATTTCCTGTCTGTGCTGCTATTATGATACAGGAAAATGTATGAAACTTGAATTTTTGGAGAGATAGACTTGAAGGATCATTTTTTGGTATTTTTTATTTAAAGGGTTTTTTTCCCCATAACAACCACTGTTCTTCCTCTTCCAGTCACCCTCCAGCTTCCCCCCACCCCACTCCCCTATCCACTTCTCAGAGAAGGTAAGGACTCCCAGGAGAAGTCAATACAGTCTGGCAAATCAAGTTGAGACAGGACTAAGCACCAGCCCACCCATCAAGGCTGATCAAGGTATCCCTCTATAGGGAATGGGCTCCAAAAAGCCATCTTGAAGGATAAACTTGAGCTGTACCACAAGAAAGTAAGCATGTTATACTTGCCTTTTTTGAACGTGGATACACTTCATTTGAAATTTTCTTACAAATGCCACTATTTCATCTTTTATTTGAAAAAAATGCATTATATATACATGTATACCTGTGGTGGTTTGAAAGAAAATGGCCCCCCAAAAAATGTAGCACTCTTGAAATGTATGGCCTTGTTAGAGAAACTGTGCCCTTTTTAGAGGAAGTGTGTCACTGTGGGTGCAGCTTCGGGGTCTCATATATGCCAAAGCCACACCTAGTGTGGAGTTCACTTCCCACTGCCTGCATGCCAAAATGTAGAACTCTCAGCTCTATCTCCAGCATCATGTCTGCTTGCACCTGCCATGACCCACCATGATGAATGGACTAAACCTCTGAAACTGTAAGCCACCCAATTAAATGTTTTACCTTAATAAGAATAGCTGTGGTCATGGTGTCTCTTCACAACAATAGAAACCCTCAGACATCACCAAGAGAACTTCCCCTTCCCATAGGCTCATGTGTTTGCATGCTCTGTTCCCAGTAGGTGAACTGTTTGAAAAGGATTAAGATACATGGCCTTATAATACTCATTTTTTCCCAATAAAATGACACTGGGTATATTAACCACTCTAGGCCAGGCCTCATGTTCAAAAGCAGTTGATCAACATATAATGAACTCCACAGTTTTTTGTGTGCTTTTATTTGTTATGGTTTGGTATGGTTTTATTTCGTTTATTTGGGGGGGGGGGTTGTTTTCTTGGTTGGGGTTTGTTGTTGTATTGGAGGTTTGGGGGTATTTTTAAGAAATAATTTAAAGTTGAGTGGATATGGAGGAGAAGAGGATCTGAAAGGACTTTGAGGAGGCAAAGAGTATGATAAAAATTTATTTAAATTTAAAAATTGCTTTAAAAAATAAAAAATATATACTATATATATATAGTATATATTTGTTGGGGGAGATGTGTCATTAAGATTACACTTTGGAGTTTCAGAAACCCATGCCAGGCCCCAGTCTCTCTCTCTCTCTCTCTCTCTCTCTCTCTCTCTCTCTCTCTCTCTCTCTCTCTCTCTCTCTCTCTCTCTCTCTCGTGTGTGTGTGTGTGTGTGTGTGTGTGTGTGTGTGTGTGTGTGTGTGTGTGTGTGTGTGTGTGTGTGTGTGTGTGTGTGTATTTCTTTCTGTCTCTCTCTGTGTCTTGTGCCTAAATATCAAGATGTAAAAAACTTGAGGGTTAAAATTGAACAAGGCCCCCAATTAACTGTTTTTGTTTTTAAATAAGTGTCTCCTTAGTCATGGCATCTCTTCACAGCAAGTTATAAACGAGCAGCAGGTGCTCTTAGCTGCTGAACCATCTCTCCAGCCCCAAATCACTTGTTGTCTTGATGATGCCATTCAGACTAGGATGAGATATAGTCTCAAAGTAACTCTAATTTGCTGATAGCCAAGGACTTTAAACACATTTTGAAATATTTGTTAAACACCTGTACATTTTCTATTGATATTTTTGGTCCATTAGCTGAGTTAGTAATTGGATGATTCATTTGTATATATCATCCAGGGTTGATTTTTTTTTTTTTTTGGTTGGTTTTGGGTTTTTAAGTTTTTTGGTTTGGTTTGGTTTGGTTTGGTTTGGTTTGGTTTGGTTTGGTTTGGTTTGGTTTGGTTTGGTTTGGTTTGGTTTTGCCATGGAGGGGGGGGGGTTCTTGTTTGTTTGTTTGTCTGCAGTTCATTATACATTCTAACCTGAAGCACAACTAGAAAAACTTCCTCCAGGTCTGTAGGCTTTATTTTCACTCTGAATTTTTTTTCCTTTGCTATGCATACAACCCCATTTGTAAATGCTTAGGGTTTTTTTTCCTGTGTCACCAGCCTCCTTTCAGAAAGCCCTTGCTTATACCTTGAAGTGTTTTGCATGTATTTTTCTCTAGTGATTTCAAAGCTCACTTATTGTACTGACTGGCTTTATGTGTCAACTTAACACAAGCTGGAGTCATCAGGGAGGAGGGAGCCTCAGTTGAGGAAAAGCCTCCATGAGATCCAGCTGTAAGGCATTTTCTCAATTAGAGATCAATGGGGGAGGGTCCAGTCCATGGTGGGTAGTGCCATCCTTGGGCAGGTGGTTCTGGGCTCTATAAGAAGGTGGGCTGAGCAAGCCAGTAAACAGCTCCCTCCATGGCCTCTGTATCAACTCCTGCCTCCAGATTCCTGCCCTGTTTGAGTTCCTGTCCTGACTTCCTTCGGTGATAAACAGCAATGCCGAAGTGTAAGATAAACCTTTTCCTCCCCAATTTGCCCTTTCATGATGGTTTCTCATCATAGCAATAGAACCTCTAAACTATATATTAAGGTCTTGGATTATTTTGAGTTGATCTTTATGAAAGGCAAGCTATTTTTCCACATGTAGATATTTAGTATCATTTCCTGAAGAGGATGCCTTTCGATTTCACGTATGTTTTGGCAGCTTTGAAGATGTAGTGATTGTAGCTATGTAGTATTTTCCTCTGGGACATCTATTATGCGTCATTGGTCTACGTGTCTGTTTTAATGTCAGTATTACACATCGTTACTGCATCTGTATAGCATAATTTGAGGTCAGGTACTAATGATGCTTCCAGCATTGTTTTCTGCTTTGGATTGTGTAAATATTCAGGGTTTTCTGTGCTGGCAAAGACATTTTAAGACTGTTTGCCAGCTCTGTGACTAATGTCATAGATGTGTTTATGAGACTTCTTACATTTAAAGATTGTCTTATCAATGTTGTAAAACATGTAAACAGACTTACATACAGAAATCACATGATCATTTCAATAGATGAAAAATAGGCTTTTGGCAAAGTCCAACATAGTAAAAGTAACATACCTCAGTATAAAAAAGGCTATATACAGCAATCCATGCAGCCATCCAAAATAATTGTTTCAATAAATGAACATAGAAGATTTTTGCATCTTCTAATCTGTTCTTCACTTTCATCTTTAAGTTTCTGATATAGGTTAAGTTTTTTCTTGGGTATTTTTGAAGCTATTGTGAATAAGATTTTTTTGGATAATTTCTGTTCTGGCAAGTTCATTATTTATTTGTAAATATTCATTTTTGAATGTTTATTTTTAACATGCTACTTTGTCAAAAATATTTATATGTGATACAACTTTTCTATGGGATCCTTAGGATATTTTTAGGTATAGAATTCTAAGAACATGAGAGACATAATTTAACTTCTTCCTTTCTTATGTGTGTGCCTTATTCTTTTGTGCTTTGTTTATGCTCTAGATGAAACTTAAACCATAGAGACTGGGCATACGTGTTGCCCATTTTATAATAAATGCTTTCTGAATTCCCCATTTCGTATAACTTTAGTGTATTGAGATTTGTTCCTTACACTTATAGTTCCTATGAGGCTTTTAATGTGAAGTAATATTGAATTGTACCAGAGGGCTTCTTTGGGCTTCCATTGAGATCACCATGTGATTTCTGTCTTTTTTGTACTTGACTACATGTGAATATTTATGCATATTTAAATATATTAGACATTATTTTATTTGTGTATGTTCAACAAAGCCAATACTCCTTGCATGAAACCAACCTAGGTATGGTATATGATTTTCTTGATGCATTATGAAATTCAATACTCAAGCATTTTGTTAAGAATCTTGCATCTATGTTCACTGGTGAGGTTGCTCTGGTTTTCTCTGGTTTGAGTATCAGGTTATTGCTGGTAATGCAGTGCGGTTATGCAGAGCAATATGCCTTTGCTCTCTACACTGTGGACCAGTCTAAGAAGTGCTGATTTTCATTCCTCCTTAAAAGTTCAGTATAATTCAGTAATAAATGCTTTGGGCTTTTCTTCTTATTACTGCTTCCAACTAATAGTTCTTTATATGTAATAGAGAACCTTTCCTAACTAGATTGGCTTTGAGTCAACTGAGAGGCATACCTCTCCGAGGCTGTTTTCTGGAAGGATTACTTGGGAGAGGAGACCTGCTCCAGAATGCATATCACTTTCTAGTGGCAGTCGAGACGTAAAGGGTAGAGAGAGAAAGCCGTGCTGCCTTTGCCTGCCTTCTTTGCTGAGTGCATTGGTCCTGATGCTGTCACCGTACCTGACATCCTGAACTCAGTTTCATCAATTTTTGACATGGACTAAAGACTGGCGGCTCCCCAGTAACTTTCATTGATGAGTTAAGACTACTTCTGTCTAGCCCAGTTGAATGGGCAGGTATTAAGTTTACAGAACGGTCTGTGTATATTCAACTGCTGTTAAATTACCCAACCCATACCACATAAACCAATATAATAAATCTCCTTTGTACTACATGTTTTTTAATTGGTTCTATTCCTCCAAAGAACCTTAATGAATACATATTTGGGCACCAGGAGTGGCTTTAGAGCCACAGAATTGTAAGTATAAATTTCTCTAGTGATTTTGGTGGTATCTAGAGCTGGCTTTCCAAATAGATAAAACTTAGTTACTGAAGACTCCACAGGCAGCATATAGAGTATTGAAAATCCATGGTTTGGACCATTTAAAGAACTTATCAAGTTAAACACATTTCCTACATTTTTTGTGTCATGAGCAAAGAATTTAGTGACTCTACATAAAACTTTTGAACATTTTTGCAAAATCAAGGCATGTAGAGATGCCAGTTAGTTCTGATGTCTCAACATGAAGTGACAAAGGAAAAGAATAAGGTCATAGGTGAATTCCCCAGCTCTATATGTAGACAATCTAAAAGTTTCTAAGTGTATCTTAGAAGAGAATCTCTCCAGCTGCCGTAGGGATGAAGTTGCCCTAAACCAAACCCAAGGCTTCGTTACAGAATTTGCTAATTTACAAGTTTATGTCTCAGCTTCTATGGGTATAAGGAATTGGTGAGAGAACTCATTGGAAAAGATTAGAATCCTGTCCCATGAGATCCAGTGGTGCATGAAAGGATCCTAAGGGAGACGAGGCCTTTGGACTTTCAAATTCTGATGACTTATTTTACCTGATGAAGTAGTCTTCACACCCATAACTGAGGATGCACCCCAACTTCTATCTGCTTCAATATTTTCTACTCTACCCTTAACTTAAGGCATTAGTCCTTCACTGTGTGTAGAACCTGAAAAAAACCTGTCCTAAAGGATGCCAAGTAAAACATAGCATCCCTCAATGTTCACCCATTTCCACACATATTTTAACACTTTTGCTTTTATGGGTTAGAGAGGTTAAAAGTCTTTGTGTCTAAACCTATAACCAGACTGAAGGCTAACCAGAACACTCAAGGTTATGCAACAAGTGTAACCCATGTTCAAGTTAAGAGCATATACTGCCCTACAGAAGGCCTGAGTTCAGTTTCCAGTATCCATGTCAGGTGGCTCACAACCAACTGTAACTCCAGTTCTAGAAAAATCCAGTGTGTCTGACTCCTGGCCTCGGAGACGCCTGCACTCACATGCACATACTCACATACAAACACATTTTTAAAACTATAACCTGTAGTAAGAGGTTTCTGGCCCAGACTTTCGGGCCTAGCCTCAAGGTTTAAACCTGCAGACCCACAGACCCACAGAGATACTCAAATGCTTACATTGATTTTAGGCTGATCAGTCTAAGGCCCAGGCATATAACTTGCTAACTCTTTACCCTTAAACTAACCCATGATTCTTATCCTGTTCAGCCATGGGGCTCGGTACCTTTTCTCAGAGGAGTATAGTTGTCCTCTGTATCTTCTAGCTTGTCTGGCAACTCTGGAGTTTCTGTGGTATTTCTACTCTGTTCTTCCTGTTCCCAGAGTTTTCTTAGTCTGGTAGCCCTGCCCATACTTCCTGTCTGCCTTTCACCAATCAGTGCTTTTTATTAAACTCGTAGGTGGCACAATTATTTACATTGTAACATCATTAATCCACTACAATAACCCATAAAGAGATCACCACATTCATGAATAGTAAGTTTTCTAATTGATAAACACAAAGTTTTTGTTTTTTTTTTTTTTAATGTAGGGTTGGATTTTAAGCAGTGAAGGAATTGTGGAAGAAATGTAAAACTAAATCTGTCTTAGTTTCTGAAATTGTGTGTGTGTGTGTGTGTGTGTGTGTGTGTGTGTGTGTGCGCGCGCACACGCGCGTATATATGTGTGTCTGCATGTGTGTGTATGTGTATGCGTGTGTACGTGTGTGCGAGTGTGTATGTATGTATGTGTGTATGTATGTGTGTGTGTCAGTCACAAGTTGATGTTGTGGGGAGCCAAACCAACCCAAGACTTTCCTAGAGGCCCTGATAGAAAGACAAAGAGAACTCCAGTTCTAAGTGTTTGTCCAGGGACAGACTTGGCAAGTCCTGTCTGAGGCCAGTGCTAGTGCCTCTTAGGATCAAGGTTGTACTTTTTGGGAACCCAACTCTTCTCCCAGGGCTATGGTTATCAGTCCATAGGCAGATGTGTCTGGAGTATCCTGTGTTCTCTTTGCCAACATCTTTGGACTTATCTCTCTGCTGACTTTGGCCATTTTCCCTCTGCAAATAGGATATATGGTGATGTACTTCTTAATAAACTCGCTTAGCATAAGGCATCCACTTATGCTTTACCTGCTGTTCCCAGATATTGCTTTTGTCTTCCTTACTTCACATCTTCTTTATTCCGCATCCCTTTTCCACCCACTCAACATCTCATCGTTCAGAACCCTTATTTCTGATGGCTTTGGGACAAAATGTATGTGGGTGTCTCTGAGGCCAGAAGAAGGTTTCGGATACCCTGGAGCTGGAGTCGTTTTGAACCACCTACCCAAAATATGTACTGAGAACTGGACTTGGATTCTCTAGAAGAGCAGGAACTGCTGTTACTCAGTGAACCATCTCTCCAGCCCCAGGGCTGATTTTCATTCAATGAGCCCATTGGGCAGACGGTCTCAGTTTGTGTTATAATTCACACACAAAAATTAAGGTGCCAACAGTTTGATTGTTTGGCTAAGGATGGCTACTGATGTTTGAAATCTTTTGGCTTAATAGTGATAAAAGGATTCAAAGTCTCAAAGAAATGGTTCTAGGTTGGCCACGTAAATGTAATCATCCAGAGTGGGCAGGTCCAGAACAACTGTCCTTCGTTATTACTGTACACTCTAGGAATGTTTTTAAAGGAGGAACACCAGCATAGTTGAAGAGTGCTAACTTTGCTCTTCTCCATTTGCTAGACCTTACGGTGATAGTTGCAACTATTCAATGAAATGTCTTAAATGCTCATCTCCAAGTTGCATAGGCCATGTGGCAGCACTGAAGTAATAGACCCAAGATGTAGTGACTATGATGGACATTGCAGGCTAAACAAAATTCAGCGTTTCAACTTATGCAAACCTTTGGCACTACTTAAGTAAACATAGTGTTTCCAGAAGAAGATAGGAAGACCAATTCTTGCTCAGTCTGTGTAGGTCAAAAGTTCCAGAAAAATGAATGAAAGGCTAACTTAAATCATAGCATAAGATAATCATGACCTCTCAACTAATTTCCAAACTTGAGCCATTTTACAGATTTAAACCTATTTAAATGAAGTAAAAAACATATTTTCTTGAGAAAGGGCCTTGCAATATTAACAAAAAGTTTTACTAATTAATCTTTCCCTATTCTTCCCCCCCCAAAAAAAACCCTATAACTTCTATGATAACTGTACATTGAGGAAAGGAAATAATTGGAACTTTCTGAGCCAACTGGACACTGGCTGTGAGCTAACAATGAATCCAGGAGATACCAAACTGCATTGTGGCTTTTCAACTAAAGTAGGGGCTTATGGAAAGGAGATGATAAATAGAGATTTATTTGAATTCTAGATAATGGTGAGTTCGGTGGAATTACTAGCTCATTTTGTGTTTATTTCTCCAGTCTCCAAGTGCATAATTGGAACAAATATACTTAGAATTGGCAGAGTGGATTTCCTAACCTTCAGAGGAAAGGCAATTACAGTCTGAAAGGCCAAATGGAAGCCATTAAAAATGCTTTACCAGGGAATAAAGTGAGTCAATACCAATATTGTATCATTAGAGAAATTAAAGACACCAGTGTTACCATCAAAGACTTGAAAGATATAGGTACTGTGGTTCCTACCACATCCCCCTGTAATTCTCCTATTTGCAAAAGACAGATGTATTGTGGACAATAACAGTTATCATAACTTAAGTAGTAGCTCCAACTAGAGCTGTATACCAAATGTATATATACCAAGTACATATTTAGGATGAAAATGTTGATCTTATAAATGTGTGTGTCTCTGTGTGTGTGTGTGTTTCTAATTATTTGTCTGATACAATTATTTGTAGTCCTGACACGGTATTAAATAGACAATCAGAATCAATTTGCTTTGAGCTAGCAAGACTGGTAGTACACTGTTACCATTCTATGTCAATGAAGGATTAATTCCCCAACTCTGTGTCATAATTTAGTTTCCTTGGATTTTGATCTCCTGTCTCTCCTGCAAAGAATCACACTGATCCATTACATTGATGGCATTGTGCTGATTAAACCAAGTGAGTAGGAGGCTGCCACTACTCTGAACCTGTATGTAGGTAAAGCATATGTAGATCAGAGGATGGTAACCAAATCTAAGCAAAGTTCAAAGGCCTTCAGTAAAATTTCAAGAAGTTTAATGATGTGAAGTATGCAGACATATTCCTTATAAAGTAAAGATTGTTACACTGTCTTTACTCACCACAAAAAAAAAGAATCATGATGCTTAGTATGCTTATTTGGATTTTGTATGTACCACATCCCTCACATGGGTATCTTAACCTAGCAATTCAGAAAGCTCTTAGTTTTGAATAAAACCTGGGAAGGAAGAAAGCTCTTCAAAAGGTCCAGGCTACTCTGAACCATATAATCTAGCAGATGCAATGATATTCAAGGTGTCTGTGGTAGATGGGGATGCTCTTTGGCGCCTTGGGCAGACCCCCATAGTTGACTCATGGTAGAGATCCTTGGAATTTGGGAGCAAAGTCCTTCCATTACCCATAAACTACTGCCCTTTTGAGAAACAGCTTTTGACCTGATATTGGACCTTGGCAGAAACTGCTTGATAATGAGTTAAGTTCACATGCAAACTGAGCTTCCCATCATAAGATAGATGTCCTTTGAGTCACAAAGCCGTAATTTGGACAGGCATGGCAGTAATTAACTAACAAATGGAATAGCTACCATAATTGAACAAATTCTGAAGGTACAAGTAAATTACATAAGAAGTTGTCCTGGTTCATAAGAAGAACCTGGTTCCTTATCCTGTTACAAAGCCTTCTGCCCCCAATCATGCAAATATGGCATCATGGAGAATGCCCTATAATAAGCTAGTTAAGGAAGAAAAGACCAGGTCTTGGTTTACATATAATTTCTGCATACTAGGCAGACATGACCATGAAGTAGAAAGTGTAGCATCAATACCCCCTTTCTAGGACAACTTTGAACAGTGGAACAGTTAAGACCTCATAATACAGTGGGCTTTTCTAACACTTCTGACTAGTTTTTGTTTGAAGTCTACAGATAAAATATAAGAAATGTAACCTAGTTTGGGCTTCTAAATTGTTCAATATGTTGACTTCTGTCTTTCAACTCAGTTTCCAAATTGTTCAATATGTTGACTTCGATCTTTCAACTCGGTCTCTGGGACTCTTCCAGTGAGTTGTGTTCCTTGGACACATGACATTTGAATCTTGTTTTTCGTTATAGCCCGCCAAATCTCTTTCTTGGTGAGCTAAGGCCATTCATCTTAAACTCTGTTTTTGAAAGATGTTTCCTAATTCCTGTAGTTTTCTGTCTGGTTGAATCATTGTTTTCTGTCTCCACCCCCATTAGTTTAGGAGGGTGTTTTGCTATGTTAGATATAATGAATTAATTCCCAGCTCTCCTTCATTCCATTGTTTTCATTGGTTTTTTTTCCTCTTGTAATTGGGACTGTTTCTTGTCCTGCCCTATATATAATATTTCTTTAAGTATCCTTTGTAGTCCTGACACAGTATTAATAAACAGCTTTGGGGTTTTTTTGTTTTGTTTTTTGTATTGTCCTTGTTTTCTTTAATTTTAAAACATAGCCTTTTTCAATATATCATATATCCTCAATATATCAAGCTTAGTTAGCAGCCATTTGCATTCAGGGAGGGAGATATGTTTAATCTATGTTTTGCTGGCTTTTAAAATAGCTAACACTGTCCAAATGTCATTCTGATGTCTCCTAGGTGGGTGAGTTGGTATTTTTTCCTAATAACATTTGTTCCTTTGCTTTGTATATTTGGCATCCTAATTATAACACATCGTGGTGAAGTTCCATGTTGGACATGTCTATTAGGCCTCTAAACCCTGTCTTTGGATATCTATTTCTCTAGTCTTAGGGAATAAAAAAATGTATGCTGACTTATTATTCATACTGTTGATTTTCATGTATCTTTTGTTGCTGACTTTCCTCTCCAAATCCTAGACTGACTCTGCATATTTAGGTCTCTCTTTGAGTTTTCATTAATAAGCTTTGGAAATCTTAGCATTTCATATAATGTCAATATGTTCAGTTCTGTGGGTGAGTAATGTTGCAGTTTGGCCCTGTTCCTGTGGCAAATGCTCTGACCAAGACAACTTTGTAGAGGAAAGAGATTTTCAGCTTATATGTTTCAGTACATCCTTGAGGAAAGTCAGAGCAGGAACTTCAGGCAGGAATCTGAATCAGGAATCATAATAGAATGTGGCTTGCTGTCTTGCCTGCTAACATTTCAGGACTGACTGCCCATGAGAAGGTGCTGCCACAGTGGGTGGAGCCCAAGTATATCAATTAAAAATCAACATAACTGCTCGTAGACAAACCTGATCTGAGCTATTCTTCCATTGAGGCTCCCTTCTCTGATGACTCTAGGCTGTGTCATGTTGACACTTAAAGTGAACTAGTATAAGACAAGGAGATATGATTAAGTCATGTTTCCTTGAATTTTCATGTTTCTTGTGCTTCTATACCCTAACCTGAGCATTTTGTGGTTTGTGTGTGTTTTGCTTTTATTTTTGAATCTTCTTTTTGACTAGCCTACTCCTGAAAGCTCAATCTGTAACATTATATAGAGATGATGGAAAGTCGCTATTATAATATCAAATCATACAAAACATAGCAATACACTTAAAGCTGATTGAAGCTCTCTAATATCACCAATGGTCATAAAATAAAATCTGCTAAAGCTGGTATAAATATTCTGTGAATTGGGAATTGGGAATAATGTGGAGAAGTGAATGGCTGAGAAAGGGAGGGGGCTCAGAGAAGGAGTTGAATAGAAGAAGCAAGTTTAAATACGTGAAAACAAAAATAAGGTAGGTATAAATAAGAACATTATGAAGGGGGGAGAAATTACAAAACTAAGAAAGAATTTCTGTGAAACAGAAACAACAATAATAGAAAATTTAAAACTAGTCAAATGAATATAAGAAGTGGATATAAAAATAAAAGCATAGTTAGTCCATGACCCAAGAAGATTAAGTAAAAGGTAGGGTTCTAGAAGGGATGTAGGTATCTCCCTAAGGTGGGAAAATAAAATATATTTTACACGCAGAGTGGGGGCTAGTGGGATGGGAGAGAGGAGAACAAGTGAGTGAGTAAGATAGGGTAAAGAGAGAGAGATGGATAAAATTTGTGGGTGTTTGTGGGGTGAGATGAAAACCTAGTGCAATGTAAACTTTCTAGGATATATATACAGGTGATGCTAATGAGACTCCCACTAATGGGAGATACAGAGTCTCAACAGGCCATCTTTTGTAGCCAGACAAGGTTTCCAGTCATGGAGCTGGGTTGCATTCAATTGAATTGTTGACCAAATGGGTCCCATGGAAATTCCCAAACAGCCTAGCCTATTGCTAAGGCAAAGGGTTGCTCTCCGCAAACTGACAGCAGGTCTCCATTGCCAAGGGCAACACCCATATAACTCACTGAACACAGAGAAGTTAAGATGGTGCCCACATGGAGCCCTTGCCCCTATTTTCTAGTCTCTTCAGTACACAAAGGTAACCTGCAGGCTACAGAAAGAGAAACACAGGCACCAACCTTTCTCAAGTGCATTGGTGTGGTGCTTTCAATGAAAATAGCCTCCATGGACAACTAGGGAATGACACTATTGGAGGTGTGGCCTTGTTGGAATAGGTGTTGTCTTAATGGAAGAAGTGTGTCATTGGGAGTTGGCTTTGAGGTTTTTGAAGCTCAAGCAAGGCCTAGTGGCTCACTGTTTCTTCCTGCTGCCTGCAGATCCAGATGTAGAACTTTCAGCTACCTCTCCAGCACTGTGTCTGCCTGCATGCCACCATGCTTCCTGCCATGGTGACAATGAACTAGACCTCTGAACTGTAAGTCAGCCCCAATCAAATGTTTTCTGTAGCCAAAAGTTTCTGGCCCACCTGGCTGGAAGTCTAGACCTGCAGTCCTGTAGCCACTTAGCCTCAAATAATGACACAAAGGCTTATATTAATTACAAACTATTTGTCTTATGGCTTGGACTCATTGCTAGCTAGCTCTTGCATCTTAACTCAGCCCACTTCTATTAATCTATGTATTGCCATGTGGCTTTGTAGCATTACCTGAGTTTCTTTACATATTGCTTCCTTGGGAGACAATTTGCAACATCTCTCCATGACTCTGCCCTCCTTTCCCTTTATGCTTGAATTTTCTGCTTGCCATAAACCAAAAAATCCTCTTTATTAACCAATAGTATTGCAGAATACAGAAAGACATCAGTTTTCCTTTATGGAATTGCCATGATCGTGCTGTCTCTTCACAGCAATAAAACCCTAACTAAGACGGTTGGTAACACGGAGAACATCATCACCAATGTCAGCAAAGGTAGATAATCTGCCTTTCTAATTTTAAGATTCCCTGAGTACTGATAACTCAACTTCAGTAACCCGTAATAGAGTCCCTAGGTTCTACAATAGTAAAGAGCAGGGAGATAGCTCCAAAAGTTGACCCACAAGTTTACTTCAGGCTCTGAATGGTCAAACTCCAGTGTTTTCCTCAGCTGATGATATCTAGTCGTGGCAACCAAAGCTGGAATTATTCCCTGCGCTGCCTGAGTAGAGCCTTCTGCCGCCCTGTTCTTTAACTTGTTGGTATCTGGTCCCCCACAACCCATAGCTATCTCCTAAGGCTCGCTCTCTTCTCCTGGCTGTGACAGGCTGCATTTGTGGTTTGTTCCGTTTTGTTGTTTGTTTGCTTTTTCCTGTTTTCAGTTAAGTCGTAAGCAATAGACTATTTTTTGTTATGACATAAACCACTCTCTTTAGAGTCTAATGGGTGGCCAAATGGGAGCTGCGTGGGCTTCTTTCCAAAGCAGCACCCATCTTACTTTCTACAATTTTCAAGGGCGCTAACATCACTTTTGAGAATTGCCAAAGGTCTTCCTCTTTCTTTACTTGGAATACAGTCAATTTTATTCTGGGAATTAAAAATACATGATCTCATTAAAGGGGTAATTATTTTTCCCATCTTTAATTTGGCTCAAGGTGAATCAGCCTCCAGGAGGCACAGTCTTTTTCTCAGGTAATTGGTAAGCTCATCTGAATTAATTCATGTTTTGAGTCACTTGAAATGTTCGGTCACCACTCAGGACCACAAATGATTTAAGTTTCTTTTTTGTTATTGCTATATTCTCTATTATTTAAAACAATTTTTAAATTTAAGTATATTTTAATATTCTTTTCCTCCCCCCAAGTTTCTCCAGATCCTCTCCCCTTCCCTACCAACCTAACTTAAAGTTCTTTCCCAAAAACGAACAAAGCCCAAGTACAACAAAAATCCACACCAAACCAAGGAAACGAAATAAAACTGCATCCAGAAAGAAGACACAAAACTGTAACCAAAATTAAAGCGCGCGCACACACACACACACACACACACACACACACACACACACACACACACACACACACACACAGTAGAATCCAGTTAAGTGTTGGTCAACTACTCCTGAACATGAGAGAGAGGCCTGTCCTGGTGTGGCTGACATACCCAGTATCACTTATTGGAGGAAACTGGATTTCCCTCTCCCAAGCGTGACAGTTCAGTTGTTAACTTTTACCCTATCGGCTAGGTTTTTATTTCTTAACTCATTTCTCTTTTCTTAAATACAATAAGATAAAAGAAAAACTATCACATCAAAGTTGGACAAGATAAATCAACATCAAAAAAGTACCCAAGAGAAGGCACAAAAAGCCGAGACACATTTGCCTGCTCAAGAGTCCCATGAAAAATAAATAAGTAAAAATTAAAAAAAAAAAACACTAAAGTTTTTTTAAACAAAATGAAGTAGCTTTACTTTAATAGATCTCAACAAAACCCAGATATTCTATGAGACTCTTATAACATTCTCCCCCATATCATTTCAGAGATGGGTTAAAATTGGACAAGAAATGCAACCTATTTTTATTGTAAATATTCAATTCCAAAGTTGTTTACCAGAATGGATTGGTATCTAAGCAGGAGTTGTGGTTACAGTTTCTAGGCAAAGGAGCTCATTTCAGAAGAAATAAGAAACCAGAGCTCCTGTCTTGAATCCTTGGCCATGGACCATGGGATATTCCTGAAGCTGTTGCTGATGGGGTCTCTGCACTAAGGTGCCTATCCAGGATCCGTCTTGTGTTCTCAGTACATTCCTTCTTAAACTCACTCTTCCCCTAAACTATATATCTATCTTATATCTCCCTCAGAAGTGAAAAGCAGGTTTTAACAAGAGTTCTATCCTGCATATCTCATTTCACCAAGCTCCAGTACACTGGTAATATTTCTTTTTTATTCTTTTCTTTTCATTAAAAAAAAAATAAAAAAAAATTACTCCTGAGAATTTTAATGTTAAGAAAAGTTTAAGAATAAATCTGCTTGGCTACTTTGAAGAAGATCAGCTTCATTGAATTTAAGACATTAACTGTCAGAGTTGGGTGATAACCTATTTATGACCCATCAAGATAGAAAATGATGGTCCATCATCTCATCTCATCTTGGGGCATCATTGCCTATTTCTAGGTTGAATGGATCATCACCCGTGTTAAATGACCATCATAGAAAGCATTCCCAATCCATCACCTCCAAAATTTTGTTCTGTCACTGGCAAAATTTTCCCTGACTCTTCTCGGATTTTCTTTTCCAAACTGCAAGCTTTCTTATAAATGTTAATATTCTCATCATTTTAGTATTAATAAAGATGTTCAATCCCTTTTCTCAAATTCACTGAGCAATTCTCTTCCCCAGCAGAGAAGGAAATGCTAACCACATAGGTCCAGTGAAAGGGAGCTAGGATATCTCATGGTTGAGATTCTTCAGAGGCCTTTCATTGAGAGCTTATTGGGCAAGGCTTCAAGGTCTTGGAACGAACTTCACTTTGAGTTGAAAAAGATGGCTGTGATGCATGGTAGCAAAAGGGGGGGGGGGGGACCGAGCTTGGTGTAATGGAAATAAAACATCAATGAGAAACTTGCCAGGATTTTGGAGAGGAGTCTGAGTTACAGAGATAGTTTTATTAAACCAGTAAATGAAAGTGATAATCCAAACTCATACTAGAATAGTCATAAATCAATACCAAAACATGAAATTGACAGTACATGATATCAGATGATCAAAAGAAAGAAAAGTAAAATGCACGTTTAAAAAACAAAGTGTTTTGCACTCACAGAGAGAAAAAGAATTTTCTTCATAGGCTCTGTGTCATGTTCCACATGGATTCCATTGCCATGTCTTGTGAGATCACTCCCTACATAAGTTCAAATCCCCACTCATGTTTTCCCTGTGATTTTCCCTTTCAGTGTGTCCCCACAGCACTCTCTACATAGCAGCAAGGGTGGTATATTTAAAATATATCATCACTTAAAAGTCAGCAGTAAAGCATGGAATCCTTTGAAGTCTTATTTATCATACTCTACTTCTTTAGACGTCATATAGTAACTAGCAGCCACTTGACGTTCATGCTTCATGGAGCTGAATCAGCCCCTTTCCTTAAAGACTTCATTCTCGTTTCTGTCACAGGATAAACGTGGTTTTCTCTCCTTGCCGTACATCCTATTGCCTATGTAATTCTTTCTCCCTTCTTCTAATATTCAGTTACACTCTATGATATTTAGGAACTCAAGCTTGATTCTCAAGCTGCATAGTGTTGTATGACGTTTTATTCGTGTTCAGACAAAGAAAGCTTGCCTGGAAGTTACAGGGCACAGCTATCCACTTGTTAAGCTTAGAGGCCAAGCAGTGGTGCCTCACATCTTTAATCCCAGAACTTGGGAGGAGGAAATAGGAAGATCAGGTGTTCAAGACCACCCTGAGCTACACAAGATTGAATCAGTCTAAAAGAGAAGGGGGGTTGGAGGATCACACCTTTAATCTTAGCATCTGGAGGCTCCCCTGCTTTTGATCCCAGCATTTTGGAGGGGGAAACAGACAGGATCTCAGATCCACTCAGTCTGAGGATTCATTGAGACTGGATTCCTAATTCGGTCTGTGATTTTGTAGTAAGACATGCCTGTGGCTGCTTGTCTGCTTCTCTGACCTTTCAGCTTTCCCCTCAGTATCTGACTCCAGGTTGTTAATGTTAAGACTAATTAGCATAGGATTAACTAAATGTGTTAATACACATGGTCTATCCATTTAAACTTGGTGTATTCATTCATCTTCTAGTTGCTGTGATAAAATATGTTGATAAAAGCAACTTAGGGAGTTTCTTTTAACTGGCAGATCAAGCTGAAAGTCCATTGTCATGGGGTAGTCACAATATCAGGAACCTGTCTCATCTGTTCATCCACAGTCAATAAACAGGTAACAATGAATGCAGGTCAGTACCTGACTCACTTTCCCCATTCTATGTAGTTCAAGATCCCTAACTAGGGAATAGTCCCATCCACAGTCTAGACAGGTCTTCCCTCAGCATGTAACAAAGATAACTCCCACAGGCATGCCCAGCTCTCTGACTGAACAACAGCACTAACCCTCATATTTGGGCAAGTTGAACCATCTCAGTTTTTTCATTAACAGTCACGTTGGTGGACAAATGTCAGTGATGAAGTAACTGATTCATGGCATTGATACAATGAGCTATGAATATTAACTGAGCTCTCCTAGGAAGCATGGCTGTACAGACAGCTCAGTTCTGACTTTTAGTACCTGAAACTAGGAGAATATAAAGTTAGCATTTGAGGCAATTTATTACTAAATTCCAAGAAAGCTAATGATCAGCCCAATGTGGGAGATTGTGTTGTTCCATTGTAAATAATTTTCCCACCCACTGGTTTAATAAAAAGCGCTGATTGGCCAAAGGCAGACAAGTGTAGTTGGGGCTACCAGACTAAGAAAACTCTGAGAACAGGAAGCACAGAGCAGAATGCCAGAGAGAAACTGGAAGAAGCAGAGGCCAACTATGCTGCTCTAAGAAAAGGTACCAAGCCACATGGCTGAACAGGATGAGTCATGGGTTAGATGAAGGGTAGAGAGCTAGAAAGTTATATGCCTGGACCTTAGGCCGATCAGCCTAAAACTATTGAAAGTATCTGTGTGTCTCTGCCTGTCTGCAGGTCTGTGGGTATGAGGGCCCAAACCTTGAGGCTATAGGCCTAAAAGTCTGGGCCAGAAACTTCTTACTACAGCCCAAGACACAATATAAGTAATTTCTCATACATGTTGCCACACCTAAATTAATGCTTCAGTCAAAGAAGTTATCAGGCATTTGTGATAAGAGAAAATAAGATATAAAGCATTGAAATAAGTTTTGAGACTAGTTTATTCTTTTTACTACATTTTTCCTATCATATTCTCAATTTGTAGATATTCTGATTTTTCTAGACTAAGCTAACTTATTTCAAAATCACCTAGAAAATCTTGGCACTCTGTTTTGCATATTTTCTCTAAGTTTTTCATTTTATACATGTTCTACTTGAATTCTTTGTATTTGAAAAAAAAGTGGGTTTGTGAATTGTAGGGGATTGTGTTGTTTCATGGTAAATAATTATCCCACCCACTGGTTTAATAAAAAGCGCTGATTGGCCAAAGGCAGGCAGGAAGTGTGGGCAGGGCTACCAGACTAAGAAAAACTCTGAGAACAGGAAGCACAGAGAGATCGCCAGAGAGAAGCCGGAAGAAGCAGAGGACAACTATGCTGCTCTGAGAAAAGGTACCCAGCCGCATGGCTGAACAAGAGACATGGTTAGATGAAGGGTAGAGAGCTAGCAAGTTATATGCCTGGGCCTGAGGCTAATCAGCCTAAAACTATCGTATGCATCTGTGTGTCTCTGCAGGTCTGTGGATCTGCCGGCCTCTGTGGGACTGTGAGACTGTGAGACGCGGAACTGCAGGTCTGTGGGTCCTAAACCTTGAGGTTAGGTCCAAAAGTCAAGGCCAGAAACCTCCTACTACAGTGAATGAAAACCCTGTTTATCTTATTTTAACATGTTTGTCTTGGTAAGTACATGGAATTATAAACATTTTATTTAAATTTCCTTTCTTGCATTTAAGAACTGCTTTAATATTTGTATTTAAAATTTTACAAACTTTTTTCACAGTCTTGATTTTTAATCTTACCTATTAACGAGCTGTTTTATACCACTGAGCAGTGGTTATCAACTTGTGGAGGGCAAATAACCCTCTCACAGGGGTTGCCTATCAGATATTTACATTACAATCCACAAAGTAACAAAATTACAGTCATGAAGTATCATTGAAAATAATTTTATGGTTGGGAATCACCACAACCATAATGACAAAGTATATTGAAGGGTCATAGCATAGGAGGAGGATTGAGAACCACCACCACTCAGGCAAATATGCCTACGGTAGGGTTATGCTGAGGAGCTCAGTTAAATAAAAAACTTCCAGCTGTTTACTGCACTAAACTACAGATAAATACAGAAATGGGTTTCTAAAGCCCATTGAGTTTTATTTTCCACTCTATTCCAAAAAATGGAGCAACAGTTTGGAAACGGTTCTCTGAACTGGCAGTTGGCTGCTACATAATGATCATTGCTCCTCATTTGAAATTGCTTGTCTTTGCCTTGTGTGGTGTACTGTTGATAGGAGCAGTCTTGGTCTTGTCCTTATGATGGCTGTAGCAATGGCTGAGATGTGCTACTGTTTGTTTGTGGTAAACAAATTTAAGCATATGCTTAGAGCCTGACGAGATTCCCAGCTTCCTTATTACTGTTTATCCCCGCATAAAATCAAAAGGTCCTGATAGAAAATCTATATCCCAGATTAGAAAAAGAAAAATGATAAATTGTCCTAACATTATCAATTCCTACTAGTGCAGATGACCAAAAGTATATGTCCACTGTCGTGAGATAAGCTTTCCATCCCTGAAGTAGGCTCTCTGTGTGATACTAAGGACCAGACTTGAGGGATGGTACTTCCATTCCCAAAGAGAGAACTGTTAGTGTCTACAGTCAAGTTGGAGTGACACATTAACACAATGTGACAAAATGTTGCTTTCTTTTTCTTACTAAATCTTTTCTGCAAGGTCAGAATGAAATTTTATACAGTTGAGGGGGAAAAAATCCTTCAAGGGCATGCTTTTAAAAAAATCCCAAAGAAGGGAAACGCACACACCACCATTAAAACCAAAAATAATAGGAATTAACAGTCACTGGCATTAACATCTCTTAACATCAATGGACTCAATTCACCTATAAAAAAAGATACAAGCTAACAAAATGGATATGAAAGCAGGATCCTGCCTCAAAGTAAAGGGTTGGGAAAAGACTTTCCAGTCAAATGAAGAAGCAAGCTGGTGTAGCTTTCCTAATATCTAACAAGATAGACTTCAAACTAAAATTAATCAAAAGAGATGGAGAAGGTCGTTTTGAATTCATGGAAGGAAAAAAAATCCATCAAAATGAAGCCTCAATTCTGAACACCTATATCCTAATACAAGGGCACCCACATTTGTAAAAGAAATATTACTAAAGCTTAAACCACACACATTAATAGTGGGGGACTTCAACACCCCATTACCAATGGACAGGTATGACAGAAACTTAACAGAGAAACAAGGGAAGCCAGCAGATGTTATGGCTCAAATGTATTTTATAAACATCTACAGAACATTTCACCCACACACAAAAGAATATAGCTTCTTCTCAACACCTCATGGAACCTTCTCTAAATTTGACCACATGCTTGGTCATAAAGCAAATCTCAAAAAATATAGAATAACCCTTTGTATCCTATTAGATCACCATAGATTAGTTAAAGTTCAACAACACAAATTACAGAAAGCCTACAAACTTGTGCAAACTGAACATCTCTCAACTTAATCACCACTGGATCATGGAAGAAATAAATACAATTAAAACTTCCTAGAATTCAGTGAAAATAAATGTATAACATACCTGAACTTACAAGACACCATGAAAGCAGTGCTAAGCAGAAAGTTCACAGCACTGAGTGTCTGCATGAAGCATTTGGATGAATCCCTCATGACCATCCTAATTGTCATCATAGAACCTTCATCCAGCAGCTAATGGAAGCAGATGCAGAGATCCACAGATAGGTACTGGGCTGAGCTTCCATTCTAGTCAAGGAGAAGAAGAAATTATAGGAGGAAAGGAGTCAAGATCATGATGAGAAAATCCACAGAGACAGCTGACCTGAGCTATTGGGAGCTCACTGACTCTGGACTGACAGCTGGGGAACCTGCATGGGACTGAACGAGGTCCTCTAAATGTGGATGACAGTTGTGTGGCTTGGGCAGTTTGTGGGGCCTCTGGCTGTGGGACCATAATTTATGCCTGGTGTATGAGCTGGCTTTTTGGAGCTCATTCCTTATAGAGGAATCCCTTGTTCAGCCTTGATACAGTGGGGAAGGGCTTGATCCTGCCTCAAATTAATATAACAAAGTTTCTTGACTCCCTATGAGAGGTTTTACTCTCTGAGGAGTGAATGGGGTTGGAGCTGAGGGTTAAGAGGAAGGGAAGGAGAGGGAACCATGGTTGATATGTAAAATTTTTAAAAAATAAAAATTAGAATAAATCCCGCACTACTGACTTAACAGCACATTTGAGAGCTCTAGAACAAAAAGAAGCAAATTTGCCCAGGAGGAGTAGAAATAATCAGACTCTGGGCTGAAATCAATAAATTAGAAACAAAGAGAGTACAAACAACCAATGAAGAGACGGGCAGTGGTGGCACATGCCTTTAATCCCATTACTCAGGAGGCAGAGACAAGTGGATCTCTGAGAGTTCCAGTTCAGCCTAGTCTACAGACTGAGATGCAGGATAGCCAGGACTGTTTCACAAAGAAACCTTATCTCACAAAGTCAAGATGGATGGATGGATGGATGGATGGATGGATGGATGGATGGATGGATGGATGGATGGGGTTAGATGGATAGGGTTAGATGGATGGGGTTAGATGGATGGGGTTAGATGGATGGGGTTAGATGGATGGGGTTAGATGGATGGGGTTAGATGGATAGGGATAGATGGATAGGGATAGATGGATAGGGGTAGATAGACAGACAGATAGATAGACCAAAACTGGTATGAATAGGAGGCAAGAGATGAAGTCAGTTTGGGCTATACTGCTTTCTGGCTCTGGGGCAGACCTGAGGAGAGGGGTAGTGGCTGAGATTCAGCAGCTGAGTAATAGACCCCTTTTGTTGACTCCTTGCTATGGTAAAGGTATGAACCTAGACTCACATCCTTGCAGACAGAAATTTTTTTTTCTTAAAAGATATATTTGAGGAAAAGAGCAAAGTTTCTCTTTTTTTTCTGCCAGACAACATCAATGTCTGATAAAAGAAGCATCTTTCTATTCCATCCAGCTGAATCTATCTACATTTCATTAGATTTGATTTTTCAGATCTCTTCATGGAACCCACTTTTCTTTATAAATAGAGTACTTTAAGAACCACAGTAGGATCCAGGAAAAAAAAAAAAAACCTAGCTATTTGTAAATCAATACAGTGCTAGCTCCAAGGCTAAACCTAAACCCAGTGCTTAGATTGCCTGGCTCCCACAAGCCTCTTTTCCTGCTTCACATTATAGAGTTGGTTTTGTTCTCTTCACACCCTTGTATGTTAAGGACCATGTGTATGGTTATACCATTGTCATGACCTTCATTCATATGTAAGTTTACCTGTTTTTCATATTCTATGAACATCACACACTTATAGAATACAAAATTACTGTGTACGTGCACTATTTTATTGCTGTCATATTAAGTCTCAGTTTTGCTCATAATCTATCATAACTGTAAACAAATAATAACAATAGAAGGCAAGGAATATGAGTCAGGTGTAAATCGTGCACTGTCATAGTGCATGACAGAAGGCGACTGATCAGTGTCAGGACACCTTTGCAGTGGCTCGAATAATGAAGAGATTACAGTTTCTGATACAGCAGGTCACACTCCAAAAGACGTGAAACACTGTGGACAAGGCGGGGAAAAGAAGGAAGTACATACAGTACATTTGCACCGAGTGTGGCAGGTCCAGCTTTATCCTCAGGATGACGGAAGGCTCAGTGTAGTCTAGAATGTTGTTTCTGATATTTGTTCACTACAAGAAATTATGTGAGTGTCCAGTTTTTCAAGGCTCATTTTTTCTAATCTTCTAGTAACACTTGTCTCATAAACTCATTCATGGTGTTAAGAAAAACAGTACCTGATGGGTGCTTAGAAAGGTGCTTTTCTTAGTCCACACACTGTATTTTTATGGCCTGTTAAGAGCCTGACTAGGAAAGAGACAGTAAAAAAAAATGAAAGGCAGAAACAGAACACAAATTTTGTAGAACGTGCTATGCACTTTGGATTGTATTTGTATTTGCAAGCGTGTAATGGAGACAAAATTTCAAAGCAAGATGCTTAAATTGCCACATATTCAAGAGAAAAAAAATGCTTTTACCTCTTCCTAACTCTGTGTGGTCTCTGTTGTTTAAAAGCCCCTTTGAGAGATAATGAGGACAGGCACTGTCAAAACACATGGTATATGTATGAGTTCTCAAAAACTAAAACCAAAAAACCCAAGAGGTTGGAGAGACAGATCCGTTTAAGAGCACTTGGCTGCTCGTCCAGAGGACACTAGTTTGTTCCTAGTGTCCACGTGCTCATGGTGCTCATGACCATCTGTAACTCCAGTTCTAGAGGATCTGGTACCCTCTACTGACCTCCAAGAGAAACAATGCAGGTGGTACATGCTGTGCCCGCATCAAGAGACTCCCAAGACCACCAGGGAGCTGGACTCCATGCAAGCACATGAGGGTTCATTTTTATGGACAAGTTCAAACGATCCCAGGTCAAAACCCTTCGTTCACCGCAGTGGAGGGTTGCCAGCCTGAGCCCAGAGGTGAGGGGGTTCTTTCAGAAAAGCCTACGTAAACAGGGTGCTGCACATCTTGGCATTTTAGGATTGGGTAAAGGGGTATGGAATACAGTAGCTATTGGCTGAACTTTCCAACGTGACTAACTTTTGAATCTATTAGCTGTCAGGTTCACTCCCAGACCTGGGCCCCACCCTCAACAAAACTTTATAAGAATAAATAGATGCCTTCACCGTGCACAGACATATACCAGGCATACACCCACTATCACCCCAAGAACCTCTACAGCACAACACCTCCTAAGACACAGAGGGAGAGGACCAGGAAGTCTCCTGTGAGACTGTATCTCCTAGAGATGCCAGAGAAGATACATCCATAAATTCTCAACAACATAGCTACCTAAATGGTACCTGAACGATGACCTCACCAATAGGCAAGACAACATGGAAGAGGGAATACTCATGGGGCACCAACCCTCGACAAGGAAGTACAGTCAAGTAAGGAATGCTGAGATCAGGAAAGAGACATGCCAGTGGTTATACAATTCCAAACGGTCAGCTCTCAAACCGTATGCACACAAGTAACAATGTATGGACTAAGCATGCTGGTCTCATGTTTCAGAAAACTTTATATATAAATATATATCAGAAATTAAAGAAATAAAGGCTATAACTTTGAGAAGGAACAAGAGGGGCAGTGACTCAAACCCACATGAGTGAGTCTGATAGCAAGGTGTCAAGAAGTGAACCGGAGATAAGAACGTAAAAACAGAAAGCTGGATCAGAATGTCTACATGAACTCATGACTCGTGCTGGCGAGTTTATTAAGACGTACAGCATCCTATGTACTATTGTCAGGGGGAAGGGGCCAAGAGCAACAGAAAGCTAAATCAAACAACTCTGGCAAAGGGAACACAAGATGCCTCAGACACACTGCCTTAGGATGGCAACCATAACCCTTGTGGAAAGTCAGGTTCCTAGGAACTGAAACCTTAATAGTCCCAGACTGGACCTTATGGAGTCTGCCTCTGGGCAAGGACACAAAACTAGTGTTCCCTTTGCCCTATCATCAGTCTCTGAGAAAGCCTTGCTTTGGTCTGCTTCCCACCAGGACACATGGGAGACCTCGGAAGGAGAAAAGAGAAAGGAGGCAATTTGTGATTATATTTTATTTTAAAAATAAAACAAGTAATAAAAATGAAAATAAAAAATAAATGATTTTAACAAAAAAACAAAATTAAGAATTTCTGAAACAAGCCAACATTTTTTTAAAAAACATTCTGAGCTGGGTGGTGATGGCACACAGGTCTATAATCCCATCACTCGAGAAGCAGAACCGGGTGGATCTCTGTGAGTTCAAGACCAGCCTGGGCTACACAGAAAAATCCTGTCTGTAGCTAAAAGTTTCTCAGTCCCACCTAGCCTCTCAGTCTAGAAGCACTGACTCTTTAGTCCCAGACAGCCCAAGGTCATGGGCAAAGCAAATACCCACTATACCTGTCTCACTGGGGGGGGGGGGGATCATTCTGTAGTTATTTCTTTGTATGTTGGAAAAAAACCTTGAATTTCCTTAGTGAATACAAATGAGATGAATACTTTAACTAAAAACGAGATAAAAGGAGGTATAGAAATGTTTGTAAGAGCTTATGGCATTCCCTGAACAGAGGTGTGGATATAGCTACTCCCAGATACTATGTCATCAAATGTAACCCCTGTGCCAAGGGTGATATACCTCTACAGCTGTCAGTTAGGAAGGCTTCTAAAGCCCCCAAAACAATGCAGGCAACTGCCTCTTTTGTTGGTTGTCCACCAGAAGTAGATGGCAAGAACTTTTGCCTAAAATACAGTAAGTCTGGTAACAGGATGACTTAGTTTATTTTCAGTTGCTGTTTAAAATATGGATAAAATCAATTAAAGGACGAAAGGATTATTTAATTTCATAGTTCAAAACACAGTCCAAGATGTTGGAAAGAGACAAGGCAACAGGAGATTGTTGTAGATGGCTATACCATGCCTTCAGTCATAGAGAGCAGCAGATAGATACATGCATGCTATACTAGGTTCTCCTCTGTTTTATGACATCCAGGATCTCCTGCCCAGAGAGTATCACCACCTACAATTAAGATGGCCATTCCTATATCAATTAATGTAATCAAGATAATGTCCATGAATGTGCCCAGAGGTTCAGGATAATTCTAGATTTTTGTCAACTTGACAATTAACAATAACCATCTTATCATACATAGGGAAATCAAGATGGAACTGACCTGGAATCTTCCTCCCTGCTGCCTTCACACTACTAGAGTGTACTATGGCTTTTGAGGAAGACTTTTCACCAGCAGCCTTGCTCATCTATGAACCCTGCATGGTATACTACCATCCAGCCAGGGAAAATATGGCCAATCATGCAATAGTGACAAGTATGTTATGGAGATAACCAACTGTTTTCTGATTCCATCTGTGACACAATCTAAAGGGGGAGAATTCATTTCTGCTACTATAAAACCTGAAGGCAGAGTTTCTCTTAAAATACACCAATCGAAGGTTAATATTTATTAAAATATAAACCAACACTCACGATACAAGTAACAGCTTATATTGGCGCCTGATAGACTGGATTATCTGAGCAGTGGACGATGAATGCCAAACCGGTCTCTCCAGCAGTCAGGAACCAGGAAAATGGGCTTCCCAGGATCCCAGCAGCCCCTTATGAATGGGGTTGGCCACTCCCCCTTCAGGAGTCCGGGACCCTAGATATGCGACTTCAGACCTTATCAGCTGACACCTGAATCCCACCACAAAAACCCATGGCTTGAAGGTCATAGGCAGGTGTTGGGAAACTCTTGTTGTCTTGATAAATAGATACTAAGAGTCCATACGTGTTCCTTCTAAATAATTATGTTTATCCCTATAAAGTAGTGTTGTCAGCTTAGATCATAGAATAGTCCCTTCTCAGTGAACAGCAGAAACTCCAGAGATTCATAATTTTCAAGCTGATGAGAATAAATGACTGTTGAAAGTTAAGCTGTAAATAATAAACCTATGCCACCTCATCAAAAGCTCTGGGAACATTGTAGACGTAGAAGCATAGGAAACGTAAGAACCAGAGGAGGTGGGTGTGCTGTGTCTTCCAGCTATGCCGTAATGATCGCACTCTTCAAGTCACAGGAGCTGTGATGACCTGCACAAAATTGGGTCCTTCAGTACCCTGCCATGGAGAGGGAAGAGGCTCAGCAAGACCTACTCTTTCTAAGGAAGTTAGTAGTTTCTGGGGATAGGAATACACTTTATTCAGTAGTGTAGATATTGATATGCAGCTCATGCTCCTGTAACAACCTGAATGAAATTCATCATGCCATTAAGATGAGTAACTTGGAAAAATAAAAGAAAAAAAGTAGAAGAAGCCTAGATAGGAGAGGAAGTAGGGTATTAGGGAGGGGACAATATGATCAAAATACATTATATACATGTATGGAAGTTCCATAGTACAGTCTATTACATATAATTAATATATGCTATATAAACTTTTTAAATTATTTAAACATGAGGAAATTTATAATGATATTATCTAGAATATTTATGCCTAATATTTGTAGCTAAGTTGGCAAAATTAATTGAGCATACCTACTAGGAAATATCTTGATTATATTAATTTTCTTTTCCCAACTAGGAAAAAATAATGATATTCACTTATATGAGAAAGTCAGAAAAACAATAAGTTTAAAATAACACAGCCAGTGTACTTTTCAACATAATGCCTGAAGTACTTTTGAAAGCATCAGAGTAGGTAGATAAAAATATACATCAAGTGTTGAGTTTTATTTGATATGTATCTAGAAATATAGAATTAATTTTCCAACATTTAAGTATATTTAAGTCATGGAGATTTTGAGATTATTGTGATAAAAGTAGAATTAACTGAGTTCTTTTTAGAACATTAATTTCTTTGCATAAAAATTCCCCATACTACACCAAACAACACTTGAGGAAGATGGTGTACAATTTTCAGTTCATTCAGAGAACATATTTCTTTGAAAACTTAAGTAACTTGCTAAAATGTAAAAACAGAAATATCTTAAAGTCAGATTTCTATAGGAGACAAATCCTCCTAGATAATAGTAGATTACAGATATTATATTTCTTTCCCGATAAAACAAGTAATAAAATAAATTACAAATTTATTCAATTTCAATAATTGAGATGTAGGTTTAATTTCAGAATCCATTATACCAGAAATCCAGAAGGCAGACAAAGATCAAAGAAAGAATTAAAATAAGACATTTTAAGGGATGCTCTATAGAATTAGGACATGATTATCCTGCTTACATCTCATAGTCAATACTTAGAAATGTGGCATTTTTATCTTTCCTGGAAAGATTGCCCAGTTAGACAGCATGAATTCTATTACTGAGTAGAAAATGGAGAACACATCTGGAAACAGGACTGGCAGTTTCCACTACAACAGATTCACTAGAAAAAAAAATGACATAATTTCTGGAACTTTGAAGACATTACTTTGACTCCTGAAGAACCTCTACACTAAATGAGGTAAAGGAAAGAGAGCAAGAGACCTACTGAATAGGTCACAAACATGCATCACTGTTACCATCACACTAATTACCATCACATATCTAGGTATGCTAGTTACTTTTCTGTTGCTGTGATAAAAACAACATGACTCATGGAAGAAATGATTATCACTTCTAAAAGATGAGTCTATAATTGCGGGAGGGGGCGTGGCAGCAGTTAGGCTGAGCAGGAAGTCATCAGTTGGAATCTTTAGCTGCAAACAGGAAGCAGAGACAGTGAATCAGAAGTTGGAGGGAGCTATACAATGTCTAAAAGTTCTATAGCCTCCCCCAAACAGCAAGACCAACTAGGGACACAGTATTCTCACATATGAGACCATGGAGTTCATATTTCATTCAAATCACCATATTCTATTCACTGGTTCCCGTAGTCTCACGGCTATTTCAAGATCCAAAATGCATACCAATCTCAAAACTACTCAAAAAGCCTGTTCTATTTTGAGACTCAAAGCAATCTTTTAACTATGACCCATACATACATTGTAAAACAAAAAAGCAAATTATATACTTCCAATCTATAATGACACAGAATGTACATTACCATTCCCTAAGGATTCCTAGCACAGCAAACACCAAATGCTGTAGCTCCATGTACAATGTCTGTGACGTTAACCAGTTAAGGAAACAGAGAGTGCATCTTCAGCCACAAACACAAAGCAAACAGCAGAGTGAAAGTCCAAGCCCATCCCTAGTGATAGAATTCATTCAGCCAGGCTACACCTCCTAAACATTCCATAACTTTCCCCAAAAATGCCACCAACTGGGAAGGAAGTGTTCAAACACCTGAACCTATGGGGACATTTTTCGGTCAAACCATCACACTAGGAAATTCAGGTGAAGCACGGGGAAACTGAGCGGAGTGTGTTAGCAGAGTGAAATAATTCAGTGGAACTCCAATGCTAGGGTTACACCAACAAGTATCTAAGCAAAATGAAAATGTGGTTATTCCCTTAGTAAAAGTTTGTCTACATTGGAACATTTTACTTTGTAGTTTCTACAACAGTGACCTTGCCTTGATGGGGAGGCAAGATGACTAGGATTCTTACTGTTGGTATGAACTACATTCTTCAGACTGAACGTTGTGATTGTGGGTTCTGGGCTGTTGGATTGAGACCTAAAATTACCTTGCACAACCATTGCTCCCCTTAAAAGTCATTTACCACTAACCACTACCTGTTTCTCAATTCTTTTGAATATCAGATAAGAATCTTTAAAAGTGTATTAACTTAAAAGAATGTCAAAAAAAGGATATCTGAAGCCTAAGGAAGAGATTTTCTCTTCACTGGCCGGCCTACCTGACTCGCCATCACCATGTTTAGTACATGCATCAATTTACATTTCCTTTTGTTCTCTGGTGTCACTTCTAACCTTAGTCCATTATTCCCTCAGGTCATTCAATTCCCAGACCTACTCGTCACTAAAGATTTTCTATGTCTTATCCATTCCACCTTTCCTTCTGCATTATTTCAGTCATAAAAAATATTTCTCCTGATTCTAAGTACCCCTTTATAGTTTAATTAGAAAGTAATCTAAGTTCTAGGTATGATTACAGAGTCATACTCATCTCCCCATCTTCTATAGGTGACCCTAAAAAGCATTGTGTCTTGAATTATACTGAGTCTCTTTGCTAACAAGAAGTCTAACTTTGAGGTCCAACTTTGAGTGAGGAAAACAGACAGGAAACCCTCTTGGGTTTCAGTGGTCTTTGTTTCTAGGTAGCCTACAAAACAGAGATGTCCGGAGGCTAGATTTAAGGAGCATTTGTAAATCTATTATCTGTTGTGCCTAATACTGGTTATCAACCTGACACACTTGAGAAAGGAGGATTTCAATTCAGAATTGAAGCTCCTTCCCCTCCTCCCCGTTAGACTGGTGTAGGTGCACCTCTGTGTGGCATGCTTTTTATCACTAACTGACAGAAGTGGCCCCCTGACCTGGAGCAATCGCTGTGGGTGGCGCCGTCTGTGAGTAGGTGGCCCCAGACTGTATGAGAAAGGTAGCTGAACCTGAGGCTAGTAGCAACCCAGTAAGCAGCGCTCCTCCGTGGTCTCTGATTCAATTTCCACCTCCAGGTTTCCGGCTTGAGGTCTCACCTGAGCTCCTCTCAATTGACAGATGAAACAAATTCTTCTCTCCCCATGTTGCTTTTGGTCACGATGTTTATCACAGCCACAAACTAGAACGCCATCCTAGGCTAATTTTTGTTTTAAAAGAGAACCAAGAATAATAACAAAACTGTCTACCACAGAGCCACAAATAAGTATGACTTACAATCTCGACATCTGTATTGGCGTGATTTACTTAATTGTTTTTGCTGTGTTCCAGAGTGTGAGTGAGTTTCCTTATCATTGTGAACGATGACAGAGAAACTTCAGTGAGCAAAGATTTTGTTTGACTCGTGATTTGAGGGTCTACTGATGTGAAAAAAAGAAAGGTACCGTGTCTACTTAGACCGCATTGTCTATTAGAAAGTAGAAACATTAGACCGTTCAGTAACTCTCCGTCTCGAATTTCATGGTTCATTATTGGTCTGTCCCTTCGTGGATCCGTCTTAGTATGTCGTACAGGTCTAGGAACTTACCCTTTCTTCAGTGGTTGTCAGAAAGCGAGACCCCAAGATCCCAGCAGCCCCTTACGAATGGGGTTGGCCACTCTGCTCTCAAGAGCTCAGGACCCTGGATAAGCGTCTTCGGACCTTATCAGCTGACACCTGAATCCCACCACATCCTCTCATACTGGTTCTGGATCATTTCTTCTATTTCTGTAGTACCACTTGTAACGCTTCTTTATCATCATTGATTTTTTTTAAGCTCCTCTTAGTCTATCTAGAGGTTTGTTTGTCGGTTTGATTATCTTAACTTTGTTAGGAGTTTTGAAATTATTTGTACTTTATTATTTGTTTACTTAAACTTTTTGATTTCTTTTTTTAAAGATGTATTTTTATTTCTGTATATGTCTGTGTGCCTGCACAAGTTCATGTTCTCTGTGTGCATGTAGATGCCATAGAGGCCAGAATAGAGTGTTATGTCTTGTAGTACATGATTTGTAAGTGGTTATGAGTTGTGCAGTGTGGGTCCTGGAAACGGCATCCAAGTCTTGTGCAAGAGCAGGTGTCCTGTTCATTTTATGTCAACTTGATATAAATTAGAATCATCTGGGAACCACAATTGTGAAAATGCTCCTATCAGATTGGCCTGTGGGCAAACCTGTGGTATTTTTTCTTGATTGATAACTGACAAGGGAGGGTCCATTTCACTGTGGGTGATGTCACTTCTGTGATGGTATATCCTGAGTGTTATAAGAAAGTGGGCTGAGCAAGCCATGAGGAGCAAGCTGGTAATTGTTGGTCCTTCATGGCCTCCGTTTCTGATCCTGCTTCCAGGTTCTTGTCCTGTTTGGGTTCCTACTCTGACTCCCCTTAGAGATGGATCATGATGCGGAACTGTAAGCTGAATGTGTCAAATAAAATAAAATAACGCTCAGTCTGCCCCGTGGGGAAATTTCCATAATCTTCACAGAATTCACTGAGCAGCCAATTAGTCTGATTTTGTATAACACAGTAATTAATCCAGGCAGCCTTTAAAAAATGGTTATGTAATATATTCATTCTTATAATTGTCTCTTGCAAGTTTTCTTCGAAAAAATTCAAATAAGACCTAGGAAAGAAAGAGGTAGAATCAAGTTTATGATTAGATTATTGCTGTTGATAAGCTTTATTAAAACATAGCCATACCATATTGTCTGTTGCTGCTGCTATGCTAAAATAGAGAGTAGAGTCATTGCCACAAAGACAGTTCAGTCCTCAAAGCCTGATATATATATTTTTTATCACTAGAAAAAGTGATGCTCTGATCTAGAGCAATACTCAATGGTTTCCACAACCCCAGTTAAGACAAAAATGTTAACCAAATGTGTTGATCTTAAGCAGCAGCAATCATATACATATTAAATTCCTTTCTGATATTGGAGTCATTAAGTATAAAGTAAAGTATAATATACATATATTGTGAATAATGATTTCACAATAAATTTGTAATAAAGTCAAAGGTACAAAATATCCATGCAATTAAAATATGAGAATGAATTATTGGGCACTTAATGGAAGCTATGCATACTTTTAAACTATTACCATTTATGTATAACACTGTCATTCTCACAATCCCCTGTAAACACCTCATTGAACTGTTATATGACTTACAAAAGCTATGTGTGAGCATGTGAAGTAAACTCTTCAGTTCTTTTTCCTAGATGAGATATCTTCCCATTTATGATGAAGTCTTTAAACTCACTAGTTCTTGACAAATCACACAAACTTTAAATGGTGTCAACACCTAGAATGTTCTTACAGTGTGATGCATTTTGTTAACTCAGAGCAATGGATAACTGAGTCATAGAGTCAGTTTGATGACCTACTTGCTGTTATCTGTACACTGTAATTCACTGGATGAAATTGAATTTTGCTGGCCTATTCTTCCAGCCTTGTTCACTTTATAGTGATTCTCTCCCAGGTAAGTAAATCTTACTTTAACAAAATGCTTTTTAACGTCCAATGCTTTGTGAGAAATTTCCTTTAAAAATGAGAGTTATGAAATTAAGACAAATGGTATACCACTGAATGTACTCATAGGCTCATGAAGGTGATGATGGATAACATATAAGAAAATAATTGTAGAAATATTTTGTAATTTTGAAGTTTCCCTGTGCAATAATAATATGATTGAGTTCATGACATCTTAGGACATTTCATCACGTGAAGTATATTGGTATGAACACTGAAAGTATTTATATTCCGAAGGAACAAAACCTTTGTAGTTAGAGAAATTTTAAATGGATAGTTACATTAACTTGATTTCTGTTTTTGCCAAATTATTTGGACACATGTAGTCCTTTCAATCAAACTCTGTCACAAAACGTAATGATGAAATTAATCAGCCAACTAAAAAGCCAAGAAGTATCTACAGAACAGTGGCATATAAATTTGGGTACCATAGTTATTTTAACTTCTAAGGAAATCATAATTAATTTGGGGAAACAATTGATGTGGGAATGTCTTTCTGTATGCTGTGAATAGCAATCTTTAAATAAAGGAGCTGTTTTGGCCCATGACAGGCACACTGCTAACTAGCTCTTTTATCTTAACTCAACCCATTTTCATTCATCTATTTTGCCACGTGGCCCGTGGCTCACCTATGTTCCTTACACATTGCTCCTTTGTGCTTCTGGCTCCTTCTGTCTGACTCCGCCCTACTCCTCCTACCTGCTCTGATGCCTCCTCCTACTTTTCCTATGGTGCCTGTCATGGGCCAAAACAGCTCCTTTATTTAAAGATTGCTATTCCCAGCATACAGAAAGGCATTCCCACATCAAACAATAGTAATAAAAGTGAACAAAGGTGAAACATTGAAGAACACAAAGTAAAGTAAGTTATATCTAACATATATTCTTAAATAAGCAACCCAAGCCTAATTCAACAATCAATACATATGAGGAACTAAATTAATTATTTGCAAATAAAGCATTTGATAAGGAAAATGTGATTTGTAGGCTCTACCTATATTAGTTACTTTTCTCATTGTTGTGGCAAAAATCCCTGGCTAAAGTAACCCAGGGGAAGGTTTGTGTTGGTTGACAGTTATAGAAGATACCGTCCACTGAAGTGTGGAAGGCATAACAGCAGGAACCTGAGGATGCTGGAAGCACTGCTCTTCAGTCAGGAAGTAGAGAGTGAACCAGAAATCTGAAAAAGGAAACATCAAAGCCCACCCCGGTTACCTATTTTCCTCAGCAAGGTTCCCTCTCCCAAATGTTCCACAGTCTTCCAAAACAGCACCACCACCTGGGGACCAAGCATCCAACTAATAAAGCTCAAGGGACATTTGATGCTCAAACCAAAACGTTGACTAAATTCAGAGAGTTGCAGATGTTTAACAGTATTTTTATTGATTCTTTGATAATTTCATACAATGTATCTTGAACATATTCACCCCAAAACTCCTCCTGAAACCGCCTTCAACACCCTCCCACCAGCTTTGAAGTTTTATCTTTTTATTTCCCCTATGAGTCCGGTTTGTCGCCAGCAAGTCTTAGGATTGAGTCCTACTCTGGCATGTGGTCGACTCCCTCGGGGTCACATTATTAAAGAAAACTGACTCCACTCTCCCAGTGACTATCAAATGTCGATAACTTCCCAGACAGTGGTGAGGTCTTGTTCCTCTCTTCCCCTCATTCTCCTGGAATTGTTTTCTGGCTGGAGCTTCCAGGGGTATTATGCATGCTGTCAGAATGGTTGTGAGTTCACACCTGCAATGACCCTGTTGTGTCTAGAAAACAGTTTCTTTAGAGTAAACCATCACCTCTGCTAAACCCATAGGTCATCACCTCTGGCTCTTAAAATTTTTTAGACCCCTCTTCTATGAGGATCATTGAGTCTTGAAGGAAGGGAGGTGATATATATGTCCCATTTTAGTCTGAGAACTCTACAATCTCTTATTCTCTGCCTCTTGGCTAGCTAAGAGTTGTAATTCTCTGTTGCTGTGACAAAAACATGACCAAGGCATTTCATATTATATAAAGAGTTTATTATTTGTACTTACACTTCCAGAGGGAGAAGAGTCTATTGTGACAGAGAACTGTGTCAATGGTCAGCAATTATGGCAATTAGAGCAGAAAGATGAGAGGCCACATCTTGAACTACAAGCACAAAATATAGAGGGCAGACTGAGACCGTGGGACCATTTTTATGTCCAACCCCATCACCAGTGATACACTTCCTCGGTCAAATCTGCTCCTCCTCAACCACCTCAGACAGTATCACCAAGGGCCAAATGTTCAGATGTCTAAAACTATGGCAGACGTTTCTCATTCAAACAACCACAAAAGTCTGTGTTAATTCCAATTTAATAAAAAGATTAGCTTCTCTGGTGAGATCTGAGAGATGCTCTGACCTATGAGTATAGCAGTAAGTCATTAGGATTCATTTTAATACTATGTCTATCAGAAAAATAGTATTGAGGTCTATAACCTACCTAGCCAAAACTTCCTCTCTTTATTAGTGCGAGATAAGGGTTATAATCTCATGAATCAGGTCATAGATCTAAAAAGACCACTGTTGGTTACTTCCACAACACCAATGCTACTATTGCACCAGTGGGCATATCTTGTTAGACCAGTCATTGTTTTAGCTTTCTGGTTCACAGATGGGTGAAACAGGATTGTTTTCCTCTTTCCAAAGAATGCATAGTGCCTTCCAACACCATGAAAAATAGCCAACAAGGATGGAACTTTCAGATAGATACCACCTTGAGTGTTCTATGCTCTGTGACTCAAGTATGTGGAATCTTCAGCAATAAGGTTTTACCACCAAGTTCTGAAGGGTAACCAAGAGTACTGAAAATCATTTAATACTGTGTCTATTTAGCAGAATGATAGTATTGAAGTCTACAACCTTAGGGCCTATTACTTATCTAGCCACAAATTCTTGGTCTCTTTAAACAGTGCCAAATATGCGTTTCAGTCCCATGAAGGAGGCCTTAGATCTAAGAAGAATTGGGAAGTCTTACAAGTTAAGAGGTTTAGTCAATTATCATCATGGCAGGCACATATGATGCTGGAGGATCTTAGAGGTCTATATCTGGATAGGCAGGAAGAGAGAGAAACTGAGTCTGGCTTGGGCATTTGCAACCTCAAAGTCCATGCTAGGTGACCACCTCCACCAACAAGGCCATACCTACTCCAACAAGATCACATCTCCTAATAGTGCAATTTCCTAAGAGCCTATGGGGACCATTTTCATTCAGACAACCACAGTGTTACATAGAGAAAACCAACCCGATTTGTATGGCCATCAATAAGGAAGTAGAGAAGTTTTCATACACACTCAAAAATACACAAGAAAATCAGTTTACTAAGTGAATATTAGTTGACATTTTGAAACTTCAGAGTTTAGCTAGACTTGAAAGGGATATTTTGCTTATAATGAGAATTATCACAACTAGGCACAGCTTTTAAATGTTATTAAATATGGGCCTGGATTTCTATAGTTTAATAATTGGTGAGCATGAGCTTGGCTTTCTCTGTGTGAATTATATTACAGTATTAACTATTAATTTTCTTAATAAACTCTGAGTATCCTCAAATTAGACCTGTGAAAATTGCATTCATTAAACATGACTAAAATAGACTTTTGTGGCCCTTCTTTCCATTTTTTATTTTATTTATTTTTGTTTTTGTTTTTACATCCTAACTAAAGTTTCCTCACCCTCTGGTCTTTCCAGTGCCTCTTCCCACCTCTCCACTCCTCCACACCACCCATTCCTCCTTCACTCTTTCTCTTCCAATAGAGGCGGGCATCCCATGGTTATCAGTCAGCCTTGGTGTATCAAGTTTCAATGAAACTAGGTGCCTCCTCTACCATTAAGGCTGGGAGAGGCAACCTACCAGGAGGAAAAGGTCCCAAAAGCAGGCAACAGAGTCAGAGACATCCCTTGTTCTCACTCATAGGGGTCTCACATGAAGACCAAGCTACACAACTGTAACATATACGCAGAGAGCCTGGGTCCGTGGCACCTAATCTCCCCAGCTGTCAGTTTAGTCTCTGTGAGCCCCTATGGGTCCAGGTTAGTTGCTTCTGTGGAGTTTCTTGACATGCCCTTGACACCACTGGGTTCTACTATACTTCCCATCTTCCACAGGATTCCCAGAGCTCTGTTTAATGTTTGGCTGTGGGTCTCTGCATCGGTTTCCATCCATTGCTGGGTGAAGCGTCACTAATAACAGTTGGACTAGGCAACCAGTCTGTGAGTGCAACAGAATCATTTCATTGGCTTTATTTCCATTTGTATTTGGGTCTATTCTATGTCTCTGTGGTATCCTGCCTCTTGGTCCTGGCCCTCAGTGGGGAACTCTGGTACGGATCTCCAGCTGTGCCAGTTGTTAGTGGATCAATCCCACAGTTTCTGTGCCATCTTTACCTCAGAACATATTGTGGGCAGGATAAATGGTAGGTTGAAGGGTATGTGGCTGGGTTAGTGTTCCAGCCCTCCACTGAAAGTCTTGCCTGATTACAGAGGATAGCCAGCTCAGGCTCTATATCCTCTATTGCTAGGAGTCTTACTAGGGTCACCCTAATCATTCCTGGGAGTTTCCATTGCCCTAGGTTTCTGGCTCATCCCAGAGATGCACCCAGATTCCAGTTGTCTCCCCCAGGACTCTATCCCTCCATCATCCCCCACCTGATCCCCCCTGTTCCCATTCCCGTACCCCTTTGTAGCTCCTCCCCATCCACTGGCAATGTCCATTCTATTTCCCCTTCACAGTGAAATTCATGCATCCCCTCCCCCATTTCACACTAGCTCTCCTTGTTACTTAGCTTCTCTTAGTCTGGTCTCCTTTACTTTATGGTTAATATTCACTTGTTAGTGTTAGTGAGTACACACCATGTCTGTCTTTCTGGGTCTGGATTACCCCACTCCAGATGATATTTTCTAGTTCCATTCATTTGGTGTCATTGTTTTTAACAGCTGGATAATACTCTATTGTGTAAATGTACTGCATTACCTTATCCATTCTTCAGTTGAGGGACATCTATGTTGTCTCGAATTTCTGGCTATTACAAATAAAGCTGCTATGAATATAGTGTGTAAGTATCCTTGTGGTGGACTGTGTAGGGGTATTGTGTTGTTTCATGGAAAATAACTGTCCCACCCACTGGTTTAATAAAAAGTGCTGATTGGCTAAAGGCAGGCAGGAAGTGTGGGTGGAGCTACCATACTAAAAACTCTGAGAATAGACTGCCAGGCAGAATTCCAGAGAGAGGCCATGAAGAAGCAGAGGAGAACTATGCTGCCCTAAGAAAAGGTACTGAACCGCATGGCTGAACAGGATGAGTCATGGGTTAGATGAAAGGTAGAGAGCTAGTAAGTAATATGCCTGGGCCTGAGGCCGATCAGCCAAAAACTATTGAAAGTGTCTGTGTGTCTCTGTGGGTCTGCGGGCCTAAACTTTGAGGTTAGGCCCAAAAGTCCAGCCCAGAAACCTCATACTACAGGACTGTCCTTTGGGTATATGCCCAGGAGTAGCATCGCTGGGTCTTAAGTTAGATCGATGCTCAATTTTCTGAGAAATCACCATATTGATTTCCAAAGTGGCTGTGCAAATTTGCACTCCCACCAACAGTGGAGGAGTGTTCCCCTTGCTCCACACCCCCTCCAGCATAGGCTGTCACTTGTGATTTTGATCTTAGCCATTCTGACAGGTGTAAGATGGAATTTCAGTGTTGTTTTAATTTACATTTCCCCAGTGGATATGATGTTGACCATTTCTTTAAGTATTTCTCAGCCATTTGAGATTCCTCTGTTAAGAATTCAGCTTAGTTCTATACTCGATTTTTTAATTGAATTATTTAGTTTGTTTATATCTCATTTCTAGATTTCTTGATATATTTTAGCTGTTAGCCCCTCATCACATGTGGAATTGGTTTTAAAAAAAAAAACTTTTAATAGGAGTTTCTGACCGGTCTGGCTCATGGTCCAGACCCACAGGCCCACAGACCCACAGTCCCACAGACATACACAGAAGCTTATACTACTTACATGCTTTCAGCTTATGGCTCAGGCTTATTGCTAGCTAGCTCCCACATCTTAGCCCATTTTTATTAATTTATTTTGCCATGTGGCCTGTGGCTTACCTATTTCTTTACATCTTGCTTCTTGAGCAGCTGGATTGTGTCTCTCTTGACTCCGTTCTCCTTCCCCTTTATCTATGTTCAGCTTTCCTGCCTGCTTCTAACATGCCTTGCCATGGGTCGAAACAGTTTCTTTATTAACCAATGATATTCACAGCATACAGAAAGACATCCCACATCACTTCCCCTTTTCTGTCTAATCAAATTTTAACCTAGCAAAATTACATATAACAAAACAGATATCAAGCAAGAATTACAGTTACAATAGCTAGTCTGTTTGTATTTAACAAAATTAAAGAAAATATTCCATCATCTACCTATCTCGTATCTAATGTACCTTTATAATAACTAAGGAAATTATACCTATAACTATCTAATCTCCAACTACATCAAAGACCACAGAAGGATATATTAGCCTAGTAAACAGGAAATGCAAGCAACTTCCACTATCTAGAAATGATAGAGATGACATCTGGCTGCCTGGACAGTTACACAAAGCTCCTTTGTAAAATGATGGGGCATCCATCTTAAGCCTACAGGCCTAGAGTCTCTGGCATACCTTTCAGTGAAGTAGGAAATCTGAAAGACTATTCTGCCCATTCTCACATAGGTCATCAGTCGCTTCTCCTTGGGTCCTGAAGAATTTCTGACAGTTTTCTCTGCAAAGCGGGAACCTGAAGGACCATCTTGGCTTATTCTGCCAAAGTTTAGAGGTCACCTTCCTATGGAATCTGCATGTCCAGTTTATACAACATACTGTGAAGCAGTTGAGGCAAGGCAATTTCTTGCCCATTGGCTAACCTTTGCTACAAAGAAAGTAAATTCCATATGGAGTTTCTTCGATGCCCAGCATTCTCTTAAAGTAGATTCATGCTGCCAGGAGCAGACCTGTCTTATCATCCAGAAAAGTCTAATTTCTTAAAATATTGTAAAAGCCATATTTTGTATGTCTTTGAAGTATTTGAATATTAACTATCTAATTGAAATATATCTTTGTATATCTAAAAAGAACCTAACTAACATGACTATAAGTTTGGTTATCATAAATGACTAGATGACTATTAAACTGCATTTTTAATTATACATTACAATTTTAAATGAGTTACATAAACGTATATCTTAAATAAGAATAGAAATATACAAATAGTATAACAAAATAGACCTTAAATTTGTATCAATAAACTAAAACCCATACCAATGTAAAATATTTTGAGAGTAACTGCCATTTTTGTATTAAAGTAGATTCAATAATCTATCTTTTTAAATCATTTCTATATCATATCCTTTTCTCCTAGAAAGAGATTGACTATGATCATTAATCATTTATAATAAAAACAAACATTTATAAACATTATTTTGGGAATTTGGGCATAACTTCCCATTAATACTTCCTGCTGACTGAGGGGTGCTAGCAATCTTATGGGGATCCTGAGGCTGGATCATCTTAGTTGGCAGCCTTGAAGTTGATGTGATCTTATCTTCCCATCAGAGATTTTTCAGAGGGCCTTCCTTTATCAAACTATATTAGCCTGTAAGCAATCCAGATGTTCTCATCTTCTGTGTAAATAAAATCATAACCTCTATTCCAAAGCAACATATCAATAGACCCAAATTTCAAAGTCAAGATACCTTTAAAATATATATGTTTGTTTTACTTAGTGTCCTTTACAATTAAATGTCTTTTTTCAGTTAACTCATTAACAGTTAAAAAATTAAAAGAAAACACAATAATAGACATAATCCAGATGCTTGGTATATTTTCCACCTTTACATGACATATATAGATACATATATATGTGTACATATATAATTACTTTATTTCTTTTTTGAAGATTTTCTCTAACCTCTTTCTTTTATCTCCCAGCCTATGAATTCTTTTCCACATACACTGTAACCCATTTAGAGGTTTTCTCCAAATGAACATATTTTATTGTGTATCCTTAATCATTTTCTAACCAGAAGAACTTTAAAATGCTAAACTGTAAAGCACTGCTTTGACTGTTGACTCTGTTCCCCTTGGCTTTTTAACATGGTACCAGAAACATGCTTACCTTCCCAATACTGAGAAGCAGGATTGGATATCATGGACCTATGTCTTTAAGTCAACGGCTATGTTTCAAAATCCAAAATCAGTAGCTGAGAAAAATCTCTTTGTACCACAGAAATCAGCCACACCACTTAGCTCAGCTCAGCTCATGGCAACCAGTGGTTGACAATATCTCACAGACAGCTGTCAAGAAACAAGTAAGTCTCTGAGACTGATAACAGGAAGCCCAGTGTGGCTTACTTTATGTGCATTTAGAATCTTTTTAAATCTTTCTCAGGTTTATCTTAATCAATGCCTCACACTGGAATGCCATTTGTAATAATAAGTTTTTGACCCAGCCTAGCCCCACAGTCTGGACCCACCCGCCGCTGCTTAGCCCCCCAAAATAACTCAGATGCTTATATTAATTACATGTTTCAGCCTATGACTCAGGCTTATTGCTAGCTACTTCTCACATCTTAACCCATTTCTATTAATCTATTTTTTCACATGGCTCATGGCTTACCTATTTCTTTACATGTTGCTTCTCTGGCAGCTGGATTGTGTCTCCCTTGACTCTGCCCTCTTTCCCCTTTTTCTACACTCAGATGTCCTGCCTGCTTCTAAGATGCCTTGCCATAGGTAAAAGCATATTCTTTATTAACAAGTGGTATTCACAGCATACAGAAAGACGTCCCACATCAAATCTTTTTCCATTTTGTAGGCTGCCATTTTGTCCTATTGACATCGTCCTTTGCCTTACAGAAGCTTTTCAGTTTCATGAGGTCCCATTTGTTATTTAAGGTCCCACCTTAGTGCCTGCACTATTGGTGTTCTGTTCAGGAAGTGGTCTCCTGTATCAATGCATTCAAGGTCATTCCCCACTTTCTCTTCTATCATGTTCAGTATATTGGGGTTTATGCTGAGGTTTTTGACCCACTGATAGATATGAATCTATTTACATTCTTCTACATGCATCTTTTCTGATCACTAAAAAAGATTAGTTTAATTTCTGAATTTTTGGCAATTCCATCCTTCTACATAGAAGCCCAAGGAAGGATTCATAGACATGATTACTCTGTATTCACACAATAACTGACTGTGTTTCTTGAATCAAATGAAATGTTTGTTTACTGTTTTATACCATTAAAATGTCATTTTCTTCATATATTCTCTTTAATATTTTTAAATTAAAAGTATTACATTAGATCACCTCTAAATGGCACATTCTGCTTCTCCTAGTAACAACAAATGAGATCCTTAACTGTCTGATCTATGGGTATAGAAATGTAAAAACGTAATCTCAGGTTCATCTGGGTGTGGCTCACTGCACAGGTGAAACAGACCATCAGAGGCAAGTGAACGGAGGTCTGGGAAGAGATGCCTTGGTGATACCTGGAGCTCTGACAGATACAGCAGCAAAGATTCCTTACTGAGATGCATCTCCAGGGACATGTATTTGTGGGAGGGTCTAGGTGGAGTGAAGGGTAGGTACACTCTTGCTGAAAACAGGGCTGCCACGAGTAACAAGTTAGGACTAAATCTGCTCCGTTTAATAAAAGAAATGCCACTTAGCATAGTACAGAATCCTTAATAACTCAATAAACCTCAAGTCATTATTGATCCCAGAAAATTAAAGTTACCATCTGTTGTTTACCTCACTGTCTCACTAACTCCTGCCATTAAGTACACAATCATCTGTATTCTCTCTCTCTCTCTCTCTCTCTCTCTCTCTCTCTCTCTCTCTCTCTCTCTCTCTCTCCTCCCTCCCTCCCTCCCTCCCTCCCTCCCTCCCTCCCTCCCTCCCTCCCTCCCTCCCTCCCTTTCTCCCTCCATCTGTTTCTCTTTTCCTCCCTCAATTCCCCCCACTCTCTCACAAACACAAACATACACAGGAATAATTTCTTCCACTATGGCATATTTTACAAGTGACTTCTCTTCGGGGCAAACACTTCCACTTCTATTCTTAAATTGGCCCCTTGTCTATTTTTTTGGTACATTCTTCCAACACTAATTTTCACTTTCCTGTAGTTGTTGTTATTATTTTTAAATGGTTTCAAGCCTGAATATTAATTATAAAGATTATAGTGTTCCTCTAGACCCTATCTTTTATGGCTGTATTTTCTGAAAGATACACTAACAGTTTCAACCACAGAAGCCTCATCTATTGTTCCATTTCCCCCCTCTTAGCCCTGAGGTCCAGTGCTCTGAAGAAACTACCCCTTCAAAGCCTTCCCTTTTCTACTTAATGAGGTGAACAAGGAGCTCTGTTGAGTCATTTGGAATGCTGATGTTCCTAGCTTTCAAGGCTATCCCATCCTTAGATTCTCTTAAATTCCACAGCTTACCATTTCCTTCCACCTTCATTATCATCAGAGTTCAATGTTGGTATCATTTACTACATCTCATGATGGACTACATCTTCTTCCATGCCCTTTTCTTATAAATTTTACTTTTTTAGAAACTACTTTTTGAGTTATTTTTTTCATAAGCAACAACAACTTAAGTGGGCATTCAAAGTAAGTCGCTGAAATCAGGAACGGGACAGAGTGGTCCACTCTCCTCATTCCTACACAATACAGTACTTGAAGTCTTAGCTAGAACAACGAGACAACCAAGGGAGACCAAGGAAATACAAAAAGAGGAAGTGAAGGTATCTTTACTTGCAGATGATATAAAATATATATATATAAGTGACCCTAAAATTTTTGCCAGAAAACTCATATAGCAGATAAACACTTACAAAAAAGTAGCAGGACACAAAATTAACTCACAGAAAATCAGTAGCCGTACTACATACAAATGACAAATGGGGCTAAGATAAAAATCAAGGGAACAGCACCTTTCACGATAGCCTCAAATAATATTAAAATACCTTGGTGTCTCTAACCAAGCAAGTGAAAGACATGTATAATAAAAACTTGAGGTCCTTGAAGAAAGAAACTGAAGTAGAAAACAGAAGATAGAAGGAGCCCCCATGCTCATGGATCTGTAGGACTAACGTAGTAAAAATGGACATCCTGCCTTAAGGAATCCACAGATTCAATGCAATCGGCATCAAAATTCCTACACAATTGTTCACAGATGGTGAAAGGACAATGCAAAACACACACAGTAAAAATCAGGCTAACTAAAAGAATCCTAAATGATAAAAGTATTTAGTAGTAGTAGTAAAGTCTGTGGGAGGTACCACTATTCTCAATTTCAAGTTCTACTGCAGAGCTATAGTGATACAAGCAGCATGATATTGGTGCAAAACAGATATATTCATCAATAGAACTGAATTGAAGACCCAGACATAAATCCACTCACATTTGGACACCTGATCTTTGTAAAGAAGCCAGAAATACACACTGTGGGGGTAAAGCCATCTTCAGCAAATGGTGCTGGTCGGACTGGATGTCTGCATGTAGAAAAATACAAATGGCTCCATAATCACCACTTTGCACAAAATTCTAGTACAAGTAGATCAAAGACCTGATCATAAAACCAGATGCACTGAACCTAATAGAAGAAAAAGTGGAGAATAGCCTTGAATTCACTGTCAGGGGAAAAGACTTTCTGAACAGAACACAGCACGCGCACAAAAATCAACAATTAATAAACGGGACTTTATGAGACTGAAGCTTCTGTATGATAAAGGGCACATTCATTCAAACAAAGCAGCAGCCTATGGAATGAAAAAATATTTTTACCAACTGTATATCTGATAGAGAGCTAACCTCTAAAATATATAAAGAACAAAAAAACTAGATATCAAGAAACAAAGAGCCTAATTTAAAATGGGATACAAATCTAAACAGAATTCTCAATAAAGGAAACTCAAATGGCTGAGAAGCATTTAAAGAAATTTTCAAAATCCTTAGTGATCAGGGAAGCAAAAATCAAAACTACTTTGACATCTCATTTTATACTTATCAAAATGACTAAGATCAATAAAACAAGAGACAACCCAAACATCTGCCCTGGCCCTCTGGCCAAAGCATGCACCCCAACTGTGAGCAAAATTATGAACAAATATATGATGTCCTGAGGCCATGTTGATGTCCAGGGGCTGTGCTGCTGCTGGGATAAACAGATTTGAGGGGTCTTTGCTGCCACCAAAGGTCTCGATATCTGGGCCCAGGCTGCTACCCAAAGGCCATACTTGGGTCTATGGTCCTACTGCAGCCAGGGTCTGTGTTGATGTCCCAGGTCCATGTTACCACCAAAGTTCATAGTCTGAGCTGCCATCCAAAGTCATGCAGATGTCCAAGCACTTTGTTGAGTTGGCCCTGCCCCTCACTGGCAGTGCACTCGGGAGAGCTGACCCCATTGTCCCTCACTGACATCCAGCACCAGCAGTGGTGTGGATGTAGGAGAGCTGGCCCTGCTTCTTTTGGGCCCTAAGAGAGCTGGCCCCTAATTGTACAGATAAATGGCTGGAAATGAAAAAGGTAATACCAAGTAAAATAGCTCAGGCCCCGAAAGCCAAAGCTGAATGGTTTCTCTCATGGGATTTCTACCTTCAGATCTTTTTTTGTGTGTTTAACTCAGATCACAAGTGAAATCCATTTCAACATGGGAGGGGTAGGGTTTTTGCTTGGTCTGTGTGCACAGATGTGTATATGCCTATGCACATATGCATGGAAGCCAGAGAAGGCCATCATATATCTCTTTCATCACTCTCTCCCTGCACCTTTAGCTCTCTTTTGGCTGACATCCAAGGAGCCCCAGAAATCTTCATATGTGCGCTCCACATAGCATTTGGGTTACAGGCTCACATGATACCAACTTGTTATATTTTAAACACTGTGTTTATTTCTATTTTTATTTTGTAATGCTGGGGATTAAGTCTAGTGTCTTCCCCTCCCCGTTTTCTTATTTAAAATTTTTTAACATACACTGTCCCCTTCCCTCCACTCTTCCCAGTCCTCCCAGATTCTCCCCACTCCAATCCTTCATCCATTCCTCAGAGAGAGTAAGAAGTCCCATAGTGAGTCGATGCCTTCAGCTCCCCCCCCCCATCAAAGCTGAGTAAGGTCTTCCTCTGTAGTTAATGGGCTTCAAAAAGCCAGTTCATACACTAGGAATAAATTCTGGTCCCACTGCCAAAGGACCCACAAACTGCTTGACTCTCATTCATATTCGGAGGGCTTAGTTCAGTCCCATGTAGGTTCCCAGCTGTCATTTCAGAGTCAGTGAGCTCCTAATAGCTCAGATCAGATTTCTCTATGGATCTCCTCTTCATGACCTTGGCCCCTTTTCTCATGTAATTTCTCCCCCCTCTCTTCAGCTGTACTTGGAGCTTGTCCCCATGCTTAGTTGTGGATCTCTGCATCAGCTTCCAGTAGTTTCAGGATGAGGGTTCTATAATGACCATTAGGGTGGTCGTTCATTTGATTATAGGGGAAGTCCATTTTAGGCACCCTCTCCACTATTGCTTGGAGTCTTAACTGGGGCCATCTTCTTTGGCTCTTGGGCATTTCCCTAGCCCCAGGTTTCTCTCTAAGTCCACGATGGCTCCCTCTATCAAAATACCTATTTTATTGTTCTCCCTTTCTATCCCTCCCCTGACTCAGTCACCCTATTCCCTCACGTTCTTTTCCCACCTCCCCTTTCCCCTTCTCCCCTATGGTCCCAATTTACTCGAGTAAATCTAATATCTTATATATACATGACTTTGAGGTATTCTCTTTTTTGAAATGCTCAGGTCTTCTATTCACATTGTCACTGGTTTGCCCATTACTTAAAATTTCTAGAAATGTTGCATATAATCTGGTTATCAATTTTTATCAGATTATAAATGTACATAATTATATTAGTACATATAATTATTATCAGTTTCTATATGTTATATATTGTTATATAATGTATTTATAATTATATAATATGTTAATATATAGTATTATAATTATGCAATACAATATAAATGTTGCATGATATATAGTCATATATAATTACTTGGCATATATCAGATAGTTAATCAGTAGTAGGACAGGCCCATCGGGCCAAGAAAATTGCCTCAAACTAGTTGCTAAGGCATATGCAATAATGTACTTCCTTATGAGTCAAACTGGAGTCTGTCTGAGGACTTAGCAGTAGCTGCTGTCCAATGTTCCTGATTGCTTGGAATCTGCTTAGCAACAGGCACTGCCCAGAGTTCCTGATTGTTGGGAATCTGCCTAGCAACAGATGCTGTCAGATATCTTGATTGTGTCCAAACAATGAGGAACATCCATGCAATACTACCAGATCATGACACAGCCTGAGTGCTAGAAAATGCTTCCATCAGATTGCTTGTAGGCAGACTGGCGGGGCATTTTCTTGATAAATGATTGATGTGGGAGGCCCAACACATTTTGGCCAGTGCCATCCTTGGTCAAGTGGTCAAGGCTCTCCCCAACTGTTGAATAAATGACTTAGTCCTTTTTCAACTGATACCAGGGTCTGTGTTGTTGACTCCTCACCTTCTCGCCCCCTCCCCTAAAGAAACTGTTAGAACCCAGCAACATTCATCCAATTCTGTGACCATACAAAATCTCTTAATAATGTTGTTAAATATATGAAAGCTTACAAACTAAATATTGCCCAGTTTTCCAGTCTTTGATTTTTATAGACAACGTGTTATTGACTTTTGAACAGTTTTCTTTCTTGTCTTGTTCTGATTCTTAAATGTGAAATATTCTAAAAATTTCACCATTAGTTAATATTTGCGATGGGATTTTTATATTGATTACCACATCACTCTTGTATTCTTAACTTGCTGAATATTTTTAGAACAAGTGAATGTTGGATATTTCAAATATTTTCTATGACTATTAAAAATGGTTTGTTTTTCTTACCTAAAAATTATAGTAATTTTTAAATAAAACTAACCCTTTCCATGAGCCTGGATGTTATCTTACTTTGTTTTCAGTTGCTTTGATAATCACCATGAACAAAGGTAACTTGGAGAGGAAAGGGTTTATTTTAGTTCACAGTTGTAGTCCATCATGAAAGGAAATTAAGGCAGAGACTCAAAACAAGAGCTTAGAGGCAGGAATTGAAGCAGAGGCCATGTAAGAATATTGCTTATTGGCTTTCTCATCCTTGCTTATTCTTCTTTATACAACACAGAACCACTTGACCAAGGATGGCAGTGGCCAAAATGTGTTGGGCCTCCATATCAATCATTCATCAAAAAAATGCCCCACCAGTCTGCCTACAAGCAATCTCATGGAAACATTTTCTCTGTTGTGTAGTGGATTTATGATATTACATTGTAAATAATTGTCCCACCTATGAGTTTAATAAAAAGCGCTGATTGGACAAAAGCAGACAGGAAGTGTGGGCAGGGCTACCAAACTAAAAAAACTCTGGGAACAAGAAGAACAGAGCAGAAATGCCACAGAGCCTCCAGAGTTGCTAGATAAGCCAGAAGATACATAAGACAACTATGCTGCTCTGAGAAAAGGTACTGAGCCCCATGGCTGAACAGGATAAGACTCATGGGTTAGTTTAAGGGTAAAGAGTTAGCAAGATGTATGCCTGGGCCTTAGACTGATCAGCCTAAATTTAATGTAAACATCTGTGTATCTCTGCAGGTCTGTAGGTCTGCGAGTCTAAATCTTAAGACTAGGCCCAAAAGTCCGGGCCAGAAACCTCTTACTACACTGTTGCTGTTCCCTTTTTCCAAATGATATCAAGTTGACAAAAAACTAACCAGCACAGGTGTCAAGAAGTTTATATATTAGTGTATGTAATTAGCATGCATTATCTGAGATAGATTGTAGACCCTGAATTTTGAACTTCTCCTTTTGAGTGTTAAGTACTATAAATTTCATTCTACAGACTCTTTTCTGTGTAGTAGTCAGGTTTCTACCAGGAAAGAAAAAAAATCAGCCTAGTAATTTGCATATAAATTTACTATTAAATTATTAATTATAACAAAAAATTGCATGCCAAGTTATAAAGAGAATGCTAATGAACATAGAATAGAATGCACAGGGATCAAATATCACTTTCTAGAGCTGGGGAAAAGCACTCATGGGGAAATCTGTGAGTACTATCCCTCCTATGCAATATGATTCAAGAGAGGATGCACAGCTCATTGGGGAGTCACAGACTGAGGAGTTAGATTGGTAGAATTACTCGAAAGCTACCATTTAAGATGCCAGGGAAAGAAGATGCCCATAACAAATATATGGGCTATCTGTAGTATAGATATACTTGGAAAAAAAAAACAGTCCAGAGTGCTTGGGAAGGTATTGCTGAGGGAGCACCACAAGAGGACACTGATTATGAGAGTCACTGTTTAGAGCTCTGTATAGGGGTATTGTGTTGTTTCATGATAAATAATTGTCCCACCCACTGGTTTAATAAAAAGTGCTGATTGGCCAAAGGCAGGCAAGAAGTGTGGGTGGGGCTACCAGACTAAAAACTCTGAGAACAGGAAGCACATGGCAGAATGCCAGAGAAAAGCTAGAAGAAGCAGAGGACAACCATGCTGCTATGACAAAAGGTACCGAGCCCCATGGCTGAACAAGATGAGTCATGGGTTAGATTAAGGGCAAAGAGGTAGCAAGTGATAATGCCTGGGCCTTAGGCCAAACAGCCTAAAATAATTGTAAGCATCTGTGTATCTCTGTGGGACTGTGGGTCTGTGGGTCTGCAGGTCTGTGGGTCCTAAATCCTGAGGTTAGGCCCGAAAAGTCGGACCAGAAACCTCCAACTATAAATGGCAGCCCAACGTGGGTCAAATATACCCACAGAAAGCCACAGAAAGCTTTAAAAATTGTCTAGAGTCCAAAGCAGCCTTTGAATTGTGTCTCCCGTGTGAGCCGTGGTACAGAGACACTCTAGTGAAGCACGTGGGCTTGAACTACAATGGCGCGCTTTTAGAGTGCAGCTTAAGGTATAAATGGCTGATTCCTGAAGTCTCACAGGACCCTCAATATAAGGAAAAGGTTATAAATGATTTGTTTAAGGTTTATGTTCATAAGGAGAAAAAAAGAACAGAATCAAAGATGGCTTCTTATTGTCGATGTTTTATTGGATCAGCTCTGTTTGCCGGAGGCAAGCAGAGGCTTGGCTTTTTGAAGAGAAGCTTCCTGATTCAGCCTTAGAGGCAAAACACTTGTGAGTTTTTTAAGAGGCCCTGCTGCCTAATACTTAAATGGAGTTAATGAGCAGCAGGTGGCAAAGCTTTAGTTGGTGATTATATGGACCCTAAAATTCCCAGAGTACCTGGGTTAAAAAGATAAATTCTATGAAATTAGACTAGGAGCTGGGTGGAGCCCATCCACCCATCCTACAAACCTTGAATCCTGGCAGATTAAAGGTGTGGTCAGAAACTGAAAGAAATAGAAGAATCTGGGTGGAGTCAATCATCCAAGCAAAGGTGTGGTCAGAGACAGAAAAAGTTAAGAAATAAATATACAATAAAGACAGTTTTTTAAAAAAAAGTCTAAGTGGTTTAGAGTGTGTTGAAAATACATATATATAGGCATAAAGAAAGAAAAAAGAGGTAGAGAAAGCCCTTAAAGAAGAAATAGAATAAAGAAAGAAAGAAAAAGAGAGAGAGAGAGAGAGAGAAGGAAGGAAGGAAGGAAGGAAGGGAAGGAAGGAAGGGAACAAGAAAGAAAGAGAGAAAGAAAGAAAGAAAGAAAGAAAGAAAGAAAGAAAGAAAGAAAGAAAGAAAGAAAGAAAGAAAGAAAGAAAGAAAGGAAGGAAGGAAGGAAGGAAGGGAAGGAAGGAAGGGAACAAGAAAGAAAGAAAGAAAGAAAGAAAGAAAGAAAGGAAGGAAGGAAGGAAGAAAGGAAGAAAGAAAGAAAGAAAGAAACCCACGTAAAGATGGAAAATACAAAGAATGTCTGGATACTGTATATTATTGTCTTTAAGCTTCTTGACTGAAAATGACTTAGTAAAAGCTGCTAAAAAACAGTTAATTATAAATGATGTTGTATTAATTCAAACTATATATTTTGTAAATGAGTTTAAAATTAAAATGCAAAGATACACTACTTTGGAGAAGAGGTTTTCCTTTTATTTTCACAGAAAATGAGAAACTGTGGATTTATTCTTGGATAAAGAACATAAAGTTTGATAGAGAAAGACCCCCTGAAAAATCTCCATTGGAAATGGATGGACCAGATGATTCAGCATTTCAGAGCACCTCTGCTGAAGTTTCCTGAGCTCTGTATCCAGAACAATTTCAAGGAGCCTGGCTGAGTTGACCCAGCCTTACAGATTACTCTACTAAGGAGTTGTGTATAATCCTACACTTTTCTTTGGATTCCCTTGGGATTGCCAGCATCCCCATTCAGCAGGAAGTAGCCTAGAGAACAACGCCCATATTCCCAAAACATGGATTATGGATGTTTGTGTTTATTTATAGATAAGGGGAGAAAGAATATTATATTTTGGAGTTCTTTTGTTTTAAAAGGAGAAAAGGGGATATGTAGGGGTATTGTGTTGTTTCATGGTAAATAATTGTCCCACCCACTGGTTTAATAAAAAGCGCTGATTGGCCAAAGGCAGGCAGGAAGTGTGGGTGGGGCTACCAGACTAAGAAAACTCTTGAGAACAGGAAGCACATGGCAGAATGCCAGAGAGAAGCTGGAAGAAGCCGAGGACAACTATACTGCTATGAGAAAAGGTACCGAGCCCCATGGCTGAACAAGATGAGTCATGGGTTAGATTAAGGGCAAAGAGGTAGCAAGTGATAATGCCTGGGCCTTAGGCCAAATAGCCTAAAATAATTGTAAGCATCTGTGTATCTCTGTGGGACTGTGGGTCTGTGGGTCTGCAGGTCTGTGGGTCCTAAATCCTGAGGTTAGGCCCGAAAAGTCGGGCCAGAAACCTACTACTACAGCTGTGGGGATATTTTCAAATATAATAAAGACAGTTGGAGATATCGGAGGACAGATCCACCTCCTCCTGTCTTTTTTTTTTTTTTTCAGACCTAGTTTTCTGTGTAACAGTCCTGGCTGTTCTGGAACTTGCTTTGAAGAACAGGCTGGCTTTGAACTCACAGAGATTCTCTTGCCTCTGCTTCCCAAGTGCTGGGACTAACAGTGTGAGCCATGGCTTCTTCTGCCTTCTCTGTTTTTCTATGCCTGCCTTAAATACTTTCTTCACTCAGTTAAGGTGTGGCACCACCACTGCCTACCTGGGAGTCTGGAACTCCTTCTGTAAACTAAGATGACCTCAAACTCAGATGGATTAAGGGTATAGGTCACCACTCCCGGGATACTCCCTGTGCTAGGATTGAAGGTCTGAGTTACCACTGTCTAATCCTCCTAGACTGACTGTGGGTGGATCCCTCTGACTGTTTTTATTATATTTGAAAATATTCCCACACAGAGCTAGTTGCCATCCATCTTAGGGAAGGAAAAGGGGCAGTCAGGAAGAAGTCTGTGTTGGCTGCAGTGTCTCTCCAGATTCTGCTCTTGCCAGTCTGGTGCAGTTGACAGTCTTACCTCCAGCAAGTAAAGGAAGGATTATTTGGAAGGTACTAGTGACTATTGTGAACTTCATCTACAAGTTTTGATATGCTAGGTTTTCATTATTATAATTTATTTTATTAACATTATGTTTCTTGTCAATGATGGAATTTTAAAACTGTCTAAATTTCTAAATGTTAAGAATATTTATAGATACTGTCTCATGGTTCTTGCTTTAACCCCACTGTGTGCAAATATGTCCTCAATGATCTTAATCCTGTGTATGTGGAGAGTTGTTTTGTAGTCTTCAATATTGATTAGTTGAACATAGTTTTATGTCTATTTAAAGATATAGTCTATTGTTGTGTTGTAATGCCTTATAGATTTTATAGATTTGTTGCCAAATTTATAAATTGTATTTCTAGTTTTAAATATTCTGTGTGCATGTTTATTTTGCTTCAAGTGAACTTTTCTGTGGTAATAGTTTATCTTTTTATCATTTAAAAATTAAGTTAGAATACAAACCATTGTCTCATTGTGGCATGTTTGTACAAATATGTCATAATAGGTTGTTATTTGTCCCTATGGGACAACTGTCCAACCCTTTTCACTGTGTCTCACTATGTCAGACTCCCTCCTTCTTCCTCCAGCTAGTGCCCTCCTTTGCTTTCTATTATTTTTATTAGATTTTTTTAAGCATGCAAAGTAATATGTTTCAGTGTGGCATTCATATATATTCTTTGTTCTTATTCACACCTGTTCCCCAGATTCTCCCCAAATTCCTCTAATACTCCTGTAGTAGGATTATGTTACATTGTAAATAATTGTCCTGCCTAAGAGTTTAATAGAAAGCACTGATTGGCCAAAGACAGACAGGAAGTGTGGGCAGGGCTACCAAACTAAGAAAGCTCTAGGAACAGGAAGAACAGAGCAGAAATGCCACAAAGATACCAGACAAAGCCAGAAGATGCAGAGGACTACTATGCTGCTCTGAGAAAAGGTACTGAGCTGCATGGCTGAACAGGGTAAGAATCATGGGTTAGTTTAAGAGCAAAGAGTTAGCAAGTTATATGCCTGGGCCTTAGGTCAATCAGTCTACAATTAAAATAAGTGTCTGTTTGTTTCAGTGGGACTATGGAACTTTGGGTCTACAGGTCCAGGCCTAACTATTCCTACCTCCTTTAAGACCTCTTATTCCACTCTTGTGGTGTTCTTCCAAGTTTCATTTTTCATATCACTGCAAGGAAAACTCTGACAGAAATAGTAGAAGAAAGGATCACTTGTGACTGCTTTTCAAGAATACATTCTACTCACTAGGGCCATAAAATCCTGGTGGCAAGAGCTAGAGGCAGCTTGTCACGTTTCATCTTTCACGAGGGAGGGAGCAATGAGAAATTGACACAGGTAATCAGCTTTATATTCACCTCTTATTCAGTCCAGGACCTCAACCCATGACATGGAACCACCCCCACTTCAGTGGGTCTTCCCATCTCAGTTGACCAGATCTAGAAAGTTCCTTGCAAACATGACTGAAGCTTTGTGCCCTGGGTGATTCTAGATCGTATCAAATTGGCAATCAATATTAGGTTTCACAAGTCCACCTCTTATTAATGTAACACCCAAACATAGCACTTTTAAACCATAACTCTACACTTTGTGCCTATAGGCTCACAACCATCTCATAATAAAAAGTATAATGGGTCCAGGTTCAAAAGTCCTCATAGGGTCTAATTGTTTAAAAATCCAAAGTCCATCGCCTTGGTACTCCTTGCCCTCCCTGGGGAATGGATGGGGTGATAGAGTGGGGTAAAGGCTAAGGGAAGATGGGGAGGAAGGAGGGGATGGGGAGCAATGGAGGGTATGAGAAAAAAAACTTTTTAAATAAAAAAAATTACTAAAAAAATGTCCAAAGTCAAATCTCTTCTGAAAGTCAAGGCAAACAGTTAACCATGAGCTCCTATCAACAGCAATACAACAAGGAAGAATTGTCACAGCAAGGAAAGATCAGACCAAAGCAAATCTAAAATTCAGCAGGGAAAGTATTAAATCTTTTAGATCCATGTCAGACATCTGGAAGTCATGACGGGGAAAACCCTGGGTTCTACAGACCTTGTGTAACTCCGCCCCTATAGCTCTGCTGCTATGGCAACAGGCAGTCTTCCTCTTGGCTCTGGCTCCGTTCTGTGCCTGAAGCTTTCCTTTGAGGATGTCCCGTGCTCACAGCATCCTGCTCTCCATCGCTACTTAGGTTTCACCTTCCCAGCTTCATGCAATGGCCTCTTGGGGCCTCCTTGCAGGGACTCCTACTCCGGCTTAACCAGCTGATGAAATTAGAAACCGCTAAAATGGATTGACTCTTACATTTTTCTTACCTGCAAAAACAGCACCACATGGGAAATGCTGTCAAGATCTGCTCAGGTTGTGAAAGAGCCTGTCTCCCTTGAACCACAGTTAAGTAGGCTTTGTGTCTAAATCTGGGGAAACACTTTATGAGCACCTGTTTAAAATAATATATATATATGAATATTTTACATTTATGTTATACATGATGAGATATATTTACCACATTGTGATGTGTTATATATGTATGTGTGTGATCCATACGTGTAGAGGGGGGTGTGTATGTCTGTGTGTGTATGTCTGTGTGTATGTCTGTGTGTGTGTGTGTGTGTGTTCAAAGAGTCCAAAGAGCATCAGATTCCTTGGAGCTGGAGTTAAAGGCAGGTATGAGCTGCCAAACATAGGTACTAAGAATTTAGCTCCATACTTATTTGCAAGAGCAGCAAACATTCCTAACTGCCAAGCCATCTCTCCAGCCCCACAAATGCCAGTAGATCTTGCCCCTGCATCATACACTCTAATATATATTAGACCTTGATATGGCTTTGAATGTGTTATTTTAATATAAAAAAAATCTATAAACATACCAAAATCACAATAATCCCATTTAACGACTATCAATAAAAGAATAGTGAGGGTGATTAGTACTGTCAGTTCATTGTGTTGACTAGGAAGAACTCTGTCCTAAGTCTCCTCTATTCTTCCTTTCTTCTCGTGAAGGTCCATTTTTCCATTTTTTAATTTCTTTATATTTATGTGTATGCATGTTTGCCTGCATGTATGGATACATACCATGTGTGTGCCTAGTGCCTGCAGAGGTCAGAAAAGGGATCCCCTGGAACTGCAATTATGGATGAATGTGAGACACCATGTGGTCTGCTAAATTTTTTATTTAAATTTTCATTTTCAACATTTCATTTTTGTATTCATTTTTATTCCTGAAATTTTCATTCATATTGCTGACTCTCATCAAAATCGCTAATTTTCCAATCCATTTGATGACTATTTTCTCTATATTTTTGTTGACTTTCCTCACCAAATTCTGAATTGAATTCATATACTCATTTCTATTCTCTTTTATAGGGTTAATCATTTTTTACCGTTATCTTCTAAGGTCTTTATCTGTGCCGTGTCATCCATTTTATAACCTTGAATTAAGTTGCTGGGTATGGAGTTAGGGTCTCTTAGAAGAATCATGTTGTGTTGTTTTTCATGTTTCTTGTGTTTCTGTTCCTGACAAGCCACCTTTTTTAATACCTTGATCTCAACAGCACTCAGAAAGAAGAAAGAATCTTGTTTAAAATGACATTGTCAAATTGTATAAAATATAAAAACACATTAAGATTATTTAAATCTCACAAATTGCATCAGCAATACCAAAAGACCAGAAAATATCCAAGGTAAACTTGAATGTGCTGTGAAATTAATTTTTTATAAATATTAAAATAGTAAATAAATTAATAAAAAGGCAGAGAAATAAGAAAATAGGAGAGAAACTAAATAAAATAATTAAAATGAAAACAAGGATAGAAAACAATATTATGGAACAGAAGACAAAACATAACAGATTAGGAAAAATGAAAAAAAAAACTTTTAAAACATTTTTCAATAATAAGAAAGTTGAAAAACAAAATAATTGTAGGGGCTGAATAAAAGATAGAATATAAAATTTTTAAAGCAAAAGTAGAAGCTAAGAGCATAAAGCCAATAAAATAGAATAGAAAAAAGAAGAAAATGAAAACATTAGTTAAAAAGAATAGGAAAAATGAGAATGATGGGGATGAGCTGTGCTGTTGGATGTCCTGGGACCTCCTGCCCAATCATGTCTAGAGAAGGATCCCGAGCCAGGCACTCAGATCTTCCTTAATTAACCTATGTCTTCTGGGAGCATATCTATCTGTCTGCCCATGCTGGATAACTCTGACCAAAGTCTTTATGTTTTTTAATTAGCCTGCAAAGCAGTGGGTTTTCATAAGACTTATTTACACATCCTTAGTTTTGGTTAACCCACCCCTAATCTCGGATTTCCCCATCCCCTGTCCCACACCCACTTACACCTTTAACCCTGATTGCTCCCTTAATAGTGTTCATGTGACCTGTGTTCTACAATCCTTTGTCATATTTTTACTTTAGTTGCAAGATTATTGGTTTCCATACAGCTTTCCGCAGCCCTTTATTTCGGTTAAGCCCTCTTCATCTCCTTCTTTCCCCATTTTGAACCCCTCGATGTCAGAAACCTCCTGCCCTCAGGATTCCCTTTCTGTACTTTCATTTTATCTATATTTTACTGTCTCCCTTCCCTTAATAGGTCCAGTCCCAAAGGTCCATTTCTTATCACCTGGATTCCACAGATACTCTAGTTATAAACAAAACAAAAGATTCACCTGTATGAGAGAGCATGTTTATGAGGTGAACGTGATAACCACTATACTAGAGAAACTAGAAACTGGCTAAATCCACCAAAAGTAGACGACTGTCAGATGACATGGGCAGTTTGTGGAGCCTCTTGCAGTAGGATCAGACTATGTTCCTGGTGCATGAACTGACATCTTGGAGCCCATTCCCTACAGAGGAACACCTAACCCTGCCTTAATATTGGGATGAGGGTCTCAGACCTACCTCAACTGGATATGCCAGACCAAACTGACCCACCTCGGGACTTCTTGCCCTCCTTGGGGAATAGATGAGAAGATGGGGTGGAGGAAGTCTGAAGGAGGACTGGGAGGGACTGGGAGGAGGGAAGGGAGGAGGATCAGTGGTAGAAATGGAAATAAAACTTTTTAAATGAGAGAAAAAGAGACAGCATGCAGAGTTTGTCTTTCTGAGCTTGAGTGATCTCATTAAGAATAATTGTTTTTCTAGTTTTTTTTTCCATTTACTTGTAAAGGTTATGGTTTCGTTTATCTTTAGGTAACATTCCATTTGAATATGTACCACATTTTTCATATCCATTCATCTGGATTGATTCAATAAAAGCATATTGCTGAAGACACCAACCACTTTGGTTGCAGGACATTAAGAAATCAATCACAAACTGGCCTAGAAAGTCTTCTCCCACTGGATAGATTATAGAAGATGCTACTTTAGAAAAAGAAGAAGATGCTACTTAGGCTGTTAGGGGAGAAAAGACATCAGTGCTCTTACCTAGCACTGGGCCCTGAATGCTACAATGCAGACCCGGCGGGCAAGGTATACTTACTGGTACAATAGTGACTTGTTGGTTATGGGGTTAACCAACAGCTTTTTGATTGGATTGGAAGCATTCTCCACAACACAAATATAATGCCTGTTCAAAAACCCATGACTGGAGAGATCATACGCCCCTGCAGAGGGAGCTGATGGTGTTAGGTCTATATATGTTCCTGTGGTCAAAATATCTTTACTATGTATGTGTGCCGTTCTCAGCCTTGGTAATCTCTCTCTCTCTCTCTGTGTGTGTGTGTGTGTGTGTGTGTGTGTGTGTGTGTGTGTGTGTGTGTGTGTGTGTTAGACGATTGCTAATATTGATACACATAACTTATCCAAGTGCTGAAAATAAAGGACTGTTCTCACACAGATAAATCATTCAGAAAACATCAATAAAGACTGGTTAGATAGAATGTTAGAACCAGAAGGTAGGATGGAGAACTGTAAAATTCTGCCTTCCGCACATGACGGAGCTGAGGCACACATCAACCCACAGCAGCTCACTTGCCTACATAAGATCAAAGCAGATCAAAATTTTAACGTGAATCTGGGAATGACTCGCCAGTGTCCACACCTACTGCGGAGCCATTAGTAGATGATGGCTGCTGAGGAGATAATTATTTTTCTGTGGGGATGTAGCCACGGAGAGGTAGGCATGATAGCCTATCAGTGATGATTCCACCACATCCACTCATGATCAGCACAAGTTAGTCTTATTTGGCTACTAATAATGACATCCAAAAGGAAGAGGCCATGAAATTGGGAGAGAGGGAGCTGAGGGTGAGTACTCGGAAGAACTGGATAAGGTAGTGCTGGGTAGATAAGATCAAAATACATTGTATATATGTATGACATTTTCAAAAACTAAAAATATTATTTTAAAAATGAATATCATGAAGACAAAGGAAGATGAACTGGGTAAAGAAAACTAATTAACTGAATGCATGAGGACAAATAAAAACATAAGCACAGTAACATCTTTTAACTCAACAAAGTAAAAATATTGCTAAAATTACGGTAAAAGATGAGGAAGACCAAGGTGGGGAAAGACAGACAATGTGTGTGAAAGAGGGAGGTGGCACGAGAGGGGGGTGCTAGAACAGTTTCTTAATTCTCAAAAACTGGAGAGTAGCAGTTTTGTGCTAACTGGTGGAGATCAGTTTAATGTGGGACTCTTGTCTGCCTTATGTTTTATGCTGCTATTGAACATGTTTTGAAAAAGGATCTAATATCCACCGAAACTATGTTCATTTTATTATTCTTTGTGTGCAATGTGATTCTTCTGGCCCATATCTTTGTAGTTATGTGGGCAAACTCATTCTCTCACTCTCCTGAAGCTCCCCAGATATGACCCCTTGAGATGGTTAATATTCCACTTGTGGATTTAACACCAATGTACTGGGAAGGAGGAATTTTTTTGGTACACTTCAAATCCCATAACTATTACTTTGCTAGAGGAATGTATCCATGAATATCAAATATTGAAATGGAGTCTCAGAGTTTTCAGAATCTACACCAGTAAATAGGTGGCCCCGGATGCTTGTCCACCTGCTAACCTCAGGCTTGAGCTGCCAAACCTCAGAACTATTCCCAAGGGATGAGGTTGGCTCCTGGCCACTGGGGGTGAAGCTACCCTTTGCTGAGAGCATGACTACCTCAAACAAGTCTTCTGCCACCTGTTTTTTTGTCGGCACTAGACCCTCTACCTCTCCATAGCTGGCGCCAGGAGTGCTTCTCACTGTAGGACTGTGATTGATTAAATGCAGGTTCCCTCTCAGGAATGTTTCTCACTGTAGGACTGTGATTGATTAAATTCGGGTTCCAAAACTTGTGGTTATTCCCTGTTTTCATATCTTGGGGGTGTCTTATGATAGACTGTCTCTCAAGATGGCTCCCAGTCATAACCCTGTGAAGCAATCTAAGTCACATAGAATGACAAGATGGAGTTTTTTCTCCACCGCAGGCCCATTGTCTAGAAGAATCACTGTCTCTTTAAGGCCTGATTGTGAGGGCTGTGGCTTGTCACACAATCAGAGCTGCCACCTGCCCTTTTTTTTAAATGAGACTTCTAGTTTCCTTCCCTTTGCTCAGGAGCCATGCGGCTGGAGTTGTGTTGAACTTAATTTCCTTTCTGTCTGTTGCCTGCCTTACACTCAGCATTTTTGTGTGTTTTATTTTTACCTTGACAAGTTTCTGAAGCTCTTGCCCTTTCATACTTTACAGAACCATTTGTTCTTTCTTGTTTCATATAAAATTATTTTTAGATTTACTTAATTATACATGTATGAGTGTTTTGACTGTTTGCATGTATATGTACATCTGGAACCCACAAAAGAGGGGGGTCAAATCCCATGGAACTGGACTTGTATATGGCTGTGAACTACTATGTAGGTGCTGGGAACTGAACCTGTATCCTCTACAAGAGTGACAGGCTCACAAATGGGGGCCATCAAGACTGACTATTTTCCAAATTCTCAGTTCTGAAGTGGCATCATTCTGCTGCATGTGATTTTGTGTGGCTTGTCATGGGACACATGACCACTGAGTAACAAATGACTGGGTGAGGTTCAAAGTCACTCAGGTATAAAACAGAGAGACTGCTGTTCTGAAGGACAATTCCACCACAATGATCTGGCTGCAGAAGTGATGTAAAATGTCTTTCTATATTCACTAATTTAAAAAACTGTTTCAGCCTATGATAAAACATCTTAAAAATAAACAAAAAATCCAAACATATATAAAAAGCAAAGTCAAACAAAAACGCAATCCATCCACCCATAAAAACAAAATATTAAAAAATAAGCCACAAACTACAAAACAAATTAATAAAAATAAATTAAAATACCAAAACTAACAATATACCCAAGCCATAGACCAAACAGTATATAATTAATATAAGCCTCTATATATTTCTATAAAACTACATGTCTACAAATTTAAATCACAAGTCAAACAAGCCAAAAACCTATTATTACACACTGAGGTTGTATAATTCAGTGGGTGCTAACACTTTCCCTTATCCTGCACATATTCCTACAAAGCTCTTTTTCCCAGTAAGACTGTGGTTGACAAATGATGATGGATAAACCTAAGCACTTTATGTATCAGAGTGACAATGATGAATAAATCTCATCAGCCTCAATTCCATCTGAAACTAACAAATGCCAAAACTATGCATATGTACAAACTTTAACTAGAAAGCCTGCTATTCATTCTGTTCCTCGATGTAACTACAAATATTTAATTATCTACAATCTTGAGCAGCATTTGGGATAGAAATATGGATGGCTGTGTAACGTAGTTCCAACAATCATATCCAGAAATAAATATATGGGTGAGTTAAATCGATGTCTGTGCCTTCCCCCACATACACAAACACAGACACACAGACAGACATATGGTAAGATAAGCTCACTTATTTGTAGTTAAATATTTACATTACCTTAGACAATTTTATCTTCTTGTCATTTTCCTGTTTTCTCAGAGAGCCCTGAACTCATAACTGAAAGATCTGGATTTCTGTTCTAACACGTTTATATACCAAGTCCTAAAGAGAATGCCAAATGATCTGAACTCTCTTTTTCTTCCTCCACCAAACAGATGAGCTGAAGAACATAAACAGGAGTGGCCTGAACCCAGAGAAAAACAGTGATGCTGTCATTCCTTTGATTTTTCCATGTTAATTGTATTCTTTCCTATTTGGATAATTTGAGAACTCGGGTTTTGGGTAAACATTATTATGTCTACATTAAGGCTTGCCTCCACATCTCACAGTCTTTTTACTTTCATGGTCATTTTAAAGACATTTGTAGAGTTTGACAAAGCATGGACGACTCTTAATTAGAATAATGTGAACATTCAAATGGAGTCTGGCTTTCTAATAAATCTGAATCCAGGCTGAACCTGCTTGAGCATTTTCCAGATTAGCTGCAGAACACTGCCATCAAGTGTAGAGTTGCAGAAGCAATTTGCAGAGATGCTGCAACATACATGTGGTAGCTTAGCAGCATCTCCATATACATTAACCCAAGTCTTTATACTTTTCAATTCTGTGACAGGTTTGAGCAGATAGCAAATGCCTTATGAAAAATATTAAACAAAGTCTTCCATTGCTGCAGCCCTTTACCCTTTATATTAAGTTTAAATACACCATTTTGAGGGTAAAAGGCTATGGCTTTGACTCACCCTGGGTTCTGAATTGTGGGTTAATAGGCACGGATGGACACCTGCTGACTTTCCTGAGTATAATGACCTTTTTTTCTGTTCAATTTTCATTACAAAGAAACATTCTACTTTCTATTTTCAGTTAACTTTGAATTAATTTAAAATAAATGAACAGGCGAGCAAATAAACCCTTTATCATTTTTAAGCAAGAAATCCATATTACAAACGAAGCCACCTTATCTTCCAAAAGGTGCTGAGAGGATTTCCGGTAGAAAGTCAATAATCAAAAACTGTGTAGGGAGTGGCAGTAAAATCAAGCAATAAAACTAAACCTGTCATTTAAAATGTTACAGAGTATCTTTCTAGAACAGAATCTTTCTAACAGTGCCCATTCTGTTGTCCACCCTGAACAAAGCTTCTATTGTAAACACAACATCAAGGAAGAACGGCAACAAAATATCAAGTTTCATTGACTTAAAAGAAATGCCATTTCCTTATCTACTATATGCTTCATTGTGTGGGCAAATATTCACTAAAAATGGGCCCTTTTAACCTAATTCAAATATCTTAACACAGGACTCTCTTCAGCACTGAGCTAGTCTCCTATCTACTATGAATCCCAATCCCATTTTTAGCAAGTCCGATGAATGTATCTATACAATTGTAAACTGTTTAAGGCAAGATTTCTAAATTATACTTTAATTGATCAAAAGTAATAATATGTTTTCCATTGACTATACAAGAAAAGCAGTGTTTGTCTCTAGCCATAGGTGTGGGCAGCCCGGTACATTCAGCCCACTATGTTCCATCTCCTTTAGTAGTCCGAATTTTTCAGGAGGTCTTTCTGTTTGTTTATTTGTTATGGGGGGTGGTAGTGTGGTTGGGCATGCATGCCATGGCAGAAGTGTGGAGGGTAACGGACAAATGTATGGAGCTGGTTCTCACTTTCACATGGGTTCTAAAATAACTAACTCAGGTCACCAGGCTTCCACAACAAGTATGTTTATCTTGCCAGCCCCAAATTTTTCAAATTTTGACAGTTTTAAGCAAAATATTCCAGATCTATAGAGCTTTGGTCATGGAATTGCATGAAAAGAAGGATATTTGATCATCGGAAATAAATTCAAGCACTCTTTCTCAATATGTTATAGCCATGAATGCATCACTTCCAAAGCCTGTAGACAAGATAGGACATAAACAAGTCTCCCTGAGCTTAGTTAAATGTTTTAGAGCTCTTAAGCTTATTAGGGAGAAAAATAACAGAATAAAAGTAGTTACAATTTGTTACATGATAAAATAACACTGTAAAGTAAAAATGTGAATGTCAAGCTCAGAGGAATTAATTGGCGGGTGGAAACATTAACTAGTATTTCTTCAGAATAGTCTTATCTACTGATTGCATGTGCTCTAAAAATGTGCAAAGTTCACTTGAATTCTAGAATTATGTGAAGAAAAACAAACAGCTTGATAACCTCCTTACATGGGACTAGCATGGAGCCCTACTTCTTAGCTCACTGACAGTGACTACATACATTACACATGCACACACAGTCAAAGAACGTTCAATGCTTCCGGTGTGTTCAAGTAATTTAAGCTTGTTAGACATTTGGGGAGCCGTTGTTTTAGCCATCTGCCTTAAAGATCCACATTATTATATTCACAATCATTAAAGGGACCAGAATAAGTTGATTTATTACAGAAAAAGGTGACAATTATTAAAGTTGACTATTGACTAATAACTTACAATCTTTTCTCACAGAAGTCTCTTATTTTCTTCAATTGTTGTGAAAAATAGACACATAATCTAGAAATTCAAAGGTTAAATGACCTTGAAATATGGCTCAGAGGCTCTTCTCATAATTCATTTTTGTTAATTTCATATCATTTTCCTTATTTTGGTATGCCATCTTTCACCAATGCTTAATGCTTACATGTAAAAGTGTGGTTTAATATGGACTACTAGATGTTCCTTGGTTCATATATACAAATATACCTTGTTTTCAAGTTTCTTGGGCACTAATGCCAAATAGGCTCCCCCCAAAGCTGTTTGTACCCTTGGACACTGCAAACAGACCTAGTGTTTCTTCATATGGTTGTCTTCTGCCAAGTACTTGAGCCCTAACCCAATTTTTAAACTTAACTCATGTCCCAAATAACTCACTCTTAAATCTAACATCTACTAGCATGAAGCATAGGTGAAAAGCGAAGATACCTTTATTTGCGGGTAATTTTATATGTGCTTATTCTTATCTGATTCTATTTGAAGATCTTCCTCACTGCCCATTCCTAAAAATAATTTCCTGTGTTGAACGCCCTTCCCATCAGCCATTCACTGGGGCTATCACAAATTCCCCATTTATAACTAATGGTTTGTGATCCACAGCCTATGACCTCTGGATAATAAGTTTCTGAGATACAGGTACTATATGTCATAATTGTTTCTATATTACAGTGTGCTTGTGAGAGCGATTATAAACAGAGTATTTGATACATGACTTTACCAGGGAAGAAATGTACCCTGAATGCTCTTGGGAAATAGCTGCCCACCCACCTGACATGCTCAATCTTTCATACTTGCACTGTTTTATCATTGCATCTTCTGAGAACTGTTGCTCGGGACTTAGAGATTCCCAGACGCTCATTAGCCCAACACTTGACTCTCTGTTAATCTTTCCCATAGGAACTCCAGCTTATAGACATATTGCCTCGTTGCCTTCATGCAGCTTGGGCAGGACCTATTACCTGCTTCCCCTTCTCTTCATAGTCTGCCAAGTGATTTAGTACCTTACAAACCAAATTTGCATGCCAACTTGAGAGTCCATATTTGCTAACCCTTCAGGTACCTGGTAGAGATCAAATCCTTCCATGGGATGTAGCAAAGTGACAGAAGCCTTCACAGGTCCCAGTTGATCAACCTTTTTCTTAACATTCCTGTGAATATAGTCTTATCAAGCCCAGTGAACTGAAAATCAGTTTTGTCTCTCTCGTGTCCAATTTTTTCAATTAACACCACGCTTTCCTTTATTGTCTTCACGTCCCTGGTATTCCTAAGAATCTCAGCTGGTAATAATTAAGAATCTCTAATAGCTCATGAACTAGTCCATCAAGGAATGACTTAGCTTGGATTGCCTCATATGATGCAACCTTTGTCTCAAGGAGAAATGAGCAGTTTTTATTATGTGGTTTCTCTCCTTCCACCACATCCAAACTGATCTCATCTGCCCCTGTGTTCCAAGGTTTCATAAGTCAGGTTGTGACAGGCCCTTTCCTTGCTGATTTAAAAGTCTTTCCCAGTTCAAGCAGTTCAAATGTTGATTGTCCCCTGATGGTCATGGTTTCTTGCAACAGGCTGTTACTAAGGACCCATCTTTCCATCTTAGAGGTCAGATTCATCTCATGAGTTTTATGATTTTGGATTCCAGGAAAGACTCTTTGGGCACAATTCTAATTTGGGATCTCTTTCCTGTGGTGGGATTCAGGCATTATTGAAGGAGACCTAAAGGCATATAAACTTTCCCTTGAACTTTGCAAGCTTTTAAACAATATATGCCCAAAACAATTAAATTGATTTTTTTAAACTAAAGCATTCCTTTTAAGCTCCCTCTTATCCATTTTTTCTGACTACATTTTTACTGCAAATAATTAGCATCATCTGCACCTTTTTTCCCATCCTAAGTTTTCCCTTTTGTGGACAATTTCTTCAGGGGAAAAAATAAGTAAGCTTCTGTTTTTGGTCTTATCACCCACAGTGAAGACTGTGAAACTGATAGTCTGCTTCCAGTCTCATAGGTGCCTACTTACAGTTCTTTCGGGGACTGAGACATTCCCTAGTCCTTCCGCAGTTTTGGGAGCATTCCCAGTCTGGTGTTATGAGCCATGTTCGTCAAGGAGGCATGCCACCCCGGACCACACCGAGAAAGGTAGCCACCATGGGAATCCCCCCACATGACCCTCCGTTTCCTGATGGTCTGGCATTAGTTGCGTATCATCACTCATCACAGTGTAGTGGAGAGCAGGCACTATCATCTTGACCTAGAGGCGTGGCTGTTAGGCTTTAAAGCCCCAGTATTGGGGCATGACCAGAGGGCCAGTTTAAGATCAGGGTCCACATATACCCCCACCTCTTCTCATTCTCCTCTCTCGTGCTCTTGGATGAAGAACCCACTGAGTGAGGCTGCGTGGACCAGTTCAGCTCTCGAGGAACCATAGGACTGTTTAAACTTTGTGTCCATGAGTTTCCTCTCCGATCCTCCTAAATAACATCCTTCTTTATCAGTGCCGGTGACTTGCCTTAATATCTGGTGATAGGGAATCTATATCCACACTACAGTAAAAAGGCAGGCCATCGCACATAGCATGGGAAAAGGTAGTAACGTCATGACTACTCTCATAGCTCTATCCTCACATAAATCTGTCTCCATTGCATGCCTCAACACCCATTGCCTAGCAAGTACCAACTCCTCCCCAACTCATCTTTGGTTCTTTTGCTCCAGCTGTGTTATGTGACTTTTCTAGAAAGACATGAACAAGTGTCTCTTCTAGATGGGACAGCAACAACCAAACAAAGTGTTTCCATCCAAACAAAGAAGTGTTTCTATCCCCTCCAACTTAGTAAACAAGTAAGTTTATTGGGGTTGCTTACAAAAGTGTGGATGAGAGGTTACTTACAGTAGCCTAGGTGACTCCTGGTGAAAAGCTCACCATGCATGGGTGACAATTCACACGAACCAAATCCCTGGATCTCTCTACACGACTTTTAGGTAGAATCTTAGTTAAGATTACTATTGCTGTCATGAAACACTATAACCAAAAAAGGAGAAAAGGGGTTATTTGGCTTATGCTTCCACATCACAGCTCATCATCACAGGAAGTCAGGACAAAAACTCAAACAGGGCAAAAACTGGAAACAGGAGCTGTTATTCAGCACAGATAGTATGGCCAATCGGTACCTCTTCTACCAGCAGTTATTTGCTGATTTTGTAAATCTAGAAGTCTGTAAAGGAACTTTATAAATCTTTCAGCTTTCAAATGTAAGTCTTGAAAGTTTTACTTAATTTCTATGCCTTGTGTGTTTAATTTACTTCATGAGTCTTCTGAACCTCCCTCCTGCCTCTGGATGTAAATTTTTCTATTTGAAGTAAATAGCTACACAACAGTACTCTTCTCCAAATAAGGCCTTAAATTCTTCCTTAACTAGGTTAGTCTATATTAATGATATTATATTACTTACTTCATATTATTACATCCCACTTTTTCTCCAGTGCAGTTCCCAGAATGTAATTTGAGCTAAAACTCAAATCATAAAGTTGAAAGTGGTATTGATTAGAAAGCAATTTTGATCAGATAGGTTGATCATCTGGTCGTCCAAATCAGATAGGCCTCATAGTTCATTTCATCATTTAGACATCAATCTTTGAAAAGACTCACCTTGAGTGCTGACTCCCATGGAACTGAATAAACATGACAATCTGGCAATGGTATGATATGAGGTAAGCATGAGGATCTGGCAATGGTGTGAGCTCAGACTCTTTAATCACTTATGTCATCTATGTTAATAAAACATATGGGAAATTACAATTATAAAACTTTATTATGTAGGCATAGGTGTAAGCAGAGTGAAAGGCTATATAAAATAATGTAATTGTATTTGTATTTTTAAGCATCTTCACAAATGTTAAAATTATCATCCAATTGCTCTAGTGAGATTCATTGTGTACAAGCAGAAATTGAAGTTCAGAAAAGATAAGGGATATCCCTAAATTCATGCAACCAATTACATAAGTATTTAAAATCCAAATTCTTGTTAAGATTATTCTGATTGTGACTACCTCTAGCATGAACAACCACAGGTTATAGGAATGATGGTCTTGCTAAAGTATTAAGGTAGGGTTTTTGAAACCTCATAGATGGTTTATTTTTTTATTTAATCTTTGTGGATATGGGGGGGGGGGGGGAGACAGCTCTACTTGTTCTTTGTTTATATTTGTGTTTGTATTTTTCTCTTTCAAAATGACTTCCTAAAAATTTGATATTCTCCCAAAAGGTTTGGACTCAAAAGGGAGAGATAAGAAGGTCTATAAAATAGTGTCTTCTGAGCATGATGTAGCTGGCGCATACATATATCAACTCACAGCAACTATGGTTGTCTGCATAAGATTAACACAAGATCAAGCCAGTCAAAACTCTAGCATGTATAGAGGAAGTGCTTTCAAGTCTCCACCCCTACATGAGGAACTATTGGCTGTTGTGGGATTCAGGTGTCAGCTGATAAGGTCAAAAGACACTCATACAGGGCACTGGGCCCCCTGAAGGGGGCTGGGAAAAAGCCCATTGAAAAGGGGCTTCTGGAACACAAGACGCTCTCTTCCTGGTTCCTGGATGATTGGGGATAGGATCGACTCTACCGACTGTCCTCACCGTTCCAGACTCCAGTCCCTGTTCAGGTGCTACTGTAATCTGTTAACTGTACTGTGAGTTCTGATTTATATTTTAATAAATATTTATCTGGTACTGGTGCCTTCTAAGTAAACTCCGCCTACAATTGGCACTTGATGGCTTCTGAGGAATAGAGTCACTTTTCTTTGAAGAGCTGATCTACAATAGGCTGCTCATTCACGATAGACAGTCCCAGAGCCATTCACTGGTTGGTCTCAGTGAGAGGAGAACCAACAGGAGAGGGAGGAGGAGAAAGAAATTTTTTGGAGTTATGAGCAACATTTCTGTATCTCCTCTGTCTGAAAAGGTATTTCATTCCAATCGTTGAGACAATAGAATATGTCATAACATGACTTTCTCACACGTTAATGCAAGTGTTTCAAGCCTCACAGGCACTTCTCTAGAAAGTGAGAGATACTTTGCAATAACAATGATTTTTTATTTTTCAAGGTGATTGATGTGAATGAAAGATTTCTGTCTGAAAGATATTGGTAAAATAAAATGACAGTCTTTCTCTACAATAAGAGATTATCTGTAGTAGGATGCTTAGGAAAATTGAAAAGGTTGACACTTCAATCACAAAATAAAAGATCGCTTTTATTTAGTTGGCTTGTGAAGGATATGGATAAACTGGAAAGTTCAGCTATAATGTTTTTCTTCAAATTATAGGTTACCAAAATTGGTTGTCCAAATCAGCATGTATCAGCTTTTGAAAGCCTGTGTGACATGTACTCCTATAATCTTGGATATTTCCATCTCAGTGTGTACTTTGCTCAAATAAGTGAGGATCATTTCTCCCCTCTTAGTCCTCCATTGCTAAGCCAGAACTTTTTGATCTACATTTAGGGTTCATCCCTGGGGCAACTTGAGCTATGACTGGGATGGTCTCTATTACTCTTGATGGCTTATCCTTTTTCTGCCTAAAGACACATGTGATTGGCACATAAGGGTTATGTATGCTACGTGATTAAATTCAAAATAAAATAAAACATGACTATGCTTCCCAAAAGAGCATGGACATATACTAAATAGTCAATCAACATCAAAATTATTGTAGGATCAGTAATTAGCTTCCTCTTAAATTCCTCCCAGATCTACACAATAACTTTTACCAATACCCTTTCTTCTAAGAGCTGTGTTGGGGGAGAAAAGGTGTTGCTTTTGTAAATGAGAGAAAGCTGTCAATCTATGAGAGAGCGTGTTCTGCCATTCTTTATCAGAGACACTCAGCTGGTTTCAGTGGTTCAAAGTTGGCTTTGCATGTGTAATCTCTCCTAATCTCTCTCTTCATCCTTTACTTGTCTGTCTAGTAATAGAAATGTGTTCCTGTTTATGTATTTTCTAGAGTGGATGAGCTTATTCCTAAATTAATCTTCTAATAATAAAAAATTAAGATTGGAGGACAATCTGTGTATACACATGGAACATTATATAGTTATAAACTCTACTTACAAAGAAGCTGTAGTAATTTATGAACAGTCAAGTAGTTTAGAAATTTACCTTTAATATTATAAAAGTAACCTAAAATATTTATTGCAAGGGAATTTAAGAAAAGAAGAATCAAAGAAGATGTAAGATATAAGATGTAAGATGAGTCTGAAAGAGAAGGCAAATTATGAATAGGTAAAAAGAAATATAAATTAAGAATAGAATAAGAGAAACAGTTATAAGTTCAGGAAATGGTATGCCGTGTGCTATATTAAAGGGCTGTAATTTTTATCATAATTTTACAATAATAATCATTAATGTATATTCATATTTATTCAAATAAAGTAGTTAGATAAATTACTTTGATAGAGTTCCTTTTATATTTCTGGCTCTTTTACTAAATCTGGTTCTTTAACAGCTTATGCACCTGGCAATACCTTCTCTTGTGGTAATCGTTCAGAGCAGAGAAATCCCGGCAACTGAATTACCACACTTGAAACTCACTGTCTTTCCCTCACTTTGGAGTCTGAAAAGGCACCCTAAAGAAAAGTTGTGCTGTGTTCTGTTTTTTTGCATTGCAAAGGACTCTTCTGCTTTGCTCTTCCTTCTCTCTGGCCCCTGCAACACACAATGTAGACGTCACCCTAAAAGTGGAGGGCAGCTTTGGATGTGGCTATTTTTTCTAATAGGTCATTTAGGGACAGCAATGTTGATCTAACATTTTAAACATCCAGAGCAGTTTTCATTGGAAGCCATATGAGCATAAAAAATGGAATATTTGGTTTCGTATATGTTTATATTCTCTACTGGAAAGCAAAACAATTCTTGAGAGATCCATTATGGGGAGTCGAGGAGTTTATTCTACTTGATATCATATCTATCAGGCCAACGAATGAGTTATAGTCATTGCATGGAAAAGTAAACCAAATATGAGACAAGTCATGTACAAACGTGTAAATATACCGAAAGCCCAGCCTAGAGTAAGAATGATAGGCAGCAACCTGGACGGATGATCTAAGTAAAGTCTCTCTCCCCGGCCTTTTCTGATCTTCATTCATATGTAATAGTATGGCAGGCAATACTGTGGACAAATGTCCTGAGTTACTAGTGTCTCTTCCCTTCAGGAATGCTGGTTTCCAGGAGCATTTACCCTGCAGGGCAGTGTGCTAAGTTTACGTAGCAGTGCTCTGAGCATGTCTTACTGCTGAGAGAATGGAATAAGCATGTTTTATATCCTATTTTCAATAAAAGAAAACATAATCATCAGAAGATAATATCTTTCTATTAACTCATGTATAATATAAATATAAACTTATAGTCCTATAACTTCTTAGAGTTTTCATGGTGACACAAGTCTTTAGAAAGCTTTTTTACTATGTTATCATGTGAATTTTCCATCACAGTGTCTATGATTATGCCATGTACCTATACATACATATCAGTCAGCATATGCTTTTATTCAAAAGTAGGACTAATATTTTTCTATCATACATTCAAAGACTTTGGATGAAGTGAATACTTATTTAAGCAGTTCTGGTGGCAGAGTAATGCACAAAATTATGAAAAGTTCATGGCAGTTTTACTAAAGCTTAGAATGCATTTTCATGTTCCTGGAGTTCAACAGCAACCATAAAATGAAACACAGAATTCCCATTAGAGAAGGGATGGGAATTTCAAATTTCAGAAATAGAAATTATCCCAAGTCTGAAATTGTTCAATATTCTTATTTTTCCAAAATTTCCAAGAGCTCATCTGTAAGACAGAGAAGGACCAATTATCCTAATCGTCCATACACTTATTCATAGAACTGATGCCAGATTCCATTATATCACTTCTACTGGTCCACAATGTAGTCATTTGTTAGCAATCTGAGATGGAGTGAATCCAGATGACAGACTCCACACTCTGCACTCAGAATGACCCATTGTTCCTATTATCTGTACAACAAGAGATAGGCTCTCTTTGTTCTCTCACTCAGTTTAAGTATTTTAATCTCATTACTTACTTAATCAAATTTCCATAACTGTCTAACCATCTACTGGCCATATATTTATTATATTTATGTTCAAAACTATTTACACATAATATGTATAAAAAGTACCTATTATAGTTGGAACCTTCTTAAAAGATTTGATGTGAAACATTGCAAATGATAAAATGTCCTTTATATTTCTTGTTCAGTATTTTTTTATTAGAGTACAAAGTAATAGGTTTCATTATGGCATTATAATACATAGTTCATTTGTGTTGATCCTTCATCCCCAGCTCCTCAAATAAATTCTTTCTTAAAAAAAAAAAATAAGAGAGTATTATTCCAGACTCCTAGTGACCTACAGTCAGGTGGTTATGATCTGAGCCAAAGTGAAATGGACATCTCGAGCTGACAGTCTTGAAATCAATTTGTGACTAGTTGGTATGTGGAATTCTCAAGTCTTAAATCCTCTTACTTAACACTGAGTAGCTTACATGGCATTTAATGGTCAGGAAAATTGCCTGGTTAGCTGTGTAGAAAGAGTAGTGGTATAATTCCCACTGATTCATGCTTCTTAGCAAACCAGCTGAAGTTCAGAGACTTGACTGTGGAGGAAGAAGCATGAGGAAGTAATGGAGGAAATTAATTTGACTTTTAACCTTTTCATTGTTGTTATTAGTAACATTTTCACTGGAGAAATAAATGGTGCAGTTCCCCATAATATTTCTGAATTGACATCTACAAGTGTAATTTGATTTTTCCACATAACATTTTTTGTTTATTTCTGAGGATGTCTTACATTTGCAGCAGAAGCAGCTGAAAAGTATGAAGGCCTGTGCTGGCTATTCTATGTCAACTTGATAAACTAGAGTTATCAATTCAGAAAATGCCTCCCTAAGGTCTGGCTGCAAGGCATTTTCTTAATTAGTGATTAAGGGCCCAGCCCATTGTAAGTGATGCTTATGGTCCTGGATTCTATAAGAAGGCAGGATGAGAAAGCCATGGAAAGCAAGAAGTAAGCAGCATGCCTCTATGCTTCTGCATCAGCTCCTGTCTCCAGATTTCTGCTCTGTTTGAGTTCCTGTCCTGACTCCCTTCAATGATGAGCAGTGCTGTGGAAGTGTAAGCCAAATAAACCCTTTCCTTCCCAACTTGCTTTTTGGTTATGGTGTTTCATCACAGCAATAGAAACCCTAACTAAGACAAGGCCTAGAAGTCTATAATCTTTAATTAATAAAACGCACATTGTAGGAGACGGTATCCTTTAGCAAAGTGGAGGTTTATTAAGTTTGAAAAGGACGTGAGAAGTGGAAATAAATAGTCATATGCACTGTGCAGGATATCTACTGGATTTCCTTGCTGTTTCTAAGAACACTTTGAGATTATTGGGGAATTATTTTCCTTCAGTAGTCACATGCAAAAGAAATGCCTTAAAACACACTTTAGTCCACTGATTATTTGAACTAACAGCTCAGGCGGGTGTTGAGGTTTTTTGTTTTGTTTTGTTTTGTAAAGGTGTGTGTCTTTTTTCTCTCTCTCTCTCTTCAGTAGTCATTCCTGCCCAGTGAAGAAGCCTTAAGACTCAATTCTGTTTTCTTTAAAGCTATGATACATTTGAAGTAGGCTCTCCGAACTAATGAGTCTCAACAGGAATTCAGTTTGAAAACATTGTCTCTCTGCCCTTGATTTAGAAGCTGAATCGCCAGAGAGCTCGCTCACTAAAAACAGACAATTGTTGCATGGAACCTCCGTAGAAATGTCATTCTAGTGGATAGAAACAAAAGGAGCTCTCGTGTCACCTTTAATGTCACCCAGGGGCCTCGTGTCCCCCGGGAATAGGAACAGCATGGTTGTTGGACTGAGTCCATTACAAAACCAAGTGGTGTTACTTGCATGAATTCCAAGTGGAATATTCTCGTGTCTTTCTCTTAGTTAATACCCTTAATCATTTGCTTTTTGTAAATTTTTACTGTCTTAATTACGTGTAGGGGGCATGTGCGCATGAATGCAAATGCCCACAGAGGTCAGAGGGGTGATCCCCTGAAGCTGGGGTTACAAGCAGTTGTAAGCCACCTGATGTGGATGCTAGAAATCAAACTCAGGTCCTCAGGAAGAGCAGTCTGTGCTCTTAACCACTGACCTATCTCTCCAACCCGCTCTTTCCCCTTAATCATTTTCTGTTCTGATTAAACCAGCTACATTGGCTTTACATTAAGACTTTTGCTTGGTTTAGCTCCCCTATGCCAGGCATCCTGCCAAATGTTTCTCATTTCAACCCATACCTGCTTATAATAGAGTATATAATATTAAATACTGAAACACAACACACAACTTTTCTAGTTCTTTTACTTGTGATGATTTTTAGGAAGCTTGCATGAAGTTTGACTAGAATTTTCCCCAAAGATTTAATTGCCCTGCTTATTAGAATTTTCTTGCTACAAATGCTCATTAACCATTATCACTATAAATGAGAGAGGATCAAAAAATGTCACAAGGAATTCTCGATGAGTCTGTTAGAAAACTGGAATACGCTCTGCAGAGTAATTGAAATCAGCTGCTGCCACCAATTACAATAATTTGTTTTGTCTGTTTGATATTTTTTACGAGTCTGAAAAGTCCAAAGAAGGCACATGATAGGTCAGCTTCAAGCTATTTGAAACGTTTACTATATTCTCTTAAATTTCTTGAGAATGATAGTATGTCTAATTAGGTTTTTACAAATGAGAAGAAGATGTTCTAAAGTGAGTGACTGGTGTGCTAGTAAGGACCAAGCCTTCAGTCTATTAATCCTGGTGGATAGGTGGTTTATCATCAAATGGTGTTTCCAAGATACATGGAACTTTTTTCCACTATCCACTCTGTGCTCCGTACGACAGGCATCATTGGGTTTCTAAAGAGTGTCAGGTATGAGCACACAAGCACATTTCCCCCTAAAGAAAGGCACTACCCCTGGATTTACCCAAGGCTCACATCATTCATTTATCTTAAGCCTTATGAACAGGCTTCTACGGACTAGGGTCATAGTGGCCACACTATATGCCTCTCCATTTATCATATAAACAGAGTAACCAAGTCTCAACTTTAAAATGTCACTTTAAGTAACCTACTTGGTACCAAGAAATGTTAGCCTGAATTCTTGTCAGAATATTGAATCTTAAGACAGTGATATGTGTCCAAATATCAAATATATTCCCTAATCTAACAAATATAAGCCTCTAGAGATCAAGTGCCATGTGTAGTTATTGATTATCACTAGTATACTTTAGACACGGATTTTAATGCATCAGGTATCCCATTTCTTGGCCTAGACCTTCTTTGTGTCCCACAGGACATCATAGGCTCCTGGACTTGGGCATAAATAACCTAGAAGTGTAAAATTGTTCATCTCTCGTAAGATATCTTCTGAATTATGAAGGACAGATGATAATAGATAAAATGTTTCCCTAACTCTTTCTTGGATATAAAACCTCAGACATATTTTTTACATTTGCTGGATATTGTGGGTAGAGTTCTAGTCATTCATAACAGCGGCTAACTCAACACAGTGCTTTTATGTTAACTTTGTTGGTTTCCTTGATTGATTCCAGCAATCATTGTCCCCAGTTTCTGAATAGAAACTCTTGTCTCACAATCACATTTGATGGAAATTTAGCCTAAAACATTCAAAAAGAAAAACACTCATATTTTACCAAAGGATTGTCAAAAACAAATGAACTTTTGATTACTTGGTCCACCAATGATCAAATCCACACAGAAGAAGAAGTTCCAATCTCTTGGACTCTCTCAGACAATAAATAAACAAATACACACACATATACACACCTTATCTAGGGTAGGTGACTGTGAGTATCCTGGGAACACAAAGAAGCTCCAGACCAAAAACAGAATAACTTAAGGGACTTTTAGGTTACATCTTCCCGAAGTGGGTTGAAATAACTTGGTGGGGGGTGCGGGGAATTATCACAAACAAAAGTACTAGGAAAGTTGTATGTTGTATTTAAGTATATAACATTATGAACTATATTATAAGCAGGTATGACAGTCCTACAAAGTGAGTAATTAAATGCCTCATTCAAAATAATGAGTATATCACTTACCTTTAATTCTTTTTTCTTAGTTTCTCAACCCAGGGCTTTTCTGTATAACAACCCTGGCTGTTCTGGAACTCACTTTGTAGACTAGGTTGACCTCAAACTCACAGAGATCCACCTACCTCTACCTCCCTAGGCATGTGCTACCACACTTGGCCTGATATTAGTTTTTCTTTTTTTCTTTTTTTTTTTTTTCTTTTTTTTAAGGGGGCAGGGCTGATTGGTGGTGGTAGTGATGGTTTTAAGTCAGAGTTTCTCTGTGTAGCACTGGCTGTCCTGGAACTAGCCCATAGACAAGGCTAGCCTTGAACTCACAGAGATCAAACTGCCTCCGCCTCCCAAATGCTAGGATTAAAGTCACATGGCACCAATGCCAGGCGTCTTTAACTTTTTTAATGTATTAAAGCTAATTTGACTTTAGTTGACATTTCTGGTATCTTTCCAGTTTATAGTCTAAAAAAAGGAATTTGCTGAAATTATATCACCTAATAGTAACTCTAATCATTATTCTTAATGTATTTTTTTGTTTACTGGGGTTTTTGTTGTTTTTATGGGTTTTTTATTGACTATTGGCCCTTAAGGAACAATGCAAAGAGATTAATAACAAGATATAAGTACTTTGGTGCCTTTTACATGGATGAAGTTGTTATCTTCAAAACATAAACACTTTGGGCAACAAATTTTCAGCTAAACCTTTTCTTAATTAAAACATACTATCTTCTAAAGACTCTCCAGATGTATAGTATTACTGACAACAACTGTAAAAATGGCTTAGAGACTAAGAATGTTAGACTTAACTAGAACCTTGACAAATAACTGATCTAACCTGTTGATAGTTAGAAACATAAGTCAAAGTCGAAAGCATGGGCAGTTTCTGGAGCCTCTTGCAATCCGACCAGAGTCTATCCCAGGTCCATGAACTGGCTTCTCGGAGCCCACACCTAGCAGGAAAACACCTTTCTCGGTCTTGAAACTTGGGGGAGGGACTCAGTCCTACCTCAACTGGATATGCCAGACTGAATTGACACTCCTTGGGATTCCTTGCCTTCTCTGAGAACTGAAGGGAGGAGGAGGACTGGGAGAGGGGCAGGAGACAGAGCAGTAGGGGGTATGGGAAAAAATTTTAAAACAAAATTAAATAAATAATAAAAATAAGTCAACATAAAGTAACTGTGTTTCCAGAACCAGAACCATCCTGGTTTATGGTTCTGTGTTGTCTAACTTAGTATCTTCCATCTCTGAAGTTCTTTTGAAATACTACAATATGTCAACTAATTTTTTAGATTTTAGTGGTTCTATTTGTATTTGACAAATTCTGTCCTTTTTGCTTCCTAAAGGAGATGGTATCAGGAAAAAAGGATTACAGGAAGCTGAAAGGAATGTGAACGTGTTCCACACTCAAATGCATTTCAGATACTTCCTGTTGGCTAAAACTGGCCACCAGATCAATCCTGTGGGAGACATCACTTACAGATAATCCCATGGGAAAATTTCAACCTATTCTTGGAGATGTCAGTGGTTGCCCTTGAGACACTTCAAATCTGATCATCTCCCACAGTACGCATTGGACAATTTTTTTCCACAGTTTATTGGATCTGGCTTCCTGAATTTCCACTCAGTGTTCATATTCAAGTCTATATATATACAGTTCTACTACACAGAAAAGCCTGCTTCTAGATAGATGTAAAGACTACTCATTCTTCTTCCCCATAGGAGTCCATCTGAGCACTGAAAGGTCTGTCATTCTCATCTCATTACATTACAGTGACCTTGAACCAGCAGATAAAAAAAATTAAAGTTGATTCCTTAGCTATGTTATAGGTGCAGTACAAATGACTGCATAGAGGCAGGGCTCAGGGTGACCATGCTGTTTACAGTCACCCTTTCTCCTGCTTTTGTGGTCAGAAACTATAAATGGGAACATGAAGAAATACACAGGGTATCAAATTTTTCTCTGGGAAATGATACTTGTCTTATTTCCAGTGAGAAATATAGAGATATATAAATATTTCATAGACATAGCTAATGATCATCACAACTCTCTTGTGATCTGACCTTCCACCACCCAAAAGAGAGAGTATGTGGGACATCATAAGTCTCTGGTCTACACCTATGACTGAATATTCTGAACTTGCCTTTCCTTATTTTAGTCTTCCCTTCTAGAAAGTTTCCAGTAGCATATGCATATTTAGCATGCCTTTAGCAATTGCTTTTTTTAAAACTCAGATACCTGCCACCCATAGAAAAATACTGCATCACCTATAACCAATCCTGATCGCTTGCACACAGTACTTTAAGTCCATGACTACACAAAATAATCATTGTAGGGTAAATTGAGAAAAGGATGGCATTGAAATCAGCTTTGAGGGAAAGCCTAAACATATAATCATACAAGGAAAAATAGACCAAATTGTTTAAATGTTGAGTTTAAAATAATTGGAAAGGGTTGGGTGTGGTAGCACAAATAGTCAGGAAGCAGAGGTAGGTAAATCTCTGTGAGTTCAAGGCCAGCCTAGTCTAACAGAGTGAGCTCCAGGACATCCACTTTAAATCAGTGAAACCCTGCCTCAAAAATCAAAAGATGGAGGAAGTAAGGGAGGGAGGGAGTAAGGAAGGGAGGAAGGGAGAGAGGGAGGGAGGGAGGGAGGGAGGGAGGGAAGGAAGGAAGGAAGGAATTGGAAAGGTATGTGAGATATCAGAAAGATATGCATAAATTTTGAGTCTTACTTGCACCCACTCTTTGAAAGCTAAATATGGATAAAATAGAAATATATAAAAAGCACTACATCAAAATGAAATTTCTGAAAAAAAATTACTCTACTTGAATACTATTTTGTATGGATGCTACAGTAATTAAAAGGCACTAAAAGTTGAAATTGTAATTAGTTATTCAAAGGATTCTGTAGAAATTTGTTGTGAATTCCCACTGATTACTGAAGTCCTCCATGTCTTATTTAGCAGATGTTATTTAAAAAAAAAAAGTGAAATCTAATTTTATTTGAGGCTTTACTCAATTTCTTACTATTTGAAAAAGTTTATTTGACCTCTGGGCCTCACCATGTCATATTGAGAATATGGAGATACATGGGATAATTGTTCTCTTTTAGACATAAATCAAAGGAAGCTTTTTCTTTCTTTTTCTTTCTTTTTTTTTTTTTCCTAAGTTTTGGCCGCATTTTGTGTCGGTGCCCCACACTCAGGCCTAGTTGCTTGCAGAGGCCAGAGGAGGTTGTCAGATGCCCTGGAACTAGAGTTACAGGTTGCTGAAAGTGCCCTGTGGGTGTGCAGAACCAAGCTCAGGTCCTCTGGAAAACAACCAGTGATCTTAACCATCTCTGCAGCCCCAGCTCTAAATCTCCTTACAAAAGAGTCTAGGAAAAAAGAGCAGAATCCTTCGTTAGTTGTGTTGTTGACATTTGGGGTTTAGCTCCCCATCCAAGCCTCTATGTAACAGTCCTGCTTAGATTTTAAATAGCAGCTAAAGAACTCACAACTACTACTCTCTATAAATGCATGAATTGTTTCTCTTTATTCCATAAGCAATCCAGGGGCAGACAAAGAAATAATAGCTTTAAATTGTGGGTTTTGTAATATTATTAGTTTGTACTGATGAGAGACCCCAAGGTATTTCAGTCCATTGATATCCTGATACGAGAACAGAATGAGGAGAAAGGGGTAATTTATCCAGAAATCGCTCTTACAGTCCTTTACTTCAAGTGTGCTCCGGTGGCTAAGATATCTCCTATAAAATCACTTAGAGAAGAATAAAATCTCTAGACGCCAGAGCACCATCAGTTTGCAGTGAGCATGAGTCATTTGTTCCCACACATAGCAAGATATTATTAGGTAAACAGCTTTTTTTTAACTCTATGGTTTAAGAAAAAAAAATTGAAAGTTAAAAAAAAATCACATACCAAAATTAACCAGATGCAAAGACTGTACAACTTAATAAACTTCTGTAGAAATAGAACTGGCCATTGGTAAATAGCATTAACATTACAAGCATTGGTGTCTGTATGACCCTACACATCTTCATGCTCCAGAAGAGGTTCTCTTTAACTTCTTTATCTTTTTTAAGTTGAAAGAATAAATTCTAGCTTTATATAAGAAGGGAGAAAACAACAATGTGAAGATTTTAATGTAAAATAAAATCCTGGTAATACTTTGAATGCATTATAATAATATCTTTAGGTTTGGATGAGGATATCTGTTGCATGAATAAAGGAAACTCAGAGCCAGATCTCAGGGAAAGGCTGAAATATCAAAGAGAGGAAACACCACAGTCAGATCTCACCCAGCTGTCTTCCAGCTTCCTCAGCCTCGCTCCTCTGGCTTCTTCTGCCCTCTCTGTCTTCCTATGCCTGCCTTAAATACCCTCTTTGCCCAGTTGTTTCACATCCGGGTTAAGATTAAAGTCGTGCCTGCTGGGAGCCTGGAAACTAAACTGGCCTCAAACTCAGATTTGCTGGGATTAAGGGCGGAGGTCACCACTCCTGGGTATTCCCTGTGCTGGGATTAAAGGTGTAAATCACCACTCTCTGGTCCTCCTGGATTGACTGTGGGTAGATCTCTCTGATATTTCAGACTGGTTATTATATATGAAACATATCCCCACAAATATCAAAATAAATAAATAAAACAATGAAAAAATTATTTCAAATTACTTAGGTCTGAACCCTAGAAGGAGATCATTGCCATCATAGCCAAGAAAATATATTACCCTATTATTAATAAAACATTACAACGTATAAGATCTTACTTTTTGAGGTTAAAATTTATCATTTCCCTCTTTACTTTTCTCCCTCCAAACTTTCCCATGCACCTCCTCACTCTCTTGCAGATTTATTTCATGCCCTCTTTTTCTTTAGCTGACGGTGGTGGTGGCAGTGGCAACGGAGGCAGCAGCATCATGTAGGTATACAAGAATACAACCTGCTTACTCTCTACAATGTTTCTTGTATGTATATGTTTTCAGGGCTGACAAGTTTGGCACTGAATAATCAATTGTGTGTTCTTCCACGAAAGACTATTTCCCTCACTCTCAGTATTTCCTAGTTCCTGGCAGTTATCTGAGTCCTGAACATTCTTCTCTCCACATTGCCATGTCTATTGGTGTGGTCCTCCTAACGTCCTGTTTAGGCAGCCAAGTTGGTGAGACTTCACAAAAGTGTCACTTCTGACATTTCTAGAAAACATGACGTCAAGCCAAATGCTGGCTCTTCTGACTTTTAAACTCCTTCTTCCTCATGTTCTGCAATGACTTCTAAACCTTAGGTGCAGGGTTGTGTTGTATGTGTTGAGATGAGGCCCCACAACTCTGTATTTTGATGGGTTATAGTTTTCTGTAATTGTCTCCATCAGTCGCCAAGAGAAGTTTCCTTGATGAAGGGTGAAGACTGTACTTATCTGTGGGTACAAGAACAAATATTTAGAATGTACATAGAGATTATGAAGGTTTAGTAAAGTGGTATTGTAGGTCCTTTTCCAAGATCCATGACCTCATTACCCTTGGATAATTGGCTGGGTTTCCAGTAGCAAGTATGATTTTCCTCTTGTTGAGTAGGTCTTCAGTACAATTAGAAAGCTGTTGGCTACCACCAAATGCATGCCACTAATGCACCCTTCAACTTACTGTGTCAAACTGGTCATTATTGTGGTTCATAAGTATCACAGCTGGGTAGGAGAACTGTCGCTTGCCTCCCTCTTTTGGAAGTTTCCATAGTGCTTTGTGATACCTTGAAAGCTGGTCCTCAGGGAGGGAAGCATTCAGGTCAGTTCTACCTAAGGAGCATCTGGACCTTGGGTCTGACATGCAGGGTGTCTTCAGCAATAAGGTCTTAACTTCCACCTCCCGTGAGCAACCAAGGGCAAGAGAAATAGTCCGTGATGTTTTGGGACTCTCTGGGTCAACCCTGAAAAGCAACTCAAAAGGGGGCTTTCTCGTGTCTTATGTTAGGTTTTTGTTAAGTGGTTCACGACTCTTGAGAATAGCACTGTCAGTCAGGTAGGAAAATAAAATAGATGTGTATGTTTACAAACTAGATTGTGTATATTTCATCAGCATTTAGGTAGGTAATAGTATAACTCCTTATGAGTCTTTCAGACATCCTTACTGCTATTTCTCCTCCCTCTTGCCGCCTTCTGCATTAATCTCCCTCCCTGTACCCTTATGAGAGCCCCATTTTCCCATTTCCCTGAGCAGATCACTTATGCCCTGCTATTCCCGCCTCTACTGCTCCCCCAAACCCTCATCACAGGATGACTCCTTTTTATGTTCCTGGTTTATGCACTTATATTCAAGGTACTCATATTCAAGGATTTGAGGCTAGTAGACTCAGATGAGAGAGAATATACATTCGTCTTTCTGGGTCTGGAGTATCTTCCTCAATATGATATTTTATAGTTTCATCTGTTTACCTGAAAAGTTCATGATTTCATTTTTCTTACATCTGAATAGTATTCTGTAGTGTACATATGCTTCATTTCATTATCCACTCATCAGTTAAAGAACACTAGGTTGTCCCCATCTCCTAGCTACTGTGAACAGAGCAGCAATGAGCATGAGTTAACAAATATTTGTGGCCTAGGATGTCAAGCCCTTTGGACATGTGCCAACTGTGGTATAGCTGAGTCACATGGTAGATTTATTTTTAGCTCTTTGAGAATTCTTCATACTGATTTCCAAAGTGACTAAACTCATTTTCAATCACACCAACAGTGACTGGGGTTTCCTTTCTCACTGATCCCCTCCAGCATTTCTCGTTGGTTATGCATGTTTATCTTGCCATTAGGACTAGGGTAAGATGAAATCACAAAGTTGCTTGGATTCACATTTCCCTAATTGCTAGGGATGATGAATAGTGGATATTCGGTTATTGTTTTTGTTTCGAGGATGGGGGAGAAGAGGTTGTTTTGTTTCTTATTTTTTGTTGTTAGCTATTTTCTTTACCTTTTGAAAACATTCTGTTCAGCTCTCGGTCTGAGTAGGTCATTTGGTTTTTTCATCATTTTTTGAGTTCTTTATATAATCTAAATAATAATCCTCTGTCGAGTATGTAGCTGGGGACTAGAGAGATGGCTCAGTAAGTGGTTAAGAGCACTGGCTATTCTTCCCACACTCACATGGCAGCTCACAACTGCCTGTAATCCTGTTCCAATTGACACCCCCACACAGATATACATGCAGACAAAACACTCATGCACATACAAGTAAATCCTTTTTTAGAGTATAATATCTGGAATTCTCTGGGCTTCTGTCTCACCTGATTTTGTTTGTTTTATTTTGTTATTTTGGGAAGTTTGGGGGGGTTGGTTTCTTTGAGGGGAGTTAGCTGTGCGAAAGGTTTTTGGTTTTATGATGTCTCACTTGTCAATTGTTGGCCTTAATTCTTGGGCAAAACAGACTCCCATTCAGAGAGTTCTTTCTTGCACTTATATCATGTAGGGTACTGCCCATGCTTTCTTCTAGCCGCTCTTTGGGTGTTTCAGGTTACACAAGTGAACTTCCAGTTTTGCCCTCACCATTTGTTGAAGATGTTTTTCTTTCAATGTGTGTTTTTCACATTTTTGTCAAATATTAAATGATTAAACTTAATAATACACCGTTATTCTACAGTTAGTTTCCTTGAGGATCAAGCAGTTCACATTTTAAGCATTTCCTCTGGTTATGAGTATAGTGGGGTTATGTTGTTACATTGTGAATTTGTCCCTCCTACTGGTTTAATAAAATGCTGATTGGCCAGAAGGCAGACAGGCAGTGTGGGCAGGGATACCAGACTAAAACTCTGAGAACAGGAAGAGCAGAGTAGAAATTCCACAGAGACACCAGTGAGACACAGAGAAAAGAAGACAACCATATTGCTCTGAGAAAAGGTACCAAGCCCCATGGCTAAACAGGATAAGAATCATGGGTTAGTTTAAGATGAAAGAGCTGCTAGGAATATGTCTGAGCCATAGGTCAATCAGCATGAAATTGATATAAGCATCTGTGTGTTTCTATGGGTCTGCAGGTCTGCAGGGGTGGACCACAGGCTGGACAGCAATGAGCATGAGTGAGCATTACATATGAGGGTAGAAGCTCATGAGATTCAATAAGTCAACAATTCACAAATCTCAAGTTTTGGCCTTTAATTTTGTTCAATTGATCTCTGTGTCTGCCTTTATACCATATTGTTTTTAATACAGTGGGTCTGTAATATAAGAGCTGGAATGGTTGTCCCTGGAGGCATGTTCTACTTGCTCAGTGTTGTTTTGGCTGACTTGGGATCTTTTGTGGTTACATGGAAATTTGGGCATACTTTCTCCATTTCTTTGAAAAACAAGATGGGAACTTTGATTGGTATTGCATTGAATCTGTAAAGAGCTTTTGGTAAAATGGTCATTTTTCACAACTTAATGCTTCTAATCCATGAATTGCTGAGCCCTCTTCCCAATGAGACAATACTGAATCAGTCTTTTCCTGTTTGCCACTGTCTTAACTAGTTGATTGAGGAGCCTGGCTAAACCTTGTTTGGAGCACATGTTGTCATCCCAGTTTGGCAACATACCCACTGGTAAGCTCCAATGGCTCTTAAGGTCAGTTCCAAACTCAAGATCACACAGGTAACTCTAGTTAAACTCAAAGGGAAAGCAAATAACAGAGAATAAGAGAGAGATTTGTAGGTAAGAACAGGATATGGAGGATGTGGGGGATAAAAGAGGGAAGGGAAGGGGAGTAAATAGAATTATATGTGTATATATACATATTATATATGTATATATATTATATATATGTATATAACCCCTCCCTAGTACCAAACCATAAATGATCATTCTCAACTCTTAACTCTAAACACCTAGACACTAACAACCATACTTCTATATCTAAACCCTCAACATTAACTAAAAACAAACCTTAACACTAAATCTTAAACTCTAAACCAAAACTCCAAATTCCAAACCATAATCTCCCAACACTAACCACTATCCATAGCCCTGTAATTCTAATGCAAACACTAGCCCTAACCCTAACCCTTGCTTTTACCCAAACCATACATATAAACCAAACAGTAACAATAGCCAGTTACTAGGATAACCCAATCCTAAATCCTAATGCCTCCTCCCTAACCTTAATCCTAACATAATGTCCTAAACTCTATTCCTCTAATAACTCTAACCCCTAACCCTAACCCAACCCTAACCTTAACCCTAAACCTAAACTCTTAAAGCTAGCTGGAATCTGAATTCTAGCCCTACACCCTAACTTTAACCATAAACCTCCTAAATCCTAAACCCTAACACTAACACAAACCCTAACCCTACCCTAATTCTCTAACACCAACACTAACCATCTAGCACTAACCCTAACCTTTAACTTTTAATTCTAACCCTCTTTGGGGCAATAATTTCTTTTAATTTGGATTTTTTTTATTCTAAAGTAAGGCTCCTTAAGGCTCAAGAAGTTCTCATTTTAACATTTCCTCTGCTTGTGAGGGTGGCAGCTCATGAGATTCAGTAAGTCAACAATTCACAAATCTCGAGAGTTCCTGAGACTAAGAAAAGTCCCAAGGGCCCTTCTGGAGGGTATAGAAACAGTAAACAATTACAGGAATGAAGTACCAAGGCAGATGTGTCTGGAGAAGATGCTCTGGCCTCTCAAGCTGCCTGTAAGATGTACAAAGAACCCCGGTGCTATGGCTTTAGAGAGTCCTCAACCACACTGGGGAGCTGAGTTGAAATTGTCCCTGATGTGTAAGTAATCCCTGAAGTTGGGAAACAAATTTGCATAAAATGTCTATGGCAGTAAATCTCACTTAAAATACACCAATACAAGATTAATATTTATTGAGAAACAAATTAACACTCACAATAACAGGCTACAGCTTAGGAATACTCTTGAGCCATCGGATGTTCCAAGCGATGGACGTTGATACAGTCTCTCAAAAAGGCAGGAACAAACGGGGCATCAAGAGGGGATCCCAGCAGCCCCTCTTGAACGGGGCTGGCCACACCCCCTTCAGGAGCCCGGGACCCTGGATAAGTGTCTTCCAACCTTATCAGCTGACACCTGAATCCCCCCACAAATGTCCCCAGAAAAAGTATCACTAAACACTCGAACTCTAACCCTGATTTTAAGGTCAACACAATAGTCCTGAAATCCCTAACTCTTATCCTAGCCAGAAACTCTAACCCTAACCCTTTCCAGCCCCATCCAAACCATGTACCTATGTATTCTATGTGAGTCGAGGCTAAAGAGTTGGTGAACATTGTGGGTTGATGCCTGTGAAGGCTATGAGGTCTTGAGGCTGTGGGTGGAAAGTGGCTTGTCACAGTCGGCATCCCAAGAGTAGGCTGTGGAGAAGTGAAGGCTGCCATTCCTCAGAGCACAACACAGCTCAGTGGTGAGACTTGTCTCCCTTCAAGTCTAGCATTCTCTTATCCACCAAGTGGGCATGGAGTGGCATATAGTGTGTTCTAGGATTTGTAGTTTTCTCCCTCCAGGATGTGCTCCAGGGAGGAGCAGGAGGAGGCTCTATAGACTACAAATCCCAGCATCCAATGCTTTGGTGGTGGGGAGGAAGCATTGTAAAGACACAGGGCAGGAGACGCCAAGGTTTTTAAGAAGTTCTTTGGTTTCAGGCTGAAGGGGAATGTTGGCACACTGGTGCTGCTTGGGATGGAAACAGGACTCTCTGAGCAGAAGCCCAGACCTAGTTGTTCTGGGGAGAGATGCTCTGGTTCCGTTGCCCATGTGGACATCCTGGTATGGCCTCCAGAGGGCTGCGGAGTATCTTCTAGCTAAGATATCCAGTCCTCCTCCAGTGTCCACCTGGGTCTGGCCTGGGATGGTCCTGGTAATGGTGGTGATCATGGAAAGTGGGGCAAGTGCTTGTTCATACTTCCAGTCCTGATGACTCCTCTCCAACGGGATTTTTAAGCTTGGGGCTGCATGTTCTCAATCAACTTTGTTCAGCTGACGATCACATTTCTTTATGTTGCCTTTTAAAAGTATAGCCACCATTCCCTCATTCTGCCACCATGAACTCTGACCCTCTGAAACCTAAGCCAAATGAAAATGCTTGCTTTTTATAAGTTGTCTTGGTCATGCTGCTGTGTTTTATCACAGCAATAGAAAAGTAACTGATAAACTAAGTGAACAAATTGGGAGAAAAGTAATGAGATTTCCCTCCTAAGACAGAGTGCCACTTGTGTTCATTCTGAGAACCCTGTAGGCCAGGCTAGCCTCACATTCAATGGGATTCTCCTACCTTAGCTTCCCTAGTGATGGGATTACAGATATAAGACCACACACACACACCCCAATAAGATTTTATTTAAGAACAAAAACAACCAGCATTTGAACTGTTACCCCCCCCATAAGCTTACTATCCATACATGTTTATTACACACACACACACACCGCACACACACACAATTTCCATCCAGTTACTGCAAACTACCCTCTCCTTGCTCCCAGAAGAGCCAAAACCTCATCACCAATGGTTCCATTAAATGGAAGTCAAGTAGTATGACAGCCTGTTCTTCTCACCCCTTGGTATTAGGTGACACAGGTCTATCCAACCAGCTCCCCTTCTACAAGGCAAGGACATATACCACATCCACCTCTGTACACCTCACAGTGCTAGGATCTATCTGTAAAACAGAAAATGTTGACTAGGGCTTACAGAACTCACAGAATTTACTTAGAAAAAGATCTACACAATTTCACAATGAAATCTGAAAAAAAAAATCTAATTCCTAATCTTCCTAAGGAGGGTACAGAGAGCATGGGTCAATGGCTATAAGTGTATATGTCATCGATTAAAAACCAGTGTATGGTCCAACTTTCTTGTGATCCTAAAGCCTGTCACTCAAGGTTTTTAATGTAAATATGTATCTTAGAGCAATTTCAAGTTCATAGCAAATTTAAATAGAAGGTAATGGATTGCCCATTGATCCTAGCCCTCGATGGAGGCAGTCTACTTTGTCTCCTTCTGTAAACGGGCCTTTGCTAAATGTGGGCAACATAGACCACCACCAATGGTACGGCTTCAGCATTGTTCTCAAACTTTTTATTTATTTTTTTATAAGAAGTGTTAACTTTTTTTAAATTCATCTACTTATTTTATTTTACATAGAAGCCACAGCCTCTCTCACCCCCAGCCTCCCCTCTCAGTCCCTGTCTCCCATCCCTCCCTGCCCCATCCCCTCTTCTTCTATCTCCATCTGTGAAAGGATAGGTCTTCTATATCACTCAAGTTTTTAAAAGAATTAAATTATACAGGTTGTTTAGCATGGTACGGGTTCACGCCCCAAACTGTTTACATTGATACTTACATTACTAAGTAGACCATTATGAAAAGCAAGTACATCCAGGCCTTCAGAGGCAAGTGTAGTGTGAAAGAAGTCAGCCTGGGGGACCTAAGATCCCTGCACCAATCCAATGTCCCATAATCCTGAAGTGAACAAAACAGAGGCTTCTTCTCTGGAAATGTTGTTTTGCAATACCTCACACTGCAGAGCACCACATTCTGCATACTCAGTGGTGACATACTGTCTTACACCCCAGGGTACTGTCTTGATCCCACAGTATTAGGAAGCCTGATTCCTAGGACCTGGAAAATGCTAGAATAAGCAGACACAAGAGTAGTTGCAGAGGAGTAGCAACTAGTAGCAGCATTGAGCAAGAAGCCCTAGACCATGTCAACATTACTGTCTCCCCACGATCTTGGGCTGAGTTGCTCTTTCTTCACTCTCTGCCTCGGACATACATTTTACATGTGATACAGAAGGAGTTTTACGCATTAAGTGGAAATTAAAGTATAGTACTCTTTTCCTAAGTGTGAGGAACTGAGTTTGTAGCCGAATGTTTTCCTGTGTCCCACAGCTGCTTGGTCCCAAATAAACACACAGAGACTTACATTACATACTGTTTGGCTTATGGCTCAGGCTTCTTGTTAACTAGCTCTTACATCCTAAACTAACCCATAATCATTAATCTATGTCTTGCCAAGTGGCTTCATGGCATTACCTGTCCCATTGCATCTTGCTTCCCTGGAGGCTACTCACAAGGTCCACTCTGACCCTTCCTATATCTCTCTTGAATTTCCTGCCTGACTATATCCTGCCTTGCCACAGGCCAGAGCAGCTTCTTTATTAACCAACCATAGCAACATATATTCACAACGTACAGAAAACATAAGTTCACATATCCAAGACTCACACAAAAAGCTGTGAAGAGCAGCCCCTGTCTTCGACCCTAGTGCCAGGGCAGTAGTGGTCGATGGGAAGACTACCAAGGCTATATGGTCACCTGACATGGAAAACTGGTAAGCTCTGATTCACGGAGAGACCCTGTCTCAAAAGACAAAGTGAAGTATCCGCCCTGATACTGAACTGCTCACACATGTACATGTGCATATCTACACGCTCGTATTTGCAGACAGACACACAGTCAAAAAGTAAAAGTAGCAGATAAGTGGCAACAGGATCCAAAGCACCATAAAAAGACTATTTTGTGTGTCATCATACTGTGTCTACAGTTACTTGTATTCTATGAAATATTTTATAGGATATTTGAAGTACTTGAAATCACTTACAAGACTGATACCTGCCCGATAAACCAAGAGGATGGCTGAAAGATAATATTAGCTTTAAATTCAGTTTAATTTGTCTTTGTTTTTCTCTTTTACTCATAGGCTTGATTTCATAGACACAACTTCATATGGAGTAGTTAGTTCATATTATAGGGAAAATGGTGTTTAATATCTAAATTACCATAATCCCTAATCCCTATTTGTTATTGGTAGTTTGATTTGTCCTGTTGTCTTGCTAATATAACAGGTTCCATTTGGGTAAAGTAAGTGAATAGTTACATTAGAGAAGAAATAAGAAAATGGTACACTATTATTTTAAATTTCTTTTTAACAAAATTTCTTTCTCCAACATACAAACTTTGCTTAGTTATTGGGAGAAAAAAAAACCCAAGAAATCCAACTTATGAAAACTAATTGTAAACATAATTGTCTTTTACTTTTCACTTTATAGTCAAAAGAAGAAAGGGAACTGAAATGAAAGTCATCTGTAATATTGCCATGAATTTCTGAGTGTCAAAATATAAATGTGGTCGAGCATTTATTTAATCCTGGTTAACTGTCATTTATGGTATGTTCTTCCAAATTGTAACACACCCTGCAAATTGAAATATTTACTCCAAGAAAGTAGGGGTCATGAACAAAAAGATCGCATTTCCAGTCTAACAAAAACTTGAAAGATTCTTGAGGACCCACAGAGTAGTCCAAAAAGGAGCAGTTGCTGGGGCTAGAAATTCCAACCAGCAATCCCAAGCAAAGTTTCATCAAGCTCTCCAGGATTTCAGCCTCCAAGAGTCGTCACCCATGTGGGGCTGTGCTTGCTGGTGATACATCTACTTTTGAGTCACCCCTGCTCCTTGTGATAACCCCTCCCACTTACTCCTGTTAGTAACCCCAATAAGGACTCATCAGTTCACCAAGCTGGACACTGGTGCAGAGGTCACTTTAGTCTGCTTTGTGCTCTCTTTCTGGGGTGAGTAGACATGTGCTGTATCTCCCCAGGAAAAGTTGGTCACACAAAAATAGTTGCCAGAACAGAGACCCAGTGGAACCAAAGATAAATTAGGGAGGTAGTATGATTGCTAGCTATGGGTACCAAATCTTGCAACTGAAGCTGAAGATGCTGAGGATGGAGCATCTATAGAGGGAATTCCAGCACAGCCATCCTTTCCCATATGCATTTTAGTGTACCTTGTTGCTATAGCAATTGTTACATAGTTCTTATAGTAAGTAATGAACCGTGCAAGTAAGGCTGGGCCATCAGGCTTTGGAATATTGGGGGGGGGGGATTGGAGGTCCCAGGATGGTGGTCTTCACTGATGTGTTACAGGGTGGCATACCTGCTTCACTATGATGGGAAAGGGACCCACCCCAGCAGAGAATTTGTCCAGGCACCCAGAAAATGGAAGATACATTCTTTGTTATAATTACCAGACCCTAGTTAGAAAATTTAATACAGTTCAGGCTTGACTGAAACTTTCTCACAGTTTATATAGAGAGGTCTATAAAATCGTAAACTTACATGGACTTTTATCCATAAAAGGGCTTTAAGTTTTTGCCTCACTGAGCAATTAAGTAAGTTCACAGAAGCAGAGAAAACCCACAGGTCTTAGTTATCTTTGAGTTACATTTCTCTGCAATTAAGAGGCAGAGAAAAACATCCTAGTTATCATAAAACAAATAAAACTTACTCTTTGAGCAGCTGGTGGCAAGGCCATATCTTCAAGGCAGTTGACAAACATCTGCTTCTTCTGATAAGAAGAGTGTTTAATGAGAAAATGGCCCAAATGAGAAAGTTTGTATAAGTAAAACTTCAACAAACTCAGTTTCTAACTAAGTCAGAACTATAAATATATGTTCTTTATCTTTCTATATTATCTAGAAGAAACCAGTTACTGAGGTACTTGTTGGCTTCAGGACTTAGAGAAATAAAAGCTAGGACTGGGCCTGAATAGTTCCCTCCCTGTGAGCTAGCTCCTGTAGTGCCAAAAGTTACTTCTAAGGATGCTGAGGAAGATGAAACCCGAAAGTCCAACTCAGCTGAGGATCCTACATGTTTCTTGATGGAAGGGCCAGCTACTGCAATAGTGCTACAAATGGATATGGCTAAACCAACTTTCTAATTGGACATAAGGCCTGCTATACGGGGGAAATTCACATCTGGTACTGACAACTTACACAAACACCTGTGCCTGCGGTGGGAAAACACCATTGAGTGTATGTGATGTGCTTGCAAAACTGGATATTAGCTGTTAAACTGATGATAACTAAGCTACAATCCATAGAACCACAGATGTTAGGTATAGAATAAGGGGCTATAGGGAACAGAGAGATCTCTTCAGGAAAGGGAAATAAGATATATAATTGTGGATGGATGGATGGATGGACGGACGGACGGACGGACGGACGGACGGGCGGACGGGCAGACGGGCGGGCGGGCGGGCGGGCGGACGGACGGACGGACGGACGGACGGACGCACTGGCGGATGGATGGATGGATGGATGGGGGAGACTGGAATGGGAAGATCAAGGAGGGAGGGAAGGGGAGAGGAGATTGAGAGAGGGAAAACAAGAAAGGAAGGCTAAAATTAATTTGAGGGGTACTTAAGAAACCGTGTGTGTGTGTGTGTGTGTGTGTGTGTGTGTGTGTGTGTGTGTGTGTGTGTGTGTGTGTGTGTGTGTGTGTGTGTGTGTGTGTGCGCGCGCGCGTAGGTACTCCACAGGCTACCAAAGGAGAAATGTAACATGTATAGAAACTTGAAAGTTTCTTGAAGATCCACATAGCAGTATAAAAAGGAGCAAACAGTTGCTGGGGCTAGAAACTCTGACCAGCAATCCCGAAGCAAAGCTTCATCAAGCTCTCCAGAATTGCAGCCCCCAAGAGTCATCACCCATGCAGGGCTGTGCTTGCTAGTGATACATCTACTTTTGAGTCACCCCTGCTCCTTGTGAATAGCCCCCCTCCCCCAATAAAAACTCATCAGTTCATCGAACTGGACACTGATGCAGCAGTTACTTTGGCCTATTGAGGGTTCTCTTCTGGAGTGAATAGACATGCGTGGGTGCGTGCATGCGTGCGTGCGTGCGTGCGTGCGTGCGTGCGTGCTTGCGTGCGTGCGTGCGTGCGTGCGTGCGTGCGTGTGTGTGTGTGTGTGTGTGTGTGTGTGTGTGTGTGTGTTTTCAATCTTTCCATAAAAAAGTCCATTACACACAGCAAGATGCAGTGGATATCTCAAATTCTCAATTTGAAAATGTGGGCTATAAGATATAATCTCATACCTGTCTTCGTATCCACAAGAGGTTTACCTCTCACTCCTCAACCTCTCACCAAAGAAGCTTCTCTTTTCAGAAGACAGGGAGCACTACAGAAATACACAACTGCTAAAGTGCCCAGACCAGCAGAGCATGCTGATACAGCCAGGTTCATCCATCTGCAGTGCAACCTTTACACCTAAGGCTCAAAAGGTATCTTTTGAGATAGTATCTCAAATACATATATGACAGAGAAGCTGCTTTTGTGCAGTCTTGACATTGTCATTGCCTAAATAAGACCTGCACAATGATAAAAAAAAAAAAAAAAAACAAAAAACAGTTAACATGCTGGGGGTGGGGGGGATCTCACAAGGAAGACTCCACCCCTAAATGACTGCTTCAACCTCACAACATGGATAATTGTCATATGAGGGATGGTCTCTGTCTCAGGAGACATTATTGTTACTGAAACCCTAGGTAGTTACAAGTTTAACATAATGACTTATCTCTGCTTCAGTTTCTAAAGGCAATGGGATAACAGGTCTGTGTTTCCCAACCTGTGGGTCTCGACCCCTTTGGGAGTCAAGTGACCTTTTCACAGGGATCATCTAAAGCCATCAGAAAACAGATATTTACATTATGACTCATAACAGTAGTAAATTTACAGTAGCAATAATAATTTTATGGTTGTAGCCATAACATGGGGAACTGTATTAAAGAGTCACAGAATGAGAAGTTTGAGAACCACTGACTTAAGAAGACATGGGTTTTTTTAGATTTTTTTAAAAATATCAAGCCAGTTGGACAACTATGTCTTACGATGCTGAACTTTAGCTATCGTAGGCTTCATTTAGTAATCTTGAGTATTAACTATAGATATGCATCGCATAACAGACAAATGGCACATAAATAATTTTATAAAAAGAACACACATAAAAATCACATTAAATCACAATGCACTCAGTCAAAAGAAAGGATAAAATGTGTATTTATATACCATTGAGGTGTAAGAATACCTTCAAGGGCACAAAAGTCAAAATGGAAAGTCTCTTATGCATATTTAAGTTAATACGTTCACAAATTTCAAGAACTATTCAGAAGAGGAAGTACTTTACAAATGAAAGTGTTTAATAAAAATTAGAAAATCCTGTTTTATGTGTCATAAGGATGATTGAAATTTTTTGGCAAACCCCCAAGTCCCAGAGAGTCCTGATATAACTCAAGAAATGCCATAAAATCTTAAGTCCAGTTATTTCTCAGGGAGTCTGGATAGTGTGAGTCACTTCTGCCTCTGGGTTTAATTTGCAAACAGTCATAAAAAGCTCTTCCTTTTATATAAAATTTTTTGAATTGGAGTTTTAATAGAATAAACCACAAGAGGAAGCTGAAGATTTCCATTTATTCATAGTTTATTTTGGTTTGGTTTGTTTGTTTGGCTGGAGACAAAGGTAGAAAAGAGCAAATCAGAGCAAAGGGTGCATAAAATTTTGGTTCTATGAAATTTATTTCTATTTTAGGCAAAAAAAATAGATTTAGAATTTGCTTATCAATATCCTATGCCTTGTATAACTTTATCATAGGTTGAATTGCTTACTTTCATTGTTGCTATAATAAAATACCGCTCAAATGGGGAACTTTTGAAAAAAAACAGTTTATTTTGGCTTAGAGTTACAGGATTACGGTCCGTCATTTTTAGGAAGGCATAGATGGCCTCATAAGCATTAGGCAGCTGGTCAAACTGAGTCCACAATCAAATAGAAAGTGACTTTTATGGAAGTTTTCATGTGGTCTGGGATCCCATCCCATAGAATGGTGCTGCCCAAATTTAAGGTTATGTTGTTCACTTTAATTAACTTAATCTAGAAAAATCCTTCAAAAGCATGCCCAGAGATTTATTTTCATGGCAATTTTTAATCCTATAAACTTGACTATTAAGATTAACCATCACAAGTTCACCCCTCAGCAGTCTGACACACATAGATAACACTTTAAGCTGTTAAGCTACAGCCTTGCATCCCTAGCTCCTCTAAACTCATGGTCATCTAACAATGTATAGTGCCAGACTCCAAAAGTCCCCACGCTCTTTAACATTTCCAATTATGTTCAAAGGTGCCTCTTCTGAAATTTGAGCAATCACTAGTTAGCCTACATAATATAAAAATAGAAGTTACATATTTCCAACGTAACAATAGCACAAATTAAACATTCTCACTCAAGAATGGGAGCATAGCAAGGAAATATCTGACCAAAGCAAGATGAAAACGTAGGAAGACAAACACAAATCCTGTGGTTCCATGTCCAGCATCAAGAGCTCCCAATGCTGTTGTGTTCCAAAGGACTTGGGTAGCCCTACTCCTCCAGTATCCTGCCCATAACATATAGAGTATCTCTCTATGTCTAGCTATATACTAAGGTTAAAGCTCTTTTGGAAGCTCCCCATAGTTCTAGTACCTCAGAAATCCTGGATACTCCATTGCATTATGTGTGTCATCTTCATGGCTCCGTGCATTAGCTATGCATTGACAGAACCACCTTACAAGGAACCCCAGCATGGGACCCGTTTATGGGGTGACACCATTTACACTGAAAGTGTCTTGACAATTAACCTAATCTAGAAAAACCCTCAAAGGCACATCCAGAGATTTGTTCCTGTGATGAGTCTGAATCCCATCAATTTGGCAATTAACATAGTTGGAACATTTCTCTTGAAACTTCAGTTCGCATTTCTTTGTGCTAACTGTTCTTGGAGTAGAACATACAATACCAGAAAATGTGGATCATTAGTAGACTTATTTCATATGATCAATAGATAAAGGGAGGTCTGTTTCTTTATTTAAGCAATTGGTAAAGCACTCAATTACACACAACACTGGCTTCATCGGGGTTGGAAAAGTTTTAAATTTTGATCCCTGAGAAGTATTGTTCCAAGCATGGATTATGCAGAACACAATACAAGAATGTGGTAATGTCACCAGGAAAGAAAAGGGACCTGTACCAGGGATTTGGAAGGCCCACAAAACAGTCTTGACCCCACCTATGAGTTAATGGTGAGGATATAACTAAGAGTATGGGAGATAAATCTTATGGTTTTCTCTTTTTAACCACTTATTTATTACTTGGAGGTTATAGAATGCCATAATATATGAGTGGAGGCCAGAGGACAATTCTCAAGAGTCATTTATGACTTTCTATCATGGGTACATGAGGTCAAACTCAGGTCACCAGGCTTGGCAGCAAGTATCTTTACTCAAAAAGCCAATCCATTGACCCAGAATCCTATTAGCTCAGATGGTACAATCTTGCATCCTAAATATTTATTTTGTATATATGGAGCTTGCCATCTTGTAAAATTGTGGCTATGACTCTTAAAATTTTACAGTGGAATATTGAAATATGAAAATTTCCATCAATCAAACAACTATGTATGAACCCAATATTCTTGATGTTTATTTTTCCTTTAGATTGATCTGTTATTTTAGTGTTAAATACCTACAGGTTGAGCACTTGATTTGAGTTGGTTGTGTTTAATGATGAATTCAGTGAAAAAAAACTCTAAATTATAATTTTATGACATGAAGTACCTGAAACTCTTTGTGTTTATTTTTAAGCATCTGTGATGAGAAAGCAATTTTGTCCAAGTTTAGTTATTGAAAAATTTCCCCAATAATGCCATTCTCCACTTTGAGGAAAGCATTGTTCTAAGAGTTTTGTTTGAGCAGCCTAATAGGTTTTCTGCCTCCTGATAATAGGTTTCTCTGCCAAAGCAGTAAGCCAGATCAAGATGAATTGAAAAAGTATAACAGGTTTATTTGAGAAAAGCAACTCCCTGGTGGGTTCTCCAGTCCCAGAGATCAAAGCCAGAGAAGTTGCACAGCCAAACTAAAGGAGAGAAATTATATAGGTTATAGGGAAGGGGTGATGCCATAAGCTAAGTTTGTGCCTAAATATGGTCAAAAGCTAAACAACACTTAGGTGGGACTCAGGCAGAGGCAACTTCAGGGAAAGAAGCTTCAGTTGCTTCTAAGAATGTAGAGCTAGAATTCTGGATGCCTTCCCTTTGTTTGGAGATTCTCTGAGTGGGCGGGGTTTGGAGCTACCCAAATAGAGCTCTCTAAATCATGCAGGGGACAGCTGGAAGTTCTAACTTATCACAACCATTTCTCTGGTTTCTTTTTTGGTGTATTTTTGTTTTATATGTATGCATTTTTGCCTGCATTAGTTTATGTGTACCATATGTATGCAAGAACCCAGGTACCAGAAATGTCAGAGCCCCTGGAACTGGAGTCACAAACAGTGGGCAGCCATCATTGTGTATACTGGAAACAAAACCTTGGGTCATTGCAGAAAAGGAAAGGGAAAGAATGTAAGTGCAGAAGTAGTGAGTATCTGCAGCACAAGAATATCTATCGGTCAGATATGGCAGGATGTGTGAACACAGGAACTCATAACAGTCATACAAGATCAAAGCAGCGAAAATCCCAGCATGGATGGGGTAAGAGTTCACGAAGTCCAACCCCTATCTGAGGAACGTTTGGCAACTGACAGTTGTTGGGAGAGGGAGAGTCAATTTTCTTCTAAGATGAAAACTCTGAGGGGTTGCCCATGCTCCAGGAGATGGTCCAACATTCATGCATATATAAGCATCACTAAATGAACTTAGTCTGTTTTAAGAAGGTGGGGCAGGGGGAATAGGAGAACACTTTAGAGGGTGCCAGGGCCTTGTACTCACAGAAAAGCAGGTAGGGAAGACTGTGTCCTCAATGGAGGAGACAGAATCCAACACCTCATTCCACCCAGGACGCTGAGAGTGGTGGTTTTTTAAGGACCTGGTAACCTTTCTGCTATCTGAAAGGACAGACCTCACTCTAATGCCCCAGGACAGTTATTCTAGGCCCCTCCCTCCCCGGACCATTACTCATCCTTAGGAATGTACTTTCTGGCTTGCTGACCTCTATGCTGTGGGTCAAAGACCACAGTACATTCCAGGCCTTTTAGCTATAGAAACCACCCTCATAGTCACATGCACTTTGTAAAGGAGTTTCTATGTGGTCACACCTTAAACTTGATTGTGCACCAGGAATTTGAATGATTGTTGCCTAGAAACCCTTTTACCAAATTGTACAATGAACTGCTTGGCATTAGACTCCCCAAGTTCTAACCCAGGCTGAAAAATAAATCTGTACCAGATTTTACTCTTAGCTCTTCCTAGGTTTGCTTTCCCATCTGACCTCCTCGGAACACATGACGTTGGATTCTGTATGCTGTGAATTATCATTGGACAATAAAGAAACTGTTTTGGCCTATGGCAAGGCATCTTAGAAGCAGGTGGGAAATTCGAGCATAGATAAAGAAGAAGGAAGGTGGAGACAGACAGAGAGATGAGCTCCTGCCAAAGAGAGCAAGATCTAATGGAACACAGGTAAAGCCACTAGCCATGTAGTAAGACATAGATTAATAGAAATGGGTCAAGTTAAAAGAATTAGCTAGCAATATGCCTGAGCCATAGACCAAACAACATGTAATTGATATAAGTCTCTGTGTGTTTCTGTGGGACTGTGGGTCTGCAGGGCTAGGCCAGAATGGACAGGCCAGAAACTCTTACTACAGGAAATAAAGGAGAAACTGACAGGAAGAGATGGGGTGTATTTTGATCAAAAGACATTAAATGCATTCTGAAAATTTTAATTAAAACTATAATTGCAAACATATCTGTTAGCTCAGTAACTTGTGAGACAAAGTCACGGTGCTAATTATTCAACAGTAGTGTGAACAACCACAGAGCATCAAAGATAAAATATTAACAATAGCAAAGAACCTGTTACAAACCATTGGAGAAAAATTTGACTGTTGTCATCAATACTTCCTACTGTTAGTAGGAACAACCCTGTTGGGGAGGCAGAGGGGCCTGTGAGGTGGTTCAACGGTTATGAGCAATTATTGCTGAGTTTGGTTCCAACCCTTACATAGTGGCTCATCCATAACTCAGGTTCCAGAGAATCTAATGCCCTCTGCTGATGCTCATGGGCACCAAAGACACACATGGTGTACACGCACACATTCAGTCAAAACAATCATATACATAACAAATAAAATAAATAAATATAAAAATATAAAGTAAAAGAGCAACCATCCCTCAGACAGTTCATAGAGTATCAGAGCCATAGAGGTACCCAGAAAGAAGTATCTCTGAGTAATTAGCACAGCAACCTGGCCTGTTCTAAAGTGGGTATAGGTAAACACATGGTAAGAAGCCATGTAAAATAGATTTTGATATAAAATTTTATTTACTACTGATGAAAATTTTTATAAGAATGTTTTTGCCTTTAACTTTACCATCATAAATGCAGCAATGTAAGCATAGTAACAAACAGCCCCTAACAATCTCAGAACAGAAGTTAGGACACGATGAAGGGTGGACCGGACCTGAGAATTTCTCTTCTACAAAATGGCACAGCTGCTATTCAGGCCCAGCCACTAGAGTGTGTAAACAACAGAGTCAGTGGTGCCACTTTCCTCTTACAGAAGTCAAAGGTTTGGGCTACAGGGATTATATGGATACAAAGAATTGAAAATTATCCACAGTTTTCAAAAAGCACTCTGTAGAACAAGGTAATATGTAAATTTATCAAAACCTGCTGGCAATCAGTCCTGAGATGTTAGTTTGCATCCTACCAGTCTTATAAGGTCGTCAGAAGCACATAAACTCTATCACCTGATTTTATTATAAAATCTGAATATAAATTAGTCCTAAGAACACATAGTATTATTATTTAAGGAGAACTCATCAGTGAATGAGCTCATCAGTAGAAATATATGTGGAACTATATTTTCACTTCCAAGTCAATTAATGCCTGGTAATTGTCTGTGGACTCAGGGCCAGCCCATTTCGTCAGCTGAGCCCAGTGCAGGGATCTGCTCCCTGGTGATGTATGACTGACTGGGTACTCATCTGAGCTCCATGTAGGCCAATGACATTTTAATTACTTTGATTCATTGGCAAACAACTAAATGCAATTGTACTTTCCAGGCAAAGCCACACTCGCATAAGCTCACACACGCTTTCTTGAAGAGCCCCTTAATTAAGAAATGTATTGTGAAAGAACTCTTATCCTGCTGACTGGTAACATATATGAGAGACAGGCATCTTTGGTTATTGTTGGATATTTAACAAAAAGTAACTGTAGGTGGATTTTTCTTTGGGCCAACAAGATCACAAAAAAATGACATGGAGCCTTAATTGGGAAAGCTTGGCCAATAGCTTAGGCTTGTCCACTAGCTTTTATAACTTAAGCCATTTCTATTTATCTATGGGTTTCCACATGACTCATGGCTTTTACTTCTCCTCTTGCATGTCTGTTCCCTCTGGGTCCGGCTAGAAACTCCTCATTTTTTCTCCCCAGAGCTCTCTGTCCCTAGAAGTGCCACCTATTCCTCCTGCCTAGCTAGTGGCCACTCAACTCTTTAATAAACCATTTACAGTGACGTTCATACAATGTAAAGGCATATCTCACAAGTAACAAAGCAAGAGATAAATGTTTTCCTATTAAATGTCCTTCTGCATTTCATAAATAGGCAGATCATTAACTTAATAACAAATAATTAGACAAGAGTCTACCCACTATCTGTTTCCTTTTTACCAATGGCTACCTACTTTAATTATTTTATACTCTTAATATCTGTATTAGAATAAACTATTTGTCGTGATGAATTATAATTGGTTTTCAAACATATAGATTACCACTCTAGCATTGGTGAGTCATTTTATATTGTTCTTAATTAATGTACATAAGAAGCCCAAATGTGAGCTGGGGCTGGATGGGGAGCATTATTGGTACCAATGCCTTAGTGTAGCTGAGAACAGGCTATGCCCTGCCCTAAGTTACTCCAGATCTCTCAAAACAGCAGGTATTCAGAATATTCCCTTCCCTGAGAGACCATGTGTTATAAGCAGCTTTTTTTACTTCATTATGAGCATCTAGGATGACTTTGTACATCGGTGGACATATGAATGACATTGTCTGTCACCACGCATGCACAACAGACTAGTTACTAACTATTCCAGGGAGCAAAACAGGGCTACCCTGGAAATTGATCATGTGGCTTGAAAAAATTGGGTTTACATGGCCGTATTCAAATTATATCAGGAGAGTCCAAGAAATCCTCAGATATTTCAGATTAAGGAGAGAAGGTAACTACTTCACCAGGACTTTGTTAAGAGGTAGATACCCAGCACTGGGATGGCAATGGCTCTCATGCACCTGACAAGGTGTGTGGTCAATAAACAGTCCATCAGAAAACTCTTCCCTGTCACAAGGGCTCCACTCAGATTCACCCCACTGTAAACATGACCTACTTCAACAGTCTGCTTATCCTGTTTACCAGTCTGGAAATGCTATCCAAACATAGACACACACACACACACACACACACACACACACACACACACACACACACACACACACACGCTTGTGTGGGGCAGATCCTGCTCTTTGCTTTACCTAGCTCCAGGAGCTAACCTCTGATCTGGCTGTCTGGTTAAGGCCAGCAGGCAAGATCTGTATCGTCTGAGATTCTGCAACTAGGTGAAGGACATTATCTTGTCAGTATAGTCTCTATTTGTATTCTGTCAGCTTCCCTGCCTCCCATGAGCTCTGAAACCTCTTGAACTCTACTGTAACCCTTAACCCTTCACAGCTGTACTGTAACTGTGTGTGTGTGTGTGTGTGTGTGTGTGAGTGAGAATGTATTCACCTTTCCTAGCTTAGAAGAATTGATATGCTACTAAACTACGAAGAGAAAAAAATTAATAAGATTTAATTTAAAAATAAACCGGTAGCGATGGGGAGATGGCTCCATGACTAAGGGTGCTGCATAAAATGATAATATATTCTTGTTCCTTTAAAAAGTATGGAGTGACCATCCTTATTTCTTCTGGCTAGTTTGGGATTTGAAATGGGTTTTATTAGATACGTTATCACATATTAGAATGGTTACACCTCTCTTTTTTCTTAGAGGTGTAACATTTGCTTTGGAATACCTTTTTTCAGGCTTTAATGGTAGGTGGTGCCTACCACTGATGGTAAGGTGTCTTTCTTGAAGGAAACAAAAAGATCTGGTCTGCTAATTTAGACTGATAGTCTACATCTCTTACCAAAGAACTAAGACAGTTAATATTAAGAGTTATAGTGGGGTCATGAGTATTAATCACTGCCATTTATTGTTTTGTGATGTCCTCAGAGTTTTTTAATTAACCATTCTGGCATTGTCGATTTATTCCCTGTAACCTCTTGAGGGTGCTTATCCTTCTTTCCAGGCCAAAATTTTATACTTATTAGTTCCCAGTAAGAATATGAGGTAAGTACCCTCATTATTTCATTCCACTTGGGGGAACTGGAAGGGCAAACAGCCTTGCTCACTATTCTACTGCAGAAATTCTCAACACATCTCATTCCTTAGTTCAGCTGTCTCAACCTCTATGAGACTTATTCCTTCCCAATCACTCCACAGCTACTCAGTTCTTTTCAATTGTATGGTTTTTTTTAATTTTTAAAATTTTGTTTACTGAGGAATATGTTTCCCTATGACATTTTCAGATATATGTGTGTGTGTGTGTGTGTGTGTACATAGAAACATATATATATATATATATATATATATATACATACATATATATAAAATCATTGTAACTTGTGTTTCCCTACCCTTCTGCCAGCACGCAGCCCAATTCTGATTTCATGTCACAAATGAGCACAACACATTAAACATCTTGAATAGATGGACTGTTGGGAGGACAGATATCACATTTTTTTTAGTTGTGCATCTGTTAATTAATATCTAAGCTTGTGAATAATAGTTCAGCAACCAAGATGGATATGGAAGTATCTGTGCAACACACTAAATTAGATTCCCTTGGATATATATCCAAGGAGTGGTCTATCTGGACCATGATAGCATAGTTGGAACATTAGTTATGACAAAGCCAGGAAATCAGATGCTCTTCTACATGGGATGATACCCTTACATTTTTGGTCATCACTTTCTCCTGATGATTTGTCTCCCACTGAGTAAAAACGAATTCTAACTGTTCACTTTGGTAGACAAGAAAGAAAACTCTCAAATACCTGTCAGGTGCCAGCATAAACATGCTTTGGTTTAAGTGTTTGTTTCTGGTCTCTAAGTTGAACATCTACATGGCTTTGTGGTAAACAAGGTCTTCTTTACCTCTATGGGTTTTTTTTTATATTGCTGTCAAAATTCAATAAAAAAATTATTTTTCTGTTTGATTGAAAGTATTTGTCCTTTGGATCCTGTGCTTCTCCAACAACCTGGGAACAAATTCTATTCTTACCTTCCTTTTTTTCAGGTTCTCCTATGGGACTCGGAGCCTTGAGTGTGCCATATTTGGACTCCAGAACTTGATATTTATTTCTTTTGTTAGGAAAAGAGTACAGTGTTTTTCCTTCTTGAATTTTATCTCCATTCTAAAATTAATTCTCTGAGATGCAGAGATAAATATCCTTGCGGGCATTCCCTTCAACATTATTAAGAATATTCTCCATTATTTTGATAAATAATGATGAAAAGACTTGAGATCTATAGGATACAAAGTAGTTTTAGGCAGGTATTTTTAATGGGTACTATCAACTCATATGAAGCCATTCTCTCTTTGTGTGGCCTTTGGGGGAGGAAACTTGGAAACTGAAATCATAGACTTCAACAGGCAGGAGGATTGTTTGAGTAAGGGGCATGGCAAAGGGGTGACAGGATTTTCATTTCACACAGGCAATCTCTTCATAGCACAAACTCTGTGCAACCAACGGCTAATGGGCTAGCTCTCATTGTGTGCGTGAATCAGGAGAGAGTGTGAGTTTACAGAGAGAGTGTCTATGCTGTAACTAAGGTTATAACTAAGTTTTCATTCCTTGATAGGCTCAAGGATTCCTAAACAACACTATTATAATAGCAAACCAGTTATACTTACTGCCAGATGCATTTCCTGGTTAATACTATTTTTAAAGGAAGGCCAAATGATTTCAAGATTCTCATTTTTAAAAATAACTCTTGTTTCTTTATATTGCAAAAGAATTCATATCTTTCATGGAAATTTTAATAAGTAAGGAAAAAATTGATAAACACAACTATAACCCTACTGTCATAACAAAATGATAATCTTTATGTTTATAGTGACAGGGACCCCAGAGTACCTCCTTCTGAATTCTCCATAGGGTTAGGTTCATAGCTTTGCATAGAAAAAGGTCATTGGTTTGGACTTTGACTGAGAGTTTGTGACCCATGGGTCGCTAAAACTAAGCACATAAACAGGATGCATTTTCATGGGATCTACTTCATATCTCTTAGCTCATATTTTCAATGGTGACCTAGATAGTAGAATTCCACAGAAACTCCCTGATTCTGCCAGAGTTCCAAAGTAATGGGCTTAGTAATGAAACAATTTCAAAGTCAAATTCATGACTTTGGCAAAAAGCCAATGTATAAGTGGCCCATAAACAGGATACAATAAGCTTTTTCTAACTCTAAACTTGCTTTGCTTACATCCTGTAATGCTAAAACCAGCAGGAACACACCACACATAAAATTTAATGTTTTGTGTCTCAAAAGTTCAGCTTAAATCTTTCTGAACAAAGCAAGTTCCATGATTGTATTTAATGACTCCATCCACAGATTTTAAGGTTGGCTTGTCCATGTATCATTTATGCCACATCTAGGAACAAGATTCAGTTATAATTATATGACTTGGTATTGCCTCTTCTTTCACAGCCAAGCGGTACTGTGCCAGCTAATTTTATGTTAACTTGACATGAGCTGGAGTAAGTAACTTGACATGACATGGAGAGAGAACCTCAGTTGAGAAAATGTCCCATCAGATTGCTCTGTGGGCAAGCCTGTGGTACATATTCTTGACTTATGATAAAGAAAGGCTCAGCTCATATGGAGTGGTGCCACCCTGTGCAGGTGACCCTATAAGGTATAAGATGACATGCTGGGAAAGCTATAAAAAGCAATCCAGTAAGCAGTGTTCCTCTACAGCCTCTGCATCAGTGCCTGTCTCCAGGTTCCTGCCCTGCCTGAATTCCTGCCCTAACCTCCCTGGATTATAGACTAAAAAAATGGTAAGATGAAATAAACCCTTTCCTCCCGAGTTAATTTTGGCCACTGTGTTTCATCACTGCAGCAGAGATCCTAAGACACATAGTATGCTTTCTTTGAATTCTTTTGGGTGTAGAAATGCTTAGAATCTATTTTGTCCTTCATTTCATGATAATTTCCCCTGGCATTGACTTGTTTTTTAGCAATGTCTTTTTCTTATAAATTCTCCTTTCATGAGGTGGCCATGGAAGTCATAACCAAGGCCTTTGCCCACTGAGGATCTTTGAACTTAGAGCCCAGATCATTAAGAAATGTGATTTAGTATAAGGGTTCGGGGATTATTTTCTTCACATTGGGGTTCTTCTTTCTTCTCCCTCCTCCTATTATTATTATTATTATTTTGATTTTTCAAGACAAGGTTTCATTGTATAGCCCTAGCTGTCCTGGAACTCACTCTGCACGTCAGACTGACCTAGAACTCAAAGAGATCTACCTGCCTCTGCCTCTCTGGGACTAAGGGTGTAAGCCATCACTTCCTGGCTTTTTTTTAAAAAACTTCTTATTTAAAGTTCTATACATAGGTTTATAGTGAACATTTTTACTTACACATTTCAGAAATAATGATTCTACAATCCAGTCCAGGGATACCTCAAGGTTCTGGTGATATAATAAATAAAACAAAGAGAATGTTGGCATGGGCCTTACAATCTGGCTCAAGGAATGAAAAGAAACCAACTATGTTGTATGTCAGTTGTTGGTTTACGTTGTACAAAAGATTAAAGGATAACAGAGATGTGGTGGCAGAAGGGCCTGTTCTGCACAAAGTGGTATGAAACAGTCCCCTGAAGAACAGTGGGTGGCTATTTTTCTATATGGTGGCCAGAGAGAGTTTCCCTTTTATGAGAGAATCTGAGGCTGGATGGATCATGACATGTACGTATCTGGAACAAAGACTCTTCCAGGCCTCACCAACAGCAGAATTTAAAACCTACAGTGGAAGCAGAGATGGAAAAGGGGGAAAAAAAAGAACGAGCCCTGTGATTGATCAAAAGAAAAAGGATAAAGGTCAACAAAAGAGCAGGCAAAGTCAGGGACGCATCCCATGTGAGATTAGACAGAGACTAAGAAAAAGAGGGTGGATTTTGGATTAACTCTGAGTTGAGGTAAGAAGCCGTCAGACGTCTTAGGGGAAACTGTGGATATCAACTAACATAATTCAGAGGATTCACATTCACTGAGAGGGATGGAGCATGGAGAAGGTGAGTATAGACGAGGGCTGTCCACGTTTGATAGCACCATCAAGTTTTCAGACGCCTGGTTAAGTGTGTCAGAAGAATGAGTATGGCCTGGGCAGCATTAACTCCAGTAACTGATACGGCCCCAGTTAGTACAGTGAGAAGGAACGTGAAATCCAGGCTTGGTAACATTAGGGGTGTGGTTTTACACACATTTATTTTAACACATTTGTTAGCTGTCCAAATGAATATATAGGGATACAGGTGTATGAACTAGAGAAATTGGAACAACAGTTAGAAATTTCAGATCCCTCGTGCCATTGTGTGGTTTCTTTATGGCCTCTTGTTCTTACTCCAACAATTTGAAGTGTCATCTGACTTTATTTCTCAACCCCCACCCAGGTCACTTTCGGTGCTATTTAGGGATTGTCACAACAGAATGTTTGACTATTTATCTCCAGCTGACAAAATGAACAGCAAGGGGACAGACAGCAGTCATAATGCCTCAGAAGAGGGTCGTATAAGACGTCAAGGTCGAACCTGGTAGACGGCAGAGCTCCAGAGTGAAGGAGCTATCTGATGACATCATGTCCCCTTGGTGTATGCTTCACTGGTGAGGCAGCACCTGTAACCCAGATTTAGGGAGATTATAACTACTGTTCTAATCTGTTACTAGTGCTAAGAGCATAGTATGAGGAAGAGAGGAAGGAAGGAGGGAGGGAGGGAGGGAGGGAGGGAAGGAGGGAGGAAGAGAAAGATTTGGAGTAGTTTTTTCTTTAGAACAAGCAAGGAAACCACCCAAAGAACTCTTTTCATGTTTTGTTATAAGAACCAATGGGCTTAATGACATCTTTGCCACCATCATCCACTGCTATAGTAAGACAGGCTTATTGAAGAAATTGGCTCAAAGCAGTTGCCAAGGCATGCACATAACATACTTCCTTATGAGCCAACCTGGAGTCTGCCTGAAGGCCTAGCAACAGATGCTGTCAGAGCTCCTGATCATGCCAATGAGGGACAGCCTGTGTGCAGAGAGGAGGATATACAAGGCTCTCCCTATTGGTGAATAAATGAGTCTGCAGTCCTGTTTTTCACCTGTTTTGCTGGGTCTGTGTCTTTAGCCCTGTGTCTTCTCACCCTGTCCCCCAAGGGAACTATCAGGACTCAGCAACACACTGCAAGTTTTGTGTTGTGAAGAATGCCATTGACTTGCCAAGAGCTAGAAGGGCCTCTCATCCGTGATTCCGATGGATCTTTTCCATTACAACCTCATGGAAATATAAAGAGATAAAGTTAATGGGGAGAGCTCTTCAATATTATAGTTGATACAGGTCCTGTTTATTAGGGTGAAATGTAATTGACTACTTGCTTGAACTGTGCACCAGAGTGTGCAGAGGAGAGAGAATGTTGAAAAATCTCCATGACAAGTCACTGAGACTGACAATATCATTAACTGTTATTCCTCAATAGTATATGTTGCTTCCCATATGCCGAACATAATTCTTGGTAGGACATCAATGTCTGTGTGAAATCTGAATCCCATTCTTTTTAGGGCAGAGCGAGATACAATTTCTGGGATTTCATTCTGTACAATTGGCAATCAGTGTCTCAAACACACAATATAGGTACATTGAATAATTTTTCCTAACCCTGTGTGATAGTTTGAATGTATTGTCCCCTATAATCTCATAAGGAGTGACGCTATCCAAAAGTCTGGTTTTGTTGGAGTGGGTATGGCCTTGTTAGAGGAAGTGTATCACTTTGAGGGTGGGCTTTAAAGTTTCCTGGGCTCAGGGTACTGCTCAGTGTCTCCGTTGACTTCTTATTGCCTTATGATCAAGATATAGCCAGCACCATGTCTGCTTGCATGCTCCCTGCTACTATGATAATGAGCTGAACCTCTGAAACTATAAGCTGCCACCTTAATTTAATGTTTTCTTTCATAAGAGTTTCTATGGTCATGGTGTCTCTTCACAGCAATAGGGATCATAATTAAGACACCTTGTGAGTCCGATGATTGCCTCATCCAATGTTAACCATTATTCCTCAATGATATATAACCGTATAACATTGGTGGTCAGGAAAGAGGATGTATAATTACAGTGTGTAAGGCCACTTTCCAGAGAGGGGAAGTACTTTGGTGATGAAAATACTGTTAGATTTAGCTTCATCATTTAGGAAGCTAGGCCAATTCAGATTCAGTTTGAATTAGGACACTGATCATACCTTGTTGAGCCTGAATACATGCTCTTTCCCAGGTTATATGGCAGCATATCCTTATCTTCTCTGTGGGCCCTATCCATTCATTTAACCTGGAGTTTTCATTAGTCAGGATATTCAGCCTCTCCCTTGCTCTTGGAATGTTTAGCCAACCTTATCTCCTATGCTAGATGGAGACACCTCTTCTAGTGAGTGTATCTTCTCCATGGTTGCCCATTCTGTGTCCTATAATTCATTGATCTGTACCCCAAGTAGGTCCCTTCAGTTATATGGAGAAGCCACAATTGTTGCAGACCTACCATCTGTAGTTTCTTTAAGTTTTGGATATCCACTAGAAAAACTGGTTTTGTTAGAGGGCTGGGACCTGAGTGCAGTCAGGGTTGAAGTGATGGACCCAGAATCAGGAAATATCCCACCAAAGGGTGAGAGTCATAGGAACCATTTCCAGGTAAGCAATCATTGCGGTGTTCCAGAGGATTTCCAAGATTTGTCCAGCCCACAAGATGATGCTGGTTCCATCGGGCTTTTGGGCATCCCTAGTCACTACGTGAAGTTGGTCTTGGGAGGCCAAGAAGTCCACCAAGTAGCTTGTATCAACTGAGGCTGTTTACTAGGGAGCTCCATTAGTGTCCCACAAGTGCAGGGCAAGGAGCTCTTAGGACAGAGCTCTGCATAGCAATAAACTTTACATAACTGAGCAGGTTCTTGACTGGGAATGAAGCTGACAACCAGTTAGCCATCCCTGACTGGGGGTATCCATTGTATTGACAATAACAATATTGGTCTTTAAAATGGGTACCATCCCAGAAGGGATTGAATGGCATGATCTTGTTAGTGTCAAGGCCAAGATAAAAGAGTATTCCTGAAAAGGAGTCTTCTTTGTAAAGTCTAGAGTGGTCGTATTCCATTTCAGAGTAACAAGCCCCGAAACCCATGCAGGAACTAAAGAGTAAGGAATAGGGCTGACAGCCTACATGTGCCTCTCATTAGGGGTTTGTACTGGAATACATCCCCCAGTAGCCCTGGAATCAGTGAAGTTACAGCATCACTTCTTCCATCAGCTGCTTCCCTATAGCCTGGCTCAACAAAATTAGAATTCTGGAGGGACAACTGGGGAGAGGGACAGGATAATAAAATGTTCTTTCATAACCACAAGAAAGTTTATTACTGAGGGGAACTACACCAGTGAGTATGCTGTGGCACACTTGGTAACCAAAGGGCCGTAACTATGGCAGAGTCTGAACGTTGCAATGCCTCAAAAGATGGCTCGATCCAGTGGCCTTATTTGGGTTTGTAGAATGCTGTCGGTTGAAAGGCCACATGAGGTCCTCACAGGTATGGCTGGATTTTGCAGTTTATGGGGGGAGGGGTCTTCTATAACTTCAGAAGAGCGGGTGACAGTACACAGGTTGACACACGTGGCTTCACGTGGATAAGCAAGGCTTTGGGATCTGATGTCTTAACTGGCACTAATTCCCTAGGATAGAAAATGGGAAGTCCTGCCTGATGCTCTGACAAAATTTGTAGGAATTTTTCCAGTTGGGTAACTGTTTCAAGATCCAGTACAAAGTCATGTGCAGAAATACCAACCATACAGACCTAAGTCATGAGACCTTGAGGTATATATGTATTATAAGACTGGGCAGAGTTGAGGCAGTAGTCTAACCCTCAGAGAACTGGGCTTTTCCAACCTTCCAGAGGAAATTATTTCAGAGGTAAATACCCTGGTCACTTCTGGGTCCTTTTCTGTTTCCCCCAGGAAAGCTGATATTTATCTAGCAGAGGTGTCTACCCAGACTAGAAGGTAACTGGGACTGTGTCCATTGGGCATATGAGTAAAATCCAGCTGCTAGTCTAGGGTAAGTGATGGAGAGAATAGAGAGACCTTGGGGGGGGGTGATTTTCTACTATCTTCCTGCAACACTGGTTGGACAGTTTCTTTTAAGCTCTTCACTGTGGACATCCTTTTGCCAGAGGAAAGGTGTTCTCCTCATCCAAGCAACACATCTGATATGGGAAGCTTAAGACTTTCCATTGTGGGGCTTTCGTTAATGACGGTCGGCCATTAGGTGTTAGCCACCATGCTCAGGGGTTCAGTCATATCTGATCTTAGAAGCAGAGGTCATTTCCTCTAGAGAATATTTGGGTTTCTTGAGAGGCAGCAAAGATTCCTGCTGAAGCATAAGGCACTCTGTGCTCTCCAAAGGAGCCCCTCTTGGCTTTAGAGTTAACTCTCTGGTGTTCTGTTTTGGTTTTGTTTGTTGTTTTTCCCTTTTGCCACCGTGTCATCCCCCTCTGGTGTGCAGAACAGGTTTCAGCCACTGAGGAAGCAAAGTAGCTTCATATGGGAGCCTTGGAATATCTCCAAAGTCTGTGGAGTCCAAGATGCAGTGAAGTGGTCCCTTTCTCCCCATCAGCTACAAGGATGTGGAGAAAGGGAGCAATAGATGAGGGGTCTGTGTAGACACTGACTCTTGTTTCTTGGAACGTTTCCAAGTCTTGAGTGGGAGCCATCGATTTGGCTAGCTGGGCACTCGAGTTTTCAGGTATTGGTCCCGAGGCTAAAACATAAAAGTCAGCATCACTTGTAATCCTGCCTATCGGAAGTCTTCTTTTTCAAAGACTCTCCATCCGTATAAAGGACTTTTCTGGGGGTTATCTAAGACATCAGGATGGGATTTATAGCTTTCCATGAAGACCTCTCCAGAGGGGTGGAGAGCCTTCCTCCCTTCCTCTGATAGATAACGAGATTCAGGTCTTGGGAGAAGGTAGCCTGCTGTCAGTCAACCATGGATTTTTCCTTTGAATATAGAATGTCCTCTGTGTCATGGAGTGTGTGGTCCATGAGAGGGCGCCCAAGCATAAACTTTTGAGCCTCAGAGCTCAGAGTCCAGCCACATTCAGCAACATCTAGGCCATCTCTTATCCGGCCTAAATTCCTTCCTTAGGTGCCTACAGGCTGTAGGAAAACACCTGTGAATTGCATGATTACTCAATGGCCTATCTGTCAGTCACGTACACACATGTGGAACTTAGACTGGGAAGGCAGGCCCAAAGTAGGTTCTCAGCACTTTTTTAGCATTGGGAAGGTTAATTTGGACTTGAGAGATCTTTTAACCTTAGTGAGTCCCTGAGCCTGAACTCATTAAGCACTTGACACAGAGGTGCAGCTAACTCTGCCTAAGGAGAGGTCTAAATTATACGATATCTCAACTCCCAAAATTGCCCTCATCAGTTGAAGAGTTTAGGGGAAACAGAAGGCCAAAATGGATGGGACTCTTCCAGCCCTAAGGCTCTGATTCCTTTTGATAAGCAAGGCCCAAGTGGGTAGCTTTAGTTTTGCATATCTGGACTTTTTCCTAAGATACCCTGCATCCCCTGCCAGACAGGAAATTAAGGAGGACTTCTGTGTCTCCTCGGGAAATGATTTTTTTTTCTATTTGGTCCACATAGGGCGTCACACATATGTATTAAATAGGGATGGTCTCCAGGTGAGTCCATGCCATCAAATCTTGAGGAAGATCTCAGCAAATAAATGGGAATGTCTGTAAACAGTCCAAGTGTCTTGTCTACTCTACTACAGGAGGGGTCTTAAAAAGCAAAGAGAAGCTGTATGTTTTGGTAGAGCAAAATGAAAAGGAGGCATCTTTAAGATAGAATTGGAAGAGCCTGAGTGAGGAGTGTGGGGAGACTAGGAACCGCTGGATGGAGCAAGATCGATCCGCCATTAGTCGGACTGAGATCCTAGGTGAAGCTCTATTTGTTGGGGCCTTTGCTAACACCAAGAATGGACTCAAACATTTAGCCAATAATTTGTTTCTTTAGTCCTTGAGTTTGGGGAACTAGTCCCTGACTTAGGCTCAGGAAATATTGGTTTTGATGTGGGGAAATGAATAAGCTCTTTAGAATATATGACCACGGGACTGGCTGTCTTAGGCTTCCCTATCATGTGGCCATTTATCCATATTGAGGCCTTGGCACTACTATTTATTTGGGAAAGCAACAGTGCTTTCTTGAAGGGAGAAGCATTCTGGGCTTTCATAAAAGGTCTTTTCTCAACAGAGGGGTCTGGGAACTATTTCTAAATGGATGGCAATAGTGGAAGTTCCTCCAGGAAGAAGCAAGTGACGTTTTTAAAGTGAGTAAAGTAACATTTTAGAAACTGACTCACTTTGCCTTGAATGGCTGTGATTCTTTGAGATCTGGGACCAGGGGAGAGGACAATGCCAGGAACCACAGCCCCAAATCAATCATAAAGGTCACCTTATAGTCCTCATGTGTTTGAATGTTTGGGCCACGGGGAACGGCACTATTAGGAGGTGTGGTCTTGTTGAAGTGGGTATGTCACTGTGGTGTTGGGCTCTGAGGTCTCCTCTGCTCAAGCCGTACCCACTGTGGGACAGTTCACTTCCTGTTGCCTGTGGATCAAGATGTAGAACTCTCAGCTACTTCTCCAGCACCGAGTCCTCCTGCGTGCTGCCTTCCTCCCCACCATGATGATAATGGACTAAAGCTCTGAAACTGTAAGCCAGCCCCTCCTTTATAAGACTTACTGTGATCATCATGATATCTCTTCATAGCCTAGAAACCCTAACCAAGACACTCCTCTACACTCAAAATTGCCCAGGGATCCTCTAGATTGATGGGCACAAGGGGAGCCAGTAATAGGAGGCTTGGGACTTATCATTGTGGAGAAGATGATGACCTGGGACCTGACTGGTCCTGAAGTCATCAATTCTTCTAAGGGAGGTACCGGTTTCTGAGGGCAATCCCAATAGAAAGTATGTTGATTCCTTGGAGCAAAACCCTTACTAGATTGGCCCTCTGTGGCCATTAATCCTCCATTGTCTTTCTCACATCTTTTTCCTGGTCCTGGTTACAAAAGTAGCAATTCAGCCTGGATAAAATCGTCCAATGTTTTGCCTGAATCAATGTTTAGAATGTCTGGATCTGATCGGGTTAGGAGTTTGTCTTTCAGAAGACCTGGCCCTGTGGAACTCCTCCTCATGACCTCTTGTATTCATTTTAGGAAAAGTATAAGCTCTTCTTTCTCCTCCTGGAGTATATGGGAAAACTGAAAGTATGTAAGCCTTCCTGAAACCTAATGTCACAGTACAGAAAATGCTTCTTCTCATATTCTCATATTCATTGTTTGAGTCCAGTTGAGGATTTGGGGAGGGGGTGGCCTCATCCTCATACGGAAGTCTTTGCTCTGAGAAGTGAAGAAGTTATTAATCCTCAGATAGCGGGATCCAATACTCTCCTCTTTGTTAAAAGGGTTAAGGTTTGTTCTGATAATAAAATTAATTCTCTCCAGGCTAATTCATGTGTCTGGCTAGCTGTTTGTTCAAATGATTGAATGTGTTAATCCAGATCAGCAGTTCACAACCTGTGGGTCATGACCCCTTTGGAGGTTGAACCACCTTTTCACGAGGGTCACCTAAAACCAATGGAAAATCAGATATTTACATTACAATTCATAACAGTAGCAAAACTACAAAGTAGCAATGAAAATGATTTTATGGTTGGGGGTCACCCCATCATGAGGAACTATATTAGGGTTGCAGTGTAGGAAGGTTGAGAACCACCAGTCTAGATCGTCAGTGTAACTTCCCAGTTTCCCTCCTAATGTCATTCTGTTCTGCTAAGGAGAAGGAAACATGGACATTCATGACTGCTGTCTCCTCCTAGCATCTTAAAGGAAACATCCCTCCTAGAGTTGGGGAGCAGAAGGACAGTCTCTTTGTTTCTCCTTAGGAACGGTGAGCAACTCTGTGCTTTGTCCTGGGACCTGGGGCCTCCAGAGGGCAGGCTGGGTTCCTGGAGGCATTTTATTTATTACCAGGATTTCCTTGTGTGAGAGCTTTTGTTCCCTTTTACATCATTCTTTCCTGGGTTGGAAAGTATGGCTGTGAATGTCTGGGGATTCGGCCTGCAGTTTTTGGCAGGTTTTCTGGACAATCCCACAGGCAAAAGAGAAGAAGGACAGAGGAGATTTCAGAGGACTTCTCACCAACAAAATAAGGATAACTCAGAAATGGCATTATAATTGACAGCTTCTTCCAAAGGCCATTTTTCATCATCCCCTACAGCAATGCTTTCTAATTCTACAACCCTTTAATACAATTCTTCATGTTATGGTGACCCCCAACCATAGAATTATTTTTTTGCTACTTCATAATTGCAATTTTGCTACCGTTGTGAATCATAATGTAAACATCTGTGTTTTCAGATGCTTAAGCAACTTCTGGGTTGCGACCCACAGTTTGAGAACTCCTCACCTAGAGGTTAACCGGTATGTGTAGAGAATAAAGTGAAGGAATTTTTCCCTGCCCCCCCACCCCCTTAGACCCTTGGTTTCACTTGCTCCAGCTACCTAGCAGACAAGCCAATAGAGAGCCTGGAAGAATCTTGGAGACTTCTGTCCCCATCTGTAAAACAAAAATGGGAGAGAGGGACACAGGATTCCCTCCTCTGACCTCTCGGTCCTAAGTCCATAGACACAGCTCTGACCTATGATGGGGATACCATTGTCATTACCTTCAGATTTCTCTGGAACCAGGTCCCAGAGTGGGAACAGTTCAAGCTTACCCATACCTGTGGTCCTGGTTCCTGTTGCTTTTTCAAGTACAGTAAAGATTTCTGACACCTCCGTTCCTGAAAATACATTGGCTCTCTTCTGACTTTATCCATAAACAGGCAAAGCTGACTGAGAAACGTATGTTGTCTGAGAGAGAATTTTTCCTTTTCCCAGAAGGTTGTATAATGGCTTAAGGTTGTTTGGGTGATACATGCTAAAGTGGACCTCCCACCTCACACAGGAGAGAAGGGACCCAGTAGCCTAAACACACAATTAACCAAAAATAAGACAGTGGCCTCCAGGCCAGTTCTGAAAGTTCCCAGCTAGTCAAAGGGAATAAGGAAGGTATGTGATGTCCACAGAGAAATTTCTATAACCATGAATCTCCCTGCTTCCATGTGCCCAGTTTCTCTTGGGGTCACAAAAGGTTACAGGGAAAAGGCAGAATATAGGCACACAAAGAGAAACCAATGGTCCCCGGCTGCCTCCAAGATAATGCCGTCTGTCTACATATCTCTAAAGAAAGTGGCCTACTTCTACCGACCAATAAATTCAGGAGCTCTCCCCCCACCCCACCCCCAAGAGTCCTCTTTGTTACGAGGTCCAGTAGAGGGCGCCACAGAGACCCTCCTTCGGAAGATGCTCTCTGGATCAGCCCCTTAGGTCCCACAAGGCAAGGCGTTTCCCAGCATTCTTTTCAAGTCATGCCAAATTCAGGCCAGTAGGGGGAGGTAGTTAAACTCCAGGGATAAGCCTCTAGTAGGGGTGGCACTTAGCATTTACACTACCAAACAGCTTAATCGGCTTAAAGAGCCCTTGTATATTTTTAACTGCTTTGCAAATGGCCCCTTTCTGATTTAGTTGAGATAAGCACAGAGAGAGGGAAGATAAGACGCTGACAGAACCCTGCTGCTAGTTAGAGAAGGCTATAATTAACAGGATAAAGGTGAAGATTTAAATCTCATCAGAAGTAAAGTTCATGAAGTCTCCCTATTCTGAGGGGTGCTTGCCAGCATGAAAATGTGGCCAAAATTATCTGGGAAAAAATAGAAAGAAAGGAAAAAAAAACCAAAGAAACAAAAAACTCTTGGTCTCTGATGCAAAGCATTAGAGCTAAAATCTTCCAAAGGGGATCCTCCCTGTCTGAGAAAAGGGTGAAACGAAATTACCAGCCGGGAAGTTCCGCCACACTAGTCTTGGCAAGGAGGATTCCCCTAAAGAGGATCAAAGGAGAAGCCCTGGCCAATCAATGGCGACTTTCTCCCTGCCTTTCACGGATTGATTTGGTGTATACTGACCTAAACGGGCCAGTAATCCCTTGAGGAAATCCTGAAGGGCGCTCCCCAAGAATGTTACTATCTCGGGGGTCTTCTTAGGTTGGGTTCCTCTTCTATGCTGACTAAAGAGTGAAAAAGCAGGAGAGCCATTGCAGTCAGGACAAGCAAACAAGGTTTCTCAAAGGCACAGGAGCACACACATAGACACACACAGACACACACAGACACACAGACATACACATACACACAGACATACACATACACACACAGACATACACATACACACAGACACACACAGACACACAGACACACACATACACACAGACATACACATACACACAGACATACACATACACACAGACATACACATACACACACAGACACACACAGACATACACATACACATACACACAGACACACACATACACACAGACATACACATACACACAGACATACACACACAGGCAAACACACACACATATACATATACAAATACACACACACATACATACACACACACTTGCACATACACACATACACATATACAAGTGCACACACATACACACACATATACACACATACTTACACACATATACACAAACACACATATACACACACATTTACACACACACTTACACATACACACATAGACACACAGACACACACAGACACACATAGACACACATACACACACATACACACACACAGACACACATACACAGATACACACACACACATACAAAGAGACAGACAGACAGACTGCCCACAAGTAGGGAGGAGATTCAGGAATCTAGTCCATCTACTCCTGGAGAGCTGCATGTGTTAAATGTTTTAGTGGCCTGAGACAAATTCTCCCTCCTTTGGAATTGCTCGGCTTAGACACAAGTGACTGACTCCCAGCTCATGTCCAGGGCCTGTCTAGGACGGTCCAGGCCAGTCAGCTGAAAAGAGCCCACCTGGAGAGAAGGGAAGGCCAAGTCTTTGTCTTGGATGAAATTAAGAAGTTGGAAGTATGCCATCCCATTTGGTTCTGGATTCTTCCCTATTCTTCCTGTCAGGGTGCTGTATAACTCCAGTGTTTCCTCATAGTCACCTGGCACCTGTACCAGGAAAATCCAAGGTGGTTTTACTGGGAACTCGGTGCTTTGGAGGGATGAGAGATAACAAAGCTCAGATGGGAGACTGGGATGGCTGTGCCTGTGTTATGATATAGTTTCGAGGCATGTCTCCCCACAGCCTCTGTGTGTCTTAATCCCTTCCATACTCTCAAGCAGTTTAGCTGGACTCAATGCATGTTAATAAGGGGTCACAGGATCACAAACACAGGGGCTACTGGACTTTGTAAGGACTGTCCGTTGCTGTTGTGTACTCTAGGCTGAAGGGTCAAGAGGCCAAGTTTTTATTTTAGAAGAACCCTACACAACAGCATGAGCATCATGAGGCACACAGTTCATGTGGGGTTATCTTTTCATCTATGAACATTACCTGTTATGTGCTCTAATGACCAGGCAAGCTAGTACATGTCATATATCTGCACCATCTACAAAGCAGGTCAAAACATTATTTTACTCAAGTATAGAATCACAGCCTTCTCACTGGGATCATGGCAAAGGGCACTAACGGGATGTGGCAATGGAGATTTGTAGAAAGTCAAGTGAATAATCCACTTAGCCGTGATGCTGACATGGGAACTGGGCCAAACTAACACTGGATTTCAACTCATGAGCACAGATATGCTATGTTCCAACTTTGACAAATATTATCATATTAAAACCTCATTAGAACACCATGAAAACAATATATTAACATATGAGTCAGAGCAAATTGTTGGTTACAGACCATTAGAGACTTAGTCTTCTGCCATGCTTCTACCCATGCTAGTTCACTTAGCACTTGTGCCTGTGCTTTGGAAATGATGCACCTGTGAAGGAATACTTCCATGTTGGGTCCCTGGGCACCTGTTTCCTAAATACAATGCAGATGATACCTTCTCAAAGGTATTTCCTGACTGTCTCTTCCTCCATTACTAACGGCTTGAGCTCTCTCTTCCCTTCTTGGCGGCTTGTATATGTTTATAGTACATGTACAATTTGTGTGTGTGTTTGCTTCTAGTACAAACACTATACATGTGGATAGGTGCTTCTAGTATATATACATAAATATATGTGCTTCTAGTACATATGCTATATCTCTTTATCGCTTGCATTTATTTCTAAGTACTTAATTCTAACTGTAACTTTAATAAGCATATTACTATTTTTTGTTTCTCTAATTGAATTAAGCATCAATAAAATTAGACATTTGAAGGAAAAAAATATTTTCACCTCAGAGAAAAGTCTAGTACCAGGATTTTGTTAATTTGAGAATTATTCTAGTTAGGCAGAGTCAACTTGACACACACTAGAGTCACCTGGGAAGAAGGAGCCCCCCGCTGATGAGTTACTTCAGGTTGCTCTGTTGGCATATCTGTGGAGCATGTTATTGAATAACGATTGATGGGGAGAGGTCCAAACCACTGTGGGTGATGCCATCTCTGGGCAGGTGAGCCTGCCCATCTAAGAAAAGTAACTGAGCAAGCTAGAGGAAGCAAGCCAGTAAGTAGCACTTCTTCATGGCCACTGGCTGCCTCAGTTCCTGCCTCGGGTTCCTTGTGTCCCCTCAGCAACAGATAGTTGATGTGGAAATGTATGTTGAAACAAACTCTTTTATCCCCAAGTCAGTTTTGATCACTATTTTCTCACAGGAACAAAGAAGCAAACTAGAGTAGAAATTGGAAGCAGAGTGCGGTCTTGTGATGGACCTGACCATGATGTCTTGGGGGCAGATTATGGAAGG